>OX345660.1:20000-2520000 GCA_947044415.1 Eupithecia dodoneata | reverse complement strand
TCAAATATTTATCTTCAAAGCTATAACCGACGACGACGACGACGGTGGACGAACTAGACGAAGTGGAATTGTCCAACAAACAATTTGGTGAACACCAGCCTGTAGTTTAAGGTGTTACCACAGCTTATGCAGGTGTTAGGCGCACAAACGAGCCATACGCACCTTGGTTATCATCCGACGTGACGTCTCCGCTAGACCATATTTCAAAGAACTAGCGATACTTACGCTGCCATGCATTGTAATAATGCAAGTGGCGGTGTATGTTCGCTCGAACCTGAACGAATTCATGAAGAACGGCGAACCACCTCGTACTCGTACGGGACGCGGAACGCAGGCAAGCTCGCTACTATCGCCCGCTCCCTCACGAAGTCCTCAAAGTTAACGCATGTTATGGGTACGGCAGTGTACAATACAACTCGGTCACAATATCTGTGCACCTTGAGCCAAACATTTTGTATGGCTCAAGGTGCACAGATATTGTGACCGAGTTGTAAATTACCAGACTCCGTCACAGCTGATTACAGTCTACATTGCTTCAAAGTCAGGTTGAAACGTTGGCTTATCGAGCAGAATTTTTACTCAGTGAACGAACTACTAGAAAATTAAAATTAATATGATTATATTTCCGTATCAAATGTTTTTATGTCAACTTTTTAATTTATTTATTTTGTTTTTTATTTATGTTTAAATTTTAAATTATGCTTGTGATGATACAATACAATTAGTATTATAATTTTAACTATTATTATAAAAAAATTACAAGTAAATTAATTTTACCAATAAATTGTATTTCTGTTAGTTTAATTAACCTACCTACCAGCATGCTACCAGGGAGCCGTATAGGAATTTTCAAAGTTAAACTAGCAATAGCTAACATATCCTGATAACCCTAATTGTATATGTTATGATAACCCTGAATATATATGTATTTACAAGTAGGTACGACTTCAACTTCTATCGGTAAGTAATATATAATGCACTCATTTTGACATGGTTTTACCATATTTAGATAAAAAATTACCTTATTAGGTACCTACCTATACTCACGACTATGATAGACTAAGAAATGATAATCAAAATTTGATAAAATAAATAAATTATACTTTCCCGTTATTACAAACAGTAAGTTCTATTTGTTGTTTATTTTAAAATATTAAACATTTTACCTGCTAGACTAGTAGGTAAAATGCATAAAATGAATAAAAACAATAATAATAACAATATTACCGAGGTATACCAACCAGCATAGACTTTTATTATCATTTTACAGAAATAAATAGCGATACATTGTGATAAATAAAAAACAACTTTGCCTGGGTTATTTATTGGCTATCATGAATATTAGCATGCACACAGCGGCAAGTCCATTTTAGGCAGACACCGGTACTTTTGCCCTTTCGATGGCAAAGTTCAACGCAATCCTGGGCATCGTTACATCCGCTACGTACGACGGCCGTTTCTCCACCTGTTCAAACAAATTATCAAACATATTCTTTTGAAAAAAGGCCTATTACAAAATAATAGATTATCTAGACTAGACGATATAAATTCTTGGGGCGAGTTTTACTCCAACTCATCATCATCATCAGCCTATGTTAGTCCACAACTGGACATAGGCCTCCCCCAATGAGCGCCATAGCGCCCTGTCTTCAGCTTGCCGCATCCAGCACCTGCCCGCAGTCCCTCGCAGGTCGGCATCCCACCACTTCTCTACCTTCCAGTTCGAGTGCTTAAATCACACGGTATGTGTTTTCTACAAGTGACCAATATGCGTAAATCCACACTAGCGCAGCGGCTGAGAAAATACAGATCTGTGTGACTCAGCACAGCTGTAATGTTTTTCGAACGAAACGCATGTGCGGCGCAACACAACCGCTGCGCTGGCGCTGTGTAGAGCGGCAGCACGAATGGCTTAGGTTAAAAAAAAGATCGCATTCGTCGAAAAAAGTTCGCAGTCAATGTGTTAAAATATTGAAGTGATCACTTTATCTCCTAGTTTTACTTATGCAATCTGCGACGCGACGCGGTGGTCCGCCTGCGACGCAGAAGGGTTCGATTCGAAATGTGTATATGATCTGCAGATATTTGTTCAGGAGTGTTCTGGGTATTTCTATGTACAATAAAAAATATCTATGTTATTTTATGTATTATATCAGGTTTACTTATCAGTCATCTAGCACCCATAACACCAGCTCTGCTTAGCTTTGGGCTAGATGCTGTGTGGATTGTCTAAGCAATATTTATTTATTTATACTTAAGCCATTTCGTTTCGACCGTCCGAAAATCTGATTTAGGTATTTTAGAATACGAGGCGAACATAGCGAAACTAACAGTTTGCATTTATACCTTTGCTAACTTTGTCGCTATGTGATACTGACTAAACGTATGAAACATGATACCAACTTACAGCATACCTACTACCTCCTAGCTGAGGGCAGGAAGCGATAAGAACGCGAGATAAGGCATTCAGTGACTGAGTAAGTAAATAATTAGTCTATGGTAATAGTACCTACAATAGGTACAATTATAAATATCTATACCTAACCCAAAACTATTTTTTTCTACACCAATTATTACAAAAACTTTTCGTATATATTCATATTAATTAGATATAAATTATAATTAGGAACTGTAACTATTTATTTGTAACTTAGAGTTTTGAAAAAAAAACTATAATAAATAAATAATAATAATAAATAATGCTGGACAATTCACACAGCATTATCTAGCCCCATGGTAAGCAGAGCTTGTGTTATGGGTACTAGATAACTGATATACATAATACATTACATAGATAGATATTTTTTATTATAGATAGAAAACGACCAGAGCACCCGGAACAAGTATCTGCAGATCGTACACACAATTATTCCGAGGCGGGAATCGAACCCGCAACCTTCAGCGTCGCAGGCGGACCTTCGCCCACCGCGCCACATCGGTCGTCACTATAAACCGACTTTGAATTCCTAATAGTGAAAATGGGTTTAGGAGTAACTCTTCAATAGCGCCTAGCGCGATCTAATTTTTCAAGAGTAGGACAAATGAGCTGATACGTACATTATTATTATGTACTCGTAGGTAGTTAACATTTGAGTTTAATTAAGTTTGATGTGATTCGTGATGGATGACTTATTTATAGGATGAAACGACGAATGACCTAATTTTCTTTGTTTCTAGTCGACCTCGACTATACATAGGTAGGTACTCACCGAGCAATAAACTAGCCAGGCTTATCATAACAAGCGTAATCGCCAAGGAAAAGGTTTTTATTTTCATTATTTTTAATATCTTTCAACGCCAACTAACAGTTTGGTACTTATACAATCACATGCACCAACACTACACCTTGATAAAAACCTTTCACTGGTTTGTGTCGTTTCGTAACGCCTTTATTTAAACCTAAAGGTGCGTCCAGATTAATAACATTATTTGATTTAAAATGTTTATTTCCAGAATATAGGTACCTACCTACTTATAATATGTTACAATGTAGGTCTTAAATTTATAATACATCCTGTATTTTCTACCTAATATAGGCAAAAATATATTAAATATAAAAAAATATATTAAACTTTGTATGTACTCACTCATCATCATCAACCTAAGTATAAGTAGTCCATTGCATTTTCTCTAATTAGCACATAGTGTAGTTTAACACTTTGACTGCTGAAATCACACGGTATGTGTTTTCTACAAGTGACTAATATGCGTAAATCCACACTAGCGCAGCGGCTGAGAAAATACAGATCTTTGTGACTCAGCACAGCCGTAATATTTTTCGAACGAAACGCATGTGGGGCGCAACACAACCGCTGTGTAGAGAGGCAGCACGAATTTTTTAGGTTAAAAAAAAGATCGCAGTCGTCGAAAAAAAATCGCAGTCAAAGTGTTAAGGGACAAGACAGGGATCCTTCATCAATTCATAATGAAATCAATTGATGTTGTATTGGGTGTGCCCGTCAAAACAGTGTACATGTACATATGTGAATAATTTTTTTTTTTTTAATTTTGTCGCCTTTTATTCTTGAAATGGCATGGCGGCCGTATTGTCAAGATCCGTATGGTGATTATGTAACTCACGACCGGTTTGCGACAGGCGTAAATTAAGCAACCAGTGCTGTCAAACACCAATTTTGACGTTGTAGCTGGTGTCAAACTAATACAAAATTGACGTTTGACAGCACTGATTGCTTAATTTACGCCTGTCGAAACCGGTCGCGAGTTAAAATGAAAACTCTTCACCTGTATGTATGTTTGTTTGTAACCGACTCCTTTGGACTCGATTTTGACCCACTTTGAACGGTCAGATTTCATTTAAACTTAGTAAACTTATTAATAACAGATGACAATACAATAATTTGATAAGATATAACTAAAAAATAGAAAATAAATAAAATGGTAAAAAAGCGCGGGGTGCTTTCTGAAAATACTTCTTCAATGTCGCTACTCCTATGAGTATCTAGTTACGTGGCAAGTGTGCGCTGTTGGCAAGAGAACGCAAATCCTGTATCCATGCACCCCACGCTTTTTACATTAAAATAATTTATTTTCCATAATTTGAATTATTTTCTACTTTTTAGTTCGGTTTATTTATAAAAACGTGGTTTTTTTAAACTAGGTATGTATTATTTATTTTTGAGTGCTTTGTTCGATGGTCGTAAACTAAACACTTCTAACAGCTGAAATCGATCTGTTGTAACAAGTACGTGAACCTATCTATAATTTGAGATAATAAGCTAAGCCACTTGACATAAAGTATTCTCAAAATTGAATTAAAAAACACAGCCTGTTTTTTAGCCCGGCGGCGCTCGGGCCGCTCGGAGTATCAAATGTTTTTGTAGGCCTTGTTTTGTGAAATAAAAATATGGGATGGGAAGGTGTGTTTTTTAGAATAAGTTTTTTTTTGTTTAATTTATTGATTGTGAGTGTGGATATATTAAGTAAAATACTAACTTTTTGTACGAATATTTTTTTAATAAAAAATTGACCTAGGTACAATAAGCTGGTATAAATTCGTTCATTCTGATTTTAAGTTAGAAATTATTAATACATTGAATGGTATACACAGGACTTAAACATTTTTAATGTATTAGCGATTCCGATGATTTAAGATAAACATAGTAGTTTTCTACAAAACTTTAGAGATGACGTCATTATAATCACACGCGCCGTTCACGCGCGGGACTTGCCCGAATCGCCTACAAAGATGTGCGAATTTATGAAAAATGGCCGCCACTAGGCCGCCACAGACGACGCGACGCACTTTTGAAATAACTATTTGACAGTAAGAAATAGATCGTTATTATTATTAGTATAGATGATTTTATTCTTTGTTAATGGCAAATGTGTCTGGCTGGTTGGACACTTTTCTGCTAGTGTCAAGTAATGGAAAATAATTGTAAAATCAATGTGTTACGGTTACGGAGCCTAGTTCGTTATCTAGCAAGGTGTACCACGTGGAGGTTAGGTTGGCTTGGGAGATAAGATATTGGAGTCCCCCTATACCCCCTTGTTTGTATAGTATTCCTGTTTTAATTGAACGACAGGGCAACGTCTGTCGAGTCAGCTAGTATAAAAAACCCTACCTATAAAAATAAAAACTTTAATTTTTTTTTCGATGATGTAAGCTTGGCTTTCTGCATTATGTATTATAAGAAATGCCATAACTTAGGTATTTAAAACTAGGTACCTGTAAATGGGCATACAAGAGCAACGATATTGTGCCGATATTTTTTTTACAATCCGACTTCCTGAATACCTAATCCTACCAAGAATAAAGCCCAAGTCAAGAGTCGGCTTACACGGTTAGTACCTACCATAGTAAGCATAATAAAACCGACAAGGGCGTGTCGGACCACGGTGAAGGGTTCCGTATTATTTGGAATAATTATCGATATTAAATATTTGGGGTCGTCCATTAATCACGTGATAATTTTAGCAACTTTTTTCGGAAAACGTACGTGAAGTCTGCATTGACGGGCGACCGATTATATTAGTAGGTAGCTTTAAAAACTTCAAACTTAAAGGACGATCCCGACATAGAGCGTCCACGTAGATTATTGTGTGTAATTGACAACATGATAATTTTTTGGAAATTTTTCAACAGCTCGTCTGACAAGTTATTTTGAGATTTTTTTTCTCAAGGTTGGTCTTTAAACGCAAAATTTTGAGTGATTTATACAAAAACTTTAAAATACATATCTCAGCAAGAAAGTTTGTATGTATGGATGTTTGTTTGTGTCTTTCACGCAAAAACTACTGAACGGATCAGACTGAATTTGTTTTCATAATACATAGGTGGTTCCAGACCCAGAATAAAATATAGGCTACTTTTTTTCACATAAATCTATTCATCACTGGTTCCCATGGGATAGAAATAACCTTCAAACGTTTCCATAGAAACAACGTGAGCGAAGCCGCGGGCATAACCTAGTATAATATAATATTTGTATTAAGTTCTATTCGCAAGTAAAACGTCTGTCTGCCTTCTCTAAAAATCCCCTCGAAGGGAAAGAACCCGACTAAGAACCACATTAGGTATAGTATAGCTGGCGATAAATATATCTTGTACAGTGACGAGCAGCGAGAATTACCCACGGATATAATTCACTAGTTTGCCCGCGGCTTCACACGCGTTGTTTCTATGGAAACGTTTTAAGGTTATTTCTGAATTAGTTTCCATGAATGAATTGAATGATTTGGGATAGAAAGCAGCCTATGTTTTATTCCAGGCCCAGAACTACCTGAATGAAATTTTCAGCCCAATCCGTTCAGTAGTGTTGGAATGAAGACATCTAAATTTCTTATTTTATAAATTAGTGTGTGGTTGGTACACTTACGTGCTGCGCATATTTCTGGTTCGCCAGCACAGGACAAGAAGAATGATGGTTATTATACCGTACCTACCTATATGCGTCAATGATCAATATGATGACTCAATGCCAGCAAACTAGCTCTTGCGTGCGATTTAACTTGCAATATTTTGATGTAACCTAAGTATTTCGTTGTTTCTCAAAGACGACCTCTGTGGTGCATTGGGCGAGGGTCCAGCGACGCAAAAGATTTTGGGTTAAATTCCCGCCCTGGGACAAATGGTTGTACGATCAGCAGATATTTCTTCCTCTCTCACTCTCTCTTCTTCCGGGGGTAGAATATAAAATATCTATCATTGTAATGTTTTCTACTAAGTAGGTAAGTATCAGTCATCCAGTAGGTATCTTTCCATGCCCATAAAACAAGCTCTAAAGGTTTCTACATAGCTTCTTTACTACATACCAAAATCGACAGAAATCAAAAATATCACCTTATTTCCGTGTCAGAATTTGACCTTTTCTAAGTGTGCCATTTTGATTCTTGATTCCCTGCATAATCAAGAACCGTTCAGCCGTTAGGATGTGAAAAGGTAACAGACAGAAAAATATCAAACAGAATTACTCTCGAGTTTATAATATAAGTGGGTATTATAACATAATGCCTTGCATAATCCTAAGTCGGACGCCTTTGCGGGACGCGATTTGAAGCATTTATGTTTTATAATTAGTTATGTGGTCTGGTGTTGTGACTATAGAAAAAGGTTCAAACTGAAAACTAGAGTTGTTCCGCACCACGCGTGGTTCAGCACATAGCTGAGTTTGATCCTTTTTGGCCAGCATTCTATCAAAAAAAAATGCATCTAAATCCGGCGCGTAGTTTTAAAGATCTAAGAATACAATAGGGAGGGACAGACAGCGGGAAGCGACTTTGTTATAAACTACGAGTATGTAGTGATAAAACATTCAAACAAACCAACGGACGCACTTGTATATACGGATCCGATAAAGTCACCAAAACCGTTGTTGCGCCCGCGCCGTCTTCCCCCCACTCCTGTATACTTAAAGATGTAGTGATCGATCGGGAACAGTCAGTGCCAGTTTGAAATTAGTCCTGATAAGTATACTAGCCTTACATAGGGAAGATGTTGTTGCAACTGTTCGTAGTGTTACTGGCTTCGAGCTTAGTGAAATCGTCGGTGATCAACATAAATATGTTCAAAGGTAGATTTCATTTGTTTTATAAATTATTAATTACCTACTAGTTATGTGACGACTCTCAGAACAGAAAAAACAAAACTCTTTTTCTCTGTTTTGTGTGACGACCTCACGGTGCCGGCGCGGTAGGCGAAGGTCCGCCTGCGACGCTGGAGGTTTCGGGTTAGATTCCCGCCTCAACGACAATTGTACGATTTGCAGATTGTTCCGGATGTTCTGGTCATTATCTATGTATAATAAAAAATATATACCATCATGCCGAAAACGGAGGGCAAGTTGGTGTCATGAGGAACCATAAAGTCATGGATCTACCTACATTCGTGTAAATACATTGAACTTGACATTTTTAATCCTAGAATTAACCATTTCATTAGAGAACTTAAAGGTATCCTCCATTTCAATGATCCTCATATTGCTGGTCCTCCAAACTCGACCATTCAACCTGGTGATGGAATTGAATAGAATACTGTCCGGTCTTAATTTTATTTTAGATAGCATTGTAATTTTGTGTGTTTAATAAATAAAATAAAACAATGCAGTCATACTTTAACAGGCTTTTTACTATTTTTTTTATTATCTGGTCAGCCAAACTCTTCTATGCAATAAATACAGAAACAGAAGTCAATATTGTGATTTTTATTTTTGTTGTTAACTGATTCATCATATTTCTCAAAAAAAATATTAGTTCTTTTCTTACAATAATCAGTTTGAATAGGTTAACTTTAACCCTGAATATACTGAAAAGTCCACCACGACAGGCTGGCACGTTACGAAAGTTTGCGCAGTGTTAGCCCAGAACACCCGGAATAAATATCTGTAGATCGAACAAACATTTGTCGCGAGGCGGGAAACAAACCCGCAGCCTGCTGCGTCGTAGGCGGATCTTCGTCCGCCGCGCCACAAAGGTTGTCCGAGAGAATAAATATAATAATAATAATAAATAATGCTGGACAATTCACAGAGCATTATCTAGCCCCATGGTAAGCAGAGCTTGTGTTATGGGTACTAGATAACTGATATATATAATACAATACATTACATAGATAGATATTTTTTTATTATACATAGAAAACGACCAGAACACCCGAAACAAATATCTGCAGATCGTACACACATTTGTTCCGAGGCGGGAATCGAACCCGCAACCTCCTGCGTCGCAGGCGGACCTTCGCCCACCGCGCCACATCGGTCGTCAAAGAATAGACAACAGAAATCCTCCCAAATTCTATTTTTTGCGAGGTATTCATTAAAATACTGTCAGCCTTAATGCGTTGTAGGAAAGAGCTGAAATGTCAAATTCTGACTCAAAAACTACAAAATAAAACTCATTTTTAGGTTAAGTACCAAGGCAATGTTTACAGACATTGTATATTCAGTTTGGCCAGAGTACAGTACTTATTATAAAACCAAACTTTATATGTAAGTTCTTATCTATTTATAACAACCCACAGATGAAAATACTAAAGAAGATTCGCTTACGACTTGTGAAGCAAAAGCTTGTGATGTCGTCTGCAAGAAATTTGGATTCAAAGATGGACAATGTGCAGATGGCTTGTGCAAGTGTTTTTACTTCAACCGCGCAAGTTAGTATATATTTTTTATATTTAACCCATTTGAAACAAGGAGAAGGAGATTCCTGCAGATTTCATACTAATTGAAATATTTTGAAGAAAAGTCGAAAATATATTCATATTTATTGATTGGAAACACATACGTCATTTTATTAATAAATTATACCTCATTCAATCTCACGTGAGGGAGAGGGTGGTATCGACAAATCTCACGTATTTTTTTATCGAATTTTGTTGGTCCTATAATATAAATAAATAAATAATGCCGGACAATTCACACAGCATCATCTAGCCCCATGGTAAGCAGAGCTTGTGTTATGGGTACCTGAGATAAACATAATACAATATATTACATAGATAGATATTTTTTATTATACATAGAAAACGACCAGAACACCCGGAACAAATATCTGCAGATCGTGCACACAATTGTTCTGAGGCGGGAATCGAATTTAAATAGGCAATAACCATGTATTAGACATATAAGAGATGAACATGGTAGTGGTTTCTTTTTCACTTCTTCCACTAGTGGACAAAAAATTGAAGTGAACAGTAAAATAATTTTATTTGATAATAATTTAATGTATAAAATATGGCGTGTCTAAGTGCTTATTTTGTCAGCCTAAAGAAATAAATGATTTTTGAGTTTTGATTCAAAAACCCCGTTTAATATTGTGCTTTCTTTCAGAACTCAAGTCTAAGGTAATCTCGTCACTGGTCGACGGATCTTGCGACTCCCAAGAATGCGACCAGTCGTGCCGCATAATACTCGGGTTGCCAGGCGGCTCGTGTGTGGAAGGCCAGTGTGACTGTAACTTCTTTAAACCTATACAAGGTACTTAAGGATTATACACGTTTAATAACTCGTGTTTGGCCCTGGTCGCGATAACTTAATACTCGTAGGTAGATCGGCCCCCTGATTATGTAACTGCGACCGGTTTGCGACAGGCGTAAATTAAGCAATCAGTGCTGTCAAAAGCCAATTTTGTATTAGATGACACCAGGTACTACGTCAAACAACAATCGAGCACTAGGATTCCCTCTGCTGGACAATCGGTGAACTAAAAATTGCTTACTTTTCATATATCTTGGTTCAAATTGGTATTACGTAAAAGCAACACGACAGCAGTAGCGACTCGATTTCAAAGAGAATATAAAGTATGACAGCGATTTGAACTGTCAATATAGCAACAACCTCAGCTAGTGGCACACTTTTGGTTTCACACTTGACACTTTTAACGCGTCTGTAGTTTCTTTCATCTAAGTTAGAATGACAAAATTTGTTTCTGTGACGATACCATCTATCAATTTAGTAGCATAAGGCCCCTGATCAGCCTGCATATATGTAGTGCCCAACAGTTACTAGTTCTAACTAACCTCAGTTAGAAGTAAAGGCACCTTAATACCGCTTTATCACCCATCACTTAACCTTATCTCCCATCTAAGTATATACAAAGTTAAAAATCTACATTATCCGTTTCAATACAGAAATATAGCCTAAAGTATCCTATTCAGAAACCCCGTTTAATAATGTGCTTTCTTTCAGAACTCAAGTCTAAGGTATCCTCGTCACTGGTCGACGAATCTTGCGACTCCCAAGTATGCGACCAGTGGTGCCGCATAATATTCGGGTTGCCAGGCGGCTCGTGTGTGGGAGGACAGTGTGAATGTAACACCTTTAAACCTATACAAGGTACTTAAGGATTATACACGTTTAATAACTCTAGTTTAACCCTGGTCGCGCTAACTTAGTACTCGTAGGTAGATCGGTTTCACACTTGACACTTTTGACGCGTCTGTAGTTTCTCTAAATTAGAATGACAAAATTTGTTTCTGTGACGATACCATCGGTCAATTTAGTAGCATAAGGCCCCTGATCAGCTTCCATAGGCTCTAATCCAATGGCTTACCTAAACAGACCCTCAACTGTATTTGGGATTTTAAAATGTGCAATATAAAAGCTTCATTTTGATTTAACATAACCTGCGCCATCGAGTCAAAGCAGAACTCTTTTCGTTCGCCTTTCTCCAACCGTGGGAGAGTACCATATCAAGCATGCGATAGCAGCCATCATAAATATGTACCTTTGATAAATTGGACAGTAATATCACATAGTATAATCAACGTAGTAATATAGCAAGATTGCATTGTCCTAGCCCCTATTGCCACTTAGCCGCTGTATATTGAGTTAAGGTACTTTCGCGAACCGTAGGGTTCAATACAACATATAACACTTTATTGCACCTAAGAAGGTATAGCAAAAGATATAAATAAATAAATAAAAAAACGGTTACAACTAGTTGTACCTATACAATGTGTCTGTTTACCGGTGTCGGAGACTTTGAGGGGGGTGAAATACGGTACATTTTATCGACAAATCACTATCCCTTCTTTTTTTCACTGCACTGCACCCCGCGGTTTTCACCCGCGTAGAAATCTACATATGTGTCAAATCTATGTTCTTCCCTTTGAACTAGGTACTCTATCTATTAAAAAAAACAGCATCAAGATGATGAGATCCGTTGCGTAGTTTTAAAGATCTAAGCATACATATGGACAGACAGACAGCGGGAAGCTACTTTGTTTTTGTTTGTAGTTATTTTCCAGCTATACCCAAGTTTTACTAAAACTCCAAAAATAAAAGTAAAGAAATTATCTCGTCTTCCTATCCCTCTAAGATGTGTTGAAGACATCGTCAAAATTACAGCGGATCATGGTCTAGTTAGGTGATGCGAGATGCATATAGGACAGATGCGACCTACCTATTCCCAGCAGTGGGTGGCCCCCGGCTATCATATAACAGCATCCCGGCCTATAATGTGAATTTATGTGTATATCCTATGCCCATAGCTGAAATTAATATATTCTATATCATACTTTCAGAGTTTTTACACCTCATCACTCCTAAGAAGAGCATTAAACATGAAAATAGCTTAAAGCTTGTTAAGATTATTAAAGGTTAGTATTTTTAACACTTTTTCTCAGTAGTTATATACTCCAGGTAATCTGATCACAGCAACAGGGACAATTTATGACCCAGTAGTTCTACAGGTTCATATTGTACAGTAGTTCTGTGCACAGAATAAGCGTATATATGTACATAGTAATCATAATTTTTACCATACAAATTCGTACAATAGGTTAACAGCTTAGATGACTTCTACTATAAGAGCGGTTTCGCACTACGCTCGATCCGACACCGATTCGAACCCGTGAAAATATGGATCTAGAAAACTCGGACCGAATTCGGATATTGCTTACGAATCTCTGATACATAGCTCTCTTCTCGTACGCAGCTCGGATTTTCAGTTTGATTCAAATCGGACGCAGTGCGCGAGCATTCATACAAATAATAACTACTATGGCTACTTCGGTCCGTCAAAAATCTTCTCTCCGAAATATTCTAGAATAAGATTAGAGAAATATTCTAATATAAGATTCTAGAATAACGGAAAGAAATCGGATGGAAATTGGATCTAGTGCGTAAATTACCATAGAAATAGTTCTACAACTACTCCGGACCGTATTTTTACGTATTCGAATCGCATTCGGATCGGACGTAGTCTAAGGGAAGGACAGTCAAAAGATCATCAATTAAACGCCAAAAATAGGGTACCAAGAAACACCCACAAATCCGTATTGGGTCGCTCAGGGGATTACGTCCAACTCGTTAGGTTAAGCTTTGACGCTCGTAATTGGCCTGAGATGATGAGAGCGCCTAATACTTTACAAGGAAAATTACTATCAGAGAAAAGAAACAAATTAGAACTTGTATTTATCTTTTAAATAGTTTAGACAACGTGCAGCCTGTTGCAAACAAAGAATGAAACACGTTCGCAAGGCTTATTTTTTACTTTACACATCTCTATTAAAAACCATGTAAGGAACTATAAATGACGTCCGATGTGGCGCGGTGGGTGAAGGTCCGCCTGCGACGCAGGAGGTTGCGGGTTCGATTCCCACCTCGGAACAATTGTATGTACGATCTACAGATATTTGTTCCGGGTGTTCTGGTCGTTTTTCTATGTATAATAAAAAATATCTATCTATGTAATGTAATTATATCAGTTATCTAGTACCCATAACACAAGCTCTGCTTACCATGGGGCTAGATAATGCTGTGTGAATGGTCCAGCATTATTTATTTTATTATTTATTTATTTATAATAACGAACATGGGTTCGAACAATACATACGACAGAATAAATACCAACCTATATAGTACTACCGCATACGTATCCTCTCACTTTAGAGAAAATGAAAATCGATATTTTGCCGCTCATTTTTCAGCCCAATATCATAAAGCATAAACAGCACTTTGACTGGCTAATATAAATCCGTAATCAGACTTAAAGAGGGAGGCCTATATCCAGCAGTGGACTTTTAGAAGTGGATGAATCAGACTTAAATTACAGCCTATTTGGGTTTAAATTAATGTTTTAAAACCAATCAAGCAAGAGTTTTGTATATATAGAGTTTGTTTACAGATAACGACCAGCCTGAGAAAGCCCTCCCATATGATGAAAAGACCTGCAAGGAGTACTGCAATAATGCAAACTACATTATAAACATATTCATAGGGAACCGCTGCTCCTGCTTCTGAACTTTAAACCTTATGCTAAATAAGATTAGATTAACTTTTATGTCATTGCTTATAATGCTAGCCTTGACTCTGAATTGAATAAAGTAAGAAACTTGTCAAAATACACGTTCGTTTGTCTCCATCTTTGATCTCATCCCCTACCACCTCTCGAAAGTTGTAAGATAACAATCAGGAAAGTCTCAAGACGGCTGCGTCCTTCAAGTTAATTATAAGAACTTATACAAAGGGCGAAAAGGACCTGTGTAAGTGCCTACTCACCGCCTCTGGACTGTGCCTTTCTTTGACGTTATGAAGACGAATTCCTTTCAATTCATTCAAATAACTCACTTTTACTTCCCATTGTTTAGTTTAAGTTTGCCAGTTCTTTAAATAAGTCAAAAAGTACCTACCTTTTTTCCATCCGCATAAGATTTAAAATCAAATTGAAAATTCAACGTCAACTCGTTTTAACAATTGAAGTGGATTTATTTGTTCGTGCTCGTTCTTATTCAGTGCAAACTCATTCTGAAAGCGAGACTCCGCTTCGGATAGTGAAATTGCGCGATTGTCGATCCTAAAAACTTTGGCGTGCTGTGAAGTAGGCAACTTAAAAAAGCTAGAACCATCTTAACTTCCTACTTTTAACTTGGCATCTCCCTAGACGTGGCACTTTCTTATATCGTTCGTTTTCAATAAGGGAATCGCCATTAAGTACCTACTTCACGGACATCTACGAGCCCGTCGCCACATAGACATTGTCACATCTGATATGGACTGTAAAAGTAAAGCGAGAATGACCCTCGCCGGTCAACGCTATAATTTCCTATTTACGACCCATAAAGTCTTTCATTTCCAAGCGTTTGTTATTGAAAAACCCTTAAGACTACATGCCTGACGCAGTTCTCTTATCGAGCGAGTCAATTATTTACTTTTATGACGAAATCTTGGCAGTACTAAAGCCACACTCCAGACTAAAGATAATTTAAGTTTTGGTAACTTTGTAACTAATGATGTAGAAGTTGGACAAAGGACGTTTGGGGTGGTTGTTTGTATGCGCTCTTTAGTCAGCTATCGTTCCAGAATGATTACCTACTGTTTTGCTTATCAAGTTCTTGTGAACTTTCTGAAATATTTTTTTTATATTCTGGCTTTTTCTTAGTTTTTATTTTTGAATACTTCTAATACCTCAATTCACACCTCTAAGGTACACCTAAATACAAAGGTATCACGCCTAATCTCCCAAAAGTCCCAAATAATTTTTTATTGACATTTCAAATGTGTTTACAATAATAATAATAAATTTATTCCCAAAAAGAATCATTACAATCACATAACATAATTATGTCTTATATTTGGAAATAAGTCCAGTACCTACATAATGAGATTGCAGTTCAAACTATTATGTAGCCTCAGTTGCCTAAACTAGACTGAAAAGTTTGTAATATAGGCAACTGTACGTTTAAAACGGCTAAGTAGGTAGTATAAGTTAGGTCGAGAACGGAGCCTATAGTGTATGTAGTGGTACCTACACAGTTAAAAATATTGAATTGAAAGCCTTTGAAATCACAACGCAGCGAAATGAGCAGGACAAGAGAAGCTGCTTCCTATAGCAGCACTCTACTGTCACGCTACACTACCTTTTTTTTTACGAAAAAATAGCTACACCTACGTATACCTACAGGCGGCTACGTAAGTCTATTTGAATACGCTTTAAAATATTCAAAGTTGGCACTTTCAGCATGGCTCGAGGTTGGCGAATACGTTTTTAAGGATTCTACGAAGTGAATCGAATAATTTACTTCACTGGGCTCACAAAAGACTGTTTGAAGTTGGTTACAGTTCCTTTACATTATTGCGAATGATCTTATGATCCAACAATCCCCATTATTTGAAGTTGAGGGTGAGCTGCTTCGTCTATTTATACGATACTTTGATCCTAATTTCCTTTGATGGTGTTCAATAAAGATTAATAAAAAGACTTAATCAAGATAAATCGGATAGCTGCAAAAGATTAGCTTGTAAGGTGTTGGCTATTATGTAATAGCAAATTTTTGGGACAAAAATAGTAACAATTAAATAAAATAAAACTTTCTCTGATATCCAAAAGTGCCAACAGCAGCAAGGTTGTATGTATTATTTAATTAAATATCATAATGTTTGACTTTTATTTATTTAAAATTGCTACGTACCTATAGTTAAAATGAATGTGTGTGTGTTATTCATGAAATCTACGAAATTAACGATTATATTATTGATTATTATTGGTTTTACGTGGAATTGATACTAAATATTTGTACTTATTCTAATGCTTTGCACTGGATGCACGCAAAGCAACGATTATTTATGCAATAGCGACTTAATACTGTAGGAAACCTAATCTTGCTTGAATTGAGAGGTTTCTATTTATTTTATTAATTGCAACGCTGAAAATAAACTGCTCACCTCTTCTGGAGAATGCAGTTTCGGGAAAGGTTTGAAAACCTTCCATCCCTCGTATTATTTTTCGTTTAAAGAGCACTCTTGCATTTTGCAAAGTGTTTGGTGAAGTGAACGGATTCATTGGAAGAAGCCTGGTTTTGATGCTTTGAACCTGACTCTTGTGACTTGCACTAGTTAAACTCGATGTAGAATGTTTAAGCTAAACAAACCATAATGAAAAAAACGAAACTCACTTGCTTGGCGTCCAGTTTCAGATATAGGTAATTGTATGTGATATTTCTTTAAGGAAGGATCTCAAATCGATTAGTAATGTTAATTGCGTATAAAATCATGGACTTTTACGAGAACCCTTTTTCCTAATTTTTTTTATACCTAGTTTTATCTTTTATTGTTTTGGTTTTAGTTTTTAATATTAAATTAAGTATCTTTCTGCAAGTATGTATGTACCTATCTTAGGTAAAAATAAGTATTATTCTATTTTTATTTAACAACAAAATTCATAAACTGACGATTTGTTTCGTGTGTTCTCCGTATAAAAATGTGAAAGACCTTCCTGGTTTAAGATGTATATTTCACATAAAACAAAAAAAACCTAGTCAATCGTTAACTTACCTGATAGGAAAAATAGGTTTTGTACTTTATAAATCAGGTGACCTGTTTAAGCTCCCAGCTTATATTATCCAGTCGTGTAAAGTGGGTCAAGAGCCCGTGATCAATGTTGGAGCATCATTTAAAACAAACGAGGCGCCTGCGACTGCGCCCCCTCACTTCTGGTGAAACACAAGGCTGTTGCCAGGACTTTGTTTTCGGGGGTTCAAGAACTAAACCATAAACTACACAACTAATCAGAACAAGCCTTGAGGAAGTAAAAAGATTTGTTGTATTTTCCTGTCATTATTTTTGGTGGTGGGTAAGATAACCACTATGGCTTTTATCGAGCAATGGTCTCCAGCAAGAACACGATAGCAAGAGTTCATTGATCACGGAGCGAGCCGCGAAAAATGTACATAAGTGGTATTGTTCCATATTTTTGCGGTGCATAACTTTTATCGACATAATTTAATGTATTGTATATTATGTATATGAGTCATCCAGTACCCATAACGCAAGCTCTGCTCGCTTAGCTTGGGGCTAGATGATACTGTGTGGATTGTCCAGCATTATTTATTTATTTAATTTGCTTAGTAGGCATCCAATATCCAAGTTCAGGAGGGGGCAGCTGCATACCCCTGCCCCCTAGATTACGTCCTTTCAAGCATATTCCGATTTAGCACTTGGAGCCTGTACTTATTTATTTTCCATCGAGTGTTGGGGCTCGGAACTTTTTGCAATGGAACGTGCTCGGTCAGGTGAGGAGCTGTTTTATTTACAAGCACATTCTATTTGCGTTATTTTTCAAGAATCAGAAGCAAAATATTAGGCATCAGTGCACTAGGGTATGAATTATCGCAGCGTATTTATCTTTGATTCTGAATATAGCTGAAGGGGAATTAGTCGTTCTTTGAGAGCTAAAGACATAGCAGTAGATAAGCTTGGCGAGAGATAGCGTAAAGTCAAAGGGGTTAGAGGAGGCCTTTTCCAAAAGAGGGCAAATGATATACGATATACGAGTACATTAATATTTAAGAAGATAAGGCCGCCCATTGTACTTGTCGCAGATACCTAATGTATTTTTTGTAATGATCTGCATTTGGTGTACGTACGGTGTAAGCATTTTTGTATATTAATATTTGGCACTTACTCCATCTATAATAATACGCAAGGACTTTGTCATTACGAGTGCATACAACTACGATCTATTATCCTACTAATATTGTAAACGAAAGTTTGTGAGGATGTTTGTTGCTCTTTCACGCAAAAAATACTGAACGGATTTTGATGAATCTTCACAATAATATAGCTTACATATCAGAATAACACAAAGGCTACAATTCATAAAGATATATTTTATATTATCCAAAATGTCTTTCACCACGCAGGTGAAACCGCGGGGCGCAGCTAGTATCGTAATATTTGGCATTTACTCTATCTACAATAATACGCAAGTAGTTTTTCTGTTAAACTCACCAGGGCGACATAATCGCGTGTAAAAAAAGTATTATTATTACGGGTACATACAGCTACGTTCTATGTGCTACGAGCCTACGAGCTAAATTTTACGTGCTACGGCTAAGAGCTACGCGCTACGAGCTACGTGTTACGAGATTATACGCTACGAGATTATATGCTATTTGAGCTACGAATCACAAGCAGACTATTTGGCCCAGCGAACAGTAAATCAATCTCGGATGAAAATTAGTAACCAACTAAGCATTTAAATTGTCAATTAAAATAACACGCTGCTGTAGCGATCATATAAACGGGTTGAGTTTCAAATGCTTTTGAAGTATGTTGAAAGATTTTGATGAAAGAGCTTGATTCAAATGAAAAAAATTTAGCAGCAATACCTAGGTAAGATATTGAAAATTCAAATGTTTATTTCTTCTTTAGGCTTACAAAATATGCACTTAGACAAGACAAATTTTATACTATTCATTATTATCAAATTACATTATTTTAATATTAATGTTCACTTAAATTTTTTGGTCCACTAGTGAAAGAAGTGAAAAAGAAACCACTAGTATGTTATAACTTCGACTATCGAAGTACCTAATTATTAGGCTAGTAGTTATCTGTATATATATAAATCGATTGCTGTTCGTTAGTCTCCCTGAACTTAAAATTTACGGATCGGAATATATATTTTTTAAGGTTTATGTGATATACATATTTTAGTGATTTTTTTGCATACATGGGTTTAAAGAAAACATATAGGGAAACAGTAGGTGTCCCGAAGTTCAAGGGGTCATCTAGTTGAGAATATTTAAATTAGTAGAGTGTTAGGGAATATGGATTGCATGGGTTATAAGAATAACATTAAGAACTTAAATTCCGAGTAGGTATGATCGACTTTTCGAAATGCGCTGTTCACGAAGATCAGAATATTCTGATTCAGGTAGTAGATATTCGATATAAAATTGCATTTTAAATACGCGCAATAAAGCTCAATTTACATTAAAATCCTTTTTGAGTGGCTGAGCCCACCAGCTCAATAAATAACCATGGCGCTGCCCCGTAAATTCACTGGAGTCCACTAAATAGGGATTATGGTGGTTAAAACGCGATAGAAGCTCGCAAACGACAGTCGTTCACTCCCACTGGGTTAATCTCAACTGAATTTTATGCCAAGCTTTTTATGCAAAACATATTTGAGCTTTTCAAGTTTATTTGCCTGTCGGATTTATGGATATCTCGTTTTGAGAGTTAATCAAACTTTATATTTTTTAAATCAGATGAGGAAACATTTGTAACGCTTTTGTTAACGCTTTTAGTAGGTACCTTCCTTTATAAGGTATTCAATTATACAAGTATGCTGTACACTTAAGTCACGTAAGTCAATACCAATCTTTATGATTGGGATTGATAATAACAGCTTCAACAACAGCTGAACAATCCTAAGAAAGCTAAGCTATTACTTTGTAGGTCGCTAATCAGAGCCCGCCTGATTGCTGAAAAGCTTCAAGTTCCCTACGAAATCGGGAAGCACCCTTGGCGCTGACAAATAATTATGCAGCGTCAAAGGTCGGGTAATATTTCAGAAAGGTCAACTCCTTATTTATTCCCAAGGGGTGTTCTAAACAGAACAAATAGAAATTACTCTCAGAAGGGATCTTCATCGTCACTAGGGGACGTCATTATGTATGTAAATACGTATTTCTCTCTGCATTCTCGAGAGAAGGGTTTGGTCTCGCCAGCAATTTTTCTTCCATTTTATTTATTAGGGTACAAGATCTCTGCTTTACAGGCAATTTTAGTAATGTGGATGTAGAGGTCAGGTTGATGCTAATAAGCGAAGTTATTGCAAATTTATTAGGCTGTTAAGTTATTTGAAACTCATTTAAAAGTGGTACCTAACCCACTTTTAAATACGAGAGTTCAAAATATTCTTGGTATCGGAACTTTTTTGTTAATAGTTTGTTTTTGGTGACTATAAAAACATTTCGTCGTTTTACCATAGGTTTACCAAAGATAATGTAACGCTACGCTAAGGGGTTGCATATTAGTTTTTTCACAATCGTGCTACGAGTGCAACAACATGTCTGACGCTAAAATTTTAACTAAAATAAAGCACCGCGCTGTTATTACATTCCTGAGGTAACAAGGAAAAACTCAAACAACACCTACGAGGAGTCGTATACGAAAATTCCGCTCCTCGATTGACTACCGCCGTTAAAAATTTGTCCATAAAATTTAAAAGGGGCAGAGAAAGCATTGAAGATAACCCTCGATCTGGTGGTCCTGTTCCTGCCACCACGAAAGAAAACGTGGAAACAGGTCGGGAAACTCGTACTCGAATAAAAATAAACTCGAAAAAAAAACAGATAATGCTGTGAGTCAAAAAGGGTGCGGCAACTCCGAAGAAGTTCAAAGTCACACGATCGGTCGGAAAGCTATCGGACATAGTATTCTGGGATTCGAAAGGAATTTTTCATATTGAATATACCAACCAAAAAAGGGCAAAGCATAACCGCAGCAGCTTACGCAACCAACTGTGACGACCCAATGAGATCATCATTGAGACGACAGATTTTCATCAAACATAGCATACCTAAACATAACAAAGAACACTCCCGACTAATTCACCTTTCAAACAAAATCAAAACCAGTTCATCCATTCGGGAGCTACGATGCCACAGACAGACACACACTAGACACGTTCAACTTTAACATCCCGTCGTTTTTGCGTTTGTGCCAACTATTGCAATCAACTGAATCGTATATGATGGAGGTAGGTATGTCCCTATTGCGAATATCGCAATAATTGAATACCTTTTGTCAATGAAAGTAATTAAGACGGCAGAAGGTATTAATAAAGGTAGGACTTTGAGCGAATACCGAGTGCCTCCTTAGTATTGAGGGGAGGAATGCGTCTATTGCGCTTCTGGAGAAAGCTCTGGAGCTTCAAAGCTGACTTATTTCCCCCGCTTTGCCGCCCCTAAGTGCTTTGCGAACTCTATTAGATAACGATGTTCGATGGTAGGTACCTACAGATACAAGCACACTCGTTAGTAATGTCTTAACTCTTACGTAGTTATGGTATTCTCCTAGACTAAACCTACAAGTAGTCAGCAGTACAAGTTACTGCTGACTTCTGTTCGTTTATCATCATCATCATCAGCCTATGTTAGTCCACTGCTGGACATGGCACCCCCAATGAGCGCCACATCGCCCTGTCTTCAGTACTGTACGTTAACTGCGTCTATTTGTCCGGTAAAGTAGGTACAATCATGGAGTTTTTTCTGGGAAAGCGTTTTCTATAGTAATGTTAAAAAAATACCTACCTGTGTTAAGGAATCTCGCTCTTTCAAGACCAATTTAATATAGTAGAATAAATGGTACCCTCGGATAGGATAGGGTAAAAATAAGCATCATACTCGTACTCGTACATATCTCAAAAAATACATAGGTAGGTATCCGAAAACTACAATATCTTGTAGAAAATTCATCATAATCATCATCAACAGCCTATAGCAGTCCACTGCTGGACATAGGCCTCCCTAATGAGCGCCATAGCGCCATGTCTTCAGCTTGCCGCATCCAGCATCTGACTGCAGTCCTTCGCAGGTCGTCATCCCATCTGGCCGGTCCATGACTTAAATCTCTGAGGAGGATCAAACATTCCAGAAACCCTTTTCTATAGGTGTTTATGTTTACGAGTCTTTGAAACAAATTTTTTGGCGATGACTCTACCTTCCTATAAACTTCAGGCGGATAAAACATGACGATACTCAAAACCTGTTTACAATTTATAACATCAATAAAGCTTTATGTATCGCTCCTAATCCAAATCGGCCGATCAAAGGAAATCTTTCTAAATAAATTAATACCCACCCATTCGGGGATTTATTACTGAGGAATGTTTACTTGGTTCTCCTAAAGCTTAGGTTAAGATTTCTTTTTTCGAAGAGACAAAATAAAAAATAACTGTACCTACTTTACGTAGGTACTATTTTTGAATTAAGCCGACGATTTGCGGAGCGTTCGACAGTAAATTTACTTACCTACTTCATTTATGTGATGGTGAATTTAAGGGTCCGGCGACCCGCGCTTGCAAAAATCTCTCCGAATATCGCTGTCCCTGTTTAACCCTTGCGCCGCGCCCCATGCGTGCGCGATAGCTATAATACCGTTCAAAATTTAGTTGTGTTCCGTAATACCAAAAATTATGACTGAAAACTTTGTGTATTCTTCACAAAGTATTGTTATTCTGTAACTAGACAATATAAGCTATGTTCCTTAATAAATAACACGTAAGATATTCTGTTGTTTTTAATACGAAACAAATAGGAAGAAAACTTGTCCATTTTCGCATAAAAATGTGCAAAATGAGATTGGCTTTCATTTAATTTTAGGTAAGTATTTTGAAAAATAAACTATTTGGGAACCTAGATAAATACTATTTTAATACAAATAATGCAATATTATAGTGGAAATATGCTTGAATTAGAAATAATTTTGGTATTACGTTTGTATGGACATTTCGTGATTCGGACCCAAGTTAAGTTACTTACCTCTTAAGTTACTTGGTTATTTTACATTGAACTTATTTAAGTTACTTGGTTATTTTACATTGAACTTATTTAAGCTAATGCTCCTTCATTCTCCCATAATTACCTACTCCAGACTACCTTTGGGTATCAGAGGAATTCAACTCATTCAACAGTATCGACCAGTCTGGCGTCAACTCATCTCGCTTGCCAAATTCTGTCCCTACTCTACATACGTTTACGTACACCTACCTACATATTAATGGACTGTCTGTATCTACTACTGGCAGAGTCAGTGATTTGATAATGATGTTCCGAATTGACTGGGTACCTACTAGGTAATTATACCTAATTGACGGGATGACGGTACCTATCTACTTACACGGATGTAAAAAGTAAAGAATGTACCCATACCTATCCATTACATTATATTTCCTTTCCTATCCTACCTACTTTAATAGGTAGGTACCGTATTTTATAAATAGGTTGGTAAAGGAGGAAAGGAAGGTCCAACAATGGAATTCAGCGTCAGTTGTTCTATTTTAGGAAAACTACATACCTATGTCAAAATCGGGAAGAGGGAAATCGAGAATCAGGGCGCTATGGCGCTCATTGGTGGAGGCCTATGTCCAGCAGTGGACATAGGCCTCCCCCAATGCTATTAAGAGCTATAGGCTGATGATGATGATAATATCAAAATCGAATCTATCCATTACCAAACAAACCGGTTCCTGAATTCAGGCCTTAGCGGCTGTATAACGACCTATACGTCACCCAGAGCAAATACCTAACCGAGATACCAACGATTATTCTGCGCAGTGCAAAGCTACACGCCCATTAATTCACTTAAGCTCGCCACTCCTGTATCCATTAGATAACCTTTATGTGGGAGACAAAATACCTAATAATGGTAGAAAAAGTGCGGGCAATTCCTCTCCTGCCCTCATTTGTGCTATTCACGTACGCTCGGAAAGGTAGAGAAGTTAGGTACTTCCCGTTCATTCTGAATGTTTTGTAATAGGTAGGTAAGCCATGTCGAAAAGACATCCTAATGAGTCCAGATGAGTTTGTCAAATTTTGAACCCAATTGCATTTTATTGTAAGGAATTAAAAAAGCCTAGTATTCAGGAAGTAATTTATCTACCAGTATGGTACTTACTACCTACCTAATATAGTAGGTATCAATCATGCTATTTATTCTGATTGTTCCGAGTTATCCATTTAAGCCATGATTTATTTATTTAGCCGTGGTCTCCGAACCTACCTATGCTCCGTAACTACGTGCAGACGAGACTTGTATCATGTAAGTAGCATTATATTTTATAATTACAATTACAAAACGGTTTTAGAATAAAATGAGGATAAATAACGCTAAGTATAGATAGGTACTCTAGCGCCGCCGACTCTTTGTTTTTATTGAGTAGGTACCTACACGTTGGAAAAAAAGATGTAGGTATTAAATTTCTTCGATCACCCATCTGGTGATAAAAGTACGCAGCGCACGCCACCGGCACATTACATTTTTTTCAACATCCAAAACAATCATTAGCATCTCGGACTATAATGTAATTTTTAGCTCTATGACAAAAACTGTAAGAAATCACTTCGGTAGTTATTGAGTATCGTGTTCAGACAGACCGAGGCAAAAGATATAGAAGAGATAAAATAAAAGAGATGTCTGTATTTATCAATGCTTTAATTTCTTTTTAGAAATGTTCACAGGTTCCGTCTCGTATTCAATTTCGACGCGCGGTTTCTTCCTCGCCACTGCTTCAGCCATATCCTAGAAAAAAGTGGCATGAGTTTAGTGAAAAAAAAAACTTCTTTAAACACTAATTTAAAAGAAAATCCTTTTATTGAATTGCAGAATCTTGTTTCAACTCAAAACCATACATACCTCTATATCAGAAGTTTCGGATTCGAAGTCACTATTTAGATCAGCATCTTCCTTTCTCCCTGAGTCACTTTCCTGCAAAATATAAATGAATTATTTTAACAGAAAAGTTATATTAGAATTATAACATAACACAATGGTTAGCATCGAGTTATGGTTAGGTACAAAATTATGTTTAACATTTAGGCCCGTAATTTGAAAGCTTCATCAACTATGCTTGAGTAACGCTTTTCTATGGCATAAACGTCAGTCAGAGATACGTTTTTTTTTTTCAGTTAGGTTTTCACCACTCAAATGTTGAAAATATGTATACATAAATAAAAAGAATAAATAATAATACCTGTGTTAATATAACTTGATACTTAATTATAATGAGAGATTACTTGAGATGAATGCACTAGCGAAGCACAACTCACATCTTCGCTCATCTTTTCTGCGTGAAGTCGCCAGCTTGCAAGGCATATCTCACATGTTTCTTGAATCAATCTATCTATTAAAAAACCTCATCAAAATCCGTTGCATAGTTATAAAGATCTAAGCATACAAAGGGACAGACAGACAGCGGGAAGCGACTTTGTTTTATACTATGTAGTGTAGTGATTCTTTGTTGTTTCTTCGCACGCATAATAATATAAACATGATAAATGATTTTAAAGAATGGTGTGTAATAAAAAAAACGCATTGTACCTCGTCACTGTCCATATCGCTATCTCCCTCCACAAACTCATCCACTTCCTCCACTCTCCTTAACTCCCGCTCCAACTCCGGCTCCATTTCCATCTCTTTCTCTACTTCTTCCTCTTCTTCTCTGTCACTCTCACTCTCGGAAACCTCCTCCGCTCTGAGCGCCGCATCGAACGCCATTTGAGGGAAGTTGTAGATGTCGTTGTACTGTAAATGATTTAATATATTATTAAAAACAAGCTGATTTCATATTCCTGGATACTAACACGGTTTATAAAGATTTAGGGAACAATTTAGGGCACAGTGCTTAAGGGAGTACGCAACCACATTGGTTTCAATAAGCTGAACAAAGTTCTTTTTAAATAACTAATGTAAGTTAAGTTAATTAGTCATCCCTTGGGAATAACTTTGGTACTATCACATTCTTTAAACAACAGCAAAACAAACATAGCTGAATTGAGAACCAATTCTTAATAAAAAAAATCTACAAAACGTTGGACTTGGGAGGATAATGACAATTATTCTCTAACTTTCTTCTAGTCTTTTATTTATAGATCCTTGATCTATGTATATGTAAAAGATTTTTCAAAATGAAACAATTTGGTGATTACTTCCGACATCCGAGTTTGCAAACATTGCCTTTATAAAATATTAGCAACTTAAATAGTAAACAAAACAAAAGTGAAACTTTTGAAACTATCATGGTTATTAATACTAAAGTCATTTAAAACGGGATATTTACCATGATTAGATTTTTGAGTTATCCAATATTTCGGCACAGTTGCATGCGCCATGATCACGGAGTAACTAAGTATCAGTTACTCCGTGATCATGGCCATGATACTTAGGTAAATAAATGGTCATGGTAAATATCCTGTTTTAAATGACTTTAGTTTTAAAACAAAAGTGGCCTAGCGTCAAACCTTTGGATGGAAGGTCAACATTAATTTAGTACTTACGGTGCCTTTTTTCAATCTATCCAAAAGTTGTTTCTCAATAGCATTATCTATTCTTGCTGCCACTAAAGCCTTCTCTTCTCTACGCCTTTCACGTCTTTCGATCTTGCGTTGTATTGGAACAAGTTCTTTACTGGAAAATAATTTCTTTTTCAATAAAATAACAAGACATATGGACTTAGTGTTCTAAAGATTTCATTACTAGATGGGCTAGATGAATGTTTGAAGTGCATTATGCTTAACAATCCACTCAAACTTTCATAATTCTATATAAATGAGGCTGCAAACTTTATCATCTTAGTTATTATCCTAGGTGGCTATCAGCAATTATACATCCAGAATAGTTATCCATCTCCCCAACAATAGGTTTTAGCAATAATCACCATGCTTTGCAGGCATAATAGTAATAAATAATGCTGGACAATCACATACTTAATACACTACATTACATTTTTTTTTTTATTACATAGGAAATACCTAGAATAAATATTTGCTGATTGTACAAATTTCTATCACAATAAAGACAACCTGCGTCTACATTAGATGTCATGCAGTAGAGGTTCGAGATTTTGACGACCTCTGTGACGCGATGGGCGAAGGTCCGCCTGCGACGCAGGAGGCAATTCGATTCCCGCCTCGGAACAATTGTGTGTACGATCTGCAGATGTTTGTTCCAGGTGTTCTGGTTGTTGTATAATAAAAATATATATATATCAGTCATCTAGTGCCCATAACACAAGCTCTGCTTACCATGGGGCTAGATGATGCTCTGTGGATTGTCCAGCATTACTTATTATTTATTTATTATTAGAGGTGTTAAAAATACACAGAATGCTGCTGCTCTTGCTATGGTAGGTTCCCTTAGTCACCTCCTACATCATTCAACAGGTCTACTTGGAAGCTTTGATTCTTACACTGTAAATAAAATATACTTACACTCTCCTTAGCTTCAATTTTCTCATCCGAATGAGGTACTGTGTAATTTTAACAAATCGTTGTTTACATTTTGCCTTGATAAAGCCCGGCCAGTAGAGAAGGTTTTCATTTATCTGATGAATCGCTTTTTCAAAATTTCTTGACAACTTCACTTTCTCCCACTGTTTAGCAGGGAACATAATCCTGAAACAAGAATTTAACTTGAACTTTCATAATGCCTGAGTATTTGTTTCTGACAATACTACATCCATATCAGCGCAATAGGTATGTTCTTTTTATAGTACTTTAAAAAAAATTACACAATACCTCTCAGGTGTCTTCATGAAAAGGTAAATTATACCATTTTCTTCTCTGATTGTCGCATATTTACTGTTAGCTAGCGGACAAGCCGCCCGGCTGCACAATCCTGTCAAATTGAATTCATTCCTGCAGAACTGCTGGGTGTTTGTTCTGAAAAGAATATCATGAATTATGATAAACGACTGCTGAATTGGGACAACAAATCCAAGCTCTAAATACTTACGAAACTTTATGTGAGCAATGGGTCTTGTTGATAATGGCCCACACAACCTAAAAACAACCAAAACAGATAAGTTAGGTATGTATGAAATAGTACGATCCCGACCAATAAAGATCAACGTGTTTTAGATGAAAATTATCAGTTTTAATTCAGGTACTTACATCGTCGTGTTGCATTTTTACAAAATAACACAGTACAGTTACCAATCTTCGTTTTCGTCTTCAATTAAAATATATTATTTTTAATTCATCACATGAAATGAATGAAGAAAGAAGAAAAACATCAATTAATCAAATCAACATGGAACATAACCTCAAAATTTGTTTGAATTTCAACTTCTTGCTTAGACGGTTCTGCCGATTGTATTGTTGTATTTACACAGACTTCCACTCAGTGTTGCCAATCCGGATTTTGAAAAAGGCGTAGACCAAATTAGAATTTTACGTAGAATTAGTAAAATTTGCGTATGTAAAGTTCGTAGATCTACGAACTTTTTTCAGAGTGAAATGAAGAGGGTAGGGTAGGTAAAACTGAACAAAATGAGTGTTTTGTTATACAATTTATTCATTTTCAGGCAAATTAAATTTATACATAAATTTATTAAAAAATTTAATATGTTCTTGTGAAGGTTCGCGGTTTTTTTTAAGCCACTTTTCGTGAAAAGTAAGCCTGTTAGCGTTTCAGAAGAAAGTCTATTTCTGATATTAGTTTTCATCAAATTGATCGCAGAAAACAGCCGCTCGACATTGGTACTGCTATGTGGCAATGTTAACAAATTTTGTGCAAATAGGGCCAATAAAGGAAACATTTGAGACGAATCGCCTTTTTTTATTTTTGAAATATGACGCCAAAAATCGTCTGCTTTAATTTTCTGTTCCTCTTGAAATGGAAGATTTGTATTTCTTAGAGTCCTCCATTCCCTGTCTAATTCCGTCAGATCTGTTTCTACCACAGATCATACGAGCTGGCGGGCGATACGAGACGTTTCGTTTTACACAGTCACAGCTCTATGGAATGGAATTAGAACTTTGTTTATAAAATGACTGAATGACGACGCAACGCAAGTGTTGGCGAAGCGAGTTTGCGCTAGTATAAAACGGAACGTCCACTAACTTTTTTTTTGCGAATGAAAGGGAAATTATGCCCATTCAGCATAATGAATGTTATTTTACAAAATTGTACAATTTTATAGAAAATACGTAGATTCTGGGACTAAAGTTCGTAGGTTTGCAGGAAAGGCCTAAAGTACGTAGATCTACGTAAAAAGACGTAGAGTTGGCAACGCTGCTTCCACTTCTTGCTAGAATTTGACGCAATTCTGCTAATGTCCATTGTTCGTCTCCGTCCCGTCTCATGATAGCAAGCATTGCAAGCTTTCTTCACGAGTGGCAACACTGCCCGTCTCGCCGTCCGTTATCCGTAATGTCAGTCTGTCAGTCTGTCAGTCAGACAGTCAGTTCAGTCCACTCCATCCACCACACATTATTGTTGTCTTGTCCACAGAATTTTTTTCCGTTTGAAATCCGTTCGTCGGTTATTTTGCTTTTCACACATAGGTGGAGGAGTGTTTTGCTGGTTTTGCAGTGTATTTAGATTTTCAGCAGTAATAAAATGCATGGAAAGTAGATTTGTACGGCAAACATTTTGTATAATTTCTGTTTTACAAAGATAAAATAATGAAAAATAAAAATGAGTGACAATATAAAAGTAGTTGTCAAAGTTAGACCTCTAATTTCACGAGAAATAGAAGCTAAACAACAGCATCAATGGCGTGTTGATCAGAACACCCTCTCCCAGATTGATAGTAGTGGACGAAACCTTTCACATTCACAAGTTTTCGTATTTGGTAAGTAAAACATAGTAACCATGTCGTTACTTTGAACAACCACCTGCTGCAACTTGCTGTGTGCAGACATTAAGAACGTGATGTAACGAGCAACACATGCAGCCTACTTAACATACCGGCTCCTATTGTGTAGCATAGGTACATTAAAACGCTTTAAAAACAAGGTCAATATCTATTACAATCACCTCATTGTTTCCAGACAAAGTTTATTCGGAGAATACTCAGACCTCAGACGTTTACAATGACGTCGCAAAGCCGATCGTGGAGGCTGCGGTGGCTGGCTTCAATGGCACAATCTTCGCATATGGACAAACCTCCTCGGGAAAGACTTACACCATGACAGGGAATGATGAATATCCTGGCATCATTCCATTGGCTGTTCTGAACTTATTTAAGTCAATAAAAAATATACCTGATAGGGACTTTGTAGTAAGGTAAAGTACTGTTGAATTTAATTTCCAACAATTTACATGATAGTTTTTCCTTGAGTTTCCCTCTAAGTTTGCTGTGATGAATAAAAGATCATTAGCCAAATAATAAGTCGTAGTGGGCTTACAAATAAATTAGATCATACCCTATTTTATGACAACTAATTTTCAAGTAGTCAACAAGTTGGCCAAGAATATTGATGAGTAATTGTTGTTTAATTAAAGTACCGAGAATAGGTTAGTGCCCTGGTTAAAAAAACATTATTCTATTTAGTCTGGTCAGTTAGATTATCATAAGATTTTGTATACATATTTTTTCTTTTGTCAAGCAAACAAATATAACAAAAATAAATGAAGGAGGCTTGTGACGATACAGCATGCTAAAAAATGTAGCAGGAACTGAAAGAAAGAAAGAAAAATATTTATTAGACACAAACACAACACTCAAACAAGTTTAGTAACATTATTATAATATAAGAACTCGCACAAGGGACCAATCGGAGTCTAAGTGCGGAAACAAGAGTACACTTACCAATATAAGAACTGTAACTGGCTATATCTTCACAAGTGTTTGTTTAATTTACAAAAGAAAAAAAATATGTGTTCCTTATCTTCTGATAATGTATTTGAGAAGGTAAGACAGAAAGAAAACATTGATGGGTAGAGGGACTCTTAAAGTTAATGTTTGAAAGAACAAAGCTTTTCCCGGATAATAAGAAATATTTACACAGTACCTGTCTATAAAAAAGCTCATCATCATCTTAATCAGCCTATCTTCCCACTGCTGGGCCTCATACTATAAAAAAACCATTCACTTGACTTTTTTGAAAGGACAATGGGCAAAATTGTATGGAACTTGGTCCAAGAGCCTCCACTGATGGGACTTGCAGTAAATGAAAGGACATTATTTGCTGTATGATTCTGGCAAAAGCCCATTAAATTCTATCCCGGGGTTTTATTGTTATGGTCATGTTTGTTCTAACTATAAAATATCACTCTACGTTAAACAATTTGGCTTTTATGTTATCTTTTTTTATTAAGAGCCATGCAATCAATATCACTACAAGGCTAAGATCATGGAACATGACTCGGGTCATAATAAGCAATGTAGTTGATTTCACAGGCTATCCTGAATAATACATAGCTGGATTCATGTAAATAAATATAATGCCTATATTGTTCCTTCATGTAGCTCAGTCCATCCTAAAGTTGCCTGTAAGAGATCACTCAGCAATAAGGCCACCCTTTATACTTCCTTCATTCCAAGTAATTATTTCTGTTTTGTGAGGTATAATAAATTATTTTTATCCATATATTTTCAGTGTTTCTTACATAGAAATCTACAATGATACTGTAAGAGATCTACTTGACCTGCAAAAAACTGTCAAGGTGCAGGAAACCTATGACAATTCTGTCAAAGTTCTTGCAACAGACAAAGTAACAGCATCACCAGAAGAAGTTTTAGAGGCAATGAAAGAGGTAAGCAAAACCATCAATCTATGGAGTCTCACAGCAACCTTAAACCCCAATCTAAGCAGGTACAGTACAGACAATTTATCTTAGCAGGTCTGAACATAGACTAATTTAAGTAAGGCAACCGAATATCGTTAACGTAAATCGGTTAAATGATGAAAGCTTTCAAAACCAACAATTGTTTTTAGGTTCTGTGCTTTGCTTTAATGATCCAATCTAGTTAAATATTGTCCACCAATCCCTTGGGTATTTTAACCACTTTGTATAAAAAATATCTAAGTTTTTTAATTGGTATAGTCATGTAAAATGCATTGGATTGTAATAGTAATGTTGACTTAGGAAGTTACCTTCAGTCCAAGTGCATGGTTCAAGTGGTCATAATTTATTTTTACCATTTACAGGGCAATGTCAACAGACAGACAGGGTCTACCAACATGAATGAAAGCAGCAGTCGATCCCATTCCATCTTCCAAATTGTAAGTAGACTATTTATTATTACTTTTGTCATCTTTATCTGCAGCTGGATGCTACCCACTGTTAAGTAGGGCTTGCATTTAAATATTTTATTACAAGACATATTTAAAGTCTTGAATATTTGGTTAAGAAACAACTCGGAGAAAACCCAGAAATATTTGCGTTTGTTGTTTTTTTTTTTAAATACACTGTTATATAATTCAGAATTATACATTGTGAATTTTTGAGACGGGACAGTAAGGGCAGGTACTTTAACCGTTATAGTTACAGGAAAACGCTTTTAGGAGGCTATTCATAAATTTTTAAGATATTTTGAACTGCATTTAAAGATTTTGGAAAAAATGTAGTGGCAGTCAGGAAGAAAATGGTCATATTACACAAAAAAAAAATTTGATGCCAATCGATCCTGTTTCTTATAAGGATCAAAAGTCTCTACTGGACCGACTGAGGTTTGAGTACTAGAAATGTCAGAAATTGCCTTACTGTCCCATCTCAAAAATTCACCCTGTATAACATATACGAATCTTCGCTGTATCATTTGAAATTTTTATGCGCATTTGTCACGAGAGGTTTTCAAATAAAAACACACGCGAATACGCGATAGCGAGAAGTTATCCATATCAAACACACAGGAAGCAAAGCTCCAATACGGTCTTGACACTTTGATAACTTTAGTAATTGAAAGTCTACGTTTCGGATAATCAATCGCATACGTTTACCTTCTACTATAAATACGATAGATAAATATCAAAGTTTCCTTTAGACCTTACAGGACTCTTCTTACAAAATTCAAATTATAATACATAAAGTAAAACTAGCAAAAAAGTGATTACATTGTTTTTTTTACTTCAATCTTTATAAGGTAAAAAGTAAAGAAGCGAACAAGAAACCTTTACCTTGTTAGTTTTCGAGTTGGAGCATAACTCGTCCCAAGCTTTTTGATCCTCTCGATAATCTGATATTTTGTACTAAGCTGTTTTACAAAGGATACATTCGACAATTTGTTTGATAAATGAAACTTATTTTATTTGTCCATGCTACTCATCTAATAAACAGAATTTTCTAGAAAGTTATTTTTATTCCAGAACATAGAGTCCCGTGTGCATATAGAAGGCGAAGCGGAAGCGGGTTGTGTGAACGTGTCTCAGTTGAACCTGGTTGACCTGGCCGGGTCGGAGCGCGCGGGCCAGACCGGTGCCACGGGCATTCGGTTTAAAGAAGGGACACTCATCAACAAATCACTAACATCTCTAGCGTTGGTCATCAAACAGCTGTCGGAAGATTCTAAGTATGTTTTATCTGTAACTAGATGCGCCCCACGCCTTCGCCCCGTATAAATCTATGTGTGAATTGATTTACAAATCTTCCTCTTGAATCACTCTATCTATTTAAAAAAATGCATCAAAATCCGTTGCGTAGTTTTAAAGATCTAAACAGACGTAGGGTCAGACAGACAGCGGGAAGCGACTTTGTTTGACACTATGTAGTGATAATCTATATTATAAAGCCTATAATTCCTTTTTCAGACACGTAAACTATCGAGACAGCAAGTTAACTCGAATTCTTCAGAACTCCCTTGGCGGTAATGCCAAAACGAGCATTATCTGTGCCGTCACTCCTGCTGCTCTGGAGGAAACAGTTTCAACACTGCAGTAAGTACTTACACATACATATTTTACTGTAGAATTTACCTTGTTTAATCGGACAAACAGGTCCTAGTCCCAATAATTTAAATAACAAAGCTAAGGTAACCCATCGCATACTCAAAACGCAACTCAGATGTATGAGGTCCACTAATGTTTGGAGACCAAGGCTGTGGAGGAGTACCTAAAAATGAAGACTGGAGTCATTTATATGATGATAGGGATATTTATCATGATTTGATTTTGGAGTTTTCCAATATTTCGGCACAGTTTCATGCGCCATGATCACGGAATAACTTAAGTGTTAATAACCATGATAGTTTTATAATGAAGAATGGTTTCTCTATGCGCGTCGAGAAGCTGGACTCTCGCCATAATGTGAGCTTCATTTCATTTATGGTGAGAATACCAACTCAACATCTCTCGACCTACTTAAGCTCAGAGTTTTGGCCGAAGGGTGTCAAGTTTCGAAGGTTCACTGGCCGCCTGCAAGGGAACACCGCTGCAACGCCGTGCACCGACATCAGCTGACACCCTGCTTACGTCATCTACACGCTGTCGCCGTAATCACAGAATAGCCTGTTATAAATTAAGTGTTATATTTTATGTACGCGCCGTTGTAAGGTATATATAACTATGGAGCGTAGAATAAGTTAAATATGATCTCTTAATTTACTATGGTCTGAAATCAATGATAATTTATTATTATTATAAGGTCTCGTCTCCACATATTTGTATGCGAAGAAAAGAAACAGAGATGGGGCTGTGCTTCGCTAATGCATTTACAACAAACATCGACGCTCGCCGCACGCAGCTCAACCGACATCCATCTATTCAAATTTTCGCATTTATACATAGTATGGATAAAATCATTTCAAATTTTAAGGTTTGCCACTCGAGCCAAAACCATAAAGAACAAACCAGAAGTGAACGCTGTGGCGACCGATGCTACAATGATCCAGAAATTAACGAAAGAGCTCTTTAAACTGCAATCCCAACTGGAGGAGAAAAAGAAAAACTTGGAAGTTGTGCTTGAAACAAAGACACATAATGAAGTAAGACACATTACTACATACCTGTCTATTTTATATTTGACGACCGATGTTGCGCGGCGGACTATCGTCCGCCTGCGACGCAGGAGGTTGCGAGTTCGATGCCCGCCTTGGGACGAATGTTTGTATGATCTGCAAATATTTCTAAATAAATAATGCTGGAAAATCCACACAGCCCCAAAGATAAGCAGAGCTAATATACTGTAATATATGTATTGTATTAACAATATCAGTCATCTAATACACAAAACGGCCATAACAGAAGCTCAGCTGAGCTTGGAGCTAGATGATGCTGTGTGGATTATCCAGCATTATTTATTCTTTTATTTTATTGTAAATTTCATCGCAAGTCTTGGTTGTTATTTTAATTGTTTTTGTATCATTTTGATGATTAGATTTGTTTACATACTGCTGGTCAAAATAGTCATCGTCGCTTCCCGCTGTCTGTGTGTCCCTATGTATGCTTATATCATTAAAACCTACTCAAAGGGTTTTGATGCGGTTTTTTTAAATAGAAAGAGTGATTCAAGAAGAAGCTTTATAAATCATTTGACACATATTTCCACGCGGGCGAGACACCGCCGCGAACGCATCTACTATCTAATAAAAAACTGACACATCAATTATATTTTAGCAAGATTTACAGAAGAAGATAGCTAATTTGCAAAGATTTATCCTCAATGGCTTTGGTCAAAGACCCAACGTGGAGCAAATGGCCGGAACTCGTAGAAAGAAGGCGCCATCCCGCCGAATCACAATCTCTACCACATCAGTACTGCATCCGATAGTTGAGGATTCACCCAAGCAACCAACTAGAAAATTTTGCACACCATCTTTAAAGTACAAGTGAGTATTGGGGTGCCTTACCTTTTCAGCTTTAGATAGATTATTATGCACACCAAGATGAAATACAAAATATGTGTCAATTTGGCGGTCTTATCGCTGAAGAGCGAATTTTAGAGGTATTAAGAATAAGAAATGATAACTCTAACGCTGATAGTTCGCAACTGATTTATTAATTAGACTTAGGTTAACATGAAGATGCAATGCAATACGCTGTATTAAAAACCTCAGGGCTTAGCTAAAATGCTGTATATATAGCAAATCCCATGTGATATGGTATTTATTAATCAACAAAAATATAGCCTGCCTACGTTTGAATTATTGTCAACTCAACCAAAAAGTAATAATTTGCAAAATATATGCATAATGATTCTAACTAATAATGAGATTTGAACTGATACTGAGCTCTGAACTGTCTGTTCTCTATGAAGATTTAATTGAATGGTGAAAACTGCTGTTTAGGTATATGTTGTTGAGTTTATAATTAATAACTGTATGTTTCACAAATAAATAAAAAATATAAAATTAGGTTGTACTTACTATAAAAAGTTATAAATTTCAGCCCGGCTTCAATAGAAATTCCTACAGATTTAGCCTTTGTACCTATTCAAAGACCTAGCAAGCTTGGAAGCTTGCCCGAGGAACCTCCCAGACTTGTCACACCACCACCCAATAATCGGAGAGTCAACTTTGATGCAGAAATTATTAAACTTGGTAAGCTATCTTAATGAGGCCGCACACTAGACATATTATTGAAGACGATACACCAGATATATTATTTACGGCGCTACTTGATGACTGACTTTGAGAAATGACTCTTGAAATATTTTTAGACATACATATACTGAATTCAAAATAAATCATATTTCTGCAAAAAAACTGATTTTCAAGGAAAAATTATCAGTAAACGGACAGCTGTCTGTTTATAAAATAGTATTTGAAACAAATTTCATGGATTTCGTTCGTCCGAGGCTTGGACTATGGGACTTACTTCTGTTCTGTGTTTATTTTCACCATTTGTGAGTGGAAATAAATAAATAATGCTGGAAAATTCACACAGCATTTTTTAATTTTATTATTTGACGTGTGGATCTGTGTGTGTATGGCACCGCAGCCCCCAAACAGATAAACCAATTTGGTTTTTGTTATTTTTGTTTGAAAGGTGACTTGATCGAAAGTTGTGTATACTAAGTGCCAAAGAACCAAATAAGGTGGCAAATGTAGCAATAAAGGTCGTTCACCTACTCCACGAAATCGCAAAAGGCATTTAAATTTATCGCTATTTTTTCACTTTCCATACCTACTTGCGTTTGTATGGAAAGCGACAAAAGGGCGATAATATTTTTTTTTTAGTTTTAAATTTCATTAAGTAAGGCTTTAGTTTTTTCATAGTTCAGTTCAGTTCTTTATTAATAAGAAATATTCTTATAGATATTATATATATATAAATATTCTTCTTCTGTAGAGATATAAACCTTCGTTTTCGCCGTGCGTTCTTCTTTTTTCCAGAGGCTAGCACGATTTACGAATAAGATCTTAATGTGTTGATCTCTTTGGTTACAATTTTCTCATAAACTAAAGGTTCTACATTTGAATCTCTTCCGCGGGGATAAACCTAAATATTCACCAGCTTTGCTTACACCGTGCATGACATTTAATTGACATTATCGATCTGTGTGCTTTCTTCTATGTCACAATAATTTGTATTTAATTAAAAAATATGTTATTAGATAGCGACGACGACGAGGAGTCTACTGGCACACAATCATGTTCGCCATATCATGATTGTTACGGTGAGAAAGTACATATACTATCACACTTATTATTATAAATGCGAAGGTAAGGATGGATGTTTGTTACTTCTTCACGCCAAAACTACATACATGTATTGTTTGGATGTTATGCGTAACACGCAACAATTAGTCAGATCAAAAAAATATTTCAATATACGAAAAAACAAACAACCTAATTGAGATCCTTCTCCTTTTTTGAAGTTGGTTAAAAAACGGGAGGCCGGTACCAAGCTCTAAAAGTAAATATATAGTGGCTAGGTTAACATATAGGTGCTATACAGAATGTTTTTTATACGGGGCAGTAAGTAAAGAGAGGTAGGAAGGTACCTTAACCGGTGTTGCTACGTGAAAGTGGTCTTAAAAGACTATCCATATTTTTTCCATAATCAAATTGGGTATTTTACGCCAAAACTTTATTGATGCCAATCGATTACCTATTTTTCTTAAACTGAGGCAGAGTACATAAAAGGCAAAAATCGCAAAAAACCCTTAAATTTATGTAGCACTAGTTTCTGCCCGCGGCTTCGTAGTGATAAAAAGTAGCCTATGTTTTATTCTGGGCCTGGAACTACCTGTATGCAAAAATTCTACCCGTTCCGTTCAGTAGTTTTTGCGTCAAAGAGTAACAAACATTAATACGTACAAACTTTCGCGTTTATAATATTAGTTAAATTATAAAAAAAAAACATATACAATGTGTTTTGTTGAACCTTGATCAAACGAGATTTGCGGATACACGACATATATTTATCGATAAAAATAAAAAAATAAAAAATTATACGTTACCTATCTCAAAAATAAAGCCGATTTAATTATTTTTTTAATGAAAACTACTTCATCTGGTTTTTTCTCCGTTTCTTTTTGAGTAAACGGTGTATTTTATTCAAAGTAGTCTCATTTGAAAGCTAGAAGATAGTCTACCTAGCTAAGAAAATAAGAAATAGACTAAATTGTGGAGTTTAATACAACGTGCAAAAAAGTACACTACAATAACCCAGTTTTAAAGTTACAGGTCAAAAATAAAATAAAAATCGTATTTTTTTTTGCAAATTTCTAAAAAAATATTGATTTTACTAGGCTTATGTACCGAAATTGTATTTTTTTCTTATTTTATTAGCTAGGTAAACTATCTAGCTTTCAAATGTGACTACTTTGAATAAAATATACCGTTTACTCAAAAAGAAACGGAGAAAAAACCAGATGAATTAGTTTTCATGAAAAAATTATTAAATCGGCTTTATTTTTGAGATAGGTAACATATAATTTTTTATTTTTTGTTTTTTATCGATAAATATATGTCGTGTATTTGCACATCTCGTTTGATCAAGGTTCGACAATACACATTGTATAACAGGTAACAGGCAGCTCAATGGTTCTTGGTCCACCGCACTCTTAAATAATTACTTAAAAACTATTATTTTTTTCGTTTAAAAACTCTTAACTCTTAAATAATTTCAGGTGCCACCAACAAAACACCTCCTTGCGTACTACGGAAGAACGCTGCACTTGCCGAAAAGAATTTAGAGGAACTAATCGAATTAACAGATAGAGAAAAGATGTACCCACCAGATGTGGTAAGACCTTGATATTTGAAACTAGCTGTGCTTTGCCCGTTAAGACACAATTTCATTGTCCCGCTCCGAGAATTAAAACCGCAACCTTCTTCCCCATACGCAGCCGGACCATTACCAGAGCTCCACTGAGATCGTCAAGTCGCCTTGTTTATTCCAATTTGTATCGTATCGCTAATGTGTTGTCTCTGTTATATCTTTCCAAGGTGGAGCTTCTCAAGCAACTTGATAAAAGTTATACAAAGTCAGCGGAGCTACAAGATGAAGTCGAAATCCTAAGAATAACTAGCCAAGAAAAAGACTTAGAAATAGAAACACTCCGAAGTAAGATAAATAATACCGAAGAAGAATTAAAAAGTCTAACGTCCATAACGGTAAGGCATCTTGGTTTTTATTTTACCTTCATCAGGACACATACGTGAACTATCCACGGGTCATATAGCACGCTTGGCTGGCGGGTAGGATCGCAGTGACGGTCTTCTCTCTCTTCAGTAAAACTGCTGCTTTTCCTTTAGGAAGTTCCCTGCGTCGTCGGCTCTTACGAAATCCACTGGTTGAGTGAGAGGGCTCGATTCAATAACGTCGCGATAGGCAGAGTTTATCTGTTATGTAATGTTAGTTATTCACAGGTTGCTATTGCTTTTTTTATATGTTGTAATATAACATTTATCATCTGTATTTCAGGCACAATTAGAAACACAAAGTGAATTCTATAACACCCAACTCACAGAATGGGAAGTCAAGTACGAAACACAAAAAAATAAGGCTAAATTAAGAGAAGAGGAACTTTTATCCTTAATCGAAGATAAAAATATAAAGCCTTATGAGGACATAGGTAAGAAAAACTTGCATTTTTATAGTCAAGTTACCACTTCCATTACTGAATATTTTTGTTCATTTATATATCATATTAAACATTTTTGTTCACAGGTAAAATGCCTTTCAAACCAAAAGACAGAGAGATAATTCATTTCATGGACATGTCCAAAGATATATCTTTAGTTAATAGCGACAACGAGAGTAGCATTACCCAACACGATGATGAATCATCGGAACGCAGAAGTGTTCAGCTCAATGATATGCAAGCTCAACTAAAATCCAAGAACGATTTGATATTAGACCTGGAATCCAAAATCACGTCTCAAAGACAGCAAATAGAATCGCTAGAAAAATCTAGCTATGATCTTTTAAACCAAGTTACTAATTTCAAAGAAAAATTGAGTTACTTTGAGAATGAAAACATTACTTTGCAGTCTTCTGTAAATGAATTAAATTCGACAGTCAAAATTCAAAAAGAGAGTATGGAGTTGGGTCAGAACGACATTAAGTCTTATATTAGTCTTATACAAGAACTGCAAATCAAAGTTACCGAAAAAGATAACTTGTTGAATTTGAACGCTAATGACGAAGTTTTTGAAAAGTTATTGGCTACTGAAGAAAAGACAATTGCCAATAATGAAAACCTAAAAAACATAATACATTCATTAAAAAGTGGTCTAGAAAATAGTAAGAAAGAAATAGACTTACTGAAGACAATAAGGTCTAGCGACAATGAAGAAACTGTAAAAATGTTAAGAGATGACATCGCTAAGCTTCAAAAACAAATCCAAGAAAATGTTGTAACAATTAATACGTTAACACGAGAAAAAACTAATTTGGCGACGATAGAACAAGAATTCGTCAAAAAAATAGCAGAACTTGAACAGAAAAATAGTGAAAATAGTATTTTGATCAAGGAACAAGCCTATCTAACTGATTTTCTCAAAAATGAAAATGAAAGTTCAAACAAAAAGAATGAATCTTTACTGAAACAAATTGGTGATGCCACAAATAAGGTATTAACATTAGAAGAGGAAATTCAAAGTAAAGATATTCTTATAACCAACTTAAACACCCAAATTAATGAGTATCAGGTGTGTGTTGATACGGCCAAACTTGGTATCAGCAAATTACAGAATGTATTGTTTGCTCTAACAGGTGAAGCTAAAGAAATACCTCTGAAATTAGACAGTTTCCTAATAATTTACAATACTTTGAATGATAAATTGGGTGGATTAGAGACTATAGCACAAGATACTGTCTCTCAAAAAGAAAAAGCGCTAAAAGAACTGATTGAATTACAACAAGAAATTACTAAAATTGTGACCAAGCACAATTTGAAAGTTGCAGAGTTGACTGAAAACATAGAAAATCTGAATAAAAAGGTGGAAAATCTTACAAGTGATATTAAATTAATGATTGACAAAAACAGTGAACAATCAATAAAAATTGAGGAACTAAAACTGGAATTAATTGTTAAAAATAATGTCATAAACAAATTGAATTTACAAGCCGAAATAAACAATCAAAACAATGTTGTGAATTCTGAAAAAGATTTGGTAATCAACTCATTACAAAAAACAGAAAGAGAACTGTCAAAAACAATAGAAAAGTTAAATATAGAAGCTTTAAACTATATCACGGAAATCAAATCGAAAGAAGAAATTATACACGAGCTAAGAGATAGAAACACCAGTTGCACACACGAGTTAAATAAGTTGGGAGCCGAGTTAAATCAAAAAGAAAGTAAATTAATCCAGTCTCAACAAAGACTCGATGATGCCTATATGACTACTGATTTGCTTATAGATAGATTAACAAAAACAATTAGTGATATAATAGAAAACATCATGGAAAAAAATCCATCTTTTGAATACAAATTCTATGAAATTGGCAAAACGCAAGAACAACTTTTCCATTTCCTTGAAAGGATATCCAACTACATTTCTATGCAGTCCCCGATATTTATAGAAAATGAAAAATTGACCAGAGACTTGGAAGTAATCAGTCACAACAACAAAAGTCTAAAAGTTGACCTAATTCAAAGCAGCGAATTGTTGCAAAAGGTGATAGAAGAATTAAAAAATAAATCGGTTGAAATCAGTGCTATTGAACATAAAACTAAAGAATATCAGGGACAGTTTGGTACTTTTAGCGAGGAGATGAAGGAACAAATGCGGTTTCTACAGTTACAGAATGATAAACTTAAAGCCTGGTTGAAACAATTGAATAAAGAAACAAATAGTAAAATTTCTCAATCAGCAGCCGACGAAACTTATTATCATAATACGACATTCAGTAGATCTAGTTCTGAATTGAACAATGACACGAAAATATGGTCTCCTCCGAGTCTGTTAACTATTTGTTGTAACAGAATATCAAAAGCTTTAGATTCTAAACAAAACGAAGCTTCCGATACTACGTCAAGTTCAAACAAAGAATCTTCAGACACTCGTAGCTCGGAATATGATGAGCTTCTTCATGAACTATCTATCACTCAGCAAGAAAATATAACACTAATGACGTATAAAGAACAATTAGAGATTGAAAACAAAGCGTTAATCATAGAAAGAGTACAAACTCAAAGTGAAGTGCGTCAACTTCTTGAGGAGGCTGAAGAATTACAAAAAAAACTGTTCAATCATAGAACTATTTTATCAATTCTAACAGCTACTACGTACACGGAGAACACTTCTTTGAAATCTCAACTGAAAGGATTACAACACCATCACAGTAGATTTCATAACGTATGCCAAAGAGATATACCTGAGTTAAAAAAAGAACTTGACAATCTTATGTCCATCTTGAAGAATGATTCAGATAAAAGATATTCGTTACCGATCTTGCGAAACAATTCAATAAATAATTGTCCAAGCAAAAATGATTCGACATTGGATGGTGATGTTCTCATGTTAGACACTAATGTCACTGTTACCACTGCTGACAATACACTAGTAGATAACCTAACTTGCTTGGACTATACACAAATCATGTTTAACGAAACGGGTTGCCAAATTCTGGATCACAACTGCACAGATTCAAACTTATTAAGTGGCCACTTAGCAATGGAGATTGAAGTAGTAAAAAAAGAAAATGAATACTTAAAGAAGAAAATACGTAATGAATCCAAAGTAGATGTCCAATGCAGCCCAATAAAAATAGCAGATTTAGATCAGAATAAAGAAGCGAAACTGGAAGAATTATTTACAACAACATTATCTCTAAAAGAACAGCTAGCGGTTGCCAGAAATGAGAAAGAAATTTTAGAAACACGATACAATGACCTCGTGGTAGAAATACCCTCAATAAATACCCTTGTTGAAAAAATTAAGGTTATAGAAGATCAATTGAAAGCCAAAGAAAATGAATTAGTAAAAGTGGCTCAAGTTCTACAAGATAGAAACAAAAAGCTGAGCGAGATACAAGAAGAAAACGACTCACTATCTACTGAAATAATGGAACATGTTTTGGTCGCTGATAATCTTAGCAAGGAAGTTGAAAAATTGAGATTACAAAACATAGAGTTAAATGTTCAATGTCAAAAAATGCGTGATGACAATGACGACGGCTCGACGGTTGGTAAACCTACTGTAAGGGCACAACTAAATAAAAGCAGTATTTCTATGGATTTGGACGAAAGTTTAAATTTCGAAATGGCTCATGATTCTGTGCCATGTAGTCCTCAGAGCAAAAAATGTAACATGTCTGATATTCAGGAAGAACGGCCGTTGGACTTGTATATGGTTGAAAAAAACGAATGCTATAACTTTTATATGCAAGAAATTGGTAAAGAAAGAGAAAACCTACCAAACAATGCCACAATTATTGAAATCATGAAAAATCTACATACTACTTTAGTAACTAAACATGGCAACGAAGTCGAAAATCTTGTTAATAAACTCAAAGATCACGAAGAAAGTCAAATCAAGCTGCGCAATGAAATTAATGACATGAATGCAAGTTATCTTAACCTTAAAAATGAACTTGAAGAAAAAAACACGGGTCTTAGCTTTATCAATAATGTGATAACTCAATTAAGGGATAATTTGATTGGTACTAAGGAATGCAGACTTAATTTTGAAGGTTTAGACAAAAGTTCTAACTTATTTAGCGTAAAAATGTTAGAAAACGTCAGTAATTATACGAACAAAATAGTTCAAGACTATAACACTCTAAATGAAGTGTTATCTCAAACGAAATGTCAACTTTCTGAAAAAGAAAAAGAATGCAATTCACTGAAAGCAGTTAACGAAAAAATTCAGGAAATAAATAAAGCCGTTACTTTAGATATTATTCAAAAGGAACAAGAAATTAATAAAGCGATGGAAAGAATACGTCAAAACTTGCTAGACGTCAATATGATAACTATTGACCAATTTCCAATGAGTGAACCAGTAAATGTGCAGATGCTTATACGTTACCTTCAACATTTCGTCAAAGAATACCGAACTGAAAAAGCTATGGCTGTATCACCATCTGAAATAAATAACATGAAATTAATTATAGATGAAAAAGAAAGACAGATAAAGGAGATGCTGTCAAACGTAGAAGTATTAGAAAATAGGAATAAAGAAATTATAAAATGCAGTAAAGGTATTCAACTTGAACTTGACGTCGCATTAAAAAATAAAGCTGAAGAGAATGATCGTAATAATACGGTAATAGAAAACTTAACAGAGGAAATTCTACATTTGAAACAAAAGATAAACGTAAAAGACGACTTTTTAAAATCCATCGCCAAAAACATAACGCACCTATCGGATAGAAAAGATGTTGAGGCTAATGAACTGTTATGCACCATACAAAGCATGCAAGACGAAAATGATAAACTGAAAACAATCAATGAAATGATTTCCAAAGAGGCCGAATCCTATGCTTCCGAACTCGAAAAGTCGTGCGCTATTATAGCACAAAACAACACGGACTTGGACAAAATGACTTCTGAAATACTTATTTTGCGGGAGTCTTTCAAAGAAGCGACAGCGCACGTGGACAGTTTAAAGCAAGAAGTGCAGGCGCTTACAGATACAAATATTAAAGTGAAGGGAGAACTGGACATCAAATGCCGTGATTACCAGAGATTGGAGATCAATATAAAAACGCATGAAAAGACAGCTGTGTTACAGAGCCGGATGATTACTAGGTAAGTTTACAAAATATTTCCTAAGGTACCAAATATTACCAATAGTCATATTAAATAACATAAAAATAGAAGTTTCGTACATGCTTTCTTAGGGATATGTACAGTATATCTAATATCTAATGCAGTTAGAAAGTACAAATAAAATAAATAATTATCAAAACACAAACGCAGGTATTATTTAGTTTACGTTATTTGGCTAAATACATGCCCACACTAACAGTTAGCAAATAACGTAACACCAATAATAATAATCAACAGACAAATCAATAACGACGAACAAAAACACAATGAACCGACTGTGGTCAAGACAGATATAAAGATAGAGATAAAACAAAAAAGTTTCTATTCGATTTTATAATGAGGTTTTAAATGATCTCTAACAGTTTTTACTCGAGAAGTATTTAATAGATTTCTAAAATTTGAAGTAAATTATGTATTTTCTCGGCTAAACCGAAAAAATTATAATATTACTAAACATTTTTGACGACCTCTGTGGCGCGGTGGGCGAAGGCCTTCGACACAGGAAAACGACTCAAAGTCCCTAAAAAAAGGGTCCTCTCTAGCCTAGCTCTAGCTAGGCTCCTCCATACCTTTTTTTTACAGACTTTTTTTGGTCTACCACCGCCCCGCGCACCCTGCATTTGTCACCATATGGTTACTGTGCAGCCTTATATAAAATAAAAAATGAAATGAAATGAAACCCCCGCAACCCTCCCTCAGTACAGGACCTGCTAACTCTTGCGCCACAAGGTCAAGTGAAAGTGAAAAACTGTGGTATTTGCTTCGGACTCAAGCGCCGTTTATCTCCACCTACAGGGCAAACATTGAAGTGTTATCCAAACCGGCTCCATGTCTAATCATCACGTCGAAGTCGAATTTTATTGGACATTATTCAATTTCTTAGATATATGACCTTGTTGTTTTCTTCTGAGATATTCACATATTATTAAAACAATGGTTATTTTCATCTGTAAATATCTCAGAAACCTGACGCTTTATGACATCAAGTTATAGAACAATTTTGTTTGTATAAGTGTCGCCCGTCCGACAAAAATCTGCAAACCTTAAAACTTATTGAATACCATAGATTTATTGGTTAGAATGCATGTGCCTGCTAGCAGATGCTGGATGCGGTAAGCTGAAGACAGGGCCAGCTATGGACCTATTATAGGTTGATAATGATGATTCGCTAGAATTAAACTTATTACCTTACTCTTACTAAACAGATTACAAAAACTTAAGGAAGATGACGATATAGCAAACAAGGAAAATCTAGAAAAACTTAAAGAATTGTCGGAGATAAATGAAGCATTACAGGAAGAATGTAAAGAACTGAGGAACACTATAAAGAGTTTGACTGAAGAGATAGAACATGCCAGGTCAATAAAGGAGGCTTTGGAGGTAACAATATTTTTCCAAGAAGGTTTTATACTTAATACACAAATTTACACTCGCTTGCTGAAGCCAAGCGAGCATAATTTTTTTGTGTTGTGATTACTTGTGCGTCGCGCAAAATGAGTCTCTTCATACAAAAGTCCCGTTTGTGTCACACAGTGACGCAAAATGAATTGTTATTTCTATTCAAAACATTTCTATCATCTGACGCCTAAGGGTTGGCCCACACCGATACACGACGCTGCGCGTACATTGATCCAAAATATAATTTTATTAACATTTTTCTCTGTAACCCAGAGAACCCCTAGAAATTAATAATAATCTATGAATGTTTGATGTTTCAGAATCGTATAACTGAATTCGAAGATTCGGGACGTAGGTCTCGAACGTCTATAGATCCTAATGCTGACTGCTCGAAACGAAGACGACAAAGTCTACACGACGCTAAACGACTGTTCGATAAATTAGAAGGTAACAAAAGTCTATGTCTCGAGTGATCCATACTGTACTGTAACTTGCCGACAGTAAGAAGTCGCCATCTTGGTTTTTTAACCCCCGACGCAAAAACGACGGGGTGCTATAAGTTTAACGTGTCTGGTGTGTGTCTGTCGCATCATAGCTCCCGAACGGATGAACCGATTTTGGTTTAGTTTTTTTTTGTTTGAAAGGAGAATGATGAAAATCGGTCCAAGATGGCCGCCGCCGCCACAAAATGGCGTACCGGGTTTTTAAATATAATTTAAATGTTATTTACTCAAAATAGATCCTTGTTTGACCACAACCTTACCAGATGTTAAGCGACGACGTGGCCGACGTGTATCATATTGGTTTTTCTAATAACTTTAGTCGAAAAGGTAACATAGGTACCAGCAGATTTACTTTCACATTTATTATTCTAAGGCTAACACAACTATTGCAGCAATTGGCAACTTGCATTAGCTATTTACATAATAGAAAAATATTTAAAAATGTACAGTTTCTTCATGTGTTGTTTCTTTGTCTTCACAGCGACTAAACCGAAGATTATTAGCACAAAGTATAATTTAGTCACACTATAATCAAATGTTTATCACCAATTATTATCAGAAAAATACCTAATTACTTTCAGAACATAAAAACCTTGAAGCGGTATTCGCATCGAGACAAAAGCCCGATGACTTCTTTGCGGATACCAACGAGTCGCTTTCTGGCAGGAGTACACCGTTGGAAGGCGGGAGAGGGTAAAATAAAAATCTATTTCTGTTAATTATATCTATTCAATATAAATATCTCTGTGTAATATTATTTTTTATTAAGTATATCCAAATAACTTTACCTTTTATGCCAGCCGAATCGACCTCAATCTACTAATGGATGACTATTATTTATTATATTATATTTATATATTATTTATTAAATTATATGCCTCACTGTGAGCAAGGTGTACATTGACCTTTACTCTCACATTTACCAACATCATGCAAAGTCGCCTTTAAAAACTTTCGTCGTTATATTAAAACCAAAACCCAGGCCTGTCCTAGACAGGTTCTTTTTCGTGTTTGTTTAATTTTTGTACTTTATTATTTTCAGTCGGGACAGCTTACTTTCCAGAACAGAACATGTAAGTCACTGAAACTCAATTTAGTAAATTTAATGCAATTTGAACTCTATTTTAATACAAAGTGCAACAAAACAATTGTAGTGCGTAGTGTGCCCCCCACAATCCTAGAAGTTGTGGTGTTTGAGAGTTAAATGAGTTTGTTAAGTTTCACGGTTTAATCGTACGTTAAGTTTAAAGTAAATTTAATGGTCGCCAGTGTACGCCGTGACGCGTTGCCCAAAGGACATTTGTTTGCGACTGGCTGTACTTACGCCTTACAGACGTGTCATAACGTAAACTGCTGACCCGCGGGAACATGTAACGCCGTATGCAAACCGTACAACAATTAAATGTAAAGTGAAAATATATCTATCAATTTCAACTTTATTTCCAGAGCGATAAAGATGAAGATCATTCGAGGCCAAATAGCGCGTTGGCGAGGGCCACGCGACGCCGCCGTCAGAGCTCTCACGATTTGCACAGGAGCGTCACCCCTCAAGCAGGTAAGTCCCAGCATGCGGTACCTGGATAAAAGAAAGCCCAAGTCAGGGAAAATGCCTTATATTTTTGAAATAATTTTCAAAATCGAATATTTTTATTTTATTTTATATAATATATATAATAGTATATATTATATATACTATAGAATAGTGGCAATAGCTCTAGTATATGTAATACTGAAGCCATTCTCAAGATCTAATGTTTGTAAGCACAACAAGTATTCACAACACAAAAATCCAACAGTATCTTTTTGGCGTCGTTTGAAAGTAATTGTTAGGAAATTTTGTAAGAAAAAGCTCAAATATACTAATCCTAAATTTCTGCTGAATCTGTTGGGAAGTGGTTTTAAGACGTGAAGAAGTAACAAACTTTGATCCATAACATCCAACCTTTATAATTAATTATAGACTTAGAGCCTGCGACCAATAGAACAATAGTACTGAGTCTTAACCTTGAGCTAGCTATCTCAAATTCGCTATGGTATAATGTTCCATTCCTTGTATTTTCTTCGGGTATAGTGGCCAAAGCCACTATAGCCACATAATCGGTGATCGTTCCTACCTGTGCTCGAGCATACGCTGATAAATTCTCAGCTTTTACAAAATGACTAGCTGCACGCTGCGGCTTCGCCCGCGCTGATATCTATTTGTCAAATCTTCTGTCTTCCTCTTGAATCACTCTATCTATGAAAGGACAGACAGACAGCGGGAAGCGACTTTGTTTTATAGTTTGTTATATGTCGCAGGCTCTTAGTCCATTAGTATGAAGTAGGCTTTTAGTATTTTAGTGTTATTATTTTATTCATATTTTACTTTTCATTTGGAATGTTTGTTTTTTTTTTCATTTTACAGATTTGTCACACTTTGTAATCAATGAACTGGAGGAGGGTACAACTCGCATTGGAATGAACAGCGATAAGTAAGTATTTGTTATAGATAAGAAGTTTCTCGCGTAGAACCAATAACCGCTGGGGTGAACGTACTCTTGAGTGGAGACCGTGACTTAGGAAACGTAGTATAAGAAGCCGTAGTCCAAGAAGAAAGTAACAGTTAAATTATCTTATTTGATAATAATTTATAGTATAAAGTATGACTTGTCTAAGTGCTTATTTTGTAAACCTAAAGAAATAAAATAGTTTCGAGTTTGAAAAAGATAAGCTGAAGACTGTTCTATGGCGCTCATTAGGGGAGGCCTATGTTCAGCAGTTGACTAATGGGGTCCGAGGATATTGATGAGATGAATTTCGGAGGACTGATGTCCAACGGTGTGACAAAAAAGGGCGATGATGGATAAAAGCTAGCTTTTGACATAAATTGATGAATCCTGTTTTCAACAGACCTCAAAAAAGTAGGCAGTTACCATACAACTTAAGTTCAACCTCAACAGCTTGTGCGGGCCCAATGCTGGACGCAGGCCTGATAAATGCCTTATTGGCTTTTATCTTATGGAAGCGTGGGGATGTGGGTTGGGGAGATAAATAAATAATAAATAATACTGGACAATTCACACAGCATCATCTAGCCCCAAGCTAAGCAGAGCTTGTGTTATGGGTACTAGATGACTAATATACATAATACAATAAGTGCTAAGTGCTTATTTGTAAGCCTAAGGAAACTTTTATTTCATTTCATTTCAATACATTAAATAGATAGATATTTTTTATTATACATAGAAAACGACCAGAACACCCGGAACAAATATCTGCAGATCGTACACACAATTGTTCCGAGGCGGGAATCGAACCCAGATCGCTGTTCGGTGGTAATACCCGCCCCCGGTGGGACTTGCGTATCTTCATAAATTTACAAGAATCCTGCTTTGGGGGAGGCCCATGTTTAGCATTGGCTGTGGCATTGGACTATTATAGGTTGATAGTGATGACGACTCCATTCGACTACATACATACTACTCTACTCAAAATTGACTACATACAATTTTGATGAAGAATTCATCAAAATTGTATGTGATCTCACTGAAAGTGTATTTTCAGTGAGATCACTCAATTGAAAGCCCAGCTAGCTACCTGTGGGAAAGAGTTAGAAGAACTCAAGATAAAATACAGGGATTTGGATGAAGAGTGCGAAATATGCTCACAGTACCTGCAAGAGCGAGACGAACAATGTTCCCGACTCAAGAAGGAGAAGACTGCTTTAGAGGTAAGAGCTTTTGGACTCAATTAAAAATTATTTATTTTAATACTAGTAGACACTATAGAACAGTATATACGCACGCCCACGGCACGCGTTGTTTCTGTAGAAATGTATATAGCTTCGGCTAAAGCTATGCTTTAAACACGCGGGATGCGGGACCATCAACAAAGCGAAACTGTTCCCTCATGGTCAGTACATATCTGACGGAAAATGCGTCGCGTATCATCGTTTACGTTGCGACAGAACAGGCAAATATAATAATAAAACATTAAACCTTTCACACTCAACCGATAATGCGTTAGTGCGTCGAGAGTACAGCGTCTTCGTTTCCGTCAACGCATAGTCGGTCGAAATAACGTGTCGCGATACGTGTATTTTTATTGATACATTCAGACTAGACGTAACATCAGCGGAGATCTTTTGTATACAGACCGTTCGGACTGACTAGAAGCGTAATATGGCAGGTCTAATTTTACCGAATAGACGCGACCGATGATACGTTCGACGCATTTTCCGTCAGATATGTACCGACCCTATAAAGTTCGCGCGTCTCGGTCGCGTATGTATGCAAGGTGCCATTAAATCGCCAGCGGTAGAATCAGCCGCGTGATAGACCCGCCCGTTGTAGCACTGCGACAAACTTGGTTGATTCTGCGACACGGCACCAACATAATATTGTCTATATTTTTTTGAACGGGAAAATAGTCGATAGTTAGTGGCTTTCCCGACGGAAGTGGCAACAAGGGCCTGAAGCAGCCATGTTAAAAACCAAAAATAATCATAACGGGAAAGTTTAGTAGTAGCGGTTTTTTATTAAGGCTAGAAAAGACAAAATGTTGTACATTGCGTAAATTTTGAAGTACATGCAATTTTTTTTATTCAGATTTTACAACCTTTTACAATGTTTATGTCGGTTGACTTAGTAACAGCTAGGAAACTTAAATGTTAACAAAAAGCCACTTCTGGAATGAACAGAACAAAGTAAACCTATGTAAAAATAAGATAATTATCTAAAGATCTACACTACTTAACTATAGTTTGACCGAAACCGCTGTACCGCTCCTTAGGAAAGTGCGGCGAGGTGGGGGGCGAGGAAAAAAGAGCAAGAGTACGCGTTGACGTCAGACTGATGGATCGGAGCCGTCGATATTTCCCCCCCGTCTCGCCGCACGCATACCTCAGGCGCGGTACAGCGATTTCGGTCAAACTATAGTTACATATACATACCTACCTACGTGTTGTTACTTATGAACCTAAGTTGCCATTTGAGCTAGCACAGTTGAAGTTGATGCAATTTATTTCGTATATTTTACTGATACGATGTCATTATTGTCTATTCTGCCATAGACAACGATCGGTCATTGGCATGCTGAAACATTTGTTTGTCTTTTCAGAAAGAAGTTGCCGAGCTGAAATCGAAACCTTTCTCGAATAGCTTCAATTTTAAAATGAAGCCCAGCGTCGCTAATGTCAGCGTTAATACTGACGAAGGTGAGATATTAGTCGCTAACTTATTATGTACATACCTACATACGTAAGGTCTTCACACACAGAAGCTATAATGTATGTTAATGTTCAAAAAGTTTTTAAAATGAAGGTAAAGATACACACATAGATACATTACATTACCTGTTGTTTGTGTGATACATTAAGATAATATAAAGCTATATATATATAATGCTGGACAATTCACACAGCATTATCTAGCCCCATGGTAAGCAGAGCTTGTGTTATGGGTACTAGATAACTGATATATGTACATAATACAATACATTACATAGATAGATATTTTTTTATTATACATATAAAACGACCAGAACACCCGGAACAATTATCTGCAGATCGTACACACAATTGTTCCGAGGCGGGAATCGAACCCGCAACCTCCTGCATCGCAGGCGGACCTTCGCCCAACGCGCCACAGAGGTCGTCAAAAAGCTATACATCCCGGGATGTAATGTACATTAATATACATTATAGCTGATGTTTGTGAAAATGCTTGACTGTGCCATACCCCCTTCTTCATCATCATATCAGCCAGCTCCTCGACAACACAGATATAGTGAGAAGGCTCAAAAGAACTAAACCTTTTGAGTTAGTGTACTGATAATTATAGCAGAAGTGCTAATGTTTACCTTTCCATATCTTTTTCTTGTGCACTGTGGCTTTTCCAGTCTGGTCAGCTCAATATTATATAATATTATATCGCGGACAGGTGGGACTCTCCTTTTACGGGGCACTGGATAAATTTACACGCAACCCTTTTTAAGGGGCGGTGCCGCGGTCACTGATGGTCTCTCGCGTCCGCATATTTTTATTTTATTTTATGTCATTGATTTGTGATTGAGTATGTAAATTTTAATGTTATCTTTTGTATGAGTCCTGTGCTCGAAATAAACAATTTTTATTTAATTTATTTTTATTCAATATATACTAGTTTCTGCCAGCGGCTTCGCAAGCTTTGTTTCTATCGAAAATTTAAAGGTTGTTTCCTATCCCATGCGAACTATGGAATAAAAAGCCTATGTTTGATTCCAGACTAAAGGCTACATCTATTAAAAAATTCAGACTGATCCTTTCAGTAGTTTTGGCGTGGAGAAGGAACAAACATACAACCTTTCGCATATATAATATACTAGCTGCACCCCGCGGCTTCGCCCGCGTGGTAATGTATATGTGAAATGGTTTATTAAACCTTCCTCTTGAGTCACATTATAAAAACCGCATCAAAATCGAATGCGTAGTTTTAAAGATCTAAGCATACATAGGGACAGACAGACAGCGGGAAGCATCTTTGTTATTACTATGTAGTGAAGTGTGATATAAAATATTATTCCAACATATTTCAGATTGGGCAAACCTCCACTCCGTTGTCGTCGATAGAATGTCGTATGACGCAGAGGTAGAAAAGAATAAAAAACTCAACAAAATGGTTGAAGAACTACGCTTCAAGAAGCTGGATTTGAAAAAGATCATTGATAAAATGCAGAAAGCTTTAGAGAGAAAAGATAACAGGTGCGTATTATTTGGCTCTAGTGATAATACTCTCAAATAACTACAACAAAAAACAAAGTAACAAAGTATTTATATTTTATTATTGTGCGTAAGCCGTCGCACTCGGGGTAATCTCTAAGATCATCATCATCAGCCTATAGCAGTCCACTGCTGGACATAGGCCTCCCCCAATGAGCGCCATAGCGCCCTGTTTTCAGCTTGCCGCATCCACCTGCAGTCTTTCGCAGGTCGTCATCCCACCTGGTCGGAGGACGTCCTACACTACGTTTACTGAGTCGTGGTCTCCCCTCAAGAACACTCACAAGAATCTCTAAAATATTAAATATTATTTTCATGCATTCCGGTTCCGACCTTCGCTCAAGGTCTCGTGTTAAAGTCCCGCCGAAATCGAACATTTTCTAAATATTATTTATTTTTTTATATACCTAAATACCGTAAGACATTTAATTTATTTGTTAATAGCTGCGCTGCGAGCAGTGTATTTTATTATTTTGGAAACACTACAGACTGCTGCCATTTTGGTGCATTTTGACCCTAAGGGTGGAATGTTAATAGAGAGTAACTCTAATATAATTATGACAAGACTTGACTAAAATTTAAGGTACTCTATTGCATTGGGTGTGCCCATTAGGATAGCCTAATTGGCACATCCAATGTAATGCTAATGTACATTTATAGATAAATATCTAAACATTTTACTCTTTGGACTTACTCACACATATGCTATCTGCGAGCATTTGCGTTTTTCCATTGTAAGCGTCCGCGTCGAGTAGCCAATACTAAGTACTGTTACTCAAGGGTTCATTATAAATGGTGAACGAATATATTAGGCAACTATAATCAAAATACATACAATTGTTTCAACAACACGAAGCAAGATTTTGTGTCTACTTAATTTCGCAGAGTTTTCTAGTGGCCGCCATTATAATACTCTCTGATGACTCTCTGACTCCCAAGTATTTCTGAGGCTTTTTATTTATTATACGAGCATGATTTTCAGCCGTGAACTGGATCACGCGAAGCAGGAGCTGAGGTCCTGCAAAGCGGAGCTGGAGGGTCTGCGCCAGAAGTACAAAGAACTGGACGAGGAGTGCGAGACCTGCGCCGGCTACCTGAAGGAACGCGAGGAGCAGTGCCGCCAGCTGAAGGAGGCGAGGGCGGAGCTGGAGGCGCGGTTGTACACTGCAGAGGTACGTACAAGAAGTGGAAATCTATGAGTCAAATGCTTTATAAACCTTCCTGATCACTGTATCTATTAAAAAAAAACATATACACAATACATCAAAACCCGTTGCGTAGTTTTAAAGATCTAAACATACATAGGGACAGACAGACAGCGGGAAGCGACTTCGTTTTATACTATGTAGTTAGGTTACTTATTTATTCATCAACATTTTTTACGGTAGTCTATTATTTGACAAATATCTCGCCTGATGGAAAGCCCACTGGATCCAACAGTTGGGCAAAGGCCTTCCGTCTCTAAAATGCTTAATTTATTTTTAAACATTACAGGCAAAAATACAAGAGCTACACGAGAAGGCGGTAGGGGAACACTCGAAGTCCGTGCGCAAGAAACGCCAGACCGTCCACGATATGAATCGACCTCAAACGTCTGCAGTGGAGCAGATGGACGCCACAACTGAGACAACTTACGGTGAGCATTAATAAACTGCCTACGGCCGCATTCATGATGTCCTTTTAACTCTATATGTATATATAGAATAACTCGAGTGTCGGCCAATCTAAGCGGGGACTACATACAGTGCATCTGAATTTGCGCATACAGTAGGCGGCTAGGTTGCCTGTATCTATACTAATATTATAAAGAGGAAAGATTTAATTGTTTGTTTGTCTTGAATAGGCTCCGAAACTACTGGGCCGATTTGAAAAATTCTTTCACCGTTGGCAGCCTTCTTTCGCAGTTGGGAAGCCGTTGTGAACATAGGCTATATTATATTTTCAAAAAAATTAGGGATCCTTACGAAAACTCCAATAATGTAACCCAAGGTGTAAAAAAATTACCTTAGAAATTCCTTACATCGCGTGCGCTGCAAAAATTATTGATGATAAAACAAAGTGATGTACCTACAACATTGCAGAACACATCATTGTCTACAAAAAGTGTCGCGACTATTATTTGACTATTATAGTTACGTCACAATAAGTGTTTTTTTGTTTTAAAATTTTAATTAAAATATCGCCGCTAGAAATGGCTCTCTATTTGTACCGTGGTATTAATCCTTATCAAAATAAATTACTTTATTAATTAAAACTGCTTCATCACCTTAATATAACTTTTTGAATTATTAAATTCGGACATTCCATTCGAAAGATATCACGAGTTAAAAAAATTAAGTATTAGTAAAAAGTCGCGTGTCTCACACTCTGCACTAACTATAACTATGCAATATAGGCGTCACTGGGGTACGGGGACGGGAAATAAACGTCCGAAAATAAACTACGAATAATAAAAAAAATGCCCGTGCTATGCTGGGACGGTCCGTTAGTGGTTAAATAAATAAGATAAATAATGGTGGAAAATCCACATAGCTAGCAGCATCTAAGCAGAGGTACATAGAAAATATCCACAATACCAACATCTGGAAAAAATATTTCTATCTATAAATATTTGTTGGAACATTGGAAGTTGTGCTTTCGATTCCCTTTACGTGAGTTACGAAAAAGCTTGTCAAAATATTTTTTGTATTACAGATGGACAAAGGGACAACAGTATCAACGGCGCAGACAAACACACGCAAATCCTACATCTTAAAAAGGTATATTTAGATACTATATAGTAACATTCACACAGCATTATCTAGCCCCAAGCTAAGCAGAGCTCGTGGTATGGGTACTAGATAACTGATATACATAATACAATACATTACGTAGATACATATTTTTTTTATTATACATAGAAAACGACCAGAACACCCTGAACAAATATCTACAGATCGTACAAATATTAGTCGGGAATCGAAACCGCAACCTCCTCCGTCGCAGGCAGACCTTCGCCCATAGCTCAACAGAGGTCGTTAAGAATTTCTACTTTTCAAGTGTACAGGATGTAAGGGGAAGAACCTAACTAGCAATGATGTACCTACATAATATAACTTTTGAACAGATAGTAGAAACGCTGAGTATGCAGAAGGCGCGCCTAGAAGATCAGCTGAGGATGGCGTACTCTGCGCAACCGATCTGCGTCGCAACGGGCAGTGCTATAGTGCAGGTTTGTAACGCTAATCAAGTAACCGACGACCGTTCGAAAGATTCTTGACTCGTCGGTCAAGAATCTTTCGAACTTCCTACGGACAGACGTTAGCTAGAGTTAGCTCCTACAGGGGAAACATTGAAAATCCGCTGGAGGTGGAATGGCGAACCCTCTCTACAACCTTCATTATTTCGCGAAAGGTCCCTGCCATGTATAGTTTTTTTTTTTTTGCTGGACAATCCACAAAAGTAGCCCCAACCTAAGCACAAATTGTTATGGGTACATATGTACCCATAACAATTTGTGCTTAGGTTCTAAGGAAAACCAAGAGTTTTTTTTCATTTTTGAAAAATCAATTATTGTTCGCCGCATATTTCTAACATATTTTCATCTTGCTCTCTTTTTAAATTAATCAGGGACTCAATTTTTTTTGTCTTTATATTTCAGAACCAACAAATATCAGACGTTATGAAAGAGAACCAAAGATTGAAGACAATTAACGCGAAGCTTGTCAACATTTGCAAGAAGCGCGGGAAAAGTGCCAACAGGGAAAACGAGGATCCTTGTGAACAGGGATAAACTGAACGTTAGACAGGGAGTAAACTGATTATTAGACATAATTTACGACTGATTTTAATCCCGATCTATGGGTTAATATTTGTTTTTTTTGTCGCATGTTAGTCTTTTGTACAAAACGTGTAAATTACTAGTGATAATATTATTTTGGTTTGTTAGTCTATAAGCTGGACTTAGACAGAAATTATCTAAAATTTAAATACCCAATTTTGATTCATTATATATTGGCTGTAGATGTAATATCGAGCCAAATTCGATGTGAGATGTTGGTCAACAAACCACAACAGATTGTGTTTAGTTTTAGATTTAATTGTAACCAGTATTTATTGTTGTAAAGATCGTAAATGGACAAGGGATGACAATCGAGTTAAAAAAGACAGTGCAACAGATTGATATTAAGGTTAAGTATGGTTGGATTGTTAAATTTAAAACCTTTCACATCGAATTTGGCTGGAGTATAGCTAGAGAATTTAAAATTGGTGTCATATTGATAATTTAAAAATTTAGTGCTATGCTATCAAAAATTGTACTAAAATAATCGACATAAATCGCTTAACATTTACGAATGAGAAAAAATCGTGAAAATACCTATTCCTATTTGATTTTTTATAGTTACACCATGTTATTAGTTTATTTCTAGCAGCGGTTTATTTAGTCTATGTATGTTTTACAATGAATAAAGCACAAATCGTATTGTATAATATATTATGTATGTAAGACTGTACGTTTGTGTAGGCCCTGCTAAGACTGACTGCTATATGGGTCAGCTCGGGGAGTTATTCAGCTCATATTATGTCAATAAAATTTGTATCTTTATATGTAGTAAATAAATTTGTTTATTTGAAGGAAAACCTGAGGCTTTCCAAATTGATTCCAAAAAGCTTAGAGCAGGTTGTCACGGATAGATAATAGGATAATACAATAAATAAGACGGAACATATTGTGACTGGTCTACATATGTACTTCATCTAACTATATAGTTCATTTTTAGTATTTTTAATCACTATCTTAAAAAGTGAGTGAGAAGCCACTTGACGCAGCTCGCACTTTCTATGATTTACTACACAAAAAGATACAAATTTAATTGACTATTATTATATGCTATATTATTTATAATATATGTTTTTTATTACTATAATTATGAAAACTGCCCGCGGGTCGCCGCCCTGCGTCTCGACGTGATCTGACCCTACGACGTACATTCCTAAGCATTTATATTAAAATAATTATTGAATAGAAATTAGAATGAACGAGATGCCATTGTATTATAGATATTAAAGTTGATAATTTACAGTAAAGATATCTGATATTATTATTATAGATTTTGTACTTAATTTCTTGCTTCTTATTGGTTCATGTGATTTACTTACATAATAATGTTTCTTTCTCATTACTTTTTTTTCCTGGAAAGATTGCATTTGTGTTATTCAGAATTATTCATTATTTTAATATTTTTTCTTGACCGTGTACTGAACCTTAGTGTTATTTGTGTGATAATAACTAGGTACATACATACGTGTTTTTTTGTTCAATGAAAAATAAATATTTTAACACATTTATAGCGCTTTGATTAGTAATCCCATAGGGCATTTATATTGAGTTATTCCCAGTGGTTAGATCAGATTGCTGGTTTCCTTTTAAGCATGCGTTTTAGTGGGGTTGGAACTCTTTCCTAACTTGTCCCTACGAGCGGTCCACATGAATCATCAGGCAATGGCCCGCACTTGCGAATAGCTTGATGGTTGGTTACAAAACAACCGTATGAAAATGACGCGAACGTCCAAGTTGGGATCCTGAGACTCATGCGAACAAAGGAGAATATCACAGCCAGTTGTGTCAGCCACCAGCCAACCTATTCATGCTGCAGTGCGGTGGCCGTGGTTTTAACGGTGCGATGTTATTATATATAATTATCTTTGGCCGTCGTCGCCTCCAAGACCACCGGTGGTGACAGGATAGGACAGACGTTGTTCTATCACATATTTTTTTATTAATAAAAGAAGAAATATGAAAATGCTGCACTTTATTCAAGATACATTTTTAAAACCTTCGTACACATCACATAGGGTATCTCACATTCATTTAGTAAGAGATAGTTTATCAATCTTGTGGAAATCATGGGAATATCAAATTCACGTCATAATCCATTTGGTTTTTACCTAACAATTGCGAGTCAAACAAAAAACTACCGAAGCAAACACGATATTTTCTAAAATTAAGGCGAATAGCGTTTTCAACTCAAACGCGTAGTAGTAAGGTAGTTTTTTGTTTGACTCGCAATGGTTAGGTAAAAACCAAATGGACTATGACGTGAATTTGATAATCCCGTGATTTCCACAAGATGAGCCCACAATAAATGTTTTTAACAAAATTTGTAGCAAATTTTATGCTCTACAAATTAATAATGATGTCAACATCATTGGGAGCTATAGAACTGCGAAAAGCCAATTCTGTAATATTTGACCTTGAATAGCTTACGTCACAAATACGATATTTTGCAGGACTTTAGGCGTAGGTATATGAGTTTCGAGCTGGTTGAATCTCATTATTAGGTTGACCCAATATTTTGGCTAAAATAACAGGACTATCATTTTATACCAATGTTAAGATATTTAAAGCTAGTATTTTTATACAAGACTGATACAAGTAGGAAATCATCGTCGTAGTAGTCGTGATTCTTATATCTAAGAGTTTATAACAGACAAAACATAAATAGACATAGGGACGTTATTATTCCTAGAAACAAAATAGAGATGAATGAAAGAGAAGATGCACATTGCGTATCTTATGTTTAAGTTTATTGTTATTTTCATTTCTATGTGAAATAATGTTGAATTTTAACTAATGAATTCAGAAATAAATACTTCAATAACTGAGCTTATAAATTATTTCATACTCTGATTATTTAGCTGTACATAAAGGTTTTTCTATTTCTTCTGTCGTCTCTATATCATACGTAGCAATGAAAAAATTTGCAAGTTATTGCATTTACGTTCTAGAAAACGACTTCGTACAACTCGTGTTCACTTTCATTATCCGTGAGATCGTCCATTGTATTCAGTATAGCCTCAGTCCTACTCGGAAGAGTTTTCAATTCTTCGTCAGAGTCTGGTATAATCTCGTCTACTGTAGCCGAGAGCCTGGATTCGATATGTGCCGCGTAAGTATTGTGTCCCGCGAGTTTTGCGAGATGCGCTGCGAGTTTTAGGGGCTTCATATGTCTACTGTGGCCTAGGGTCATCGCTGCATTTGATATATCCCCGCGCACCATATGACTGGAAAAAAAAACAGTTCAGTTATAGATAGATAGAAAATTCTATATTGCACTTTAAATAGGAAAATATGTACAGTTAAAACTTATAAATTAATTACAATTGGGGGTCTTATCGCTCAAGAGCGATCTCTACCAGACAACCATGGATGGATAGGATCGTGGACAGTACCAGGGGATCTGTGTGCTTGTAGGTTATGGTTATGAGATATTATAAATAAAATATAATACTTACAAAGAAATATACTACATAAATATCATAAAAGATATATACATATACTACTTATATCTACACTTATATACATAGGGACTCAGGTATGCGTTAGTGACAGCAGGACAAATAGTGCTCTTTTAACAAATTTTTTAACTTTTAACAGTTATTTATTAATACGAATTTTCTTATATGTCAAACGTAATATATAAAGCAATCAAATACATAAGAAAATAACATAATTAAATACAAAATAGATTAAAATCTGAGTACAGAATTAATTTAAGAGATCGTATAGAACAAATAAAGAGAAAAACCGAAATCCGGGAATTTGTAGAATCGACTAAGATCAGGATGAAGACTCGTCACTTTATGTTCAGTCTTTTTTTGTATTATTTTTATCTATCCTTGAAAACCTTCAATAAGCTTTTTAGTATTAATCAATTTGTTAGTCTGTTATTTATAAGCTTCTGGTTTTCCTTCAAGTCTTTATATATAAAGACTTGAAGGAAAACCAGAAGCTTAAAATCTATTGCTATTCGTTAGTCTCGCTAAAACTCGAGAACGGCTGGGCCGATTTAGCTGATTTTGGTTTTGAAATGTTTGTCGTAGTCCAGGAAAGGTTTAAACGGTGAGAAAACATGTGTTTTCTGATCGGCAGGTAGAAAATGCCAATTTCTGTCTAGTGTAATAAAGTTTTTAAATAAATAAATATAAATTACTTACAGTATGGCCCCTAGAACTAGGCACCCTCCCTTCGTTGCAGCTGTCGCCCATTTCAAAAGGACCTCCTCGGCAATACTGTCCACATGCCTGAAAATAAAAAGGGATACTTAGTACTTACCTCTTTGACAAATTTTAAATAATTTGTTACTCCGGTTTTAGAACATACTAACCCGCGCCGTCGTCGTCAGTCGCGCTTATTTTTATTACGACGACGCAGCGACGCGACGTGCAAATGCAAATATAGTTGGATTCACGGTGTAAGTGCGTTTTTTTTTCACATTTATTTACCTTTTTACATTATTTAGGAAACTATAGAAAAATTTTACTTCTTTTTTTTATAATAAATATATAATGCTGGACACTACTCAGCTAGCCCTAAGCTAAGCAGAGCTTGTGTTATGGGTTCTAGATAACTAATTATTCTTTAATAAATAAATAAAAGAAAACGACTAGAACATAATAGAATAGAAGACGATCTTAAAAACATAAATATATCCAGATCGTACAAACATTTGTTTAATAAAAAAAATACATGACTTTATATTTCCCCATAAGTCAGACGTGCATAGACCCCGTACGACCGACGACGGCGTATTAACTGTGCCCTACAGTGTTAGGCCCAGACAAACAAAGCGGAGTTGTGCGATGATGTCTGAAGCAAATCCGTTCTACGCTTGAGGGTGAAGGAGTAACAAACATACAAACTTTCGAGTTTACCTATTAGTACTTTTATATCCACTCAGAACGTCATGTGTGCAAAAGCCCCTTGGTTATGCCAAATCTACTGCCATTGGCAGGCGAACTGGTGCCCGCAGGCAGAGGTGTTAACACTTTCATGGCGCAAGACACCAGCCCGTGTCACAGCCGAGACTGGGCAGCATAAAGATATCCAGAAGGAAGCTGCTGTCCTTCATTTATTAAGTTCCCTTAGTCGACTCTTACGGCATCGACATAGGGGTGAGTTGTATTGTAGACGTCGATTGTTACGCCACGACCGCCACGGCAAACTTTCGCCTTAATTACTGTGATAAACGAATTAAGATTAAAATACAGAAACCATACCTTAGACGACATAGTATGTACGCCTCTTTGAACTGAAGAGATTCCACAAATACATCAATGCAGGCCTTCAGATTATGTATAGTAAGATACGCTATAGCTTTGCGGAATAAATATCCACCGTAGAATTTTGGGCTTATTTTCTCGTCCGAGGCTTTCGCCACCATTCTGTCCAGTTGTGCTGTATACAAGTTATTGGTGTCTTTCCAGTATCTGAAATAACGAAAAAATCAAAAACACATTGTACAATAACACACATAATAGTACAATATTTTTATTTTTAACATATATCCATATATAACATATATGGCAGGTAGAAAATGCCTCGGCATTAAGCCCACCCTTTGTACCTTTAGTAGTGCAATAACGTTTAAATAAATAAATAAATACAATAATAATTTTTTTTATATCGTTCACAAGGTACATGGTAAATGCAATATTTTTAAGTCTTCTCTTAAGGCACGAGGAAAACTAGCGCCGCCGCGCCGCCCGCCACCTATTTTATCTTATTATTACGTTGTACAAATTAAATATCAAAATTTTCATTGGGAATTTTTTTATACTTATTATAAGCTTTTTTTAATGCCTATGCAGTTAGTTGTATAGTTTAAGTATATATACGAAGTTGCCCTTGGTACCAACACTATTTTCACATCTCTACCTAAACCTTACAAAATAAATCTAGCCCGCGGCTTCGCACGCATTGTATATATAGAAACATTTTAAGGTTATTTATATCCCATGGGAACTGATTATGGGAAAAGTATGTTGTATTCCGGGCCTGGAACTACCAGTGAACTAAATTTCAGCCTGATCCGTTCAGTAGTTTTTGCGTGAAAGAGTAACAAACATCCATACATACGATCTTTCGCGTTTTTAATATTAAAAATATATTCTACTTACTTGATAGAAACACTTGGAGTCAAAGATATAAGATAATCGTCGAGCCGGTCATTTTCATAAGCAAACTGTATCATCTCATCAACTCTCCCGCGGTAGAACAAAAGCATCGAATACGCCTCCCAATCTCTCGCCTCAAGATGATGTTTCGCTTCGCAATCTAGCATTTCGTTCAAATCGTTCATTGTACCGAACATTTTGAGAAAATATAACCCACTTTCCTTTGGGGGACCAGATTTTATGATCTCCTCTATATCGATTGTATTGTTCTTTTCAAAGGTTTCGATCAGGAATCTTCTGGCCGTTGACATAGTTTTCTTGCCGATTTGTCTTGCTGCGATTGGGAGCAAGAACACCTTTGAACCTACGACCTTGCGTTCCATATTTGTAGCAACATTGCCCTGTGGTTCTTGAGCAACTTCTTGGTCTATAACTGCGCTATCACCATTTTCGGCAGTTATATTTTGAGTTTGCACATGTTTCTCTGCTTTTGGGCGTTTAGGTTTCTTTTTCTTTGTTATTTTATTAACACCTGCGAAAATAAAATTAATTTAAAAGACGTCAAGAGTATTGTGTAGGATGTTCTATAAATAGGCTCTTGTCAAAATCTGATAGGTCAAAGTAAACCTTGATCTTATCCGCTACATTAAAAACTTTATATGAAAAAGTTTCACCGCGACCTATCCGCGACCTATCCGCGCCGAACGTTTGTCGTTTCTTCGTGACATATGGTCGGACCGATTCCACTTCAGCTTGTTAATCCTTTGAGCTATGTTCAGTTCTTACGCTGCTGCCACCAACAGTCGCCACGGCAAATTATGTTATTATATTGTTAACCTGCTATCTCACTATATCTCTGTCTGCTATCTCTGTCTATCTCATCGTCATCATCCGCAACCCTTCATCACCCACTGCTGGGTATAAGCCTCCAAACTATTGTGCCACTCCACAAGCCCTGCACAACTGCACACGTTCTGCGCAAATCTCATCCATCTCTCTCTATCTACCTGCAAAGTTCTCTGCCGGGAAGTCCTTGATGTCCCAGAGCCGGAGGCACGCGTCGCCTCCGCAGGACAACACCTTGTCCGCCAACCGGGGCTGCAGCCACCACATGGCGCCCTGCGCTGTGACCGTGTGCCCACCGTATATGGCGATACAGACGCCTTCCAGTACGTTCCATATCTGTGCAAAAACAATCATAATAACATCACTACATTCTATAAAACAAAGGCGGGCGGCGAGGCGGGAATCGAACCCGCAATCTACTGCGTCACAGGCGGTCCAGGCGACCCGCCCACCGCATCAAAAATATAATAGAGGTCGTCAAAAAATATAATAGAGAAATGTTTTTACATTTGTACTTTACTAGCTGGGCCACGGGGAATCCAGTGTCAAATAGTTATACTATGTAGTGATATAGAAGAAAGATCCACAAACATACCCTGACTGTAGCGTCACTGGACGTGGATAGCAGTTGGGCGTCGCGGTGCGGGTTCCAAGCGACTTGCAAAACTGGACCGTCGTGCCCGGACAGAGGGTCTAGTGTTTTGAACTTTTTGGCGCCATCTGAATAATATGCGAATTTGACAAATTAAAGAAATCCTAACAATAAATCGAAAAAACTCTAAAATCATAACAACCCTTTTTGGCAGACGGCCATTTTATTAATCTGCATGCATATGTATGATAAAAATTAAAAGCTCATTAACGCAGCTTAGAAGCGTACATTACACTAGATTGGAACTGCCTTTTTTGGTTGTAAGTACTTGTAACAAAACACAGGCCATCTGTTGTGTTAGCGCTGATGCTGAGCCCCAGGAATATACCATATCTCCCCTTTTTACGTTCATCAAAGTATGTAAGTAGTGTTCGCTCGTATGGCGGTATCCCGAGGCACACTAGCGCCGCCACCTATTTTATCTTATTATTAATTTGAGACGAAACTAAATATCTATAGTATATATTCTACAAATTGAAACAAAGAAAATATCAAAAATTTCGTTGAGGATTTTGTGATATCTATTCCTTTTATAAAAGATTTCTTTTAATGTCTCTGTAATAGTTTGGTTTTGTATAGTTTACGCAGAGATGCGAAAGGAGTTTGGTGGCCACCAAGAGCAACTACGTCGTCACGTAAAATCAATTATCTAGTACCCATAACACAAGCTTTGGTTGGCTTAGCATGGGGCTCGATGATGCTGTGTGAATAGCCCGGCATTATTAATTTATTTTTACTAACCTTTGTCTACATACTCCAATATGGCAATGGAACCAACTTTTTCAGCAGACGTAACAGCAATGTAGTTTTGATACTTGGATTCTTCTTCTGAATTGGTGGTCTGGCGTGGGTGCCAGGCGATAGTGTAAACTGTTTTCCTAAAAGTATAAACATAGATAACTTCATAAGGTTCGATTCACGAGAGCGCGAAATTCAAATATTTACGACTAGCGGACCTTCCCGGTTTCGCACGGTTTTAGTACGGATCCCTATCTTTTTTGAAAATATAATATAGCCTATGTTCACCGCGGATAGTGTAGCTTCCCATCGGTGAATGTTTCAAATCGGTCCAGTAGTTTCGGAGCCTATTAATTACAAACAAACAAAAAATCAAACCTTTCCTCTTCATAATATTAGCATAGATGAGATCTTTCTTTTTTTGAAGAGTAAAAACCTACAGTTTTGGCGTAATCAAAGGGTCGATCTGACGGATTATGCGTCGAGCGTATCATCGGTCGCGTCTATTCGGTCTGCCCGATGATGCCATTGTCAGAAATGGACAAAATGAAAATGGGATCACACGGGCAGCACCAGCTTTCAAATAAAAAAAGAATCATCAAAATCGATCACCCAGTCGAAAGTTATGAGGATACATAAAAAAAATATACAAACATAAAAAAAATACAGTCGAATTGAAAACCGGAGGCGGTTCTTAATTCGGCTGTATTTTTTTAAATTCGGTTAATAAAGTATGCTTACAGGAAAACAAACACTGCACACATAACACGATACTCTCGATCCAGTAAAGCGACGCCGCCGGTGAAAGAGCCCACGATGAGGCCGTGTGGAACACACAACGCAGAACTTATCCCCCATTTCTGGCCATCGATCTCCAACGGGATTTCTTGACCCTCTAAATACAAATAAAATTAAAGTTTAAACGTTTGACCACTGATAATTTGGCGTGTTTGAAAAAAGTATAAGTTGACATCATTCCTAAATTATGAAAATGGGTTTTAAAAGAAGAATCATCGAAATCGGTTCACCCAGTCAAAAGTTCTGAGGTAACAAACATTTAAAAAAATAGTCGAATTGAAAATTTTGTTTATGTGTTTGAAGTTATTTCTGAAACTGCGATTATTGTCTAGTATGTGTTTGCCTTACCTTCGTCCATTTTATTGGCGCGGAAAACAGCAAGCTCGCCGTTACCGACTGCGTACAGCTGCATACCCTCCCCCCAAGTGAGAGAATACACCCCACTCTTGAAGAAATTGGGGAACGTCTTAGCTGGCCTCTCGCATACACCACTCGTGTCTACGATACCAATCTGAAACATATAACTGTTGTTGAGATTTGTATAGAAATGTTGATAGTTCTTTCTGAAAACAAGAGTACAATTCATTAAAACAAAAGCAAACACTGAGAGGGGGCACAGACTGCACGCACATGTAATAAGTCCATGCTAATATTATGAAATCGAAATAACGATTTCTGTCGGTCTGTTACCTTTTCACGCCTAAACGCCTGAATTGATTTCAATGAAATTCGGCAGGGAGGTTGATGGTATCCCGGGGATGAACATAGGCTACTTTTTATTCCGAAAAAGCGCGTGCGAAGCCGCGTGCAGAAGCTAGTAAAATATAAACTATTAGTTCTGCGAAAAGCAGACGCGAGCAAAAACTCACTTTGATGAGTATCACATTGTCAACGGAAATTTAAAACCGACTTCTGTTTAATCTCTGTTTTGTTTTGTGAATATTGTATGTGTACTAAATCCGAAAAAAAATAGATAATAATATTTCAACTACATAATGTTACTTATTAAAACTATGGCACTCATTAGGGGAAGCCTATGTCCAGCAGTGGACTTCTATAGGCTTATGATGATTTAAAAAACTTACCCTAGCCTCACCGGTGGCGAAGGCAAGAACATTTTCCTTGGTAGGGTGCCAAGCGATAGTGAGTATCTTGCCTTGCACGCACTGCCAGTAAGATAAGATGTGGCCACTGGACAACTGGTCTCCCAACTCGTTTGTTGTGTGAGTTTCCCACACTCTGATAGAACCGTCGCCGGCGGCTATCGCTATCCTGTAAAAAAACCTTTTTTGAACAAATGAAAACTCAGAGCACCCGTAACCAATACCTGCAGATTAAGCATTCGTTCTGAGGCGGGAATTGAACCGTGTCGCAGGCGGACTTCGCCCAACGCGAAGTGTTATGTTACTTTACTAAGCACTTTATTTCCTAGTTTAACTTTTGAAATTTGAAAATAATGTCTGACTAAAATTTAATAATATCCCAAAAATAATATCAAAATAATCTGACTAGTTCACGTTTGTATCGGAAGAGTCGCTCATCTTTTGATACAAACATGGAAGGGATAACTTAACTACTGTTTGACGTTCACCATCCAAAACTACGACTAAGGATAATATCAATTTATCTCGTCATATCTTAATTCGCTTTCGGTTCGCTCGCTGCTCGAGAGAAGTGGAAATCACGCTGTTTAAGGCTTACTGCCAGTCCTTTTGAGTCTTTTCACGTACCCAAACATGTTAAAATTAGGCAAATTGTGTTTTCGGCGAATTGTTCTCGGCGAATTTTCCGCAAACCTTGTTATAGTTATAACTTCATGTACGTTATAGGTAGGTTCTTACGTTTTTACATACTCAAACATGTTAAAATGAGGCAAATTGTGTTTTCGGCGAATTGTTTTCGGCGAATTGTTCTCGGCGAATTTTCGGCATACGCTATAACAAAGCTACTTACTTCCCAGCATCATAAGAGCACGCTCTGACTTCATACACGAAGGCACCAATGGACACCCACACTTCAATCTTCTTTCCCTCCTTCAAGTCGTAACTGATCACGTTTCTGTCTTGTCCCGCAGTCCATACTACCCACGTGTCTGCCTCTGGCGTGCTCAGTATATCCTGAGTTTGGACACGAGGGGCGTTGGATGACACGAAGTAAAGGCCGCGCCTGTGTAGTGCGTGGACTAATTTCCATGATAGCTTGTTTCTGCTGTAATTCAGATATTTTTTGCAAGTTATGTAAAAAAATCCGAACAATTATATTTTTAATTAAATTAAACACATTTTTTTAGACTGGCTGTGTGGTGCCGGCCTAGATAGAATAGCTCCACCCCAACTCTTCCCGTGGGTGTGGTGACATACATCGGGGAGCGGGCAGCAGCGTCCCTTGCGAAGAGACATGACATTGGCACAATAATTAACTCACATCAGCTGGCTTAAGTGATTATACTCGTAGATCACACACATCTTAATAATTAATCACCCAACAATGTTAAATTCACTTGAGATAAAGATTAATTGTAAAGTTAACATTATATAATGCATATTGAAGGGATCTCAAATCGACGAGTACTTTAAATTGTTTTCAAAATAAACAAAAAATAATAATAAGTGTTGAGGTTTATATTACTACTACGAGATTGTTCATCTTTTACAGATAATTTTAATAAATCGAGTATGGTTATTCGTTAATACGTCACGATAGTTTTCATTAAACTAAATAAATAATACTGTATCCACACAGTATCATCTAGCCCCAAGCTAAGCAGATCTTGTGTTATGGGTACTAGATGACTGATATACATAATACAATACATACATAGACTGATCGTTTATTGAGTCGGGAGTCGAACCCACAACCTCCTGCATCGCAGGCGGACCTTCGCCCACCGGGCCACAGAGGTTGTCGAATATATACATAAATATAATGATGGACTGTTAAAAACATATCTTGATTTTTAATTAATAAAGGTAGCCTCACAAACCTGTCAAATCTAAGTGGGTTAGTCTCTAGTAGTTGGTTCTTCCCATCAGCAATGAGTAATGAATCTGGTTTAAACCAGTGTAATGATGGCCAGTTGACTCCTTTGCTTTTGTCTCTTGCATCCTTCTTGTTGTTGTTGTACATAACAATGCATGAAGAGAGCAGTTTGCCCGTCTGTGTCCATACGCATACACGACTGTGGAATAAAAATTGGTAGTCATCCACATCATCAGCCTATAGCATTCCACTGCTGGACATCTCCCCCAATGAGCGCCATAGCGCCCTGTCTTCAGCTTGCCGCATCCAGCATCTACCTGCAGTCTTTCGCAGGTTGTCATCCCCCTGGTCGGAGGGCGTCCTACACTACGTTTACCGAGTCGAGGTCTCCACTCAAGAACACGTTTAAAAAACGTGTAAAATTGGTAGTATTAGAAGGTAATTATATGAATTCATGTAATGTAGTCTGGCACTGTCTTTCCTATTGTGACATTTGTAACGTGTGCTGCAGTGTCAAAAAAATTTGTTATCTATCTATCACTAAAGTTAAATAATGCAGGACAATTGACACAGCAACCTCTAGCCCCCCAAGCTAAACAGAGCTTGCTGATATTAGATAGGCTTATAATACACTAGCGAACCCGGCCCAGCTTCGCACGGGTGCAAATGCATGTTATATACATATAAAAACGTTCCTCTTGAATCACTCTATCTGTTTAAAACAACAGCATCAAAATCCGTTCGTAGTTTTAGTGATCATACATAGGGACAGAGAGTCAGCGGGAAGCGACTTTGTTTTATACTATGTAGTGATTACATAGTGGATATTTTTTATTAAAATAGAAAACAACCAGAAACACATAAAATAAATGTCTGGAGATTGTAGGAACATTTGTTCCGAGGCGGGAATCGAACCCGCAATCTCTTGCGTCGCCAGCGTACCATCGCCTACAGAGGTCAGCATAACCTAGCTATTTTATAATGTATAGCATTTAGAAAAAAAATTATGTTATCTTACCCATATTTACCAATAGATGCCAATAAATGTGCATATTCATTATCAATAGTTTCATGCACTTCACTTTCCTGGGTTAAGTCTTTACAATCTCCATCGTCTTTTTCTTCCACATGGGCCTTGTCCATGGCCTCCACTAGAGATTCAATAGAAGGCTCCGGTTCATTCTTTTTCTTCAAAATTTCTGCTTTTAGCCTCTCACATTCAGCCAAGAAGTCATCTTTAGGTTCCTCCTTAACTTTCACAAGAATATCTTCTGGTTCATATTTCTTATGCCCAAATTCATTGGCCTCATGGTCTGTATAAATATCAAACATGTCATCTTCAGGGATAACAAACTCTTCATCTTCATTTGCTTCTTCATTCACTTCTTTATCTACTTCTTTATTTGCCTTCTCTTTTTTGTCCCTTATTTCTAAAGCTTCTTCTAAGGCTTCACTGGGCGCTTGGTCGTTTCGTATTCTGTTCATTCGACTTGATGCACTTGCCTTGTGCTTGTTTTTATCTTTGGAGATGCTTTTGGTTGCAGTTACAGCATATTGTGGACACCAGCTGACTCTATTGATTACATCATCTTGACCACGAACTTTATAGATAAGTTTACTGCCCACACCTGAAGGATTGAGATTTATAAAGATCGGACTTTAATTTCATTAGAATTTTGCGGCCTGTGGCAGACTTAAATGTCTCATGATTAGGTATTATGGTTATTTTACAGTTCAAATAATTCTAAAAAAAATTCTTACCACTTAAATCTACGACAAATATAACCCCCTGTCGTGTTCCAACAGCTACATGCAATTGTTTGTGGGGCGAGCAGCTTAAGCATGTTGGTCTGAAGCTCTTCAAATGTGTAGAATATTGCTTTACAATGTTTGTGTTCAAATCCCATTTGCACAAAGTGCCAGTACTACCAACAGACACAGCATAGGTGTGCATACTGTAGCATACACCTACCAATTCCTGAAATAAAAATGGAAAAGTATAAAAATATAATACATGTGACTGTTAAATCATCCCATTTATAGAAAGGCTACTAAGGCTAGCTAGGTAAATTCAAGAAGGAACCTTGATTTGTTGATGAGATGGCTAAGTGACTTTTAGCTATTTGTTGAATGTTGATCGTTCAGAAATTGGCATATAGTAATTTATCTGACATTAGCAGTTTTGTAATCCACCATTCTACATATGGGCTGATTATAATGACATACACACTTTGATGAATGAAATATTGAATAGAATGAATATCAATATTATATTCTGGGCCAACAATGTGTGCGAAGCTGCAGGCAGGAACTAGTTGTCAATGAAGAGAGCATCAATCCTAAAGATGGATATAGTGTAAAGTACTAACCTCTTTCTTAACACTGTGCTCTTCATGACAGTGCATGTAAAAAATAGTCCAGCCTTCTTCTTTCAATTCGATCGACCATTCTTTGACCACTCCATCAAGGCTTCCAGTTATTACTTTCCTTTTGTCTGGCCATTCCGGAGATATATCCACACTTACTATCCTAATAATTTGAAATACTGTAAGTTAGGCAATAATTGAATGGCATTCAAAAACAGGGTATAGGCACACATACATGAACTGCTGACCATACTTCCCTCTCCAAAAATGGTAGTTTTGCCATAATCACCACACTTTAACAGGTATGTAATTTCAGTTGAATTTGTAGTTGAAATGTTAAACTACACAGGAAGCTGAAACCCTACCTCTCACAGGTTCCCCTTAACATAACAAAATCCATGGGCTGTGTTGATTTTAACGCTGCCGCCCGCAACAGCTTGGATCAAAGAGAAGCGTCTCTTTCTCTCGTCAGCGGCATATAAGTAATATAGACAGACTGTTGTGCAAACGTCGCAGAACCTGGTTACGGCTAGCGCAGGACCGGAAGAAATGCAGAAAAAATATTGGATACTGAACATGGGCGGTACAATTTTGAGCCAGACTACCGTATAAGTTAAGACATGTGCAGCGGATAAATAGCACAATCGTTTAAAGAACTGAGTTTATTAACATAATATTATGTACCTATTTTTTTGTGGATTATGTATGTGTCAGGTTGCGGATGAAGAATGATGATCATAAGCGGGTATCATCCTATTCATAAAAACACGTGGATTATCTACAAGTATTGACTTACTTCTCTTTGTGAGCTTTGTTTGAGATGTGGGCTCTAAAACGTTGCTTGCTGTCAATTGTCCCGATATTATCTGAAGGCAGCGGCTCTAGAAGGACAAGAGTTTTGGACGGACCTCCGTATACGAGCCATCCATCTCTGCTAGCCCCCAAGATAGACGTTAGGAACCAATTTGGAGACGGAATTACTATTGTCTCGTCCATATCAATAATTTAGACGGGTTTTAACGTAGATATAGATACTTGAAAAAACACTAAACTCCAAACATTTACCAAGCAAGCCGGCTTTCAAAGAGAATACAACAATAACGTAACGTTTGACAGCATAGATTAATTATTCGTTTCACGTTTGACAGTAACAAAAGAGTCAAAGAGACACAGACTCAAAGAGAATAAAATAACTAATGTCGCGTATCTATGTGTCGCGTTTACATTCAGCCGTAGTGAGCAGGGAAGTGGGCAGGACGAGTGTGTAAACGCGATACTTCTCATGCCACTGCCATTGCCGCTCGCGCGCGGCGCTCCCCAAAATGGCGGTTTTTTGTGCGGAAGTCAAAGGACCGGCAGCGCGAGCGGCAGTGCGTGTTTACATTCTGCTCCGACGCTCAGTACTCGTACTCGCCGAGCGCCTGGAGGAGAAAGACGTTCGATTAGATCATCGAAAATGCCGTCCGAATGGAGCAATGAGATTACAATAATTGACGACCGATGTGGCGCGGTGGGCGAAGGTCCGCTTGCGACGCAGGAGGTTGCGGGTTCGATTCCCGCCTCGGAACAATTTTGTGTACGATCTGCAGATATTTGTTTCGGGTGTTCTGGTTGTTTTCTATATTAATAAAAAATATCTATCTATGTAATTTATTGTATTATGTATATCAGTTATCTAGTACCCATAACACAAGCTCTGCTTACCATGGGACTAGATAATGCTGTGTGAATTGTCCAGCATTTTATATTATTATTAAAATTCTTAGAAGTACTGGAAACGGAAAAAGTTATTTATCATCGATTTAGATATCATCCACCATCGTCTACGACGAACATTCTTTTTTTGTATTCGATATCTTTTTAAATATCGAACATAATTATGTATCGCAAAAAGAGACAGCGCGGCCGCTGTAATTATTTCGACGTCTGCCATTGCCGAAACTTGAAAGCGAAGTGAGTGGTAGGGCAGTATGTAAACACACACTGCTCTCGATCCTGCTGCAGCAGTATTTAAGGAATTATTGCCGGCAGCGCGAGGGGCAGCGGCAGGGGCTGAATGTAAATGAGGTATAATAGTACACGGCCGCCCGTAGGTCGACTGAGCGTGAGCGAGCATAAAAAAATTTATAAAATGCATTATGCAAGTCCTTGCCATGAATGAATGAATGAATGCAAGAAATTTATTGCACTTAAAACAACACCAACAAAATACGTAAAATAATATATTTAAACAGGGTCTCACTCAGCACTGAGAAGTTTTTAGTGTTTAAGTGCAAACTTTCTTGTCATCAGTTTCAAATATCAAAATTTGGTGCTAAACCGCAGGCAAAAGCTCGTTTTTTAAATTTTATAGTTATTTGAAATCTCCTGATAATCTGATGAAACCTTCAATATCCGGATTTTCCAATCCTTATCAATGTAAAACTATTGCTGCTGCCTGCTGTTGTGCTACTGTGTAGGCTGGTGCTGGGGACTATATAGTCCTACTTTATTCTCAGTCTATGCTTTACTATGCGGTTATATTTTATTGAGAGCATCATAGCGAGAGAGAGAGCGATAGAGAGACATTATGATCTACATATGTACCTTTATTCCGTACAAACGTACAAAATAGTATTTATTTTTTGGTTATTTTATTCTCTTTGACTTTACTCTTTCATGTTTTGTGAGTTTATTTTTGTAATTGTGATTATTTTATTATGTTTTTGTATTTTAATGGTTTGCAGCCTGAAAACTCTCACAAATAGTTTTATATACTACAACAGTACAATTTACTAACAAATGAAATACCCAAAGAGAATATTAGAAACTATTACTACAGTAGGTAAGTATGTATACTATCAGCTGGAAAATATCAACTCTCCTGATGTAGACAAGAACACCATTCATGGCTTATGGATCAAGCTAGCAGATCCATTCCTATGAAACTTGATGATGAGAAAAAACTCGTGGCGACACGACCGGCGTCCGTAGACATTACGGATTCTTCTATCATGGAGCCTATTAGGGCTCGCTAAACCGAACTTGGGTATTAAAGACTTTAATACCCTACGGCACTTATGGTAGTAGAATTGGCGCAATATGTTGTTTATCGTAGGTCATTTTGGCGGTTCTCCAGCATTTGAGGAAGTTAAAAATAACACTGAATGAATACTGAAACTGAAACCATCGAATCCTTAGATTAATTAAGTCGACCTCGTAACTTGATTAATTAGCAATGTCAACTTGAACGTCTCGGAAACATTAACCGTCAATGTCATTAATATAATAATAAGTGTTTAGTTGTATGTACCCATAGATTACTTCTAGATGGAGTATCAGTCAACCTAAGAATGAAGTACTCACTGTGGTACAGATTTTGACATTTTCGGTTTATAGACTACTCGTCCGCCATTACCTCTTTAGACACGAACAGAGTGACAGTTTTCCTTGATGGACGTATGTTTTTTTTACGGAATCGTATATAGGGGGTTGAGTTGACCTAAGAAAAATTCCAACTTTTTGACATTTACTCCCCCAGACCCCCCTCCTGGCCCCTACGCGGAGCCATATTGCATAAAAATAATATTGGGGGTGTATAGAGGAGACCAGTAATTTTAAATGCAAACTAAATGTTGTTCCCCCTACCCTCTGAGAACTCCTCTTTTGAGTATGCTACCAAATGCCGTCGCGATTTAGGGGTTCTGATTACAGGATCGTATAGATGGTTTCTTTCGAGTAGAAAAACCAGCCAGTTGTTCGGAAGGAAAATAATTATAATCATAGGTTGGTATGTTACGTATTAGGTAGCTCTTATAAAAACTATAACATTTTTGTGATTAAAGCATTACGCTACTTTTTTTTTAAATAATAGCTACCTATTTGATTTGTGATCTGTGATTTCTAGAAACTTTTATGAAAATTATCGCCATTTTTTTTTCATCAGTTGGCATCTCTCACTTATGACAAGTCCGCCATTGCTGTTGTTGACTTGTGATTCCGTAGGACTCCATCTGGAACTAAATCTATGTACCTATGTACCATCATCGGCCAATCGGCTGCTGAACAGCAAATGAGAGTCCTGCCGACTCTCATTGCTGTAACTCAAGACTCGAGTGATGTCTCGCTCGACGTTGAAGCTAGAAGAAAGAACCTTAGTTCGATTTTTCGAACCGCATTTCGCTCGAAAGACGAACTGTTGAAGCCATTGATTGAGCGTTTAGTTGTCAACATCAACAAAAATAATGTTATGCTCGATTTTGCTAAATTTGCTATACGATTTCTGTTTTTGATTGCATTGGTTGTATTTTTTACATTTCTTTGCTTCTTATTAATGGTATTGTCTATAATTTGGGCTGAAAACAAGTAGTGCGACATACTCTATCAACTTAAAACGATCTACTCTTCACCGCATTAAGTTAACAAGAACACCATGGCTCATTATAAAGGAGCTGCATCGGAAGCTGGCAGAGCCATGCACCTGATGAAGAAAAGAGAAAAAGCACAGCAGGAAATAGAATTACGCAAGAAAAAGATTGAGGAAGATCTCAAAATCGATAATATTGAAAACAAATTCGCTACACATTATGATGCTGTTGAACAACAACTCAAGAGCTCTACTATTGGGTTGGTGACTCTTGATGAGATGAAAGCAAAACAGGAACATATAGTACGAGAAAGAGAGAAGAAGTTGGCCCAGAAGAAAGCAGAAAAGGAGAAAGAAAAACTTAAAGAAATTGAAGCTAAACTAGCTCAGAAAAATAAACAAAAGAGACAGGTAGGAATTACTTAAAAACCTGCCAAGCGCAAGTCAGACTTGCTCATGAAGAGTTCCGTTCTGTGCTATTATACAAGATTTGTACTATAGTAATTGTGGCACACAATAAAGAGTTTTGTTTTAAATTGATGAATTCTATACTAAACACAAAAACAAATCTCTTAAAACTAATAATTTTATTGCAGATTCAAGCTCTGTCATTTGATATGAATAATGAAGAGGAAGATGATGATGATGATGAAGAAGAATCTGGCTCGAGTGGTGATAAGGCTGAAATAAGCTGGCGTAACAAAGAGGAACCTGTATGAAAACTTTATTTATGTGTTTCAGCATAAGTCTCAGCTGACAACTTTACTTACACAATACCTGGATCGAGCACAGAGCTTTCTATTAGAGAAAGAATTCGCACAAAGGACCAATCGGAGTCTAAGTGCGGAAACAGGAGTACACTTACCATAACCATAGAGAAAGAATTTTCGAAATCAGACTAGCAGTTTCACAGAATACTAATAATATACAGGGTGATTTTTTAAGAAGGGTAGTGATGGCCTAAACTGAAACTATGAGAGTTACAGAATAATCACGAAAGTAGTCTTAACCCTTAATTTATAAGAAAACAATAACTGCATATTTAGTTTTTTATTTTAATTTGGATAGAAATCAACTCAAATGATAAAAAAAGATGTTGTCTGACATTTTTTAAACCAATGGAGTCTATTGCTGATAAAGAATATTCTTTGCAAAGGAATTTATTACTGAAAATTAAAGGATATAGCAAGCTATACAAATTACCTTTAATATCTGAATGGGATGCAGGGTTCGATTTCTGCCTTGGGACAAAATGTTTGATCTATCTGCAGATATTTGTTCCGGGTATTCTGGTATATCTTTTTGTGTAATGTATTAAATATTTTAGTCACTCTGGTTACCTCGGGGCTACTAGATGGTACTGTGTGGATTGCCCAAGTTTATGTATAATATGTAATTATTTATTTATTGCTACACACATGTCTTGTTCAAATATGGCACTCACATAACCCAACGCTGGCAACGCTATGCACGCGGCACTCGCTATGCTACGTTGTCAAACAAACGAACCCACGCAGCTAAAGCTAAAATGGGCCGCGTGGCCGTGCACAGCGTGCATGTATAATGTGTGCTGCAGTGGAAACGTAAACCCACTTTATCAAAAAAACAGACCCACGGCCACGCCACGCAGCCAAAAGGCGCCGTGTGACCGTGCATAGCGAGCTTGGCAGTGGGACAGCGGCCTAACATGTGTCTATGAATTATAATAATGTTAACTCCTTATACGAACACTAAGCGTAACGGGCCACTAGTATTTTATAATTTAATAATTCAAGATCGCATGTAAAACAAAACGAATAGGAAGAAAACGATCTCAATAAAAAAACTTATTCGAAATTTAAGAAATTGTACAACACATTTATCTCCAATCACCTTTCGGCTTAGTAAGTACACATGTTACGTGCACCGTGTATAATTTGTGTAAATATGGTTTCAGTAAAGACTTATTATTAGCTTTTACTTTGCTGTGGTCCACTGAAACTCCAATTTTATGGCTCTTGACTACCTCAACATCTTGTTTTATCTCCTAGAGGTGTATTATATTTTATTTAATTAGATTTGGAGAGACTTATGCCCTGCATCTATCATGGTCTGATGATAATGTTTAGTTATCTCTTAAGCTAGTCCATATTTTTGGGTATTTAAGACCAAGTTCGGTCTAGCGAGCTATATTAGGGCTCATGATAGAAAAAATCCGTGATGTCTAATCTAGGGTCGCCGTCATCGAAATCGATGAGGCCTATATATACTTAAATATATGTTGATGCGCCTTAATTGTGTTATGTTCCTTATTTACAGATGCTTAAAAAGATCCGTAAAAATCCTGATGTAGACACATCATTCCTGCCAGACAGAGAACGAGAGGAAGCTGATCTGAAGCTCCGTGAAGAACTCCGGCTAGAGTGGGTGATGACGCAGGCCAGCCTAAAGGATGAACCCATCACGGTTACCTTCAGCTACTGGGATGGATCTGGGCATAGGCGGAATGTTACTTTGAAGAAAGGTTAGATAAATAAATAATACTGGAAATTTTCCTACTGCATCAGCTCAAATAAACCAGAGCTTATTTTCATCATCATCAGCCTATAGCAGTCCACTGCTGGACATAGGCCTCCCCCAATGAGCGCCATAGCGCCCTGTCTTCAGCTTGCCGCATCTATATCTCGCGAAGAACCGACGGCCGCTGGGGCAAACGTGTTCTTGAGTGGAGACCACGACTCGGTAAACGTAGTGTAGGACGCCCTCCGACCAGGTGGGATGACAACCTGCGAAAGATTGCAGGTAGATGCTGAGCTTATTTTATCGGTACAAAAAAATATACGTACACCCCCGCTATTTGTGCCATCGTTTGGGAGAGGCCTGGCCTATGTTCAGCTGTGGTCATCATGCGGGCTGATGATGATGATTTAGTTATCGATAGAAGTTTATTTGGCACCATTTTGGCACTATAACATAAACAGCCCAGAAGAAGAACAACTGTAGGTCCTCTTGTTATTATAAGCAGTCAAAGCTGCTATTTATTCTTATCATCCTAGCGCGCCCCTTTCGCATATTGCTCATCCTCGTCTATATGCTGGATTCAGGCTTCCCCCTGATTAGCACTATCGGGTGAGATAGCATACATTTGGGCCTCGCCGACCGACGAGTTCGCGCCATGTCGTGGACTTTTGTATCCTTAAGCCAAAACTACGTTAGCATAGCTTTCGGTCTGCAACCCGCATTAGTATTTTGTAATGAAAAGTTCTGTGGTACCTACAAAACAAATAGTAGTGTTTGTCAAGAGATCTAGGTATAAGGTTCTGTCCGCGGCTTCGCTTTTCCTATGTATGTATATGTTATATACAAGTAAGGAATTTGGTTTCAGGTAATTCCATCTACCAATTCCTGCAGAGATGCCTGGACACACTCCGGACAGACTTCAGCGAGTTAAAGACAGTCACAGCAGATCAGCTTATGTATGTGAAGGAGGATCTTATACTACCCCACCATTACACATTCTACGACTTCATTGTCACTAAGGTATGAGTAAGCCTGGAGGAAGATTTCAGATTTCAATAACTTTATATCTTTAGGACAAGTAAAATTTTATACAGCTTTACATATATATATAGGTACATATAGCATAAACATATTGTAATTTATTAGAAAATGAGAAATACAGTGTTGTAAATTTTCTCTTCACTAAATTATTTTGTCCACTAGTGGAAGAATTAAAAAATAAAGCACTAGTACACATCACTTATGTGTCTAATACATGTTTATTTATATAGAGGTAAGCACAGCATTAAATTTCTTATACAGTGTGAGTCTGCATAAGGTGCACAAACTGAAATGAGGGAAACTACGCCCTATTTTATCGACGGAAAATGTGTTATTTTTTTTTATTTTCTTTAAATAATTTTTTTATAGCGTTTTTAAACTTTTTTTTCGCTACTCGGACCCCCATGTAAACAAAACGGTGTAACTTATAAACTAAACGATCAATTACTATGAAACAAACTCAGCAGTTATTGGAAATAACAGGAGCTCCTTACTGAATAAACATTGTGAATAATACAAGCCTCAATTAAAAGCTATGATGTTTTTTTTCAGCAAAATCAGCCTTTTTTTCATAGATTTTTGTAATAATTTTAAAATATCTCAATAAAATCAGTACTTTTTCACATTTTTTTATGACGTTACTTTATTCTACATTGTATTATCTATCTTATGGTAAAAATTGCTTATTCCTATCTCAATCACAACATTATTTATCGACTGTTAAAGAAAGGTACTCCGATCATGCTGCATCTCTCAATCATAAGGATGAATAATTTGGGGTTATAAAAATATCTGTTACTGGACTTGGAACAACTAGAGATCGTGTGCCGCCTTCAGTAGTTATTGATGTCGCTATCGAACAGGCTGTACTGCGGGATTTGTATGCTGATCCAACCTTAAGTACTAGACGTTTGGCCTTGCGTCACGGAATATCCCAAAAATCGGCGTGGCGCATTTTAAGGAAAGATGGGCTGCACCCTTATCACTACCAAAGGGTGCAGCATCTACATGAAGACGTAGACTGCGGTCCAAGGTGTGTGATGTCTTCTTGGGTTATAAGAAAAGTCAGAGAAAACCCTAACTTTCCATCAACCATACTATCGACGGATGAAGCGACATTTACAAGAGATGGTATTACTAATTGCCGAAATTTACACATGTGGTGCTCTAAAGGTGAAAACCCAAAATTGAAACGATCATCATCATTTCAAGTAAAATTTTCAATTACCGTTTGGGTAGGTCTTATCGGCGACATGCTGATTGGACCCATCATATTGCCGAGATCGTTGAACGGTGAAAGTTTTTTAGGACTGCTAACAAACGACCTTCCTGAACTACTAGAGGATCTCCCACTGGCTCTGCGTCGAACGATGTATCTGCAAATGGATGGATGTCCTGCTCATTATGCCAGAATCGTAAGATCGTTTTTAAACGAAAATTATGTTAACCGATGGATCGGCCGACAAGGACCTGTAGGGTGGCCTGCGCGTTCACCTGATATGACGCCTCTTGACTACTTCCTATGGGGGACCATGAAACAACGCGTCTACAGCACCTCCATCAACAGTGAGCATGATTTGCGGGACCGCATAATTAACTGCGCGAATGAAATAAAAAATAACCCCGACATGATAAGGAGAGCTACGCAACAAATAGTGCTTCGTGCGACTTTGTGCTTACAAGCAAGAGGTGGACATTTTGAGAACCTTATGCACTAGGTTTAATGTTAAATAATAAATGATTTTAATAACACTTATTCCTGTTTCCTCAATCATAAGGATGAATAATTTGGGGTTATACCCAAATTATTCATCCTTATGATTGAGAGATGCAGCATGATCGGAGTACCTTTCTTTAACAGTCGATAAATAATGTTGTGATTGAGATAGGAATAAGCAATTTTTACCATAAGATAGATAATACAATGTAGAATAAAGTAACGTCATAAAAAAATGTGAAAAAGTACTGATTTTATTGAGATATTTTAAAATTATTACAAAAATCTATGAAAAAAAGGCTGATTTTGCTTAAAAAAAACATCATAGCTTTTAATTGAGGCTTGTATTATTCACAATGTTTATTCAGTAAGGAGCTCCTGTTATTTCCAATAACTGCTGAGTTTGTTTCATAGTAATTGATCGTTTAGTTTATAAGTTACACCGTTTTGTTTACATGGGGGTCCGAGTAGCGAAAAAAAAGTTTAAAAACGCTATAAAAAAATTATTTAAAGAAAATAAAAAAAAATTATACATTTTCCGTCGATAAAATAGGGCGTAGTTTCCCTCATTTCAGTTTGTGCACCTTATGCAGACTCACACTGTATAATACTGTTGTCAGTCACATCTTCTGTCTAGACAAGCTTGAATTTACGAGAAGGGAACTCAGTTGATTCAGATGGAAGCTTGTTATAGAATCGCCGTGCAATTGCCAGTAAATGATTTCTGGAAATGGCACTTGTCTAGAAATTTAATTATTGATAAAAGTTTACATCATAATTCTCAGTACATGTGCTCTGATTTATAATCCAAGATTATTTTATTTTATGACTAAGTGAAAACTTAACAAAAACTGATGACAATAACAGGAAACAACAAAGTAACCACTTCCTGGTTACTTTGTTGTCACTTAAAAGTAGGTAAAACACAAAATTCAACAATGCATAATCAATCACACATTTATGGCGATTTTTTTTAAAATTTGAATTCGAGATATCAATTAAATAATGAATAAAAGCCAACTTACAAGTTGCATACAATTAACATAACCATAGACCCGAAGACGGGGCGCTATGGCGCTCATTAGGAGAGGCCTAAGTCCAGCTGTGGACTTATATAGACTGATGATAGATATAACCAAACTCCCGGCACATTACTAGCATAAAGATTGGCATTGCTTGATACAAGGTTACGCTACGACATCGCTACCTCTCGCATTAAATGCGCTCATTAAAATAAATAAGCTTTTATGCATTCCAATTTAATGCAGCTGCCGACAAAAGTTAAATTCCGTTTAAGTTCTTAATAAGGCTGCTATCCTTCAAAAATAAATTGTTGCTGGCCTTTAATAAGGAAGGCATTAAAATTGTCAAAAACTTCCTTACCAAGTTGATTTTGGATTGTGTACCTATACATACATACTGTGCAATATATTTTATTACGTATATCAGTCATCTAGTTCCCATAACACAAGCTCTGCTTTGTTTTGGGCTAGATGATGTTATATGGATTGTCCAGTATTATTTATTTTATACACTACCTACAGGGTGTATCAAAATAAAGTGATTTTTTGTAATTAGTTTGAAAGAGATCCCGGATATAACTACGGCGCCCTTCGCGTATTTTTATTACTTATTTTTTATGTATAAGGTCCCTTGTAACATTGTGTACTTACCAAACCGAAAGCGACTGACTGACTCTAGTCCCCCAATTGTAAAGAATCTAAATTCAAGAAATCGTTGAACCAAAGTTGATCCCTTCTCGGGGTTAATCACCGCTTTCGGGTTCTCCTTTAAGATCTTTATTCTCATAAAAATTACTATACTTCAAAATAAGAACTCATGGCTAGTTATTGCTTAGGTTAGTATATATACAAAAAAAAAACAATAATCCACACAGCATCATCTAGCCTCAAGCTAAGCAGAGCTTGTGTGGGTCTATGTATTTCGTGGCTTTTGTAAATAACTCATTAATTAATTTTAGGCACGAGGAAAAAGTGGTCCTCTGTTTCAATTCGACGTATCCGACGACATCAGACTTGTTAACGACGCATCGCAGGAAAAACAAGATTCGCATGCTGGAAAAGTACTTCTAAGGTAAAATTAATATTAAATATTATTAAATTGTATTATATTCTTAGTTCATGCCTATTAAGTACTTGTCAATAATAATATTCCCACTAATATTTTAAAATTGAACGATGAATTGAATTGATTTTTCCTATCATAGTGCTTAAGCCTCACACTGGCTTGTTTCTAAGAAATTTATGTCCCAAATAATTTTCTACTTCGACGAGACTTTGGTCCATTGCATGTTGGTAGGTACAAGAGTTAAAACATATTATTTATTTTCAGATCATGGTACGAGAGGAATAAGCACATATTCCCAGCATGCCGATGGGAGCCCTATGACCCCACTAAAACCTATTCCAAATATACCATAAAAGGAAACTGAATAGATAATAGTAAAATAAAGTCTAGGTATTGTAAAGTAATGAAACACACTTCATGGTAAATATTGTATTAAAATAAATTATTTAAATGGAAGAACTCTATTGCATTATTTGTAACACTGTCCTAGCTTTTACAACTGACAATTTTTTCCATCTCCAACCATCTTTGGTTCTCTAAGTTGCTCAAAAAAGTTTTCTTTTTATCGCTTAGCGATTGGCGTTGGCTTTGGCGTGGGGCATATCTTTGGAAATGAATTATTGCGCTCAGAAGGTTCCAAATTGAAAATTCTGGCCATAAGACGTCACTGAAGTACAAGACAGTCTTTGACACCTGGAACAAAACGTTTACTTTGAATTGGCGAACAATGAAAGCTACTTATACAAATAAAAAAGGTTTTTTTAGATCATATCCTAAAGCTTCGTTTCTGAGATGGGCACAGATGAAAATTACTATTACTCCTATGAATTTTTTTCATATCTCAAAAACCTGACGCTTTAGGAAATACGCCACAACTACTACAAATGAACAGACTAGGCTGAAATTTTGCATTGATTTACTTGGCTCCAAGCCTGGAATCAAACATAGGCTACTTTTTAAATCAGTTTCAATAAGACAGAAATAACGTTTAAACGTTTCCATAAAAACAACGCATGCTAATTTCGGCATAAAAAAAACAAACGAAACTAGTTATTACTAGTTATTTGTTTTATTATAGTGCGATTCTATTGTTCTGGAGAATCACCCTGTACACCCTGTACCTATACAGGGTTCTATCCTATCTATCTATTTAATCAGCCGGAAACACCCACTGCTGAGTATAGGCCTCTTCCTCATCTCGCCACTCCTGCCGCTGCCGGTCCTGTATTTTTATTTTAAGTGCCTAGCACAGGTAGGTAAACATAGCGATATTTTGTGCAAGGTTTTTGAATGTTGAGTTTATTCCGAAGGTCGGTGGTTACATACCTGCCAGAGCATAAAATCCGAAAGTCTGACCTCCCCCGAGGTTCTGACCAAAAGTTCCGCCTCGCCAAGCTCTAAAGTTTGGGTCACAAGTTCTTCGTCAATATCGTCTGCGACTAACTCTTGGTTGTTTACAGCATTCACAAGGTGCGAGGCCGCTCTGCTTATTTCGTCTCGTCCTTAAAATTATAATAATTATATAATATTAAAATTTCAATACTTAGGTACTTAGGTATATAATAATATTTTCGTCAACTAGATATCAATCTAAAGGTAGATTCATAAGGGATTTGCCTATATAACAGACTTATATGTATAAAGCAGGTTTGCTAATTGATTTGTTCTCGAAAGTTGTATTTTACTTGATATCTTTGCCATTACAATATATAAAATAAACAAAGAGTAATTACTAATTATATAATTACTCTTTATTGCACACCAAATAAAACAGATATACCTAGAAGGCAGGAAAAAATACAAATAAATAAATGTTGTACAATGGGCGGCCTTATCGCTATGAGCGTTACTCGATTGAAATCTCCGCTATTTGCAAACAGAATTCTATGATTATTTCGATGCTTTCTTTGGCTGTAGAATACAAATACAAAAATACTTTATTATAGGTACACCAGATACTTACTTACTGTCGCATGTAATATCTTTTCACAAAAGACATTACATGCGACAAGTAGGTACAATGGGTAAGTAAACTGTTTTATTCCTGAGCGGTAGCTATTTGTGCCGTATAATTAAAACATAGGCATATCCAGGAATTCAAACAATAAGACAACAGAGCTTTTTAGTCTATCTTTTATGTTTACATATAATATACCTATGTAAACAAAAAAAAATACTACACACATTATTAAGAGGCGGGGCTCTTAATAATGTCTCATCTGGTAGTTAGGTAGGCATATTATTGAGAATTGTGAATTAAAGTGGAGAGATCATAATTGAAATGATGAATCATTTCATCATAATATACCTATGTAAACAAAAAAAAATACTACACACATTATTAAGAGGCGGGGCTCTTAATAATGTCTCATCTGGTAGTTAGGTAGGCATATTATTGAGAATTGTGAATTAAAGTGGAGAGATCATAATTGAAATGATGAATCAGTATAAAAAATTACCTGTATAAGTAAGTCCAATAGAGTCACCCTACAATGGATAAAAGGCCAAAGCGGAGCCAGAGGTAACGACGAAGCTGATTCACTGGCGAGGAGAGGTTCAGAATGGCAACCGGCAGGGCCTGAACCAATAATTCCCCTCCCCTTTAGTCAAGTCCGCTCATGGATCCGCACAGCCAAACGACACGAAGAGCACTGGGCAAGTATTCCAGATTGCAGGCAGTCGAAGGAGGCATTCCCGGTTTTAAACCCACGGTACTCCCGAAAACTCCTCAATCTCAAACGTGACAAACTCCGGAAAGTCGTCGGTATTGTCACGGGACACTGCATGCTAAACAAACACCTTTTTAATTTGGTTATCACGGACAGCCCCCTTTGCAGAGGGTGCATGAATGCAGAGGAGACGGCAGCGCATGTGCTTGTAGATTGCGACAGCGTGGCTTCTCAAAAACTGCATCACCTTGGGACACCGAGGACGCCTAGGGAGGCATGCACCGGCATCAGCGAGCTGCTGGCCTTCCTGGAGGACATCGGGTGGTTAGACTAGCAGCCCCCCCACCCGACACGCAAAAAAGGCCCACTGGCGGCCAAGTTGCGGAAACCAGTCCAGAAACAAGTAACAAGTAAGTAAGTACCTGTATAAGCATAAGCTATGTTCAGTCTTAACTTGTCATTTTCCCGTGTAGCAAGCATTACACGGGAAAGCAGGGCCTGCAGATCATCTGGGAGCAGTGATAACCGTCCCGCCACATGGATCCTGATGCCCCATTCGTTTATTTGATCTCTGGAATACAAAAAAAAGGTCATTGTCATCATCATCATCAGCCTATAGCAGTCATAGGCCTCCCCTCATCAGCGCCATAGCGCCCTGTCTTCAGCTTGCCGCATCCAGCATCTGCCTGCAGTCCTTCGCTGGTCGTCATCCCACCTGGCCAGAGGACGTCCTACACTACGTTCGCCGAGTCGCGGTCTCCACTCTTAAACACGTTTACCCCAGCGGTTGGCGGTTCTTCGCGAGATATGGCCGGCATTGTCATCATTACTAGATAGTATAACACAAACTATTTTTTTTTTAACTGGATTTTCGCGCAAATTTAATGTTGCCTTCTAAATGAAGAATTTGCACAAAATCCAGTTTTAACTAATTTATTTTAATATTAGCTGCTTTGTTCGAGATACAAAACTAGCGGAAAAGTAGTTTCCCGAAAATTATAAACTTTTCTAGAGGTTTTTTTTTTCTTTTATTTTCTAAGAGCATTTTACACCACACTTCGATTTAATTGAGCTTTTTATTAAGTACTTAAAATCAATACAGAATTACAGATTTTTTGTATGTAGTAATAAAAAAAAATCTTTAAAATCACAAAAATATTTGAATTTTGTCAAATTCTTGCAAACATGATTTCGATTGTATTATAACACCGTTACTAGAGTGGTGGTAGGCCGCTAAAGATCGCGATGCTTATTTAGGGCAGACCTTTGTGCAGCCCATTGAGAGCTGGGGCCTATTTTTATTTTCCAAAATACGCAATCGTTTGTTTAGTTTTTGTTTAAATTGATAGGTAGTTAGTGTAAGTAATTAAGTATATTTGGAGAACATCAATTGGTCGAAACGAAACACGCAATTTGGTTTTGGAGAAATAAAATAGGGCCTATAGCCTATAAAAGCCATAATGCAGAATAAAAAAAACTATGACTTTACTTTATATCCAGTACCTACTAAATTGTGAAGTTTATAATAATACAGATTGTAAAACGTTACCTAGAGAGCATCTACCTGGTAGATGCTCTCCAGGTAACTAACCTGTCTTCTAAGTAGTTCAGGTAGATTCTACCTATGTAAACTACTTAGAAGACAGATCATTTTACTCAAAACAAACATTAAATTATAATTTTAAAAAATTATTAACATTGATATTAAATGTTGAAAATATCTTTCCAGGAATAATAAAACCTACCAAAATTGAAAAAACAGCACCCAGTATTATGTAAGAAATACTAATTTTATGTTTTTATTCTTCGATTGTTATTTTCTTTGTTATTTAAGATAGTTTAATTATTAGAAGACTTACATTTCATTTAAAAGCCTCTGAAACTTCTCTCGAGCAAGTGACATCAGGGTATCAACCTCTTCTTGACTCCTTTTAAAGTTTTCAATGCTGAATGCGTATACCGTCACTTCAGGAATACCAAGGTCTAGGCACCACTGGAAATAGATATGATATATTATAAACTAGCTGCGCCCCGCGGCTTCGCCCGCGTGGAAATTTCTCACCATTTAAACCTTCCCTGGACTACGACAAAAATTTCAAAACCAAAATCGGCCCAGCCATTCTCGAGTTTTAGCGAGACTAACTAACAGCAATTGATTTTTATATATAAGATAATAAGAGTTTTACACTAAAGTCATTTAAAACAGGATATTGACCATAATTTGATTTTCATGGTAAATATCCTGTTTTAAATGACTTTAGTGTTGATAACCATGATATTATAGTTTCAAAAGTTTTAATAAGAGTTTATCATTTCTATCATCTCTGGCCATATAGTCGCTAAGTCCTTTGGATGATGACATGAGTAGACCCATAGCCACCAGTACAGATGCTCATTATGAGAGTTAATCTTAAGCTGGCAAAGTGGATCTTGAAATATTGCGGCAGCATATACATGCGGCAGCGTGTCCAAGCCAAGTTCAAGCAAAGGAACGTGCCAAGTGTATCATTACACGAACCAATTGGTGCCACTTTTGACCCAGAGGTTTTGAACTCAAAACCTCTTTAACGTAAACACATAAAACTATGTGTGTTTAATTATATCATGAAGTTTTTATCAGAATTAAAATGTTGAATAACTTTATAAAATGACTAATGTAATGAAAACTGGCCAAGTCAAATCTAACCTACATAGATTTGACTTGGCACTCATTTAGATCTCATTCTTTTTGCGGGGAAGCCCACAGCCAATCATAATTTTAGTATTGAACTTGGCTCTCCTTTTTTACATTTATATTTTTGGTGGGATTTTAATATTTAAAAATGGTAAATAATGAGTAGGTACTACCGAGGCATAAAGTGAGTTTTGTAAATTTTACATATAAGTGCTGAATATGTGATGAAAATAGTAGCAAAGATTTAAGTTGACTAGGCTTAATCCATAATTTTAATACCAGGGAATTACGATAAAACGAGGTAGGTACTTACCTTCAATGTCTCTGATAGTTTTTCAAATCCCTTGCTATGTCCTTCACTAGTTTTAACACTATTTTTCCTAGCAAACCTGCGGTTACCATCCATAATCAGTGCTAGATGTTGAGGTACTCTGCCTGTCTTCACAACTTTTATACATAGCAGTTGGAAGAAGGAAACACAGTTTTCTTTTACCCAAGACATTTCACGGAGCACAAGACACGTCCGTCTTTGATTACTTTCAGTTTAAAATAAATATTTTCCTCTGTCCTTCACTATATTACACTTTCCGCAAAGTACTTCCACTTGCACGCACTCTTCGACAAAACACCGAACAGAAAATTCGGTAAAAACATGAGTTTTTTATTAGGAATCAAGTAATTTACAAAGCTCCGAATGTTGAATATATGATAACTTCTTTGCTGAAACACGTATATTTCATTTATTATTAGAACATAGTTTTAAAAAACCTTTTAGATAATATTATTGGTTCGGTTTGCGATTTCGGATTACGTGTATGTACTGTAGTCAAGTGTTGTGTAAGTACGCAACATTATCTCCATCGAATAAAAGGTCAGCGTCCACTAACTCAAGACGTGCCAGCTGTGTGGCTCCAAGCTGGGCGTGCTTTGCAGAATAGGTCTACGAGAGTCTGATGTCATCTGCTGTCTTTTAGAAATATTCTAGTTTAATCGCTTTTAGGTTTAAATTGACATGATATTAGGAAGTCATTCAAATATAATGACTTAATTCGATATATTCAGCGGACGAATGCCCTTTGACATGGAATCACAAATTGATAAAATAAAAAAGTCGGAGACGACAAACGCGAAAAAAGCTAAAGACAAAGCAGGAAAAAGAAAAACGGAGGCAGCTAAAAAAATTCCAAAAAAGCGGGGATTTACCGGTTAACAGTTCGGTTTGCTGTCGCAATGGTGAAATGAAAATGGAAACTTGTCTTGGTCTGTTTTTGAATTGTGAATAAAAAATTGTGATGCAGAATAGCAATACTAGTTTCTGCTCACGGCTTTGCATGAGTTGTATAAAGTTATTTCTACCTATCCGATAGGATCTAATTTATGAGCCAAAAAGTGCTAGCCTATGTTTTGTTCTAGGCCTAGAACTACCTGGATGCAAAATTTTAGCCCGATCCGTTCTTTCTAACCTTCTAATATTCCAACCTCAGTTGGTCCTCATAAAGTTTCTGATCGTTTAAGAAACAGTGTCGACCAATCAAAAAGTTTTCGTGTAATAGGTATGCAATTTTTATAGAACCGACCGGCGCGGCGCGCGGTCGTCGACTCAAAGCAGAGAGGAAGGAAAGTTGTCTTCATAGACGATTACCTTTATTTTATTGATACATGTGATTGACGGATGACGTATGTGTGGTAGTACCAACAATTTAAAAAAATACTTTGGGTTACCAACTCCGAAATGGACCACTGTCGGAAGTAACTAAGGTCGGAAGCATAGGTCGCAAGTTTACTCTCTTGCTTTGCTTTCTTTCCTCCCCGTCGAAATAGCCTTCACTTTTTTATTTACTATGAATTGATTATTTTTTGACATTCTTGTCTGATTTGTTTGTCTTGCTTTGCTTTGCTTGACCAAAGAGTAAAGTGATCTTTCTTTCTTGAATGAAATAAGAAAGATTTTCAATCATAAATATTAATTTTCTTGCTCGTATTTTTTGTGAATTTCAGAGTAAACACGAGTAAAATGTTCAAAATGAAATTACAATCGTTAGGTCATCCTAATCCAGAAAGTTTCAATTGTGAGGGTTAGTACCTAATGTTCTGCATCTGCATCACGTCTTGCTCTCAAAAAGAGGAAGTTGTTTTCGCCGGTAACGTTCATATCAATAACACTTTTATTATTCTAGATGAAAAGGAGTACAAGAGCGTGGTTTTGTGGCTAGAAGACCAGAAAATTAGACACTATAAAATAGAAGAACGGGAAGGACTCAGGAATTTCAACAGTGATGGTTGGAAGGAAGCATACAACACCTACCAACGGGATCTTGTGAGCCCAGCTGCTGAGCTCTCTCCTAATGAACAGCTTAACTGGTTGCTTTCATATGCTGTCAGATTAGAATATGCAGATAATGGTTAGTTACAATAGCTTACTAAAAAGGACCTCCAGCCACTATTCCTAAGAATATCATGTCATGTTACACATTATTACCCCTGAATATGTTGTACTCAAATGCAGCAGATGAAACTAAATTTATAGTTTAAAGGTATGTAAGGACACCACAGTATTACAAAATACACAATTAATATCAATTTAGAATTATTCCTCCTGTCCTCATTTGTATATCTCCTACTTTTCCTTTGTTTCAGTTGAAAAGTACAAAAATGCGAAGGTAGAGCAGCCAAAGCAAGCTGCCCCTAATGTTGTATCTTCAAACCCATTGGATAACATTGATTGTAAGTTACCTTATTTCTTATAATAATAAGCCTGTTTTTTCTGTACCAGTTCATTTTCGTGTTTTATGTAAATTTTTGGTCAGTTTGGCCATTTATCTGTCTTTTGCAACATTAATTCTGTTCAGTGTTAAGCCCATCATTGTTAACATTTGTTGCACAACTATTGCTCAACACAATTGTTTTTCAACATCAAGTTTCTGGCAACAATGTTTACAGCCATACTTCCCGTACACATGCCAATCTGTGTTAAAATGTTGCCCACGGAAGTAGTGTTGTTGTGTTCTGTGTATATTATAATGAATCTTTCCAAAAAATGTTTATAAACACATCCACACATTTCAACTTCATTGATAAACTGATGTTTTCGCTCACTGGGCAGTAACTCTGCAACACAAGTGTTGCCCAACATGTTTATGCAACCATATTTACAACTAATACAGGGCTTTAGTCATATACAAAATGTCTCTCACAAAGTATTGTCTTTGTTTCAGTTTCCTGTCCAGAATTCAAGACTGGAGTGGATAGAGTATGTACCATAGCAGGTATTAGCCCTCATCCAGATCCCAAGATCCGGTTGGCCGCTCTTTCGAAGATTTTGAAGACCTCACCACACATTGACCCTCTAACATCAGAGTCTTTTGTTGTACAGCAGCCATCAGATGTATTAAAGTTACTTTTTATTGAAGACCTTAGGGACTTGCAGACTAAGATAAACGAATCTCTTGTAGCTGTGCAAACAATAACTGCTGATCCAAGGACAGATACTAAAATTGGTTCTGTCGGTAGATAATTTTTTATTTCCAGTGACAGCCAAGTATGATGCAACTAATTTTATGGTTTGTTTATTTAATATCCTAATGACATTGAATTATCTAAGAAACTTATGTAAAAATCAACACAATTTACATCATTTTTATTGTATTTAGACCACCCATTAAAGTCTAACAACTAAACTAAGAAATTACACAATATTTTCATTAATTGCATGCAAGGATCCTTAGTGCAAGAATTGAGTTTGAATTAGTCTTACCTACAAAATGTTTTCATACATATTTTGACCAACGATAAAAAAATTTGTTTACAACAACATTCTATTGATTTTTCGCTTTACAGTAGGTAGGTGAACTAGGGAAGTTAAATACAGGTAAAATTATATTAATCTCCTAACATACATTACAAACATAACCATTTCTATAAAGCTAAACCAAAAACTTTAGTGAGGTATTAATTATCAATTAGTGCATGCCTCCACCTTTCTCTAGCATCTGTGCAAATCTGTTGGTTATAAGCAGAGAAACATCAATGAATCTTTCCACACAGTTGGAAATGCATGTCTCAGTTCTGGAGTCCAGTTTAGATCCCGGTTTGTCAACACATTTTTCCCAGCAGAAGTCATTGAATTCGTGAATCTGAAAAGTAAATTGCGTTTAGATTTTAAAATACATAGGTAAGTGTTATTATTATTACTTATTATACAAAACAAACTGTTCTTTAGTAAGTACTCCAACCAGATGCACCATACAATGATGGGTAGGTAGGTAGTGTAGGTACTCAGCTGAGCTCAATAAGTACCTTTGTAAAAAAATCTTCCTACAAGCTAGGAGATTGCTGAATGAAAATTGGTTACCAAAGTTTTATTCCTTTTACCTGGGCATGAAATTGGGCCTTTTGTTTTTCAACCATCAAAAAATCTTGAAGTTCTGAATCGTTTGCTTTAGGGCTAAAATCAGATAAATCACTCATTTTATTGGCTTTGAAATTAGAATCCTTGAAAAAAATAGACGTCTGTCTGTCTCTTTATCGATTACTTGCTTTTAGGTTATGAAATTAAAAATTGAATGATTAGTTTCTGTAAGTTGTCAGTCATGTCAAATTCAATTGTGTGGTGTGGCCAGCTATTAATATTTTTTCCCACATAACGTCAGTTCTACACTCGTCAACGACGAACGACGCGACGCGACGCGTGACGACCATCACGCCTCGTCCGCAAACGACTACGCGACGACGGTGCGTAAAAAAAATTGTATAAAATTTGACTTATGTTTGACTTGCTTATAAATCTTATCCCACCAAAAACATAAATGTAAAATAGGAGAGCCAAGTTCAATGCAAAAATTATGATTGGCTGTGGGCTTCGCGGCAAAAAGAATTGATATCTGAATGAGTGCCAAGTCAAATATATGTAGGTTAGATTTGACTTGGCCAGTTTTCATTACATCAGTCATTTTATAAAGTTATTCAACGTTTTCATTCTGATAAAAACTGGCCAAGTCAAATCTAACCTACATATATTTGACTTGGCACTAATTCAGATATCAATTCTTTTTGCCGCGAAGCCCACAGCCAATCATAATTTTTGCATTGAACTTGGCTCTCCTATTTTACATTTATGTTTTTGGTGGGATATCATTACTTTTTGTAAAGAAAACTAGGCATGTATTGACTCGGCGTTTCCAAATATAATTCTACTTGACAATAGATGGCGACACTTTGTATCATGGGAAATAAACCTACGTAGGGCTCAGTAATAATATATTTTAATAATCAAATGTACTGAAATTTGTTCAACTACACAACTGACCAATATAATTCTTTTTGGATTTTTCTGAATACCGCATCATATTTTAAAAGTTCTCGAATATTTCCATTGCGACTCGGCGTTTCCAAATATAATTCTACTTGACAATAGATGGCGATACTTTGTATCATGGGAAATAAACATTTATAGATACGTAGGGCTCAGTGTTAATATATTTTAATAATCATATGTACTGAAATTACTTCAACTTAAGTTCCTAAAGACTTTTTAGTCGCCAAAATATTAATTTTTCAGTTTTTATAGTCATTTTTAAACAAGCCGCCATCTATCGTCAACCATTAACTTATAAAGAAAAACAGGGCCAGGGCCGTATTTAGAATCCAATTATTTTACTAAAAAAAATTGTATAAAATTTGACTTATGTTTGACTTGCTTATAAATCTTATCCCACCAAAAACATAAATGTAAAATAGGAGAGCCAAGTTCAATGCAAAAATTATGATTGGCTGTGGGCTTCGCGGCAAAAAGAATTGATATCTGAATGAGTGCCAAGTCAAATATATGTAGGTTAGATTTGACTTGGCCAGTTTTCATTACATCAGTCATTTTATAAAGTTATTCAACGTTTTCATTCTGATAAAAACTGGCCAAGTCAAATCTAACCTACATATATTTGACTTGGCACTAATTCAGATATCAATTCTTTTTGCCGCGAAGCCCACAGCCAATCATAATTTTTGCATTGAACTTGGCTCTCCTATTTTACATTTATGTTTTTGGTGGGATATCATTACTTTTTGTAAAGAAAACTAGGCATGTATTGACTCGGCGTTTCCAAATATAATTCTACTTGACAATAGATGGCGACACTTTGTATCATGGGAAATAAACCTACGTAGGGCTCAGTAATAATATATTTTAATAATCAAATGTACTGAAATTTGTTCAACTACACAACTGACCAATATAATTCTTTTTGGATTTTTCTGAATACCGCATCATATTTTAAAAGTTCTCGAATATTTCCATTGCGACTCGGCGTTTCCAAATATAATTCTACTTGACAATAGATGGCGATACTTTGTATCATGGGAAATAAACATTTATAGATACGTAGGGCTCAGTGTTAATATATTTTAATAATCATATGTACTGAAATTACTTCAACTTAAGTTCCTAAAGACTTTTTAGTCGCCAAAATATTAATTTTTCAGTTTTTATAGTCATTTTTAAACAAGCCGCCATCTATCGTCAACCATTAACTTATAAAGAAAAACAGGGCCAGGGCCGTATTTAGAATCCAATTATTTTACTGAATGTCCCACGGCTATGTTGAAACATAGCATGTATGGAATGCACCTATGGAATGTTTTATAATAAATATTCTATATTGAAAGTACTTTCCCTCCGTGAGACAACTACTATAATAGTAGTTGTTTAGTAAATTTAATGAAATTGAAGCCCACCTATTAATGCAATTTTAAATTGTGTATGTTCTAGATTTCCATCTCAAGATAATGTAAGACAGCAATGGATCACAAAAATTAATAGACAAGACTGGACTCCGACGAAATATACGAAGATTTGTTCTTGCTGATAATACTGATAATCATATTATTCTTCTGATTAAATCAATAGCTGAAAAATATATAGGTATTCGTTTTAAGCATTTTGCAACCATAGAAAATGATAGGGCAACCAGCCGACAACAATTAACCAAAACAGTTATTTTTGCTGGAAAATGAATTTTGTGAATAAAATAATTCTTAGTACGTCCCCTACACTAGTGACATCTAGTGTGAGGTAGTAAAAATATGTAGTTACTTCGAAAACAGAATCTATTATTTGCCGGTCCCTAACAACTACACTGTATTCTATTGCGCAATCGGAGACGTTAGTACTATTGCTTATTCTATGCAATGCGGATTCTATTCGAATTTAAACCTTATTTCATTGATATAAGGTCGTCGTCGCTAACATCACTTATTTTTTGACTTTTTTTTATTTTTTTATTTTTTCCTACGCTTACACACAATTACCGAGCTGGATTCCAAATTTCATCCTTCTAGGTCATCTGGAAGTAGGTTAGAATTAGGTACTATATGTATGTCAGTCAGTCAATGTGAATTTTTACGACTTTTCGACCTTCATATCTTTGTAACCGTTTGAGCTAGCTTCATGAAATTTGGGCTTCTACATGTCCTTATGGATATAATTCAACACACGTAGTTTTATGTGTTTACGTTAAAGAGGTTTTGAGTTATAGAAGGGTCAAAAGTGGCACCAAGTGGTTCGTGTAATGATACACTCGGCGCGTTCCTTTGCTTGAACTTGGCTTGGTCACGCTGCCGCGTGCCCTGATAATGCAAGGATATAATATAATGGATTTAGATTTTTGAATGTTTAACTACGACAGTTTATACGTCTCGCCCTATTCGTATTTCCACTATTTTGTGCAAGGTGTATATATAAATAAAATAAAACAATGCTACACTTGGGAGACTATTCACAATTTATGTTCCGTAATAAATTTTACTACAGCATCATTTAGAATACTACGTTTTTCTTCTGCAAACACATATTGAGATGAATCTAAAGAGAGTTTTGCTAACTGGGCTAGTGTGAGTTTGAATGTTTCTGAGCAGAGCCGGTACTCCTGAGAGAGTGATGTTGAAAATACACCTTTATCATCAGTCTGAAAAATAAAGAAATAATTATCATGTATGTGAATAGGTTTCTCTTGTTTCTTTTGCGAAAGTATTAAGTATAAGTAGAGAACGGGACCCTTAGTGGGTAGTCGACTTGTACTTCACTGGTTTATTTGTAATCCTCAATTGTCTAAGGATGCAATATGACACTATATGAGCGAAATTGGCACTATTTAATAAAATTGGGAACATAGACTTATGTTACAGAATCTATAGTATGCGCCAGTTTCGATCCTTTTTATACCTGTGTATACTATCCTTATGTATGCGCCAGTTTCGCTCCTTTATATACCTAGATATACCATCGGTCAGACCAATCTTCGAGTCTCATAAAAGCCTGGGCACATAAGTTATGATTATATGCTTCATAATAACTTACACAAATGATAACAGGAATTTCAGCATCATACAGCTTCTTGAAATGATGGGAATCGTAATCTGGCGTAGTTTTCGTATTTACGTTACTTGTGAGACATATTTCTGAAAGAATCACAAATAGAGTTACACAGATAAACCAGCTTTAGATCCAAAATCAGGAAAACAATCAAAATACATACATACATTTCATTTTATGCACAAATGAGTTCAAAAGTGCATAGAGTTGATTGCCACTTCTTCAACATATTACATATTATAAGAAAATTCTTATTTATAAATAACAGAACCTCTGAATGCAAATTATTGCATTCAGCTTGCTAGCTAAGCATATAAATGCTTTATGTATTTATTGGTTAGTCTACACTAACCCACTGGTATTTTCTTCTGGCATAATAGTTCCCAGGTTTCATCTGTGCCGCCATATTCGGGGTTTATGCAGACGCCATGTCCAATTCTGTCCGGATTGAAGTTTAACATCTCCAAAACTTCCTCAGGACTGCATACCTCGCCACAATGTAATGTCACCTGAAGAAAACAGTTGTTATTATTTTTCTACTGAATTTTACTTGTTCAAACCAGACAGAAAAGTAAGGTGAAAATAACCTTTAGACCAGCAGCTCTTGCTGTATTTAATGGTGGTATGAAATTCGCAAACTTGCCCATCATTGGATTGCCACTCAGTTCTATTCCTACAATGACGTCAGGGTACAGCTTATAGTATTCTATTGCTAAGCTTGCAATTTTTTCAGCATCCCTTATGGGACAGGCTCTGTTTATTGAAACTATAAATTTTGTTATGATTTTCAAGGTTGAGGATGATTTTCTGCAACAATTTAATATTTGTTAAATGACTTCAACTTGCGCCTTCACATTTTTCAGGTTTAAAGTAGCCCTTGTGATTCTATGTCCACTAAAACTACATCTATGCAAAATTTCAGCCATTCACTCATTGTGACTGGTAGCAAGGCTGAAATATAGCAATGGCTTAGTTTCATGAAAGTCAAGCTAGCTTTCGTTTTATAGTTAGCCTGGACACACCTCAGATTTTAACAACAAACAGCTTATACATGATATTAAAACTAAACTACAAAATTTATTTAACCACTGATGTGGAGCAGCGGGCGAAAGTCCGCCTGCGACGCAGGAGGTTGCGGGTTCGATTCCCGCTTTAAAAAAATTGTATGTATGATCTGTACATATTTGTTCCGGGTGTTCTGGGTATTTTCTATGTAAAATGAAAATATCAATTTATTTTATGTATTATATTAAGTATATCAGCCAGGACACAAGCTCCGCTTAGCTTGGGGCTAGATGATGCTGTGTGGATCGTCCAGAATTATTACTATATATGTATATTCAGATTTCAACCAGTAAAATTAAACTGGAATGAAGACCCTTAGTGTCCTACCATAATAAACATAAATAAATAATGCTGATAATCCACATTGCACCATCTATCATCTGGGAATTAGCAGATCATACAAACATTTTCCTGAGACAAGAATCAAACCAGTAACTTTCTATGTGACAAGCAACTTTTGCCTGCTGTGCCACAGACGTCTTCTAAACAAATAGTAGGTATAGGTACCTAGTCTTTAAAGGTACTCACTTTATAGTTTGGACTATTGTTTCCAGATATTTCCTTTTAGTCATGTGTTCTGTGGCACGAGGAGTGCTTCGCAGCTCAATGTAATTACATCCATCATTTTGAAACTCATTCAAAGTTAGTAGAGTAGCCATGGCTAATGCTTCTGGTGTGCTGGTTAAAGCATGAGCAATGCTAAATACTTGAAAACAGCTGCAAATATGAATAAAAACATTAACTTCTGTATATTGGTAGGTACTTTTTTAATTAAGTAAATAAATAAATGCCACACTAAATTTTCTATAGCCTAATCAGCTGGTAACACCCAATGCTGTGTAAAGGCCACTGCTTTATCAGTCTCTCTATGGTGGTTTTATGCCAGCCTGATCCATTACTCCCTACTGCCCTCAAAATGATGTCGGACCATCAGGCAGGTCTAAATTGTTTACTTTATCATGACCATTTCAAAGGATGTAGGTACCTCAGCCGGACATAGGACATGTTTGCAATAAAAATATTGAGTAGATATAGGCCTACCCTATAAATCGCTAATTGTTTGCCAAGATTATTCACGTGGACCCGATTTCGACAATAATATTTAATAGGTACTTACTCTGATAAGTTTCTTGTATCTCCAGAGCCAATTTGAAACTCATCGCAGAATGCATTTGTTTTATCTTCCAATCCCCTGTCGGCATAGTGTCTCTTTAGCTGAAGCATTGTGGATGGACTCAGAGAGCCGTTCAAATGAGCATGCAGTTCCTGCCAATTTCACGCCATTCGTTATAAAATTACCTACTTACTAACAAATGCCAACAAATCTAACTTTCAATTATGTTTAATGCCAACAAATCTAACTTTCAATTATGTTTTTAACAGTAATACTTACAACTTTCGGCAGTTCGCGGCAAAACTCTTGGATATCCATGACTGAACCTTCAGACTGTGGGTTCATATTTTCGAATTGTGGCTTCTTATCGGTCGCTGTTGAGTTTACGGGACGCAAAAAATAATGTTTTTAGATTTTAGCTGCTAAATGAAGCTTGGCCAATACAACGGATCGGGTACCGCAGCACTCAGCACAGCAGTAAAACAACAACGAACTGAACGAACTAACTATTTGCAAAGATATTTTTTTGATTCCTGAATTTTTAGTTTGTATTTGTCGGTATTTGTATTGTTTTTTTTTGTGATTTGATTGATTTATAATCATTCTGTCAAATACTGTCAATGTATTATGTTTGGCACAAGCACAACCTCAACCACGCACGCAGCTTGCACATCATTTGCCATTCATTCATTCATTTCGTCGTTGTAGAGCGAGAAGTAACTAATTGCAAAAAGCTAGTTCGGAGATAATCGCAATCAAAGTTTTTTTGATCTTGAAATCGGTGTAACTCATTAAGGCTTATAGTTACAAAAATGATTTCTATGAACAAAATATAGATCATTTTACCATACATCCTAACGTTCAATAAGTTCTGTAAATATTTTTACGGTTACTGAGATACATAGTAAAAAGTAAGTTAGTTAATTCTAGCAAACTCAATAAGATGTTATTACGTTAGTTAATTAACTCTCCATGTTACTTAAGTAATTATTCTTGATACAGCTTTGTTCCAGATAGTGATTAGTGACTAAGTACTCTTAGTACTTTTTTGTAGACTGATTTTTGGCTCAACATGTAGTTAAGTACTTCTGACATTCTTGTATTTCCCGAAATTAAAATAAAAACAGCTCTTTTACATTTTTATAAGGTACATAATGGGTTTAAAAATACTTTGACATCATTAAGTCATTTTGGCCAAAATTGTTAGTTAGTGACTTCTCGCTCTACAACGACGATTTGCACATTTTGCACTGCACTGCACGCAAACAGCAAGCACATCCTAGAAAGAGAGGAAATAATATTTAATCCATGTTGCACATGTATAATAGTGATTCTCCGTGTAATTCAAGCCGTTGATTTTATCAATCCATCTGATGTTTGACTTTATGGCTTGACTTATTTTGGTGGATCAAAACTTAACAAAAATCAAAACAAAACAACCAAATTCGCAGATTTCAAAATGGTCCAAAGAATATGTTTCCTTTTGACTGTTTTATTGTGCATTTTACATATTAGAAGTGAAAATAATAATGCGATTGTGATTACTACGTGGTCGTTTAAGAATTCTACAGCAAGAGGTAAGAAAATCATCTTCTTTTCTTACTGGAATTTGGAATATTACCACCGAAGTTATATATAATTTTGAATAATTTATTCAGTTGTTTTGTTATTTTATTACATACACGGATGTTAGGTAATAAGAGTATTGTACCAAACATGTATCCTGTGGGAGCCCTACGAAATAACTTACTAGTTATATCGAATTCTAAGAATTAGCATGAAGAAGTAATAACTATAGGTACCTAGGTGTTTAAATAACATATTAATTACAAAGGCACTGATAATATATTACTAGACTGTAGGTATGTAAGTAATATATTACTAAACTTTATGTTACATAGTAAATTATCACTGATCTCCTTTATCCTCTTAATGTTATTGTAGGTTATTATTATTATAGCATTTTTAAAGATAATATTCTTAAAGGTTTTTAAAACAATAACAATCTGTTTATGTTGTTTTTAATTGAGGAGGTAATTTATTATATATTTTTATCGCGATTATGGTGAGTTGCGGATCTTACTATTTTGTAGGAATTTTGTATGATATAGAGATAATTTATTTTTATTTTTAAGGTAATCTTTGATGTCATTCTTTTGTTTTTTTTGGATAAGTTATTAGAGGTTGTACCCATTTTACCCGACCTTTTCCTACAAGTTGTAAGATCTCAGTATTTTTGTATCAAATACCTAGATACCTACATGCTTAAAAGATACAAGGTTAAACGATAGATAACAAGATCTATCACCGTACTCAATCTGACAGGGTAGGTATTACTTACAAAAGTCTGTAATAATTTTGTAATAACATATTGAATACGTAATACTTTTAGCTTGGAAAGTATTGGAAAAAGGTGGGTTGGCTTTGGACGCTATCGAGACTGGTGCTTCGGTCTGTGAAGAAGAACAGTGCGATGGCACGGTTGGTTACGGAGGTAGTCCCGACGAAGACGGAGAAACTACATTGGATGCTCTCATTATGGACGGGTCAGGTTTATTTATTTTTTAAGATTAACTAACCTCTAGATTCTAAAACATCAATAATTTTATTCATTAAGTTTTATACTTAAGAGCCTTTATTCCTAAAATGTGCAGAAACAGTACTTTTCAAACCCGTTTATATCATGAACCACTTATCTTATAGTATATGTTATTTACTAATAATTTTAGGAAATTTTAGTGTCCAACGAGTTTGACTATAAAATATTTCGATTAATATAGTATGTACGCGTTCTATCAAGATAACTTGTGAGAGGTTTTTATAATTTCCCTTTCAGCATCAGTTTCGAAGCTCAAAATAATAGAAAATACTGACATATCTAATTAAGAAAAAAATATAACCTACTGATGAGATCCTTGGCTAAAAACTTACTTAGAAAGATGTTTGGTTTTGGTATCCTACTATGAGAAATTAAAATTCAAAATATGTGAAATATTACGAATATTTCACATTTTTAAATGATGTTTTTACCGATATACCTTATTTAATTTAATATAATAATAGCCTACCAATAAAGTGGAGCATCTTTTTTAAAATCACACATTTACAATTTTTATGATTTTGTTGCTATTATTTTTCTATAAATATTTTAAAACTACTATAAAACGCTGCGCGAAAATCAGTCCGCCGCGAGGCTTTCTAGAGTGTGGTCACGTCGCTCATTAAATATTTATAGAAAAATAATAGCAACAAAATCATAAAAATTTTAAATGTATGATTTTAAAAAAGATATAAATTTTTTAAATGTATGATTTTAAAAAAGATGCTCCACTTTATTGGTAGGCTATTATTATATTAAATTAAATAAGGTATATCGGTAAAAACATCATTTAAAAATGTGAAATATTCGTAATATTTCACATTTTTTGAATTTTAATTTCTCATAGTAGGATACCAAAACCAAACATCTTTCTAAGTAAGTTTTTAGCCAAGGATCTCATCAGTAGGTTATATTTTTTTCTTAATTAGATATGTCAGTATTTTCTATTATTTTGAGCTTCGAAACTGATGCTGAAAGGGAAATTATGAAAACCTCTCACAAGTTATCTTGATAGAACGCGTACATACTATATTAATCGAAATATTTTATAGTCAAACTCGTTGGACACTAAAATTTCCTAAAATTATTAGTAAATAACATATACTATAAGATAAGTGGTTCATGATATAAACGGGTTTGAAAAGTACTGTTTCTGCGCATTTTAGGAATAAACGCTCTTAATGAATGTTGCAGAACTGACAGGTAGGTAGGGTCTATCTATCTACGAAATTTTTTGGAAATCACATTTTTATGAAAATTCAGATCTTATCCTAACTTCTCAGCCTAAGTAACGTTAAAGTGGCATTTCAGGAGGACAATGAATGTTGGTGCAGTTGGTGCTCTTCGTAGAATCAAAAATGCTATATCAGTTGCTCGCCATGTTTTAGAGTACACCAAACATTCCATATTAGTTGGAGAGCTAGCCACTCAGTTTGCTCTGCAAATGGGGTTTAAACAAGAATCCCTGACGACTCAAGATTCTAAAAAAATGTGGATGAAATGGCACAATGAGGATTATTGCCAGCCAAACTTCTGGACAGTGAGTATAGTTAGTTATTATTGATTTAAATATTTTACGGACGTTCTTAAAAAATATTTTGTTTATGATTCTTTTCTTATTTTAGAATGTCAAACCGGACCCAGCACAACAATGTGGACCGTACGAAAAGAAAAGCTTCAGGCATTATTACAAAAGCGTGACTCGAGAAGTTGACAGATTTAACCATGACACTATCGGGATGGTCGCTATTGATAAAAACGGTGACGTAGCTGCCGGTACTTCAACAAACGGGGCAAAGTTTAAGATTCCTGGGTAAGATAAAATTCTATAAATAACTGTGACTCTGAAATATGATTAATAATAATTAACTTCCTTTTTTTTGAACAGAAGGATTGGAGATTCTCCTATTCCGGGATCAGGTGCCTATGCAGATAATAATGTAGGGGGCGCTGCGGCAACTGGCGATGGCGATATAATGTTGAGATTTTTACCGAGGTAAAACTAAAAATTTAATAATAAGTTCATTTTAGAACAAAGTACCTACAGGACTACAGATATCCATCATACAGTCCTTTATGTAGATAGATATGTTTTTTACTATGCATAGAAAATACCCAACACTCCTGAAGAAATATTTACAGATCGTCCTAAAAACATTTGTCCCAAGGCGGGAATCGAACCCTTCAACCCCTTGCCTCGCAGGCGGACTTTCACCCGACTTACAATATCGGTCATAAAACAAACTACTTGCCTAGGTACCTAACTCATTATAATATGAATAATGTATTGTGCTCATTATAACAAAACTTAACTACGTAGTTACCATTTTTTGTTATATTTGCAGCTTCTTAGCAGTAGAAGAAATGCGCAGAGGAGCTACTCCAGTCGAAGCGACCAAGATTGCAATCGATAGAATAACGACACACTATCCTCAATTTATGGGAGCTGTTATTGCTCTCACGAAAGATGGACAACATGGAGCTTCCTGTCATGGGATAAATGAATTCCCATATGTTGTTAAAGATGCATCATTATCAACTGTAAAAGTTGTAGTTGTGCAATGCAACCAGTTATTGTAATCGAGTATTTTTTTCTGATTTGTAATAACTTTTCTAAATAACAGTAGAAAATATTAACCTTCCGTAAAAATAGTTACTACATAAATTAATTTTGTCTAATAAACGCGTTAAACCATTTTAGAACTTTTTAATTTCGTAAACTGAAGAAGCTGAACAGTTTGTCGTTCCTTTTTTAATATGTCCCCAAAAATAATCAGACACCTAGAGGCGAAATCATCGGACAACCTGCAGCCCTGTAGGTAGGTATACCTACGTAGTCCCAAAAAATGGTTGATCAATATTGTTCATTGGACCTACTTTTCCCACTTTACTGAACTTAACGACAGTAGGTACAATCATGTGACTTTACGGTAGGTGGCACATGCCGTGGTTAAGCCTACATAGATAAAACATTGGTAAGGTACGGACTGCAGCTCAACGAGACCCAGTCTTTTAATTTAGTTTTGTCTTAATCCCTTGTAGCGGCGCTATTGAAGGATAACATCCTTCCTTATAGACGTAGATATGAACATATGAACGAACTCACATTCTTTCATACATAGGTATGTGCCACATAATTGTACCTCAGCGTTAGTTCGCCGTAGTTGTGTAAAAACTCAAATCACCTTTCCGGTTTGAGACTTATGGTAAAGAGGAACTTATGTACCTATAGAACATAAGAAATTAAATAATATTAAAAAAATGATAGGACTCAAACCCGCGTTCTTCCCCTCAGTTCCTTGCGGGTTTAAGTCTCGTCGAAATCGATTTTTTGGGATATTATTTAATTTTTTAGAGATTACCCCGAGTGCGAGGGCGTACGCACTCTATTAACAAAAAACTTAAGTTATTATAACATAAAGTTATATATTACCTGGCTACCGCACAATAATAAATCATTCAAAATATGCGGCTTCACACTGGACATGAACTGGACTGAACTTCGAAAAATTATTAACAAAGCTGTTCGTTTAAAGCTGACCTTATATTTTTGTTTCTTCATGTTGTCTATACTGTACAAGTGTACAATTTAAATAACTGTTGTGTGGCGTGTATCTGTCTCGTTTAGGCAACATGCTTTTGATGTTATTCTATCTCTTTTCTATACAATTACAAACAATACTGTGGAACACAACTACTAACTCGAAATCAACTCACCGGAATTTCAAATTACTTCGGCCATTTTGTGTTTGACTGTCTCACTGCGCTCACTGTTCAACGTAAGTTACCGTTTATTTGTAGTAATTATAATTATTCAGGATCTAAATAATTCGATTTCTGTGTAATGTTTTCCATCATACAGGGTTGTGATTATATGCAGTCTTGTTATCCGCAATTATAATTTCTCCTAACCTTTAGCTCCACCACGTGGAGAATTTTCATGATGACACCAAAATAATCATTTCATTCGTGGTATCTACCATAGTGATCTCACAGTGATGGCCTTAACGCGTCTGATTTCTTTATACAATTGTAATAGTTTTCCTGTCATTAAAAATTACTGAACTACGACGTTATACCTATCCACAGAATGGCGGACGCTGCTCCAGCCGGTGGACGTGGCGGTTTTCGCGGCGGCTTCGGATCTCGTGGAGGTGACAGGGGAGGTCGCGGAGGCCCTCGTGGACGTGGACGTGGTCGCGGCAGAGGCCGTGGACGCGGCAAGGAAGATCAGAAGGAATGGGTGCCGGTCACCAAGCTAGGCCGTTTGGTCCGTGAGGGAAAGATTGACAAACTCGAGAGTATCTACCTGTTCTCTCTACCTATCAAAGAGTTTGAGATCATCGACTTTTTCCTCGGACCATCCCTCAACGATGAGGTGTTGAAGATCATGCCTGTCCAGAAGCAGACCCGTGCTGGTCAGCGCACGCGTTTCAAGGCGTTCGTTGCGATTGGAGACAACAATGGTCACATCGGTCTGGGCGTGAAGTGCAGCAAGGAAGTTGCTACTGCCATTCGCGGAGCCATCATCCTTGCCAAGCTGTCTGTTCTCCCAGTCCGCAGAGGCTACTGGGGTAACAAAATTGGAAAGCCCCATACCGTTCCTTGCAAGGTAAAGTTAAATTCTTTATGTAACAATAAAATCACATTCTTAATTGTTTTGTATGATGATACTGATTTTCATTTCATTCGTGGTATCCCCTGAGGCAAATCCTATGAAGCTTTTATGCGTCTGACTATCACTAAATATGTATTCCATAACTCTCATTGTTTCAATGATTCTCATGTAGTATTTTCTCACACAGGTCACTGGCAAGTGTGGTTCAGTCACTGTAAGGCTGATCCCAGCTCCCCGTGGTACCGGTATTGTGTCTGCTCCTGTTCCCAAGAAGTTGCTGCAGATGGCAGGAGTCCAGGACTGTTACACTTCAGCCCGTGGTTCTACTGGTACTCTGGGCAACTTTGCCAAGGCTACCTATGCTGCCATTGCCAAGACCTATGCTTACTTGACTCCAGACTTGTGGAGAGACATTCCTCTGACCAAGTCACCTTACTCTGAATTCAAAGCTTAGACAGTTTTGATGAAATTTAAATAAAAAACATTGATAAAATAAGTTTTTTGTTTGTTGGTAACCTAATTTCAATGCAGGAAATTAAAGGCAGGTTAGGTTTAATCAAATCTCATACATAACCAGTCTAATATATAGATCTAATCTGGAATGAAGAAGTAATGTAATGTTAGATCCTACATGCTATTTTAGGCTATGAACTTGAGGATAGTAGTTACCTTGGAAGGCAGGTTATGTCTATTTCATCAAAATAATTTTTGAATTTCTACTCTTTATCACATAGCTAAGGTTATAAAGGTTTAATTAATATTTTTAAATTTGCTTGAAACTTCTTTGTTATGAAGAATAATTTACATGATGTCTGCCCATTAGAGAGCTAGAATGTTTATTAACAAAAGCAAGATGCTGGATTGATAAATTGGTGCATTATATCACAGTACACATATAGAATCTATACTTAAAGGTACTGAGATTATATCCTGTAAAAGTGCACCAAGTATTAGTGCATGTTGCTTGCCATTTTGGAATAAAACAATTTTCTACTGAAGAATGTTCTTGCAACAGGAAGATTCTTAACTAATAACCCTTGTAGTTGAACAGATAGATTAGCACATAAAATAACACTAAAAATAGAATTAGTAGGCCTTAAGGTTTTTGAGATGGTTTTTCACTTTCTTTGGCTATGTCATAATTTTTCTATATCCCGCTTCGGAACAATTGTGTTTACGATCTGCAGATATTTGTTCCGGGTGTTCTGGTCGTTTTCTATGTATAATAAAAAATATCTATGTAATGTATTGTATATCAGTTATCTAGTACCCATAACACAAGCTTTGCTTACCATGGGGCTAGATAATGCTGTGTGGATTGTCCAGCATTATTTATTATTATTATTATATTAGACAAGCTCTGCATTTACTGGTGGGTAGTAGGGTAATCACAGTAATTGGTTGGCCTATTATTTAATTATGGATTCTAATATTTTTGGATAAAGTTGGATACATACCTACTGGTTGATAGTTATTTAGTTCTCCCATTCCTCTTTTTAAACAACAGTACTCTTCCAGCTTTAAGTGCATCTGGGAATGTAATGCAATTGCTAACAAAAAATCACACTAATTTTAATATTGAATAATTTCTTAGTATTCATTGGCTAACTAGTAATTTGGTGTTCATGTCATAAATACATATGTCTTACTTTTAATTTTTTAAAGGTACTTTGAAGAAGTTCGTACTCATGAACACAACTGGTTGCATTGCAATGTACCTGTAGAATTTAAGCTACAAAACAGCAAAAATCAGATTTATGTGTTACAAAATTCTTTTACTTCTTGTTCAAATACATCAATTGTGTGATCACAGACTTTTTCAAGATCTTTGAGACCTCTTTTTAATATTTCCAAAGCAGGTGTCTCCCGGGCTTGTATCCTGAAGTGCATCTTAGATTCAGCTGGGTGAGGTACAGTGTAGCCGCAGAATTCAACATCCTCACTGAAAAAAAAGTACATAAGCACTTTGGTATGTAACTTCATGGTACTAAGTTTTTTTACCAGGTAATAGGAACTTACTATCGATTGATAATACATTTCAAAGCATTTCCCAAAGTATGACTCTCATTTTGAAAAACATAAGTTCTGCAGGTTGCTGTCTCATCGTCGCCTGGAAGCTGGAAATAATTACAATAATAAAGTGTGCTGTCCCTAAATTAATGAAACTAATAGTTACGGTTGTTAGAAGCCCTAACCTATGCAAGGGCAACTAACTTTGAGGATGTTAGTTTTTCTACATGTTATTAAATCACATATACAAGCGAAAAATACCTCTGATATTTTCATATTGCTTTAATTTCTGCTAGTGTTTCAAAAACTTGTTTGGTTCTGTAAATTTTTCTGAGTTTGTACTTTTATAGATATAAAAGGGATCATTTAATGAGATTTGTTTATTCTTCAACTGGCATGATCTTCCAAGGCTTCTATTAAGGTACTTCTCTCTACGAACGTACTATTATCACACTAACAAAATAAAAACAAATAAATAATTAATAGAGTTCACAACGAGCACAAGCGTGCGGAAGGAAACTGCAAACTGCGGGCGGAAGGCCGGAAGAAAGAAAGTCCGTTCGTTTCCCGATGTCAGCGCTAGAATGAAATGTCACTGTTAAATAAATTACTGACGGACATGCTTGCAATGATGGACAAACGAAATCAGCCCCCATAATATGCCTGTACACATGCCTGTACAGTATAAAATATTATGTCAAATACTTTGTGAGTGCGATGTTGACTCCACAAAGTGGTACTAAATGACTCTAGTGCCTGTCTTATTCTATAAGCCTTAACGAATTTAGGTAGATTAAGGGAGTTAAGTTAGGTTACACAAGAGGTACATGCCCACAAACCTAACATACTAACTAACTAAGCTTTCTTTTTATGTAACATTAATTAAATCTAATCAAATATTTTAACATTTACACAAATATTTTTCATGATTATTTACGAGGTTAAAGTACCTATATCGTAGGTATAATATACCTATATCTATATTATACTATAATTTCAATTTATTAATTTTTAGTTAGGCTCTAAGATTTTATTCTATTTACGAGTAATATTGTATTGATTTTGTTTTTTCAGACGGGCACCGCTGAAAACTAGCACTGCAAGGTAAGTGGTAGTTTTCAGCGGTGTAGATTCGCTGCAACATAAATCAAATATTTATATTCTAAATAGTGGAAGTTGGTAGCAAAGGTCTAAAAATATGTTTCAAGCAGTATAGCGCATTTCGAAAAGATATTAATTTGTTAAGTAAATTACTCACGGTAGAGCTGGTCCACCAGCTCAAAGTCGCTCAGCGAGTTTTTCTGAAAGATAGGAATCGTAACGAATACCTACATCCGACAGAGAACCAAAGTTATCTTATCGACAAAGCTCTCTATTAGCAAGCTAAAGAGGCAGTGGACCGGCCATACTTCGCGAAGAACCGACAACCGCTGCGCTGGGGCAAACGTGTGTTTGAGTGGAGATCACTCGGTAAACGTAGTTCAGGACGCGCTCCGAACGTGGGATGACGACCTTGATAGATTTTGTAGGTTGGTTTATTTTTTCCTGAGTGGCTGCTACCCAACAAGTAACTGCAAATAACCCCACAGGTACCTACAAGATTCCCATTAATTACCGGACACTCTGTACATAATAATATATTACATAAAAAGAACTTAACTAAATAGGATATGCACATAGACGAGCTTACCCCTGCCTAACAAAGAGTTTTCTTTGAGTAAACCTTAAAGTTATAGTAGGAGAGGCATAGCTGTTCCCCGCGGTTTCACCCGCGTTAAACTCGAATTTCATTTTATTATGTAGGTGATTATTTACACACAATTAAATATAGCATATGTTCACCGGGGATAGTGTAGCTTCCCAACGGTGAAATAATTTTTCAAATCGGTCCAGTAGTTTCGGAGTCTATTCAATACAAACAAAAAATCAAACCTTTCTCTTTGTAACATTAGTATAGACCAGGTAAAGTATGTTACTTACCATAGCTGTTGGCTCGATGCTATGTTACCAAAGTGTTTATTTGAGGTAGGTAATACACGCGCCGCCGCCGGTAATGGATTTGTTATGGTAAGTTATGCCCAACAATCTCTCTACCCTGGGTTACCACCGTGCGTGGATCAAGTTAGGGGATAAACTACGTAGCTAAATGCTTTAATAAGAGCGCGGTGATAGCTGAGCTGATGAAGGTGCGCTTAATTTAGGAGACACTATCTAAACGTGTTATTTAGCACGAGGCGACACTGTTTCATTAAGGTACGAGAATAATGCATACTTATATATAACTAGCGGACCTTCCCGGCTTCGCACGGTTTTAGTACGGATCCCTAACTTTTTTGAAAATATAATATAGCCTATGTTCACCGCGGATAGTGTAGCTTCCCAACGGTGAAAGAATTTTTCAAATCGGTCAATTGGTTTCGGAGCCTATTCATTAAAAACAAACAAAAAATCAAACATATCCATTTTATTATTAGTAGATATCTGTCTACATGCTTGTGGTCTGTGTGTAGGGTAAATACTGTGACAATATTCATTTGATCGGTCAAAATTTTCTTAGTTTTCCAGTTTGCTGGATGAAAGGTGCTTTTTATTGTGAAATGTACTTACATTTTGTTTGTTAATTATTTGTCTACGTATAAATACGAAGAACCGACGGCTGCTGGGGCAAACGTGTTCTTGAGTGGAGACCACGACTCGGTAAGCGTAGTGTAGGACGCCCTCCGACCAGGTGGGATGACGACCTGCGAAAGACTGCAGGTAGGTGCTGGATGTGTCAAGCTGAAGACAGGGCGCTATGGCGCTCATTGGGGGAGGCCTATGTCCAGCGTAGTCGATGTGTCCAGCAGTGAACTAATATAGGCTGATGATGATGATGATGATGAAATATGAAGGTATTAAAATTGCGGCTAGGTAGGTATCTATTGTTTAACTTTTAATGAGAAAATACACTGCCGACCGACTGACTGACTGCATGAGACTGTGTCCATATAATAACAACAAGAAATCAAAGATAAAACTAACTTTTTATTTGATAAAATGTATTTTATTTATGGCTCTGCAAGCTCTTGTAACTTTTGTGACGTGTCCAAGAGTCCTGTGTGGTCTAAATAAAACAAATCACTTTGATATGATATTTGATATTTTTCGCTAATATCTTGACTGTCGCTGTCACTACAGCAGGCACAACTGTACCCAGGTGTCGTTGATAAACTAACTTTGCACGGTAGGTTTTTCTTTTTTTATTAGTCCTTGATTTTCTTGACGTTTCAGCCACTTAACACTTTCATTGCCACGTATATGCGTCGCGCGTCGGTGAGAGGTGGATAGGCAGACTTCATCCATCCATGCGGATAAAGTTCGCTCCGCGCTGTGTGATCGATCACTTGAATTAAGCATGGTCGCTCGAAGCGTTTGGTTTAAAACTTTGACTGCGATTTTTTTTCGATGACTGCGATCTTTTTTTTTAACGTAAAAAATTCGTGCTGCCGCCCTACACAGCGCTTGTGTTGCCGGACATGCGTGAAAAATATTACGGCTGTGCTGAGTCACACAGATCTGTATTTTCTCAGCCGCTGCGCTAGTGTGGATTTACGCATATTAGTCACTTGTAGAAAACACATACCGTGTGATTTCAGCAATCAAAGTGTGCTCCAAGTTCGAAGTCGTTCGCCACCGCCAGATATGAAGCTGTACATCCGCTGTTTTTCTAGGCACATATTATACATATGAACCTATTTATGTCATGTGGTAACTGTTACATAACTACCCGCATATAGAGGTAATACCTACATTTTAATTATTTCAAGTAAGTAAACATATAATACAGAATCAACGGGGTGGAGCGTCGACGCGCTAATTTCAGGGATTGTCTGTTAATGGTTCTAAAGACCAGGCCCTCAGCGGAATTTCACTAGCAAAACCCTCTAAGCCGCAGTCTATTAGGTAGATACTAGCTATAGGTACTTACTTAGGGGTCGTAAAACTTAACTGTCGGCACATAAACGCGGTAATGGGGCATCGGCATCTTTATTAAGAGACGCAGCATGAGTTTCACTTAACCATTTACGAAATAGCCCAGATTCCGCGGTTGGGGCTAAATTTGCTGAAATGTGTCGCCGAGCGTCGCGTCGGTAACTTTCTGTTTATATGGGGACATGAAAGTTTGGGCTAGCGTTACACGAACTGTGTACCTACTCCCATTTTGCACCCTTCTTGTATTTCAACATTTTCAACTACCTATTGTGAAACTCACAGATTCAGATTCAAAAACTTTGCAAAAATAAGCACTTAGGCATGTCACTTTATACTTTACTTACCACAAATTTTTCATTAAGTATAAATAAATAAATAAATATAGATATAATAGAGCTTGTGTTATGGGTACTAGATAACTGATATACATAATACAATACATTACATAGATAGATATTTTTAATTATACATAGAAAACGACCAGAACACCCGGAACAAATATCTGCAGATCGTAAACACAATTGTTCCGAGGCGGGAATCGAACCCGCAACCTCCTGCGTTGCAGGCGGACCTTCGCTGACCGCGCCACTCGGTCGTCAAATTATGTATCATCATTCATCAGCCTATGTTAGTTCGCCGCTGGACATAGACATAGGCCACCACCAATGAGCGCTATAGCGCCCTGTCTTCAGCTTGACACATCCAGCATCTGCCCACAGTCTTTCGCAGGTCGTCATCCCACCTGGCCGGATATAAATGATTATCAAATAAGAAATAAGTTGATCTTGATATCCTACTTCTGATTTCACTTAATTTTTTTTGTGCATATGGACAATAAAACGAATTTGACTAAAAAGGCCGAAACGATGACTTAAGTATCTTTAGGTAGGTAACATTGGTTGGACCTACCTACCTACCTTTATTATGCTAAATGCCAACATATTTTACGTCGCAGCTTGGCGCACAATCAGTTAAGTCTTGGATGTCAAACAAATCACTGGTTATTTATTTTATCAAAGTGTTTCGAAATGATTTTATTAGTTTTAACGATCACCGTTTTAGTAATATACTTGTTATTATCGTGGAAGAACCTACTTGTAGAGAGAAGGAGGTTTCAGATAAAAGGACCAACACCGCTGCCACTTCTTGGGAACGCTCATCTTTTCATCGTGAAATCTACAGGTAGGAGTGCTTAATCACATATATTTAATGAAATTACATAGATAAAACTTACTTCGATAAATTTATTAGACCACCAACAAGACTCGGTTACTTTGTTTTTGATCAAACCTAATATGTTATAACTTATTCAACCAATCTTTTCAAACGTTCAAATCAGTATTCTGGAATATGCGAATTTTAATTTCTGATTTGAACCTTATTCCATGGGAATAATGTCGTCATCGCTGCCACTTCCCAAACCCACCCACGGAATCGCAGCTGACGGTCACGTGTATTCATAATATTAATCCCTAACGCATTTTACGAATTTTCGCTCGGGAGGAAATAATTGACCAAATTTGTAACTGGCTCCCGGACCATTATCTAAGCGGGAATCATCAAACTGAAAATAACACTAATTAAGATACCATTATGAATATCTCATTAATGTATCATTATGAAGAGTAGATAAGTGATTAATTATTGTATACTCGTAGGAAATCGCTTTTGTTATCGTTCTAAGAACACTAATTAGCATTTGTGTTAAAGGGATCATGACCCGTGGCCACAATAGGCCAAGGTCAGGTTTTGGTGGGCGGCAAAACAACTTAAAAAACAAGAAGTCTGCGTGTTAGAGCTATCCATTGGTTTTACTTATTACGGAATTCTCGAGAAACACCAACAATCGTTGCGTGTTCTTGAGTGGAGACCGCGACTGTGTAAACGTAGTATAGGACGACCTCCTAGCCGGAGGTGGCTGACAACCTGCGAAAGGCCGATGCTGATAACAGCAAGAAGCTAAAGACAGGGCGCTATGGCGCATTCATTAGGGGAGGCTATGTCCAGCAGTGGACTAATAACGGATGACGTTGACGCAGTTATAAGTAAGTACCTAGATGCAGACAGCTGCATCAATAGGTTTTAAAAAACGCCCACAGGCTTAAAAAAAGTTCGCGTAAAATATATACATATATAGATAAATTTTACAAAACATAGCGCTCCTAGTGGATCTTCTACCAACTGAACTGAAAATATAACCTATTTTATTTTAAGGACAGAATCGGTTTCCATATTTTATTTTATGCAAAAATATTATTAAAGAAACAAAAGTAACGTAAGAACGAGATTTTGATCTTGCCATTTACATATGTTACATTACCTTGTAAATGCAGCTGACTGTACCTGTTTAAGGTCGGTTATATACCTGTGGTCTAGATATCACTTTCAATAAGTTTCAAGATTGAAATAAATAAATTATGCCGGAAAATTCACACAGCATGATCTAGCCCCAAGCTAAGCAGAGCTTGTGTTATGGGTACCAATATACATAACACTTCTACTTACATAGATAATAATAATGCGAATAAAAAAAATCAAAAGAAATGAAAAATCCATTGTACATACGTAAACATATTATACATACGTACATATACGTACGAACGTACGAACCAATAACAGGTGGTGCGTTGGTTTGTAGTGTTAGCCTTAGCTCCGTAAACGTCGTTGATGTTGCGTGCCGCTCATCGACTAGTGCCGCTTGTGCCGCGTTGCTGCCACGACGGTACTCATATTCCATAATTACTCGAATTTTTAACGTATCCATGATGACGAAAAAGATTGAAATGCGATGAAAATGTAACACTAATCAATAAACAAATCACTACTTTTGGAAAAAGAATTCCATGTTTTTAAAATAAAATTAATTTGAAATTAGAATTCTTAGCCAAACAAAAAATATTTTGATTTGAAATGGTTAGTACTGCAGAACGGCAATTTCATAGGTAAAGACCTAATATAAACATACGGTTGATTGCTTTTCTAAGTGCTTATTTTGTAAGCCCAAAGAAATAAATGCTATTGAGTTTGAGTTAATTAGCGCGGCAGTACTAGTGTGTCACCTAATGCGTCCTGAACACGTTTGGCCAATGCGTTGGCCCAATGCGCCAACGCAACGTGTGAACACTGTTTGCGGAGCGCGCCAAGATCCTTTGATGTGTGCACGAAAAACCGACATTAGTCGGTTTGCGAGCAAACGTTGGCCGCCAACTTCATACATGCACCAAGTACGTCTCTACACGTTGGCCCAACGCATTGGCCCAACGTGTACAGGACGCATAATGTAATCTGTCTGGAATTCTAATTACCGCTGTCGATTTCGTTAGGTTGATATGTATTTTTTATTTATTTGAGGTAATGCCAACATAACACAATAAAACTTACTTATTAGTTCTTACAATCAAATACATAAAATGAACACAATTTTGAAATATTATCAGGTTACCTACTACTGTAAAATATATGATTCGGTAATTTTAGGTATTTCATTAGAATATGTAGATAAATTACCTCTTAGCTGCCCAAGCAGGTAGGTAGAGTAACACTTATAATGCTAATAACTAATTCTTTGTTATAAATAAGTATGTAGGTATTTTAGTACATTTGTTTTTTTTTGTCTCGATCCTAGTTCTTTTAAATTTAATTATAAGGTTGTTTAAAATTGTATTATGTACAAATTCTCAAAATTGTATTATGTACAAATTCTTTTTTTTATTATGTATAACTACTTCTTAACATGTCACTCTATTATGTGTGCACATAGTTTATGTTTCAAGCCAGATCATATTTAATTTTTGTATTATTCTATTATTATTGTTTTGTGTACCTAATAAAAATAAAATAAAATAAATAAATAAAGTAGCACTTAGTTATGTAGATAATTTATATAACTATCAGGTAGGGTATATAATATACTTTTTATTTGTTTCAGAATTCTTGAATCTTCTGAAAAGGCTCTCGACCAATTACGGAGATATTTATCTGGTTTATTTATTGTCGTCACCCTATGTGGTGTTAAGCCATCCAAAATTTATCGAGGTAACCTAAGTATATAATACTACTTTAAAACTTTTGAAACTATGGTTATACTAGCTGCGCCCCGCGGTTTCACCCGCGTAATAATAATATATATATTTATATAGAATATAATGCTGGACAATTCACACAGCATTATCTAGCCCCATGGTAAGCAGAGCTTGTATTATGGGTACTAGATAACTGATATACAATACATTACATAGATCGATATTTTGTTTATTATCGATAGAAAACGACCAGAACACCCGGAACAAATGTCTGCAGATCGTACACACAATTGTTCCGAGGCGGGAATCGAACCCGCAACCTCCTGCTTCGCAGGCGGACCTTCGCCTACCGCGCCAGGCGACGCAGGAGGTTGCGGTTTCGATTCCCACCTCGGGACAAATGTTTGTACAATCTCCAGACATGTTTTCAGGTGTTTTAGGTATTTTCTATGTATATTAAAAATATACATATATCTATGGTAGTGTATTGTATTAATCTATCAGTCATCTAGTACCCATAACACAAGCTCTGCTTAGCTTGGGGCTAGATTCATTATATATTTATTCCTTGTCCAGTGATATTTATTTATTCAGCAGACTTTCAAATACTTTAAAAAAAACATGCGCTTACGCTTACGAACAAATTAAGAACAGAAAAATTATACCCACTGAATATTTTTATACTGAAACTTGCCAACGACCTTGCATAATTAACCTCGATTGTTTCTTGTTTTCTCAGCCGATAGTGACGAGTTCGGAGAGCATTACCAAAGGAAAATCCTACGACTTTTTGAGAATCTGGTTGGGTCAGGGTCTGCTCACGTCGACAGGTAAATATAGAAGCTGGTCATGTGATCGGAATGATTCGTGTCTGAAAGATACCACATTTCACATAGCCACAACAATAAACGCCTTCAAAAATAAGCTGGATTACTGGTTACGAGACAAAAATAACAAACTAAAAGAGGTAACGCAATGAATAAATTCAACACTGTGTGATAAAGACACATCAGACACATAGCTCCACTTAAAAAAATAAATAAAAAAAATATCTAATTGACCGAGAGGAGAGTAGGAAACTGAGCGTCACGAACACGTCTCGATAATATCGTCAAATGGACTCGGGGCTTAGTATATAAGGCGAATAAATCAGAGAATTAAAAAATTTTGCAACGTAGGTAACATCTAGCTTAGGTTTCTACATTTTAACACTAGCTTTTTCCTGAAATTTCAGACAATTTGTGCAGTAGTTTGCGTGAAGAGGTACCTATTAGATCAGCATTATATTTATTTATCATATTTATAACTAGTTCCTGCCCGCGGCTACGAAAGAGTTATTTATCATGGAATCGTTTATAGGTAGCTTATTTAACAGGGGAACAGTTTTTTGTTATAAAAATTGCCTATTGATACCTGTTTGATTCCAGGCTTAAGAGCGTTTATTCCTAAAATGCGCAGAAACAGTGCTTTTCAAACCCGTTTATATCATGAACCACTTATCTTATAGTATATGTTATTTACTAATAATTTTAGGAAATTTTAGTGTCCAAATAGTTTGACTATAAAATATTTCGATTAATATAGTATGTACGCGTTCTATCAAGATAACTTGTGAGAGGTTTTCATAATTTCCCTTTCAGCATCAGTTTCGAAGCTCAAAATAATAGAAAATACAGACATATCTAATTAAGAAAAAAATATAACCTACTGATGAGATCCTTGGCTAAAAAGTTACTTAGATAGATGTTTAGTTTTGGTATCCTACTATGAGAAATTAAAATTTAAAAAATGTGAAATATTACGAATATTTCACATTTTTAAATGATGTTTTTACCGATATACCTTATTTAATTTAATATAATAATAGCCTACCAATAAAGTGAAGTATCTTTTTTAAAATCATACATTTAAAATTTTTATGATTTTGTTGCTATTATTTTTCTATAAATATTTTAAAACTACTATAAAACGCTGCGCGAAAATCAGTCCGCCGCGAGGCTTTCTAGAGTGTGGTCACGTCGCTCATTAAATATTTATAGAAAAATAATAGCAACAAAATCATAAAAATTTTAAATGTTTGATTTTAAAAAAGATGCTCCACTTTATTGGTAGGCTATTATTATATTAAATTAAATAAGGTATATCGGTAAAAACATCATTTAAAAATGTGAAATATTCGTAATATTTCACATTTTTTAAATTTTAATTTCTCATAGTAGGATACCAAAACCAAACATCTATCTAAGTAACTTTTTAGCCAAGGATCTCATCAGTAGGTTATATTTTTTTCTTAATTAGATATGTCTGTATTTTCTATTATTTTGAGCTTCGAAACTGATGCTGAAAGGGAAATTATGAAAACCTCTCACAAGTAATCTTGATAGAACGCGTACATACTATATTAATCGAAATATTTTATAGTCAAACTATTTGGACACTAAAATTTCCTAAAATTATTAGTACATAACATATACTATAAGATAAGTGGTTCATGATATAAACGGGTTTGAAAAGTACTGTTTCTGCGCATTTTAGGAATAAACGCTCTTAATCAAAGGAAAATAAACTTGGAATCAATTATAGGCTAAAGCTACAGTTTTTTAAGTTTTCGGGACTAGACATAAAATATACATGGGTTAATCGTGCAATCATTTATATATAAGTAGATATCCTTATTTTTCAGGAGAAAGATGGCGGACTCATCGCAAGCTCCTAACCCCTGCATTCCATTTCAACATTCTACAAAACTTCTTCCCGGTATTCTTCAAGAACGGAAGGATACTGACAGAAAAGCTAGAATCAATGGCGGATGGGAGGGCTGTCAATCTTTTCCCCATCATTGCTCTCGCAGCACTCGATAATGTCACAGGTAGTGGTTTATTTTTTCTCTTCACAACGGCGCAATTATTTTCATACTAGCGGCCTGTTCCGGCTTCGCCCGGGTGGTCATTTGTTTCAGGCAATTCATTAAATTTTTCTCTTTTTTCCCTCTGTAAGAACCATCCTCGTACTTCAAGGAATATTCTAAAAAAAGAATTAGCGAAATCGGTTCAGCTGCTCTCGAGATTTGCGCTTAGCAACACATTTAGCGATTCATTTTTACATTATAAAAGAAGATAACGTCATAAATCATAATATTCAATATCAACCATAGCGAATTCTAACTCTATCATATCAACAAAGGAATTTTAAAAAACTCTGTACCTTAGGTATTTTATTTATTTTTGTTGGTTTTTTAAGATTCTATAGGTATGCAGAAAATACAGAATTACTCTTGGTACTCTACAAAACTGTACAAAAAATTATAACTTATGCTTTGAAAATTTAAAATTATAATAAATTCGATTATAAGTTGATTTCGATAACACAAAACTCAGATCAGGAGAATTTATGTCCCAGAACAAAATTTTTGTAGTACTGTTATTTTTAATAAATTCTATAGTTAGGCCTAGGCAGTCTTGTTTCAATTCAAGACTTGCTCTTTGTATTATCTCCTTACATAATAGTTATTTCTTTGTTTGCAGAGGCAGTCATGGGTGTTTCGGCCGACGCACAGAAAAAATCTGATTCCGAATACGTAAAATCAATTGAAACGTAAGTTTTCAATTTTAATAAAGATTGTAATATGTAACCTTGTCTATTATGTCTAAGTTAAAGCATCGCGCTGCAAAGCAGCCATAAAAACAGGCCGACTTTCGTGTGCTGGCGTTCGCGATAGCTAGGTTTTAAACTGCCACACATTATACTTTGGCATAATGACACCAGTTGTACCAAAACTCGCATTATAAATAGTGATTATTTACTATAGCGTTGAATGTCTACAAAAATATGCTAAAAGAAAAAGGTTAGCAAGCGCTGATCAAAGATTTAGAGGCCAACAGTTGAGAATTTTTTTCTACGCTTTTACGGCGTTAACCGTGATCTAGTCTAGACTTAAAAATACTTTAAGCCTATTGTAGGTAATATAAGTTGTTTGTTATTCCATGTAACGGGTTAACACTCGTACCACGTAGTTCGTATACATTTAGCTAGATGATGCTGTGTGGATTGTCCAGCATTATTATGTATCTCATCATTACCATGATCTCGGGCATGTCACTTCAACGTTAACATGTCAATATTTAAGTACAGCTACGCACAATGTTAAATTACTTACATATAGACGGTGTGAAACTGAGCGACATCTGGCCAAGCATTAACATCATTGAGGTAATCATTTATGGAGTAGAAAGCCTTCTTGAACCTTTAAACATTGAAACAACGCGTGCAAAGCCGCGGGCAGAAACGATAACCTAATTAATAACTTTACAGATATAATAACCATTTTATAAAATGCATTTTATATAATAGTATCATCTTTCAGTCTCACCAAGATAATATCTCTGAGGATGCAAGTGCCTATAATTAGTGACGATGCGATCTTCAATCTTCTTCCATACAAGAGGGCACAGGATAAGGCGCTGCATTGCTTGCATTCACACACCAGAAATGTTATTGAAGCAAGAAGGCGGGATCTTAATCAAATGGATATGAAAAATCTGCGAGGTTCTGATGATATTGGTAAGAAAGATTTCAACCAAATTTCTCTAATAAATAAATAATGCAGCATCTAGCCCCAAGCTAAGCAGAGCTTGTGTTATGGGTTCTAGAAGACTGATATAGCTAATAGAATACCTAATTACGTAGGTAGATATTTAATTCAAGCATTTTTTTAATTTAGCTAGTATTATGCTGAGTTAGAGCCTTTTTATAACAACTCTCTACATATACCTACATATATTCTAAGTGTGTATGTTGTATTTTGATATTAATAAATCTATTTCTATTCTATTCCATACACTTGATGTCGTTATAGGTGATCTATACTATTGAATAATGAAACATGTTAAACTTAATTATAATTATTTATACAACACAAGTTTTTTGGAAAGGAAGGAAATTAATACTATATTGATGCGGATTGTACGCAAAAGTAGAGAGAAAAATCACAGAAATAGTGATTCATAGTAAGTAACAAATACAAATACAAAAATTAACAAATGATTGGCTGAAAAGGGGCCTAGAATTAATAACAATATCAAAAATTTAAAATAAAAATACATAATCAAGAAATGTCATAATAATGAAGAAAATACAGCAAATATTATTCTGCCCTATATAGCTATGTAGGGCAGAATAATCTTTGCTGTATTTTTGAATACATTTATGTTTGCAGGTTTGAAAAATAAATACGCTTTTTTGGATCTATTGCTCCTTACTGAAGTCGATGGCAAAAAAATTGATGAAGAAAGTGTAAGAGAAGAAGTGGACACGTTTATGTTCGAGGTAGGTAGTTTTTTGTCCTTTTTAGAACTATTACTACAACTATTGTGTATGGGCACTTTGCACACTTTATAAAGATTCTACATCGAGTTCGGCTGTGTGTAGTAATGTACCTATATTAAAATGATTGTTTAAACTAAACACCGACTACAAATTCACACCCGAATTTTACAAAACATGAAAAACTCACAAAACACGTTCTGTAAGTTTTTCGGAACAAATATCTCGGGGTTTTTTGTGGGACCATCTCGGGACCATAATATGCAAACCGTTTGCTAAAGAATTAACAAAACGGCCAGAGTAAACGGTGAAATAAAAAAATTCATACAAACGACCGAACATTCATAATTTTTCGAAGTTCTATAAAAATGTTGACTGACTTCTTTTGACTGGTAATGAGGAACTTATCATATCGATATAAAACTATAAAATGTAATATATATAAGTACTAAAGTTTATCTCAGTTAGTAAAACCTACGTAACCAGCTAGAGCGGGTTCGGTTCGTTTTGGTAAATAATCTACACATTGTTAATGTTGAATGTATAATAAGTTCTCAGAACATTGATTCTCCTAAAAGATTTACAAAAATGATAGCGCCGAATCTGTTTTAAGCGTGTTAGATTTAGATATGATTTACCTAACTCGTTTTAAAGGTCGAAAAGTTAACACGTCGATTGCTGAAATAACACCGTATGTGTTTTCTACAAGTGACTAATATACGTAAATCCACACTAGCGCAGCGGCTGAGAAAATACAGATCTGTGTGACTCAGCACAGCCGTAATATGTTTTTCGAACGAAACGCATGTGCGGCGCAACACAACCGCTGTGTAGAGCGGCAGCACGAATGGCTTAGGTTAAAAAAAAATTGCAGTCGAAAAAAGATCGCCGCAGTCACGGTGATGGGTTTTACGATTAGTTTAGTATTAGGTACAGATTGTGTCAAAATGATAGTACAGTGGGTTCTTATTATTTTATTGTGTACTAGTTTCTGTCCGCGCCATCCGTTTTGTCTATGGAAACGTTTAAAATTTTTGGGAACTGTTTTTTGGAATTAAAAGTAGCCTATGTTTGATTCTAGACTAGCTATGCTATGCTATCTATGAAAATTTCAGCCCGATCCGAGCTTGAGTTATAGGTATTAGATGACTGTTATACATAATACAATACATTACAAAGATATATTATATATTTTATTGTACATAGAAAACCAGAACATCCAGAACTACATATCGCAGATCGTACAAACATTTGTCCCGACGTTCTCCTGCGTCACAGGCATACTTTCGCCCACCGTGCCACAGAGGTTGTCTTTATTAGGCCCTGTACCGTATTTGCTAGAAAATAAAGCGAAGGTCCAGAATACAGTCGACGCAGTGCAGAATGTAATTTCGTAATAAAATGTTCGAGTGATTTCATAAGGCCTTGGCGAGAAGCCAGAGGCCGGTACACATTCCAGCACAGCTCAGTGATTCAGTTTGATGACTAGATTGTAGCCGATAAGGCCCAATGAGGCACTATAAATGCATGTTCTCGTACATTTAGCCAGTTTATTATAATGTATGGTAAAGTGCAGTAAGTACGTGTTGCACTACATGGCTTGCATTAAGGGTCAGGGGTCATTTCGTCCGCTCAAATAAAAGCCTGCGGAAGAGTTGTTCTTTCTCTGAAATACTTAAGTGGAAAAACTCGCCCGAATCAAAAATATGGTTGGAAAATATCTCGCCCGCTCAAAAATTATCATACGGGATACTTCGTTCTAAAGAATCATTTTGTATTTTCTGGCACAGAATACTTACCTGCCTCATCTTGTAAAGAATGATCATGAGATTGTATTGTTTGCTGATGATACTTAATTAATTTTTAAAATGAAACGACAAAACCCAAATTTCGACGATGTAAATACTGCAATCTCAAAGGTAGTCCATTGGTTTAGTATCAATAATCTTTTGGTTAATGAAACCAAAACAAAATGTATAAGATTTATTCTACCTAATGTAAAACAAGTTAAGGCTGATGTAAACGTAAAAGGAGAAACGCTAGAAATTGTAGACAATACCGTATTCTTAGGAATAACCTTAGATAGTAAACTTCAATGGGGCCCACACATAGAGAAGCTATCGAAGAGACTTAGTTCTGCAGCATATGCAGTTAAAAAAATCCGTTGCCTTACAGACGTTGATACTTCTAGACTAGTCTATTTCAGCTACTTCCATAGTATTATGTCTTATGGCATACTATTGTGGGGGAACGCTGCAGATATAAACACCGTTTTTGTGTTGCAGAAGACAGCTGTTCGTGCGATCTATAATATGGGTCCCAGAGAATCCCTACGTAATAAATTCAAAGATATAAACATAATGACAGTACCATGTCAATATATTTATGAAAACTTGTTGTACACTCATAAAAACATCAATCGGTTCGCTAAAAAAAGCGATATACATAATGTAAATACTAGAAATAAGCATAAACTCGCTGTTCCCACAACTAGACTACATAAGATAAGTGTATCTTTTAAAGGGCAATGTATACGCTTCTACAACAAAACTCCGAGTTGCAAAAATTATCAATAAATAAATTTAAAAAAATTGTGGAGCATATTCTTTGTAAAAAGGCTTATTACAAAATATCAGTGCCGTTTTGCAGCGCTATCAGAATAGGTTCATGCTCAGCTGAATGTTGCGATTAACCCCACAACGCTGATTTTCAGCATGTACCATTGTGATGATGACGTACGAGACTTTAAAAGCTAGAATTTAAAAGTGAAGGCAACTTGTCTATAAAAGGTAATATAGATTAAAAACTCAAAATCAACTACTTTAGAGATTAAAAACAAAAAAGGGTACACGTAATTTTAACCTAAAAGAAAGAAAAAATGTATAAAAACAATAACTGTTCGACACATTCATAGAAAAATCAAAACTCAGCAGAGACATCAAAAAAAAGACTGACAAAAAACACTCAAGATAATTGAAAAATCGTCGGGTTTAATTTAATTTAAATGAATAGGGATAATCAGTTACAGAGCAAACTTAATGAATCAACATTTCCAACAAAGATGGAAAAATATTTACGACTTTTACTTTTTTAGGGTCACGACACAACGACTTCCGGCATCGTTTTCAGTCTGTTTTGCATTTCTAAATACCCGGATATCCAGGATAAAATTTACGAGGAACAAAGGAGTATTTTTGGAGATGACATCGAGAGGCATCCTTCCTTTGCGTAAGTGTTTGCGAATACAAAGAGAGTAAATTAGGGCGCAAAGAGTTTCCTCACCTTAGTTTATTTTTCGAGTGTCTGATTTTCAAAGGCCCATGAATAGAAGGTTTCATACCTACCATTTTATATTCTTAATTTTTTAGAGACTTACTATTAATTTTTAAGGACATACTTGTAAGATTACTTGGTCATTGCTTTATGATCCATAATTAATAATAAATTCTCTGTGAACAGCTTCAAAAACAGATTCGATCACTGGTTACGAACGCACAATCGGATCACTCTCAGAGAGAAACTAGTGTAGTGAAAAACAAAAGCATAGTGATAAAGACATATTAGCTCTCAGCTGCTCGTCTTTAGCCTTTGGGATCAAGGGCCAGATCCAAAAGGCGGTACTCCTGGACTCGGCACGCATCGTCAGGAAGTTTCCTCTCCCTGCAGCCCTAGTCACTGACCGCTTGAGCCTAGCTTCGCGGTCGGTGATCTACCGTTTTAATATATTTTTTATTGCAGAATACTTTTTACTTATAATATTTGATTTTATTTTCTATACTAAAAAGTGTATTTTATAACGAGAATTTAAATAAATGAAGTGAAATAATGATAATAAACATTTTTCAGTGAACTAAATCAAATGAAATATTTGGAGCTCGTCATCAAAGAGTCTTTGAGATTATACCCCTCCGTGCCTTTGATTGAGCGCCGCATTACAAAGGAAACAGAGCTGCACGGCATGAAACTTCTACCAGGCACCTCAGTGACCATCAACATCTTCCAAATGCAGCGGCATCCTGATCTATTCCTTGGACCTCTGGAGTTCAGGCCAGAGAGGTTCGATACCAGGGATGGAGGGGAGGTCAAGAACCCCTTTAGTTATCTAGCATTCAGTGCGGGACCGAGAAACTGTATTGGTGAGTTTTTGGAGCTGTCCAAGTTAAATATAGCTTATAGCTTTTCCGATAGATGAAAGCAACTGATGTCAAATAACCTAAGAGGTGTAAAAACTCTTCAAAGGTGGATGGTACTAATCAGTAGTAGAGAATCATGTAGAATCATGAGTCAACTCAATGGTACAGGGTTCTACGACGTAGAGGACGTCTACAATAATGTACCTACCAGCTATGAGAGGTTAGGTACGTAGATAGGGTTCTACGACGTAGATCCTCTACGTCAATGGGTATAATTAAGCAGCATTGAAAGATAACTATGGCTAACGATAACTATAGCTATGGCGCTCACTGGTGGAGGCTTATGTCCAGCAGTGGACTGCTATAGGTTGGTGATGAAGATGATGAAAGATAACTATGTTATGTTTTAAATATCATAATTAATAATGATGTTATGTTTCAATTTTGTACTTGTTATGATTAGGTAAGCCTATTTATTGTATGTGTGTGTGTTACTATAACGTAGATGGTTCTACGATTTAAACCTCCACGTTATGGAATCCTAAATAATTTGACGGTAACCAGCAATTAATGACCCCAGCAATGAGAAAAAACGTGCCTGCGTGCGAAGCAGTAACATCGTTAACTACAAATGAGTTCTTAAAGGAACAAACTACATAAATGGGATGGCAATGATGATAAGATCCTTAGATTAAGTATAATTAACTTCTGCGAAACGTTCAAACTAATCCTCTGACCAAGAGTGACCTGCGAAAGACTGCAGGCGGATGCTGGATGCGGCAAGCTGAAGACAGGGCGCTATGGCGCTGACAAATGCAGGCCTACGTCCAGCAGTGTTCATGATGGTGTTCATACTAAAACCCTTGGTTTCGCTTAATTCACCTTATTTACATTTACATGCGAGGCGGCCGGGTATAGGGGGCCATCTCTTGGCTGTTCTTATCATGGGGGGTTAATGCCCATAATCCCTACGCTGGGCATGTGGATTGGGGATCGCAGTATAGGGAGTATGCTGCAAGGGACGCTGCTGCCCACCCCGCGGTGTATGTCCCTTAGTCGCCTCCTACGACACCCACGGGAAGTGTTGGGGTGGTGCTATTCTATCATGGCCGGCACCACACAGCCAAATTAGTAAGCTGAAGTGGCAGTGGGCCGGCCATATCTCGCGATGAACCGACGACGGCCGCTAGGGCAAACTTGTTCTTGAGTGGAGACCAAAACAAACGTAGTGTAGGACACCCTCCGACCAGGTGGGATGACGACCTGCGATAGACTGCAGGTAGATGCTGGATGCGTCAAGCTGAATACAGGGCGCTTTGGTGCTCATTGGGGGAGGCCTATGTCCAGCAGTGGACTAAGATAGGCTGATAATGATGATGATGATGACATTTACATAGTAACATTATGGTGATATGTTTGCAGGTCAAAAGTTCGCGATGATGGAAATGAAAGTGACTCTGTCAGAAATCATCAGAAAGTTCACTCTCTTGCCGGCTGACATCGAGCCCCAGCTCTGCGCTGACCTTATAATAAGATCCAAGAACGGTGTGCACGTGAAGTTCCAACCTAGAAAATAATTAGTTAAGTTTATTAAGTTAATTTGACTTACTAAAAACTGTTATTAAACTTACTTTGTTGTTAGCAGTATTTTGCCGACGATTTGTGGGATTTTGAGGCAATTTTGGAATCGGCCCCGCTGTTTGATCAAAGTTAATAATCCAGCATTATAAATAATGTGCTTGTGGTATGGGTACTATAACTGATTACTGAGTGTATAATTAGGTAGATATATTTAAATTGTCAAACATATTCTTTGTAAAAAGGCTTACTACAAAATATCAGATTATAAAAAATAAAAATAAAAAGCTTGGGACGAGTTTCGCTCCAATTCGAAAACTGGCAACCTAATAAGGTAAAGGTTTCTTGTTCATGGACCAAAACATGGAATTTAACAAAATATCTAAGTGATCACTTTATTTCCTAGTTTTAATTATGTAATTCGAATTTTGTGACGTGTCCAAAAGTCCTCATAGGCATAGAAAGAAAGAAAAGAAAGAAAAATATTTATTAAACACTAACAAAACACACAAACAAGGTTAATTACACATATATTAGACTACAAAGTACCTACTTAGGTACCTACTAGAAAACACGTAACATAGACAAAATATAAAAAAAATAAAGTGAAGAGGTACAAAATGTAAGTAGTATTTGGCACTAAGTAGCCCTCACAGAAAGTAGATAAGCGCGCATGTGTAGGTCTAATAGGTCCTGACTCCGCTTGTTGCTCTATAACAATAACCCAAGGTCATTTGTGAAAGAGCGCTGGTTTTCAGTCAGAACCCGGTAGGTAAAGAAACTTGTGTAGACAAACTATTAAAATGTTCCGCGGTGTCGTCGGTCAGGTAAATTTATACAGTTCAGTGAAGCACCTTGCCCATTTAAATAGGGTAACTTTCATAATCAAATTTGGGGAAATCAGCAAAGGGTCAGGCAGTTTCTGTCAACACTGTTTGCCAAAATAGTTAAGTATCTCATTTCAGCGTATGAAACTGTACCCAAAAGTTTCGAGTTCTGTGAATATTTTAATACACTCTGCAATGGATTACAGTGCGCGCTCGGTTGCGTGCCATTTGATGTTTTGAAGTCCTCATAAGAGTGTGGGATGTTAAGTTTCTAGAAGGTTGTATTAAAATTAAACTTATTATTTATTTATTTGTATTTAATCTACGAGATCACGGTTTCACGTGGGAATGCAATGATTCATGTTACGTTACATCAGAATTTAATTAAATCATTTTCGTGAATAGTTCAATGTCAATGAATGTATAAATAAGTGAAATATGAATAATTCAGAGAACATTTATTTTAATAATGCAAGCTGTTAGGTTTTGCATGTTGTTTGTACTCGCATGTTGTATAATCATAATATGGCGCTAGTAGAACAAACTTCAACTTCATGCCGCTTGCTTTGCCAGTGTCAGTGTGTTCTTCAAGAACACTACTTGTGAAAACTTGTAATTTGCCATCCTTATATATATATATATAATATACTTAATTCTTTATTGTTTTATGTTTAGCTGTAAGTTTTCCGAAAATTAAATAAATAAATAACAAAGAAGATAATTAAGCAGTTACATACTCGTACATTTTAACTGACGTTTTTGATATAATTTTTCATACTTTATACGTCTAAGTTAACCGACGAAGCTGACAATTGCTCAGTTATCCTTCGAAGAACACGTCTTGGAACTATTTAAGCTAATATATTTTTGATCAAAAATTAATAGCACCAATAGACTTTGTGATAGCCGAGAACTGTCCATATTATACGGAGAGAAGTCTCAACGCTGCAGTAAATTACATTTTATATTTCTGAATAACGTTAAATGCCGCACACATGGCAACCCTACAATTTTGAGGTTGACTAACTTTGAAACGAATATTCCAAATAAATTCGGCAACCATTTTTTTGTAATGAGCTCAGAGGAAAAATAGGTAAGTACCTACCAAATTTTTAGTTATATGTTTTTGAATAGAAATAAATAAATTTCTTTGTACCTACCTACTTTTGCGGATATATTGACTCACTCCGATACATAGTTTGTTAACTTTTGCGGTAGTCGGCCCATAATTGTACCCTATACCGACTATAAGTTTTTTGTTTCATATAAAGATTTTTTTATTTTTGTACTTGTGTTTATTTGAAGTGCCATTATATTTTTTTTTTGCTGGACAAATCACACAGCATTGTCTAGCCCCATGGTAAGCAGAGCTTGTGTTATGGGTACTAGATAACTGATATACATAATACTATATATTACTATTTTTTATTATACATAGAAAACGACCAGAACACCCGGAACAAATATCTGCAGATCGTACACACAATTGTTCCGAGGCGGGAATCGAACCCGCAACCTCCTGCGTCGCAGGCGGACCTTCGCCCACCGCGCCACATCGGTCGTCGTAATAAACTTTATATGTATATTATATCTATAGATTATATGTATATCTTCTAATCAAAGCTTCTAATGCTTACCTTGCACAAGTATTATTCCTTAGTAGTTAATTACCGTGGCTTCACGCGCGTTGTAAGAGTATGTACCTGATTCAGATTCACATTGAAAAAACGTTATTTCTTTAGGCTTACATAATAAGCACTCGAACAATTCAATTGTCTGTACATTCAAAGGTTATAGGATAGAAAGTTGGCCAATAACTCCAAAGCTATCCTAAGCTAATACCTCAGGTAATTTGCTAACGCCAAAATCGAATGTAATAAAATGGCTGACTTGGCCTTTTTCGGGATCTCAACACTTTTAGCGGCGGAAGTATTGCAAAACGAGACTTGGCATAATTTATCATTCATGTTTTAAAGGTTTTTGTTATTAAAGTGCGTAAGGTGAACTCGGAAAAATGTTCTAAGAAATAATGTCAAAAGTTTTGGGATATTACCTATTAAATTTTTTGATTCATGTTTTTGTTCAGATAAGTGTGACTCTAGATGTAGGTAGATAACTGAATAGGGTTTATACCCATTTTTGAAGTGTTTCTTTTTGATCCTATAGTTTAAAAATAGGTACAAGATTTTTATTCAATCAATAAGTGCCTTATGTGTATTTAATATTTACGTTTTTAAGTTTCACGCGTAATTTGACGAAAACGCTATAACTACTGTGCCGTCGCCATTGTGATTTTGTTAATATAATAACTAAAACTAACGTTTTCTGATTGCCTTTTGCCTAGGTTATCTCAATTTTATCGATTTTTTCTCATACAAAGTAAAATAACCAAGGATTTTATCAATCAAAAAATTATAAAGGACGTAGGTATTTTGCAAGCAGCAAGGAAACATCTTATCATTGGTCGGTACATGACACCGAAAGTTTTTATGATTCCTTATCGTATTCACATAAAATCTGGTGAGAGTTTACAGCTGAACATAAAAACATAAGGGCTTCTTTACGGCAGCCATATCAAGCCATCACGCTTTTGTGTCTTTTGTTTGTGATTTTATTAGTTCAGGTTAACAGCTATTCGTTAGATATAGGTATTTTTATTTACTGACGACCTTAGTGGCGTAGTGGTTGTAGGTCCGCCTGGTCCAAGGTTGATTCCCATATTATATCTATTAAATAAATATTGGTGGAAAACACTGGATCATCGTCTAGGGCTAAAATAAGCAAAGTTTTGCATACCTACTAGAACACTAAAATTCGTCACAAAGTTTTTTTATTATAAAAGAAAACACCCAGAACTATGTAATATCTGCATATTTAACAAATATTGTTCCTGAGGCGGGAATTGAACCCACATCCTCCTGCATCGCCAAGCTTATTTTTTTTCAATTCAATCATGCTTCTCATGCTTTTCCGGTTAGTTCGGAATTGAACTGAGCAGGACAGCATCAGAGACGTCATTCTAAATTCCATTCTTTAAGTACGCAGGTTACAGGTAAATTGGCCACCTGTGGCCAGAACTACGATTAACGGCCAACGTGTGGCTTATCTGGCCCTAACCTAACATTCTCTGGGGCCTAATAAAGTTCATTTTTGCATCTAACATCTACCCGAGTAGACGCTGGTTGACCTTTATGAATATAAATTGGAACAAACTGAGCCGTGCGTTATTAAACTTTTAAAAAGTGTCGTGGTTACAGGGTTCAGGTAGAGTTTGTGATCTATCATAATCAGCCTGTACACGTTCACTGCTGAATATAGGCCTTCTCCAAACGACCGATGTCACCACCAGTGGTCCTGAGTCGCCTCCATCCACCGACTCCCTGCGACCGCTACAATTTCGTCGGTCCATCGAGTGGGAGGTCTTCCCACACTCCGTTTCGCATTGCAATCACGGTCGGCACTCTAGAATCTTTACACCGCAACGGTTATCGGATCTGCGAGCTATATTGCCTACCCATCGCCACTTTAGCTTTCTAATTCTGAGAACTACGTCGGTAACTATGTGATTTATGGTTTAAAAATAATAATCTTACATATAAAAATCAATTGCTGTTCGTTGGGCCGATGTTGCTGATTTTGGCTTTAAAATGTTTGTCGTAGTCCAGGGAAGGTTTAAACGATGAGAAAATATTTATATATCAACGCGGGCGAGGCCGCGGGGCGTAGCTAGTTCTAAATAAAAAGCTATTTGTAAAATATCGATAGCTTCTTATGAGATGGTCACTTATTAGGACTTTACCTCACCTACCTACTTTAAAAGATATAGGTAACAAATACCCAGAACCCAGGGGCCAAAATCGACCAAATTTTGCTAACCAATCGCCTTAATCGCCAGAATCGTCTCTAGATAGTGCGTGCGGTACAAAAAATTGCACGAAGAGATTGATAGAATGCTTTCAATTATGACAATTAAACCACGCGGCCTGCCATCTGTAGTATCTTTCATGGAAGGTAAAATACTGAAATGTTCATTCTGAAGCGGTACCATTGCTATTTATTATTGAGAACTACTAACAGAGGATACACTTAAAAACACATACAAGATCACTTAACCTGTTGTGATCCCCCAGTTATGGTGGAGCGATTAATTTAGTAGAATCTGGGCCCTATCCTCAAACGTTTTACGAGTCATTGTAGAATTGCTCATCAGCCCAGCCCAGTTAGCAGCATGCCGGACCGGACCGAATTTAATTTACGCCCCAGTGCCGTGTTAAGTGAGTTAATTAACTTGGACTGACCCTTAATACCTTCCAAGTGGCTGATTTACCTGCAGTTTAGTACGTCGCTAAAACCCGGGGTTGAAAATCATGCTCCAATTGGTCAAGTCAAAGGTTTGAACATACTAGCTAAAGGCAAAAGCTGCCGTTTTGGATGGCTTCACCAAACAAGATATATAATTATATCAGACTAATATTATAAATGCCAAAGTTTGGATGAAAGAAAGAAAGAAAGAAAATAATTTTATTTTTGAAAATTGAACTGAACGCGCCTTGGTGGATGTTTATAAGAAGGCCGATTCTTCCTCCTTGCTAGAATGCGTGTGTTTGCGTTGAGCATAACGAATACCTACACAAAAAAAGTTTGGAGTAGAGCAAAATCACTAGAATTGTATGTCTATACTAATATTATAAAGAAGAAAGTTTTGATTTTTTGTTTGTATGTTTGTTTGTAACGAATAGGCTCCGAAACTACTGGACCGATTTGAAAAATTCTATCACCGTTAGGAAGCCTAAATATCCGTGGTGAACATAGGCTATATTATATTTTCAAAAAGTTAGGGGTTCTTACTAAAACTCCAATAATATAACGCGGTAACCAAGATGTAAAAATTCACCTAATAAAGTGAAACTCGAGTTTAACGCGGGTGAAACCGCGGGGAACAGCTAGTTTACCATAAAGTGAACTAAAGGTCAACTTGGCTTATTTAATTGTTATATGCAAATAGAACAGAAGAGCAAAGAAATAATTAATAAGATTCTACATATCTGTTGCGATCAAAATCACGTGAATTATACATATATATGCTTACGACAAATTCTTCAAGTATAGAATAGAAGTGAAAAAAGTATGAAATCTAAAGGTTAGTTTCGTTTATTTTGTTTTCTCGCAATCTAAGTGAAAATTATTATATTTTACTCGGGCCAACATCTCCCATTATAACTCGGTTGTATACTGTGGTACTGTCCACCTCGCTACGCTCGGGAGTATGACAAACTCGTCTATAACGGTTGTGAATTTTTTTGGTTCCTAGTGTAAAAATATACTTACCATAGAAACAACGCGTACGAAGCCGCGGGCAGAAGCTAGTTCAGAATATAATGCTTCTATTATAAGTAAATATAATTTTGCTGGTCAATTATAATCGTTGCTACTAAACCAATCTCCATTGTTCTACAAAATGAGCCATAACAACGAATTGTATACCATTTTCTTAACATTTCAGCAATTTCAGCTGAACACCAGTTAATTAATAGCTGAAATTCAGCCTCTGCGGGTTTTAAGACGTTGCAGCCTTATGGAAATGAGGGAAGATATTAACTATCCCGTCTGTGGGAATATTCTCGGGTTTAATGAAGTTTAATGGAGTTTAATGAAAGTTGAGAGGCGCCGTTAATGGCCGGTCCCGTATAAGGCTACCACCACAGGCTGTTTTCAAATTCATACGTGCTTTGTATGCGCATTTTCATTAATTTGGAAGAGTTTTTGAGAATTATTTTACGGATTTTCCCCAGAGAGATTTAGCGAGTTTCACTTAAATTTTGAGCCGTGCAATGTTTTATACATTGAACAAATAAACATTGAAACTAAATGCAAACAGAGCGTGTATTGTTTTGTCAAATTCAAGACAAAGAAATAATGTCGTTTAACTAAAAATATGTAAGTTGTGTGTGGAGACCGATACTCGGCAAACGTAGTGTAGGACGCCCTCCGGCCAGGTGGGATAACGACCTGCGAAACACTGTAGGCAGATGCTGAATGCGGCAAGATGAAGACAGAGAGTTATGGCGCTTATTAGAGTAGGCCTATGTCCAGCAGTGGACTATTATAGATTCATGATGATGAACTCAACATGGAAAATGACATGAATTCTTCAAGTTGTGACTATTAATATAACCTTATCGGTATGTACTATCGATTTACTTCATATATTTTTTTCTTGAAAAATTATTTCACCGGTCGAAAGCTACACTATCCGCGGTGAACATAGGCTATATATATATATATATATAGATATATATCATATTTTCAAAAAAATTAGGGATCCTTACTAAAACACCAATAATGTAACCCAAGGTGTAAAAAAAATACCTTAAAAATTCCAATACCCGTGCGAAGCCGGGACGGTCCGCTAGTTTCAAATAAATGTATTTTGCTTTCTTTCTACTTTGGTAGTCCTAATATCCTGCCTAAAAGTTTTCTGGTGGCTGGCATTTCAGCTCGAATATCACACCGAATATTGACTCCTAGCTTTTTATTTGTTGGCCTATTTCCACAGCCCTCCAATTTGCGACACATCGGATACATTTCCAAGGGCGGCGCCACATTCCTTCAGGATACAATTTGGGGAATGTCCCGGTGAGCATTCGGCTATGAACGTAAGCGACGGAACGCTGTCAAATTCCAATCAAATTATCATGAAATTGGCCTCATTTTGGTGTAACCGTCGCCGCGTCGTCGTCGTGCTGAATTTTGTTTTACGCTTACCTTTCATCGCTAAAATAAGTTTTGATGCAATAAACATAGAAAATGCGCATTATCGGGGCGCGTGTTGGAAATATCGTAGGCTGGGGCTAGATAATGCTGTGTGAATTTGTCCAGCATTATTTATTTATTTATAGATAGTAAAATATTTTTTGTTATTGCCAAATAAAAGAAGTCAAGTCATACTTTATTAAACACTTATAGAAGAAACTATGTACAATAAAAAATTAAGTTACAATTGGCTTTATATTTATTTTTATTTACTGGTAACTAGGTATAAACAAGTACCTAAATTCTGTTGTTCATTAACATTTTAACGTCAATATGTATAAACATCATTGTAAGGTCGATACAGATAAACCATAATAAAGAGAACGACTTTGACCTGAACTGAGTGAAAACATCATTAAGTAATATATGATAACCGGTCCATGATCTCAGTTGTGCTCTTAACTCTAATTAACACACTCTTGACCGCGCAAGAGATGGCAAATAAAAGTAAATTATATATATATTTACGTTATAAAAATAATGGTTACGGTGTCGATCTGGGGTGCCTAGTCGAAATACGATAATCGATTCTAAAAAACTTAATCACTGAAAACGTAACTGACCACTCGCGCAAGATTTTGTACGAGTTACGAGCATTTCTACGATAATTAATCTGAAACTTTGATTTTTGTTTTTTTGGCGTACGCTAGTGTTAATGTTTGTACAAAAATAATATAAAATAATTTAACAGCACTAAAAATAAAGCATCTGAAATGGCTTCTTTGTGTACCTTTGTGTCTAGTGACGTTTATTAAAACAGTGCTAATTTACAGTCGTTGGCGTGAAGAAACTCATAGGAGCGATTGAAGTAAATTTTTACGAAGGAAGAAAGATTCGCTTCGAAGATTGCTGGCTTCGAGATCACTGCAGGTTAGTTTTTATCTGTAATAATAATAATAATGGTTGAATTTCGCAAATATCTATCAAAGTTATAACGGGTCCAGCAGTGCAAGTCTTTCGGCTGAAATGATGGAATTGTTGTTGAAGTGCCCTGTTACATTTAGGACACTATAGGTGTTCAGTATATCAGTGTTTAAAATGTCCACATTTCTAGCTATGGTGTAAATTAGATATATTAAGGCGACGACGACGCCGAGGCAAGCCTAGGAGCCGATGGCAAGACGATTTTGACGCATTCCAGGTTGATTGGAGCCAAGGAACGCGATTCCTGGAAGATTTTGGGGGAGACTTTTGTCCATTAATAAGACAATATAGGTACGTTAGAAAAGAGGGCGCAAGTGCGCAAACACCACAGGCTTTTTTTCCGGCCACGTGGGATGACGATCTGCGAAAGACTGCAGGCAGATGCTGGATGCGGCAAGCTGAAAACAAAGCGCTATTGCACTCATTAGGGGAGGCCATATTTTCAGCAATGGAATCATATATGCTGATGATGATGATGATGAACTGAACCACGTTTCAGATGCTCATCTTGCTACAACGCCGACACATTTCAAAGAGCAAAGCACCTGCTAGCGATACCGCAGTCAAATATCGAAGAGGCTGTGCTGAAGAATACAGAGCTTTTTATCAAATGTAAGTACCTACCTTGTATTTTATATACTGTATTAATAAAAAATGTAAAATACAGTATATAATATATATATGTATAATTTGAAATTACAGTTTTAATGAGTCCAATCCCCATGTTGGCGGACGCTCGTCGGATCATGGTGACTCACTTATTTGGGCTTGTCACTGGCTGTCAGTTGCGATGGCTTGGCCTGACACGTTTCTGACATGCAGAAAGTCGCTTATCACTTTGAGTGCTGAAATCACACGGTATGTGTTTTCTACAAGTGACTAATATGCGTAAATCCACACTAGCGCAGCGGTTGAGAAAATACAGATCTTTGTGACTCAGCACAGCCGTAATATTTTTCGAACGAAACGCATGTGCGGCGCAACACAACCGCTGTGTAGAGCGGCAGCACGAATTTTATAGGTTAAAAAAAAGATCGCAGTCAAAGTGTTATTAAAATATTTGTTATTTTTGTATTAATGTATTTTAGGTTTACCAGTTATCTATTACCTACATAGCACGATGAAGATGCTCTGCTTATCTTGGTGCTTGGGGATGCTGTGTATTCTCTTTTTCGGGAGAGGCATTTCCACCAGTGTATGTACATATGTGTGCTGATGAGGATTAAAACATTCTTCGTCGTTTCAGGGGATGAAGGCCATGAGACCACTTACACAGCCGACTTCTTAGTGCAGTTCGACTACAAGATTTGGAAGAACAGCAGAGAGTTGAAGCCTATTCTATGGCGTGGTCCTACAGTCTCCGATAAAATAGCTCGAGTCAAAGTCGAAGAGTTTTTGGAGACGGAGCGAGGACCTAAAGCTGTGTTCCAGTCTCTACTTGATTATGGGGTCGCCTTGATCGACGGGGTAATCAATTGTTTGTTCTTTGGCCCCTGGTTAATGGCATGGGGCAATGGAGATAAATGAGTATTGACCGCGGTTAACACGCAATGTTGGTTAAAAATATGTTTCACAGAAACAATTCCGCTTTTTTGTTGATAAGTAAAATTGGACGTGGAATGCTAATATTACATCATTGTTTAGCTAGTAAGTTTATACAGATGTGAGCAAATCGAACAAATATTAATATTTAATTGCGTACGATATTGGTTTGATACTCCGTTAAAGATGATATTTGATATTGATATTTGGGTACTGTATATTTTTTAGGACATTATTGGCTTAGTAAATATGCCAGTCCCGTTATACAAACTAATTTATTGAGCCAGATTGTTCTTTGTACGGAACAAACTTCTTTTATCAGAATACTTACGTTTTACTTTCAAACTACACTATCATATATTACCATATACATATATACTAGCCTAGAAATAAGCAGATTCCGTAACTAATAAGCCGTAACTTCGAGACGCCTATTCCCAGCGATGGGTAAATATTGGCTATGTTGGATTATGTTGATGAAATAGACAGAACTGTTACCTTTAGCACGCCTTTAGGTACATAAAGACCACTTCCCATAAAGCCTGCTAATGATAAACCCATGTCCCAAAAGGGTTATGTTAGATATTCAATTTGCATTGCTATGATTCTTTCTTATACCTAGTTATCTTGACCAGAAACCTATAGTAATACAGTTTAGACAACTATATCTAACTTGTGATTGCCCATGGCTTCGTACGCGTTCTTTCTATTTAATCGTTTTTAAGGTTATTTCTATCCTATGAGATCTGATTGATGGGATAAAAAGCCATGTTTTATTCCAATCCCTGAACTACCTTAATGAAATTTTAGCCCAATCCGTTCAGTAGTTTTGGTGTGAAGAGTAACAACAAACATCTAAACATCCAAACTTTTGCATTTATAATATTATACAACTTGAGTAATAAAACGTCTCGACGGTCTCATTCGCCATGATTCCAGGTAGAAGCGACCGTGGAAGCAACAGAGAAGGTGTGCAAAGCGTTGGGTGGAGTCCAGCACACATTGTTCGGAGGCATGTGGAGGTTCACCACGGTTGCACAGCACGCAGACACCGCCTACACCAATCTACCGCTGGCGGTACACAATGATAACACATACTTCACCGAGGCAGCTGGGTAAGGTGTTCGATGGATAGATAAAACATTTCTTACCGCACATTAATATCAACTAGAAACAATTTATAAAAAAACAACCTTAGAAAACTAAGTGACAATCTTAATAATCTTAGGTTTTTTTTTAGCCACCACCCGGTAAAATGTTTAAATAAAACTCTGAATACAAAAAATCCAAAACTCTCAAATTGAGTAGAAAGTTTTTGAATTGAATAATTGTCAGCATTGCCATTGCGTTTCCAGTGCAACACACTTACAATGATGACATTAATGTCGTATTTGTGCGAAGCGTGTTCGTAGGTTGCAGTTGAAACTATTTCATACATTATCCTGTATGTCTAAGTGCTTATTTTTTAAGCCTAAATAATAAATGATTTTGACTTTGAAAGCGGATGCACGTGCGAGCGTAGCCTCTCTGTGCACAGCGGTGGTGGAACAGACAGCGGCTTTATGCGTTATGTTGTAGGAAAGGATCAAATTGACGAATTGTGCATCGATTAAGGTTTCAGCCCGGGGCAGCGGATACCGATACACAGTGTTTCATATGACCAAAAAAATTTCCCTATGCTGTTAACAGCATTAATCGATCAACGAATGCATTTTAAATGCAAGAGTAGTAAAAATATCTTGGAACACAGCTTTAGGACCAAAAAAATTTCCCTATGCTGTTTACAGCATTAATCGATCAACAAATGCATTTTAAATGCAAGAGTAGAACACCCACGTGTCTATTGCCAATACTTTTTTTATAAAAAATCATGAACTTTAGGTGACCTTGACTATAATTTTTTTTTTTTAATTCTGTTATCGTCATTGTCCAAGATATTTTAACTACTCTGGCATTTAAAATGCATTCGTTGATCGATTAATGCTGAAAACAGCATAGGGAATTTTTTTTGGTCATATGAAAAACTGTGCGATATCGTGTCAATAAACCAAAGTAAAACAGTGAGATTTTTTTTACGAAGAAAGATAGGCGTTTGTTTATGAAAATTTATATTCAGTTTGGCCGGATTATAGGTATATTTTTATACCTACAGTTCGAGCTCTTTGGAATATTCATTCACTTAACTAACTACCAGATGGATCCAAGTATTCTCCAAGTCTTTCGTTTCTTTTATTTCAATTCAATTATTTTAAGAGAGTCTGAATTCTTCGCTATTGTGATTCGCTGATATCACTTTGGAAAAGCTTTTGCAACAAAGCTTGCCAAGAAAGGATGCTGGCTGAAGTATTAAATTTACACTACGTCTTCACAGAGGGTAATGAAATACCTAAATAAATAATAATAAAATCATTTATCTATACCAATATTATAAAGAGGAAAGGTTTGATTTTTTGTTCGTTTGTTTGTAATGGCTCCGAAACTACTGGACCGATTTGATTCTTTCACCGTTGCGTAGCTACACTATCCCCGGTGAACATAGGCTATATTATATTTTCAAAAAAGTAAGGGATCCGTACTATAACCGTGCGAAGCTGGGAAGGTCCGCTAGTTGCCTATAAATTTCTTAACCTAAACTAATATTAAACACAAAAATAAATTACTGATAACAGGCAAAGGGAGTATATTCAGCATTGTGCTACGTGCGTGCCAAGACATGCGGCACTGGTTACCTAGTACTTAATATCTTTCTTCTATACCTGTGTTTTTCACCTAACTCCTCCTAAACAGCTGGTCCGATTAGGATGAAAACAGGCCCTGGATGGTTTAAAATGCAATTGCACCCGATAGATGGCGTCATGATCGCTATATGGTAGTAGTACAATGTCTGTCGGGCGGGACCGTTATTATTACATAAAATGTCAATAAAAAGACATACCTACCTATCTTCGAAGGATATTATAATGTTCAGGTCAAGCCTTATAGACAAGGGGCCTTAGAATGAGTTTTGCACGTTTACAAAAACTGTAGATATTTGTTTTAATTTACCGCCTCACAGCACCCCTACCGCCCCTAACTACCTATAATGAGAGGTAGGTACTTACTACTTTTCAAAGTATGACAGCGATCAGAGAGTATCATGCGAACTCGATTATAGATTTTGAATGATTTTTAGTAATTTATTGCATTTTGGCAGTAGCATTTTTACAAGTCAACTATAGCATACGAAAACTTTGTTCTTTTTGGTACTTTATAATCCCATACTAACCCCTGATGACTGGGAAATTTGGTATTCTATGCCTTGGGGTATGATCTAAAAGTTCTGTATTTGCATAGTGTGGGGAGCCGCGGGTTACTTGGTCCTAAATCAACGTCTCTTATCGGGCTGTGGGTACAAGTGGTTCAGTTCTAATGAAGCTTGGAAGCCAGGTGCATGCTAATATTATATTATTTATGCAAGAAGCCGTATCGTTCTGATCTAAGATTAGTTAGTGCCCGGTTTAGGTAACAGTGACTTGGGAGTTATATAAATTACTAATAGCTGTGCCCCGCGGTTTCACCCGCTTAGTCATAGATATTTTGGATAATATACAATATATGTATCTTTATAAATTTTAGCCTATGTGTTATTCTGATGTATAAGCTATATTTTTGTAAAGTTTCATTAAAATCCATTTAGTAGTTTTTACGTGAAAGAGTAACAAACATCCATCCATCCATCCATCCATACTTACAAACTTTCGCGTTTATAATATTAGTACGATAATTATTTATTTCAGACCATAGAAAAATAAGAGATATTATTTCACTTATTTCACGGTCCATAGCCTACATATACATAGCCTTAAAACTAGCATACATCTTTACATAGTAGGTATAAAATGAAGACGCATCCGCTGTCTGTTCGCTTAGATCTTTTAAACTCCTCAACGGATTTTAATAATGTTTTCAGCAATAGATAGAGTGATTCAAGCGGAAGTTTCATAACCATTTAACAAATATATTTCCACGCGGGCGAAGCCGCGGGGCGCAGCTAGTAAAATATAAATAACACGCTATTTTGTGATTACGGCGACAGCGTGTAGATGACATAATCAGGGTAATACGAAGCGAGTAGCAGTTCTATCTGGGTAGGGTATTTAAGGCCTAACAGGCCTGGGGCAAACGTATTCTTGAGTGGAAACTACGACTCGGTAAACGTAGTGTAGGACGCCCTCCGACCAGGTGGGATGACGACCTGCGAAAGACTGCAGGTAGATGCTGGATGCGGCAAGCTGAAGACAGGGCGCTATGGCGCTCATTGGGGGAGGCCTATGTCCAGCAGTGGACTGCTATAGGCTAAAGCATCTTTATGTGTTAAAACTTTAGAAACTAACATGGTTATTAACACAAAAGTCATTTATAACGGGATATTAAGCATGATTTGATTTATGAGTTTTCCAAAAGTTCGGTACAGTTTCATGCGCCATGATCACTATCGAAATAATAGCGAGTAATTTTTTATCGGCAGACATACATACCTAAATAATGGAATACTCTACTACTGCACCAGTCTTCACTGTTGCTTGTATACCTAAAAGTTATACTTAACCAAAAAAGATTTATTAGCTTCACGTTTTTTTACAGAAACTAAGAAAAACAGACTCCGATTTCCTGTAAGTACATATAGTTATACTTTTTTTAAGTTTTGCAGAACATAAATAATTACTACTTATTATAGAGCACCAAAAGAACCATCAAAATACGTCCATATTTGGCACAAACCTTTGAAACATACCTACATACAGCCGAACATAGAATCTACTGATTTTTTTCAAAGTCGGTTAAAAGTATATTTACTGCCATTAATTCATAAGCAAATTCAATTCAATGCGTTTATTGCAACACAATACGATACAGAGATACCTACATAGTTTAGCCATAGATTAATAAGCAAAACTGCGGAACCACACAGACCGGAGTGGTCTCTTAGATAAAATCCAAACAAAACATTTCTGACGCCAATACGAAAAATCCTTTGTAAGCAGGGTAAGTAGGTACCTAATTCTAATAAATTATTTGAAGAGCTCGTCTATTTGCGACCCGAATGGGTGGGATTTTGTCTCCTCCATCATTATTATTTCAGCCGGTAGCTTTCGTCGAAAGCATTCGCTTGTTGATCGTTTTCGGATTCTCTTTTGTAAGTAATTCGTTCACGGTATAGACTTCCCAAATCTTTGTATAGAGCTTTCAAATAAACCTTGTCAATTCATTATCTTGTAGCTTTTTCTTTTATTTTATACAACACATACAACAAACGAATGATGAGATTGAATGCCCGCTTACTGTACTGGGTGTATCAAAAAATACGGACCAAATTTGTACCAAGTTCTTTAAAAAACTCAAAAATCAAAGACAAGTCGTAAATAAAACGTAAAAACTACGAGCAGCTAAGAAGTGCTTTGGTTTTTTTCTGTTCGTAATCAGTGGTTGAGTCTGTTTTTGAAGCTGTTCATAGAGAGAGCTGTTAGAGCTTCTTCAGGAAGCCCAATTCCAATTGTGCACCACTCGGTTGGTCTTATTGTTATTTCTATGATTTAATCTGAACCATCGCTGAAATTTTTGTACTTACTTACGTTACACAGTGTATTTTCTTCGTATTTTCTAACACTCCGACTGATTCTTTCTATGAAAGTGATAGATCGTTGATCGCTGTTCACCTTTCGACCTCTTAACTTCAACTTGAAGGTTTGTAATTTCACTTAGTATCTCTTTTAAAAAGAAGTATAAAAGTATTCGGTATTTAAAATCTAAATTTAAAAGACTCTTTACTATTTATCCAGTAAAATTTATTAAGTAAGTAAAAAGCTGTTTGTACTATAACATTACAAACAGAAACTTGACAGAACGGGTTAGAAGCTTTAGGACTACATCTAATTTTAATTAATTGTTAAAAAACAATATCTCAATCAATTGAAAATCAGTTTAGCCGACACACATGCTGAGGTAGAGTCCCTTTAATAAAATAAATGAATAATGCTGGACAATTCACACAGCATTATCTAGCCCCATGGTAAGCAGAGCTTGTGTTATGGGTACTAGATAGCTGATATACATAATACAATATATCACATAGATATATATTTTTTATTATACGAGTACATATAGAAAACGACCAGAACACCCGGAACAAATATCAGCAGATCGTACATACAATTGTTCCGAGGCGGGAATCGAACCCGCAACCTCCTGCGTCCCTTTGTTGCTTAGGGTCTTTTTGCTGAGGTAGTCCGAGGACCACTAGATACGTGTTTTATTTGGCAATGCAAGATTACTTGTCGCGGTCCATCGTTGTTCCCAGACCTATAAATTACGCATAGAGGCTAGCGACCGGGTGGTTGTTTAGTGGGCCGTCAAAGCTTTTCTTCTATATCCTCATATAACTATTCTGTACTATACATGCAGCAAAGTATGTTTGCAGAAACTTTCACCTTGTAAAAGTTTTTACCCATTTTATCCATACCTACGTAAACCGTATCTCTGTCTTTTGTTCACGTTCCAAATCCTTACTTAAACTACACAATAATTGTGTATCTACTACTAATATGTAATTATGTATATGACTGAGGCCCTTATTATGAAAGCTTGCTCAGTTATCGATCTAAGCTTGATTGAGTAGCGCTGTCATACAAAATCGTTACTCAAGACTGAGCAAGCTTTCACGGGCCCAAGTCGTTACGTACTGTTTTCGTCATTTGTATAGTTCTGAGTCTGAGTCATTAAGTTAGTGTACATATTTTATTTGGGTAAAAATAAATGGATTCGGTTCTTAAATGATTATCTCTACCTTCAGCCTACAAATCCTACACTGCATCGAGCACCTACACCCCGTTGGTGGCGAGACCATCCTCGTGGACGGGTTCTTTGGAGCAGAACAGCTGAGGGATGAGGACCCTGAGTCCTTCGCGTTCCTTTCCACCTTCGACTTGGAAGCAGAGTACTTAGAAGACGGACATCATCATAGATTCTCTGCGCCTGTTATAGCAGTCGATAGGAAGACGCAAGATTTGAAACAGATTAGGTAAGTCAAACTTCTGCTTCATAGGTATACTCGTAGTACTGGTATATGGAATAAAAGTATTTCAGTATTTTAATGTATTGCTGTCATACAAAATTCAATATAATTTATTTCTATAGGCTTACAAAATAAGCACTTAGACAAGTCAAACTTTATACTATAAATTATTATCAAGTTTTAAATTATATCAAGAAATAAGGTGATTTGATTTTTGTTCACTTAATTTTTTTGTAGTAAAGAAGTTAAAAAGATGCCACTAGTAAGAACATTCATAAGTCTCTTATGTGTCTTACTCATAGTTGTTTGCCTATTTAAGTCTAAATATAATGTGCTTAGATACATTTCAATATTTATGTAAAGCTATGCACAAAATTAAATTACTTACCTACATACTACTGTCGGTGCGAAACTGAGCGACATGGCCAATATCATACAATCAGACCTTATTTACTTACAGTTTAAATTATGGTTACTGTATGGGTACCTATTGCCTTCCATTGCAATACCCTATATAATAATAGTGCACCTAGATAAATAAAAATAAATATGGTAAAGCCATACAGCATCATCTAGCTCCAAGCTAAGCTGCAGAGCTTGCGTTATGGGCACTAGATGACTGATACACATAATATATAATGCATTACATAGATAGATATTTTATTATTAAACATAAAAAGTACTCAGAACATCTGAATCAAATATATGCAGATCGTACAAACATTTGTCAACAATATAAATACTTGATAATAAGTGGAACAGCATTAGAGAGAAAGAGAGAGAGTACATACTTAATTAACTATCAGAAATCAGCCGTCATTATGAGCGTTAATTAACTAGCCGAAATGGAAACACAACTTGTCTGTTACGAAAGATACGCTATCCATAATTACATGGGGAGGGTGTTATCTTTCGTTATTATAATAGTGTTAATTTAGATTTGCCAGATTTTTATTATTAAAATATAAAATCCTTGCGCAAAAAATACTAAAATTAAATGTACGTCTTCGAGTAAAAGATCACATCTACGAGCGTTAAAGTTTTCATAAGTGAAATCTGCCAGTATTTATTTAAAATTCCTTTGCCAAGGAGGTTCATTGTGCTGGTACTATAATAGGTATAGATAGGTACTAACACAATGAAGTCTGTAGTCTATGAATCCAAATTTCTCAACTCTGGGACTTCATCTTACAAGATGTTAAATGCGCAAGTTTGTGGAGATGTGAAGTGGCGAGATGTTAGGGCAAATGCCAAAACAACTGCATAGATGTAGTATTTGATCATCATCATCATCGTTATCAACCTATATTAGTCCACTGCTGGACATAGGCCTCCCCCAATGAGCGCCATAGCGCCCTGTGTTCAGCTTGACGCATCCAGCATCTACCTGCAGTCTTTCGCAGGTCGTCATCCCACCTGGTCGGAGGGCGTCCTACACTACGTTTACCGGGTCGTGGTCTCCGCTCAAGAACACGTTTGCCCCAACGGCCGTCGGTTCTTTGTTATGGGTACTAGATAACTGATATACATAATACAATATATTACATATATATATATTATTATACATAGAAAACGACCAGAACACCCGGAACAAATATCTGCAGATCGTACACACAATTGTTCCGAGGCGGGAATCGAACCCGTAACCTCCTGCGTCGCAGGCGGACCTTCGCCCACCGCGCCACATCGGTCGTCAAAATGTAGATGAATGACGATGTGATGTCATTTTTCTTTATTCTACCCTAGACAAAAATCCCTGTCTCTTTCTGCCTTGAATACTTTAAATCCCGGACAAACGGGTGCGTATCGCAGAAGCTTCTACGAGTAAGGCAGTTGTCCCACCGCCGGCGAGAAAACGACTAACTATCGGCTATTTTCTCGCTCAAGAAACGTATAATAGATATACATTCCGTGTAAAAAAAAGAGATGCATATACAAATAGTTGATCACTGACTGTTCACACTGCCGGCGAGGAATCGCTTCACTAGTTTGTCACTGGGCGATAAGAGCCAGGAAAATAACACTCGCTCAGCGATACTCGCTCAGCGATCAGATCGCACGTCGAGAGAGCAACCAGCGGTAATTTCTCTAAAATGCAGGTAAGTGCAGGACTGTCGTTTGGCCGCCGCGAGCGAGTGATGCGAAGTAATCGCTCCGATCTACACAACTATCGGAACTACGCACTCGCTCCCCGCTTCACGCCGACTCGTTTCTACATTCTAGCTTTGCTCGCTACTCGTTCATCGTTGCCGGTGAGACAACTGCCTAATAACAAATGTTCTTTTAGATTCAACGTATACGACCGGTCGGCAATGGCGTTTAGCCGGCCCGACGAGTGCAGGGCTTACTATCGCTCCCTGAGGAAGCTTGGCCAGTACTACGAGGACCCTAGGAACCAGTGGCAGTTCAAGCTTAGCCCAGGTAGAGTAGAAGCTAGGAAGAAAGAACAATACAATACAATTATTATTATTTATTGCACACCAAATAAAAAACTGATACACTGGACAGGAAAAAGACAAATAAAGAATGTGTTACAATGGGCGGCCTTATCGCTTAAAGCGATCTCTGCCAGGCGACCTTTGGATGGACATGAAGAACTAAATATCAAATATATCAAACTAGCGACCCCGGCTTCGCACGGGTGCTAATGCATGTACCACCCTCTTGAATCACTCTATCTATTTAAAAAAAAGGCATAAGAATCCGTTGCGTAGTTTAAAAGATCTAAGCATACATAGGGACAGATAGAGCATGTAGTGATACGTTAAAAAGACACAGATGGAAACTGCTGCCCTTCCTCTGGCAGGTTTCTTTAGTCTTTAGTGTTCATCTTGACATCCATGGACTGAGTTGGAAAGGTCACTTCTCAGCCATGACTGCCACAGCCTTGAATATGCTTGGTAAAAATAAAATAAAAATAAAAAGAGCTTTATTGTTCCTAAACACTTATGTTAACAATATTAATAAAAAACTATACCATTTTTTTATATAATATTTTTCCTAAATTACTTATACTAACTTATTTACTTAAGCCGCCTAGAGCGGTGGTGTTATGAATATGGTGAATATGGTGTTATTTTCAGGAACCGTGTTGGTGATGGACAACTTCCGGGTTCTACATGGTAGAACAGGGTTCTCCGGCCAGAGGGTTCTAAGCGGCAGCTACGTGTCTCGCTCTGATTGGCTGGACAAAGCCCGAAACCTAAGACTAATTAACTAATTACATACTTCAGTTTTTGCAACATTGAACATACATACATATATAAGAAAAGGTTGCGTTGTTATCGATACCAACCTCTTTGGCGATATTTTTTTTTCTTAAATGTATTAAATAATTTGTCCTGCAGTGGTACACTACGGACTAATAATATAAATGATAATATTAATTAAGACAATCGTTAAACATGGTACGAGTAAAGAGATAGAAATAAATTTTTTAGTGCAAAGAGACCCGAATTTTTTTTTTTTTAAATATCCATTCAGGTACATATTCCCTGCGATATCCATTAGGCAAAGTATCGCGGTTACCAGTAAATAAATAATCATCATTTGGTTTTGTTTTTGCTTTACCCCATCTTATATATATATTTTTATATTTATATTACTTATTATTCCTCTACATTTATTATAATCTAATTATCAGTTATTTCATTATTGTCTAATTATTTAATTAACTCTAATTTATAATTTATTATGTGACTTGTAATATTCATTTTTTACCAATAAATTGATTATTCTGATTATTCATTATCAGAGACTTTATGTATCTAGTTATAAATTAACAATATTATATTTTACTTAGGTATATTGTTTATATCTACTTATTCTTATCAAAATGCTTATCTATTATATGTATGCTATATTATATATTTTAATATATACATATATACATCATATCTTATCTACCTATTTCTAAAAATTACCTGCTTCACTATTCTTAAACAATATTTTAGATACTTAGGGTGTAGATACGTCGTTAATTACTAGATGTAAGTTGTTGGTATTTATTTGTACATCCAGTTCGTTTTCTATGTCGAATCTTTCGCGGCCGAAAACAGAACAGTCGAAAAGGATATGTGGCACGGTTTCTTCTGTGTCGGGTTCACAGATGCACGAAGGGTTTTCCTTACACTTAGACCGGTAAGGTATCCCCATCTTATATTTCATCTTTACAGTTGTTAGTGATTTCTTCAAAATAAAAGACAAAAAGACGACAAATTTAATTAAATTGAATCCTGCAATGGGTTGTTAAATTTAATCCTCAAACCTACTAAGTTTTACATTATTTTATTGAAACTTAATTGGTTCCTCTCAGTCAACCATTGAATTACAAGAGCTTTCGAATTAATATTTTGAATCGATTCATTCGTTAGTTCATCGTGATCTCACTATTCAGAGTCTAGTTTCATCGAGTTTTCTCATCTTCTTCTATCGAGACGGAGAGTAGGTATATCAAAAGCGCTGTAACATAAAAAGTCTTTATTTGAAACATAATTAAGGTGCTGATAACAAAATATGAAGCGATACCACCTGCGGAAGTAAAATACTGTGTCGCAGGCCACAACGCCCACCTTAGAGCCTACCAGTTAAGGAGGATCTAAGTTTTGAGTTGACGATATAGGTAGGCTTAGTAATTACAGTCATCTCTGTGATTCAATTCAATGCGTTTATTTCTACAATTGTCCAGTTTTTTTTTCAGTTCGTGGTAATGAATACAAAAGTTGTTGTAGCATTCTATTAGAGAAAGAATAAGTAGGGCCAGTAGTAATGGTACAACTTGCTTTGTTTTATCTGCAAGTTCTGCGTGAGCAAAGCCGCGAGCAAATTCTTTTTTATTACACGTATAGCTTGTTAGACTATTTAAGGTGAAGTGAGGCCCAAAACCCACTTTTGACGCAAAGGCCCCTTTTTTATAAGTTTCCAAAGTATAAGTTAGTAAGTTATGGGAATCGAAACACGTTTCACTAAACTTGACTCAATAAAAAAGTCACAAAGTTTCCTTTTTATAATTATGTTAAATCTTCATTTTTATATGAAACTTCTACGGAAAAAGCATTTCGTCTACCTACGTGTATGAAATTCAATAATAATTATTAAGCTTCTTTGGTTTTCTATACTAATATTATAAAGAGGAAAGGTTTGATTTTTTGTTTGTTTGTACTGAATAGGCTTCGAAACTACTGGACCGATTTGAAAAATTCTTTCACCGTTGGGAAGCTACACTATCTCCGGTGAACATAGGCTAGTATATTATGTTTTCAAAAAAGTTAGGGATCCGTACTAAACCGTGCGAAGCCGGGAAGGTCCGCTAGTTAGTCATAAATGTAAAAGGTCTTTTAAAATATATTATAGTGTTATGGTATATGAGCATATGCTTGAAATAAATATATATTTTATAATTTATGGCATGGCGTAGCAATGACATTGCTACACCGTGCTATTGCTACGGCGGCAGCTATTCCAAAGCTACGGTGTAGCCTTGCTACTGCTACGGCGGCGTAGCCTTGCTACTGCTACGGCGTAGCCGTGCTAGCTACCTTGTTATGTTATAAAATTCAGAAAACACGAAAAAAGACTGTTCCGCATTATTTTATAGCGATTTTATGTCGTTTACAATGATAATATACTTTTCAAGAGTCGTAAACGTACTTAATCCTATGCCGTTATGTATCACGTAGGTACTACTCTACGTCACAACGTGACAAGCGTTGCAAACGGATTATTAGCTATCGTGTCTGTTGCCAGTGTTATCGCTACAATACAATGTATCTGGCTAACTATTATACCTAGTATCAACATGAAGAGACAATGGTCTACTGCAATATGTCCATTCCATTGGCACTAAAGCGACCGTGATGTTAGTGTAAGCATCACATTAACATTACTCCGCTTATCTATAGCTTCATGATGTAGATATATTATTGAATTACATATTTATTTATTTATTTATACTTTTTGCACGAAAAACATAACAAAAAACTTATTCTTGAAAATTTAAACATAGACGAACTTAACCCTAAAAAGAGTTGTCTTCCAGCAAACCTTATTGGGAGAGAGAGAGACAAATTGAAGAGAGAAGTGGGTACATGTGCATAAATGAAATGAAATAAGAAATAGACACATAATATGCAAGAATTGAGAACTTTTACGAGATGTCGCGTTTAGTATAAAAATCACAGTTGTGCATAGTGAACATTCTGTACGGTTCGCATAAAAAACTTTAGAATAGCTTAACAACATATCACTGATATGTTTTGTGACCAGTGAAAATACATCTTTAAAAACAAAAAGGTCGAAATGCATTTTAGAAAACATATCAGGTTTTTAACATCTTTAAAAACCTGATATGTTTTCAAAAATGTGTTTCGATCTTATTGTTTTTAAAGATGTATTTTCACTGGTTTGCATGATTTGAAACTGAAATCTAGGGACCGACAGATGGTAGGTTACGGTCCACTTTACCTGTCAAACCCCTGTGACCCAGGGCTGCCAATGACAATTATCTCCTCGAGGCGGGGTCTACGACTAGTGACTGTCAGTAACTTCGTAAAGAATCTTCCTTTTTAAAATTGTGTTAGCATTTCTACTCATACGATTTTGTGCCCACCAAAACGTGTATTATTTTAAAGTCCAAGCGTTGAGAACTACGAGTATATATGTATGTCCAACAGTATCAAGTTGGAACAAATAAAAAAATACATTATAAGCTTTATTTACTTTCACACAATTCATACAATTCAGTTTTCTCTATTTACTGATACTACACCTATGTGCAATTGTACCACTTAGAGTGGTGAAAGCCTTCCCCAGGTTCCGGTCCTACCATGCTTTTCTATCCAAAGCTAGTCTGCTGCAAGTAACTCCAGCTACTTTGACAATATCTTCACACCAACGTTTTGATGTTCTGCCTGGTCTGCGCTTTTTATCGAGTGTGTACCAGTTTGTTACCGTTTTGGTCCATCTATTATCTGTAGCACGTTGAAGGTGGCCAGCCCAATTAAATTTTAGGTGGAGAACTTTTTAAGCTGCATCTTTGGCTTTGGTATTTTATCTTTATCTATATTTTATCTGTTAGTTTGTCACCCTAAAAGCTTCTCTCCAAACATCAATATGATCTGATTCGATCTGATGAATATCAGGTAGAATTTATGCTTATATTTATGTTAGAGCTAGGTAACTGACAGAAAAAAACTAGGTTGGGCTCTCTGCCTTATATTTCTGTAAATCGCCTAGTCATTCAAACGTTTTATAAAATTAGTAAAGACGTAAATTATTCCATTTGACAGCTATTCAGCTTTGTTAAAATAAATTTAATTTGTTTCGAATCCATTTTGCCAGAGCTCTAGAATATTGGACAGGTCAGATTAAGTTTAGTTCATTCTAAAGTTATAATCCTATGTCTGAAGTTTCTACTCGAAGTTGTGTATTGGAAAGTACTTAGACTTTAAAAGGCCTAGTGCATCATAAATTCTTAACAACAAGAACATGGATGAGGGGAGTTGAACAGTAAACTGAGTCGGGGATTTACTTACGAAACAAAATTTTCAGTCTCATCTTATGTATATAATACATGTACTTATATTCAAATAGGGCGGTTCTCTAGGTCTGAGTGACCTTCCAGGAAAAGGAGTTACTATTATAAAGTACTGGTTTCTGCCCACGGCTTCGCACGCGTTGTTTCTATGGAAACGTTTTAAGGTTATTTCTATCCTAGGGGAACTGATTTATAGGATAAAAGTAGCCTACGTTTCATTCCGGGCCTGAAACTACCTGTATACCTACCGTATCCGTTCTGTAGTTTTTGCGTGAGAGAGTAACAAACATCCATACATATAATGTACAATAATTGAGAAATACTCTATCTATGTATCTTTTTGAATTAAGTTAATGTACGAGTACATCACTGGCAAGAGCGGAGTCCCCAAACACAAGCAAATGTTAGCTTAAACGGAGGCTCCAAAATCAATTCAAGTTTGTAAAAAAGGCTAAAAAACTTTTTTTTTTTATATATGTACCTACATATACAAACTTTCACGTTTATAATATAGGTAGGATTTAGTTTGGTGGAAAGGTGATCTTTTCCGAATAAGGGAACACAAAATCTAAGAACCAAAGTAGGCTTTCCCTGAGTTCAAATAATGATGAAAATCAGGAAAATTTTCGAGAAAATTGTTAAAACCTGCGACAACCTGTAAAATGCGCAAATTTACGAAGGGCTGAAAATAACGTGAGAAAATTATTTCCGCGATAAAGAAGGTAGCAGGTAAGTAGGTACCCAAGGGCGTTCGGAATATAATTTTGTCATTTTCTTTTCGAGTGAACTAGCACTTTACGCCGTGCTTACCTTCTGAAGGGCCGCCGTACGTGATGATGGATAAAGCCCTAATCCCTTTCGAAGCATTTGTTTGAGAGCACTTATTCTGGATCAAGATGGCGACTCTACGGTAGGTACTAAAAAACCGTTCGGTTTTTGTAAAACTTAGTGTCGATAAATAGAAGAAAATAGTTAAAGGCAGCTCGTTGATAAACTGTTTGTAGGTACGAGTATGATATGAATTAAATACTTTTTAATTTTATTGATTCTTTAACATGCATGATGATGATTTTAATCTTAAGTAGGTAGCTAGTGTAATTGGTATGTAAAAATCGTGATAGTTACTTAATAAACATACAAATAGAAGCCGTAGGTAAAAAATATTGCATGCTCTAGACTAAGGCAATACATGTACGGTACATATTTTAAAACTAAGACCTCTGTAACCCATGTGTGCAAATAAATGATGAAGCCTGAATATACATAGGTAAATAAATAAATAAATAAATAAATATTGCTGGACAATTCACACAGCATTATGGTAAGCAGAGCTTGTGTTATGGGTACTAGATAACTGATATACATAATACAATACATTACATAGATAGATATTTTTTATTATATATAGAAAACGACCAGAACACCCGGGACAAATATCTGCAGATCGTACACACAATTGTTCCGAGGCGGGAATCGAACCCGCAACCTCCTGCGTCGCAAGCGGACCTTCGCCCACCGCGCCACATCGGTCGTCAAATATGGGTCCCGTATGTATTGCTGAATTTTTAGTGTAATCTCTAAGTGTACCATTTAAACTAACATTACATAATTAAAGTTCCTAGATATTTTCAGATAAAATAAAGTATTTATCTTTATTTTATCTGAAAATATCTAGGAACTTATAATAATATACGCGATCTCAGCACATCATTATATGTACTACTAGCTGCGCCCCGCGGTTTCACCCGCGCGGTGATAGATTTTTTGTATAACATACAATATATCTTTATAATTTCTAGCCTATGTGTTATTCTGATGTATAAGCTATATTATTGTAAAGTTTTATTAAAATCCATTCAATAGTTTTTACGTGAAAGAGTAACAAACATCCATCCATCCATCCATACTTACAAACTTTCCCGTTTATAATATTAGTAGGATTTGACTTACTACTTGACTTATCACACTAAGATTGAAGGATTTACTTACACACTGTCGTGGTCATGGGATGACCTTCGATAAATACCCTCTAAATAGTACAAATAAAAATGCAACCGCAAATCCTAGCACAACGTGCTTTTTGCTGAAAAAACTTAAGATATCGCTTTATTATTGACTCCAAAATGGCCGACTGAGCAAAAAACATCGAAGGCAAGGTACCAGGGGCCAAATAACATCTTACATATACCTATTTCCATAAAACCCAGCATGTATGGAAGAGCCATAATGTTATTATGGTAATACATACAACGATACAACGTGGGATAGAATAAACGTAACAGAAGTTTACCTTGATTTTATGCTAGCACTCACAATGATTTTATTAGCCTTATTGTTTTTTAGCTTTTTGCACTCACAGTAATAGCTTCGGTCTACCAATTTGATTTACTTGTGTATTCTGTTACCGTATGACTTTTGGAATGAAGGTTGATGCTTCTATTGGGATTATGTAGGGTCAGTTGGACCAGTATCATTACTGGGTCAGTCGTTATAGGGTAAGGTGTAGTGTCCGGTTGAAACGGTGGTGGCGGGAGAATCAAAGGTAACAATTGTAACAAATACTCGGGAATAATTAAATGAATCTCCATTATTACAATAAATTACAATAAATGCTCGGAGTTTCTCTGAAGGATAGGATTCGTAACGAATACATCCGACAGAGAACCAAGGTTATCGACATAGCTCAAAGAATTAGCAAACTGAAGTGGCAGTGGGCCGGCCATATCTCGCGAAGAACCGACGGCCGATGGGGCAAACGTGTTCTTGAGTGGAGACCACGACTCGGTAAACGTAGTATAGGACGCCCTCCGACCAGGTGGGATGACGACCTGCGAAAGACTGCAGGTAGATGCTGGATGCGGCAAGCTGAAGACAGGGCGCTATGGCGCTCATTGGGGGAGGCCTATGTCCAGCAGTGGACTGCTATAGGCTGATGATGATGATGATGATGATGACAATAAATTAAATGACGAGCTTAGTGGGGCAACAGCCGAAGGTCCGCCTGCAACGAAGGAGATTATGGTTTCGATTCCCGCTTCGGGACTAATGTTTGTACGATCTACAGACGCCTATTTAATATTAAGTATGATAAGACTAAACTACAATATAAAGTATTCTATTGCATTTGGGTTTGCCCGTTAGATATATACATTATACATATACATATAATTGTTATTGTTTATAAATAAATCAGCTGTTCCGGAAGTTCTGGGTGTTTTCTATGTATATACTAAAAAAACAAATATATGTCTATCTATGTATGACGTATACACGAACTCTTTTGAGCTTATTTTGAGTCTAGGATGCAATGTGGGTTGTCCAGAATTGTTTAATAAAAATTTTAAGATTAGCGAGAGTTCATACCATGAAGAGATGCTTGAGGCCATAGTCTGTCTTCTCATAAATTACCACAAGAGTGTTAAAGCGAATAATGGGAAATAAATTCTTCAATTTGGACTATTTTCGCTGCAATAAGAAACTGAACTAACCGTTTACATATTTATTTATAAAAATACAGCAGGTTGCTTACAGTCTAACACTAAAACACTAACTACTATTTATCGCTCCCTAGCCCAACGAAAGGATTTGTTGGCAAAATATCTATAGTGTGTGTATTGATAAGTTTTCTGTTGATGGTTATTCGGAAAATTATAGTTATTATTGGTAGATACTTTTTTTTCATCACCTTATTAAACCTTATTCTAGAGAACAGCAATGGAGCCCATTTAAATCGGTTTCTTCCTTAAAATTAATATTAGTGATTTTTGTAATAAAAGACTATATGTAATTCTAGGTAAAAGTCTTTAAGTGTGCGAAATTTCAACCCGATCCATTGGGTAGTTTGGTGTTGTCTTCGGCCCAAGAGCTAAAATTTTCGCTTTTATAATATTGGTAGGAAGTTCCGTATTGTGACAAATCTGTTTAGAATCCGCTTAAATATTGATGCTTCATGCCAAGCGAGCGAAGGTTGTCCAATTATTGTCAGAGTGCCTCATACAGTTCCGGAAGGCAGCTCGAACCAACAATATGGAAACTTGCGCCAGAACTTATTCAAAATAATATTAGACATTTACTTAGTTCTTTAACTTTTACATGTAGGTAATACAACTTGAGACCTCTCATGTTGTACAAGGATTGCAAAATAAATATTTGAATACGGTTAGACTACTCGTACAGTACTGTGCCTAGCGAGTTCCTAACAAGTTGCAGAGAAGCGTTTAGTTTGAAACTGTCAGAATACCCCGTATAGGCACAAAGTCTCAACAATGTATAAAAGCTGCGACTGGCAACCGGAGAAAAAAACGTATGAAGTGAAAAATATATAAAATATTTTTAAACTTACGTGAACAAATACTATCTAAACACATAATTATTAGTACTAATACAACGGGTATTTACCGCGTTTATTTACCTAGTTTTCCCGACGTTAAATAAACTAGCAGCTTTAGCCTCACGAAAAATAATATCGCCCTTGAACTTGGTTCTTGTAAGCTACCAGTTTTTTTTCACAAGCTGGCTCGCTACAGTTTGCGTTTAATATCGCAGGAGGAGACTAACTTTGACGCGAGGCTAGCCGTTGTCTATTCTGCTTAACTAATCGATTTCATTCCATTGTAAAGCGATTTGTTTGCAGATTTGGACATGGGCTTTAAAACATGAAAATCACAGATTATGGTAAATTTCCCGTTGTTTGGCGCTCCTGTACGTTATCACTAGTCACTACCATGTACCTGTCTGATAAACGATTAGACGTGTCCGAGAATAGTGATCACAATTGTTGTCGGTCGAATGTCGCCGACACGTCGTCGTCTGCTATTGCTGAGTGTAGTGGCCTCGAACTGGTGGCCGATATGATTCTTTAAAATCATGTTGCTGACATCAACCCACCGGGCTGTGTAGCTGACTTTGGCCGGCATCACACTTAACTATAAATGCGAAAGTTTGGATGTTGTACCTTTTCACGTCAAAACTACTGCACAGATCGGGCTGAAATTTTGCATACAAGTAGGCCTGAAATAAAGCACAGGCTGCTTTTTATCATATAAATCTTCCTATTTAAAGTGGATTAAAGTATCTTCTATCTATGTACCTATCTAAATCTGTTCCCAAATCTCTAGAACGGGTGCGAAGATGCGGGCAGAAACTAGTGATTCTATAAAATCATATTGCTTTGGTGACTTTGGTGTGTAGACTCCATTAGTAATAAAAAGTATTAGGTACTCATGTGAATGAAAACTTCTGTTTGATACATTATGCTGAAGCACATTCGATCTCGTTCAGACGTCTAAAATGCGCTCGAATAAAACTTTCAATTCCACGAACTAACGTTGTTTCCAATGGAATCTTGCGGCAGACGTGACTGAAATTATAAGAAACGCTTTTAAACCGTCACTTCAAGATTCAACGCTCGGGTGAAGATGAAGAATCGGTTTTAGAACGAAGAACTTTGCACCCTTATTGCTTGCTGCTTATGCCCGCGGCTTCGGTAAAAAAAGTTAACTATGTCCGTCCCCGGGAAACCGTCTCTCGACCTGCTATATTTCATTAAGATCCGTTTCTTCGTTTGAGCTTTAAAAGGTAACAGACAGAATTACATTTCCCTTTATAATATTATTATGGAAATGGATACCTACTAACTTACACAAAGAAAAAAAGAAACTGACACCTGAATAAAACCGTTTATTTCTTGCGCAACGAAAAATAAAAATTCTTAGGAGGCGATCAGTCTCAGTAAAAGAAAAAGGCATTTAAACTGATAAACGACTCGAGAAGACTTGAGAAGTTAACAGTTCCCGTCGGTGAGCCGGTGCAATATTGAAATGGGAGCAATAAAAGCTGGATCGTTCCCGTAATCTCGCTCCAACCACTGTCTAACCACTATAAATAGTCCTTAGGGATATCGGTGCAACCTATATTATGTACTTGTTTGAATACCTAGAACAATGAGCGAAAATGAGGACAAGAATCGACTTAAAACTTGACTTGAGGTTGTGAATTTATGTTTCTATCAAGCAAATGTTAGAATGTGTTTTTTATAAGAATTTCTGCTGATCTTTTTCATGATTTTCAAAAGATGGGCAGAAACTCTTATAGGCTGACCAAAAAACCCATTCGAACACTTTTGCTTGATAGAAACGTAAATAAGTTCTAGTTGTACTGTAGTAACTAAATACTGGTAACTAGTACTTATGTCTCTTTGCTAAAAATCTAAGACGTCCAACGACGAAAAATTAAAACTGCATCCCTGTATTTTGGCAAGGACATATAAAATACTAGCTGCGCCCTGCGGTTTCTCCCGCGTGGTGATAGATATTTTGGATAATATACAATATATCTTTATAATGTATCCTACGTGTTATTCTGATGTATAATCTATATTATTGCGAAGTTTCATCAAAATCCATTCAGTAGTTTTTGCGTGAAAGAGTAACAAACATCCATACTAACAAACTTTCGCGTTTATAATATTAGAAGGATGTCAACATCCTCTTCTGCTCGCATAAATAAGCTTCGCAGGGCATCATTTAACAAGAAGCTGTTGTATTCAAAGGTTTTCTCGTCTGACCATTATAAACGAGGAAATATTACAGGGCAGAGACTCAAGGTTAAATTGCCTTGGTTAAATATGCATAACGTGCCGTTGATAAGTAGGTAAGTATAGCATCAAGTAATTATTTACTCCAACGGGGCGGTGCAGTTGACTTTAACTTGCTTGACAGGGCTAGTTATTTCAAGACTTGATAAGCTGAGAGGTACTTAGTTTACTAAGAAGGTACTTCGTGAGTTTTTAAATTAATGCGGGATTTTAGTTTAACCACAATTTTTTTTAAAGAGTTTAAAATCATTAGCGTGTATTACCTACTCTGTGAGCAAATTTTTAGAAAAAACAAATCAGAGAGTAAATTGAGTAAGAAATCAATTATATTTTCTAAAATAGGTTTACATACCTAATACCAGTTATATATTTTAGTCGATTAACTTTATAAAAAACGTTATATAAATCGATTCCCCTCTTATTTAGGTATCTACCAAATTTAGTCCAATTTTGAAAAGTTACGACGGTAGCGAAATAGAATGCTGTTCAAATAGGAAGTAGTAAAATTCGTCCTCTCTTATTCGCCGTTCTTCAGAAGGCCCCAGTTGTAATTAAAGACTTCGCTATATTTCCCTACTAATAAAAAAGGCCACAAATTGCGTCTACTTTGTCAGGAGTTTCCGTCCCCTGCTATGGCAAATAATGTTTTAGGTGGGACGTTACAACATTTTAATTCGGATGACATTTTGACTCTAACTTTTTATTCATATCTGTGTGCTGTCTACCTAGGCTATCTATCTATTTACCTTACGTAACTACTTCCAGGAAATAAGGTGATGTTAAAGTTCTGTACCAATGCAATTTCTGTGGAAATTGGTGCTCTTTAATATAAGAGCGCGAGTGACTAAGGTCAATACTTCCAGAGGATCCACGAAGTTTGCTCTGCACTTTTGAGACTTCTCTGAGCATATCCCATTGTGCTAGTAAGCTCTTGAACAAGTAAGAATTATGCGAAACTAGCTTCAGCTCGCTGCTTCACACGCCTTTTTTTAATAAAAAGAAGCCTATATGTTATTCAAGGTCCATTCCTTTTTACGTGCAAAATTCTAACCCGATTCATTCAGTAGTTTTTGAATTTTGTTTTATTATTTTACACTTTGTGACTTGTATGGCTGTGACAAGCGTTATTAATAAATAATCTGAATCCGATATCGTCAAATGGACTCAAGGCTAATTTTTATATACGTTAACAGAATAATGAAATGACTATAAAATTTATAAAAATAGCACGAATAAAAACATAACTCTTCCTTCTACCGTTACCGCAGTCGAGTAAAAACAAGTCGAACCAACAGCACCGGCAATTTAGCGGGAATTGCTTCGCGGAACTGACCAGGTGCGTGTGAGTGAAATGATTCTAATAAATTTGGGCGAACTTACTCCGACAACAGGTGCAGGCTCTTCTGAAACCTTCATCTATAAACCTGCTAAAGTAGGGTAAATAAGTAGACGTAACCTACCCTACCAAATAAGCTCCAGGCACTAAGTGCTACTTTCATACTCTAGGCAACTGAACTTCTTGTAAACACTTATAAAATTCTGTCCGTGTGTTTGAGCAAAAGATAGATAGATAGAAAACACTTTATTATACCACACAAAACAGAAAACAATACAGGAATAAAAACATAGAATAAAGGTATAAAGGGCGGCCTTATCACCAAAGAAAAAAAACATTTAATATCGCTGAACATACAGGGGGGTTAAATCGAAAGGTACTGAGGTCCCCCACCCCCCATCCACCGATGATCCACCCCTCATGTTACACCTTGTATATCTCGTACCTAATTAACATCTGTGAAAAGTAAAAGTGAGATAATATTATCAGTTTGTTGTTTTTATATAAAACGGTGAGCTATATTCATAATATCTAAAGATTTTAGTTTTAAAATAGTTTCGTATTTATAGAAATTAACTTCAAACGTAAAAGATTGGTTAAACTTGGGAGCGGTATACACCCCGTTGGCAAAAGCGGTTGGCCACCGCGGTTGGACCACCGCAGTTGAAAGTTTGTGGCGGTCTGTAAAAACCTAATCACAAATACTATCTAGATTTCGGATCACATACAAAATCAAAGCTAAAAGCCGCCTTCGTAAATAAGAGCGCACTTGGGGTAAGTAAATGTAGAATAAGTTATATTTTTAGCTTTAAACTAACAAATAATATTTTTTTTTTACTTTTGCAACTTTTGTATACACATTGCGGCATTGTGACACATGTTTACATTGGCTGTGTTTCAGTCGAACTAAACGAAATAAGAGCTCACATTACAAGTGCGCTCTTATTTACGGCGACGGATTATTTGGGCCGACCCGACATCTAGATGGTATTTATGATCGCAGGTACAATCACAAGCGGTTAGCGGTTAGCCGCCCCCGCGGTTAACAGTTATTACATAAGAGCGCTAATTCATCATCATCAGCTATAGTGCTTTGTACTCAGCTTGCCGCATCCAGCATCATGTATAGGGGTCAAAATACCTACACACCAGAATCTATAATTACAAACAAAGGATACTTAACACTTTGACTGCTGAAATGACGCGGTTTGTGTTTTCTACAAGTGACTAATATGCGTAAATCCACACTAGCGCAGCGGCTGAGAAAATACAGATCTTTGTGACTCAGCACAGCCCTAATATTTTTCGAACGAAACGCATGTGCGGCGCAACACAACCGCAATGTAGAGAGGCAGCACGAATTTTTTAGGTTAAAAAAAAAGATCGCAGTCGTCGAAAAAAAATCGCAGTCAAAGTGTTAAATAGAAAACTTCAATAAACTCACAAGTTGTTTCAAACGATGATCAAACAAAATGGCGCCTCCGGGGTTCCAATCTGTACAAAATGGACTCTTTTGTATGCTCTAATTATTTTTCGGTTTAGGGTTAAGTTTATTGTGTAATGGATCATGCATAATTATGGTAATTAGAACATTGGTAGAGCTGATTTCCACGAGTTTTATGAAACTCAGACCCTGTACAGTCATGACCATGTCAGCACATGGTCATCTAGGTTTCTCATTACTTCATCAAACATAACGTAGTTTTGAAAAGAAATAAAACCTGTTTTCTATGTGATTAACATGGCTTTAGGCAGGAATGATTTACAGTCCGCTGCCGTAAATCAAGCACAGAGCCAGCTTATCCAAAATTTCATTTAACTGTGACAATAAATCATTGGAACATCTACGCCGCAATTATCTTTTTCGTTGTACAGGACATTTTTGTTATAAATGACGTCAAAGGACACAGGATATTTTGCGACTTTGATACAGGGGCTTTTTTAAATAAAAATTGAGATTCATGCCTACAAACCCTAGATAATTATTATGAAAAATTTAAACGATGTGAATTTTTTTCTTGAAGACAAATTTGAAATAGTGTCTTTTACAATTCAATGTGCCTACAAGTTGATAGTTTATCGTGCATAAATCATCCAGAATAGAAAAACTTGGGTTTACGTTCCTACTTTTATCCGAAGTTAGGAAAACTTATGATTTACTGATTTTTTAAGAATAAACTTTTGGATGTGAAAATACTTAGGCATTTAGAGGTCTCGCCCACGGCGACCTTTTCTATCGAAGCGGACGTGCGTTCGCGTCGTTACAGTCGTGAAAGATTCTGTCGCAGACTGTTTATCGTCGGCCACGTAACCGCGATTCTGTATCGATACAAACTCGATGCTTTCGTGCATCAGTCGCGATTCAGCATCGATACTCAAATACCTGTAAATGCTACAGTCGCAAGTTACGACTGACATACACAGCCGCTTATACTAGCCCACCGCTAGACGCATGCGACCACCTGATAAGTGCCATAGTGGCTTTTTTCTCATAAGGGTAATGCCCATACTCCCAACGCTGGGCACGCGGGTTGGGAATCGGTTGTATATTGTTCTGCATAGGCGCTGCTGCCCGCCCCACGGTTGATATCCCTAAGTCGCTTCTTACGACACCCGCGGGAAGAGTTGGGGTGGTGCAAATTCTGAGCCACTACACGATCAGGTCATGTAAGTAAGTAAGTATGGTAGTAAACATCACGTTCTCGAAAACTCAGTTTTGGTACCCATTTTGCAAATTTATAACTAGTCTCATCAGCTAGAAATCTATAAAATAGTAATTTCCTCCTTATCTCCAATTGAATACCCAACACAATTTGACACCAGCCCATTGCCATTGTCACGACGCCTGCCACTATAGGTAGAGCTCCGCGCCGTTCATTGAAATAGCTCCTGATGATATCATCATAATTGAATTACTTCTATTCAGAAATGAAAAACCGTGTAAATTACAGATATGGAGTATATCTGTAATTTACACGGTTTTTCATTTACCCGCTCATAGCGATGTTTTTTAAGATTTGCAGGGCAAATACTAATCCATCTGGAATAAAATATGTAAGATAAGGTATACATAATGATATACATAGATTATTGAGATATACATATTTGATATGTGTTAATTTTCAAGATATTAGATGAATATGATATTAGTAAACAATTGTAAAAAATCTAAATTTTAATTATCAAACACAAAATATCGTGTTTCGTTACGGCCAATTAGTGTACTATACGAGTAAATACACCATAGTACCGAATTCCACTAAAAACTAAACGGATCAATCGAATTGTCGTTTGTTTTTAGAAATTTGGATCTGTTTTCAGCGTGCAATTAAGTCCAAGGCGCTCATTAATGGAAACCTGGGTCTAGCTGTGGACTATTATGAGCTGGTAATAACTACGAAGATCAATTAACCCAAGTCTTTGAAACTCAGTAATTATTTAACCAAAGCCAACCTCGCCAGACGTCTAAGCTAATAATCCAATTAGGCTCAATACTTTACTTTCTTCTCATATAGGTTTTAGCCTTTGAGTAAAATATACACGTTATTTGTCCGTGGAATTACGAGGGTGTGTGCAAAATGAGCAGGTGTGGCGACGTGAACACGAAGGCAAACAATAGAGTCTATAGATGTAGTTACCTACAGTGGGTAAAGGAGAGTTCATATCGCATGGTGTCAGCAAAAAAAGACCACACACCCAGTACTCAATGTTTTATTTCTTACATGTATACAAAAATATATTCAAATAATATAACAGAAGTCCAACATGCACCGTGCTCTTCTATTGCTGTCAATAAACCAACATAAGACATTGTGAATAATCAGAATAATAATAATAATCAGAATAATCAATTTATTGGTAAAAAACATATTACAAGTCACAAACAGTTGTGTTGAGTGACAGTAAAATAAATTTAAATAGCCACAAGCAAATCAATCTCAACCTAAAATAAAGTGATTCTTTAAAAAAAACGAATAACCAAATTCAAGTTCCCTAATATTTTATGTGCTTTTTTTAAAGTTTACACTGTAAAGTTACAAGTTAAGTTTTGCGGGGTAAATGCTAATCCCTCGGGAATCAAAATATCATGGACCGTATCGAATACATTCTCTATACGTAAAATACTAATTAAATTTGACGGAGAAGTCAGCGAACATGCATAAAAACATACAGCCGAACATCCTACTAATATTATGAACGCGAAAGTGTGTAAGTATGGATGGATGTTTGTTACTCTATCACGTAAAAACTACTGAATGGATTTTAATGAAACTTTACAATAATATAGCTTATACATCAGAATTATACATAGGCTACAATTTATAAAGATATATGTATTGTATATTATCCAAAATGTGATAGATATTTTGGATAATATACAATACATATATCTTTATAACACGCGGTTGAAACCGCGGGCGCAGCTGGTAATACATAAAGTGTTAATTCATTCATTCATAGCTCCTCCTCTTACTTTTGAAGTCGGATAAGAAGAAGACTAGATAAACTTATTCATATAAACAATGAGATGAATGGAATACTTGTAACTAAATTTCATTAGGTGTTAACAATATGAAACGTAAAAACAATCTGAAATTGGACTTGTTACCGACAATTATTTGACCCGTTGAATAGCCAAATTATCAAACTGTCACAAATCTAACCACAGGCTCTGTCACGGATTCACAAAGTTATTCTCGATTCGTCCCATGGTCTGTCGCCCGAGTTAGTCTGTGGCAAGAACCTCTAATTCAATCTTGTTTTCATTCCTTCATTCGGCCCAGTTTACTCAGCCAAGCCTTTGCCTACGGCCACAGTGTGTTAGAGTCTTTATTGATTGCAAACACCAAACACCCTCTAGCTACGCTGTGCATTCAAAGACGCCCCTGTTTTGAATAATGCCGAAAGCACAACGACACCTATTGTCGGAAAGACCCGAGGGGTTAATATAGAGCATGTTTGTTTTGGGGATTGTCTTGAGTAAAATAATATGCCATGTTTCTTTATTGTATATCAGTTATCTAGTACCCATAACACAAGCTCTGCTTACCACGGGGCTAGATAATGCTGTGTGAATTCTCCAGCATTATTTATTTATTTTATTTATTTATTCTAATGAAATATCTATTCACACAATCGTATATCAATGTTTTTTTCTAAATACGCTTAAAAATCATAATATATGCGTACATAATTAATAAATCGTTATCTTTTTATATACATAAACATTTTCTATTATTTTTTATATTGGGTTTCTTGTTAGAGCAAGATAAATTACGTTTATTGAGCCCTCTAATAAATTACTCAAATAATTTGCTATACGTTAATAACGTTACTACTGGTAAGGTAGGCTCAATCTACGTAAGACATATTTAATTGAATAAGTCTTCATTTGAGAAGTAACTCAAAACTTTAACTTTCCTCACCTCACCTCAACCGCTATAATTGTCCACTGCTGGACTCAGGCCCCTTCTGCATCATCAATTTTGGTTTTTATTGAGGTATTTATAAATTTATTTCTACGCTCTCCCAAGCCCAAAGTCTTGTACCGTTGCTCAAAGATTTGTAAAAACAACAGATGATAAATAAAGACGTATATAAAACTGTAGCACTTTATTTTCTGGAGAAAATCCTGTATTTCTCTCTTGGGTCCTCTTATACGATTTTCTTAACGTCAAGTGTAATCAGAGATTTTTTGAGCCGCCTTAAGAGATGGCAAACAAGCTGAAAGGTGCTGAAAGATGCTGAAAGCTCACTGTAAGTAAAGTGGATTTCGTGTTCTTGGAACCTCAGATTATGTAGGTACAAAGACTTTCACCTACCTATTTCTAAAACGAAGTATGAACAACATGGAAAAGGAAATTACTGAGTAAAGGAGCTTATTGTGAGTAGGTAAGAGCCATGTAAGTACTTGTCTCTGGGTGGGAATCATTTGTTTGAAGCATAATATGGGATAGTGTTCGCAACTGGCACAGAATAAAGAAGAATGGAATTGGAAATATAGGCCTTTGTCCTGCAGTAGGGTACTACATGCTCTTACTAATAAAAATCTGGGGTTCGCATGATCAAGTAATTTGTTGAGTAATCATCATTATCAGCCTATGTTAGTCCACTGCTAGACATAGGCCTCCCCCAATGTGCGCCGAAGCGTCCTATCTTCAGCTTAACGCATCCAGCATCTACCTGCAGTCTTTCGTAGGTCGTCATCTCCTGGCCGGAGACCTGGGCATCCTACTCTACGTTGGTTGTGTAGTAATAAGATAAAATGGAAAGGGCAAGGCGTTTGTGCATCGGGTTACCAGCATTAAGAACCATTTCATTTGTACGAATGCATTCAGTAGAGTTCACATTATGCGGCGTACAATAGCAGGCCATAAACAAGCCCGCCTTACCGGGTATTGTTCTGCGTCTCGCTAGCTAACCTAATTACCGCGCGACGACGCGACGGTGGGGTACGAATTACACTTCTGAATACTAAAGAGCATACATGTACTATTTAAAGGTTAAACCTGTCGTGTTGCAATAGAATGTGCAAACTATAGATAGACAGAGTAACTATGGTTCGTGGTAAATATTCTGGTAGTTATCAGATACTCGTATGATGTCTACAATTTACTCATTTTATTGCCAGGGTCTAAAAGTTATCTGCTTAAAATGTTTAACCCTTTTATGGCCCAAGAAAGACGGACCTTTATTATATGGTACAACTGCAGGTCTTTGATGCAGCCGGCAGCGGCGTCGGCAGCGGCGGCGGCGGCGGCGCGTTTCTCCAGGTCTTGCAGTGGCAGTGAATCCGATATACTAAACATAAATAATACTAAGATGAAAGGTACCTTTTCTCCTAAAACTATCAAAGTTTGATGAATTAATTACGGATGTAAGCGACGAGCTTTATCGCGTGTTTGGAGGGACCAGGACGCGTCAAGAAACAAACTCAAACGGAAGAAATCTCTCGTTAAGGGATGAATAATTGGAATAATCAGTTTTATGGTAACAAAAAATAATTATTACAACAAAATAATAAATAATAAAAAAAAATTACAAAATTGTCTACACTGTAGAACGCCTTCTCGACGAGCCACGAAAGATTCCGCTTATATAGAGAGACTTGGTGTTGTGACTACCTGATCCAATAGGTTGTTGTACAACGCGGGTCCCAGCACGTGCGTGAGTCTGGAGAGACTCACGCACGTGCTGGGACCCGGTACGGGGACGGTAACACACAGACTGGCTAAGTCGGAGGACTTAGCCAGTCTGTGTGTTACCGTAGATAGCTTGCCAGCTCTGCGATGAAACGGACCTTATTTGTGTTCCAACACAAATATGGTCCATAGTTAACCCACTTACATCCATAATAAATAAATGGTACTTACTCCCTTTATCAAAAAATATTTTTAATTGTAGATACATATGTATGTATTTTAACTACAACGCAGAGAACCCTTATTCATAATCAGTGAGTACGGAATCTTCATTAGATTTCCGCGTATACGAGGCAGATGGAACTTCCTCTCATCTTAATTATCGACCATTTATCATATGAATATGAGTAATTACATTTCATAGCGATATACGAAGCGTGTAGAGGTAATGGCGTATAGTAAGTGGCACGCTATTAGATTCAAGGGCAACCCTCGCTTGTATATGAGAGCTTTACATTATACGAAACGATATTTTTATATCATTTAGAATCATTTATTCAGTTGTTATATGTAATGCGCATAATCTTATTATTATACATAAAAAATACCCAGAACACCCGGATCATATATCTGCATATCGTACAAACATTTGTCCCGAGGTGGGAATTGAACCTGCAACCCCCTGCGTCGTGGTGCAAGTGGACCTTCGCTCGCCACAGAGGTCGTCATAACACTGGAGTATTTATTTCAGTTTGTGTGTTTTTTTGTTTATATACGATACGACTGTCGTACAGCGTAATGTGAAAGATATAGAGCTTGCCAACTAACTAACCCTTACGTCGGTGATTTGATTTGATAGGTCGTTGTTAGCTATAATGGCGTAACTATCTAACTTTCATAACATTACGGAAATGTGGTTTTGTGTTATACATCCTCGACGCTATTGGGAACTCTAGAGTCGGATGCCAAGTGCCATTTTAGGTCGCTGAACTACATGAGTGTAATGTTTGGTTTATTGCTAAAGTACCCCCTTAACGAAAAACAAAACATTAGATAAGCCACAGTTAACATAAGCAATCAGGGTGAAGAAAAATATAGGTGGGCGGTTAATTGTGCCTGTGAGTGTAGTAATGTAGTCGTCAAAAACGACGCCGTGATCTGACCTGCCTTTGGTTTGTACTGAAAACCAGCGCTGGGTGGACCACACTACGCTTCTTACTAGCACAATCCCGGTGTTTTTTTTGTGAAAAGTGTGAGTGCGATAACTGTAATTAAACAATTAGAATTTAAAGAACTTACTTTTTGTTTGTTGTAAAATATGGCGTAGATGTCCTGCGCCATTATAGGCCGAGGTGCCGCCAACATACAAAAATAAGCTGCTAAGTCTGAATTAATTATTGTATAAGTAGTTGTGTGGATGATTTAAGGTTAGTTATTTTCTTTTTTTTTTCATCTATAAACAACCGACCAACTGCGAAAAACTGCAGTTAGATGCTGGATGCTGCAAGCTGAAGACAGGGCGCTATGGCGCTCATTGGGGGGGCCTTTGTCCAGCAGTGGACTACTATAGGCTGATGATGATGATGATAAACAACCAAGTAAACCTACATGTAACCAACATGCTGGTGTAATCCATTACACAAGTTCATGTCGTACGACTCGCGGCAGCAAACCGTCTAAACCGCGAAAGGAGGAAAGTCCTCAACAAAACAAAGTCGTTGTAAATTTCGGTTCACAGCATCCATTTAGGTACTTTCTTTGAGAAAGTTTATACGTGGGTAATGAGGCCTACCTACAAAGTTTCGAGATTAGTGGATGTTCTACACGAGTTTGTTTGGAAGTGGGTTTGAGTTCGGAATTCGGACCGGTCCGTAATTTTTTCACGGTGTGTTAATGCCTTAATTCCTTTACGAACTCCAAATTCAGCAAAGGGCCCAATTTGGAATGAATGGCAACAAACTTTTATTTTTCAGAGGTAAATTATGCGAAGAAGAGCTTGAATAAAAAGTCGTAACAACAATCTCGCTGAAAACATTTTACAGTAGAATATTATTCTCGTTTTTAGTAGTTACTAAAAATAACGAGTTCGGTATACTTCTTAATGGTTAAAGGTAGGTAGGTACCAATAGAAAGTTTGTTATAACGATAAAGTTGGTTCCACTTCGACAGTGTGATGGATAGTGTTTAATTTTCTTTAGATGAAGAAAATTGCTTCGAAAATATGTTAGACTTGGACATGAATAATGGACAATTTCGGACCCGGGGAAGACAGAATGTTGCGTTGGCGTTTTTTACAAGAAAAACTTTTGTAAGAACCTTATTAAATGTAACCGACCTATGAACAGTGCACTGTTTACCACACCGAGCCAAATACGCCGAGAAGAGGGAATTTTCATGCGAGAATTCGTATGAAATTTCGCACTCGTGCCTTTTGGTTATTCCTCTTATTTTGGTGTGTATAATTTTTTCCATTTTATGTATTTTTATATTTTTATTAATATTTATGTTTACCATGCCACGTTTCATACCAAGTCGAGAGACATTGATGTTATTCTCTACAGTAGTTACATATACATTTTGAATATCAGTCCTAATGGTAAACGAGGAAGAGCGAAGCCGAACACAAATACTTCCATAATACTTAAAAGGTGGCTTCTAGTATGACAAGATAAGACTTTTTATCCTTTATTATTGAATATAATTTTTGTATTTTTATATTATATTTATTTTGACGATCGATGTGGCGCGGTGGGTGAAGGTCCGCTTACGACGCAGGAGGTTGCGGGTTCGATTCCCGCCTCGGAACAATTGTGTGTACGATCTGCAGATATTGGTTCCGGGTGTTCTTCAGGTCGTTTTCTATGTATAATAAAAATATCTATCTACATATGTAATGTATTTTATTGTGTATATCAGTTATCTAGTACCCATACCTAACACAAGCTCTGCTTACCATGGGGCTAGATAATGCTGTGTGAATTGTCCAGCTATTTTTTTTTGTAATGGTCCTGAGCTACACTGTAGGTATATTTATATAGCTACAGAAGTTGTTTCGTAAATGACAAAACTGTGACAACCTAAGCGACTTTTATTTATTTAAAAATCAAGTCACACATCTTTGTCTAAATTATTATAGGTCTACTTACATATTTTTCATCATTTCATTGAGTTACCGAGAAAATTCACCCGAAGTTTTTTCAACTTTATTCGAGTTTTTTTTCCGACATTTCGTAAGCTCCATAATTACTGTCATTCTGGTAACTCGGTTGGTTTTGGGTTGAGACAATTTACCAAGGCAATTATTGCTAAAATTAGGCCCACAACTGAATTATTGTTTGTTCATTATAATTACTAATTACGGTGATAATAAACACCCGACATCCTTAATTAAAAAGGAAAGGTATGAATACTAATGGTGTACTAAATGGGTGGTAAATTAAGAACAGGGGCCCAATTCCCCTAACCAATCGGTTTACTATGACAATGGAATCCTCGCAGAATCGTCACGTAGAATTCTGAGATTAAAGAAATTGTAGCAAGATTCGTACGGTGCTATTTGTAAGGAAAGATTGATATAAAGTAATGGTTTCAACTTTGATAGTTTCACCTACTTTTGACGTTTTTCAGTACTCAGAGCTTTTGACGCACGTCTCTCCATCTTTAGTTTCTTTCGTCTGGTCTGCTGTTTCTCCCAGTTCGTCATCCCACCGGGCTGTAGGGCATCCTACACTGTGTTTGCCGAGTCGCGGTCTCCACTCAAGAACACGTTTACCCCAGCGGTTGTCGGTTCTTCGCGATATATGCCGGCAGCGCTGAAGCGATCTGTGAAGCGATTAGTTTAGCGGAATAGGGGCACAGTGTAAATGTAACACGAACTTGTGGAAATGGAACCCGCGCCAAGTAGTATGACTGTCGTCTTATTTCCTTTCTCCATAATGAATTTTGCTTTGTCTCATTGTATTATAGGCAGGTTTCCTGTTAAGTTTATTTTAGGTACCAACTCACAACACAATACTTTATTTACAGTTAGAACTTTTGAAACTATCATGGCTAATATAATAACACAAAAAATGTGCCGAAATATTGGAAAACTCAAAAATAAAATTACTTACTGTTGTTCGTTCGTTGATTAAATAAATCAATGATCAAATTAGTAGTCAGGCCTATTTCTTGTCGAATTTATAATAGACTTTTTTTTTATTTGCTTTGGGGTGGCGTTCGTATCACGGCGGCCATGATAGGCCTATTGTGATCGCCACTTTTACGTTTCAGTCCCGAAGCCGTGGCGTTCATGGTTCGCCACTAACCCTTGCAGCTGCTAGGAACTGTAGAATTTTCTTCGGGGTGATGTCTTTCGGCTCGTCTGGGCTATGCAGATGCTTGCCCAGATGGATGCTGCGTTTGTTCATCAGTGCTCCACACTCACTTAGCAGATGGAGGGGCGTTCATCCGCCTCCTCACACAATCTGCAGGATTGTATATAATAGACTAGCTCAAGCCCGTGGTTTCGCAAGCGTACGAGTCAACTGTATCTCCCTACTTAACTAGGTAGATACATTATGATTATTATTATATCATCATCATCATCATCATCAGCCTATAGCAGTCCACTGCTGGACATAGGCCTCCCCCAATAAGCGCCATAGCGCCCTGTCTTCAGCTTGCCGCATCCAGCATCTACCTGCAGTCTTTCGCAGGTCGTCATCCCACCTGGTCGGAGGGCGTCCTAGACTACGTTTGCCGAGTCGTGGTCTCCACATATATATCATAGTGATATAATGATATAATGACTGAGGCTTACGGACAAACAGAATTACCGTTTAAGTTAGCTTCTAGATAAAATGTATACCTACTTACCGTGAAACATAAAAAAAGGATTAAGTATTTATGTTAGATTTTTTTTATTAGGAAAAAAAATATGATCAAAAAGAAGTTACTACGCCTCCGTAGTTAACTGATATTTTTATCGAGCTCTATGAAAAATATAACAATTTAAAGTCATGTCGGAAAAATCATAGCAAAAAATGAAAATAGTGTGATTGAGCATTTAGCAAAATATTCGGTACAGTGCGACCTCGATTTCTGTAAAATTACAATAATTGCCCTGTACATTCAAATCGGTAGGTACTCTACTTGACAATAGATAGACACTGCCAAAATTGTGGCATTTATCGCTATATAAGTACTTAGTATTTTTATTGCAAACATGTTGTGAAGGGGATCTTAAAGATAAAATGTTTCAAACATGCACCCTGCTAGGGCACGGCAATATTTGGCTAGGTTTGTTCTTTGTAGGCGTTTATTGCAAATAGTTTACATTCAGTTAGCAATACAGTTGCTAGCTTAAGACAGAAAAGTATATTACTTACTATTGAATGATTTAATTGTCGACTGGTACACGGGTTAATGAAGAGGAGGTAGGAACTACTTCCTAAAGTAGTAAAGGGTTAATGTGACTTCAATCCATACTGCATAGATTTATTGATGAAACTAATAGAGCCATAGAGTCTCCATGTATCTGCTGTCATTGAACATTTGAAATTCGAATATCACGGAGATCTATTCGAACTTTGAATAGTACTGAATAATAATAGCTGTATGAAATCGTGCATTCGAGTCTATTGCGTGAATTCGTACAGTAGCATAACAAAGGCAATTGGAGTACCTACACTGGCGAACGATGTGTTTAAATTCTCTTACTACCAACAATTGTGGGGGTCCTAGCTCCTACTGTGTCGTTCCAACGGCAGGATTCTCCTCCACGTTCCTTTTTGAAAGACTGGTGGACTGTATTTCTAGGCGCTTATTCTTGAAAGGTTCGATTCCTTCTAGGCGTTTATTCTTGAAAGGTTCTTCCGATTTGCTGGTTTTACTTCTTGCTGACCTGTTTACTTCCTGAGAATTACTTGCTGACTACTAACGATTACTCACTTATAAAATAAACTACAGTTCAGAAGGTTATTATTGCTCATGATGCCCCGTTTGCACCTAATACCAAGGCGCCATAACATTAGATAATAAAGTATGGATAAAGATAACGGACAAAAACGTTTTAATGTAACTCAAATAACGATCAATTAAAATTATATCCACGCCTGAATAAATCAATATTTGATACATTTCAGTTGGAACCTACCTTTTGCTAGGCCTTTAGGTATTTACTACTGTACCTGAAACCTGTACCTGTACCTCGGTAAACGTAGTGTAGGATGCCCTCCGACCAGGTGGGATGTCGACCTGCGAAAGACTGCAGGTAGATGCTGGATGCGTCAAGCTGAAGACAGGCTGCTATGGCGCTCATTGGGGGAGGCCTATGTCCAGCAGTGGACTAACGTAGGTTGATGATGACGATGATGATGATGACTGTAACTGAAAGTAATTTAGTTTTGAGACACCTGCTCAATCCTTTGCCTCCGCAACACTTTAAAGTATTCAATACAGATAGGATTAACCTGCCCTTTGAATAGTTTTATCTAAAATCTATCTATTGTTTAAGAACGTGTTGTCTCTGAACCCTAATTAAAATGGAAGACAAAGGCAAAACCTATTAAAGCCATCTGAAATCTCAACCTTTAGAATTCCACTTGCTAATAACCAATCCTGATGGTCGGCTTTGCAACCCTTCGATTAAGCTGGATTTGAGCCCTAAAATTCCAAAATGTATCTAATTAAAATACCCGTGGTAAAGTTTCTTTGAAATGGCAGTTAATTTGCAGTTTTAGGGTTCGCTGCAAATAAGCCTCGACCACCTGTGTCGGCCACATTGTCCATAAGTTTTGACATTTTGTGGGAGAGGTCAGAGTGTGACGCCAGGTGGCTCATTTGCAGCGACCCTTAAATCTATCTATTGTTTGAATACAGCCATAGGTAAGGCCTGTTTAGACTCACGTGGTATTGCTCCATTTCAATTTAAGGCGGTACTGCGAGGCACACCAGCACCGCCACCTAAATTATCTTTTTATACACTTGTAATAAAGTAAATTCAAGTGAAAGCTAAAAACAATAATGACATAAATAAGCACGTACCTACAAATAGTGCTATTTTCTTCCTTTATGCGCCGACGCGGTGAGCTCAAAAGGGTCTCCGCTTTATGCTGGTCTGCACCAGGATAGGTAGAAAACAGTTTGCTTCACACCTGGAGCCACAACTGGGCAACTGTGTCTGGGCAACTGGGTTGGAGACTTTTCTGCCAGTGTCAGTAATGGAAAATAATTGTAAAATCAATGAGTTATGAAATTGTGAAGATTGTTTGATATTTTGACCAGACCCCTGTTCGTTATCTAGCAGGGGATGGATACCACGTGCAGGTTGGGTTGGCTTGGGAGATGGAAATGTTGGAGTCCCCCTTACTCCCCTTAAAAATTTCAAGAGCCTTAGATAAAAAAAAATACCAGTCAAATTCGAATCCGTCAATGTTAACCGGAAACCCTATGGCATCGTTGGAAAAAAGAAGAGGTTACCTATAAATTGTATGTACAAAACATAATACACGTTTTCTTTCCACTGCTTGAATATATTCAATTCTTATCCATAGCCCGGGTAGCATAACTACTGTCACACATAATATTGAGAATAAAAAAAAACGAAATACTCGACGGAATACCCGCGCGGAACCGAGCGCTAAATGCAAGCGAAACTTATAGCTACTGGTTCTAGCAAATACCGCGTAGTATTTTTTATAATTGATTTAGCAATTAATAGGATTAAATTTAACCAATTACATTAGTAGGTCTGAATAGGCGTTGTATCTTTTGTCTTATTTGAGCCTCTATCGGTTGTTTGAGGCATTGTGTGGATGTGCCTTAATAAAAGCAACCGCCTTTATTAAGGCACATGCACACAATGTTAGCCGAATCATATCGGACCTTGACTCGCTATGGCTCGTACACCCTGTCAAAGTTGATGGATCGACCAATGGACGTATCATTAGGTTTATAACAATAACTTTATCAATCGCACCTAAGTGACGTCACGTCACGAGATGATAATAATTGACCCTAGAATTAATCAATTGAGGAGACAGGGTATATATTTTTAACATAGTTTGCTTAGGCACTTTGATCATTTCTTATAACGCCGCCGCCGGCCGGCGGATTGGTACGACATTTCAATGTTTGAATATTGTATTCAGCCGACTGTGTTTTGCAAACGGCCGGCCGCCGCGCCGGTGTGGAGATAAACAAAACTATACGGTATATTAACGACATTTAAACAAATATGAGTGGTGGCAGTCACGGCGTAAGAATTGAACCCTCCCAACCCATACAGCCCGTAGATGTCTCAACAGGCGATTACGGATACCTACCAGAGATAGGCCAGCAGCGTCCTTCTGTGTGTTTTAACAATCTACCGTGATCAAAATTCCGCCTGCATAGCGTGGTTATTATGGCAAAGCTCCTTTGTTTGGGGGAGGCAGGTCCAGCAGTGGACTAATAGGTAAACCTATACAGGGTTATTGGTAATTCACTGACACTGCGTGAAGTGCAGGTGCCGCCTAAAATCCCGAACACGTTCGTGAAGGCTTTAACACGTCGATTGCTGAAATCACACCGTATGTGTTTTCTACAAGTGACTAATATGCGTAAATCCACACTTTTATTGTGTTTTTATGCAAACAGGAAATCGTTCTCAGTTGTAATATCTTAGTGGGTACACAATGCATAAAACCCCTGTCAGGGCACAACTTGGTATTGGTGGATCGAAGGGGCTCCATTCGTTAATTTTCCTCTAGAGATACTTTATTTGAAATTAAACTTGAAACGGCTCTGCCCTGAATTAACAGTGGTAAATCGGTCTTTCGTAATTTTTTTATCAGAGGTAACTTAGAATAACATAAGAATTGAGACTTTGTGTCATGATAGGCGGAACCTGCAGTTCACACAGTGTCAGTGAATGATAAATAACCCTGTATAGGTAAGTAAGCAAAATTGTTATCCAAGTAAACTCGACTCAATCATTTAATATGTCCCCTTGGCCTATTCTCCTTAAGTGGACTTAAATGCGCATCCCAGTGCATTCACATTCCTTTATCGCTCTTGACCACGAATACCCGCTCCAAAGGTACAGATAAGACTCCGAGTATTAAATTACTTTTTGTACAAACAAAATGAAGTTGCTATTGTTATATGTCTTAATCCCTGGGATATTCAGTGCTCCGAAGAAAATCAGCTATTCTGTAGTGAAGTCGTGCAATGTTGGCGAATTGGTTGAAGAGATTGCTTCTTACGAATCTGTTGTTCAAGATATTATTGATTTTGTGACAACGGGACCTTTCAAAGGGAAGACATATGATGAGTGAGTACTTTTTTGTTAAGAAATGAGTTGTGATTATAGTTTTACTAACCCTTGATGCATTCAACTGTATAGAAACTTACAAGCGTCTAATTCTTTATAAGTTACTACATATGTTATTATACTTAATAGTAATTAAACGTGTTTTTATTGTATAGCTACTAGTTATTTATACATATATGTACTTGTACGTACTGTGATCGATAAAGTGAAGTTTACTTCACTTACCTAGATAGATGCTTCAGTATACATTATAAAAACAAAAAAAAATATATAAATAAAAAATTAAGATAATTTGATCAATCTGTAAAAACTAAAACCGGACTACGAATCTCGTAATTTAATAGATAGTGTTTTTTAATACGAGTAATATGTAAATATAACGGGCTGTGACTTAAAGTTGGTTGAAAATAACGATTGATCATATTTTTAAGTGTGTAGGTATGTTTCCACCATTGTCCTTATTGATTTCATAAGACGCATTACGTATCGAATTGATAAGATACGGGAGATGGTAATGCATATGCGTATCTAATCGATTTGTTAACCAAGTAAAAGGATAAATAAGTACACACCAATCTCTACCTGTTTAAAAAGCCTTTCCACACTCACGCGAGAAGCCGCGAACAAACCGCGAATCATCAAACTCTGCGCACATTAATCAAACGCCGCTACCACGCAACACAAAACTTGTAGGAAGCTATTTTGTCAAATGACGAATCTCGTAATTTAATAGATAGTGTTTTTTAATACGAGTAATATGTAAATATAACGGGCTGTGACTTAAAGTTGGTTGAAAATAACGATTGATCATATTTTTAAGTGTGTAGGTATGTTTCCACCATTGTCCTTATTGATTTCATAAGACGCATTACGTATCGAATTGATAAGATACGGGAGATGGGAATGCATATGCGTATCTAATCGATTTGTTAACCAAGTAAAAGGATAAATAAGTACACACCAATCTCTACCTGTTTAAAAAGCCTTTCCACACTCGCGCGAGAAGCCGCGAACAAATCGCGAATCATCAAACTCTGCGCACATTAATCAAACGCCGCTACCACGCAACACAAAACTTGTGGGAAGCTATTTTGTCAAATGACGAATCTCGTAATTTAATAGATAGTGTTTTTTAATACGAGTAATACGTAAATATAACCGGCTGTGACTTAAAGTTGGTTGAAAATAACGATTGATCATATTTTTAAGTGTGTAGGTATGTTTCCACCATTGTCCTTATTGATTTCATAAGACGCATTACGTATCGAATTGATAAGATACGGAAGATGGGAATGCATATGCGTATCTAATCAATTTGTTAACCAAGTAAAAGGATAAATAAGTACACACCAATCTCTACCTGTTTAAAAAGCCTTTCCACACTCACGCGAGAAGCCGCGAACAAACCGCGAATCATCAAACTCTGCGCACATTAATCAAACGCCGCTACCACGCAACACAAAACTTGTGGGAAGCTATTTTGTCAAATGTATCTAAAAATAACGTGTCGATGCCTATAATTGAAGCACATTTTCGTGCTGCGTAGCAGTGCCTCTGATCTGCGACAATTTCAGGTGTGGATGCATTCGCAAATTCGTCGCGGCTTCGCGTCGCGTTCAAGCCTCGTTCCAGAATTTGTCGGTTTTTAGTCACGCGAAATAGGGTTTGCAAGGCGCGCGTGACTGTCCCACTGGAGTGGAGAGCCTTGGCAGTTTTGCCGTGATACAGACCGCGATTCGCGCCGCAATATCAAACCGTGATTCGCGTGCGAGTGTGAAGAGGCCTTAAGACTTCTTAACTCAAGTGTCTACTTTACATTGACACGCTCCGCAGACAAGTAATGAGATAACAGAATATAAAAAGAGCTCGCAGACTATTATTATTAGTCCATAGTTTCATCCAAGATGAATTTATTTTGTGTTTTATTTCTAACTCTCATTGTAACAATAACCTGTGAAAATTCGAATTCTTGTGAAGATATTTTAGGCAATCAGTTGATTGAAGAAATCAGGTCTTACGAAAATGTTAGGGATAAAATATTGGAATACGTAATTGAAGGTGATTTCAAAGGAAAGACCTATGATCAGTGAGTAACCTGTCTGCAATGGGTAGGGCGAAGCTAAAATCTCTCCTGTTATTTAAATTGGTGCTGAAAATCACAAAACAAGAAGAAGGTGTTTTTGAATTGTTTTCAATGTTCGCAATTCGTCAACTTATTTAGAATAATTAACGTATTACGCGATAAGTGTTTTTCAATTTTTTATAAAGTAATAAATTTTATTTGTGTGTTCTTTGTGATGTATAATTCTTTATCTAAGATAAATAATTACACATCATAAAGAAACACAAAGTTTTAACAATTGATTTGATTTCAGATTAGCGAAGTTCGTAGACAAGTTTGGAGCTCGGGTTTCTGGATCCGAGGTGTTGGAGAAGTCCATAGATTATATGATACAGCTGACTAAAGATGAGGATTTAAATGATATAACCACGGAAGATGTAGAGGTAAAAGAAAAGACTTAAATTTTTTTTTAGTTTTTTTTTGAGATGATATAAAATTAAAAGGATTAGCTACTTAGGTTATCCAACGATAGATACATAATCCTGCGTTCAACGTAAACTTCAAGTATATTATTATTACCCACAGGTTCCGCATTGGGTGAGAGGTGAAGAAATAATAACAATGCTCGAACCAAGGAAGAAAAGCATCGCCGTATTGGGACTCGGGAAGAGTGTCAGTACTCCGCTCGAAGGTATCACAGCTGAGATAATTGTTTTCAAAAACTTCACCGAACTTGAAAATACGTCAGAGGACCAAATCAAAGGCAAAATCGTTGTTTTTAATCCAGTCTTTACAAGTTATTTTGAAACCGTTGCATATAGATCGGGGGCTAGTAAAGCTGCCGCTAAAGGAGCTATTGCTTCGTTGGTGCGGTCTATTACAGATTTCTCGATTAACTCACCTCACACTGGCTCACAAACATATGACGAAAATATTCCCAAAATACCGACCGCAGCTATAACTGTAGAAGATGCAGATTTGTTTGAAAGAATACAAAATCGAGGCGAAAAAGTGGTATTAAATATCAAAATGCAATCAACGTATGCAACTAACACTTCTAGAAATACTCTCGTTGACTTAAAGGGTTCGGAACACCCTGAAAAGCTGGTAATAGTGTCTGGCCACATCGATAGTTGGGATGTAGGCCAGGGTGCTATGGACGATGGAGGTGGTCTGTTCGTGAGCTGGGCAGCGCCAGTCGTCCTGCACCACCTGAAACTAAAACCAAAGAGGACAGTAAGAGCTATTTTTTGGACTGCAGAGGAGCCTGGATTAATTGGCGCGGTAGCTTACGAAGAAAAGCATAGGAATGAAAGTGGCAACATTAATTTTATCATGGAATCTGACGAAGGGACATTCGCTCCTCGTGGATTGGAGGTAGCTGGAAATCAAAAAGCGAGATGCATAGTCGCGGAAATACTGAAACTATTTACTTCGATAAATGCTTCGACTTTAGTAGAGAATGATGCGCCAGGATCTGATATTACAGTTTTAACAAAAACAGGTATTCCCGGAGCGGGTTTGTTGAATGCGAATGAGAAATACTTCTGGTTTCACCATACAGAAGGAGATACAATGAATGTCTTGAATAAAGAAGAACTGGACTTAGGAACAGCTTTTTGGACTGCTGTAGCCTATATTATAGCTGATCTGTCTACTGACATACCGCGATAAGACACATACTACTTTTGGTCCTTAAATAAAAATGTAATGATATTTCGCACTTTCATTAATAATTTAAATTGTATGCCAACTTTATGTGAGTTGATCAATGTTAGTCGAACGCAAAAAATTTGGTTTTTAAGTAGAAATTGAAACATTTCTTAAAAATTATCTGTGTTCGTAAATCAAGTGTCTTTTGGGTTTTGTCAATAGCCGTTGTGGGAATACTAGATATTGCCACGAAAAAAGGAACGTGAATTTTTGAGATACATGACACAACATTTTTTAAATGATGTACTAAACACATTATCTTCGAGTGTTTTCGATAAACTTGAATGGTTTTATGTGCGCCATTAAAAAGTCAATCCTACTTTAGGTATGGTGATCATAATAATCATCATCATCAGTGGCCCTTGTATTCACGAAAGTATAAATGAATTTAATACCATTTTCTCTCCGCCGCCGTTTTGTGGGGTTTACTTACTATAAGACTGAATAAATTGGTGTAATTAGGGGGTAATTTATTATTCGTTCCAACCCCTGAAATTACAATTAATAACGGCTTATAACTTGATTCATTCAAGTTACTAAAGGGATTATCTTTGCTAATAATTAGTTTCAAAACCGAAACTTAGTGAGTTTCTTTTTGACGACCTAACAGGTTATTTATTTATGAAAATGAACATGTTATTATGCGCACAATAAATCAATAAAATTCGTATCACAAAAAAATACATAGTTTCAAAAAAAGTACCAGTACATATAAAATAAAATAATATGCAAGTAGCTTACCAATTTATTGTCTTTGGATTTTTTGATGGGATTTCCTCCGTACGAGTATATGTATCTCCAGCATTAATGTTAAGTCTTTAACCCTAGGTCACTAAACATATTTTCGAGTTACACAGTCACTACACATTAGTCGTTCTAACTAACAAAATTAAACGCCAATATTTTACTGCGGAAGTAATGCGTAAGCATAGGGTACTAAAACACTAAATTAGGAATGTACTGAGCGTGGCAGGGTATGGTAGTGCCGGGAACATACCTAAACAGCTAATGCGCGGGAACCGTGTCGCCTGTGAGACTAATGTTTAGTGATCTAGGGTTAATAAAAAAAAATATCTTTGAGCTACGTCGGGTATATTATAATATAAGTATCTACATAGGTAAAGCTATATTTAAATTGTACCTTTGTCAATAAATTCCTATACTTTATAACTTGTCTGTATAGAGTACATCAACGCTCGTAACGTTCGTATCGTTCGTTAAAATTTACTATTATTTGTTTGTACTGCACCTTGGAAATTCAATGGAGTGGAAATGAAATATTCCATTTCTCTTGCCTACGGTTCTCAGGAAGGCAGCACTCGACATGCCTGTGAGTTCTCTGTTATTGCTGTTCGGCAAGCTTTCGATGTTTACGCTATTTCCTATTAAATTTTTCTCCAGGGATATTCAACCACCAAAGACAGGCTTTGAATTCCCGCGCAAATGTAAAGTGTTGACGAAATATATCTCCTTTTCTATTTTCATACGTTCAGTTCAGCTCAGTTCATTTATTTATTCATTTTTGATACAATCACGTACACTCGGAAATGTCATATAAATAGCATGATTACATATAAAATTAATCAGCAATAGCTTCGTTAATATTTTAAAAGATTTACATATTAAAAAAAATCTGATTTTTTCACAAAAAATATTAAAATTAAGTTCCTTACATGTAAAGGTAATTTATTATAGAATGTTATACAAAGGTAAATAATGCTCTTGTTTAGTTTTGTTTTTTCCGATATCATAATATACGGGTGCAAAACTTTAATAAATCATAATATGCGAAGAATGAATCATTGCCTAGCTAACTATCTCCATTTGTAAAGCTACCGAATTGCTTTCTAAAGCCTTTTTACTTACCAATGATCTTCGAATAAATCATGTCGTCAAAGCGAGGCAATCAACACGCGATTCCGTTGTCTGTTGTCTGAATTCACAAAGAAATCTCCGCTATTTTGAAAGACCGCTTTGATTTTGATGACTAAGCACCTGATTCGCTTTACTAGATTTTTAAGAGGTTCAGTATTTACGAGTATAAATAAACTGCACGCAATCAAAATGGGAAGGAACCTTCTCAAAGTAAATATTTTAAGTCACATATCTAATACAATCCACGCGTAGTCGGAATGCGATAAACGCCCTGCCACTTTCTTTCACTTTGAAATGGTTCTATCAAATTCTCATTGCGCGTGGATTATAAAGGAAGTCCAACCCAATCTTCTAACTGTTGATAGTTCGATTGTTCCTTTACTTTATTCTCACCTAGCTCAAGGAACTTCAATTAAACTTATCTTAAATCTCGCCCCTCCAAAAGTTCCCAGCAGTCTTTATTTCCCTCCGCCAGCTGTGATAAGGCGAGCGTGCTATAATGGATACTGCCTAAAGTTCAGTGGAGTTGGCCCGACTTGAAGCCAGAGATTAGGATTCGCAATGCAGCACCTAGTTAATCGTTTTCCTAATGGAATTTGCTAGAGTGCGCTTCGAGCAGTAAGCAGTCTTCGAACAGTCGCGCTGTTTGCCGAGACAAACGGCGCAAACTGCTAGAACTTGATAAAATACTTTATACTGTAACAATTGCTAACGCATTTATACGACACTTTGACTGCGGTTTTTTTTCGACGATTGCGATCTTTTTTTTTACCTAAAAAATTCGTGCTGCCGCTCTACACAGCGGTTGTGTTGCGCCGCACATGCGTTTCGTTCGAAAAATATTACAGCTCTGCGGAGTCACAAAGATCTGTATTTTCTCAGCCGCTGCGCTAGTGTGGATTTACGCATACTAGTCACTTGTAGAAAACTCATACCGTGCGTTTTCAGCACTCAAAGTATTAAACGCCTTGAGCCGTCTTTTAGCGTAAGTCTACAACTTTTGAAAACGATGGTAAATAAAAGCTTTTTATTACGCAAAGGGCAAATAAGGTAAAATAATCAAGCAAGTAGAAAAAATAAAAGAAAGAAAGAGAGAAAGAATGCATGTGCTTTATTCCGTTTAAATTCCATTATCTTTAGGGCGATCGTGCCTCGACATGAAACAAGAATGCGATAGGGTAGGTAACAGTGTACTAAAGGATCTCATAAAAGCTTTTTCCGAAAATCTGGCGACGCGACGCGACGTGATAAAATTGTGGAGCACGTTCTGTGGTGTTCTATTATGTATGTTATTTCCTCTACGATATGAGAGTTCCATCTCGAGTGTATATTTTTTCCAAATAGGACTCAGGGGGTGTATTCAATCAAACGAATATCCCATATAACCAAATTTTTGCTATAAATAAGTGGTCGGCTATAAATAACCTAAAATATTGTTTATTGCTTCATAAGCCAGTTCTCATAAGCTAAAGAGAAAAGAATCATACTATACATGTGAGAGTTTGGATGTTTAGATGGATGGATGAATAAATAAATAAAGCTGGACAATTCACACAGCATTATCTAGCCCCGTGGTAAGCAGAGCTTGTGTTATGGGTACTAGATAACTGATAAACATAATACAATACATTACATAGATAGATATTTTTTATTATACATAGAAAACGACCAGAACACCCAGAATAAATATCTGCAGATCGTACACACACTTGTTCCGAGGCGGGAATCGAACCCGCAACCTCCTGCGTCGCAGGCGGACCTTCGCCCACCGCGCCACATCGGTCGTCAAATGGATTGACGACCCATGACGTTGAATGGATTGATGTTTGTTACTTCTTCACGCCAAAAGGACTGAACGGGTCAGGCTGAATTTGTACAGATTGAGCTCTAAGCTTGGAATGAAACATGCTCAGAATAAGCTACTTAGAAGTTAGAGTTTGTTAATAGAAGTTGTTAATAGAGTATTGTTACAATAGAACATTGTTGATCGAAGCATAAAATAGTTCCCATCGTAAAGAAATAACCGTTAAACGGTTCCATAGAGGCAAAGCGTGCGAAGCCGCGGGAAGAAACTATTATATAATAATACTAAGGCTAGCCGTAGTATTTTAAGGCTTACAGCTAAATTCTACGTGCCTGTTTAGAAACTACAAAGCTTTCGGACCGTCAAGAAGATTCTATATGGAACATATTCGATACCTACCAGCTTGCGCTTTAACAAACTGATTTTTCTGAAAGCATTCTGAGTGTTTTAATCAGCCTTGACGAAGAATACACTCGTTGAATTATTTTTTCATACTAATTAAATGTCTGAGGGTTTTTCTGTACCTGTCACGTTATAATTCCTAGCCTAGCTTGTTTCTTACGAGTAAGCCAAGTACTTGCCTTTAGAGGTGACTCTTGAGATTTAACAAGATAGGGAAAAATGAAGATATGATAACACGTACCTTATCATTAGAAGATCTCTACATAAAATTAATGAGATAAAGTAATGTTGCGATGCCCTTGCAGGGTGCATGTTGGACTATCTGTAAACCAGTGAGTATTGAGTGAATATAATATTTAGGTTAACGAACCCACAAAAAAGGTACGAGATTAGTACCTACTAACATTTTATGTACTCGTAAGTCCCTACAATACAATACAAAGACGCTTTATTGCACATCAAGACGGAGAAAAATCTGTATCCGCCCATTGTGCATAATTCACAATGGACGGCCTTATCGCTCAGAGCGATTTCTTCCACTGTAACTTTGCCTACCTGATTATGTGAGTGAGGGAATAGAGAGTGCATCTGTGTTTGCGCGCACACTTATGCACTATAATATGTACTACGCACCTAGCGTTAGGCTAGTCTGCGTTCAGACTGGCCAACCCGCCGTGACCATGCTTCATCAACATTTAATACCTACCTAGTACAGTTATAGAGAAATTACAATTACGTTTACGTTTAGATGATGCCGTGCCGTGTGAATTGTAGAGCATAATTTATTTATTTTGTTTACTAGTAGGTAAGGCCTACTAGTAAACAAAATAAATAAATTGCCAGATGCGGCAAGCTGAAGACAGGGCCCCATGCGCTCATTAGGGGAAGCCTATTTCTAACAGTGGACTATTATAGGTTGACGATGATGATGATGATGAGGCACTTAGCCATGACAGTAGTAAAAAAAAAACGTGGAAAGTGTGACCTTTAATTCTTATACATACACTTTTCAAAATCGTTTAATTCTGTAACTAAATATATTTGTTTTGCGAAACAAACATAAGAAGTTCTTTTGTTTTCTGTGTTAGGCGCTACGCCAACAGGGTAACTTTCGTTGAAAAAACTGTCAACTTTTTAATATTGTACACTAGTTTCTGCCAACCGGCTCGCACGCATTGTTTTATGGTTAATTCTATCTAATGGAAACTGATGGATAAAAAGTAGCCTTTGTTTGATTCCAGACTTAGGGCTACATCTATGTATGCAAACTTCAGCCCGATCCATTCAATAGTTTAAGCGTAAAGAAGTAAGAATTTTTTTCCACCGTCAAACCTAATCAAGCATTAGGATTTATAATATTAGTATGAAGTGAACTTAGTCACTCCGTGGCACTGTTTAAGAAGAAGTTTGTATATAAACATCAAGTTGCGAGTTGACTGTCGCCGCAATAGTTGCTCCGTCTACATACCGCCTTAGATATAACCTCTGTAAGTTAGTCCCGAAATATCAGGCCGCTTGAATTGCCTCTGGTTGTTTTGAGAAGTTATTATGTCAGTTCTCTGAAATTGTCATAAAAACAAGATAGCAGATTAATCCCAAGAATTCTCTGAGCATAGAATTTGGACAGGCATTCTTCAAATAAGTCTGTGTCTGACAAGCTCTCTGATAATATAAAATATGCCTTTGAAGTCAATCTTATAGGCCACACATCTAGAAATATTACTCGTATCTAAATATAAAATATGTGGTAAATACTATATGTGGTGTCTTTGACTGTGTTTTGTGTTGTATCATCCAGTGGTCTACCTTGTCTTTATAGAGTTACTAGCTGCTGCCCGCGGCATTGCACACTATTTTCCGGGATAAAACGTAGCCCATGTCCATCCCCAGGATATCATCTATCTCCCTGCCAAATTTCACTGAGATCCGTTCAGCCGATTAAACGTGAAAGTTAACAAACAGAGTTACTTTAGACTTTATAATTAGTTGGATAGGCGGGTATATCTGGCGATTTTTTTTTTTTAAGTATAAAATACCCTACTCTATCTTACCCGATACGAGCATTGTATTTATTCATACTTTTTATTTATTATTTCAAATTCTTGATCCTATAACTTACTCAGAGACTTTATGTATCTATTCTATTTTGACGACCGATGTGGCGCGGTGGGCGAAGGTCCGCCTGCGACGCAGGAGGTTGCGGGTTCGATTCCCGCCTCGGAACAATGGTGTGTACGATCTGCAGATATTTGTTCCGGGAGTTCTGGTCGTTTTCTATGTATAATAAAAATATCTATATATGTAATGTATTGTATTATGTATATCAGTTATCTAGTACCAATAACACAAGCTCTGCTTACCATGGGGCTAGATAATGCTGTGTGAATTGTCCAGCATTATTTATTTATTCCAAATGAACATTATTATATTTGACTTATGTATATTGTTTACTGCTTGACATACATTATGTATTATAAGCATGCTATATTTATTTATTAATTCATGTCATTGCTAAAAAGAAGTTGTTTTGGAATTTACTGAAATGTACGAAATCGAATGAGGCAAATTAATATGGAGTGAAGGAAATATGGAGTGAAGGTAATATGTAGTGAAGGGAATTTCGAGTGAAGGGAATATGGAGTGAAGAGAATATGTAGTGAAGGGAATTTCGAGTGAAGGGAATATGGACTGAAGGGAATTTCGAGTGAAGGGAATATGGAGTGAAGGCTCTAAGAAAAGGGATGGAGGGAAAGTAAATGGTTTACTTCACATGCGTCATGTTGTGTTATGGTATACAATCTACATCAAATCTTGGTAGATATTACAAATTAATTTTTTTATCGTCCCGTCCAAAATAATCAAAATGGGTTGCAAGATTGCAACCCATGCTTGATCGTTCATTTACCAATGGAGGGGGGTAAGTATGAAATGAAAAAACTTCATAGTTTCCTCTCTAGGTGGAGCTAACAGCGCTAGAGTCGAAAATCTTTGAGACATATTTCTCTGTAGTAGAAACTTCATATCCGCGTGCGGTTTTATCGTTCCAAAATTAAATTAATTAATAAAATGTCAAACAATTCACTGAATTTATAGTGACATTTCTCAATAAGACACCCAGAATAAACAGCAGGCCCATTATTACGTGGATCAGTTTCGATGATTTCGTGAGATGCCGCGACAGCGCAGCTATAATAAGGTATAACAAAGTTACAAACAAAATGATATAGAGGTTCCACCAGACTCCTGAACTACTCATCCGGTTGTGATGAATGAGGTGTCAACGGACACAGGCTACATTTTATGGGACACACAAGCAACATGACGGATGTTGTTCCCGGACGGTGTATCAATATCAATCGACAAATGCTACAATTTATACGAACGAAATCAATACAACATGTAACATCCATTCAAAGAATTGGGGACTCTGAACTTTTTATACGAGAGATTTTGACGACCTCTGTCGCGAAGCCGCCTGCGATGCAGGAAGTCCGATTCTCGCCTCGGGACAAAATGTTTGTAAGATCAGCAGATATTTATTTCACGTTTTCCTGTAATTTTTCTAAAAACATTTTTCTATGTAATGTACTTATGGTATTCTATACATACACAACAGCTTGGGGCTAGATGATGCTTTGTGGATTGTCCAGCATTATTTATTTTGGCCCATAGCATATTTTGTTTTAAGCACGAATGTTTTTAATATTCTTGCTTAAAACAAAATAAGGGCTAACGAACTAGAATTTTCCACCAGGTTAAAACACCTTTTTCAGATAAAAGTCCTCTGTCCTTTACGTGATCCCCTTCTATCTTCTAACCTTCCAAGTCTTATAATTTTCATCCACTAGCTAGACATAGGCTTCCACTAATGAGCGCCATCACGCTCTGTCTTCAGTTTGCCGCATTCAGAGTCTGCCGCAGTTTATCGCAGGTCATCATTCCACCTGGCTGGAGGAGGCCCAGTTGCCTCCACTACTTTCGCGCTCTCAAGGACACGTTTACTCCAGCGGTTATCGGTTCTTCGCGAGATATCGCCAGCCAACTGCCACTTCAGCATGCTAATTCTTAGAGCGAATATATCCGACAGAGAACCAAAGTTATAGACATAAACCTTGGTTCTCTGTCGGATATATTTGTTACGTATCGTATCCTTCAGAGAAACTCCGAGCATAGCTCTCTCCATAGCTCGCTTACATCTATGATTAATTAGGGAAAGTACTTCATGCCAAAGTTAATATGTAAGTAAGAATATTTACCCAGTCGAGGAACATTCTAAAAAGTTTATGTAAAATATTTTAGTATAATTAGGGCTTACAAATCCAGTTACTTAATTAACTTTGTTCATTTTGTGTGCTTTTAATATTCAAAATTTAGATCAAAGGATTAAAATATTGAATAACGTTGTGTAGGCCTTTGATGGGTGATCCATATTCATAGGCTGAGCTGTACAGTGCAGCCACCAAAATGTTTTTCCACTTTCACTTTCTGTAATTGTCTTACTAATATTATAAACGCGAAAGTTTGTACAAGTATGGATGGATGTTTGTTACTCTTTCACGTAAAAACTACTGAATGGATTTTAATGAAACTTTACAATAATATAGCTTATACATCAGAATAGCACATAGGCTACAATTCATAAAGATATATTGTATATTATCCAAAATATCTATCACCACGCGGGTGAAACTGCGGGACGCAGCTAGTAAATAATAAATATAGAAAATTATTTTGTTAAATTTAATATTATTAATGAAATGAAATGAAATGAATTTATTTGTTAAAAGACTAAACTAAACGTGTCGGTAATCATGTAAGTCCAGTAACAAAATGGCTTTGCCTCAGCATATTATATGTAGTTTGGGTCGTTTCTCTTCACAATAATGACTAGTTTGACTTTAGTTGTGACTTTGCGGGAAATGATATTTTTTTTCTAGTAAGTACTATCTTATGTAAGTTTATTATAATGTTTGTAATGTAGGTGGTTACGCTTGTTGTGATTGTTTACAAATTAATGTAAATAATTATACCGCTTTCTTGATTGGATGGTATTTCACCTATCTATTAAGAATGTCTTATTTTAATAACTTATTTTGGTGAACTATCCATCAAAAGTCGGTATAGATTGCACCGACACGCCCCATGCAGGGGACCGCAAGAAAGCCGCCATCTTGGTGCTTCGAGTCTTCGTAAACCATTAGACCAACCAACACGCGTCCCTCACTAATTTATCTTTATAAAAGTTGTACTCTGATAAATCCGTATACCACCGCATCTGCTACGCTGGCAACTGCTGGTAATCCGCTTGTGTGTGTCAAAGACATTTCAGTGACGTCACAGGAATCCAGGGCGATTCCCGAGGCACGCATCTTACGATTGAGGCGAGTGGTGAACTGGGTGAGTTGTTATTATAAGGCATTTATAGGTGATTTGCTTTCTTCCAAGGCAGCGTACGTTTCAACAAGTGTCTATTCCCCGCATCCCGCAGGATTTACTTTTAAGTTTAAACCAGCATTCATTTATCCCAGGTCGTCCAAAGTTACTAGGGCTGGGCAACCGCTTAGAATAGAGGATTTAGTCCTGTACTCTCCAGTAAGTATTATGGTATGTAGTGTAAGTATTAGTTTTCTTTTTTAAATCTATATATTTACTAAAGTACCACCGTCTATTTTCTTCTTTCATGTCCAGTCCATCCAAAGGTTGCCTGGAAGAGATCGCTCTAAGCGATAATGCCGCCCTTTATACTTCCTTTATTCTTTTGTTTATTCCTGTATTGTTTTCTGTTTTGTGTGGTATAATAAAGTGTTTTCTGTATATCTATCTTAATATAATAATTATATATGTCTATCCACCTAGAATCATAAGTATAACAACGTGTAGTATTTCTACCTTGAGTAGAAGTTAGTTTACTTGAAACTCCTTAAGATCTCCTAAAATTTATAAGTATTATATTTTTAACTGACTTTAGGAGGAGGTTCTATGTTCGGCTGTATGTGTTTTAATATGTATGTTCGTCAAAAAAAAAAACAATTGCGCTCTCAAAACGTTACTTCCAAACCCATTTTCTTATGTACGAATTTTAAGACAGTTTAGAGTTTTTTTAAAACAACGTATTCAATTTACTTTATATCGTACTCAAATAAGCCCTCTTACCTGATTCATACTAAGTAGGGTCATGCGAGCTTGAATACGACCGTTTGAATGTTAATTTTCTAAAGATTTCTCAACTTTCGTTGCGAATATAAAATACATCAGAATAAATTCAAGATTTTTCCGTTTTTATATGTTTTCTTTACAAAAGTCATAATTTACAGGAATCGTCATCTGACGACCTCGGTGTGTTCGATTCCCGCCTCGGGACAAATGTTTATACTCGTACGATCTGCAGACATTATTTTGTTCAGGGTGTTCTGGGTATTTTCTATGTATTATAATAAATATCTATGTAGTGTATCTATGTAGTTTGTATATATCTGTGTACTGATATACATAATACAATACAATTAGGTATGTATATCAGTCATCTAGTACCCATAACACAAGCTCTGCTTAGCTTGGGGCTAGATGTTGCTGTTTGAATTGTCCAAAATTATTTATTTATTCTGAATTCGCCCATTATATTGCTTGGTAAACAGTTTGGCATTGAAACCCCTGCGACACTCTACGTTTCTGCGTTCATAAGGAATGTTTAATTATTGGCTGATAACAATCAAACAAGTTTTCTATACAATAAGTTCGTAGTATCTATGTAGCAAGCTTGTAGGAACTTTGAAAAGATTTATGCTCGTAGCAATGTACCTGATTAACAACTCGTAGAAGTGTAGCTGAGCGTAGGTCTAAGGAAATTTTCATAGGCTTTTTATTCGCTCGCGGCCCCTCAGTTGCAAACCAGCGCCGGCACGGGACGGACGTGTCTCTCTCGCGTACGGTTTTCAAGTAACGAACGTAAACAATAGTAAATGTTAAGTTAGTGTAACATGCTACGTTTATTCGTATAGATTTTGAAGAATTGCTACGAGATCGTGTTGAAGGTAAATGTAGTATAGTATTTATCTTTTGTCCTTCTTTATCCAAGTTTTGCAGAAATATGATAATTCATTCAGTGATTTGCATATGAATGCAGAAAATGCATTACTAAACAATGTATATTCAGCTGTAGTTGTCTTGCGAATGGTAAGTTCAAGAGGTTATTTTGTTGCAAATATCACTACAGGTGATAATCAATATAGGTCCGTTAAAAAATATACGACTAGTTAGGTTGCCTCGAAGAAATAACTCTTAGCGATAAGGCCGCCCATTTTGTTCTTTCCTGTTTTTTCTCTGTTTTGATGTGCAAGCGTATTTATATTGTGATGTATTGGTATGTACATACATATGTGTCATTTTATAAAGAATTCTTTGTAAAACGTTTTTATACGATTAAAAACTTGGCATAAAACCTTTTTTGGTGTTACCAGCTGCGAGTTTAATAAACTCGCAGTAAATAACGATATTTGTAAAGTCTAGCAATACGAAGGTCAATGTCAGAAGGCATACCTTTCTTGAAGGCTTCAAATTAAGGTTTATTAAGTGACTTGAGAACTTGGATCTGATGTAGCTCTGTCCTAATTTAATATAACGTTTGTTTATATATAAAAAGTTTATATATATGTATATATATGATAATCATTGGAAAAACTAAAATCTGACTTCGAATTCAATCTATTAAACCTTAATTTTACAATGTTTTTAAGTTTTTCGGCATAAATAAATACTAATCTCTCACGAATACAGTTTTTTAACTCACGATCATCTATACTAATATTATAAAGAGGAAAGGTTTGATTTTTTGTTTATTTGTTTGTAATGAATATGGCTCAGAAACTACTGGACCGATTTGAAAAATTCTTTCACCGTTGGGAAGCTACACTATCCCCGGTGAACAAAGGCTATATTATATTTTCAAAAAGTTAGGGATACGTACCAAAACCGTGTGAAGCCGGGAAGGTCCGCTAGTTCTTTATACAATAGCGAAATAATTTTCAAAAAAGGTCCATAATTGACGGAGAAATCGACGATCATACAAAAAAAAAGCCGAAGATCTGAGAAACTCGCCCATTTTTCAAAGTGCATTTGAAAAATTTTTGAATACCAGACACAACAGAAAACAACCGTTGAAGTTGTGTTCCACTTTCAAACACGAATATTTAAGTGATCCTTTCTTTGTTCTGGCGCTATAATTTTATTATTAAAGTCTGTCCACAAGTGGGCCCATGAAAAACACGTCGTGTTACACGCCATGTTATGCCCTGTGTATACATTATATATTTCTCGTGTTTCAATGTGACTGGCAGTTTATATTACCTCTTAGCAACAGAACGGCTAAAGCAATTTTGATAAATAAGATATCAAAATAGTTGGTTGGTTTCCTATAAGGTCCTTAGCTATATTTTGTAGGCTTTAGCCGTCTGATTTGGCGGACCAAATTGGAAAAGCGTAGACTTAGTCGGTTTTTTCTATTATTTTTCGTTGAATATATTTTTTTATTACAATAATATAGCTATCGCAATAGCACATAGGCTACAATTTATAAAGATATATTATCCAAAATATCTATCACCACGCGGGTGAAACCGCGAGGCGCAGCTGTACTTCTAAAGCTATGACTCGTCAAAACACGATAGTATACACAATTTTGCAGTAGAGGGGCAATAGTCAGAGTATAAATATATGCTTGAATCTAATGTTCTTAAATATATCACTTTAGATTAGGTGATTCCAAAGGTTGCCTGGCAGAGATCGCTCATAGCGATAAGGCCGCCCATTGTACAACATATTTTGTATTTGTTTTTTTTCTTTTCCGGTCTTGTGTATCTGTTATTTATTTGGTGTGCAATAAAAAATAGTTGTATTGTATTGTATTGTGATTCTACGAGGATATCAGGTAACAGAATTTGGCATTCAACTGACTGTAGTCATTTTGAACCTCTTTGTTACAGCACATATACATGGGTTAGTAATTTTACGTAAACATGAAAAAACAACCGTCAGCTAAAAAATAAAACGTCAAAGTGGCTATTGTTTTAATTTATTCTTTGGTTCCGGAACTCCATGGTAAGTAGATAGTTTTTATCCAAGAAGGAGGTTTTATGCTGAAGTGTTTGCTTGAAGTTGAACTGAAGTGCAACTTTTAAATACCATTGTACATCATATCGTTAATTAGTCATTCTGATAACATATGCTGTATGCATTATGTGGTCGGACAGCTATTTAGCTCTAACGCGATGTAGTCATGTCGAGATTTACCCCCATATCTTTAGTCATTACCTCAAATAATTCTCCACTCAAACTTGTTTCGAGCATTCCTCCAAAACATGCTCGAGTTTGGTATGCTTAGTCGTTAATTTGGTTATATATCAACCTCTCTTATATACCTTCGCGATGGGTAATTGTAGGTTTCATCGTCGTAAATGTAATTGAGATAGTCTCCAAAATCCATTGTAAATAACAACAAACTATTTCGAGGAGCATTCAAGGTAGGTAGCGAGGTACCTTGAGATGACAGTTCGTTATTCCACTCGTATGAAAAAATTCTCGAAGGCTGTTTCGAGTGAAGGATTTTTTTACGATCAAGCATACCGAAACGCATTTGGAGGTTGAGTAGAGTTTGAATCGAAGTCGAGGTAATGACTAAAGATATGGGGGTTAGTCTTAAAGTGATCTAGTCATACCTGCTGTCTAGTCGTAAAGAAATGTAGTCCTAAAGCTTCTAACCCATATACAATACATGATGTTGTATATCTCGATATATAGGTACAATAATTATGATGTTGTATCCAAAGCTATAATGAATTGGTACCCTATAAACAAGACACGAAGAAAAGGAAGACCTGTAAAACGATGGGACGATGACATCGTAAAAATAGCAGAGAAGACATGGAGTAGAGTAGCTAGAGATCGAGGAAGATGGAAGGAGCTGGAGGAGGCTTTCACCGCTGAAAGCGGTATACTCGCATATGTATAGATATAGATAATGTGTAGATATAGTAATATGGGGCAGCATTTGGTAAACTACGTCAAGTCTTCACGTCATCCATACCGCAATGCTTGAAAACGAAAGTTTTCAATCAGTGCGTCCTACCCGTTATGACCTACGGAGCTGAGACGTGGACACTCACGATAGGGCTGGTCCACCAGTTCAAAGTCGCTCAGCGAGCTATGGAAAGAGCTATGCTCGGAGTTTCTCTGAAGGATAGGATTCGTAACGAATACATCCGACAGAGAACCAAGGTTATCGACATAGTTCAAAGAATTAGCAAGCTGAAGTGGCAGTGGGCCGGCCATATCTCGCGAAGAACCGACGGCCGATGGGGCAAACGTGTTCTTGAGTGGAGACCACGACTCGGTAAACGTAGTGTAGGACGCCCTCCGACCAGGTGGGATGACGACCTGCGAAAGACTGCAGGTAGATGCTGGATGCGGCAAGCTGAAGACAGGGCGCTATGGCGCTCTTTGGGGGAGGCCTATGTCCAGCAGTGGACTGCTATAGGCTGATGATGATGATGAGATAATGTGTAGTTTAGTATTTAAGTGTGAGAAATAAAAGCTGTTTTATTATTTATTTATTTATTTATACCAGGTATGGTGTATACCTGGTATAAATAAATGATCTGGCAAGATTCCATAAAGTGAAATAAAGCTCTTGAATCAAATCCAGTCGATATACATCTTTGCGATCATTACAGCTAGCTATCGCTAGCTCGGGATTTAATATCAACACTTTTAACAAAAAATCCTTTTGCTCTCCCGTTGAACAACAAACTAGGTAAGTATTCTTTACAGGGGGATAAAAGTATTTCGAATTTAAAATGTTGAAAGTGAATAAAAGATTTGAGCTCGCGACTGAAAATTCATTTTGAATTTATGAAGGACCTTCGATAAAATTCGATAATTTTGTTACTACGTTCTCGTTAGTTGAGGTGAAAAATGTAGGTACATTCCACACGTAAATGTTTTTATTTTCGAGCGTTCTAAATCCTTAGGCCGAATTCTGTTAACCAATCGCTTCACTATGAAAATGGTATCGTCACAGAATTGGCCAAAGATGAATGAATTTCCAGATAAATAAATAAATAATGCTGGACAATTCACACAGCATTATCTAGCCCCAAGCTAAGCAGAGCTTTGGGTACCAGATATTTTAATTTTTTTATTTGCTTTGGGGTGGCTTTCGTATCACGGCGGCCATGATAGGCCTATTGTGATCGCCATTTTTACGTTTCAGTCCCGAAGCCGTGGCGTTCATAGTTCGCCACTAACCCTTGCAGCTGCTAGGAACTGTAGGATTTTCTTCGGGGTGATGTCTTTCAGCTCGTCTGGGCTATGCAGATGCTTGCCCAGATGGATGCTGCGTTTGTGCATCAGTGCTCCACACTCACTTAGCAGATGGAGGGGCGTTTCATCCGCCTCCTGACAAAATCTGCAGGATTGTGTGTCGCTTCGCCCTAGTTTGAACATGTGCTTGTTAAGGCGACAGTGTCCAGTTAGGGCTCTTGTCATGATGCATTTGGATTTGGGGAGTCCGTTTCTACACAGGGCAATAGTTCATTGGATCGTAGAGCTATTCTAATTCTCGGTCCCCCGGTTTGCTAGCGGCGTTTGGGGGGGTTGCTCATATCCGTGGTCTCACAGGCTCTCACGCCTCGTTCGATACCCTCGCGGTGCCGCCCTCGGCCCGTGAACCTCAGCCATGCGTACGGAACTTGTTCTGTACGTAGCGCGCTAAACTCATGTCTCTTGGGTACCAGATAACTGATATACACAATACAATACATTATATAGATAGATATTTTTACTATACATAGAAAACGTACAAAAATTTGTCACGAGGCGGGAATAGAACCCGCAACTCCCCTCCTGCGTCGTAGGTGGACATTCACCCACCGCGCCACAGAGGTCGTCAGAAGAAGAGAGCACAGTAAGTGCGTGCTTTGCTATTGAACGGAGAGATCGATATATTGCTTTCAACCTTGAAACTTATTTACACGCGTCCCTCCATTGGTAGTTTGTTTTATTATAAGTAATGCTATAATGTGTCTTTCTGAGACGATACCATTGTTATGGTAAAGCGATTGATTAGGTAGATTTCGGTCCCAGATTAAATACCGTAAAAATACAACGTAGTGTAGGACGCCCTCCGGCCAGGTGGGGTGACGACCTGCAGGCAGATGTTGGTTCTGGCAAGCTGACGACAGAGCGCTATGGCGTTCATTAGGGGAGGCCTATTTCCAGGAGTGGACTGCTATAGGTTAGTGATGATGATGATGATAAAAACAACTGTGCTCTCTTCTTGAATAAATGGTGAAGTCGCGGGAAACAGCTAGTTTATTAATAAACTTACTACCAACAGTATACCCGCGCCGCCGGATCGTAGAATGAGCCCTTTTGTGGAAAGTTCAATTGTAGGTAAAACAACGCTGTTCAGCTAATTGCCTTTGCCGATTGTTGAACAATCAATTAACAACAATATGGCTAAAGGTCATACATAGCCTTGACATGGCGGTCGAGTCAAATTAATAAGGTTTTCTCAAAAAATCTGCGTTCGTTTTGCAATCGACCTAGCTGTTCTCAACGGGCTGATTCCTCGATCCGTCGGCAACATACACATTGGTTTAATCCAGTAGAACCAAAAAGGAATAATCTATTACTTACTGGTACCTAAATACATTTCGTGAAAAATATTACAAGTACATATTCATAACTAGCTACTACTAGCAGCAAAAAAAGTGCGGCACGATGCTGCCTAGCGGGCGGCCCCTAAGCGGTATCGTGGCTTGCTGATTGCTCAGAGCTTTGTTTTATTTTGATCGAATTAAAGTAAATCTAGATAGAGAGATGAGTAGCTACTACCTTCAAAAAGTAAGGATTTATACAGATTAATTTTCAGTCCCACCTCACAATTTTATGCCGTTTTTACAAAGCAATCAGCTGTCATCCTAAGGGATTATCTGGATAGCAAAGTTGTTCAAAATACCATTTTATGTTCTCTATGTCACTCGCTATATATTTACTCAATGAAAAACCTGCCGAAAGCCATGAAAAAGGCACAAAATGTTATTGAAACAAAATTATAAATTGATTAGTATTGTGTGTATGTACAAAAATATGTAATTTTCAGTATAAGTAGTTATACAAATGAGGAGGCGGTTCTATGTTTAGCGGTATGTATTTTTTGTATGTTCGTCGTTATCTCCGTCAACCATGGACCCATTTGGAAGGTCCCATAAATTATTATATAGATTTCAGATGGGTATTACATATATGAATATATGAAGTATTTGTCCTTTAAAAACTTTAATTACTAGGTATGGAATTTGAAATTAGTTTTTTGAAAACTTTCAAATTATTGAGGCAATTGATACCACTTAGATAAATAAAATAATAAGGTAAACTTGAAGAAGGTAGCAAAAGTTAAAATAAAAGTGACTTAGGGCGCCTTTGGAACTTTGGTTTTGTTTGAACCAAGGTTATCGACATCGACGAATCGACGAATTAGCAAGCTGAAGTGGCAGTGGGCCGGTCATATCTCGCGAAGAACCGACGGCCGCTGGGGCAAACGTGTTCTTGAGTGGAGACTGCGACTCGGCAAAAGTAATGTAGGACGCCCTCCGACCAGGTGGGATGGCGACCTGTGAAAGACTGCAGGTAGATGCTGGATGCGGCAAGCTGAAGACAGGGCGCTATGACGCTCATTGGGGAGGTCTATGTCCAGCAGTGGACTGATATAGGCTGATGATGATGATGAGGGCGCCTTTACATAGCGTCTGTTTTTTCCTTGATGGCGTATGTAGTTGTAGGAGCGTAGTAGTTGTAAGAGCGAGTACAAACACCCGACAGGATTCCGGATCCAGTAAACGATTGTTTTCAGGAGTGAAGAACCACAATAAAAACGGATCCGCTGTGTAATTACGCCCTAAAATACAATGTGCTTCATTGGGAAGCAGGTTGCTTTGATGATACGAGTAGCTTCTAGATAAACTAAGAAGCATGGCAGCAACAGAATAACTATAGGCGTGGCATACATTAGTAAGGTTGCCTGTCCATTGACGCGGAATGAGGCAGCGCGGCCGTGGCCTCAACCTTTAAAAACTATCAATAATATGTATTAGTGTCCACCGAAAATATATATATATAAAATATACCAATTGACGACGAATGGCTATTTAAATATGGGCAAAAACCAAATCAAACTCTCCGTGCTAGTAACACCGTAGGTACTATCTAGGGTTTCTTTTATCAATATACCTATGTACACATACATGCGACATTGTCATATTAAAACGATTGGTAAGCAGAATTTGGGCCCTGGCGCTGAGTCCTTTACACCCTTACTGAGGTTTTTTACTATGTTGACAGATGAAAGCGTGGACTGCACATGAGCACGACACATCCCTGTCGTGCTGTCGCGCGCTGCACGTCAAGCACGCATCATACGCCAGCGCCCTCTATACACTGGTAAGCATTATTGTTTGTTTAAATGGTCAAATCATAAAAGATGGATCGTACAAATATTTGTTCAAAGGAATCGCAACCCGCAATTTCCTCGTCGCAGGCGGACCTTCGCCTGTTGCGCCACATCGGTCATCAAAACCTAATGGCAAAGTAGAACGAATTGACTACCTAATGGAAAAGTAGAACGAATTGACTACCTAATGGCAAAGTAGAGCAAAATGACTACCTAATGGCAAAGTAGAACAAAATGACTACCTAATGGCAAAGTAGAACGAATTGACTACCTAATGGCAAAGTAGAACGAATTGACTACCTAATGGCAAAGTAGAGCAAAATGACTACCTAATGGCAAAGTAGAACGAATTGACTACCTAATGGCAAAGTAGAATGAATTGACTACCTAATGGCAAAGTAGAACAAAATGACTACCTAATGGCAAAGTAGAACGAATTGATTACCTAATGGCAAAGTAGAACGAAATGACTACCTAATGGCAAAGTAGAACGAATTGATTACCTAATGGCAAAGTAGAACGAATTGACTAACTAATGGCAAAGTAGAGCAAAATGACTACCTAATGGCAAAGTAGAACAGAATGAGTACCTAATGGCAAAGTAGAACGAAATGACTACCTAATGGCAAAGTAGAACGAAATGACTACCTAATAGCAAAGTAGAACAAAATGACTACCTAATGGCAAAGGAGGAGGAATCTCTGAGTGACGAGCCATAAACGTTGATGTTCGCTTAATCCTGTTATCAACTGGCTCATTAACTTAACGACACTGTGCATTATGATAATCCCTTTAATGTTTATCATTCGCTCTGTTTACATAAAGTATAAGTACCTTTAGATTACCTACAACCTACCAGCACGAAGGCTGACGTACTGCACGCAAGTCGTTGGTAAAACACTTCACAAAGCACTTGGTAATACTAGGTACTCGTATATAAAATAACCGACCAATTGCGAGTCGGAATCGCGCATGAATTGTTCCGTAGTACAACCTTTCAAAACGGTAAAAAATGTAAATGATAAATATTTGTTTAATTCTGTTTTTTAGTATTTGTTGTTATAGCGGCAACGGAAATACATCATCTGTGAATATTTCAACGTCCCGTGACCACGCCAACGTTGTCCTAGTTTTACTTCATCATCATCGTCATCAGCCTATAGCAGTCCACTGCTGGACATAGGCCTCCCCCAATGAGCGCCATAGCACCCTGTCTTCAGCTTGCCGCATCTAGGATTTCCCTGCAGTCTTTCGCAAGTCGTCATCCCACGTGGCGGAATTGCGGCCTACACTACGCTTATACACAGCCGCAGATAATTATTTATAATTATAGCTGTTAGTTCCGTAGGTATTATTGATCTGTAACTATAACTCACCAGCACGCAGTGTTCCGTTTATCCTCTAAGTCACGATGATTTGTGCGGCCCACGCTGATCGCCCTAATGAGGCGCCCTACGTAGGGTCAAGGCACATTGAAAGTGAATCGAAGGAGTTCTTTAAGATTGAATATGGAACTCCTTCGATTCGTACTAGCCAAACTTGTCAACGTAGACAATGACAGGGCACTATGGTACTGTAGAGTCAATACAGGGTCTGATAAGTAAAAAAACCACATAATTTCTTTAAAAAAAATACTTTAAAATATCGTGTGTCTAGCACAAAGTACTTTTCTACATAGGGGGTGTCTAGGAAACGCTACTACGATATGTAAAATCGCATCGAATGAAGCTGTTCACATAATTATGATCGAACTTCACGTAAGGGTGATTGATATACTAAATCGTATGGAACTCATTCGATTCCGACTAGCTTCTGCCCGTGTCTTCTGTTTCTGGGATAACACAAGCCTATTTATGTTCTTCCTCGGGATCCCGTCTATCTCGCAAAATTTTATTAATATCCGTTCGGCTGCTTATGCTTGAAAAAATAAATATTGTTTAAACAATAAGGAGACACAAACAAAAAAGCTATATTTTAGATGTACGTTCGTCGATTTCTCCGTCAATTACGACTACGATTAGAATTGAAAATTATTTCCTTATTGTATACAGTCCCGAGAGATTAGTAGGTATTTGTCCCCCAAAACTTAAAAACAGTCAAATTACCTATAATAATATTAGTATTGACTGAACCCTATCAACACAAAATATTAAAGAAATATGTGCCACATTTTTCATCTAAAAAAATCGCATTTGCGAGCGTTCCGTCAAAAGCGCGCGACTTTTTTATTCAGCAAGAAATATGTGCCTTACATAGTGGAGAGAAGGTTCAATATCTTATAAAAATCTTCAAAACGTCCCTTCGATTCGCTTTCAATGTGCCTTGACCCTAACTAAGTGATATATAACAGTAGCAGTGTCTCATCACTTTGCTTATTAATTACACTGAGCTAGCGATCAATCTTCCTAGAATTAGGTCGGTAAAGCGGTCTATTTGTTCGGCTTTTTGTCACCAGCTTTTACAGACGTGGCTAGTTTGACCTAATTGGGTAAGTGCGTTTATGTTCTGCAAATACTAGACCTTCATACTGTTTCATTAGGCTTTGAAGCATACGTATCTACCTAACTACAAAAGTCAAAACAGGATCAGAATAAGAATATATTTATTGTAAATATGTGTAAAACATCTAAAGGAAAGGACTTAAAATCATAATAAAAACAATTTTATGCGTTTCGGACACATAATATTTTGACAATTCAGTAACTAGTACAAATTGTGTGAATATCTCTTAACTTTAACCCTAGTCGGTTTTGGTCTATAATATTTAATACCAACTAGTATCAAAAAACTCCATTAAGTTATAATGCGCATTACTAACAAACCAGTTCCGAACATATTGGATATTTACCATGATTTGATCTTTGAGTTAAAATCATGGTAAATATCCCGTCATAAATGACTTTTGTGTTCATAACCATGATAGTTTAAAAAGTAATACCTAACTATAATTTTTGAGTCTAACTGTAGACTAATGTTAAACTAAAAAGAGCTTCGCTTACTGCTACGAGCCAAGCAACTCGCTTAGTGACTAACGCTTCTATTTTATTAGCTAGGTAAACTATCTAGCTTTCAAATGAGACTACTTTGAATAAAATACACAGTTTACTCAAAAAGAAACGAAGAAAAAACCAGATGTTAGTTTTCATTAAAAAAAATATTAAATCGACTTTATTTTTGAGATAGGTAACATATAATTTTTTATTTTTTGTTTTTTATCGATAAATATATGTCGTGTATCCGCACATCTCGTTTGATCAAGGTTCGACAATACACATTGTATATTATTATTATGCTATAGAATGCAATATGTCTGTTTGCGTGCCAGTGGTGACTGATCCTAAGTCACCATTTCACTAAGCGAGTCGCTTAGCTCTTAGCAGTAAACGAGGCTCTTTGTAGTATGGCATTTAGTCTAAAATGTGACAAGCGACTTGCTTTCGTTTCCGTAACCTAGCGTATTGCTTCCTTTGCGTAGTAAGGAATAAAGTAGTTTATGTACTTATTTAATCTTATAATTAATCATCGTGGATCTGCTTATAAGCTTAACTTCCTTATTATTTTTATTCCAAGGTAATAAAAAATCTTCTATGTACCAATGTAAATTGACGTTGAAACAAACTAGGTCTTACGGTCCGACTTATAGGTCGGAGAAATAAAGTAAACATCAAAAATACTGGAAGGAGTTTTCGAAGGTATTGAAATAACCTACTGACAAGTCACTATTTGAGCTGATATATGCAGGTACTTTAGGCCTGACTTAGAAACTGAAAGTAATAATAACTCGCAAAACTTTTTATATATAAGTTAGACCTTTTCAATTTCCATTTCAAACTTGAATGCCCTTTGCACGCCTGCTAACCAATCACTTTACTATGACAATAGAATAGTTGTTGAATAGTCCATAGATAAAAAAAGAACCTAGAGTTTCTTTAGAGTTTTTTAGTACGTGCAAATAGCACCGCACGCACCATCGAGATGTGCGTATGTTGCTATTTGCACGGAGAGATAAATAGATTGTTTTCTTCAAAGTTGAAGTGAACAGAAAATCAAAATACCTACCTTATTTCATATTTAATAAGTATTAAATTGTACTCATCTGAGTGTTTATTTTATAAGCCTAAAGAAATAAAGGATTTTGAATTTTGATTTCTTCTTTCAACCTTGTCCCTTTTGACTCGCGTCCTACTTGTAGAGGCCTATGTCCAGCAGTGGACTAATATTAGGCATCAGCCTATATTAGTCCTCCGCTGGACATAGGTCTCCCCCAATGAGCGCCATAGCGCCCTGTCTCGGCTTGACGTATCCAGCGTCTACCTGCAGTCTTTCGCAGGTTGTCATCCCACCTGGTCGGAGGGCGTCCTACACTACGTTTACCGAGTCGTGGTCTTCACTCAAGAACACGTTTGCCCAAGCGGCCGTCGGTTGTTCGCGAGATATGGCCGGCCCACTGCCACTTCAGCTTGCTAATTCTCAGAGCTATGTCGATAACTTTGGTTCTCTGTCGGATGTATTCGTTACGAATCTTATCATTCAAAGAAACTCCGAGCATAGCTCTTTCCATAGCTCGCTGAGCGACTTTAAGTAAAATGCCGATATGTGTTATTTTGAGAGAATACCATTGTTAAGGTGAAGCGATCAATTTCGTGGAATTTCGACCCTATTCTGTTCACTTAACGCTGAACATATTTCAACTTTAGATTCGAAGTACATTGTTCTTGTCTGAAACAGAGTTTTTCAGTGCTCCCTTTGTTTTTTGTCATTATGAACTTGTTATCAGAGAGTTGAATAGGCACTTGGCAGCCCCAATTGTTTTTATATTCACTGGTATTGTCATTCGTTGGAGGATAACAACATGCCTTTGATAGCTACTTAAAAATAATGACGTTTGAGCGTACTTAAAGAAGCTTAAAATAAATTTTGCTCAAACTCAGCTCGTTTGATAGGAATATTCCTCGTATAACATGATAGATGGATTTTCTATTAGGATTACATACATACAAACAGCAGTCAAAATAACAGAAGAACAGAAACAGAACTTTTTGGGTACACATAATATGGAAGCAAGTACCTAGACAATTATAAATTTGAAACACATTACTATAAAATAATACTACTATAAAATACAGAAAATTAATATTTATTTATTTAAAAACATGTGGCTCTATTTTTACCTAATATAATAGAGGTACTTTATAAATAAGTTCCCTATAAGTTAAAGCTAAACAAGCAGTTTTATGATAGGCAGTTAAGTGAGTTCGCTTTTTCGAGACAAGGAGAGGCGAGAAAGGGAGGCAAGAGCGGCGGAATGACCGGCCCGCGCGCAATTTCACTGGTTTTTATTTTTAAATTTGTTATTGATCTAAAATAATACTGTTATATACTGTGCAAAAAACTAAAACCATAATCGTCTAAAGTATTTATTAGGGAACACGTAGAAGAAATTTCATTACAATAATATTAAATAATTAGCAAAAAAATAAACTCGTTTTTCCATAGAGATATCTCTGTAAAAATGAAGATTTAGAGGAAACTTTGCCATTTTTTTCGAGTTTTATCGAGTCAAGTTTAGTCAATCGTGTTTCGACTCCCATAACATACTACTAATATTCTAAACTTTTGATTCTCATCAAAATATATTCGAAAAATAGGTGTTTTGTTCCCTTAAAACTGATTTTCCGTTAAGTAAAAACGTTGGTTTTGGGACGTATTTCACCTTAACAGGTAAGTAGTCACCGGCCACACTGGGCTAAGGATACCCACACACTGCGCTATCTTGTTGAGCCCAAAAGGGTCAGTCTCAGTTTAACACTGTATAAAATGATGCTGAAGATATTTCATTTCTCCAGTGATGCGAACTAGCCTTATAAAGCAACCATCATATACAACTGCCGCGGTTGAAACTAAACAGTGCATCTTATTAATGTTTATTGCCAAAACAGCAATCTAAAATACCAACTCCTGCTGGCTAATTGCCACCCTAAATCTCACATGGTCGTGGCTCGATTGGGACGCATTTGCACTTACAACAGGTTTAACCGGATCGTAAGCAATTGTCCATCCATAGGGAGTATTTCAAATCGCAGGAGCTATCCGGGTACCGGAAGAAAAAATACCATTTAGCTCAAAGAACAGAAACTAGAACTTGAAAATAGCCCCCCCAAACAGCATTACGGATTAGCCGTGATTGGCAGGAATAACGAAACATTGGGGGCCTATTCGGAAATGCGAAAACCGAAGTTCCTAATTCGTGTTGTGCAAGACCTACTCTTATATTTAGGTTAAATGATGAATAACCATAGAACTACATTTTAATGTATACTGATTAATAGTGTGTCCAAAATCATCTGCTTTTGGTGTGAATAAATTCTAATTTTGTCGCAACTCACAAGCTGCAGCTACCGAAGTTCTCATTAAGCTCACGGAGGTCTTCGTCCACATTTTACATTAATGTACGGAGTATAGAACTGTTCTATCATTGTATAAGGTGTGCGGGGTATCGCTGATTGTAATATAAAAGATGGAATCCACGCAGAAACAATGGAACGGTTCCAATTTATAGGCAGTATAACAAATCTGTTTTTTTTTTTATCGTAACATTGTCGAAAAAACCCTTTGTTTATAAAAAAGGTTTTGATTTTTTAAATTTTATTTTTAGAACATTATTTAAAAATATTAAACAATCTGTGTGCTTCTGTAGATATGCGGTCAAATAATTTGTAAGAAAATTTCGTAAATCTAATGACGAGGCTGCGAACAAATTATATACTACGTCCCTTTGTTGGTAAAGTTTGTTCTTTGATTGATTAACCTCGTATATTTTGAATAATAAGTACTAACTTATCAAAGAAAATCGTTGTCTGACTTGAATTGGATTCCATTAAGGTAACGAGTGAGAAGAACGTTAGCCAGTACGACGAAGCAAATTCCAAATATTTCTTTTCAAGAGTTTGTTGAACCTGCTTTACGCTGACGTAATTTACCAAGCACCAAGCTTTTTGGTAAGCGTCGTGTTTCTTTTATGTGGGAGAGTCCAAGGATTAAGTACCTTGGACTCTCCCACATAAAGAGTCACCGTAAATTGTAAGTATGCAAATATTATGAGTTTGAGCAATTTTTGTGCTGCGCTGTAGCAGTGCGGCCCAGATGAGCGACGTCCGTTTATGCTTGGTGTAAACGAGCGATTGTGAGACATCCCTTTTAGGGTCTAGATGTTTGGCAAAAGTAGCATGTGAAGAATCATCCCGAGCCATGAGAGTGGTATCATCACAGAATCGTCCATAGATGAAATAGAATTCTAGATAGAGTATGCTCGAACTTGACACTTTCACGTCCCTCCTGTAGCATCATTCATAAAAGGTAAAATGCCAAAAGGTGTTATTCTGAGTCGTCTCAGAATAACACCTTTTGGCATTTTACCTTAGTAATGGTGAAGCGATTAGTTTAGTGGAATTAAGGCTCCTATCTCATTGGATATTTCTTGAAATCTTTAATTCTTTGAAATCAAACTATCTTCTCACGCTAAGCATCATTGCAGAACTGGTAGAAACTCACCCTTACAATGCCTCCCATTAACCTCATGTCTGGAGTGAATTATGTGAACAATGCTGGACAATTCACACAGCATTATCTAGCCCCAAGGTAAGTTATAATAAAGGTTATTCGGCTCGCAGGGCAGCTTGTGGCGAGCTGTTAAAAAATGAAAGAAATAAAACCAGGCTATTGTGATGGATGGATGGGTAATCGGGCTTTAGGGGAGATTGCGGACGTCTGCCATAAACAAGTCAATCATAATGTTAAGAAGAGTGGCAGACGGTGGCTTGCCGAATGCTGGATGGGTTCCTTAAAAAGCCGGAGTAAATTACCGGAGAGGAACAACATCGGCGCAAACGACTGAGGGGTGTCGAGAGGTGCGGCCCCGATTTCACCATCACGAAGACTGCTCGTGAGCGGGTTTCCTCGCTATTACGCCGGTAAAATGCCAAAAGGTATTCTGAGTCGTCTCAGAATAACACCTTTTGGCATTTTACCTTAGTAATGGTGAAGCGATTAGTTTAGTGGAATTAAGGCTCCGATCTCATTGGATATTTCTTGAAATCTTTAATTCTTTGAAATCAAACTATCTTCTCACGCTAAGCATCATTGCAGAACTGGTAGAAACTCACCCTTACAATGCCTCCCATTAACCTCATGTCTGGAGTGAATTATGTCTAGAGAGATACCTACTGTAATTTAGTGATTGCGATAGGAATCAATGTTCATGTTAGCGAAACGGAGTCTTAGCCCGAGATAATTGAAGAACACGCTAACGATTTACTTGGTTTCTCAGAGTTCCAGATAATTAGAACACGGAATTTTTCGTTACACGAAAAGTATTTCCCTGTATTTATTTGTAGGAAAAATATAAAAAAGAGGTGCCCTGATGAAAGCTTTCGAATTCACCAATGAGATCAACCAATCAGTTCGATTTTTATTAAATTCTTGAGACCCTTTAAACAGAATCTCATCTGATGGAAAGTGAAGATGTAGCCGATGATCGCGAAGGTCTAAAATATACCTTGAATAGGTATTTAGATAATTTACCAATTTGAGTTTTTTACTATACGATATACGGTAGGGTAATAAAACTTTTCAACTTGCCATGCGTCAAATCTATGTAGTATAAGACAATAAAACTTGATAACCTCCATGTGCTAAATTTCTGTATTAATTAAATAAATAAACAACGCTGGACAATTCACACAGCATTATCTAGCCCCAAGGTAAGTAATAATAAAGGTTATTCGGCTCGCAGGGCAGCTTGTGGCGAGCTGTTGGTGAGTAGCGATACCACGGGTACCGAGTGCTCCCGGAGAATTTCCTAGTTCTCGTCTCCGCTGGCGGAGTGGCATCCCAAGAGAACCAGATCCCCACCTCTTGCTTGCCTTCATTGGCCGGTCTGAGTGGAGTCGCGAGAGATGCATCTTAGGATGTAGACTCGGGGGTGGAAGTGTCTAATGGCGTAATAGCGAGGAAACCCGCTCACGAGCAGTCTTCGTGATGGTGAAATCGGGGCCGCACCTCTCGACACCCCTCAGTCGTTTGCGCCGATGTTGTTCCTCTCCGGTAATTTACTCCGGCTTTTTAAGGAACCCATCCAGCATTCGGCAAGCCACCGTCTGCCACTCTTCTTAACATTATGATTGACTTGTTTATGGCAGACGTCCGCAATCTCCCCTATAGCCCGATTACCGTTCCATCCATCACAATATCCTGGTTTTATTTCTTTCATTTTTCTTTGCAATAGTCTCTACACCTAGCGGATACCATCTTTGAGTGTATCATATTGTGCACCCGAGGATGATACCCGCTATGTGTAGCCTTCGCCTTTAGATTTACTTTCTAAAGGGCCTCTGTGTTGTTGGCTTCGGCCCCACGCAAGCCTTCCAAAGGACCCCCCCTGATTATGTAAAAGCAACAACAACAGCAGCTTTATGGTCACTTTATGGCCCGAGATCATGGTAAATGAAAGGTAATTCAATTAGATACAATAAAATTCTTTATTTTCTGGCTCATAATAGGCAAACGTAAGCCAGGTTTGGTAATATCGAAAACGACAAGGACGGACGATTGACGATCCGAGTATGTTTTACTTTATTATTCTCAAAGGAAAACCCACCTGGATTGATGACGGATAAAATATCGGTCTATTCACGGTTCCCTATCTACATATATTTGAACACAATAACTTAATTCTCCACAAGACTAACTCATTTTGCACAAGATATTGTGTTATTCCGCGCCACGCGTGGTTCAGCACATAGCTGAGTTTGACCCTTTTTGGCCAGCAGGCTAGCACGGTAGCTATGTATTTTTTTTTCTGTAGGGTTATTTTATTTGTTTTTTTTTATACTGTGTACTGTGTTTTTATTTGTATGTGTTTACTGATTTAATTGTGTAGCCTGTTTTCTTTGGCCAAATAAAACTTTTCTTATTCTTATATTTATTTATTTACTAGATGCGCCCCGCGGCTTCACCTGTGTGGAAATTTCTGCGCAATTTTACCATTTTTTCTCACCGTTTAAACCTTCCCTGGACTACGACAAACATTTCAAAACCAAAATCAGCTAAATCGGCCCGTTCTCGAGTTTTAGCGAGACTAACGAACAACAACTGATTTTTACATATAAAGATTTTCAATTTTGGGAAAACTTACAGCTAGGTCCTAAAAATAGTTATTTTCTTAGTACATACCGGTAAATAGCAGCGCCTGTGTACTGAAGGCTAATTAAAAAGTTTCCGCAGATATGTACTTAATTAGACTAACAAATGACGAACAGTGCAAGTAGACGATTTAAATAAAATTAAAAAAGAAATACACAAAACAAGACGATATTAAATTTAGTTATCTTAAAAAGAATTCACCGCTTAGCAAGCGTTTGAGCTTACTTGCAGATAAGTTCATAGTTTACTCTGTTACTGTGTTCTGATTTCTGCAACTTTCCCGATTGGTTTGCACAGAATAATTGAAACTAGTATTTTGAAATTGCTAGACTAGTACCTATCTAATTACTAAAATTAATTAATCAATGAGATACCTATGTAGATACATAGTTTGATTTAAAATTGGTTGTGGTTTTCGCGTAATATTTGTACACATGGCGGCCATTGTACAAATATCGTTTGTTATGGTTCCGTTGCGCACCTTCGCTCGCATGAAATATTATGTTCTACCTGGTATAACAAGTTATAAAAACTTACAAAAACAGCGGTTTTTTTAGGGTTCCGTACCAAAAGGGTAAAACGGGACCCGCTGTCCGCCCGTCCGTCGGTCACCACCTGTATGTCTCATGAAACGTGATAGTTAGACAGTTGAAATTTTCACAGATGATGTATTATATATTATTGTATAGGTATTATATTATATGTATATTATGTTTATATTTTAATGTTTAAAAACATTCTATGTATATATTTCTGTTGTCACTATAACAACAAATACAAAAAAAAACTGAATAAAATAGATATTTAAGGGTGATATTTTTGCTCGATATTGTTAGTAGCAACGCTGACGCTTGAAAATATATTAACAGAATATTTAGTTACACATATATTATTATTTTTTGCCGTTTTTATAGATAGGTAATGATACGGAACCATTCGTGCGCGAGTCCGACTCACACTTGGCCGGCTTTGTTACATTCCATCACCCATTTCATCAAGTAAGTAAACTGTAAAAAAGTTGTTTAGTAATAATACACCACCTTTTGAGTTTCTACGCCCAGTGGTTTTGGCTATGCATTGAATTTTAACCCGAGGGGTTTTATTATTTTTATATTATCAAAAATATTCATTTTTACATAACGTTTACCCCGTTATGTTTTTCTATGACTATGTTTTTTATGTGTTATGTTTAACTGTGTAAAAAAACTTCGGTATCTAAATTTCTTCCTATTTAAACATATGGTCTATGACCTCTTTCGATTTCAAATAATTGTGTATTAGTGTCTATACTTAGTATTTATTTACATTACGTATTTATGAGTTTTTGTTTGTGTATGTTCTGTATAGTATATACATTTGTCTATAGTACACCTCCGTCTATACCTATGCTACGTGTCCATGGGAAGGAAGAAATCGCTTTAGCGATAAAGCCGCCTATTGCGTCTGTATCAATAATTTTGTTTGTTCTTTTATTTTTTCTCTGGCTTGATATGAAATAAACCGTATTTGTATTTTATTGTTTTACTAGCTGCGCCCCGCGGTTTCACCCGCGTGATGATAGATAATTTGGAAAATAAACAATACCTATATATTATCCTTATAAATTGTAGCCTATGTTATTCTGATGTATAAGCTATATTATTGTAAAGTTTCATTAAAATCCATTCAGTAGTTTTTACGTGAAAGAGTAACAAACATCCATCCATCCATACTTACAAACTTTCGCGTTTATAATATTAGTAGGATTTGCAAGCAACAAGATTGGGACAAGTTTGAGATTTCACAGTGAAATAAAATCAATTCAGGGATCGCATACGTTTTTAATGATGTTTTATAAATAAATTCACATACATGGAAAATTGGGACACTATAATTAAAGTACTCGGCTCGACAGCTCGGGCATCGCGTTAAAAGCTTTGTCAGAGGGTGTTAAGCTTATTATATTTGATAATTTCCACATCGGACAATCAACCAATTTAATTATTATTTTTAAGGTAGAACTTAAAATAAACCTTTTAAACCTATATGTATCATACCTCATGTTGATCTCCAGTTTCATATGCTTTATTGTTGAAACATAATGACATTTGTTTGTTTCAGAATATATCAATTTTGGTGGTGCTGTTGTACAGTTGGAGAATAGGAGTCAATGCGAAGAGGTATAAGGAACTAGACGATGTGTATTTTGGTAAGTACAGATAATACATAAGCTGGACAATCCATCATCTAGCTCAAAGCTAAATAAATAAAAAAAAATACTCAGAACTCCCGGAACAAATAATTGGTTATCGTACAAAAACTTGTCGCAAGTCGTGAATCGCACCCGCACCCGCCTGCGTCGCAGCCCCACTTCGTCTTCGTATCATCGTCACGTATCTTTTAATTATTATATTTTGAAGTTTTACATGTACCCTCTTAAGGTGCAATTCCAAGATGGAGGCCCGCATGCCGCAAACTGCAGCTGCAGGCTGAAAGCGACACTACTTGTTACTATGCATCTCTATTATATGAAATTGTTTCCAAGCGCGGCAACACTGCGGCCTGCGGCCGCGGCACGCAGCGACCGCAGACTGCAGCGCCGCCAGTCGTGTGTTGGAAATAGAAGCAACCGCGACCGCAGGCAGCACTGTCGCCTGCGGTTGCGGTCTGCAGCCCATCTCGGACTTGTACCTTAAAGCCGAGAACTGGTCGGCGAATGTACGCACCGAACATGATTCGTTACGCCATATGGCGTAACGAATCGGTCTTGTTGCTCGTTGCGAGTGCCTTATTTCCCCTTACTGATTGTACGTTGTATTACGCCCCGTAACGCCGCGCCACCACCGGTCAGTTTAAGGTATGTATGTACATATATTGACGTTTCTTTGAGCCGGATGACTTAAAGGAACGTCAGTATAAAATAGTTAAATCTAGGTGGCAGCTCTTAACACATTAAGTAAATAATAACAAAAATCGATATAAATAAAGCTACATAAAATTAGGCACGACGCGACAAGATCGTGCAGAAGTTCACGTTGATATTTATCTAACCTTTATTTCTCGGGCGAGTGAGCTGGAAAATCTGCAGTTAAGGCTGAGGCGCGATGGGCTATAAATTATATGAGGCGCGCCTACCTGCCAATGTGAAATAAAGTAACTTTACGATCTTATTCGTCTCTCCAGGCATTATTACGTCTTGCGGGAGAAAAACAACACAATTTATTAAAAATCAATTTTTGTTATGCAAAACTGCATTGCAAATATGCATAGTCTGACGTTTAAATAATGAAATTCCTAGGAAGCTAGAAAAATGCGAAAGTTGATTAAGTTTCCTTGGTGAATATCGTAAGCTTTCCTATCACACAAGGAATTGATTAAATACAAACAAAGAAAGGATTCAGTTATTATAGTCTTTTGGCTAACAAGCTTTTTCATACATTTTCTAAAAAGATTGAAGTGAAGAAAAAATCAAAGTAATCACTTTATTTCCTAGTTTTAGTTACATAAGTCATTTAATTTTTGGGTCGTTTCAAAGAGTCTTGTAAGGTCTAGGAAATAAAGCACTTTGATATTAAATGATACCTCTTGCACGTATATTGCAACGTAAATGTAAGTGTAAACGAGCCTTTATCCCTACTTACTAATGCATTAACCCTCCGTGTAACCTATACTTGTGTTTCCACAAATGAATTATACAAAAGAACCTTTCAACGTAGGGATTCCATATTCATCCGATCTTCCATTAGTGGAGAAACACACTAAGCGCGTCTTCCGGGAACTGCGCAATAAAAATTTTGTAATGATTCCCGGTATTTTTTAAGTAATTTTTAATTAAAAGTCGTATATGTAGATCAAGTTTTAAATTATATAACTCAGAAGTTAAATTGTTTAAGAGTTTATCTCCATACAAATAACACCATTATCTACTCGAAAATGTTGCGCGGTGCGTGACGTCGCTGGCGGCCTCTGCCATTCCGATGTGAATTGGGCCTAAGATGGAGCGGCCTACGGTGTACGAGTATTTGGTAGATCGTTAATATATATTAAAAATAAAATGCAACCTAGGACGCTGCCTTGAGGTATAGATTTGGTGACATCGATAATTTTAGAGGAAACTTTATTAATTGTCCCTGTGTTTTGGTCATGATGTTCTATTTCTACAAATTGTTTCCTACCTTCGAGATATGAAGTGAACCAGTATGAACCATGTAGCTGGTCCTCTCACGCCGATGCCGCATAGTTTTTCCAGGAGTATATTATAGATTATTCTGTCATACGCTTTGCTCATGCCTAATAAAATCCCTATTGCATATTGCTTATTATTTATTAAATTAAGAATATACAATACAATACAAAAATACTTTATTGTACACCAGATACAGAACATTATGAAAGATATTACATGTGACAAGTACAATGGGCGGCCTTATCATTAGAAGCGATCTCTTCCAGGCAACCTTTGGATGGAAAGAATTGTGTGAATTAAAGAAAGGCAGGGATGTTATTAGTATATTTATAAACAGCTAGAGATGCAGAATGGTTCTTCCTAAATCTATTTTGACTATTATGTCCATAATGAGCTAGGCAAGGATCATACAGGCGCGTTCAGATCCACACGGTAATCGCTACTCAGAGCGGCAGCGGAAAATTTCTGCATTCAATTTTCATTCAATTTCTCTCATTTTCTCAAAATTTTTGGATTTCGCGCTCCATTTCGTGTATTTCGTCAAAAATTTAAGTGACTGTAGGATCACCACCAGCCTATATTAGTCCACCGCTGGACATAGGCATCCCCCAATAAGCGCCATAGCGCCCTGTCTTCAGCTTGACGCATCCAGCATCTACCTGGTCTTTCGCAGGTCGTCATCCGACCTGGTCGGAGGGCGTCCTACACTACGTTTACCGAGTCGTGGTCGCACTCAAGAACACACACAGTAGGATCATCACACACTCACTCAGATTTAGCTATCGAGTTTGGAAGCGAATTTCACGTACATTTGAATAGGCCTTAAATGCGGAACACAAATTGATCTCAGTGTGTTTCAGTTCTTATAATCCAAGGTTCTCGGAAGCCCCTATATGAGGTCTCTTCGTTTTTTCTTTCCATCACAAAATTTTGTCATCAGCAAAATACAGATTAAAACAAAGCCCCTATACATAGAAATATATCATTTTATGTATGCTTATTGCTCATTAGTGTTTTTGTTTGCGACGGGACAAAACATATTAACAAAGCGTAAAACTTATTTGAAGCCTATGAATAATAACAAATAATAAATGTAATGTCATCATGTATACGACCTCTGTGGCGCGGTGGGCGAATGTCTGATTGCGACGCTGGAGGTTGCGGGTTCGATTCCCGCCTCGGGAAAAATGTTTTTACGATCTGCAAACAACTACAGATCTTACTTTACATCATGTTTTTCGCAAATAAAATGATCCTTTTCTCTATCACACAAACATTTGTCCCGCGGACTCGAACTTGCAACCTTCTACGTCGCAGGTGGTCCTTCATCCACTGCGCCTCGGAGTTTACCCATTTATTTTCAAAGGTACTTTATAAAATTAATTACATTATATTTGTTTGACCAAGGAAACCTTAACAGTTGCCGCACCCCAAATCCAGGGATTCCTTGAAATTAGAAACGTTTTATAACGCTATGTCAGAACAGGGATTTTACTAGAAACGTGACTAAAAAAACCGGTGAACGTTGGTATTAAAAGGGAGCTGGGTAATAATTACTTTTGCGATTCACGGTTGTTGACGCAGCTTTATTCTGACTCTCTTTACAATGAATGTTTCATTCGTAGTGTCACTAATTTTATTTATACCAAAAATAACAAGTCTCATACGGAGCAGCATTATGCTGAGTAAGAGCCTTTTTGTAACAACTCTTTACATGTACCTATTCTATAAGTGTGTCTTTTTTTGTTAATTTAAGTTGTTATCAATAAATAATAGATATAAGTGATGAGTAATAGCAATATTCCAATAAATTTCCACCTATTTAAGTATGGACTTCAAAGTTATACAGCCCATAAGTGATGCTTTGTATAAGTGAATCGTGCTATATAATATGGGCTGTCGAGATGTCAAGTTACCTACTTCATTATATCAGCTCATACACGTCCACTGCTGGAAATAGGCCCCCATAGGACGCAACAATGAGTGGTCCTGCTCCGCCTCCATCCATCGACTCCCTGCGACCGCTACGATGTCCTCGGGTGGATGGTCTCCCATTTCGCTTTGCACCGCGGCCGTCACTCAAGAAACTTCCTACCTTTTTACTCCCCAGCAGCGGTTATATGCCAGCTTTATGACCTACTCACTGCCACTACAGCTTACTAACCACCTACTAGCCAATCAATTTAGTGCGATTGGCTTTCGGAATTCTGGAATATGCAAATTTTAATTTCTGATTTGAACCTTATTCCATGGGAATAATGTCGTCATCGCTGCCACTGCCCAACCCACCCACGGAATTGCAGCTGACGGTCACGAGTATTCATAATATTAATCTCTAATGCATTTTACGAATTTTCGCTCGGGAGGAAATAATTGACCAAATTTGTACCTGGCTCCCGGTCCAAAAGTTTTGGTATGAAACGAGTTACGGATCCAAGAAACTCTACTACGTTTTGAAGTAGTCCCCAGTCTGTCTTCAGAAGAGTTGTTCGCTCCCCAGCGCAAGGTCATCTATCTTAGTAATACTGAAGTTTTAGTTAAAATGGACGTTTCATTCCGAGTTCTGTATTCCATAGGAGCTGTATAAGTGAATGTTCGACTCGGAATGTTCGACGATGATATAAAAGGAATGAGGATCTTAGTTGTAACTAAGATATATAAGTTTCTTCTAAAAAGGATTGTATTTTGTAAAATACAATCCTTTTTAGAAGAAACTTGTATAAGGGTTTAATCCATTATAAATTCGAAAGTAACTTTGTCAGTCTGTCTGTTACCTTTTCACACGATTTAGGTGTGAAAAGGTTGCACGGATCTCAATCAAATTTGGCAGGGAGGTAGATGGTACCCCGGGGACGGACATAGGCTATTTTTTCTCCGAAAAGAGCGTGCAAAGTGGCGGGCAGCACCTAACTTACTTATTAACTTACGGGGCAGCAGAAAGCTCGAATTTAGTTAGTAGTACTTTAATTAATCGTCTTCAATTTCAAAGAAGTGTCAATTTCAATGAAATTAATCACATTTTCACCTCAAAATTATACGTAAATGCGAAAGTTTGGATGAATTTAGTTTGTAATTTCTCCAAAATCTCTAACTAGATAGGGTGAGATTTGGCTTATTTTTATATAACACAAAAAGCTCATTTTATAACGAAAAACCTGCGCGGAGTTTTTACAGAGCTAATATAAAACGTGAGAGTTAATTGTAGTAATTTAGTTATAAAGATTAAGTCATTGCAAAAAAGTTAAATGATTCGCATCTTATTCTAGAAATTTATTTCGTATTTTATGAAAGATAAATCCGGCCACAGTTTTGCCGATTAAATTGGAGGAAAAATGTTTTAAAACTTCTGCCAGAAACATCAATTACGATGTTTTTTAAAAGAACACATGCATAAAAGACTTTTAATGAAGCTGACAGTACACGGGCAGAATTCCACTGAAATAAAACATTTTACTGTTTGAGCGATATTAATTGTTTTCATCTTTAATTGGCTCAATGCGATTAATTAAACGGAATGAAGGGAATCCAATAAAACTGTCAACGGAGAATTTATGTTCCAGAATTATGTTCCATTTGTTTTATCACTGTTTTATTGTTCACAATTAAAGGTGTTCATCGAAATGATCCTCGTAATGAGGCCATATCTCGCGTAGAACCGACAACCGCTGAGGTAAACGTGTTCTTGAGTTGAGACCGCGACAGGGCAAACGTAGTGTAGGACGTCCAAACTGGCCGGTGTGACCAGGTGCGATGATGACCTGCAAAAAATTCCTGCAAGGTGAAGTCAGGGTGTTCATTATGGGGTCGAGCTGGTATTTAGGCCTGAATAACTAATAGCTTTCTAGCTTCTAGCTTTTAAAGTCTCGTACGTCATCATCACAATGGTACATGCTGAAAATCAGCGTTGTGGGGCTACTCGCAACATTCAGCTGAGCATGAACCTGTTCTGATAGCGCAGCAACACGGCACTGACCATCACAGACGGCTTGATCTACACAATATTAATTTAGATATGTCTATTAATAATATAATATATATATATGTATATAAATCAATGCATGTTATCAATTATTTACTTTTAAGTTTTTTTTTTATTAAGTCGTGTGCCGTATTTGTTTACTATAGTTAGATAATTAAGTTTTTTTGCTCTATCAGAATAAATATATTTTCATTTCATTTCATTTCAATAATACTTCTTATACTAATATGTAAAAATATAAATCATTTCATCATACCTACTGTTTTCACCAAAGGACCGGGTAATTATAATTATAAACAAGAGGAAGGTTTGAGTGTATAGCGCTGGCTAAGTCTCTTACGGTGCTTAGCCAGCATTATGCTGAGTTAGAGTCTTTTTGTACACCTCTCTACATGTACCTATTTCTATAAGTGTGTTATTTGTTAATTTTAGTTGTTATGAATAAATGTCTTTCTATTCATTCTATTCTATTCTATAATTTATGAAGGTTTTGTGTAATTAGCTAACTTATACAAATTCATAACGATTTGTAGCTTTGCGGACGGGTGCCGCGTTGGTAAATCAATGAAATACATGAAAGAAAACATTATCCTACTAATATTATAAACGCGAATGTTTGTAAGTATGGAGGGATGGATGGATGGATGTTTGCTACTATTTCACGCAAAAACTCCTGAATGGATTTGAATGAAACTTAACAATAATATAGCTTACATATCGGAATAACTCATAGGCTACAATTCATAAAGATATATAGTATATTATCCAAAATATCTATCACCACGCGGGTGAAACCGCGGGGCGCAGCTAGTAATACATATATAAGGAATGAAACCTTTTCAAAATATCCATGAAACTGCTCTGATAACCGTATGAAGCCGTGGGCCGTGTTGCTAGTTACTTCGAAAATCCATATTGATAATATAACTATGATAGTACCTATATACATAACTTATCTGTCTGTTACTTTTTCACTCGTTACATTTAATTTGAATATAGCCCAAGCAAAACATCGTGCAATTAATAAACTACCATTGGAAATGGTAATCTATAATGCAATGGCGTAAACATATCCAAAGGGAAATCAATAGGTGACCTTCTATTATCTGGGTTGAAGGTAGACCGTTAATGAAAATAGTGGGAGCATAGGTGTATATTTTAAAAAGTAATGAATATTCGTTCTCGAGAACAAATATACATTATCCATTGGAATCTTGGGTACCGCAAATTTTACACTTTTCAACAAAAACCATATTTGAAATCTCGACTTAGCTTTTTGATATTCAGTAACATTTACATGAATTTTAATATTCAGATTTTACGTTTACCAGGCACAGATTTTCAAGTGATAACACAATTTTCGATAATATCCAACGTCTTACAAGTAAGGTACAGCTAAAAGGAATGTATCCAAAAAGCCTTGCTCCGTGGTTCCATTCTGAAACGAATTACTACCTTCATCCGCCTGTGGTAGGCCACATCTTTAAGTGACGAGGGTTGAAAGAGCAATTTTGTGAAATAGCTCAGTATTAACCGAGCAGTTATTGTTGTCTAGGTGGAAAGTACGATTTTCAACCTAAAGGATGTGTGTGCAGATCTCGCAGCTATGCAATTATTGGTTTTAACTTTCAAGTACGCTCGAATGCGTTCAATACTCGACTCGAATCTTTCTTCGTGTATTATATGCTTTATTTCTTATATGATCTATTATTTGGATGTCTCAAACGTTTAACCTTTATTAATTGCGTAGTCTGTGTTGACATTTTAGGTTTTACTCGAATGTGAAATAGGACCAACTTAAAGCTGTTTTCTATTGGTTAATTGTGGTTAGTATCACTGCGACCGTTCTGGGCCTAAGCGATCTTGACGTATTGTGATGTGTTCTCTTCTACCTATAGTCCTCTGAAACACCATCCTACGCCGCTTCACTGCAGCTGCTTACAAATGTAGGATTTACTTTAGGTGTTCTATAACTTAAAGCTTACAAAACTGTTAATGTAAATTGATTTCTCTCTTCGTTTGTTCCATTAGACGGCACGGTACATTTTCTGAACGACTTCCACGGAGGAAGCCGCGGGCGCGCGTTAGTAATCGCAGTGATCGATTCCAATTCGTTTGTGCTCTCCAAGTCGATGATGTTTGTTCAAATCGAATTTCCTTTTGAATTATCTGACGCCGCCTGTTTATTTACGAGTAGTTATTGAAGCATCGTATTCAATGAAAAAAAAGACGTCTTTATTACGAACATGATGTTCATTATTGCTATTATGTTATTTTGCGAAAGAAACGAAGATATTTTATATTTATCGACTTAAACACGGCGCCATGTAATGGAGTCGAAAAGGGGTGTATTAAAAATACAAATATGCCTTCGTTATTTCATGTCTACAAATTATTATTATAGAGCTTCATTCAGCTGAACGTGAGTCTATAATAATATACCATTTTCAGTAAAAATCTGTTTGGAACTTGAGAGCAAACAAACACACTAGAGTATAAAAAAAATCGAAAACATTCTTGATTTCTAAAAACCAGAAATCAATTTACCTGCGATATAAAAGGGTACAGCTACGTTTACGAGAGCTCTTAATTCGAACATAGCTTTGTATTCACAGTACAGTACAGCAGCCGGTCGAGTAGGTATCCCGATTTTCTCATTTGCCCAAGTGGAAATTACCCAAGCATCACAAACGGGTGCAAATTGACTGGTATCCTTTTGGTCGTGTTCATGAACTGTGGGTATAGAAATTCGTATTTACAATTCTGTCGGTAAAAAAGGTTGAGTTCCCATCTGTATCCAGCCGAGCGACAATCCGTATGCTCTTCAACAAACGGAAGCCTGAAAATATTATTCAATTCAATAGATTGTCGCGATAAATTGTAACTTATTTATCTTTTGTTACAGGTGTACAGATAGCATATTTTGCAATCATAGGAACGCAGATGTTTATGATTGTATTAAGTATATTCCTATTCTACGGGATCTATAAAGTAAGTAGAAATAGATATAGAAAATATTTATTTGTATTTCATATAAAATAATACAAATTAAGAACGAATAATAATAAAGATAACAAATCTGGAACGAATAAAAGAATTAAAATACGAGAACACAGAAAGGCTACCGGCCGGGTGATTATGTAACTCGCGACCGGTTTGCGACAGGCGTAAATTAAGCAATCAGTGCTGTCAAACGTCAATTTTGTATTAGTTTGACACCAGCTACAACGTCAAAATTGGTCAAAATTGGCGTTTGACAGCACTGATTGCTTAATTTACGCCTGTCGCAAACCGGTCGCGAGTTACATTTTCACCATACGGCTCAGCATTAAATGCTATATTGACACAAGCCAATGCAGCGCTAGTTTTCAAGTGTGTAAGTGATGGCGGTTTCTAATAAATCATAATTTCTAACCTTCCAATGCAATTATGACTTGTGTTTACATCCCAACCATAAATTCAGACAAAGGATTCCGAACAGAAGAGTAGAACGAACTAATTTAAATTCCGGCCAAGGATTAAAACAAACAATTATGAGCTCTACAAATAAGAGTCACGACCCCAAGCTCATTTCATTACACCCTACTCAAGTAAAGCTTACTTTATGAGTCTCTAAAATACGTACTTATCTGAAAGCTTCTAAAGTCATAAAGAAGGGAATAAATGTGCCAGTATCACATCGGCATAATGTCTTCTTACTTGCGAGGGAGGAATTCCTCTCTTCATTTTCACATACCTGTATGTCAGTCGTTTATTGTTGAATTTCAGAGTAACGAAGCTATCTTTGTGAAATATGATGATTTGAAGGATTTAGATGATAATATGAATTATGTAGGCGCGCCTCACTGTCTTCAGGAAGTAAGACGATGCGTGTCTATGTCACATTCTCTCGATTTTAATAAATGTAGATAAGAATTGTCCTGTATTGAATATTGTGAGATTTGGAATGTGTTGAAAATTAAGAATTGTGCTATATTGATTGTTTTTTTTTCTCAGGAAAATGTGGCGTTTCTGGTTCCTTGGGTGGTTGGATGTATGACTTTTATGGCGTTGGAAGCCATGGCGATGGTTTACTCTAATATTTTGAGAGATCACGTCAATAAGGTAAATATTAATTGGAACTCCCTCAATCGATCTCTACACTCGAATCACTCACACCTACTAATATTATACAGGTGAAAGTTTTTGAAGAAACTTTTGGCTAAAGATAATAACCAAAAATATTGAATGGATCAAGCTGAGTTTTTTCAGATATGTAGTTTATCGATCAGGGCAAAACGTTATAAGCTACTTTTATCCAGGTAAAACGCGTGCAAAGCCACGTGCAGAAACTTGTCGCACTAATATTGTAAATGTGAACGTTTTAATGTTTAGATAGAGATAGTAAAAATAAGATGTCAAAGTGCTTATTTTGTAAGGCTATAGAAAAGTTATTAATTATAGGTTTCTTCTTTACTGTTGGTTATTCGATATGTTCCAACTAAGTAAACAGTTTAACAACTAGTAATGGGTAGAAAACATGAAGATTACAAAAAGAAAAATAGGAGCGCGTGTGTTATCTAGGCTCGTATTTTGAAATTAATAAAAAACAATAGACTATCTACTGGCGCGGAGGTCGACTAGCGTGGAGGTTGACGTCGCGTCGCGTGGAGGTCGTATACCAAAGGTCTCGTCGCATTGTCTACAGCTACCTTTTCACGCCAAAACCGCTGAATGGATATCCATTCAACTATATGTATCCAAAATGATTTTGGATACATATAGTTCTAGACCTGGATAAACATTTTTTTGTCCCGTAAACGCGCCCAAAGCCGCGGGCAGAAGTTGCTAGCTAGCTATAAATACAAACGAAACAAAATAATGTTTAGTTTTTGCGTAAAATAGTACAGGCTTTTATTATGAAGGAATAACTGCAACTGAGAACGTATAAAAGTATATTATTGTTTAAATGTATGGAATATGAGCAGACATATGTATGTATAAAGGCAAGGATACAATAAATAACAGCATTGTTGGCGTGGAACAACAGAGATACAGAGCTTAGTGGCCTCACAGTAGTCGATTACAGCTGACCACATCGCCTGTGAACAATGTTAGGCACGTGCCTGTTACGCTGTTGCAATGCTTATTGCATTAAAGCAGCTCTATTTCAGAGTCCGCAATATTTTAAAACATTCGATTTAGGTTAGGTCGTTGTTCAATCATAATGATCTGGGTTCTACCCGTGTTTTCGCGTGCATTTTTCTGGGATAAAAAGTAGCCTGTATGTTTTTCTATGTATTTATATTAAAGCAGAACTTTTGGACGATCTGTTCAGTAGTGTTGGCGTAAAGTTTGAACAAGCATTTTACAACCAAACCGAAACTTTGACATTTATGATCTGTGTTACCTGGTATCAAAAAATAAAACAACTCATAGCAACATCGTTGCATTGCAAAAACATTTTTTGTCTCTCTAAATTTATCTCTCAATTTTGTTTCTATTCTTCACTTCAACTTATCAATTGTAACAAACAACAACAAACGTCTTTCAACATAAAAGCTCAATAAAATCGAAGACGTCAAGGTAAATACACTTGAAGATAAATTGAGTTTGCCTAACGTAACTATCTGTTTGAATAACGCGCGACAGTAACAAGATGGGAATCGAATATTTGCAGCAAGGATAAGAAAACTAAGGGAACGAAAATGTTAGATAAATCCTTAAGGGGAAAAAAGTTTACGTTAAGATAGTATAACATACGAAAAGCTTGCTATTTTCATAGAACACAGTATAGCACAGGGTGGCTTTTTGGGTAGTTTTTATTTTCTCATAAATTAAACACATCAGTTGAACAGGAAAATATCTCTTCAAGATTCACGAAGACTATATATGAAGACTATCAGGAATATTATAAACGTCAAAGTTTGTAAGTATGGATAGATGGATGGATGGATGTTTGTTACTCTTTCACGTAAAAACTACTGAATTTATTTTAATGAAACTTCACAATAATATAGCTTACATATCAGAATAACACATAGGCTATTCATAAAGATATATAGTATATTATCCAAAATATCTATCACCACGCGGGTGAAACCGCGGGGCGCAGCTAGTCTAAAATTAAGCTAAAACTGTACTTGCTGGGTTTGGATTATGAGCAAACAGAGAGGCTGTTAAGAGTTAAATCGTAGATTAAATAAATAGATTATTATCTAGTATAAAATAATTATTATGTAATTATTAGTCTTGTAAATAGCTGAATATATGGGGTATATAATAAATAACTAATGCATGGGGCATTTAAACTTTTATACCATTATACCCGAACATAATAACCGTTTATTTCTTATATACTCTTATTTGTTTATTCAAACTATGTCTCAGTAAGTAAATAAGTAAAACTTCTGAAACTATCATGGTTATTAATACTAAAGTCATAGCATAACTAGCGTAGTAGTAACGTTCGTAGCAAAAGACAGAAAATGAGGGTAGATCGGTATATCTGCTCATAAAAACAAACTCGCAGTGTCTTCAGTTATTCCGTGATCATGGCGCATGAAACTGTGCCGAAATATTGGAAAACTCAAAAATCTAATCATGGTAAATATACCGTTTTAAATGACTTACGAAGTAATTAAGTACACTTAAAACCATGATAGAGCCCAGAGAATGAGCTCTTGTATCTACACAAATATGTATATATATATATATATAATAAGTGAAAATTTAGTTAGAGTAAGGGGTCAATCTATTCGACGCCTAAAGGTTTTTGTTCCAAAGTACCTACTACGTAAGAATAATACTATCTACATATACACGCACGCCGCCGAGTAAGGGCGATTCCTCGGCGATTGGAGAAATCGTCCAAGTTGCAACACGTGAGAGAAATCGTCCAAGTGATGGGGACGGCTGTCTACAATCGTATTCCAACTTCTATCACCAGCGCAGAATCCATACAGTCCTTTAAGGTATATCTAAAGAAGTGGCTAAAAGTAAAAGTAAAAGTAAAAAATCATTTATTCTTTAGGCTTACAAAATAAGTAAAAGTAAAAGTAAAGTAAAAAATCATTTATTTCTTTAGGCTTACAAAATAAGCACTTAGACAAGTCATATTTATACATTAAATTATTATCAAAAATAAAATATTTTACTGTTCACTTCAATTTTTTGTCCACTAGTGGAAGAAGTGAAAAAGAAACCACTAGCATGTTCATCTCTTATATGTCTAATACATGGTTATTTGCCTATTTAAGTCTAAATATAGTATGATTCGATACATGTCAATATTTAAGTAAAGCTATGCACAATAACAAATTACTTACATACTATTGTCGGTGCGAAACTGAGCGACATCTGGCCACGCATTAACATCATTTAGATAATCATTTATGGAGTAGAAAGCCTTCTTGATGAGATTTATTTTTATGTAATTTTTAAATTTACGAATAGGGAGCTCAGTTGCTTCAGATGGAAGCTTATTATAGAAGCGCACGCTATTGCCCATAAATGATTTCCCTACCTTGTGTAATCTAAATGATGGGATGTGTAACTTGTTCTTGTTTCTTGTATTTCTATTGTGAACATCACACTTTTTCATAAGGCTATCCTTATTTTTGTGGGTATACATTAGATTTTCATAGATGTATTGCGATATTACAGTCAGAATATTAATGTTTTTAAATAATTCCCTCAAAGAATCTCGTGGCTTTAATTTATAAATAGCGCGTACCGCCCTTTTTTGAAGAACAAATATGGTCTGGATGTCAGCTGCCTGTCCCCAAAGCAAAATACCATAAGACATAATACTATGGAAGTAACTGAAATAAACTAACCTAGCTGTGTCTTCATTGGTAATATATCTAATTGTTCGAACTGCATAAGCTGCTGAACTAAGTCTACCTGCCAGAGCCTCTATTTGCGACTTCCATTGAAGAGAAGAATCAATATGTAACCCTAGGAATACAGTAGAGTCTACAAGGTGAAGAATCTCATCCTTCAGCATTATTTTTGTTGGGAGTTCTCTTACATTCGGTAGCATGAATTTTATACATTTAGTCTTTTTAGCATTGAGTAGTAGGTTATTGGCGGTGAACCAATCTAGTATTTGTGAAAGCGAATTATTTACATCGTCATAGTTATCTTTATTTCTATCAACTTTAAAAATCAATGAAGTATCATCAGCAAATAAGACAATATCACAAAGATCTTTTGCTAAAAACGGAAGATCATTTACATATACTAAAAATAAAAAAGGACCTAATATTGATCCTTGCGGGACGCCTAGTTCAAGTTTTGATCCTCTAGATCTTTCTTTACCAATATCTACTTTTTGAACTCTATCAGCTAAATATGATTGCATATTATAAGCACTTAGACAAGTCATATTTTATATATAAATTATTATCAAATAAAATTATTTTACTGTTCACTTCAATTTTTTGTCCACTAGTGGAAGAAGATGATAGCCCAATCGATTTATAATTTTAACGAGTTTATGACTATTAAATGTAATTTATAATATATTATTGTGTATTATATTGTGTATGTATGTAGTTTTTTACATATAGAATATAATGTAACTTTTAACCAATAGTTATGAATAAATGAACTACATGACTCCTTTCAAGATTTTCGCTAACTGTCATGGTTTCGGAATTGGCCACCCACACCTACATATTTAAAAAATGCCACCCTGTATTTAAAACAGAGGGTATTTTACCAATAGGAACGTAGAATGCATTGTTTATAGCTCACAATGAAAATGCCATGGTAGGATGACTGGTCAATAATATATTGCCGATTCACGTGGATGAAATCAATGTTGATGGCGCTACGTTGAATTTTGTGAGAATAGCTCGAATAATATTGAAATTTCAGGTTGATATTAATGCTTCAATCGCGGTGCGGTTTCAGACGATGTGGGATCCCGCAATTTGTCCTGAATTGAACATTTCTGTCATTTGGTACACAGTTAGTGGTAAAGCCACTTTTAGTACCTATGTATATTACTCTGTTGTAGTTAAGCAATGTATTCGGTAGGTACTTCTAAGGCATGAATAAAGAAAACATCCCAAATAAAAAAAAACAAAAATAACCGTGGACTGTACCTTATTATTAATTTATGTTATTTTTAGATGAAGTAAATTCACAAACAATAAGGTTCCATTGTATTCGCACACTGAATTAATTTTCTCTTTGTTTGCTTGATTACAAAATGTTTTCTTTGTAATATCTATGATGTCCCTCTGTATTTGAACAACAGTTAAAATTAATTGTAGGAACCCAACTGTGGTCCTAAATGAAAATGACAAAATAATCGAGACAATTTCCCTTTGGCCTTTAGACAAGCTTCACGACCGTGCGGTCCTTCAGTGAATATTATCGTTGGTCGACAAATAAATGTAAAGTACGAAGTTTGGAGGTCTTGGGTTTGTCTCCTGTGGTCGTCGGGGCCCGAAACTATTGGTGTACGTTGAATTATGGCAATAGCAAGTTTGAATAGTTCCGTTTAATGGTATATCCAAAACCCAGTGATGTGTAGTACCTAAGTTAAAACTTTGTAGGACCTGTTCTTGTTGATTTATACCAGGTCACCAAGTTTAAAACTACTGTAAGTTTCTGTGTCACAGATTTAAAGTGCAAAGATAAAAATCTAACAAGACAAGTCTGTAGAATGTTTTTTTTGTCCCGTCAGTAGGTATTCTGTAAGTTTGTGGATAGCTACGAATAGATTTGACATCTGGAACTATCCAAGTTTTAGGAAACAGCTGTTCGCACTCAAGTTCCTTATGAAGGCTTGCTATTTGGCAACATTTTTATCTTGCGAACTTTTTCATAATGGTGAAAGAATCAGCTCTTTTGATTTAATTACTCGCTTTTTCTTCTTTCTCGAATGAGTAGTAGTTTTGTATAAAACGTCTTTATAAAAATAGGTGTTGCGAGATAATACGGTTGCGGTTGGGAATTAGTCCATTACATAATTACTCAGTATTACCATCGTCCTGTTTCTAATAATACCCGACAAAATCGCATCGTTCCGTACTTATTGGATTTGTGTACGGCCTGTGCCCAAATTGTCCATTAATGACCAGAGGCTTCCAATCATCTAATGGGGTTGTAATCTCTTGTGTGTATATTCACAAAGGTGTCACGAAAGCTTTGTATGTTTATTAAATAAAATGTTTACCAATTACATACAATCACACATTTAAAACAAACCTAAATGAGGTCGTGATCTGCAATAATAATGCGTGCTTTAAACAGGTTGTGTTAGTTGTGATTGAGCCTCAAGTTGTTAAACCCTTAATTATTACCTTAGATAAGATATTTTTTGTACCTTTAAAATGTTGAGATACCTAATTATTTAATTAATTAATTGTTAATTAATCATCAGTTACCTTTATGACGAATAACAGTTTTATTTGTTTCAGCAATTCGACTCTGTATGCAAAGCAGAAATATTATTTTTAATACCCAGGATTCTTGTTAATGTAAGTAAAATGCATAGTTAGTTTAATTATTTTATTTTCTCAGAAGCTATCCTTAACTTTTTTACGTATTCATCTACTGCAAAACTATTATTTTAACCGTGAATGCAATTTCAACTATACTAAGCTCTTAATATGTAATTGTCTGAATTAATCAACGAAATAAATTAAATTTAGAATAAAAAACGAATAAAAGAATTTATTGATAGCTGCACATAATGTTATACAGAGTTACAAAAAAAAAAAGAAAATACAGAACAATCTCTAATAGTAGTTTAGGTAAGTGCCACGTAACTCCAGAGTACCTAAACAACGGAAAACTGCACAAAACGGCGTGCAGAGAAATTGTGTAAATTGCACAAAAGTTCTGTTGTGAGCCTGAGTTTTATTGTCTTTTTTTCACGTTCGCTGGAAAATGGCTCGCTGTTTTCAGCGACAAAAGTGATAGTGATGTGAAAATGAAAAAGTTTTTCCCTGATAGATGTTAAATTCTTGCAAAATTGGGTTCAAATCTTCTGCGAAAGATGGCAACATTAAAGTATCTAACTAAGAGAATCGACCAGCGACATTGCAGCAGTTTCCTTCGTGTGCCTATAACAACTTCACTCTTACCACCAATCGCTCCATTACACTCTGGTAAACTGACCTTTTTCATTAATGTATTATTTATTTATTTTGCTTTATTCGGAAGACAAACAGTTTTACACACTTAACAGATAACTTAAATAATACCTTAATTATATCCTTAATTTTATTATATTAAAAAAAATCCACTCTGATCCATCACGCCAAGCTTGGTTATTGTGGCAAATCACATAAGATGGGTACTATTTTCGGTATCCCTATACTCCGCAGTGAATGTATATTGGCTGATATTATGATAACGGTGATGAATTAGCAAATGCATGATTACAACATTTGGGTAATCCTTCAACCATTGCATAAAATGAGTCTCTACTAAAGCGATTATGAGTTGAGTTCAAAGGAGCAAGATATGCTAAAGGTCGTACATTTGCATTTGCAATATTGAAATCCACGTGTTGCTGAATAACAAAGCTGTGGCTCATATTTTCAAGATCTCTCTGTGGAACGTTCAAAGCACCTGGAAAATATAAATGTTTACTCGGCTCGAGAATCGTTAAACTCTGAATGTAAAATGAAGCTCTATCGGTTGGGTGGCTCGAGCTCGGAAGTTTAAGTTTTGTGATACAAATCTAGGGTTTAATTATATTTAAATTGCATTCAATATTCAATGCCCAGCCTGGAGGACCACCTCGTGGGCCATGAGAGTGTAATAAGCAAAACCTTTTTCGAAAATAACTAGGTTACTTGCCTTGACACTAAATCAAGTGGTAAGGCTGTTTTAAAAGCTTATTAAAATACAGCGTGATCTTAAATTACTTTATGAAAGTGACAAACTTTTAATTAAAGTCCTCTTAGTTATTGAGTTCTGCACGTAAACTGAACTGTCGTGAACTATTTCTGCAGTACCGCCGCGTTTCCGTCGTACAACCTCTATCACTAGTTGAACCAAATTTGTCAAGACTCCGGCGAATAAATCAAAGCCATGGTCCATTTCTCCACCACGTTTCTTATCATCTTCTATCGACTTATTGACATCCACTATTATGTAGGTACACTGGCCAGAGCGTGGTGTTTTTTTGGCTTAACCTTTCTACGGAGAAGAGAGGACATGCCTCTTGTAGTTTTTTATTAGCATTGTAGCTTTATTACGTAATTTTTAATATTATTTCAAAGTAGAATCTTTACAAATTGATAAAACCAAATATGCCATAAGCTTCTTACTGCGAATAAATGTTCATACTTTAGTTCGCAGTAATAGATAAAGCATCACATCATTTATTTTGTCAGTGTTTCGTTCTTCTGGTCGCCGTGTTTTGCTCTTAGAGCAAAGCTTTTTACTGAGCCATTACCTTTTTGACAGGCTGCAGCACATCCACAATTTTTAAATCTCTACCTTTTAAATTGTTTATACTATTATTATATTACTATTACTTATTGTTTGCTATTACTATTGTTACCTTTGTATCATGTGCTGCAGTGTCAAATAAATGCATTATCTATCTATCTATCTGAGCATTCATGTACCTACGAAAGAGTAATAACATCAATTGATTTGCAGTGTGTCTGCCTATACTGCGTGCTGCGACTGTACCACCTCCTCCGAGCTGGCGTGACGTGGAAGGGCGCAGCGGCCATCGAGCTGTGACTACTGCCGGCCGGCCAGGGTACTCCTGGACAGCCCACTCCGCCTTGCGAGTCCACCCTACTCCTAGGCTACGCGGAAAGTGACACAGACGCCAGCCTTCACGACGTGTAAGACAGAGACAGACGACTTGGCAAGTCAGTGTTGTGTCTGTCAAGTGTGGACCTCACACTTTGTGCTTCACCATTTGTATAAGTGCATCGAGCACATACCCCGTAGAGACGATATTTTACTTCAAATTTAGAACCTGATCAGTTGTTTTCCACTAATAAATGTCAACTCCTTCAATCATACTAGTGCTGTGTGCCATAAGAAAATATTTGGTAAAGTGTGAAAGTCTATCTCGGTCGGAGAGCGACTTGACGCCAGGTATCAAGGTTGGCAAGTGTGTGATTATGATAGTGCTACATACAGTTACTATAAATAGTTTGATGAGAGCATCGCCTTGCGTGTTTTGTCTGCTCCTCTGATATATGCGCAAAAATATTTATAAGAACATGATGACAGTCAAAAGATCGTAATCCGAAAGTTCAGGAAGATAATTTTGCAACACGTACCCTCAAAATTGTTAAGAATCGAACCTAGCTTTACTTGTATCTAGAAACATATGTATTTTAAGTGCAATCGGGAAACTTGCACGATACTACCCGTATTTCGCTCGGGCACTGCTAAATAACTCGGGTACTAAAATAAAACTTTAGTAGCTTCGGCCCAGGGGAGCTTCAGGTTGAATCGACTCTCGGAAATGAAACGCGGGGAAAGCAGTAACATTGTGATAAACATATTGAAGGATAATCGAACTGAGCCCCGAGGCGATTTGACATAATCCTACTAATATTATAAACGCGAAAGTTTGTGAGGATGTATGTAAGTATGTTTGTTGCTCTTTCACGCAAGAACTACTGAATGGATTTTGATGAAACTTCACAATAATATAGCTTACAAATCATATCAGAATAAAACATAGGCTACACCAGGCGGGTGAAACCGCGGGGTGCAGCTAGATAAATGATTTCAATGATCGTGACGTCTCATTATCTTATTATGGGTTTTGCGGAACTACGCAAAACGCAAATAAACCCATAGGCGCCCAAAACTTATGGAAAAATGAGTCAAATAGACTCGGTGCTTTGTTCCATAGACAAACTTTTTTTTTCGGCAAAAATATAATCGGAAATTTTAATTTTAATTGACGTTTTTGACAGAAGTTATTTACTTTTTGCGTCAAAGTTAACAGAAAACCAGCCTTAGTACTTACTAAAACGTAATTGGTGTTCATAATTTGAATGTTTGTATGTGTTTGTCTACGTTAGAACCAGCTTCGCAATTCAAACCCTATTGTGGTTGACTCGAAACTAATTTAATTTCAGCAACGCGTGTGCGTGATGAGTAGTGTATGTGTCACCGTAAAATTATAAGGAACATTAGTTTACATGTTAAATATAGACAGATAATATTCTTCTATACTTATCTTTTTACTATGACAATGGGTATCGTCACGAAATTAAACATTTTTAGTATTCTACCTTAGATGAAGGAAACAGATGGAGGGGCGCGCGTCAAAAGTGTCAAAGTTAAAACTATTCTATAAATAAATAAAAATAAATAAATAATGCTGGACAATTCAAACAGTATTATCTAGCCCCAAGCTAAGCAGAGCTTGTGTTTACTGATAATAATATAGGTACCAGGTGCAAGTTAAAATATATATGTATGTTGGCAACCCTATATTAGCGCTGTGTCTAAATCATTATTTACTCTTGTATCTCATTGTATAAAGTTACTATTTTCGGTAGATAATTTTGGTTTGCAGCAGATTGCTTAAAATCATTCCAAAGAGTATTAAAAGCTGCGAAAAATACTTAGGTTTATTTTAGAGCTTTGTTTTCTCTTTTATGTTCGGTGTTTGTTTATAACTGGGGACCTACCGAAACCACAACCAGAGGTCTTATCACACTGGTGACGATAAAATGTCTGATACCCAGCTGGATTTATCTTTATCTAGCAATAGCTAGGAACTTCTGTAACAAGATGATCACCACGGACTGCGGTCTGATGGCAATCGGTGACATAATGTGAAATTACTGACGTAACCCGCACATGTACCTAATTAATATTTTATTAATATTATGTGTTGTATTAATTTGTATTTATAGGCTCCAAACCTATGTATGTTAATGTTTGTGTCGAAATCTCGCTTGTGTTGTGCATTATGGCATTGATTGTTATGTTGACCTATTAAATAAATATAAATATATACCTTGTTACATACAAATATGTTGATTTTTAAGTATAATGGTGTATACTAGCACAAATAATCAGGTTCCATACACGACGTAAGCCTACGTCATGTACTTGCATTTTCGTCCGTCCGCGGATTGATACCGCGGACGGACGAAAACGCCAATTAACCAATCATTATTAATAGAGATACATTTTGTAGTAAGTTCGATTAAATACGCGTGTCTCTCAAACATAGCTACAAACATTTATACACCAAATAAAATGAAATAAACCATCTTAATGCCATAAATTAATAAAAAATAAATACATAAATGCAAAAGTTGTAAAGGAGACTTGCATTTTTTTTAAATACTAAAATCCTGTGGCCAATAGTAACAAGTATAACTTTAAGACAAAATACTAGCAGCATTTATTATTAAATGTGATTGCTTCATTGCACATTAGTTCTTGATTTTGGTACATCACGATTGATTTTTCACCAAAAAGTGGTAGCCTACGAAAACGACAGTAAACGATAACATAATGTAACAAATCACCAGTGTGTATGGAACTTTATTATATCAAACCAGGAAACACCAGCAAAAACGAGAATTAGCTTCCCCAAAGTTTCCTAGCATATTTTTTTGGAAAGTCTATTTACTTGGCGAGGAAGTAGACAAATCTTTGATAAGCTTCTTCGAAAACCTTTGTAAATATTGTTCGTATAAGAAATTATATTTTTGTAAGAAATGACAAAAAAGTCTTAACAGTAAGCTTACCTACATTTATAAAAGCGATACCTTGTTACAAAGGAAAAGTTTGTAAAAGCTTTAGAATTTTGTCTAAAAAATAAGTAGACGTCCTTGTTGTTTGTGTTTAAAAATTGTAAATGTTTAATGTGATATGATATAAAACAGAAGTTAATAAAATTAATGTTGATGCAGATTTACTTGCCTACTTTTATTATTAGTTTAGGATGCTTCAACACAGACAGGAAAGTAAGTATACTTCAGCTCCCCATCAAAAAATCGGAGAAGGTTGTTCGGGGCAATGTTTGTACTACAGCTGTTCCTTATACTAACTCTTCTATGTGCTTGTGCTTCGACCGACTATCCTAATTTTAAGATAACTTTATTTTAACCACCTTGCCGCGTTAGTCATAATGGGCAGCTAACTTAAAACAGCTGATAAGCAGTGTTGTTATTATATATCGCTCTGACTTATCTATACTAATAATATTAAGAGGAAATGTTTGATTTTTTGTTTGTTTGTATTGAATAGGTTCCGAAACTACTGGACCGATTCGTAAAATTCTTTCATCGTTGGGAAGCTACACTATCCGCGGTGAACATAGGCTATATTATATTTTCAAAAAAGTTAGGGATCCTTACTAAAACTCCAATAATGTAAGCCGAGGTGTAAAAAAACACCTAATAAAGTGAAATTCGAGTTTAACGCGGGTGAAACCGCGGGGAACAGCTAGTACCAATAGAATAAGACATTGTTAGAAATAGCAATGTATTAAGTTGCAGACTGATATGAATAATGAGGACTTGAATTTGATTACTTACTTATGAACTTACCTAGTTCTTTTGTCAGCATTATAATAATGGACTAGTTTCTACCCACGGCTTTGCACGCGTTGTTTCTATGGAAACGCTTAAAGGTTAATTCTATCCCATGGGAACTGATTAATGGGGTAAAAAGCCCATGTTTTATTTGAAGGCCTAGAACTACCTAAATCTTTATATATAAAAATCTATTGCTGTTCGTTAGTCTCGCTAAAACTCGAGGACGGCTGGGCCGATTTAGCTGATTTTGGTTTTGAAATGTTTGTCGTAGTCCTGAGAAAACATGGTAATATTGCGCAGAAATTTCCACGCGGGCGAAGCCGCGGGGTGCAGCTAGTACTTACATTATAATTTTAGCCCGATCCCTTTAGTAGTTTTGGCGTGAAGAGGTAACAAAGCTTCCAAACTTCTTGTCGTCATCAATCCAACAGTTTGGATGTTTCCCAAACTTTTGGATTTATAATTTATTGTAATGGTCTCAGAACTTTCCTTGTAGGTTTTCAGGTTAAGTAGGTACTTCATATCAAAGAAAAGTTCAAAAGAGATTTCTTCTATTGTTCCTTCCAAATATTAAGTTTTCTAACAACTAACTCGATCATTATGGGATTTCTTTGTAACAATTCAAATAACACAATTTACTCAATAATTGAATTAGGTATTTACAAAGTTGACTGGTTTGTGGCTTGGCTTTCTATGTATTTGTTTGAAGTAGAATGAACCAATTCGTTTGATCCAGTTGCCTGATCCCTTTCGCGTTTATGTTGGTCATTAAACATCATCATCGCCATCCTCAGCCTATGATAGTCCACTGCTGGACATAGGCCTCCCCCATTGATCGCCATAGCGCCGTCTTCAGCTTGACGCATCCTGCAGTCTATCGCAGGTCTTTAAAAAAGGACAACTAGCTTTATTTGTTTCTCGTCTACTATATAGGCATTTATTCTCTATTCTGACGACCCCTGTGGTGCAGCGGGCGATGATCCGCGCCGGAGATGGCGGGTTCGATTCTCGCCTCGCCTCATGACAAATGTTAGTATCTGCAGATATTTGTTCAGGATCTTCTGATAAACGATAAACGACACAGCATCATTTAGCCCCAAACAAAGCAGAACGTGTTCTGGGTACTAGATGACAAATATACTAAATACAATACATCACATAGATAGAGCTTCAGTTATTCTGTGATCATGGCCCATAAAACTGTGCCGAAATATTAAAATAATCAAAATTCAATGGTAAAAATTCCTTTATAAATGACTTTTGTAAAAATGCCATTCCCATACCTTTTTTAATTGCAATCAACCTTTCGTTAGCGGTTTGAAAGAGGTTTATAGCATACTAACCCTCCATGTTTGTTGACAGAATTTGTTGACCAAAATGAGTTTCTAACGTTCCACCTCTTTTATTAATTACAAAATATTTTCTCGCTAGTCGAGATAAAAGTGTATTTTTAACTCGAAAGCTAAATTTTTTTGATAACTCAGCATTCTAATTTAGAGCCACTTGCTACGCTCGTGACTACTCTTAATTGCTTCACTAGCTCGGTATTAAATACACTTGGAACTACTACTAAATGGAACTTAGTTTATAAAATATAATGTTTGACGTTTTGGTGTGTATATAACTGTAAGTCTAATATAAATAAATAAAAATCCTTTTGCTCACTTATTGAACAAATAACTTCTCAAAGTGTAATACTATACCTTCGATAAATAAATATGTAATGGAGACCAATCCACACAGCATCAGGTAGCCCCAAGCTTAGCGGAGATGGTGTTATGAGTGACGGATATATTTATATATAGATAATGTTTTATCATACATAGAAAATACCCAGAACACCTGGAAAAAATATTTGCATATTGTACAAAAAAAATCCCACGGCGGGAATCGAACCCGCAACGCGTCGCAGGCGGCCGCGCCACATCGGCAGTCACCTTTATGGAAATAATGAATCAGTTTTCAGTTTATTTATTTCCACCGTAGGTACACATTTTATACTTGATGCTGTATGTCCATAATCGCTTGGACACGTATGCAATGTACGGGGATGGTCATTTCCATAAAGGTGACTACCGATGCGTCGCAGGCGGCCGCGCCACATCGGTAGTCACCTTTATGGAAATAATGAATCAGTTTTCAGTTTATTTATTTCCACCGTAGGTACACATTTTATACTTGATGCTGTATGTCCATAATCGCTTGGACACGTATGCAAGGTACGGGGATGGTCATAGATACAACACGAGACACGCACGCCGACAAAGGGCGCTACCTCGGCGATTGGAGAAATCGTCCAAGCTGCAGCACGTGATGGGGACGGCTGTCTACAATCGTATTCCAACTTCTATCACGAGCGCAGAATCCATACAGTCCTTTAAGGTACATCTAAAGAAGTGGCTGATAGCCCAATCGATTTATAATTTTAACGAGTTTATGACTATTAAATGCAATTTATAATATTTTATTGTGTATTATATATATTGTGTATGTATGTAGTTTTTTACATATAGAATATAATGTGACTTGTAACCAATAGTTATGAATAAATGAAATATGAACTACTAACTAACTATGATGATGTCGTTAAATACTATTATATAAATTTTAAAAGTTTAATTAAATAATAATTTAATCATTATTATTTAATAATTTACGTTTTTCTTCTATAACACACTAACTTTTGACAAAATCAACAATACGAAAAACCTGAAAAACTCAACAAAATGTTTAACTTTGTGCAAAGCCGCATCGTGTCTACCAAATACTATCTACTACTATCAAGTGAAGTAAGTACGAAGTCGTGTAACCATTACCCGCTTCGCTTTGATACTCAGAGTAAGCTTTGTTACTCACGTCACTCACGTGGTCGGACAATAGTAACAAGTGAGTCGGAGAGCCTCTAATGAGTCAGTCGCGTCATTACCTACAGCGATGTTTCCTTTTGACGCTCCAGTAAATATCTCGCAGAGATATCGCCCACCAATACCCGACTTTAGGCCTTCAGAATTCTGACACAGAGTCTAAAATCCAATGTGAGATTAAGCTCCTTTGAAATAGAAATTATCAAAAATCGTGGAATTTACGGTGCATTTGATAAGGTTGACGGTTTTTGGGTTCAAATGCTCAATATCGTCTGAAATTAAATCCTTTCCTCGCCTATGCTTTTAACACTTTCAAGCAGCTGCAAAACAGCTTAGACTTCTATTTAATTTGTTTATTTGACTACCATATTTATCATATTTGTCAGAATAGTGAATATTGGTATTTATTATCTATTTTATATACATATATATATATATATATACTACATTTATTTATCTTTAAATATTCTAGCTCATCCTTAGTACACCCCCTGCCATTCTTTAAATTAATAATATATATAATTACATTATTAACATAATTATTTCCATCCAAAGGTTGCCTGGAAGAGATCGCTTCTAAGCGATAAGGCCGCCCATTGTACTTGTATCATGTGATGTCTTTTTAATGGTCTGTAACTGGTGTACACTAAAGTATTTTTGTATTGTATTGTATATCAATATAAAAGATGGATAGCCTTATCATATGTCTACGTAAGTTTATTATAATGTTTGTAATGTAGGTATTATGGTGTGTAGTGTAAGTATTTGTTTTTTTTTTATTCAAAAATTTATTAAACTACCACCGTCTATTTGTTCCTATGTCCAGTCCATCTTAAGGTTGCCTGGAACAGATCGCTCTCAGCGATAAGGCCGACCTTTATACTTCCTTTGTTCAAAGCATTTTTTTTCTGTTTTGTGTGGTATAATAAAGTGTTTTCTATATATCTTTCTTACTCCAATCTAAACTAAATTAGGAATCAGTCATAAAAAGTAATCTCTGTTATTTTCTCCTAAGGTAGTCAGATAGTCATTTTAAAGAAATGTTAAAAGAAAATATTTACAAGTCGACAATTAAATACAATTTTAAATATTAAAATGATTACAATTTAGGCCAAGTTAAAATTCGATATCGTCGTATTCAAAATAAAAGCATTAGCGAAAGCGGCTTTAATAAACTTTGTTTTTATCTTATCGTACAGAAATGATAAAAGAGATGAGAATTAAAGAAGAAAGGAGGAAACGGAAGAAAGCGAATAAAGGCGAATAAACTCGTTTACTGCGACTGACGTGCGTAGACGTGATGAATTCGTTTATTAGTCTGTATTCCTAAATTAAACTCTGCTCGCTTGAAGGTTTATACAGGGCGTCCCACAGCCATGCCACATGGAGGGAAAGTACCTTAAATATTGTAGATAGAACATTTTACTGAAAGAAGACTCCATTTTGATTTTAAAAACAATTTCAACTGCATTCATAGATTTTTGAATAATCGCCTGTCTGAACAGGGAATCGAATCCGCCAAATTGTAAAAAAAAACCACACCTTATTTAACGATACCGATCACAAGGGTCAAGCGAAATTTTTTTCTTCTATAAGGATCTTAAATAAAAGGAAGACCATGGAATTTTACACACAATCTCCTGAACACGGATAGATATTTAGAGATACGAAGCGAGACTAAAATCTTCCTTCTTTCAGTAAAATTTTCTATCTACAATATTCAAGGTACTTTCCCTCCATGTGGCTGGCTGTGGGACACCCTGTATACATATTATACGTGTTATTTTATCTTGTGGAAATCGCCATGTTTTTTAACCGACAAATTTGAAACAACGTGCAGGTTCTATGTCCGGCTATATGTTTACCGATTTCACCTTGTTTATTTATTTATATACATCTATCCTAACAGGCACACCCAATGCAATAGAGTACCTACTTATATTTTAGTCAAAAATAAATAATGCTGGACAATCCATACAGCATCATTTAGCCCCAAGCTAAACAGAGCTTGTGTTATGGGTATGAGATGACTGATATACATAAAACAGTACATTACATAGATTTCTTTTTATAATACATAGAAACGCCCGGAACGAATGTCTGCAGATTGTACGAACATTTGTCCCGAGGCAGGAATCGAGCCCGCAACCTCCTGCGTCGCAGGCGGGCCTGTGCCCACTACGCCACAGAGGTCGTCCAAATAATCTAAATTTTACCTCAGCCAAGCTAAATCTAATTGAGCCAAGCTAAATTAGGAGCCTTTGGAGACCACGACCACGACTCGGTAAACATAGTGTAGGACGCCCTCCGACCAGCTGGGATGACGACCTGTGAAGACTGCAGTTAGATGCTGGATGCGTCAAGCTGAAGACAGGGCGCTATGGCGCTCATTAGGGGAGGCCTATGTCCAGCAGTGGACTAATATAGGCTGATGATGATGATGAAGTGCCTTTGGCGTATCTATTAACTTGATCCATTAAGTACCCACCGATGAGATAGGTCCTTGAAAAGTTTAATTGAATTTTAAATTGACGATTGAAATAGTAGTTAACGGCTTGTTTTATTTGACTTTATTTAGATTAATCGACATTCGAGAGTTCAGAGTCGCTAGTATAAGTTTGCATAATACCTAAACGGAAAAACTTTTCGTTTATAGCAGATTACTTGTCAAAGCTGTACAGCTAAAAAAAACATACAGACGAATTTAGAACCTTCTCCTTTTTTAAGTTGGTGAAAAATACAAGAAATCATTCGAAAAGTATAGTCCAGTTTGTATGAAACTATTGCATGACTGTCATATAATGAAACCTAGCAGCTTTCAGTAAGCGGTGGGAGCGCTGCTAGGTGCTGTAAATGTATGGAAGGAAACAATAACTTTTAGAGTTTTCGTAAACTTTTTAAAACTCATCCTAGGAGATCCTAGGACCTCAGGTCGGTGCAGTGTCAGCCCGTGTACAAAATTTACCTTCGAAAAAGGTAAAAGACTCTCATGTGTGTGCTATTAATATAAATAAATAAATAAATAATGCTGGACAATTCACACAGCATTACCTAGCCCCATTGTAAGCAGAGCTTGTGTTATGGGTACTAGATAACTGATATACATAATACAATATATATTACATAGATATATTTTTTTTTATTATACATAGAAAACAACCAGAAAACCCGGAACAAATATCTGCAGATCGTACACACAACTGTTCCGAGGCGGGAATGGAACCTCCTGCGTCGCAGGCGGACCTTCGCCCACCGCACCACATCGGTCGTCAAAATAGCCGAAGAGGGGTGATTCTGGACACTGAGAGATTTAACTTGTGTTCTATGATTTTTTTATTTAATCAATGTTAATATAATAATTTTTTCTGCTTCCGGTTGTCAAACTGCGAGCAGTACCTTTAACTTGTTCCTCGAAAATAATTCTAAATCAGTGGATTTTGAGCACCATCAAGGTGGTTGCCGAAGTAAACAGACATATTTAGTGACCTGGGACACTGTGGTGAATGAAACAGTGAAGAATTTCGTGAAAACAACACAGAAAAACATTTTGGAAGTTCACATCACATTGGAGGTTAGATTTTACCACAATTTCATTATTGATAGTTGACAGCGACGTGACATTCAAGTGACATCAAACATAAACAAACACACGTCAAACAGTACGCCACTGTCACTGTCAGTCAGTATTGCCACTGTATAAGAAAAAAAAACTCCAGAAATGGAGGAACAATTTCAAATGCTTTTCGATAAAATGAAAATTGAGATGGAAAAACAAACAAATTCTATATTTGTAAAAATGAATGAAAAAATAGATCCACTGATAGAGGATAACAAAATTATGAAAAACAAAATTGAAATATTGGAAAAGAAGATAGAATATTTAGAGAAGGAAAAGAAAATGAACAACATTCTGTTTTTTGGTTTGGAAGAAACAGAAAAATTTCCTCTGGAGTTATTCCAAAGAGTGCAGGAAATTATTAAAAGAGATTTAAAGATTACCTTGGAATCAAGCGATGTATCAAAGATCCACCGTATCGGTCAGACAACAGAGAAAGTAAATAAAATACGACCGGTACTCATTACCTTTGCAAACAGCTGGAAGAGAAGCGAGGTACTAAAAAATAAAAAGAATTTAATAGAAGTGTACATCACCGAAGATTTTACTAAGGAAGTCTCAGAAAAGCGAAGAGAATTGATACCAAAGCTTATAGAAGAACGCGCTAAAGGAAATTTCGCATACATAAAATACGATAAGTTAGTAGTTAAGGAGACAAATGTTACCAAAGAAACAAGGAAGAGGGACATATCAACTTCGCCGGAAGATCAAAACCAGGCCAAAAAGATAGTGAGCAACTCTTCAGCAATAAAAGACAACAGGAAGAATGCTTTTGATATGATGAGAGCAAACTCATTTTCAAACAAAAACCAAACCAAAAATCAGTAGCAACTAAATATTGGCAACCAGAAGCAGAACAACCCCAACCCGGTTGGTCCCCATGGGGTTGCCAGACCATCACCCCCTAGAAATACATCCTTAAGCAAAAATAGAAAAAGTAAAATATACCTCGCAACGTTAAACACCAGAACGCTAATGACAGATAACAGATTAGAAGAATTGGAAGAAGCCATAAGACCTATAAAGTGGGATGTTATCGGTCTTTGTGAAGTACGAAGAATAGGAGAAGAAATACGAGAGTATAACGAACACATTTTTTACTTCTACGGCCAAAAGCAAGGTACACACGGAATGGGTTTCCTAGTTAAAAGGTATCTGAAGGAAAAAATAATCAGTTTTCAAGGAATATCGGATAGAATTGCAATTCTCAATATAGAATTACCTGAATTTATAAAGTATATGCACCTACAGAACAAGATACGAAAATAGCGAAAGATAAATTCTATAAAAATTTGACAGAAGTAATGCAAGAGACGAATAAAAATATAATCCTGAGAGACTTTAATGCTAAGGTAGGAAACAAATCAAATAAAGATGAATTTGTATTAGGAAATTACAGCAGTGGAGAAAGAAATGACAACGGACAGCGACTCATAGACTTTTCATTTGCAAATAATCTTAAAATTCTAAACAGCTTCTACAAAAAAGGAAAGACTAGAAAATGGACATGGATATCTCCAAACGGCAGAGATAGAAACGAAATCGATTTCATCCTGACAAGAGAAAAAAGTTTATTTAGCGACGTCCATGTTGTAAATCAGCTAAATTTTAATACAGATCATAGAATGTTAAGAGGTGTTATACAATGTAAAAAGCATAAGTCAAGAAAATATATGTCCACATTAACCAGAAACACAATGATCACAACACCTATACCAAAAAATGAACTTGAGGAATTGAAGAAGGCTTTAGATGAAATCGAAAGACACAAAACGCTGCAGGAAAAGTATGATTCTATGGAGAAAGCGCTAGTGCACGTAAAATTGGAAACTAAGAAAGTTAGAGAAAGCAAACTTGGCGAAGAAACGATAAAATTAATGAACGAGAGGAACATGATGTTGGAGAAACGAAAAGATAACCGTCAAAATATCGCGAAAATTAGCAAAAACATCCAAGAGTCAATAAAAAAACATAGAAAAGCAACGAGACTAAAGATTTTAAAAGAACAAATAGAAAAAACAGGTGGAATTAAAAAAGGGATAAAGCAACTGAAAGAATACACACAATGGATACCAAACATGAAAAACAAAAATAAGAAGAAACTGACAAACATAAGATCAACAATATCCAAAATAGCGACAGAATTCTATAAGAGGTTATATACCGAAACTGACAAAAACACATCAACAGACACAGAAATAGACACAGATCAAGAAGAAACGCCTTGTATACTTGAAACCGAAGTAATAAAAGCTATAAAAACACAAAAAAGCGGCAAAGCAACTGGAGACGATAAAATTTCCAACGAAATACTGAAAGCAACTATAAACGTACTATCCAAACCTTTGACGCAACTATTTAACGAAATATTAGTTTCTGAACAAATTCCGACCCAATGGACGAAGTCAACTATTGTCTTGTTACACAAAAAGGGAGATAAAAATGAAATAAATAATTACAGACCCATATGTCTTATGTCCAATCTATACAAAGTGTTTTCTAAAATAATACTTGGCCGAATAATGAAACACCTAGATGATAACCAACCAAGAGAACAGGCGGGTTTTCGCGCCGATTATTCAACTATTGACCATATCCATGTGGTGAATCAGATCATCGAAAAACTAAATGAATACAGCCAACAGTACAATATGGCGTTCGTCGATTACAACAAGGCTTTTGATTCTTTGAGTCATGAATACATCTGGAAGACACTTAGAAGCCAGGGCGTGGAAAGCAAATATATACACATTTTAAAAGAAATATACAAAAACTCCACAGCAAAGGTACAACTTGAACAGCAAGGACAAGAGTTTAGTATACAGAGGGGCGTCAGGCAAGGAGATCCACTTTCTCCAAAACTTTTCACGGCAGTACTGGAGAATGTATTTAGAAATTTAGACTGGGAAGATTTTGGAATAAATATAAATGGAACAAACCTTAACCATCTAAGATTCGCCGACGACATTGTTATATTTGCAGACAGTCCAGATATTCTACAGACTATGTTACAGCAACTAGATGTTGAAAGCCAGAAAGCAGGTTTATCAATGAATCCAACAAAAACTAAAGTGATGACAAATGCAATAAAAGAGAAAATAGAAATCGGAAAAGAGGTTATTGAATATGTTGATGAATATATATACTTGGGACAGCTAATATCAACAAAGGACCAACACTCAAAAGAAATTGATAGAAGAATAAGCAACACCTGGAAACGTTACTGGTCTCTTAAAGAAATAGTTAAAAACGAAACAGTACCAATGTCGGTAAAAAGCAAACTGTATAACATATGCATTTTGCCATGTCTCACTTATGGGTGTCAAACATGGCCTGCTACGAGCAAAACCTACCAAAAACTTAAGGTTTGCCAGCACAACATGGAGCGAAGCATGTTAAATATACGGCTATGCGACAGATGGACGACTTCAAAAATAAGGAAAAAAACAAAAGTTACCGATGTTCTACAAAAAATTAAAAATCTCAAATGGAATTGGACCGGCCACACTATCAGAACAAATAAAGGAAAATGGACGAAAGATGTGATGGAATGGTATCCTAGGAATGGAAAAAGAAGAAAGGGACGTCAAATCAAGAGATGGGAAGATGACCTACCAAAAGGATGGAGAAGACTAGCTCGTGACAGAGACGATTGGAAGAAGCTAGGGGAGGCCTATGTCGAAGGACAACCTGACCAACAAACTGGTTGCTGAAGAATTCAGTTAGGTCATAGATGATAGGATCAATAAGATACTTACTTTTTAAAATACTTTATTTATCATTATCATACTTTGGTCAGTGAATAAAGGCTTTTTTTATTTTATTTATTTTATTAATATAATAACATTGTTTTTACTGTCTAAAGTAAAGAAAACAAACGAATCCAAGCTATTGCGGTTTAGGAATTAGAATGAAAGTTAATTAAGGAGAGAAACTTGAAGCCAATAAACTTGAATACCATTACCTATTCCCGTAGGATCTAATGAACTGATCAAAGTTGCCGCTAGATAAACACAAGAGTATCTAAGTCTACGCTAAAACTTAATTCCACTCCGTCTACTAAGTATAGATACAAGCTCATAAACCAGGACTAAGTTAGAATCTAGCTATACGGCGCATCGTGTCAGCTCTACCTTTAAACCCACAATGTAGAACCTTTACTGTTTTCTTAATCAATCTGCTGTTTCTAGATTAAAATACAAGTTGTGACTACCTACTTAAGTGAATCAATAAATGTATTTCTTTTCTTTCTTTCTTTCAAAATCTTGTTGAATCTGATACTGATGTAAGTTAAAATTTAAATTTATAAGAAAATGCTCGCAGCTTTGCAGGATTGGTTTAAGGTTATTTCTATCCCATGGAAACTGATTTATGGAATAAAAAGTCGATGTTTTATTCCAGGCTTGGAACTACGTGTATGCAAAATTTCAGCCCGTTCCATATATATAAATCAATAACATTTAACACCTTGAACGTTTCTAAAGAAACAAAGCGTGCTGGAAATATTAAAATATGTGTAGGCTACGCGGGCAGAAACATTTTTAATATTTTTCATGACAACTTCAATCGTAAAACAGAATAATTTCAACTAAGCTCAATGGTTCCCACAAACTCATGAGATAAGGCTACATGAACTGGCACAAAGTGTGCAAATAGATACTTATCTAGGTTGCTTTGCTACTAAGTTGGCCAACTTGCAGCGCTGTGCGCCGTCGCAGTCTTAAGTACATTAAACTAACATCAAGTTCTATCGGTCCGGGACTTTTGCGTAACTTTATGATTTATGACTTAAAGGTTATTATGTTAAATGGCTTTCTGCTGTGACATGCTCCCTTGACCTTAATCGATTAGATAAATGGGTAGAAACAGTAGAAACTTTTTGTTAACTCGGATCTTGGAAATATTGGAAGAATCGACAGTGAAAATTGGATTATGACTGGTGATGTTGTATCTCCGCGCATCTCCGCTTTGGTGCGGTCTGGGCCTAATATTACAGATTATCAGACACCATTGTCTACGCCTAAATCTATGAGGTAATTCATATACGGAAGTGAAGAAGTGGCGCTGGCGTCGCCTGCTGTCCGTCATTGAGTTGTATCGTTCGATCTCTGACGTCACTTGGTGAAGGAAATATGAAAACAGGGTTGCTGTTTCGATCTAGACTTAGACCCTAAATATTTATCTATGCGGTACGTGGTGTGTCACAAATCCCAGAACAACAACGAAAAAGAAATAGAAAAATCCAATAATGGTACAAAACAACTATACTAATAATCTACTCTATTATTGAGAGTTGTGGCATGAACATCCGCGTAACCGCAAGAGCAGTCTCTCGCCACAACCGGATGTTTGCGGGTTCGATTGCCGCTGCGGGGCAAATTGTCTGCATGACCTCATTACATGTTTGTTCCGGGTTTCACTCGTGGCCTCTGAATCCTACGATACAGAAGTTACTTTAGGTTTTAGTATAATATTATTATATCTGTGCTTGAGGTAAATACTCCAAATCACGTAACTCATAGGTTTTGGTTTATGTCCCGTACTCATTTATTATTTAACTTAGAGAAGAAAACACCTAGAGCTCGAGGTATATCCGAGGCTTAAAGTACATAGCTTGGCAGAAAGTTAGCAGTAAAATTATTTATTTAATTCATTTCTGTATTATCTATCATAATCTTTTAATACCTTGTAATTGTATTGTAACAATTAATGGTATAAACGATGTAAAAACTTTTTTAGAAACAAATTCTAAAAAAGTTTTTAAATATTATATTGTAATACTAGAGATAGTATTTACAATAGAACTAATTGAGCTTACTACAGACTGTTACAAATAATCCGCAGGTAGGTTAACTGAACCATATCAATCCACACGCACCAGTCAGAAAGCGTCCCCAAGACGGTGGCTATTGTGACCATTGTTCCTGTTAGCCAGTAGCCAGTAGTTTCTTTTACTTGATTGTAACTTTCTTTGTTATTAAATATATTTATTTTTGAACTAGCGGACCTTCCCGGCGTCGCACGATTTTGAAAATATAATATAGCTTATGTTCACCGGGGATAATGTAGCTTCCCAGCGGTGAAAGAATTTTTCAAATCGGTCCAGTAGTTCGGAGCCATTTCATTACAACAAACAAAAAATCAAACCTTTCCTCTTTATAATATTAGTATAGTTAAGTATAGATAGATATAGATGTATAAACTGAAGCTGAACATACGTAGGTACCTAATTATAATAATATATATAGCCTTTTATTCATCCATATCACAATTATATGACAAAATAAATAAAAACTTAAATTTAATATAACCCTTAATCTAGTCTCTTATTTGAATTTTACTTATTTTCTGTAGATCTGTTTGGCAGTCGACAAAGGCCTCCTTCCTAGGCACCTACTTGGCTTTAACTAAAACAAAGAAAAGCCAAACTTAATTGAAAATGTATACAAAAGTTGCGACCAAAACAGATTTGAATACTAACGACTGTAATGAAGAAGTATTTGAAAATGCCCTGTTTAATTAGAACGGACCAAACCGTGACAAGAAAACAGAATTTAAAACTTCCCAAACAGACCAGAAAATATTTGCGCTCACGAATATGGAATGAAGAAAGAATATTTTATGGAAAGCTTAAAATATTACACTTTGTGACTGGAACTTTGTCGAGGACAAAAGAAAAGAGGTGCATATTTTTGCCGTTTTCGGTATCCGTAGTCTATACTAATATTATAAAGAGGAAAGGTTTGATTTTTTGTTTGTTTGTTTGTAATGAATAGGCTCCGAAAGTACTGCACCAATTTGAAAAATTCTTTCACCGTTGGGAAGCTACACTATCCCCGGTGAACATAGGCTATATTATATTTTCAAAAAGTTAGGGATCCGTACTAAAACAGTGCGAAGCCGGGAAGGTCCGCTAGTCACTTATAATTAACTTTGTCAATCTGTTCCTTTGAAGAAAAGGGAAAAACGGGAATTTACAAGAGCAATGTAAAACCTTATAAGAGAAATATAAACTTTCATACAACTTTTATCATCGCTGTGATTCACTTTAAGCTTACTAGTATTTTTTTGTAACTATCAAGTATCATCATCACCATCAACAGCCTATAGCAGTCCACTGCTGGACATACGCCTCCCCCAATGAGCGCCATAGAGCCCTGTCTTCAGCTTGCCGCATCCAGCATCTACCTGCAGTATTTCGCAGGTCGTCATCTTACCTGGTCGGAGGGCGTCCTACACTACGTTTACCGAGTCGTGGTCTCCACTCAAGAACACCTTTGCCCCAGCGGCCGTCGGTTATTCGCGAGATATGGCCGGCCCACTGCCACTTCAGCTTGCTAATTCTAAGAGCTATGTCGATAACTTTGGTTCTCTGTCGGATGTATTCGTTACGAATCCTATCCTTCAGAGAAACTCCGAGCATAACTCTTTCCATAGCTCGCTGAGCGACTTTGAACTGGTGGACCAGCCCTATCGTGAGTGTCCACGTCTCAGCTCCGTAGGTCATAACGGGTAGGACGCACTGGTTGAAAACTTTCGTTTTCAAGCATTACCTATGGAAACTACATCAAGTCTTCTCGTCATACATACCGCAATATCATATCAATTTGCCAATTAAATACATTTTTATACCGCTACCAACCAGCATAAAAAATTTCATTCAAATATGAGCTTTAACTCTGTCAAAACGGATTCCCACAAGCTTCAAACGATTGGTCCGCGTGCTGACTGTCATCCGATGCCTGACTGTCATCCGATGCCTTCAATATAAAATACTAGCGGACTTTACCGGCTTCGCACGGTACTACTAATGATGGTATTGGTACCACGTCAAGGTCAGACGAACCGGTACTTGAAAATACCGGTATTCCAAGTCCTGCCCATAACACAAGCCCTGCTTAACCTGGGGCTAGATAATTATTTGTGAATTGTCTGGAATTATTTATTTATTTACAATCTACCGACATTAACCGACGACCGATATAGCGCGGTGGGCGAAGGTCCGCTTACGACGCAAAAGGTTCCCGAATCGATTCCCGCCTCGGAACAATTGTGTATACAATCTGCAGATATTTGTTCCGGGTGTTCTGGTCGTTTTCTTTATATAATAAAAAAAAAACTATCTATGCAATGTATTGTATTATGTATATCAGTTATCTAGTACCCATAACACAAGCTCTGCTTACCATGGGGCTAGATAATGCTGTGTGGATTGTCCAGCATTATATTTAAGGAATATTAAAGAAAAGTCAGTATGTTCTGAGTTACATTTTAGCACTCAGAAAATGCTTGGCGGCTTAGGTATAAGATGTTGACGTAGGATCGTGTCAGCAGAAATAGTTTTTACGTAAGCTCTCAAAGAACTCTTGCATACGGCTGGTGGCTTTGTTCTCGTTTATCTACTTGACCGTAAAAATCGTTTATCTTCTATCGGATTTGCGACCGCAAGCCTTCTCGATGTAAAGCTTATTCTGGTGAATTGTTAACGTTATTAATTTAACTATACCTAATATTATAAGTATTATTTAATTATTATTAGTATTATTGTATATTAGTATTATTTAATCACGTTTTTATCTTTATATTTTTATTCTTATTTTTAATTTAATGCTATTTTATTTTAATGTTATTCTATTATACTATGGATTTATTATCTGAAATAAATAAGTACAATACAATATAATAAGTATTACTTGTATACTATGCTACTAACATATTTTTGGTGTGTATGAGTTAAAAAAATTATAATACAAACTAGCCGAATGGGTCCTGTCATAAACAAAACATTTATTTTTGTTATAAATAATTAAATATATATAGAAAGTTAGGTAAGGCATCTTCCAAAATGGACGAGACTTGCGATAGTGACCAGAACGATTTGACAAACATGTTTCATCAACTGTGACGAATATGTCGCGTCCTGGTGGAGACAGTGGGAAGTAACAAACACCTATAAGGACATTTAATAATATCCCAAAAATGATCAATTTCTTCGGGACGTGGACCGGCGACCTTTCCTTCAGTACGGGGATGATCGACTCGAAAATCCTTGAGACTTCCTACGACTCGCGGCGCTTCTAAATCAAAAATTTTTGGGATATTATTTAATTTCGTAAAGATTACCCCGAGTACGAGGGCTTACGCACTATAATAATAAAAACCTTATGTATAAATTGAAAATTTATTTATTCAGACAAAACAACCATTATGTTAGTAACACAGTATAATAAAAATTGAGAATGGTTAGTAGGTACACAAAATTACAAATAAACAATTAATCAATAGATAATAATAATAATTTAAATTGTGATTTCATATAGATTTTATTAATTAAATGAGCAAATTTAAATCTAAATGAGTCAACTTATTTTATAAAGACATCCTAAAGACAATAAACTTACTGTAATGTATTGGTGGTGGCTAATAAAGATTTATCCGTTGACATCTAATTAACTGTGAAATAACTAAATTGTCGTCGTTGCTAAACGAACCGTAGGTAAGCCGTCGCCAGCTTCAGGGCTAATAGTAAATCCTATTGTTCAAGACAGATTGAATTAAGGCGCTCGGTCTGGCACCTGCCTTATTTATTTGCGTTCCATTCGATTATTCCATAAATCTGTTCCCCGCAATAACGTTCCAATCTCAGTGTGTCGCATTTTTCACAGAAATGCTTATTTCGTTTATTCCATTTTAGTTCGTATGCATTATTGTTATCTTGATTTTGAGTGTGTTATAAAGGTGAGTTATTTTTTGGCATTTGTTCAAAATTGTGAAATTTATCATCGATAATGCAATTTTGTCATACCTTTTCTGTATAAATAGAAATCTTAAGGTAGTTGCCTAACCGGCGGGGTTACGGTGCGTAATATATGCAACCAGTAACACAGCGAGCGTTCGTATAGAAGTACGGGGAAAAAATACGCTCTTGCCATCTTACTTCTTCCAGGGATTCTGTAAATAATGATGTGGTTACTTACTTTTATGTTGTAAATTGCCATTTCAGACCAGTACAAGCGGCACGATAACGCCAACAGTCAACGGTCAAACAAGATGACGTCACCACAAAGCGCGTCACAAAACAGAAAGCATATATCAGGACTTCGTGAACAATATTAATTTTATTGATTCCATTGAGTCTTTTCAGTTGAATTTTTCTTTGTCATTTTCAAAAGGAATGATTTGAATCTTCATTCAATCGAATTTTCCAGACTAGTGACTTTTCTGAAGTACTTATTTATACTTACCCTTCTAGTTGAGCTGGCAGAAAGCAAAGTGTGTTTCAAGTTATCTTTCTAGCCTAGATCTGTATTTAGATTAGGCTCGTTTTACTTTTTACTCACCTTATCCTCTGTTCTGGGATCTCATTGTGTAGTCACCGAGGGACGTTTATTTTTTCTTTCTCATTTAACTTTTCGGAGATTAAACGAAAACAAACTATATTCCTTTCGTTGAAGGTAATGCTGCCAAGTTAACTTTGATAAGTGTAATAAACCTTGTTGAAAAGGGTCTTTTCTCTTTTGTTTGAGAATGATAAATTTATATTTATATAGGCCTAATTTAGCGACAGATTGTGAAGCGATCCCCCCCCTGCCTGATATGAAGACCACGACCACTCTAACTAGTGTGTAGCGACTAAAAAGAGGTCGAATTTATGCAGAGATTCTTTCTTTCAATCGTAGTAGGTACCGTAGTAATAGGTTCCTACTATGGTTAAGGGTATGTACCACCGTGTAGGGTTAAATCTTATTAATCAAGCAGTACTTTACGGACACACTTGAAATCAATGTGGTCACAAATTTCTGTAATGCATTTTTTTTAAAGTCCTTTCAGTTGCTAGCGAATAAATACCAAGACGATTTGAATCAGATAGAGAGTAAAGAATAGCCCAGCGCTATGGTAAACGGGGATTTGAAGCATGATTTAATGCTATACGGTTTTTAGCCTATAATGCTGTTCGCGTTCCGATTGTTAAGAAAATTGCACGCGTATTTATCGGTGAGTATTGAGCGTTTCTTCAGGGAATAGCTGTTGAGTATCAGACCTTTAAGCATGGGTAAAGAAGGTTGAAATTTGATTGTGTATATGTCGGCTTGGGGACCAGTATCGATGCCAATATCTATACTCAACATTGCCAAGTCTCTCAGGACATTAGCAGGCCTACAAAGCTTATAAAGATTTCACCCGTCGAGAATCGGTATACCTACCTACCTATAAATAGTATGCCAAAAACTTAATTTTAAGATACCTGGGTGATATTCGCTTATTTGTCGTCCGGTTGGGTATGGACGAGCATCATAAACCGCCACATTCACAGATATCAGGCCTCATTTAAAAGATTAATATCGACTCCACAAAAGCACCGCAAGCGCCAAGATTTATGTCAGTACTCGACCAAATGACCCCACCGATCATTTCTCTGCTTGCCATTGCCAAAATACGAATGCTACAACAGAAGGCTTGGGGAAACATTTACATTATGACGAGGTAAATGGTTTGGGATTGGTTTATTTGAATGATTGTTATAATTTACGCTTCTCTTTTGTGCCACTTAATCCGGGACTGTACAAACGAGCAGCAGCACACTTTTCAGCTGCATGTTGCCCTCTGTGCGAGTCAGTTTCTGTTTTTTTGTCAAATAATCGTTTTCAAACAAGGAGAAGGTTGACAATTCTACTTAATTTTTCATATTTCATGTGGCACAGAACCTCGTTATTTATCATAATAATATATTTTTTTTTACCTGACTGCCAATGGAAGAGGTTTACTAGGTTAACCTAAAAACATTACCCTATAATGTTTTTAGTTTTGTATGTAGCCAATTTTATTTAAGTAAATGAGGTACTGAATAATTCGTCTCAATACACTGATTATATGACGACAGATGAAATTGGGGGTTTAACGATAGCAAGGTAAAGTTCGAAAATTCCAGTGTTAGTAATTATGGTCGTGTGGGGTATATTTGAAAAGGCCTTTGTTTGTACTTCTAGATCTATTTCTCAAAGATCAATAAGGTTTCGAACTACTAATTATTGCGATCCCAACTGCTACGACGTAGTAGTCTACGATCTAGGAGCCTGCGAAGTAGCAGTCTACGACGTAGCAGTCTACGACGTAGCAGTCTACAACGTAGCAGTCTACGACGTAGCAGTCTATGACCGAGCAGTCTACGACCGAGCAGTCTACGACGTAGCAGTTGTATGTTGGTGTGCGCACATTCATGTTCCCAAACATCGCGAAAACGACTCGAACTTTCTTTTTCAAGATATATTTTAACTTCTTCGACACCATTGCATATAAATCGTGATGCAATACCTGTCGTGTCTACGTCCCGTGTAGTAAATGGCCCGTTTGCGCAACACTTTACAATTTAAAATGTAAGTAGAGAGCTTTATTTTTATTGCGTTCATAAAGCACCTAGATACAGAGAGTAGAGTTTATCTCTGTCAGCAGATAGCCAGGAAAATAAACATTAGTGCTTTTGCTTCTTTACGTACTTTAAATATGCAGTATTCTCCCCGGGAGGTTACGGGTTCGATTCACGCATTGGGACAAATGTTTGTACGATCTGCAAACAATTGATCCTGGTGTTCTGTGCATTCCCAAGTATAATAAAAAAAACGTTTTTAAACATATTGTCTTTGTAGCTGTCTATGTAATGTACTTGTATTGAATAATGTATGTATATCAGTCATCTAGTACCCATAACACAAGCTCTATTTAGCTTGGGGCTAGATGATGCTGTTTGGACTGTCCAGCATTATTATATTATTTAAAGTTGCCTGTCACTAAGTTTTTAAGTTCTTTTGCATCAATTATTTATCATACATCTTCGTCAAATTATTATGTACAGAACTACTCAGCACTCAACCACTGATTGGATAATGTTGACTCTATTTGACAAAATTGAATCGTTTAAATTGGCCTCTCTCTTAGAAAGCTTAAGTAATTGCCACTAATTGAGTGAACAAGCAGGTTCTTCCCCCGTTAATCCTACTAATATTATAAACGCGAAAGTTTGTAAGTATGGATGGATGGATGGATGTTTGTTACTCTTTCACGTAAAAACTACTGAATGGATTTTAATGAAACTTTACAATAATATAGCTTATACATCAGAATAACACTAAGCCTACAATTTATAAATATATATTGTATATTATCCAAAATATCTATCACCACGCGGGTGAAACCGCGGGGCGCTAGTATATTTATAAACGAATCGTTAATACTGCTATTGGCAATACCGTTTCTTGTGAAGTATGGCATGGTGATTAAATAAATAAAAATTAATAATGCTGGACAACCCATAAAGCATCATCTGGCCCTAAGCTAAGCAAAGCTGGTGTTATGGGTACTAGATGACGGATATATTGAGCGACTCGCCTGCGCTTTGCACGGGTGCAATGTAGATACTAATATGGTTATTATATATTTTTTACTTATAAACCATGACATACAAACCTTAAATAAATAATGCTGGACAATTCACATAGCATTATCTAGCCCCATGGTAAGCAGAGCTTGTGTTATGGGTACTAGATAACTGATATACATAATACAATACATTACATAGATATATTTTTTATTATATATAGAAAACAACCAGAACACCCGGAACAAATATCTCATCATCATCATCATCATCATCAGCCTATATTAGTCCACTGCTGGACATAGGCCTCCCCCAATGAGCGCCATAGCGCCCTGTCTTCGGCTTGACGCATCCAGCATCTACCTGCAGTCTTTCGCAGGTCGTCATCCTACCTGGTCGGAGGGCGTCCTACACTACGTTTACCGAGTCGTGGTCTCCACTCAAGAACACGTTTGCCCCAGCGGCCGTCGGTTCTTCGCGAGATATGGCCGGCCCACTGCCACTTCAGCTTGCTAATTCTCAGAGCTATGTCGATAACTTTGGTTCTCTGTCGGATGTATTCGTTGCGAATCCTATCCTTCAGAGACACTCCGAGCATAGCTCTTTCCATAGCAAATATCTGCAGATTGTAAAAATTGTTCCGAGGCGGGAATCATACCCGCAACCTCCTGCGTCGCAAGCGGACCTTCGCCCACCGCGCTACATCGGTCGTCAACCACGTCAACCATGCTCTTTAATTATTCTATCTATTGCTGAAAATTGCATCAAAATTTTGATGCAATTTTACATAGTCGCTTGTTTTTAGATCTTTCCACAGACAGATAGATAGATAGAATATTCTTTATTGCAAAAAAAGTTATACATAGGCGAGCATAATGCTAGATAGCATTCTCTACCTGCTAACCTTTGGGTAGTGTGGACAACAGTTTGGTAGGTAGTGCTATATAATAGAGATAATAAAATATATAGACAAGCGACTATGTAAGGATCGACTCACATTCAGCCCGTGGATTTTGCAAGAGTCAACTAGAGGATGAGCAGCCTATTTCTGTTCATTATTGACACCCCAACGGTACTCAATCCTACATATTATTATAAACGCGAAAGTTTGTGAGGATCTATGTAAGTATGTTTGTTGCTCTTTCACGCAAAAACTACTGAATGCGTTGTGATGAAACTTTACAATTATATAGCTTACATATCAGAATAAAGAACAGACGGCCGCTGGGGCAAACGTGTTCTCGAGTGGAGACCACGACTCGGTAAACGTAGTGTAGGACGCCCTCCGACCAGGTGGGATGACGATCTGCGAAAGACTGCAGGTAGATGCTGGATGCATCAAGCTGAAAACAGGGCGCTATGGCGCTCATTGGGGGAGGCCTATGTCCAGCACTGGACTTATATAGGCTGATGATGATGATGATCAGAATAACACATAGGCTACAATTCATAAAGATATATTGTATATTATTATTTACACAGTGTATTTCTACCGTTGTGACGTGCAAAATCTGGGTACAATTGTCACTTAATTTAAACGTATACCTACTTTAAAAATAAATAAATAGGAAATAAAAATTGTTAAATAATGAAAAACTTGAGATGTCATTAACTTAAATCTAAAATATTTGTCCGTCATAATTTTTAGTATAAATTTTTTTAAAGACGGATTCAATCAAGTGTACAAATAACTGAAATTTTTCAGAGGTACAAAATCACTAGCATTTGTTTCAAAACATGATTTATTGGTCCAAATTGTACACGCTCCAATAACTTTGTTCAATCTGGTAATCAGAACTCAACTCTGCGAGGGTTTCATTCACATGGTTAATCGCAAGTCATTCGTTATAACTTATCGAAATGGACTCCATCGGCCCTCGAATACATCAGCTGGCCTGGCTGGTTTTGCTGGTTCAAAATGTATGACAAATATGCAAGAATCAAATGGAAACAGTACTCTTTACTTATATATTACCTACTCTTAGAGTTAAGCAACTCTTTACTTAAAGAGTACTTGCTAGCTTTGTAACTCCCTGCTTGTTAAGGTAAGGTAAATTTGTGTAAAGGTAGGGTAAATTCCTCCGGTAAGTTCCTCTTAACAAAGACTAACCATCATATCTTCAGATAATCCTTCAACGAATCCTTCAGTCACACCCGTCTGAAGTGCCTCGAGCATTTCTTCAAAACATCCTCGAGTTCTGTATGCTCTGTTTATCGACAAATTTGGATTATTTTTGTTTAGTTTAGAGTCTCAGTATCTTTTCCAAGATCCATTATAAAAAGCAACAAGCTCTTTCGAGGTGCATTCAAGGAAGGTCATGCGGTAGCTTGCTATGACAGTTCATTTACTCACTCTTATGAGAAAAAATTCCAAGGTTAGTTCGAGTGAAAGCCATTTTTACGATCATTCAATTAAAACGATTTTTTATAGGTTTATTTATAGATTTCAGTAAATATGCTAAAAATAAAGGTACTTAATTTAAATTATGCATCACAGCTTCATTCGATGCGATTTTGAGATTTTACATATTGTAGTAGCGTTTACATATTGTAGTAGCGTTTCGTAGTACTAGCCTTACACACAATATTTTTATAGTTATTTTTTATTATTTTTTAAAGAAATTAAGTAGTAATTTTGACTTAGCAGACCCTGTATTGACTCTACAGTACCATGGTGCCCTGCCATTGGCTCTACCGTTAGTACTAGAACTTCACGAAAGGGTAAGTTCGTTTGATCATTAATTATATCATAATTTAAACATCAAATCACCGACTTGATGTTTGGGAAAAGTTTTACGTCTGGTACCACCAGATGAGTTCTTAAAAGGCACGGAAGCACTCAGCTTAATGCTGGTCTCATCCGGTCAGTCGTCCAAGGGTCTTGCTGGGTAAGCACTCAAGGCTTTACCTTGATGTGTCAAGATTAACTGGAAGTTTAGGCAGTTAAGCTATCGAACTAAGTGCCTTAATTTTTTGTTTTTTGAACGTTCGTAGCAAATGACAAAAAATGAAGGTAGATCGGTATGACTGCTAATAAAAAACTTACTCGCAGTGCCTTCAGTTATTCCGTGATCATGGCGCATGAAACTGTGCAGAAATATTGGAAAACTCAAAATCAAATCATGGTAAATATCCCGTTATAAATGCCTTTTTTGGTGATACTTTGATTTCATATCAGCTGTTTGCAGAAAAACTCACAATGTGCCGCGAACAGTTTTTCGTTTTATTTCTTTTCACAGAGTTGCCTTCTTTATGAGATTTCGTGCGCTCCGCAATAATAGCAAGTACCTAGCCACAGCCTGTGCGATCCAGACAGAACAATGGTCTGGTTCATTTCAACATTTTCAACCTGCAATAAAAGATACTGGCTTTTATTTTTAAGCTTTAGGCAATCAATGGAAGCCGAGTTCGGCGGTAAATTAAATGAAAAAACCTCAGTGGTGTGAACTCAATATTGCACTACGGGCAGGTTTTTGATTGCATTTTTCGGGTTCCAGTTCAAAATAAATAAATAATGCTAGACAATCCATACCTCATCATCTAGCCCCAAGCTAAGCAGAGCTTGTGTTATGGATACTAGATGACTGATATACATAATACGATACAAATGTATATTTTATTATTAAACATAGAAAATATCCAGAACACCCGAACAAATATCTGCAGATCGTACAAACATTTGTCCCAAGGGCAGGGAACCCGCAACCTCCGGCGGACCGTAGCCCGCCGAGTCACATCGGTCGACAAAAAAAAAAAAATTGAAACTTAACCCTTACCTCGCGACTACTCGCGAATTTTACTTGCTCTTGAAAGTTCTAGTTATAGAAGATCCTCTATTCACAATTTGAACTCATTTTTTTTCCCAATATATCAATTTTGGAACTATGTACTTTGTAAGTACAATTGATGAACATTAGTTTTCTTAACATTTTCTACAAATTACACAATTTTTCTGTTCATGTGTTTATAAATCTCTTCTTACTTGCAAATTCTTACAAAATAGTCGACGCTTCGACCTCTGACTCTATTATACTTTCTGTTAAGTACTGCACTTAATATTTTAATTCATCAAGGCTTACGATAGCTTTACTGTGATTTCCTAGGGGGCAGAACGCGCACTTTACTTAACTTCCTATGAACTAGATAAAAAATATGAAAAATTGTAAGAGGGAAATAAAATCATAACAGAAAACATCGGTGTTAAAAATTCGGTTGGTTATAATTATGAATCTATACTAATATTATAAAGAGGAAATGTTTGAATTTTTGTTTGTTTGTATTGAATAGGCTCCGAAACTACTAGACCGATATGAAAAATTCTTTCACCGTCCGGAAGCTACACTATCCCCGGTGAACATAGGCTATATTATATTTTCAAATAAATTAGGGATCCTTACAAAAACTCCAATAATGTACCCCAAGTAAAAAAACCACCTCATCATCATCATCATCATCAAATCAAAAGTGAAATTCGAGTTTAACGCGGGTGAAACTGCGGGGAACAGATAGTGTTCTATAAAGACAGTCAATAAAATCAGTAAAAATACATTTAGGCTAAACTTACGCAGTTACCGAAGGCTATATACAGCTCTTACAGATACAATATGTTTTGTTGAAACTTGATCAAACGAAATGTGCGGATAGCAGACAAAAAATTATCGATAAAAACCGTGAAAAGAGTTGTTTTGGAACCATAAAAAAATTACCAAGGTACTTTGAAAAAAAAATAGAAAGAAAGAAAGAAAGAAAATACATTTATTTGACACTATACATAACACATTACATGGTAAGAAAATAATAAAAACAAGAAAAAAAAATTACATGGAATAGATAAGACATACAAAATAGAGCAAATACGTGTTACATAAGGGGCCAAAAAGGTCCCTGTCTCAGCATTATGCCGCTACAAGCCTAAGTAACTAGCGGCGCTGATTTTCAGACAGGTCAGACAGGTGTGGTGGCACAAAGCATGATAAAATCATGTAGGTATATACATATAAAAGAAAACAAGAGTGGTAATATGAAAAAGCCAGAGATAAAAGGAAAAAATGAAGAGAGGCACCATTAAATACGAGTCTCCATGGACATCACAAAAACTATACAAACAACTCTTAAATCTATCTATAAATCAATCTAAACCTTAAATCAAAATACACCCTAACTTTTCAAAAAAAAGTTTTCATTTAGTTTAAAAAAAAATTCAAACGCCTTGAATTTTGTGATAACTTCCATCCATCTTCTTACCATTCATTTTTAATCATCAATAATTTATTTATGAATATTTTTTGTCTCTTAAAATCAAAACAAACATTGTATAAACAACATGTTTCACAATACTGAATGGAAAAATGAATGGAGACGAGGAAAATAATAGGATTTACAGGTAGCTCTCAACAGGGACTTCTCTGAAATTTGTCAATCACTCTGTATAATCATACCTTTGCATTTAGACAGATACTTTCCTAATGGTTTTCCGAAGGAAGCGGGTAATACAGGGTGTTCGGCACAACGTTTGTCATATTGAAATTGGACGTGGAACCAAGTAAAAAGGTAAGTGGTATTATGAAAAGCCTGGCCATTTAAAAATAAATATTTAGTTTTTAGATTTTTCGAATTTGAATTTTAAAGTTTTGTAACATTATTTGAACGAAATACATGACATAAAATTGTTTTAAATTACGTCTAGCATGTTTAAAATTAATATTTACATAAAGCTATGAACATGCAAATGGTTGAAAAGTGATAATTTCAAACTGAAAGTTCAACTTTTAATTTAATTAAGAAAAACTTAAGTGTGTATCTGATCTTCCAATTTCCTAAAAACTTAATAGTTCATGGCCATTCCAACGGTATGCCACATGTGTTAAAACCACATAAAAACGACAAAACTAGAGTGTATTCAAAAAATCTGCCAATACGAATAGCCTGAAACTTACTTTTGTCTCGTAAGCGGGAAGCTAGCTTCTATAGATCAGAATATGTACGTTATGCCACAGAGTAAGTAATATCTACCAGAAATAATTGCAATAAGTATGGTGGCCACCATACTAATTGCTGGTTCCATATACAACCAGTTTTTATAATAGAATGGAATATAAAAGACAAAATTTGTCCCGAACATCCTGTATATATCACATTTTTATACCTGAACATCCTGTATATATCATATCGGGTACCTTAAAAAGGGCTATAATATAGAGGGATGGGCAGGTTTCTCTCATCCCAATGACTCTATCAATATCAATCTACAGAGTATCGTTCATCATAATGACTAGCAAAGATGTAACGAGGAACCTTCATATCTACGTGTGTAGATATAGGTATATGGTAACCTATGATATAAATAATGGTTATTTTCTTACATATTACTGTAAAAGCATTTTCATTGTCAAGCAAAATGGATATTAAACAACTCTCGGGTGGCGCAAACGAGCCACCTACCGCCGCGCCGCAGCCACTCTCCCATTAGGCAGCCTCGCGCCACAAAATTGTGGTCAAACGAAGGTATAAATCATTAGAATAACAAGATTAGTCATGTGCGAGTGTAACTCACGCGCTGAGGGCTTCGGACGTTTGTCAATTTTACAGATAATTATGTACTATAGGTACCGGTAAGAGACACTACATAGTTTAAAACAAAGTCGCTTAATTTCCGCCGTCTGTTTATCCCTATGTACTTGTTGCTTAGATCTTTAAAACTACGCAACGTATTTTAACGCGGTTTTAATAGATAGAGTGATTCAAGAAGAAGGTTTATAAACCATTTGACAGATAGATTTCAACGCGTGCGAAGCCGCGGGGCGCAGCTAGTTATATTAGGTACATTTCAGATGGATCTCTCTGCAAATTTCGGAGATTACTTACATTCATCTATTACAACCTAATTACGCCTGTTACATAAGGGATTTACACATTAAATTTTATTGCCGTTGCTAACACCGTTGCTATAATTGCAACCTACAAGCACACAGATTCCCTGGTACAGTCCACGATCCTATCCATCCATGGTTGTCTGGTAGAGATCGCTCTTGAGCGATAAGACCGCCATTTGTCTACTTTTAAGTTTTTATTTTTACATTGTTCTCATTAACTTAGTGTACAATAAAGAATTATCTATCTATCAACCCTGATCATAAAAGGCTAATAGACGAATACACATACATTATTCACCTACGATTCTTGCTAAGGTAACTAGCCAATAGGCACAGTTTTGACCAAAGTAGCCATGACTATAGCTAAAACGGGTGACTCGTTTGCAGCGAGCATAAAAAGCGAGGTGGAGGAATTTGTACGCCATTTACTTTTTGTCTGTAAATTGAGGAAAATTGGAAAATTTACTAAAATGTTGGAACATTAAGTAGTGGTATTTCAAATGTCCCTTGCTTGGGGAGGCTCGTTAATATTTATTTTAATTAGCCAGTTGCTTTTCCTTAGACGGCTTTCGTGGTACATAGAGAGAAAGGTATGTGGCAGAGACCTACAATATTAGGGGTTCTATTTCCGCGGCGGGAAATTTTATATCTTTATCAACACATATAACGAGACAATAACGAAAAACTACCTATGTCTGCCTGCGACACAGGAGGTGGTGGGTAGAATGCCGCCTCAGGACAAATGTTTGTATGTTCTGCAGATATTTGTTCAGGGTGATCTGGTCGTTTTCTATGTATAATAAAAAATATCTATCTATGTAATGTTTGTATCATGTATATCAGTTATCTAGTACCCATAACACAAGCTCTGCTTACCGTGGGGCTAGATAATGCTGTGTGAATTGTCTGGCATTATTTATTTTAATATATGCCTTGATCTTGAAACTGGAGATATAACGAAGCTTTTTCGTGAATTACCGAATTCGAAGCTTTCTTCAGAAATTGTGTCAATATCGACTCATAAATCTTCGCGAAAAGCGACTGAACTTGAATTATACGAAGAGGACGGAGACATTTCTGACAAAAAACAATTGAATCCACATAAAAAACTTTTAAACGACTGCTCAGGAATAAGAAAAGTAAGTTATGTTTATCGTTTAATCAATTTAAGGGGCGAACCAACGGGTTTGTTCTAAAACTATGCCTCTCAATGCGCACGAGATCCCGCGATAAATACCAACGACCGATGTGGCGCGGTGGGCGAAGGTCCGCCTGCGACGCAGGAGGTTGCGGTTTCAATTCCCGCCTCGGAACAATTAGAAAGAAAGAAAGAAAATACATTTATTGATTCACAAGTAGGTACAGCTTGTTATTAAATAATAATAATCTATAAGGTAACCAAGAACAAGAACAATTATGTGTACGATCTGCAGATAGTTGTTCCGGGTGTTCTAGTCGTTTTCTATGTATAATAAAAAATATCTATCTATGTAATGTATTGTATTATGTATATCAGTTATCTAGTACCCATAACACAAGCTCTGCTTACCATGGGGCTAGATAATGCTGTGTGAATTGTCCAGCATTATTTATTTATTAAATAACTCGAATTACATAAAATAAAATAATAAACCTTAAACGTAAAATACGATTTTGAAAAAAAATACGATCAAATTAAATCATGAAAGTGCATTGTTTCGCACACGGTTTTCTCAAAATATACCCTGTAATATACCCTGCGGTTTAACTGACTTATGTTTTAATATGTATATTACTAAATATTGGGTTCCTTGTACCAGTTTCATCGTAATAGGTATGTGAAGTTTTCTTGTAAATTAGTAAAAATTTGATTTTTGCCTTTAAGCCGTTTGAAATACGTAGGCTTTGTCTTGCTTCTATGAAAGCGAAATCATATACTCTATCCTTTTCACAAAACAGAGTATTACGCCACCTTAAGGAACTTCAGATTTTGTTAGGTTCGTTTTGTTTTGATAAAGTCGACATTCTTTCATCGTTAATTTAAGAGGAAGATAGACTGTTTAAGCGATTCACAGCAGATTCTTCAATTTTAAATATTTATATTTATTGACCATTAAAACATTGTAAGTTATACAAGGCGAAAAATGTTTATAAATCAATAGATTTCTTTCCGGCCCTGGTGGGGGCACAGAGCCCGGGCCTCGAGGCTTGGCCTCATTACTCCGGCGTCAACTCGAGGGGTGAAGACCCCTCGGTCCTTGGGTTAGTGGAAATCTCTTTTTTTTTTAAAAACGACGAAATTTGTTTGTATTGTAAGTACACGAACGTTTTATTCCTTATCCAGAGACATCTTATGTTTATATCTTACTAGCGACCCGCCTCGGCTTCGCACGGGAGCAAATGCATGTATTATAGGCATATAAACCTTCCTCTTGAATAATTAATCTATTAAAAACAACCGCATCCAAATCCGTTGTGTAGTTTTAAAGATCTAAACATACATAGGGACAGGCAGACAGCGGGAAGCGACTTTGTTGTGATGAGACTACCTCTTTCAATAATTCAAAGGAATTACCAATAGAGCATAATACCAGAGCGCCCCACGGCTATGCCACATGGAGGGAAAGTACCTTAAATATTATAGATAGAACATTTTACTGAAAGAAAACTTCACTTTGATTTTAACAACAATTTAAACTGCATTCAAAGATTTTTTAATAATCGTCTGTCTGAACCAGGAATCGAACCCGCCAAATTGTAAAAAAAAATCACACCCCATTTAACGATACCGACCAAACGGCTCAATCGTTAGTATTAATTTTTTCCAAGTAACATAGGATCTTAAATAAAAGGAAGATCATGAAATGTAATATTTACAAGATTTAGTTTACAAGAAGCAGTATGAAAATGTGCAGGAGTGACAAACTGAACTTAGACCTCCATGTGGCATGGCCGTGGGGCGCCCTGTATACCTACTTATTTAATAATTAATCTGACAGAACTCTATTGATTGCCGTGGAAGCTAAGCTATACTGCTATAAGCAAAGGAGTGCATTGGCCGTGAAAAGCAATCGCCCTTGCTCGCTGACATCCCTCTAACAAGGCGGCGCGGCGCGCTATCCATCCATAATGAATCTTAATCCGCATTAATTCAGTGCAGATTCATTTACGTTGTTGTGGGTAAGTTATAAATGGTTGCATTCTCTGGAAAGGAGACTATTGTACTGGAAAATTACTGCTGGTTACTTAATCTAGTCGACTGTTAGGTTTCGCCTTACATTATTGTATTTAGAGCTTCTATGTTGGTAAGGTTGTGTTGATATTATTCCCACGCCTTATTCCAAAGCTGTAAACTCTTATTGCGTTTATGAGTGCTATTTAATTCATGTTATCATCATCATCAGCCTATAATTAGTCCACAGCTGGACATAAGCAATTAAGCATCCCCTAATGAGCGCCATAGCAACCTGTCTTCAGCTTGCCGTATCCAGCATCTGCCTGCAGTCTTTCGCAAGTTAAAATCCCCACAAGAAAGTCGGGTGTGGTCGTCGCGGTATGTACGTAGGTTACCCAACTAGTTAACATTGCCTGGAAGCCTATGCTAGGTTTGTGTAAGCACTTGGCTCTCACTTTATTTAAATGTATTTATTATATCTACTGTAGTTAACGTACAATCCTATAATACAGCGTCACCTACTGGATGGTTTACTAACTAGGCTAAATAATAATAATTCGAAATAATCTCAAATTTTTACAAACCTTCTAAAATACTCATTTATTCATATTTTATTCCGTGGCTTAATATGTTTTATTATCACAAGTAGTTCTCTAAAAGAAACTACGTCCCAGTTAATCCTCAACTAATTCCCATCTATGTATGTATAATAAAAAATATCTATCGATGTAATTAATGTATTATGTATATCGGTTATCTAGTACCCATAACACAAGCTCTGCTTACCGTGGGGCTAGATAATGCTGTGTGAATTGTCCAGCATAAAATATAAAAAAATCTAGATATTTTTCTAAGATTCATAAAACTGTGAAAAACTTATTTCTCAGAAAGCTAAAGTCAAGGATGGTTTAAGTGGTTTTTCAATCTATCAGATTTATAAGCATTTCACGTTTCTCATTGGGATTTTGAGCGTGATTTGAACTGCGATGAAGTGGACAAAATATTTAAGAGGATACGAATTGTTCTTTACGTATGATTTTCCACGATTTGGCAAATATTCTGTTCGCTTTGAGATCTATAAAAACGCTAGACAACGACTACTATGCTGGGCGGGAATTAGCGCCTTCTCCAGAATATTTTTACCACTGTAATCTCCAACCTTCATGCCCAGCGTGAGGATTATTTACATTATCCTCAATTTGATAAAATCCAATAATGCGCTTTTCAGGGTAAGTCCAACGTCCAGCGGTGGACAATGTAGGCTGGAGTTGTTGTACCTTGTTGAATATACTTTTCAATAATCACATACGGTCACGCGAAGTTTGTATTAAAAGCTTTTGAACCGTCCATCTTAAGTTTTAGTTCAAGAGAGTCTGTAAAACTTTACGTAGTAGCGTTCCATTTTATTTTCTTGATGAAAAGCAATCGTTAGCGCCACCGGGTGAGTTTCCGTTACACAAAATTCCACTTAGCTGATCCCAGAAATAGTTCCGACTGTATTTACTCATGAATAGTTATTCTACATGAATAGTAAATTATTTAGCAGTAAATTTACGAAACCCGTAAATATTTTGTATGGGAAAATGTCAACCTATTCTTTTATTTGATTTTCCAACGTTTTTAATATGTATGTAGTCATTCTGCTATTCGGGACTGAGACAAATACAACAATACAAAAAGAGTGAAAATCGTTCCAGCAGTTTTCGAGTTGTGAAGTGTTTAAAAAAAAGTTTTTTAAAATACCTAATATGCACATGAGGACCGATTGGACCTAACGCGACTCACCGGGTAGTCTCTGGCAAGGAGTTAACTCTTAGTGGGAAATTTTCCAGCAGGAATCATAAATAGTGTTATTAGTGTGATTATAGTAGGTAGCCTTCATAATTTTTAAGTTACATTGAGATTACTCAATGTAACTTAAAAATTCTGAATAAGATTCTGAAAAATTATAAAAGTGGCTATTCTTTATTACTTAGACGACCGATGTGGCGCGGTGGGCGAAGGTCCGCCTGCGACGCAGGAGGTTGCGGCTTGGATTCCCGCAAGATCATCCTGCAGATCGTACACACAATTGTGTGTACGATCTTCAGATATTTGTTCCGGGTATTCTGGTCGTTTTCTATGTATAATAAAAATATCTATCTATGTAATATAGTATTATGTATATTAGTTATCTAGTAGATACCCATAACACAAGCTCTGCGCGTACCATGGGGCTAGCTAGATAATGCTGTGTGAATTGTCCAGAATAATTTATTTATTTATGTATTGCAATGTGTGTGTGTACATAATAAAACCATAACGCCACTAGGTCACTGTTGAGATAGTCGTCCTGACTATGTGAAAGAAAAAGACTGTCACTGCGGTCACCGTCACTCCGCCTCTAAAAGCCAACAATATTTTGAACTTCACTTTGGAAAAAAAAACCGAACCATTCCGGCCACCTATCCTAAATTGACGTCGGCTTACTTGTCCAATATCCACTGGCCTCAATATTGGCCCCAGTTTCAGATATTGAAGTTTTTTAACTTAGATAGCCACTGGGACTTGGAACTAACACAGCATTTTCGGTTTTCCAATAGCGAGTTCAGAAGGAAACTTATTATTGTAACTTTAAAAAAAAATCACGTATTAGTATAGCCAATAATCTGAGCGAAAAATAAAAACAGTAGCTCCTTAGAGCAGCTATAGAAGTGAGAGAAGGAAATGTAGTTTAAGAAACTTCAATGAAATCTCAATCAAATTAATATTTAAAAAAAAATTCAAGCTCTACCAACGCGAGCAAACTTTGAAATTGAATCAAATTGTTGGACGGTGGAATAAATTGTAGACTCATGCTTCGTTAGAACAAGTCTTCTCCCAGTTGTTTTTCATAGCTGACTTGTGTAGTCTAGTTCGTTAATGAAAACAGAGAGTAAATAAAATACGTTTTAAATCATTTAACAAAGTACTCTGGAACTTGCAAGAAGCCATGAACGACTTCGTGGAATAGTTCGTTCAAATAAAACATAATTCTAGAAGTTTTTACACGGCACCCCTCGACCCAAAAATCTACTAAATCTGATATTTATTTTCACACGACCATTTTCTGCAGTAAAAAGCTGGGTAAAATATTGATAAAATTGTCTCAAGGGGCACTAAATAATGGTTTATCGCAATGTTTACTCGAGAAGGACTTCTCAGGGGGCTTAGAGATATATCTACGTAATATATTTTTTGCCGAATCGTGGACATTTTCCATTTTTAGATAGGTAGGTACGTTACGAAGTGTAGTGTGTAAGCTGTTATAAATTACAATCTATATTATAGATACTCCATCAGTTAGGTAAGATATTCAACCTGAATTATTCCTTGCTCTACATCATGTTTCTAACCAAGCCCACCTCTACCTAATTCTAGTTGAAAATAATACCTAAGTAGCCGCCATGAGTTCATTAACAAGTAAGAAGGTACTTAGAATCCATGGAATGCCTACATAAACAATTAGATCCAGAATAACGTCAACTCTCTTGCTGTCTCGCTCAGTACGTAGTACGCAGGTTGTAATCGTCGGAATCAAATCAAATGTAGGTAGATAACCTAGTGATAGATCTTTTGTTTTTTTTTTTCAATCAAGTATTTATAAGTGCTTTGTAGACTAACAAACTTAAAAGTAAAGTCTAGACTGGAATATAAATACTGTAGGTACCACTGCAATGTGTGACAACTGACGAGCGATCTGTAAAAAGCCTCTATGTCCAAATAAAATTATTCCACTGCGGTCCTAAACCTCATGCATTATTAACGCTCTTTGCCACCGTTCGTAATCCAGCGCAGATGCTTTAGTTGCAAAACTTAATATGTAGGTACGTATAGTAAAACTCAATAATGTACACCTTTGCCCGTGGCTACACGTAGTATCTACCTGGATAAAATGTAGAAAACCTTTCACAGATAGATCTTTGGTATAGATCCCTCTTCAGCGATAATACTGGCTTTTGGCTAGCTGGCTATGTCAGCACGTAATAGTCATTGAACATAGCTAAAGCAAAACGTTTTTTTATTAAAATATGAGCTTAAACTTATTCGTTAGAAACATTTCACAGTGACAGCATAAAAATATAGCAGACCAGTAAAGCTGACAGCCGCAACTTAACCTCTCGTTGGTTGACGCCTTGCTTCAAGCGCCCGCGCGCTATAGCCGCCTCAGTATCATACTTTTTGCCGAGTGTGCGTGGACAGCAAGCAAACTGTGTAGTGCGCTCGCTTATTTATGCGACTAGGTAATTGCTAATCTAGAAAGTACTGCTCCCACAACGCTGTAGCACGCCTCCATCTCATTTGTCTATACCGAACACTGTCCACGAGGCATCAGTTAGGAGCAAGCTCACTACCATGGCACGGTCGACTGTCATGAGCTGTATGATCGTGATTGTTCCACGAGGTAGCTGCGCACGCGCTACTCTCTTGAAGGCGTCAGCCGACGAGTCAATTGGTTGCAGCAAGCTAGCGTAACGCGCTGTCACTTTAAAGTGTTTCTAGAAATTAATTGATCCCTTTATCAATGCTCATCTTTGTGGTTATATTGCCAGATTAGCTACGTCCTTAACGTTGCTAGTTTCTAAAGAAACAGTTTTGAAGTTTGAAGCACCGTCGAGATTGGGGCGGGTAAGGATTGTAAAACAGTAAGTGCTTAAATATGCGAAGTAGTGAGTACACAAGCTACCTCGCTAACCGTGTTCCCGCCACAAAGCGACCTCCTCCAGACGTGAATTATTCATGCCGTGTTTTGTTACCGTCCTGATCTTCTGAAGGGTAAACAGACTTGGAGAACATTTTTCAGGCATCAAGGTGCCATGTTGTTACAAGAATTTTCATTTAGATAGATTATTTAAGGCGATAAGGTCGATGATATGAGAGGATTTTTAGTTTAGTTACCTTACTTGGTTGTATGAAAAGTAGTAGGGAACGATGGAAGAGGGTGGCACAGGGCCGGAGAGAATATTGCTATATTCTCTCATACCTAGAGAGGTGGCCATAGATAAACAGTTTTTTCCGTCCATTTTTATGACAAAAATCGATTGAATCAAAATCTTGTATTTTATTTAGTATTTTATTAGCACTATATAATCTAATTTACATACTTTTCATGGATAGGTGTAATACTACTACTATGAAAGGTACCCTGATGTAAACTACCTGTGACCACACGTTCACGGCAATTATCGAATCCGTTAGTGACATAAGGGTTAAACATCAAAGTCCCCAGACAACATAAACATTGAGTCCAAAGTCCAAGTCACTGTAGTCGAAAACAGTTAGGTAGATATATAGTATATTATAAATCCATATTAGCAAAGAAAACTGTTTTCCGAAAATAAAATAAATAAAGCTACAATAAAATAATAAAAACAAATTAGAACTAGTATTTGCTATTGAAACAATAGAGGCTGTTGCAAACAAATCAACACGTAGCTCAACTGATCAATATAATACACTTTACTATTATTAGTAAGTATTCGCGCATACAAAATAAATAATATAAAGTGCGTTTTTTTATTTAGCCTGATTCGTCCCACTGCTGGGCAAAGGCCTCCCTCAAAGATTTGGGGGAGGCCTCACCAATCACTGAGTAAAGTGCGTCTACAGATCTATGTATAATATTCTAAAGTAGGAAATTACTTTTTAATGCTTCTAATAGCTTACTAGAATAGAAGCAAACAATGTGAATCGGTCATAAAACTGAGTGGAGTCAGATCTTTCGATAAGCGTATGGGGCGGGCGGGCGGATAGCCGTGGCCTTCCACACGCGATCGCATTCACAACATTCACCCTGGCCCGTACCATTCTTGGCATTGACATTCGTAGTACTATACCCTGAAACTAAATAAATACTGGCTTGTATTACAAATACAAAAGTTTTTATTCCTTCACAATGTCCATGATTACCTTACATAATATTTTGAAACCTCCTTTTATTTAAGTCGCTAGTACTTAAAACCCGTCCCGGCTTCGCCAGGGTGGGCATTTGCTAAGAATTTTTAAATTTTTTCTCTTTTTTCTCTCCGTAAGAACCATCCTCGTACTTCAAGGAATATTCTAAAAAAAAGAATTAGCGAAATCGGTTCAGCTGCTCTCGAGACTTCCGCTTAGCAACACATTCAGCGATTCAATTTATTATTACAAAATCTTTTCACAATACATATAAATTAGAACCGTGAGAATTTAAATAAAGCTTATTATTTATGCTCGCGGCTTTGTATTTGTAATAACAGCCTGTTATTCCAGGTCTAGATCTTTATATGTGCAAAGTTTCAGAGATTCAGAAGTTTTGGCGTTGTCTTCGGTCAAACATCTTCACAACGGCAAAAACTTTAGCTTTTATATTACCAGATACATTGAAACTTTAATTGAAAACTGAAACCGGTGGTAGGGGCTAGTCCATTAGTATTATTAGACGAGCAACCTTGCCCTTCAAGCTAGCATGACATCACAATAGGTACCCTACTGCCAGTGGTATCTATATAAATAAATAAAATAAATAAATAATGCCGCACAATTCACACAGCATTATCTAGCCCCATGGTAAGCAGAGCTTGTGCAGTACTAGATAACTGATATACATAATACAATACATTACATAGATAGATATTTTTTATTATACATAGAAAATAACCAGAACACCCGGAACAAATATCTGCAGAGCGTACACACAATTATTCCGAGGCGGGAATCGAACCCGCAACCTCCTGCGTCGCAGGCGGACCTTCGCCCACCGCGCCACATCGGTCGTCAAATAGTAATAGGTCGTAACTATCAGCCTGTACAAATATCTAATACTGGATAATCCACACAGAATCAATTACCCCGAAGCTAAGCAGAGCTTTACAATACATTACATAGATATTTTTTACTATACATAGAAAATACCTTGATCGTCCGGAACCAATATTTGCAGATCATCAATAATTGCTGGTTTGCGGTCAGTTACATCCTGAGTCTCTTCAAGACCAGAGTGATCTTCTAGACCTTCGTCATACATCATCGGTCACATCTTCACTTTCCATCAGGTGAGATTGTGTTATTACGAAGTCTCTAATAACTATAAAAAAGCAATTAGCTTGCCAAACGACAAAACCACCCTTGGTTGTGGAATTACATACATTTTAGTCTGACAAAATGGATTACCATAAGTTTCAAACGAGTTGTCCATGAGATTTCTGTCATCTGATTCCGTCGATATAAAATGCATATAAATGTAACAAGTTAATGCCTATATTTGAATGCACACTTTTGTGCTGGGTGGTACCTGCGCGCGTCTGATCTGCGACAACCTTAAGAGTCGACAGTCTACTCTAACCTAAAGTTCTTAAACTATAAGATAGTTAAAGCCTATTGACCCTTCGTAAAATATGCAGTAGATGGGTCAGGGTGTAGTGACGGTACATTTGTCGACGCTATGCCGCAGGGTTAAGACTAGTAACACTAAACTACAGTGACACTATAACACGTTTGCGGGAATTTACCCAACCTATTTTAAACAAGACTTGTGAAGTGCGAAAATCCTGCGTCGCAGCATAGCTCGTTCCAAACGGTTGTTTGGAACGAGCTATGCTGCGACGCAGGTTCTAAATTGTGGTCTATCCTATACGGTTGTATAGGATAGACCACAATTTAGAACCCGTTTGGCAAATGCTACGCAAATGGTACGCTACGTCGTAGGCTTTTGTAAGTTGTTGTATATTTTCTGGTTACTTCAGATGTTTTATGAGTCTCTACAATTTTTGCCGCGTATTTTCATAACAAGTAAAAAAAATAAAAATATCAACGTGAATTAATGTTAATCATGCTACGATGTAGGCCTACCGTAGATTTGCTACGACGTAGGTTTATCATGGCTTCTCTATGACGTAGCATAAGGACTTGTCGAAAATGAAATAATTTTGATCACAAGTAAAAATAACTATGTGACGTGTACTTATCCTAAATTTGTTACGACGTAGGCTTGCTGTCGTGTTGCTATGACATATGCTTAACGTAACTTATCTATGACGTAGCATATAAAAAAAGAAAAGAAAGAAAGAAAATATATTTATTGATACACTATAGTAGGTACAACTTGTTACATATTATAAAATAAATAAGAACATAAAACTATAAATAACTACGTATTGAATCTATAAAAACAGCAACAAGCGACTCTACAAAACGAACCAATAGGTCCTGTCTCAGCATAATGTTGCTCTACTTCTCCTCAAGAAGTAGAGCAACGCTGGTTTGCATTATGGACTTGTGTTAGAAAGAAAAATAAATTAATCATCCATAATTGGTATCAAAATGATAGTCAATTAAATTGTGTTTGGCTGTCGTAAAATAATTTACAATTCCACACGGAATACCTTCTAATTTTGTAGGTTTGGCCATGAAAAAATCTACCTATATTACGAACATGTTGACAAATTTTTATAGGCACTTTTATTTCCTGATTTATTTTAATTCTGACGTTTATAATTAAACCCCAAAGCCGGTTCACTAATTTACTATTTTAACATCCAGTTCAATAGAAACTCTATCCGCTCCATAAAAGGTATTAGAGAAATTAAAACCTAATGTACCGTGATATTGGAACAATTCAAACAATTCTCGCTCGGCACTATCAAAACAGTCCAAAGTTAAGTGAAAACATCACGGGTCATTGGCAAAGCTTTTAAAATAATTACTAAGGGAACTCCCTAGATTGTAAAGCCGCTGTCCCACCCCTACGCACGTACTTACTTCACTTTGCAAGACATTGTATGCAACCCACGAACGCTACGCATTAACGACGTTATACATTATACGTATATACGAGATTAATGACGTTATTGCTACAATATGGCCCACGCAGTTTAACGCTGTCAACGCTATGCACGCGGTAATTGCGCGCGGTAAATGGTACACGCGTGCATAGCTTTATATAGGGAAGTGGGACGCTACAGTGAAAACTAATTTTAAAATTAGTCAAACGAACGAACCCACGCAGTTAAAATGCACCGCGTGGCCGTGCATAGCGTAGGTGGTGGTGAGACAGCGGCTTAAATAGGTATCATGACAAATAACTGCGCATCTACCATTTTACCTAACCTTTATCATATTGTTTGAATATTCTGAATTCTATTGCATTCATAAAATTATACAGTGTGCTTCATCAACTCGCGTCATTTGCTGTATATGTCCCAAACGATAGGGGTCTCACTAAATCACCAGACTACGCTTGGCTGGTAGATTAGTTTTCGCAGTGGAGGTGTTTAATAATACGCTGGACTTCCTCTGATAGGTTCCTATACGACCATCATCGGCTTGAAAGATATCCACGGGCCGAGTTCAGTACGTACTAAACGTGCGCCATTTATCATTACTGCGTACTCTATGGCGCGGTGGGCGAAGGTCCGCCATGTATTATTGCATTATGTATATCATCTAGCACCCCAAACACAAACTCTGCTTAGCTTGGGGCTGGATGATGCTGTGCGAAGCTGTCCAGCATTCTTTATTTGAGTTATTTATTAAACGAGCACTTTTTATGATAACCAGTGTATAGGTATATAGACACAGCCATTTTTGTTAATAAAAAATCCTAAGGGAGATCTCAAACGAGTTTATGTGAACACAAACTGCATAATGAACATTCGTTTGCTCGTTAAAAGTTAAGCGAACAACTTTATTTGACAAAGATAAATTCCAAAAATCGGGCTTCATTAGCTGCAGTTGCGCAACGTACAGTTTTTACTAAATACCTACTCAAAGATACACCCAGTTTTTAACCTAATTCAAAAAACGAGGAGGTTCTAAGTATGTTTTTTATTGTATGTTATCCGATTTTTCCGTCAAATTCTGAACGGGTTTAAATGATTTTTTTTTACTATTGTAACTGATTTCGAGATGTTCCTATGAAGTTTTTGTTCCGAAAATAAGATAAGCAATTGTTGCGCAAAATTAAAAAAAAATCCAGTGGATTTGAAGTCAGTTTTTAGTTAATAAACTAATTCAATAGAATAGGTACAAACAAATTATAATCTTTTGACCGTCTACCTATAGCAGATTTATGATGCGTTTTCGATGGACAGCGCTAGCGGTTCATACCCGAAATTGGTACGAAATTTAAAGATCATACGATTTAGCTTTCCACTCCAGGTCAATCTTTATTTTGTGGACAGTCCTAATACATTCATCATTTCTACATGTTATGATCGCGTTGCCAGCTTCTATTATTATTTTGTATCCGCAAAAAACATCAACATATGGGGTCATACAGGGTCTCTTCAAGATTAAGAATAAGGTGTCTTCAAGACCTTGGTGATATTTACACATATTGAGAAATTAAACATAATCGATCCCTCAATACCAGCTCAGACCGTGGATGTCGAAAGAGGCGACTAAAGGAATTCACCAGAGGAAAGGCAACAGCTTCCTTCAGTGCACAATACAAAAATGTTTTAGTGTACACCAGGTGCAGATCATTAGAAAAATAGACATAACATGCGACAAGTAGAACGTGCGGTTTTTATCACTTAGAAGCGATCTCTTAGTCTTTGAGTAGAGTGTAGATTGTGTCCAAAGGAAAGTCTTCTCCCCTTAAATGTAAAAGTGAGGCCAGTACGGTAGTAACGCCGAGCGCACCGCAAATCGATCGGATTGTAAACTGTTGGGCGAAAATTGGTCACCCGCAAAAACAAACAACGCTCCTGATTGCTGCTTGCATTTAGCAATCCAGAGAGTTTGATTTAATTCAAAACAGCAATTTTATCCTTACTTACGATACTTTATGAATATGTAGATTGTAGTTACGGGAATAAATTAATCGCTTCACCATGGTATCGCCTCAATATGACACATTTTGTCATTTTTCCTTTGCTAAAAGAAAAAACAGGGACGTGTGTTAAGGTTTCAAATCATTCTATCAATTTCTCCGAGCAAATAACTCCACACGCACTACTATTTTGGCCCCTGGCGTGGTAATTACTCCTATTGACCATAAAGATATTTTTTAAAGTTATAGTCATAAATATTTATCGCCACCTGATCCGACCGTGATAATTAACATGCCCAAAATTAATTAATAGTTACTTACTGAACCAGTCTATTGTGTGACCTATTGATTCACAGTCAGCTTTGAAGCCTGTGACTTTTTTCAACAAGGTTTATAGAGATAGGAATCAATAGAATATAATAGCATTTATTTCACACACAGGTAAATGAACAAAACTATCACAAATACCAAACGGCCTTAAGAAAGGAAATGGCACTTTGTTTCCGAGATAGGTTCTCCTCTCCAGTGCAAAAGAAACATTTGTTTAGTGTCCCGTGAAAAAGAAAAGTGGCGCGTTTTTCAAGGTACGTGAGACACATCAATCTTCATGAAGTTCAAGAGCTGAGAGAACTCACATTCAATATTCAGCATATCTGGAGTTAAGTAGATACTTCTGTAGGCAGGTAACTAAGCCATTGGGCTTGCGCCTGACCTCTCCCCAGTAGTGTCGATTCGTATGTCCTATCGGATTATGATTGAGGGAATAACGATTGCAAATGTGTTTGCGCACAGACTTGTGCGGTGCGCAAGTGTGCAGATATGTCCTGTGCACTTGGCCACACTGTTAAGACTGGCCACTGTGGCCGAAATTCGGCTAGGAGTATATCTAGTCTATGACTTGCTCGGCAATAATGATTTTCGGAAATAAGTGTATGTAGGACGTCAGAAGGAAGTACTTACCGCATCGTCAAAGGAAAAATAAAGTAAGCCATACTCCTTATCCCTTGAGAGGCCAGGATATTGATGGTTTTCTTTTCAAATACACCGTGCCTGTTGGTTATCAATACGAACACCATTAAAAGGCTAAAAATATTTTTATCGCATATCCTACTTTTTTATTACTACTTAGACCTACTTAAATATATTTTTTTAACTTTCTGTGATAATGTGTCGAGGTCCAGTTAAAAAAAATGTAATATTGTTGTATTTTTTATTGATGGTTCGTCGTTAATTTTAATGTTATGGTAAATAACAAACAAAATACAATTAAAAATAGATAAGAAAAAATCTAAAAATTTAATACAGAAAATAAACATTTAAACTCCAAAATATACACGTAAAACACAAGCAGCAGGGACAACCATTTTGTCGTACAGTTCAATCTGATTAAACTCGGTGTTTTTCAATTGTGTTTGTACTTTTTGAATAATAATTTGTAATATCGGCCGGGTGATTATGTAACTCGCGACCGGTTTGCGACAGGCGTAAATTAAGCAATCAGTGCTGTCAAACGTCAATTTTGTATTAGTTTGACACCAGCTACAACGTCAAAATTGGCGTTTGACAGCACTGATTGCTTAATTTACGCCTGTCGCAAACCGGTCGCGAGTTACATAATCACCATACGGGACTGCTTCTGGCTCGGTTAATTTTCGTTTCAAACACTTGATTTAAACGATTTTGAGAAACAGTTCAGTTATACATACATTATGTATATGTCATGGTGACACACAAAAGGTCTGCTCAGTCAACATACATACATATGTACATAAATGACAGCTGTCTTTAAAGCTGTTGCTCCAAAACACAGGCTTCGTTGAAATGGCATGTATGTATATGAAGTTGTTGTACATTATTAGTACCTTATAATTTAGGTTCCAGTCGTAAAAGGCGTTTGAAATCTCCAGTTTTGGCACAATTTTAAGTTGTTTGTTATGCAAAGGAAATGATAATTGGGAGACGTTCTGCTTTGAGACGACTTACAACTAGGCCTGGTAATAGTTTCCCATCCCAATAAATAGTACCTTACGTCCTGCACGTTATTTGGAAAATCTATTTTATGGCTTCGGCTCTAGTTTTCTCATTTGGGTTCGATCTAATTGAATAGAAGACTTCTTGATTATTAGAAATTCGTAAAACTCAGACCTCTAGGTCTGAGTTTTACGAATTTCCAATAATGATCTTTCGGAAGTTCTAACTTCCACTACTGCCACTACCACTAGGAAGCTAAGCTATGCTAAGCTGATATTTATCTGCAGTAGAAACTAATTTTGATGTGACAAAATTATTTCTTCGTGTTTCGCCGCCCTCCCATACATTTTTACTTTACACGGCGTTACCGGATTCATGTGAAAAGGGCCTAAGCTGCGCCTACATTATATAAATGTAGCAGTTTAACTAGTTAGATAGATACGAATGGTCAATTTGTTGAAGTGGAGCATGTTACGTCACGGTGTGAATAAGGCCTAGGACATTAAGGCGACGTGAGCTGAGTGTGGATAGTGCTAAATGTTTTCCGATGGGCATTGGCGCGGCGACTGGCCTGTCGGGCGCTGCCCGAGTAGCAATTCTGTTTTGAGAATTCGAACGTTTCATTTTCAATGTTACTCCCTTGGTGCTTGGCTGCTTGTTTATGGAATGTTCTAGCTATATTCCTAGCTCCCTAGGTCTTTAGGGAAAACTAGGAACCAAGAAGCACTATCACAATTTGAATTCAATTTCATTTATATATTTAAATAAATACTACGTAGGTACCCAACTTATGATAAGTTTGATCGTTAAAAAAAATTTAATAATAAATTCAAAATTTAATGGAAAAATTTAGCATATTTAGCATGTATCTACAATGTAGCCTTTTCTGAAATAAAAAAATAAATTAATAAGCTATTTTTTTATATTATAATGTAACAAACACCAATTATCGTCGGACATATACACAGCTGTGATTTAATAAAAGTAAAATACTATAAAAAAAATGGCAATATATAAAAAATAATGATAATACAAAACGATGTTTTGACAGGTACCTCTTGACGATGCGCGATGAAACTATTGAAGGCATCGGGCTGGATTTCGCTTTAACTCAGTCCTGGAATAACAGGGCTACTTTTTTTCTCGGAAAAACGCATGTTCATCCGCGGGCAGAAGCTAGACGACTATAAAATATTTATTTAATTATGAGAAAAGGAGTCACAATTAATTTGATTGCATTGAATAAACTAGAAACCGATGTAACATTAATTTCAATTTACACAGTTTCTTAAAAATGTATCTACTATTGACAGACAAATCCACAAAAGTATACTAAGAAAAAAATACATTAATGACGAACATAGAACCTCCTTAATTTTTTGAAGTCAGCGGCATATCATAGTGTGTGTGTACCGCCCTCCCGACGCAAATCAGGTAGACTTTGAAAGTACTATGGAAGAAGCTAAGCTAAAATTTACTTGTAGGAAGGATCTCATAGTTGGTGACGATTTTAATCATTGTTTGTTACAAAAGTTTTTTATAACGGGATATTAACCATGATTTGAATTTCGAGTTTTCCAATATTTCGGGACAGTTTCATGCGCATGGTAAATACCCCGTAATAAATTACTTTTGTGTTAATAACCTTGATCGTTTCAAAAGTTTTAATAGGTTGTTAATTGTAACAAGAGTATCTATCATGAATATTATGATATATTCTTATAGTGTATGTATGTATGTAATGTACTACAAGACTGTAGGCATGCTACAAATTTGCATTAGGTAAAATAAAGAAATAAATAATGCTGGACAATCCACACAGCATTATCTAGCCCCATGGTAAGCAAAGCTTGTGTTATGGGTCCTAGATAACTGATATACATAATACAATATTATATAGATAGATATTTTTTATTATACATAGAAAACGACCAGAACACCCGGAACAAATATCTGCAGATCGTACACACAATTGTTCCGAGGCGGGAATCGAACCCGCAACCTCCTGTATCGCAGGCGGACCTTCGCCCACCACGCCACATCGGTCGTCAAAAAGGTGGTGGTCAAACAACTTAGAATAGAATAATGATTTATCTAGCCTGAACTTATAACTACTTATAGATACTACATAATATACTAAAAACATAACTATATTAATAAGTAGGTACTTACATAACATACAGTTCACATATTTAAATTAATTAATAACTAAGTACATTCTCAGGCAATGGGAGTAAGCTCGGCATATTGCCGAAAAGCTTAAAAAGCACGTTCGGCGCTGTTTTTCAGCGTCCCCTTACCGACTGGTTATCGTCGGCTTTTATAGTAGGTTTTTATGTTTTTCCTCGTGTCTATTTAACGCTTAAAATCGCTGGGAAAATCGTGGCGGCGTAACGAACTATCCGCTACGCCGTCGCCACGATTTTCCCAGCTGTGCCGTGCCGCAATCATTATAAGTTTCCTCATTTTTCGCTAATCGCAGCCGAGGTAGCCCATTTTTACGCTAATTGTAGTCGAGGTAAACATTAGGTTAAAAGCTTCGAGACCGGCTATAATTATGCAAATCCAATTTATGGGTTCTCTCCCTAACCAAGCCCAGCAACTTTAAATTAAGACAAACTTCTAATAGCTCAAAATAAATCTTAAAAACGACTCTCGCGAGGATAACCTTCATTAGTCCATTCAGCTTGATTGAACGTTTTTCGTTGTGTTAAACTTTTCTCATTAAAATAATATTTTTCTTTAAAGTTTTTCGTTTTCAATTAAAAATATTCATTCCAAGTTTATGTGAAAATTTTCAAGTGCTCTCTAAATTATCAAGCAAGTATATGAACTATGAAGACAGAGCACACCTATATATGGCTTTTATACCTATGTAGGTACAGGGTGGGGAAAAAGTATTCATCCGATGGTAAGCCCGCGACTTTAAAAATCCCCATAAAAAAAAGTCTGGAGCGGTTAAATCGGGTGATCTGGCCGGCCAGTGCAAATCACCAAAACGAGAGATTAAGCGACCCGAAAATGCTTCCTTCAGAATATCGGCTGTGGCTCGAGGAGTGAGCGCCGTTGCACCGTCTTGTTGGAACCACATGTTCTCCAGTCCCAATTCATCTAATTGAGGAAGAAAAAAATCGGTAATCATGGCTCTCTTAAAGAGAATATTCGCGAGGAATGCGAGAACCTGTCGCCCGAAGTTCTGGCAAGAGTGATGGAAAATGCCATAAAACGGGCCCGTTTGGTCATCAACTCTGGCGGTGGCCACTTGACCGATATCATTTTCTTAACTTAATGGAATAAATTCTAATGGATTAAGTAAAAAAAAATTATAAGCTGAACCCAAGTTTTTTCATTAAAAAAAAAATTACAGCAAAAAAACATCGGATGATTACTTTTGCCCCACCCTGTATAAAAGACAGTACGAACCAGAAAAAAATTACACTAACATTCAACCGTTACCAAATGGTACCCAATAGCTTACTGTACGTTACAATCCGCTCCTCGTAAACAATGAATTCTCATAAATTCACATGTATTGACAAGGAACGACGACTCCTATATTGGTAGCCCTCGTATCTTTTGTTGAAGGTTTTCCGTTACGAAAAATTCTAGGAATGTTATTGGATACAATAGTTACCGACATTTTGTTGGTCGGCGGTTGACGTAAGACTTTTCGGGTTGTGGGTTTCAGACGTATTATCAAAATGGATTTTCGAAGGTATACGATGGTAGGCAGGTACGTTGGTGTACAGAATAATCAGTTGGTTGTATAACAGAATCATTAATATGTAAAACAAATTGAAAAATTCCGACGATGACTCATCTTTATAATGACCACAGATTTGAATCGTAAAGGACTATTAATAGAATATGATAGAAAATCTTTATTTGCGTTTCAAAATATAAAACAATACAAAGTAGGAACTACTAAAAATTACAATTCAATTATGGTACAATGCTTAATGTAAGAGATGCTGGAAGCGTCAAGCTGAAGACAGGGAGCTAAAGCGCTCATTAGGGGAGGCCTATGTCCAGCAGTAGACCAACAAAGGCATTTGATGATTTCATTTATTTGAAACTTTATTTCACTACAAAGGGTACAAAGGGTGGGCTTGATACCGAGTCATTATTTTACCTGTCGACCAGCAAAACACAGATTTTTACAGAGGGTTGGCGTGCTAACATATATCGAGCTAGCATAGTGCTAGCCATGATGATAATAAAGCTTACGAAATTACTATTCAGACCAACGCGGTACCTATTCGCTACCCATAGAGCGGCAGCGAAATACGAGTTGGTATGCAGTTATCGTAGGTACTGACACACGCACAAAATACTGGCGCCTGATGAAATGGACTGAATGAAAATCCAAGCGAAATTAACTACTGCCGTGCTGGGTAGTGGTAGGTCTAGTTTGAATGAATAACTGCACACTTGCTTGCACTTAAAACATAACAAAACAAAACCTTATATCTATATTTCAAAAATGAACAGTACAATAGGCGGCCTTAACGCTGACAGCGATTTCTCCCAGGCAACCTAGGGATGGGGAAAAGATATAAGTCTACTTTAACCGGGTTAGTCCTAGCAATGCAATGTTCTCTATATTTTAAACTGTGATAGGTACATTGAGTGCCAAGCAATGCGACGACATTTTAAATCGACCAACATAAAGTTATTTCCTTTGCTACGAGTGTTTGGCAGGTACAGATATCGCAAAAAGCCTAAGACAAAAAATGGGGACCGATGTTTATCAAATGATGCAGACCATAGTCAGGATTATTCCCAACCATCATCAACCGAATTAGTCTCCTAGGGACAATTGAGCCAAAATTGGTCAAAAAAAACTAAGCAGTGGAACGAAAATCGTTTCATCCATTTCAAAACTACGATGGGTCAAATCATTATGCTTATGCATGCATATGCTACGCGATATTGAGTTATTCGTCCATATGTCGCGCACTTACTTACTGCAAATTTAAGACTTACATGGTTTCTCATGGATGTTATTGTCTCTCGCTCGCTCACTCATAGAACACACCACACGGAAAGCACCATCTTTCAAAAAAGTGTAGTTTGTATGTCATGCAAAATATACAACAAAATACCTAAATTATTAACAGATCTTGACGACAATATATTTAGGGTTTAAGATATGTATTTATTTACTTCTGAAAAGATTAATAATCACTGGTGAGAAACAAAATAAGCTTATTATCTATTGTTAGTAGTTCGGTACGAGCTACATATATTATTAAAATTATGTGGGTAGTTAGCAAAAATAGATAGATAGATAGAAAATTCTTTTATTGCACACTTACAAAATAAAACAAACGAGAGAATAAAATACAAAAAAATGTGACAATTTGGCGGTCTTATCGCTCAAGAGCGATCTCTACCAGACAACCGTGGATGGATAGGATTGTTGGATTGTACATGGGGATCTGTGTGCATTATATTAATTTATAAAATATTGCATGAAACTATGTTCCTACTTAAAAATAAATAAAATAAATATAAATACATATAACCAATTATGTATTTATATTTATTAAATACTGTACAGAGCAAAATAAAGGCGGGCACACATTATACACAATTTCTGAAATATTAAATAACATGTAGGTAATAATGTAAGCTTGACTATTTTTAGAGACAAATTTGTAAAATGTGGCATTTAAGGCGAGTTTTAAATTGAGCTAGAGTTTTTAGGTCTTTAATATTTTTAGGTAGGCTGTCATATAAACGCGCTCCTTCAAACATTATGTTTTCCATGCCGTAGTTAGTCCTACATTTCTGTAGACGGTTATTATGTGCATTTCTTAGGTTTCGTTTATGAATGTGTATATTTTTTGTAAATATATTTAGGACGTAATTGAAACAATTATTAATTAACAAATGATATTATAATATTAACGATTTTATGACATTACTATTATTACTTAAAAATTTTGACATTTTATAAAATTATCTACAATATACCTAGGTTAGAACATTATAACTCATTAGCTTGCTAAACTACTGTGACATTTGCATGCTAATATACTAATTTTGCACGCCTTGACGAGGTAGGAATGTACTGGAAATACCATTTTTTATTAAGAACTTTTGTATCTACATTCCAGCGAATAAATGATTTGATTTGATTTGATACTTTAGTAAAGAAAGAAAGAAAGAAAGAAAGAAAATTATTTATTAAACACTAACACAACACACAAACAAGGGTAATTAAATTACACATAATTATATTAGACTACAAAGTACCTAGTCAGGTACCTATTATAAAACACGTAACATCGACACAATATTAAAAAAAAAGTGAAAAGGTACAAAATGTAAGTAGTATTTGGTACTAAGTAGCCCTCACAGAAAGTGGTAGTATCCCTCCCCCTATACTCCTAAACCATTATCACTAGAGATGATACAACAAATCATCCCTTTACCCTTTTACGACCTGACCGCAAAGATATTCATGCTCACAAATATTGAATAGGTGGTACTAAATCTTGTGGCGGTATGGCATGTAAAATAGGCATAAAATATTAGTTTCCGACCGTGTAGATACTTTGGGAGGAACTCAACGTGCGCAGCGTAAATCAAGCTAATAACTATAGGCGTGTACCATTTTTGCAAACCGTGCCGTGGGGCAAATCAATAGATTGCAATTTGCAAAGATATGGTCGGTATAGTACTTAATTTCCCCATAAATAGTATATAAAAAATAGATAGAAAAAATTGAAAAAAAGTATAGAAAAAAGTGTGGGAGCGGAGAAGTGCAATAATCGCAATGATTGAAAACGAAAGTTTTTAAGCATTGCATTCATTTCACTTTTAGTTTTCGTGCGTAGACTAGTACAGGGTGAATTTCTTGGATGGGGCAGAAAATGTAAACTTATTTGTGTGAGAATTCCTCAATTAAGTTATGAATATTGTGTCTATGTTCATTTTCCTGTAGCTATAACGGTTAAAGTATCTCCCCATACTGAAGACTTCTGTGGCGCGGTGGGCGAAGGTCCACATGCAACGCAGAAGGTTGCGGGTTTGATTTCAGCCTCGGGACAAATGTTTGTAAGATTTGCAGATATATGTACATATGTTTCTGGTCCTTTTCTATATATAATAAAAAATATCTACATATCTATGTAATGTGTGTATTATGTATATCAGTTATCTGTTTCCCACAACACAAGCTCGGCTTAGCTTGGGGCTAGATAATGCTGTGTGAATTGTCCAGCATTATTTATTTATTTACTGGCAGTCCAAAAACTCCCCGGTAGCACCTAGCTAGGGCGAAGGGTGATTGAAACGACCAATCATTCACTACTATTGATCTCTCATAGTTGCACCCAGCATGCATTCAATAGACAGATTACATAGTAACAGTGTAGAGATGAATAGAGGCATAGCAAGTGCTTGCATAGAAGCACTCAACAACCACCACATAACCACGATCACTCACAATAGCGAATGGAATATGAGGAAATATTACTTTGCTGTGGTTTATCTTTAACCACTCGACTCTGGGATGTGAATGAAGGGATATTATACGGCAAATAAATGAGAATGAGTCAAGTGCTCTCAGGCATCGCGCAGCGTAGGGTTCCGTAGTCGCATGGTTCATCTTCTAATATTCAGTGTTTTTTTTACTGGGGTAGGGCCCATAACCAGAGGATGAATTAATGAATAAACCAATTTCTATCATTTTAAGGCGCTACTCACGCTTAACCAAAAATATTATTATGACAAAATTATTTTCATTAAAAAGGAGATGATGTTACAAAAAAAAACTGCACCTGTGTCAAGTCACAGTTAAAAAAATTACTATAAAATGTTCGTGTGACAGTATTTGTAACAAAGCTCCTCAGAAACAGCTAGACTGATTCCTATGAAATGTTGTGTGTATATTCAGTAGGTCTGAGAATAGACTATTTTTCTTACCCCTTATATTTTTTAAATTACCTATTAATATTTCTCGTTTTGTGTGGTATAAATAAAGTGTTTTCTATCTACTTATTGTTGTTTATTGAGAAGCACAAAACATGAAATAATCACCGAGTATATATACATAACTTTAGAACGTAATCATTTCACAAATTATGTGCATACAGAGAATCATACGAATAGAATAAATAAAAATAGAATAACTAAATCTAGTTATAAGTAAACTTACAATTACACCACTGTATGCTTATAATCAGGAACTGAATTTAAAATAATAGTTCTACAATAACTGATGTTATAGTTCGGATAAATTGGCTCAATTTATATATCTACAATATTGTATACACTTTGCTTTGTACGCAGGTAAGCCAAAGCAATTCCAAAGTCCATTCAGTATAGCAATGTTTGAGAATGCATTAGGCGTGCTTCCCTGGAGCATAGAACAGACTGTCTTATTGTTCTTGCTAATGGCTTCTCCAGGACAGCAAACAACTGTAAACGTTACCTATATCTATAGGCAGTAGAAGGAGTTTTGCTGTAACATTCTGATTAGATCGGTTTTCTGTGGGTTATTGGAAAACAGTTATGCTTTTTAAAACAATACGTTTTCTTTCAGGTGGTATCCCGAGGCACACTTAGAGCGGTTTCGCACTACGTTCGATCCGAACCTGATCCGAATCCGTGAATGTTATAGAACTATTTCTATGGTAATTTACGCAATAGATCCGATTTCCGTCAACGATTTCTTTCCATCATTATAGAATCTCCGTTTCGGAGAAGATTTTTTACGGAACGAATGCATGAACGCGCACTGCGTCCGAATTGAATCCGAGCTGCGTACAAGAAGAGAGGTACGTATCAAAGAACGGACTAACGGTCATTCGGACTTACGGTGCGTAAGCAATATCCGAATTCGTTCAGAGTTTTCTAGATCCATATTTTCACGGGTTCGGATCGGTTTCGGATCGGACGTAGTGCGAAACCGCTCTAACACACTATTTTATCTTATTATTATGTTGACCAAAGGAAATATCAAAATATTTATTAAGGATTTTGTGATACCCATTATAAGCTAAACTTGTCTTTTAGCTTTTTAATGTCTCAATAATAGTTTTATTTTGTATAGTCCACGCAGAGATACGAAGTTGCCCTTGGTGGCCACCAAACTCTATTTTTACATCTCTGCCTGAATCTTAATCCTATGAGTCGTTTAAAAATACCATGGCCAGGATGCCGAAAACAGAAAAACTATTAAGTTAGAAAAGTGAAAGATATGAATTATTTATTCATAGGTATACCTCGTTCGTTTCATTCTCGTTCGTTCAACGCTAAGAGGCGACGTGGAAGGCTCAGGATGAGATGGCGCAACGAGCTCGAGGTACATCTTCCATCATGGCCTGTTGCAGCGTTGGATCGCATCGAATAAATAAATCATACCTCGTTCTGCACTTTGAAACTCGTTATGAGTTTTGAATCTAGAACTATGTTTGTACATTTAAGCAAAATTTCAGCACAAGGGCCCGTTCAATTATTTTTGCGTGAAGAGCTTAGGTGCCAACATCTAAACATCCCAATATGTTTCAAAACTAGCTGTTCTGCGGCATCGCACGCGCTGTTTCTATGGAAACGTTTTAAGGTTATTTCTATCCCAAGGGAACTGATTTATGGGATGAAAATAAGCCTTTGTTTTATTCCGGGCCTGGGACTATCTGTATGCAAAATTATAGCCCGATCCTTGTAGTAGTTTCTGCGTGAAAGTGTTACAAACATCCATTACACATACAATATATATATATATATATGTATGTAGGATATACATAAGTAGGATAGTTAGAGTAAAACATAGCTAGCTAACAAATCAAAAGAATAAAAGGGCAAAGCAAAATAGGGTGACCTTATTTATAACGAAGGATCTAGAACATCAGCAACTCGGTCACGCATCTCTGTGTACACAGCCTTGAGGGTTTCAGGACGTGTCTGCTCACGTCACGTGGTCTGCCCAATTAGTCGAACCCGATACAATTGCTTTTATTGTAGCAACATAATCATCATCAGAGAACCAAAGTTATCGACATAGCTCTAAGAATAAGCAAGCTGAAGTGGCAGTGGGCCGGCCATATCTCGCGAAGAACCGACGGCCGCTGGGGCAAACGTGTTCTTGAGTGGAGACCACGACTCGGCAAACGTAGTGTAGGACGCACTCCGACCAGGTGGGATGATGACCTGCGAAATACTGCAGGTAGATGCTGGATGAAGACAGGGCGCTATGGCGCTCATTGCGGGAGGCCTATGCCCAGCAGTGGACTAATATAGGCATGATGATCAACCTATAGTAGTATACACTGCTGGACATAGGTTCTCTGTCGGATTTTCGTTACGAATCCTATCCTTCAGAGAAACTCCGAGCATAACTCTTTCCATAGCTCGCTGAGCGACTTTAAACTGGTGGACCAGGCCCTATCGTGAGCGTCCACGTCTCAGCTCCGGAGGTCAGAACAACATAATAAATAAGGCATTATTCAATCCTAATTAACTTTTTTCTTCAATGAGATCTTTGTTGTTCTCATGGACAGTTTCGTTGGCTGTATGATCCGCGTATATTAAAACAAAAGTTTCTACTATTTTCAACCTCCCAGTTTGATCGTAAAATATCGCTGATCTTAGGTCAAATTAGTCATACTAATCAGATAAATAAGTTCAACGGACGAGATAACTCATCGATAGACTTCTTCACTTTGTCATTGTTCGTTCATCAGGAACCATGCGCTCTTTGTGGCGTGTAAGTTTATTCTACGTGGCATTCATATGTGTTTTAACAAAACCAAGTGATGGTAACGATGGTGAAGGATGTGCTTTAAATCCTAAATTAATCGAAGAAATAGCTAACTATAAAAATGTGACTAAACGAATCATGGACGAAATCGTTCAAAATTATGGAAGTGATATGTTCAAAGAGTAAGTTCTCGACAAAAAGTATCCGAACAAAACATTAATGTCAAAATTAAGCCAAGTCAATTAAAAAGTGTTGAGTAAAAAATAACTTGGCCTTCTCGTGATCCCAACATTTTTACGGTATAAGTATAACGAGACGAGATATGTTTAATTTTTATATTCATGTTTTTATTTGGTATTCACCATTTTTTGAAGGTATCTTATTTATTACTGAAAAAGAAAACCTTGGAGTTATTTCTACTGCCGAACCCTAAAAATCATGAATTAGAAATGCCACGTTACTTTCTATTTATTTAAAAATAAAAATGCTGGACAATTCACACAGCATTATCTAGCCCCATGGTAAGCAGAGCTTATGTTATGGGTACTAGATAACTGATATACATAATACAATACATTACATAGATAGATATTTTTTATTATACATATAAAATGACCAGAACACCCGGAACAAATATCTGCAGATAAGTAACATTTTTTTACGACCGATGTGGCGCGGTGGGCGAAGGTCCGCCTGCGACGCAGGAGGTTGCGGGTTCGATTCCCGCCTCGGAACAAATGTGTGTATGATCTGCAGATATTTGTTTCGGGTGTTCTGGTCGTTTTCTACGTATAATAAAAAATATCTATCTATGCAATGTATTGTAAGTTATCTAGTACCCATAACACAAGCTCTGCTTACCATGGGGCTAGATAATGCTTTGTGAATTGTCCAGCATTATTTATTTATTTATGTAATTGGAGCAGGGAGGTAGTTAACGATTTTTTATGAACACATGTCTTCAAATACTTCGATTCCATTTTGTATGCGAACGAGTTAAACATGAACCTTGTATTTTTTGGAAGAACACAATAAGACTTCGATCAATTGTCCTTTTAACACTTTGACTGCGATTTTTTTCCGACGACTGCGATCTTTTTTTTAACCTAAAAAATTCGTGCTGCCGCTCTACACAGCGCGGTTGTGTTGCGCCGCACATGCGTTTCGTTCGAAAAATATTACGGCTGTGCTGAGTCACAAAGATCTGTATATTCTCAGCCGCTGCGCTAGAGTGGATTTACGCATATTAGTCACTTGTAGAAAACACATACCGTGTGATTTCAGCAGTCAGAGTGTTAAAGCATTTGTACATTAGTTGATTTGTGTGTCATAAACTCCGTTTGTACACTTTACAAACATGGTAGTCTTGCCAGATTCTCAAGACGTGGTACCGTATGAATCTATGTATAAACCTACTTGTGTCCTAGCGATAACACTTTTACTGCGTATTTTCCCCCTCAGATATGAAACATTCATCGACACATTTGGAGCACGTCTTTCCGGCAGCGATGTTTTGGAACGAGCTATTGATCACATGATTGATCTTACCAAACAGAATGGAGTCAGTGATGTTACTACGGAAGATGTGAAGGTTAGATTTAATTTGTACCTATTTGACAACCTCTGTGGCGGGGTGGACGAAGGACCGCCTGCGACTAAGGAGGTTGCGGGTTCGATTCCCGCCTCGGGACATATGTTTGTACGATCTGCAGATATTTGTTCCGGGTGTTCTGGTCATTTTCTATGTATACAAAAAAATAACTTTCTATGTAATGTATTGTATTATGTATATCAGTCATCCCCCATAACACAAGTTCTGCTTAGCTTGAGGCTGATGCTGGATGCTGCGTGGATTGTCCAACAATATTGATTTATTAAAAAGAAAACTTTCGCAATAGTATAGACCCAGATCCACCAGATATAGATCTAGATCCAGATCATATAGACCCAGATCCGCGAAGACATACTAAATGCCATGATATCTATCTATACTAATATTGTAAAGAGGAAAGGTTTGATTTTTTGTTTGTTTGTTTGTAATGAATAGGCTCCGAAACTACTGGACCGATTTAAAAAATTCTTTCACCGTTGGGAAGCTACACTATCCCCGGTGAACATAGGCTATTATATTTTCAAAAATGTTATGGATCCCTACTAAAACCTTGCGAAGCCGGGAAGGTCCGCTTGTATGTATAATAATTGCTTCTTCATTTTTTTCAGGCACCTCACTGGGTTCGTGGTTATGAATCTGGCAGTCTGTTGGAGCCTTACATCAAAAACATAGCTATACTCGGATTTGGTACAAGTGTAAGTACTTCTCTAGAGGGTATCACTGCAGAAGCAGTGGTCATAAATAGTTTTGAAGAACTACGTAAAGAAGATGACAGCAAAATAAAAGGGAAAATCGTCGTGTTAGATGCTCATTACGTGTCATATGGAAAAACAGTTAAATTTAGATCACAGGGTGCTACAGAAGCATCTAAAAAAGGAGCAGTGGCTACGCTTGTAAGGAGCATAACACCATTTTCTATCTATTCTCTACATACTGGCGCTCAATTTTATGGTAACGTTACTAAAATCCCTACAGCTGCGATCACACACGAAGACGCAGATTTAATGAGGAGACTTCAGAATGAAGGTAAGAAGATTGTAATAAACATTAAAATGTTCAGTTCATATGACGAGAAAACATCACGAAACACCCTGATTGATCTGAAAGGAAAAGAACATCCAGAGAAATTGGTCATCGTTTCAGGACATATTGACAGTTGGGACGTAGGAACGGGTGCCATGGATGACGGAGGCGGGATGTTTATTAGCTGGTTTGTACCAGTTATTCTAAAGAAGTTGAAGCTGCTGCCAAGACGCACTATACGGGCGATACTATGGACTGCTGAGGAACCCGGTTTAGTCGGCGCCGCAGCCTATCTAAACAAGCACATAAACGAGCTGAACAATATAAACTTTATCATGGAGTCAGACGAAGGGACATTTAAGCCATTAGGGTTAGATATAGCGGGATCCAAAACTGCTTGCTGCATTGTAAAGGAAGTATTAAAACAATTCGCGCCGATAAACAAAACTACTAATAGTGGCGGTCCGGGATCAGATATAACAATGTTTATAAGACAAGGAGTTCCAGGTGCTTCTTTGTTGAATGCAAACGAAAGGTATTTCTGGTTCCATCACAGTGAAGGCGACACAATGAACGTTCAGAATCAAGCGGATGTTGTTCAATGCGCTGCGTTCTGGGCTGCAGTGTCTTACGTTATTGCAGATTTATCGGTCGATATTCCTAGAAATTAAAAGAGTTTCGTAGACTAAGAGCACACGATAGGCAACAAAATATTTTTTTTAATCTTTGGTATAATTTATCTCATAATATTAAACATCACTCACATATTGTATGCTGTTTTATTGACTCTGGTTTAGTTTGTGATTTGTAGCAAGAGGACTCCAGTAAAGATAAAGATCATTTATATGCATAAACATATTGTGTTATTATGATGTTACAAACAGGTAGGTATCAAATATGTTTTACCGATTACGGTGTACAAATTCAGAGATATGGCATGCAAAGTCTGTTACTACAAATAATAATTGTTTTACTTAAGTATAGATAAATCAATAGAAGTAATGTCATAAAATATAAAAAATACGTAATTACAATTAACAAGTTCATGCAATAGATATAGATAATAGAATATATTTTCATTAAAAAGTTAGAATTTATCATTTAAACAGTCGTCAATCTTATAATAACAATTGTGCATATTTTATACTAGTATACTAGACTAGGCCTATAACTACTTTTGATTATAAATAGTAAAATGTACCAGAGAGAGAGAGAGAGAGAGATAAAATACAAAATTAAACTACTGGAGTAGCTACTTCTATTTCTTAATATCCTTGAATATAAAATTGTATGGTCCTTTTATATAATTTAAGGAAGTCTGGTACACTTTAGGCGGTTCACCGACCCACCCTATCTGGAAACTTTCGATCATCCGTGCCAAGAACGTTTCCATCTCAATTTCAGCGATTCTTCGACCTGTAACAATAAAATTACTAATTGATATTATGGAGGACCGAGATGAGTGGAAGACAGTGAGATACTTCGGGCTGGTATAAAAAGATATCAACTAATTGACACCTATTGACATCGTATGACCATGAGCAGTCACTCACGTAGAATGTATATATTCCATACCTACAAAATATTCTTTACTAGTTTTTGCCCGCGTCTTCACACGCATTTTTTTTATGGAAACGTTTAAAGATAATTTATACTACACCTGCCCAGAAAGTTGCTTATTCCTATTCCAAACTAATGTTTGAATAGGAATAAGCAACTTAAAACTATGGATTTTCATTTCTCAGTTTATTTATCAAAAAACTTTATTGCACTACAAAGGGTACAAAGAGTGGGCTTAATGCCGAGGCATTTTCTACCTTTGTTTAGTGGGAGAGAAAAGTGTATGGTAATACATTTCAAACGTTTTTTTCCCTAAAATATCAGCCAATAGCTAAGGTTTTTTTCATAATAGGTCAAACAACAAAAAGTTTTTATATATAATATTTTAATAATTGAAAACGAAATTATCAAAATATTATTTCCTTGTTTTAACATTAATGATCCTGAAACTTGTAAAAAAATAAGAAAAAAGTATATAATAGCAAAATACATAGAAAATTACAATAGAGAAAAGTACGCATTCTTATCTTATACATATTATTATATTAATTTATACATTACAAATTACACACAAAAAATTAAAAAGGGAGCAGCAAGTAATTATGTCTTTTGCAGACAGCTATTGTTACCTACATTTGTCTGTTGATTTCTTCACTAGGCTGAGCCTGTATCGAAGAAATCATTAGAGTACGAAAATTTCGAACATTTGATTACTTATATACGGAAAATTTACTGTGAAAAAGACAAAAATAAACAAATAATAGTGTAGTCCTTCCTTTTTCTTACACCCTGTCTGTATGGTTTTTTATACTCACCTATACAACTGCGAACACCGAAACCAAAAGGATTATAAGCGAAAGGGTGGGCATTCCTGTAGTACAGCGGATCATCTTTTTCGGCCAGCCATCTTTCTGGGATGAATTCTTTAGCACGAGGATAGTATTCTTCCATCAGACTCATAGCTTGATGGTTGAATGCAACTTGAGTCTGAAAATTCACAAGGTATAAGGAGGGATCCATTTATTATGTGAGACGTTCAGGGGCAGTTGAACGAAATGACTACCAATCTTACGTTTTTTTACTTTAATTAGGGGAAATACAGTCCGAACAAAATGTCTAAATTAGGGAAAGTAAATTTCTAAACTAACTACTATCATACGAATAGACAATAACATACTGTTATTACCTGTCTTCATGCTACTACCTATTATAATTAAGTCACAGTAAAAAAACCATAGAATTTAAATTAATGCTTTGTATAGGAATCTGGATGCGGTAAGCTGAAGACAAGAAGTATGGCGCTCATTAGGGGCCAGGCTTATGTCCAGCAGTGGACAATAGAATGATGATGATAGGACTGTAATCCCTCTGCATAAAGCTCGATTTGGATTACAGTGAGGGACTAACAGTTGGTTCTTAGACATACGTGCCATTTTGACTGCTAATCAGAGATAAATTTATGAATATTAATTTATTTAGAACATAAATTTGAAATCACTTACGCCGGGTGGTATATTATATCCGAGAATATTGTACTCCTTGCTCGTTTTTCTTATGTTACCGGTGACAACAGGCATAACTCTAATTGCCTCTCTCATACAAGCCCTCAAGTATGGCCTCTTGTCCTTGTCCGTTAGCAGTTCTTTTCTAAGTTTCGCTTGTTTTTCGGGATTCTTTAGAAGTAGCCCTCACAGAAAGTGGTAGTATCCCTCCCCCTATACTCCTAAACCATTATCACTAGAGATGATACAACAAATCATCCCTTTACCCTTTTACGACCTGACCGCAAAGATATTCATGCTCACAAATATTGAATAGGTGGTACTAAATCTTGTGGCGGTATGGCATGTAAAATAGGCATAAAATATTAGTTTCCGACCGTGTAGATACTTTGGGAGGAACTCAACGTGCGCAGCGTAAATCAAGCTAATAACTATAGGCGTGTACCATTTTTGCAAACCGTGCCGTGGGGCAAATCAATAGATTGCAATTTGCAAAGATATGGTCGGTATAGTACTTAATTTCCCCATAAATAGTATATAAAAAATAGATAGAAAAAATTGAAAAAAAGTATAGAAAAAAGTGTGGGAGCGGAGAAGTGCAATAATCGCAATGATTGAAAACGAAAGTTTTTAAGCATTGCATTCATTTCACTTTTAGTTTTCGTGCGTAGACTAGTACAGGGTGAATTTCTTGGATGGGGCAGAAAATGTAAACTTATTTGTGTGAGAATTCCTCAATTAAGTTATGAATATTGTGTCTATGTTCATTTTCCTGTAGCTATAACGGTTAAAGTATCTCCCCATACTGAAGACTTCTGTGGCGCGGTGGGCGAAGGTCCACATGCAACGCAGAAGGTTGCGGGTTTGATTTCAGCCTCGGGACAAATGTTTGTAAGATTTGCAGATATATGTACATATGTTTCTGGTCCTTTTCTATATATAATAAAAAATATCTACATATCTATGTAATGTGTGTATTATGTATATCAGTTATCTGTTTCCCACAACACAAGCTCGGCTTAGCTTGGGGCTAGATAATGCTGTGTGAATTGTCCAGCATTATTTATTTATTTACTGGCAGTCCAAAAACTCCCCGGTAGCACCTAGCTAGGGCGAAGGGTGATTGAAACGACCAATCATTCACTACTATTGATCTCTCATAGTTGCACCCAGCATGCATTCAATAGACAGATTACATAGTAACAGTGTAGAGATGAATAGAGGCATAGCAAGTGCTTGCATAGAAGCACTCAACAACCACCACATAACCACGATCACTCACAATAGCGAATGGAATATGAGGAAATATTACTTTGCTGTGGTTTATCTTTAACCACTCGACTCTGGGATGTGAATGAAGGGATATTATACGGCAAATAAATGAGAATGAGTCAAGTGCTCTCAGGCATCGCGCAGCGTAGGGTTCCGTAGTCGCATGGTTCATCTTCTAATATTCAGTGTTTTTTTTACTGGGGTAGGGCCCATAACCAGAGGATGAATTAATGAATAAACCAATTTCTATCATTTTAAGGCGCTACTCACGCTTAACCAAAAATATTATTATGACAAAATTATTTTCATTAAAAAGGAGATGATGTTACAAAAAAAAACTGCACCTGTGTCAAGTCACAGTTAAAAAAATTACTATAAAATGTTCGTGTGACAGTATTTGTAACAAAGCTCCTCAGAAACAGCTAGACTGATTCCTATGAAATGTTGTGTGTATATTCAGTAGGTCTGAGAATAGACTATTTTTCTTACCCCTTATATTTTTTAAATTACCTATTAATATTTCTCGTTTTGTGTGGTATAAATAAAGTGTTTTCTATCTACTTATTGTTGTTTATTGAGAAGCACAAAACATGAAATAATCACCGAGTATATATACATAACTTTAGAACGTAATCATTTCACAAATTATGTGCATACAGAGAATCATACGAATAGAATAAATAAAAATAGAATAACTAAATCTAGTTATAAGTAAACTTACAATTACACCACTGTATGCTTATAATCAGGAACTGAATTTAAAATAATAGTTCTACAATAACTGATGTTATAGTTCGGATAAATTGGCTCAATTTATATATCTACAATATTGTATACACTTTGCTTTGTACGCAGGTAAGCCAAAGCAATTCCAAAGTCCATTCAGTATAGCAATGTTTGAGAATGCATTAGGCGTGCTTCCCTGGAGCATAGAACAGACTGTCTTATTGTTCTTGCTAATGGCTTCTCCAGGACAGCAAACAACTGTAAACGTTACCTATATCTATAGGCAGTAGAAGGAGTTTTGCTGTAACATTCTGATTAGATCGGTTTTCTGTGGGTTATTGGAAAACAGTTATGCTTTTTAAAACAATACGTTTTCTTTCAGGTGGTATCCCGAGGCACACTTAGAGCGGTTTCGCACTACGTTCGATCCGAACCTGATCCGAATCCGTGAATGTTATAGAACTATTTCTATGGTAATTTACGCAATAGATCCGATTTCCGTCAACGATTTCTTTCCATCATTATAGAATCTCCGTTTCGGAGAAGATTTTTTACGGAACGAATGCATGAACGCGCACTGCGTCCGAATTGAATCCGAGCTGCGTACAAGAAGAGAGGTACGTATCAAAGAACGGACTAACGGTCATTCGGACTTACGGTGCGTAAGCAATATCCGAATTCGTTCAGAGTTTTCTAGATCCATATTTTCACGGGTTCGGATCGGTTTCGGATCGGACGTAGTGCGAAACCGCTCTAACACACTATTTTATCTTATTATTATGTTGACCAAAGGAAATATCAAAATATTTATTAAGGATTTTGTGATACCCATTATAAGCTAAACTTGTCTTTTAGCTTTTTAATGTCTCAATAATAGTTTTATTTTGTATAGTCCACGCAGAGATACGAAGTTGCCCTTGGTGGCCACCAAACTCTATTTTTACATCTCTGCCTGAATCTTAATCCTATGAGTCGTTTAAAAATACCATGGCCAGGATGCCGAAAACAGAAAAACTATTAAGTTAGAAAAGTGAAAGATATGAATTATTTATTCATAGGTATACCTCGTTCGTTTCATTCTCGTTCGTTCAACGCTAAGAGGCGACGTGGAAGGCTCAGGATGAGATGGCGCAACGAGCTCGAGGTACATCTTCCATCATGGCCTGTTGCAGCGTTGGATCGCATCGAATAAATAAATCATACCTCGTTCTGCACTTTGAAACTCGTTATGAGTTTTGAATCTAGAACTATGTTTGTACATTTAAGCAAAATTTCAGCACAAGGGCCCGTTCAATTATTTTTGCGTGAAGAGCTTAGGTGCCAACATCTAAACATCCCAATATGTTTCAAAACTAGCTGTTCTGCGGCATCGCACGCGCTGTTTCTATGGAAACGTTTTAAGGTTATTTCTATCCCAAGGGAACTGATTTATGGGATGAAAATAAGCCTTTGTTTTATTCCGGGCCTGGGACTATCTGTATGCAAAATTATAGCCCGATCCTTGTAGTAGTTTCTGCGTGAAAGTGTTACAAACATCCATTACACATACAATATATATATATATATATGTATGTAGGATATACATAAGTAGGATAGTTAGAGTAAAACATAGCTAGCTAACAAATCAAAAGAATAAAAGGGCAAAGCAAAATAGGGTGACCTTATTTATAACGAAGGATCTAGAACATCAGCAACTCGGTCACGCATCTCTGTGTACACAGCCTTGAGGGTTTCAGGACGTGTCTGCTCACGTCACGTGGTCTGCCCAATTAGTCGAACCCGATACAATTGCTTTTATTGTAGCAACATAATCATCATCAGAGAACCAAAGTTATCGACATAGCTCTAAGAATAAGCAAGCTGAAGTGGCAGTGGGCCGGCCATATCTCGCGAAGAACCGACGGCCGCTGGGGCAAACGTGTTCTTGAGTGGAGACCACGACTCGGCAAACGTAGTGTAGGACGCACTCCGACCAGGTGGGATGATGACCTGCGAAATACTGCAGGTAGATGCTGGATGAAGACAGGGCGCTATGGCGCTCATTGCGGGAGGCCTATGCCCAGCAGTGGACTAATATAGGCATGATGATCAACCTATAGTAGTATACACTGCTGGACATAGGTTCTCTGTCGGATTTTCGTTACGAATCCTATCCTTCAGAGAAACTCCGAGCATAACTCTTTCCATAGCTCGCTGAGCGACTTTAAACTGGTGGACCAGGCCCTATCGTGAGCGTCCACGTCTCAGCTCCGGAGGTCAGAACAACATAATAAATAAGGCATTATTCAATCCTAATTAACTTTTTTCTTCAATGAGATCTTTGTTGTTCTCATGGACAGTTTCGTTGGCTGTATGATCCGCGTATATTAAAACAAAAGTTTCTACTATTTTCAACCTCCCAGTTTGATCGTAAAATATCGCTGATCTTAGGTCAAATTAGTCATACTAATCAGATAAATAAGTTCAACGGACGAGATAACTCATCGATAGACTTCTTCACTTTGTCATTGTTCGTTCATCAGGAACCATGCGCTCTTTGTGGCGTGTAAGTTTATTCTACGTGGCATTCATATGTGTTTTAACAAAACCAAGTGATGGTAACGATGGTGAAGGATGTGCTTTAAATCCTAAATTAATCGAAGAAATAGCTAACTATAAAAATGTGACTAAACGAATCATGGACGAAATCGTTCAAAATTATGGAAGTGATATGTTCAAAGAGTAAGTTCTCGACAAAAAGTATCCGAACAAAACATTAATGTCAAAATTAAGCCAAGTCAATTAAAAAGTGTTGAGTAAAAAATAACTTGGCCTTCTCGTGATCCCAACATTTTTACGGTATAAGTATAACGAGACGAGATATGTTTAATTTTTATATTCATGTTTTTATTTGGTATTCACCATTTTTTGAAGGTATCTTATTTATTACTGAAAAAGAAAACCTTGGAGTTATTTCTACTGCCGAACCCTAAAAATCATGAATTAGAAATGCCACGTTACTTTCTATTTATTTAAAAATAAAAATGCTGGACAATTCACACAGCATTATCTAGCCCCATGGTAAGCAGAGCTTATGTTATGGGTACTAGATAACTGATATACATAATACAATACATTACATAGATAGATATTTTTTATTATACATATAAAATGACCAGAACACCCGGAACAAATATCTGCAGATAAGTAACATTTTTTTACGACCGATGTGGCGCGGTGGGCGAAGGTCCGCCTGCGACGCAGGAGGTTGCGGGTTCGATTCCCGCCTCGGAACAAATGTGTGTATGATCTGCAGATATTTGTTTCGGGTGTTCTGGTCGTTTTCTACGTATAATAAAAAATATCTATCTATGCAATGTATTGTAAGTTATCTAGTACCCATAACACAAGCTCTGCTTACCATGGGGCTAGATAATGCTTTGTGAATTGTCCAGCATTATTTATTTATTTATGTAATTGGAGCAGGGAGGTAGTTAACGATTTTTTATGAACACATGTCTTCAAATACTTCGATTCCATTTTGTATGCGAACGAGTTAAACATGAACCTTGTATTTTTTGGAAGAACACAATAAGACTTCGATCAATTGTCCTTTTAACACTTTGACTGCGATTTTTTTCCGACGACTGCGATCTTTTTTTTAACCTAAAAAATTCGTGCTGCCGCTCTACACAGCGCGGTTGTGTTGCGCCGCACATGCGTTTCGTTCGAAAAATATTACGGCTGTGCTGAGTCACAAAGATCTGTATATTCTCAGCCGCTGCGCTAGAGTGGATTTACGCATATTAGTCACTTGTAGAAAACACATACCGTGTGATTTCAGCAGTCAAAGTGTTAAAGCATTTGTACATTAGTTGATTTGTGTGTAATAAACTCCGTTTGTACACTTTACAAACATGGTAGTCATGCCAGATCCTCAAGACGTGAGTACCGTATGAATCTATGTATAAACCTACTTGTATCCTAGCGATAACACTTTTACTGCGTATTTTCCCCCTCAGATATGAAACATTCATCGACACATTTGGAGCACGTCTTTCCGGCAACGATGTTTTGGAACGAGCTATTGATCACATGATTAATCTTACCAAACAGAATGGAGTCAGTGATGTTACTACGGAAGATGTGAAGGTTATATTTAATTTGTACCTATTTGACAACCTCTGTGGCGGGGTGGACGAAGGACCGCCTGCGACTAAGGAGGTTGCGTGTTCGATTCCCGCCTCGGGACATATGTTTGTACGATCTGCAGATATTTGTTCCGGGTGTTCTTCGTGTTATAGACCCAGATCCGCGAAGACATACTAAATGCCATGATATCTATCTATACTAATATTGTAAAGAGGATAGGTTTGATTTTTTGTTTGTTTGTTTGTACTATATATCTATGTATGAATGTTGTATAAAATTTTTAAAGAAGGCATTTCTGTCTGCTTTTTCTATTACACAATCCCTTATGGTGTTTCCTATATCAAAATTAATGTGTGTTTTATAATAAAATTGTTATATTATTTTTATGTACAACTGACCGACATCAAGTGTAACATGTGTACCTAGGATGGAACTGAATAAATGAAATGAAATGAAATGAAATGTAATGAATAGGCTCCGAAACTACTGGTCCGATTTAAAAAATTCTTTCACCGTTGGGAAGCTACACTATCCCCAGTGAACATAGGCTATTATATTTTCAAAAATGTTATGGATCCCTACTAAAACCTTGCGAAGCCGGGAAGGTCCGCTTGTATGTATAATAATTGCCTCTTCATTTTTTTCAGGCACCTCACTGGGTTCGTGGTTATGAATCTGGCAGTCTGTTGGAGCCTTACATCAAAAACATAGCTATACTCGGATTTGGTACAAGTGTAAGTACTTCTCTAGAGGGTATCACTGCAGAAGCAGTGGTCATAAATAGTTTTGAAGAACTACATAAAGAAGATGACAGCAAAATAAAAGGGAAAATCGTCGTGTTCGATGCTCATTACGTGTCATATGGAAAAACAGTTAAATTTAGATCACAGGGTGCTACAGAAGCATCTAAAAAAGGAGCAGTGGCTACGCTTGTAAGGAGCATAACACCATTTTCTATCTATTCTCTACATACAGGCGCTCAATTTTATGGTAACGTTACTAAAATCCCTACAGCTGCGATCACACACGAAGACGCAGATTTAATGAGGAGACTTCAGAATGAAGGTAAGAAGATTGTAATAAACATTAAAATGTTCAGTTCATATGACGAGAAAACATCACGAAACACCCTGATTGATCTGAAAGGAAAAGAACATCCAGAGAAATTGGTCATCGTTTCAGGACATATTGACAGTTGGGACGTAGGAACGGGTGCCATGGATGACGGAGGCGGCATGTTTATTAGCTGGTTTGTACCAGTTATTCTAAAGAAGTTGAAGCTGCTGCCAAGACGCACTATTCGGGCGATACTATGGACTGCTGAGGAACCCGGTTTAGTCGGCGCCGCAGCCTATCTAAACAAGCACATAAACGAGCTGAACAATATAAACTTTATCATGGAGTCAGACGAAGGGACATTTAAGCCATTAGGGTTAGATATAGCGGGATCCAAAACTGCTCGCTGCATTGTAAAGGAAGTATTAAAACAATTCGCACCGATAAACAAAACTACTAATAGTGGCGGTCCGGGATCAGATATAACAATGTTTATAAGACAAGGAGTTCCAGGTGCTTCTTTGTTGAATGCAAACGAAAGGTATTTCTGGTTCCATCACAGTGAAGGCGACACAATGAACGTTCAGAATCAAGCGGATGTTGTTCAATGCGCTGCGTTCTGGGCTGCAGTGTCTTACGTTATTGCAGATTTATCGGTCGATATACCTAGAAATTAAAAGAGTTTCGTAGACTAAGAGCACACGATAGGCAACAAAATATTTTTTTTAATCTTTGGTATAATTTATCTCATAATATTAAACATCACTCACATATCGTATGCTGTTTTATTGACTCTGGTTTAGTTTGTGATTTGTAGCAAGAGGACTCCAGTAAAGATAAAGATCATTTATATGCGTAAACATATTTTGTTATTATGATGTTACAAACAGGTAGGTATCAAATATGTTTTACCGATTACGGTGTACAAATTCAGAGATATGGCATGCAAAGTCTGTTACTACAAATAATAATTGTTTTACTTATAGATAAATCAATAGAAGTAATGTCATAAAATATAAAAAATACGTAATTACAATTAACAAGTTCATGCAATAGATATAGATAATAGAATATATTTTCATTAAAAAGTTAGAATTTATCATTTAAACAGTCGTCAATCTTATAATAACAATTGTGCATATTTTATACTCGTATACTAGACTAGGCCTATAACTACTTTTGATTATAAATAGTAAAATGTACTAGAGAGAGAGAGATAAAATACGAAATTAAACTACTGGAGTAGCTACTTCTATTTCTTAATATCCTTGAATATAAAATTGTATGGTCCTTTTATATAATTTAAGGAAGTCTGGTACACTTTAGGCGGTTCACCGACCCACCCTATCTGGAAACTTTCGATCATCCGTGCCAAGAACGTTTCCATCTCAATTTCAGCAATTCTTCGACCTGTAACAATAAAATTACTAATTGATATTATGGAGGACCGAGATGAGTGGAAGACAGTGAGATACTTCGGGCTGGTATAAAAAAATATCAACTAATTGACACCTATTGACATCGTATGACCATGAGCAGTCACTCACGTAGAATGTATATATTCCATATCTACAAAATATTCTTTACTAGTTTTTGCCCGCGTCTTCACACGCATTTTTTTTATGGAAACGTTTAAAGATAATTTATACTACACCTGCCCAGAAAGTTGCTTATTCCTATTCCAAACTAATGTTTGAATAGGAATAAGCAACTTAAAACTATGGATTTTCATTTCTCAGTTTATTTATCAAAAAACTTTATTGCACTACAAAGGGTACAAAGAGTGGGCTTAATGCCGAGGCATTTTCTACCTTTGTTTAGTGGGAGAGAAAAGTGTATGGTAATACATTTCAAACGTTTTTTTCCCTAAAATATCAGCCAATAGCTAAGGTTTTTTTCATAATAGGTCAAACAACAAAAAGTTTTTATATATAATATTTTAATAATTGAAAACGAAATTATCAAAATATTATTTCCTTGTTTTAACATTAATGATCCTGAAACTTGTAAAAAAATAAGTAAAAAAGTATATAATAGCAAAATACATAGAAAATTACAATAGAGAAAAGTACGCATTCTTATCTTATACATATTATTATATTAATTTATACATTACAAATTACACACAAAAAATTAAAAAGGGAGCAGCAACTAATTATGTCTTTTGCAGACAGCTATTGTTACCTAGTCTGTTGATTTCTTCACTAGGCTGAGCCTGTATCGAAGAAATCATTAGAGTACGAAAATTTCGAACATTTGATTACTTATATACGGAAAATTTACTGTGAAAAAGACAAAAATAAACAAATAATAGTGTAGTCCTTCCTTTTTCTTACACCCTGTCTGTATGGTTTTTTATACTCACCTATACAACTGCGAACACCGAAACCAAAAGGATTATACGCGAAAGGGTGGGCATTCCTGTAGTACAGCGGATCATCTTTTTCGGCCAGCCATCTTTCTGGGATGAATTCTTTAGCACGAGGATAGTATTCTTCCATCAGACTCATAGCTTGATGGTTGAATGCAACTTGAGTCTGAAAATTCACAAGGTATAAGGAGGGATCCATTTATTATGTGAGACGTTCAGGGGCAGTTGAACGAAATGACTACCAATCTTACGTTTTTTTACTTTAATTAGGGGAAATACAGTCCGAACAAAATGTCTAAATTAGGGAAAGTAAATTTCTAAACTAACTACTATCATACGAATAGACAATAATATACTGTTATTACCTGTCTTCATGCTACTACCTATTATAATTAAGTCACAGTAAAAAAACCATAGAATTTAAATTAATGCTTTGTATAGGAGTCTGGATGCGGTAAGCTGAAGACAAGAAGTATGGCGCTCATTAGGGGCCAGGCTTATGTCCAGCAGTGGACAATAGAATGATGATGATAGGACTGTAATCCCTCTGCATAAAGCTCGATTTGGATTACAGCGAGGGACTAACAGTTGGTTCTTAGACATACGTGCCATTTTGACTGCGAATCAGAGATAAATTTATTAATATTAATTTATTTAGAACATAAATTTGAAATCACTTACGCCGGGTGGTATATTATATCCGAGAATATTGTACTCCTTGCTCGTTTTTCTTATGTTACCGGTGACAACAGGCATAACTCTAATTGCCTCTCTCATACAAGCCCTCAAGTATGGCCTCTTGTCCTTGTCCGTTAGCAGTTCTTTTCTAAGTTTCTCTTGTTTTTCGGGATTCTTTGCAAGAAGGTAGAGGGCAGCGGTTACTGAGTTTGCAGCCTACAATAAATGTGTAACAAACAAACAAAAATAACTTTTAAAAATAAGTACATATTAAAACCAATAAATATTACTTTAAAAAAATTCATCCGTCTAACTACACGGTTCATGAGATACAGGGGACAGACTGACTGACAGACGGATTGATAGTAATAAATAGGGCCCCGTTTTACCATTTGGGTACGTAACCCTAAATAGTATTTTAACGAACTTCGAATAAATGAGGAGGTTTCTTTGTTCATATGTTTTTTTATGTCTGTCTTATGTGCGTCGTTTTCTCCGTCTTTTATTATTCTTTTCGATGAAGATTTTTTGGTATTGAAGATGTTTTCGATGTGGTCCTATAAAGTTTTCATCCCAGAGATAGTATTGAGCCCGCGAAACGTATAAAAACAGTTAAAAACAACGGGCGAGTCTCTTAGTTTTAAACTGTGTTTATCGTTTATTTTAACCTACCGTGTCGACTCCAGCTAGAAGCATGTCCGTAGCCATTATCAGCGCGTATTCTTCATTTATTTCCAATAATTTCTCCAATATTCCTTTTTCGTCATCTGTTTTCTCTTTAGTTCTAAGCTCTTCTTTGGCTTTGTCGATAAATATTTGGGAAATTCTGCTCAACATAAAAAAATAACGTTAGTTTCTGCTAGGTCAAATCTAGCAGCTAGATTAAAAAATAACGATATTTCTTGAAATATATGTTTCTCTACTTTTTTTTTATCAACTTAGAATAATGTTACGTAAAATAGCTTAATAATAATACTAAGGAAACCATAAAGGTTTGTATAGGAGTGTTATTATTATTACCGAGTCAGCTGATCAGGGTTGGCATAATTAAAATAAGTGGTTTTAAAACACGTGTTTAAAACAGTGTTTAAAACAGTTTGAAATAAAACTATGTTTTTTATTAAATGTTTCAAAACACAGTTTAAAACAAGTTTTAAGCAATGTTTAAAACATTAAGTAAAAAACAGGGTTTAAGACTACCTTTAATTACAAATGAATGTCTATAACTCAGAATACAGAAAGTCCAGAAACCGTGAGCGCGCCTAATACTGACGCTACAAAAACTACTCTTAAATAGAGTAGTTTGACGCTCAACTGATCAGTTACTTTGTGAACGTCGTTTCGCGTGACGTATTTTAGCGGTGACCAATTTAATAAATTATGCTGTCCTGTGTCGTTCCTACCTGTAAAAATGCAGCGAGTCTAAAAAAGAAACAGGATGGGATCACATTTCACGTGTAAGTATCGCATTTAGGTATCGTCTTATTTAAATAATGAATTAATTTCTCTGTTTTCAATTGTCATAGAGAGTGATGCGTCCATCTTGTTAGTGTTGCCAATATAAGAGTTTTGATTTACCCTTCTTTTTATTACCTTTTGAGGGCTTTTATTCGCTGTAGAATATTAATAAGTTGTGACGACCTCTGTGGCGCGGTGGGCGACGGTCCGCCTGCGACGCAGGAGGTTGCGGGTTCGATTCCCGCCTCGGGACAAATGTTTGTACGATCTGCAAATAATATTTATTCAGGGTGTTCTGGTCGTTTATGTATAATAAAGAAATATAATTTATCTAAATGTAAATCTTTGTTAATTAGTTCAAACTACAACAGACAATATTTTAGAAAGCCTACCCAGCAAAAAGGAAATTAATTTTTTTTTTAAATCTTAACCGTGTTTTATTTGATGAACCTATCTATTTCTTGAGATAATCAGGTAGGTACATAGTTATATAGAAAAGGACAATTTTTATTCTATTATTATCTTAATTCCAATACTCCCAAAATTTACCCCAAAACGGGCAAATAATGCCTGAGCTAACAACATTACGCGGGTGGGAGGTGAGGCGGGCGGGGGGACGTTGTTTTGTTTTTGGACACAACGTGTAGCTTGCAATTACAGTTGAACGCGGTTTCTGGACTTTCTGTATTCTGAGGTCTATAAATACCACAGACAGGCTGTGGTATTTATACACTGCAAAGGTAACTTCCCTACAGTAAAGTCCCGCAGGGAAAGTCCCTATGTCGGCCGTCGAAAGAAAGTAATTCACTGGATTAGTGGGTACGGTACCTATTCCCCGCTCTCTCTCTAGTTCTCTACCTACCTACAACACTACATACAAGGTGTATGTAAAGTGTTTTGTATAGATTAATAATAATAATAATTTTTAATAATTAGATTAGAGGTACTGAGATATGCAACAAAAGTAAATATTTATCGTTTTGGTAAATCAAAATCAAATCATTTATTTGCTGTAATGTAGGTACAAAAGTTCTTAATAAAAAATGGTATTTCCAGTACATTACTACCTCACCTCATCGAGGCGTGCAAAATTGAGATAGCATGCAAATGTCACAGTAGTTTAGTAATGTTCTGTACGTTTTTACTAATGTGAATTAGGAAATAGTTTAGAAATGGATTATTTTAATATTCGCTATAATTGATTTGAAAAGTAAAAAAAAAAACAAAAGAAACAATAGTTTTAAACATTTTGAACTGTTTGGTTTTATAAAATATAAAAAAACTGTTTTTTATCCAACCCTGCAGCTGATCATCATCAACCTACATGTTAGTCCATTGCTGGACATAGGCCTCCCCCGAGCGCTATAGCACCCTGTCATCAGATTGACGCATCCAGCATCTACCTGCAGTCTTTCGCAGGTCGTCATCCCACCTGGTAGGAGGGCGTCCTACACTACGTTTACCGAGTCGTGGTCTCCACTCAAGAACACGTTTGCCCCAGAGGCCGTCGGTTCTTCGCGAGATATGACCGGCCCACTGCCACTTCAGCTTGTTAATTCTCAGAGCTATATCGATAACTTTATAAAAAATTTAATATCACATCATCAACATCATCATCATCAGCCTTTAGCAGTCCACTGCTGGACATAGGCCTCCCCCAATGAGCGCCATAGCGCCCTGTCTTCAGCTTGCCGCATCCAGCATCTACCTGCAGTCTTTCGCAGGTCGTCATCCCACCTGGTCGCGGAGGGCGTCCTACACTACGTTTACCGAGTCGTGGTCTCCACTCAAGAACACGTTTGCCCCAGCGGCCGTCGGTTCTTCGCGAAATATCACATAGGTTTGATAATATTCATCATCATCATCATCAGCCTATATTAGTCCACTACTGGACATAGGCCACCCCCAATGAGCGCCATAGCACCCCGTCTTCAGCTTGACGCATCCAGCATATACCTGCAGTCTTTCGCAGAGCTTTTTTTTTTGATAATATTATGGTAAGCTTATTTTCTAAGTGTTAGTGAGATGATTACTTGCTAGGTCAAACTTACGTTTCTTGCTCTTTGTAGAGTGCCATAGCCTTTTTGTACGCTGGCGTGGAGATCCATTTCCATAGGTTTGGTTTAAAATCCAATGCTTCAGCTGCTACGAAAATGTCATGAACGCATTTGATAAGTCTTTTGGCCGGAGAATCGTCTGGCAGGTTTGGGTCCAGGCAATTCAGCCTGCAGCCTAGGGCCACCACGCCGATGGATTCCAGCGACCATTTATTCATTTCTTGGTCAAAATTACCCTTTACCATATTATTTTCATCCCTGATAGACCTCAACCTGAAGGAACAAGATGAATCTGTTTATTTTTCATAATGATTTATTTATTTTAGGAAAAAACATTTTATATTTATAAATGAATGAACACTTTATTTTATTTTATTGTAAAATATCACCTTATATCTAAATATTACATAATAAATAAATAAATAATTCTGGACAATTCACACAGCATAATCTAGTCCCATGGTAAGCAGAGCTTGAGTTATGGGTACTAAATAACTGATATACATAATACAATATATTACATAGATAGATATTTTAATTATACATAGAAAACGACCAGAACACCCGGAACAAATATCTGCAGATCGTACACACAATTGTTCCGAGGGGGGAATCGAACCCGCAACCTCCTGCGTCGCAGGTGGACCTTCGCCCACCGCGCCACATCGGTCGTCATATAAAAATATAAAACAAAATCGCTTCCCGCTGTCTGTCTCTATGTATGCTTAGATCTTTAAAACTACGCAACGGATTTTGATGCGGTTTTTTTTATATAGATAGAGTGATTCAAGAAGAAGGTCGATATGTATATAATACATCTATTTGCACCCGTGCGAAGCCGGTGCGGGTCGCTAGTTATGCTTATAAATGATAAATGTATGTGATTAGCACCTTACCTTTCAACCATTTCCATAGCTACTTCGTCGATGACCGAAGCATAGAGACGAATCGTTTTGGGTTGAAGCATAACAGGATTTACAGTTGATCTAAAATCTTTCCAGTTATCTCCATGTCTGAAACACATTATATAACTCTGCTGATTATTATTTAAAGCATTATGGAAGGTATTAATAATTTATTGAATTTACCTACTTTGGTAAGTAATTTCAATTACGGGAGGTGTAACACTACCACTCTGCCAACTAACTGATTTCGGGTTCATCATCAACCTATGATAGTCCACTGCTGGACATAGGCCTCCCCCAATGAGCGCCAAAGCGCCCTGTCTTCAGCTTGCCGCATCCAGCATCTACCTGCTTAGTCTTTCGCAGGTCGTCATCCCACCTGGTCGGAGGGCGTCCTACACTACGTTTACCGTCGTGGTCTCCACTCAAGAACACGTTTGCCACTGCGGCCGTCAGTTCTTCGCGAGATATGGCCAGCCCACTGCCACTTCAGCTTGCTAATTCTTAGAGCTATGTCGATAACTTTGGTTCTCTGTCGGATGATTTCGGGTTACTACTGTGAATTTTTCCTACTAGAAAACTCTCAGTTTTATAAATCGAGTGGCCTGAAAAGAGGAACAGGAGTAAACATGGCAAGCTTGCTTTAATTATTTATTACAAGGAAAACCAGCAGCACATACAGTAAATTAAAAAACAAGAAAATAGAAACAGAAGGCTGTTAAGAGGTTTTCACGACCAAGAATTAAATTTAATTATAATTTAATTACATATAAGTATTAGTATGTACCACGGGTATTTATCGCGTTTATTTACCTATTTTTCCCGACGTTTCAACAGGTGTACACACTGCCGTGGTCACGAGTGACTGGACCGTGGTCACGAGTGCTCTGATCGCATAAGTTGAAAAATATTTATTATAATTTGACTTACTCAGTTATCAGTCCCGTCACTTTGCCTGAGTTCCTGTTCTTAACTTCTTTTCTGTAGTGCTCCAAACTCGCAAATCCAGTTCGAACCGGTAATGAATTTTCTCCACGTAGGACCTACATAATAAAATAGGTAAGAATCTCAATACCAAATAAATAAATTAAAAAACTATGTGACTAGGTAAGGAGATCTCATTGTTTCTTATGTTATCATGTCATCAAAATATAAAATTACTAGCTGCGCCCCGCTGTTTCACCCGTTTGGTGATAGATATTTTAAATAATATACAATATATCTTTATAAATTGTAGCCGATGTATTATTCTGATCTAAAAGCTATATTATTGTAAAGTTTCATAAAAATCCATTCAGTAGATTTTACGTGAAAGAGTAACAAACATCCATACTTACAAACTTTCGCTATAATATTAGTAGGATTAATATCCTGCGAAACAAGATGCGAACTCTGCCCAGAATGCTACAAATGCTGCCGGTACTTTGGGTATTCTGTCTTCTGGTGACGGCTAAAATTAGTAGGTGTATTTATCATATTAGATCTCTCTCTGATTAATACATCTAATAATATTAATAAATAATGCTGGACAGTGGACAAATCACACAATACCATCTAGCACCAAGGTAAGCAGAGCTTGTGTTATGGGTACTAGATGACTGATATACTACAATGTATTACAGAGATAAATATGTTTTATTAAACATAGAAAACGCCACGAACAAATGGAACGAATATGCAGATACAAACATTTGTCTCAAGGCGAGGCGGGACTCGAACCCCTTCCTGCGTCGCAGGCGGAACTTTGCCCGCTGCACCACAGAGGTCATCAGATACATTGCATAGATATGTTGTTTGCTTATTCCGTCTACAATTACATTACAGTACTAGAATTAGTTTTAAAGTTACAATTGATAAACAGCTATCAGTTAAAACTGATTGAGTTTTCGAGTTTTACTCGTACTTATATATAGATATTTTTAGGATAGATATTTTTTATTGTACATAGAAATTACCCAGAAAAGCTAACAATGTCAAAAGTGTGCGAAACCGCAGGGAAAAGCTAATAATGACATAAGTATACTAAACCTGTGAAGCGCTCTCTGCATCGAATAACGCTACCATTGGGGAGACTCCTGGTAATCCTGCTAGCCTTATGATAGGCCCGTAGTTCTTGTACATTGCTTCCATCAACGCTAAGCCGTTGAGGTTGTAGAATATACCTAAAATGTGTCTTATTTATTAAAATTGGACGGGTAAGTCTGAACACTGATGTACAAAACTAAGAAATCTAATAATTAAAAGGGTACAAGAGTAAGAAATCTAATAATTACAGGGATCGTGCCGTAGTCAATTTGAGCGAAGGCAACTTCTTAAAAAAAACTACTGAAACGATTGTGGTAGAATTTTGCAGGCATGCAGAATTTGTTTAGGTATAACTAATTAAAGGCTGGATGTGGAATGCTGAAGACAAGGTGCTATGGCACTCGCTCAGCGGCTGATAATGACGAATTGATAGGCTACCATTGTCCCAAAAAACCTTGCGAGGTTTTTTTTTTTGGGGAATAATAAAAGAGATAAATATAATTGAATTCTTGCTAGATATCAAGAGCGATCTATCTCCGTATAAGGCTCTAAAATAGGTTTAAAGAACTTTTTTCTCATAAAACACATGGTTCACTTATAATGAGATACATAATGAAAAAAATAATCTATGTTTTACAATATTTTAAATACATAATGAAAAAAATAATCTATGTTTTACAATATTTTAAACTAGTCTCTGGTAAATTATAACTAAATATTTTTATAACTATATACTACTACTATTATCATTACATATACAAATACCAACATTATCGCAGCTAGAACTAAATCAATTACATGCATGTGTTTCGGTATTACTAGATATTAAACCGGTAAGTATTTTATTCGTGTACTTACAGAGTCATCATCATCATCATCAGCCTATAGCAGTCCACTGCTGGACATAGGCCTCCCCCAATGAGCACCATAGCGCCCTGTCTTCAGCTTGCCGCATCCAGCATCTACCTGCAGTCTTTCGCAGGTCGTCATCCCACCTGGTCGGAGGGCGTCCTACACTACGTTTGCCGAGTCGTGGTCTCCACTCAAGAACACGTTTGCCCCATCGGCCGTCGGTTCTTCGCGAGATATGGCCGGCCCACTGCCACTTCAGCTTGCTAATTCTTTGAGCTATGTCGATAACCTTGGTTCTCTGTCGGATGTATTCGTTACGAATCCTATCCTTCAGAGAAACTCCGAGCATAGCTCTTTCCATAGCTCGCTGAGCGACTTTGAACTGGTGGACCAGCCCTATCGTGAGTGTCCACGTCTCAGCTCCGTAGGTCATAACGGGTAGGACGCACTGATTGAAAACTTTCGTTTTCAAGCATTGCGGTATGGATGACGTGAAGACTTGACTTACAAAGTAGGAAGGTGTAATTTAAGTTTATTTTTAAAGGAAAAAATTATGTGTGCTACCTACCCCGTGGCATAAAATGGTGAACAATTCCTATCACAGGTAATGCTGATGGTCCCGGAATTTCTGTCCATGGCTTCAGCTGTTCATTTTCCTTTCCCGCGACCTCGCTGGTTGCTGTTATTGTTCTGAAAACAGCAGTAGGTATATTATTTATCTAACTAAAGATCTTGTCAGACTCTTCCTCCTCATCAACACCCAGCGAACAAGCCTCCCGAAAAGTAATTTATAGGGTTCCGTACCCAAAGGGTAAAATTATTAAGACTCCGCTGTCCCTCCGTCTATCCGTCTGTCACCAGACTGTATGTCATGAACCGTGATAGTTAGATAGTGTTGATGAATTTTCACAGATGATGTATTTATGTTGCCGCCTTAACAACAAATACTAAAAAATAATAAAATGGGGGGCTCTCATATAACAGACGTGATTTTTATGCCGTTTTTATAAGTAATGATACGGAACCCTTCGTGCGCGAGTCTGACTCGCACTTAGCCGGTTTTTATCTATAAACATCCTACTAATCACTATTTACTTACAGACTCTAATATCGATTTATTTTCACTCTAAATCCGATTTGTCAAAAAATAATATTATTTTCTTAAAAATCAAAAACAAATTCCATAGAAACATACCTTACCAAGTGCCCTTTGAAGGCGAAACCACTACAAATTGAACGCACAGTTGAAGATAGCATTTTTAATCGTAAATCCGTATTGAAGTCACTGGCAATTCATCGCACCTGCAACGCGATACCAGATATAATACAACACTACCTATTACCGCGATACTCAACTTCACAACGCGGTACACAGAACAAATAACAAGGATACTAAAGAGATATAATATTTAACGATATCAAATGGATATCAGCTGCAAATACGAACTGCAGATGCAAAGCTGCAAATGATAATGCGAACGTATGAACATCGACACAACGCGAAACAAACAAACGCGACTCAAAATTGCAAACAACGTTGACCTTGTCGTATTATTAGGAATAAACGAAAACACGATGTAGATATGTCACCTTTACCGCGTTGCATTAAAGTTATATACGTTCGCACTACGAACATGGTATGACTGTACTAGGAGCACCTTTTTAGCCTCTACCATTGATAGTTTCAAGTTAATATACTAGATATTCTGTGTGGCAATTTTCTAATTGCGTAGCCGCCGCCAGTTAGCTTAGCTACATGAATGTTTGCTTCCTAGGTAGAATGTAGCTACGTAATACGTAGGTAGGTATCTACCTATGTAGTTGACGACCTCTGTGGCGCGGCAAAGGTCCGCCTGCGATGCAGGAGGTTGCGGGTTCGATTCCCGCCTTGTAACAAATGTTGCAACAATCTGCAAATATTTGATCCGAGTATTTTCTATGTATAAATATAAAATATTTTACTATGGAATGTATTGTATTAAGTATATAAGTCATCTAGTACCCATAACACAAGGTCTGCTCTACTTGGGGCTAGATGATACTGTGTGGATTGTCCAGCATAATTTATTTATTAGATAATGGATAGAGGCCGCAGGGGGCCGCATGTCGAAACCGAGGCAAGAACATTGAGCATAAATAAGAACAGTTATTTATCTTTATCATGCCTGTTTAATGTTGTTATTAGTGTCGCAGCTTAATATCTTTTTAAATACATAATACAAATGTAGATTCAACAAAAAAACGTAGGTACTCACTCAGGTCAGACGCGGTAGGTTAATTTCATATTTGTACGATCTGCATATAAATTCGCACCGATTTTTTTTTTTTTTTTTTTTTTTTAGCTTTGGGGTGGCTTTTGTATCACTGCGGCCATGATAGGCCTATTGTGATCGCCACTTTTACATCAGTCCCGAAGCCGTGGCGTTCATAGTTCGCCACTAACCCTTGCAGCTGCTAGGAACTGTAGGATTTTCTTCGGGGTGATGTCTTTCAGCTCGTCTGGGCTATGCAAATGCTTGCCCAGATGGATGCTGCGTTTGTGCATCAGTGCTCCACACTCACTTAGCAGATGGAGGGGCGTTTCATCCGCCTCCTCACAAAATCTGCAGGATTGTGTGTCGCTTAGCCCTAGTTTGAACATGTGCTTGTTAAGGCGACAGTGTCCAGTTAGGGCTCTTGTCATGATGCGAAGGTTACCTCTGCTTAGCGCTAGGATTCGGTTGGTATACCGACTATCGAAGGCTTTTATCAGAGATTTTGAATGATCCATGCCCGAGGAGTTTCTCCAAAGCTTGTGCGATTCCTCGAGGCAGGATCCCAGGAGTGTTCTGTGCGCCAAGCTTTTGGGTATGCCACAGAACGGCTCGGGTCCCAGCTGAGTCCCCTTGGCTCCGGAGCGCGCAAGTTCGTCGGCACACTCATTGCCGTTGATTCCTGCGTGCCCCGGAACCCATCTTAAGAGGACTCTTCGCACCGATATTACACATCCTATACTATCGGTGTGAATGTATTTGTAGTTTCTACAGTGGAGTTGTATCATTAGCCATACAAATACTTATTTATCACGTATCTTTCCGATAAAATTGTAGGTATCTATTGTGATAAAATATCTACGGGAACAATAGCAGTCATTTACATTATCTTCAAATTCAGTGCTGATAACACTACACGTACAATCAGCAACATAAGCAGCTTTATACAAATGGATTTCTAAAATGACTGTGGATGTAGCAATTTATCAAAGAAGTGGTTTAGCACTTTTGTAAATAAAATTGCTAAGAAAGTCTTGGTAAGTAGTAGTTAGTGGTACATACTTATTTGCACAAAAGACATTTGCGTTTTGGGACACCGCGCACCGCCGCATAGGTGCGAGGGGCCATTTGCGCCAGTGGACTTTAATAATTTTAATATCTCTAAAACTAGACGTTGCAGATATATGAGGATTTAAACATTACGTAGGTGTTTTGCCCCCTTTCTTTAAATATATCTCACGAATTTCTATCATTAACCCTTCCTCCCCATAAGTATAAACTCAGTTTGTCGTCACCATTCGTAGCGTGTGCTACGAAGTTACGCCAGCGTAGCATACAAACGATTTCAACGCGCATCCCCTTCCCCACAACAAACTAAATTCCTCATACCTCTGAAATAAGTAGAATCGTACATATTCTACTTATTTCAGAGATATGAGGAATTTAGTTTGCGATTTTCACAAGAATAATGCAAAACTCTTCTACTTTCAATGCAGTAACTTTTACCTCCTCCTATTTTCCCAGTAGATGAATATAACAACGTCGTAATTTGCGCTATGAAGCTACGTCGAATCAATCGAACTCAAAATGCGTGGAATGAATCCACGCATATTAGTTTTAAGTTATTACAGCAACATTAACACTTTGACTGCGATTTTTTTTCGACGACTGCGATCTTTTTTTTAACCTAAAAAATTCGTGCTGCCGCTCTACACAGCGGTTGTGTTGCGCCGCACATGCGTTTCGTTCGAAAAATATTACGGCTGTGCTGAGTCACAAAGATCTGTATTTTCTCAGCCGCTGCGTTAGTGTGGATTTACGCATATTAGTCACTTGAAGAAAACACATACCGTGTGATTTCAGCAATTAAAGTGTTAAAATTAATTGATCTTCAATGACGTATGTAACTGACTGTACCTACGGAAGATGTGAACAAGGTCCGTAATGGACGTTGCTCGACACACTTGAAAGTTAAAAGCTAAGTAAAGTTACTCGAGTTCCAAACTACTTGCCTTTTGATATTGAAAAAAGGTTGGAAGAGCAAGTGATAAGGAAATTATCACCATCATCATCAGCCTAAAGCAGTCCACTGCTGGACATAGGCCTCCCCCAAAGAGCGCCATAGCGCCCTGTCTTCAGCGTGCCGCATCCAGCATCTACCTGCAGTCTTTCGCAGGTCGTCATCCCACCTGGTCGGAGGGCGTCCTACACTACGTTTACCGATAAGGAAATAGCTGGATTTAAATAAATAGATTAGAATTGAATATATTTATTTAAGAATTACACAGACATAATCAACTTAAAATAAGAGGAGTTTTTAGTTTTATGTGTTTTAATTTGTTTTTTTGTTAAATTGTACTTTCCTTTATTATGTTTTTGTGTGTGCTTAATAAACTGATTCTATTATATTGTATTAAGTAACAAAATGGCTCTGCCTCAGCATGAGTTGGTTGACTAGTAAGCTAGCTACTAACGCTGGTATTCTGTGAGAGCCACTTGTTGGCGTTACTGATTGACCCTACGACCAGTACTCAGACAAAAATAACACTTAAATGTACCCCACTAAGACAGAAAACAATACAGCAATAAATGTTAAGAGTATAAGAAGTACAAAGAGCGGCCTTATCGCTATGAGCAATCTCTTCCAGGCGACATTGAGATAGATTGCATAATGGAAGAACAAAAAATGATTTCAAGTAGAAAATATTGTGTACACACGCATAAACATACTTTCAAAAACATAACCCTTCTTCTTGCGCAGTCGGGTAAATGTATGCAAGATTATAAATAAATAAATAATGCTGGACAATCCACGCATCATCATCTAGTCCCAAGGTAAGCAGAGCTTGTGTTATGGGTTCTGTTTTATCTGTATTGAAATAATATAGGGCTAGCACAGGATTATGGGTATTAAACATCAAAAGTTATTTTATCTGTAAAATAAAATAAAATAAAATAAATAATGCTGGACAATTCACACAACATTATCTAGCCCCATGGTAAGCAGAGCTTGTGTTATGGTTACTAGATAACTGATATACATAATACAATACATTACATAGATAGATATTTTTTATTATACATAGAAAACGACCAGAACACCCGGAACAAATAACTGCAGATCGTACACACAATTGTTCCAGGGCGGGAATCGAACCCGCAACCTCTTGCGTCGCAGGCGGACCTTCGCCCACCGCGCCACAGAGGTCGTCAAATCTGTAGAAGTAAAAGGATAATTTTCAGATGAATACTAACTTACTAAAGGAGCTAAACCAACGTATATGCATAGTCAGCATAGCAGTCGCAGTTTATCATTCATCGACTGCAAAAACGGCGTCAGCTTTACGAACTGAGTAGTTAAAAACCTACTACCACTATTAAGAAACTAGGTACAAGGTAGTTGTTAGAAAATTGTTGTGGCTGCTACAGCAGTGTCGAAAAACGTCACCAAGACAAAAAGTAAACATAATAATTATGTGAAATAGCAAAAATTCCTTATTAAATTTTAAGAGCAAATTGCTGAAAGATTACTTTGCATTCGAAAATATCTAGGAGCTATCTTGGTTTCCGCTTTGCCAAAGTAATCTACATAGCTGAGAATTAGCAAGCTGAAGTATGAGCCTCGCTAGTGCATTCATCTCAACAAACATCCGACGATTGCCACATACAGCTCTAACCAGCACACATCTGCGCTTTAGCCAGCACACATCACATCTCCGCTCCAGTCTAGTCAGTACGCAATTCCACACAGCTTTGACGGATACACCTTAGCTGAAAATCGTCTCTTTTCGTCTCAGTTTAGGAAATTTCCGCACATCACAGCTTTGGTGGAGTCTGGCTGGGCTTAAGGCTGTCCACGCACACTGTGCCACGAAGACATTAATCTAAACCATCCATAAAAACTTTCCTGGTTAAAGTACCAAACATAAATAACGTCTAATAACTTGGCTCCACGTAAACTTGAAAAACAATTTTGCAAAGTAACAAGAAAGTACCTATGTGCTTAGATTTATGGCACTCTTTCCGTGGCAAATGTTCTGGATTAGCGTTACAAATTATTCGGGACCCCGGATCAATTTACTCCAAGTGAATTCTCAATGGACTCTTGAAGGAAATTTTATGGAAAGAACATTTTTGGTTGGATCTACCTGTGAAGACTCGTTTGCACTAAACTGCTAAGCTAAATTTGCATTTTGAGCAATAGTTCACCCGTTTACGGTTCTCTCGTCACTACGACTACATACGTAAATATTTGTTCGCTTCTATTGTTATCATTTACTGCGCGATCGACTACACTCGAGAGCATAGAAGTCGCACACCCTCTACATTTTCATTTCGACCCTATTTTTTTTCATTATAAGTTCTATTTTAAGTATAACTTAGGTACACACTGTTGCTGTTTAAGGTCAAGTACACACTGTCAGCTTCCTAAAAACCTATGTCTAGCACATTATGGGTTTTTTTATTAGTTACTTATATTTAAAATTAAACATTAATTGATATAACTGTTCTGTACCGCAAAAGAAACCTTCATATTTGAGTGGAGTCAGCGAACATTTACTTATCGATAATGCTTACAATCTATTATGAGCCTCTATAGCTTGATGCGATTGCTCGCGTACTGAGAATCTTCTGTGCCCTATTGAGTCTACGGTCTACTCAGCGTTGAGCTGAGTGGCTACTCAGCTCAACGCTGAGTAGACCGTCTGTGGATAAATATAAATATATGTATAATAAGAAATTCTACCATAAAATCTATCAAATACAGTTCGCTATGTTTGTTCATACCTAAGCCTCGGATAAAATGTCGAGATATTTATAGGCGCTTTATCTCTAATCTCACAAAATAAGTGGAGCTTGCTACGTGTGTCACAACTGTCTGAGAAGTATTTCTGTAGCAAGTTTAACAGCCAACTTAGTGACAAGCGTGATAGAAACTTTTAACGATGTAGCACGTCACGAGTTGTCACAGAGGGTACCTGCTGCTAGCAGGCATGGGGACTATTGCACATCAAGCCTTTACGCAAGAAGTTTCAAGTTAGGCTGTTTTGTCTTGCCTTCAGCCTTCTCCAAATCCCAATATATGAAGAAGACAAAGCATACAAATTTTAAGGGTGTATCTTTAGTAGTCAGACATTTAATTTTAACAAAAACCAAAAGGGGTTTTCGTCCAAATTCAATGGGACATTTTTCAGCCGTGCTCCACATTTTCTTCGCTGAAAAATAGATCGTTCTTGTCCTCTTCTATACCTAAATAATTAATACTCCCGCAGTGTAAACTCAAAAGAAAAGTATTTATGATTTAAAATTACCTAGTTGATACCATTTTGCAATTTCGCCTTGCCCTCGCCGTATTTAATACCCTTAACAATCAAGGCTTTGTGCTTCAGGCTATAGATCAGAGTACAAGTGTTGACAGAATGAGAGCATCGCAGCTTAGCTGTCATACCATTAGCCCTGACTACAGTATGACTTGCGTTTAGCGTGTGACGGACTTTACCCTTTATCTAGCCAAATTTTAATTTATTATTTATATTTATCGCCATATTAAAAGAGCAGAATATCTATTTAATCTAGCCCTAAGAAAAAGTTCTGATCATCCACCGTCTAGTAAATAAATTCTTAACCAATGAAAAAGAGAAGTAGGTAGGTACATTACACACTAATGGCAAACTACTGTGCTGAATTCATGGAGAAAAATGGTGGCGTAAATTGTCTCTACAGGTGAGGAACCTTTAGAGGAACAATTTTCTCCGTCTATTCTGAATTGCCTGTACCATCTCCGACATCAATTTATTTGCCTTGTGTTTGCACTTTGTCAAACAAACCGTAAAAAAATATTCAACATCCAATATTTTATTTCAGAAGCTCTTGATATTCAATTCACTGTGTTCTAATAATGCCCCTGTTATTTTTCGCTTCCCCTACCTCAGCATTTACCTAAATCTTTTTAAGTATTTGGCTAGATGCCAGGCTCTTCTTTCTTCAGGTTCCCACATAAGTTCCGGCCTAAGCCATCTATAAACTTAAAACTATTGGAATGCAGATGCTGTTACGAACAAAGTGTATCCAACTAGATTCTGCCCTCGGCTTTGCAGGCATTTTTCCGGGATTAAAAGTAACCTATGTCCTTCCTCGAGTTACCAGATATCCGTCAAATTTCATTGTTTCGTTTTGACATTTAGGCGTAAAATGTAACAGGCATACAGACAAAATTACTTTCGAATTAATAATTTATGAATAGGCAAATGTTATTATTTGTTCACGGCTCGGGTTAATCAAGTAATTTACGAATGTGTGCTCAAACTTTGGCAGTTATAATTTGGGTTGCAACTTTACAGTAATTTCGATCAAACCCCAAGCGTGAATTTAGCGGACTAAAATTCTCTAATAAGTTCTGATAAACATACCGCAGTAACGCAACCTAAAATATAACTCACATTTTTATATCCAACCAGTTATTTTGTCTCCCTGTTTATTGTTACTTTCTAATTGTCTACTGTCTAATTGTTACTTTCTTTAACATTCAACATTAAATAAAATTGTTACTTTCAAAGAAAGTAACATTTAAATAATAGAAACAAATTAGAACCCATATAAATTACATACCTACTTGAACAATTTTTTATTATATTTTTTTTAGTTTAACGTGTCGGCGCGTCGTTGTTCTAATTGGCGCGTACGAGCGAACGATGAGATTTGCGTGCGCGGGGTTTTAAAAAAAAATAATGCTGGACAATCCACGCAGCATTATCTAGCCCCATGGTAAGCCAAGCTTGTGTTATGGGTACTAGATAACTGATATACATAATACAATAACATTACATAGATAGATATTTTTTATTATACATAGAAAACGACCAGAACACCCGCAATAAATATCTGCAGATCGTACACACAATTGTTCCGAGGCGGGAATCGAACCCGCAACCTCCTGCGTCGCAGGCGGACCATCGCCCACCACGCCACATCGGTCGTCAAATCGTTTTATTGAGCGACATTGCATAGTCTGAATAGCGGGCGACGAAAGCACCTTTATTGCATTTTAAATCAATTATTTTTTACTACTAACATCCGGGTTTATATACGCTGATCATCTCTAAACTTAACTTATCAATGATCAAATCTCCTGTCAAGTCAATTCGGCGCGTAAAAGAACTTCTGAAGGCTTCTTAACATTATCTAAGTCTGTCGTCCTTTGTGCACCAAAAAGTACACAAGAAGCAAAAAGCCACGCTGTTCCCTACAACATTACGGACGTTCCTTACCCTCGAAGTACGAAGTCTCGTAACGAAGGACAGCTCGATTATTGGACAACTTTGAAATGCTTTTGTTGAAATACGATATGTTTACCCTACTCTTACAGCCGGTGGAAATAATAAATAAATAATGCTGGACAATTCACACAGCACTATCTAGCCCCGTGGTAAGCAGAGCTTGTGTTATGGGTACTAGATAACTGATATACATAATATAATACATTACATAGATAGATATTTTTTATTATACATAGAAAACGACCAGAACACCCGGAACAAATAATCAAAAATATCTGCAGATCGTACACACAATTGTTCCGAGACGGGAATCAAACCCGCAACCTCCTGCGTCGCAGGCGGACCTTCGCCCACCGCGCCACATCGGTTCGTCATATAGCAAGGTCTTTTTATATGTAAGATTAATTCGCGCTGTTTTGTAGGCTTTAGTTAAAAAAACCACAACAAAAAAAAAATTGACACTGAATAGCCATAAATATTTTATTTGAGCTGGTGAATATATGACGCAGCGCATCAGCATAGGTACATCATGGTATTGCAGCCAGCGTCGTGGGGACGTTCCCGACTGGTATTGATACGAATGCAAATGCGTGAGGGCTGGTGCGGCGGCAGTTTAGACCGAGTATTTCAGAGGCGCAAATATACAGGTCTCGACAGAGCCTACGTATTTTCTCCCCATCGAGTCGATACCCTAGGTGGGGTACTAAGGCTTCCCCAAGGGTTTAAAAAAAAATCTGTCTGGTCGTAGCGATGCGTAATCCAAGAGCTAGTGAGTATCTGGCGCAGAGCATCAGCATTGCCATACAGCGGGGCAATGCAGCCAGCGTTTTGGCTACGCTTCCGACTGGTATTGATACGGGTCGGTTGAGCTACATGTAGATTGCTTGCAACAGTCTCTAGTTACCTCAATTATACTTATAAATACTAGTTCTAATTTTTTTCTACTATTTGGTTGTCATTTTACACTCACTTACAAATTAATTAATACCCCAAAAAAATACATTTTCCTAACTGCAAGTGCGCACTATAATAACAAAAACCCTTGACTCACTCACTCAGTTGAAAGTTTAATTTGATCCTCGCATGTCTTCGTAGGACTTATCTCATAAACGTTCTACGTTCCCTCGTTATTTCACTAATATGTTGGTTCCACGGCCTCGTTGGTATTCGCAGCGCCTCACATTCGAAGTATGTTCAATATTGTTGGAGGCGGCGCGTGCTCTCGCCTTCCTTACGGGAATTAGAAGACCCATTTCACATACTACCATTAGCACCGAGTCATGTTGGCTGAGAAGAGCATTCACTTAACATAAGTATAAAGAACATCGTGAGATCTCTTATCTATCTTAATATTTTTAGCAAGCTGAATAAAAAACTGCGAGAGTACCTACACATAGTAAGTTTAAATTTTAGTTCTAAGTCGAATATTTCACTTGATTATATTCTGCTGCTATTTTTCCGGTCAATTTCAACCTGGGACTCTTCATGACAAGGGTGAATAGGTATCTACTAGACCATCGCGATACATCTTCGGCCACATTTTCACTTTCCATCAGTTGAGATTGTAGTAGAACGAAGGACTATTTACGATAAAAAAAAGAATAAAATGAATCATCGTCAAATATCACACATAGGTACCTTCCTCATCATCATCATCATCCTTTGGCAGTCCACTGCTGGACATAGGCCTCCCCCAATGAGCGCCATAGCGCCCTGTCTTCAGCTTGACGCATCCAGCATCTACCTGCAGTCTTTCGCAGTTCGTTATCCCAGCTGGTCGGAGGGCTTCCTACACTACGTTTACCGAGTCGTGGTCTCCACTCAAGAACACGTTTGCCCCAGCGGTCGTCGGTTTTCGTACAATGCGTACGCATTGTGTTTTACCAACCCAAATAGAAATAGAAATATCTTTATTTGTAGCATTAACAAATTTACGAAACTAATTCCTTAATTACCCAACACCATAAAGACTACATAACTACTAACTAATTGAAAAAAAAACTTAAATGCTACAAAATGGCGTCCGACCCAGCATTACGTGTTGTGATGATTTATGCCAGATTCGTCCCTAGGAATTTCGGCCCAGTAGCCCACGTCACATCAGACACGTCGAGACAAATACAGGCCTGCAACTTTACATCTACGATAATATTAATGGAAAAGAAAAGGAATGTTTATTTATATGTTGGTATTATCTCAAATGACTGTTTTATCTACATGAGAAAAGTCGCAAGCAAAAGCTAGTTCTGAAAAGTAAAGAGAAAGAAAATAGTCGGTACTTAGGAGGCTTATGGATACGTTTACTGTGCTGATGGGGGCGCTAAGTGTGGATTTAGCTTTAAATACAATCCCGTTTCCAAGACATTTGTTTGCGCTTTTGCCGAGGGAGGGTCCAAAACAGCTAAACTCGTATTAGACGAGGAATAACTAATGGCTTCTACGAACGTGGCTTAGGTGCTGAGAAATATTTCATATGTTAAAAGGTCTTTTGAAACATATCGAACTTGGGAATTCGAAGCCACAAATCAGCAGTATCAGTTGTTGCCACAATTTTGTAGGAGCTATTGTTAAATAAATTTAAACGATTAAGGAATTGTTGTCCAAGTGTGTGTGGTATGTGGAACAGGTAATTTTATAGGCACCGGTGGTCTACAGGTGAAAATTTATAAACTATAATCATAACTTCTGGTAAGAATTAGTTCTGTACCTGAAAAAAAAAACTCGATATTTTGCGGCCAGCAAAAGTGTACAAGTGTACATAAGTTTCCTACAATATTGCCATACATAGTATAATGTGTCGTTTGTATAACGAAGCAAACTCACCTTGATCACAAAGCGATTTAGCTGAGCAAGGTGACCAAACGGAATAAATGTACATACATACAGGAATATATACATAAAGGAACTTTGGCAGAAAAACAGTGCATAGCGTCAATCGTTCAGCACAATGTGTATTTCGGCGCAGGGGGTAAAAAAGCCAAATTTTTTATTATGTAGGTACTCCATTTTAGTGTGACCATGTTCCTAGCTTCATGTTATTGGTTTAGTTTCCGTTTCGTTGTTTTATACTTTTTGTAAGTACTTGTGTCGAAATAAATGTTATTTTGTTATAAGGAACGGAAAATCGACAATAATTATTTTCTTTGCTAGTCCTACCTACCATCACCAGAGGTCGTTTCTCTTTGTCAATCACTCAGGCAACCTATACTACGCGTGGCTTCTACCATTTTTTACTTTGCGTCGCGACTCACGTGCATTGCGTGGAACTAACCATAAATCATGAGCTCGGTTTTTCGGGTTCCGTACCTTTCTCAAGATAAAGCAAAAACCATTACTTTTTCACCACATTTCTACGTTTAGCACTTGTCTGTCAATCTTTCCATCAAATACTTTTTTAAATAGTTTAAGTCTGCAGCAGTAAGCAGCACATCAAAACTTTTAAGAGATTAAGATGAAATTTGGGTTTTATACATTATGTCTAAATATAATCAGTGAGACCATGAAGTCCTATGTATACCTAAGTACTCAATTTCGTGTGTGTGGCTCTTATGTTGTAATTTTCAGTAAAAAAGAGTCACGTTTCTCGCAGTTTAACCACAAAACATTATTTGAATGAATAGCTAAGTTCCCTGCTCACACACATCCTAATTCATTATCTGAAAGAAAAAAACTACATTTTTGTTATTTCGGCTAAAGAATGGTATTGTTTTTGTACTTAATTCTGATGTGACTGGTATTATGTTGAAAAATATAATCTTTTTCAGGGGATCAAGGGAACTAATCAAGCAATTTTCTTCAGTAAATTTAACTTTCTTACAAACCGGTACCCGTTCTATTTGGATCATTATACAAGTCTAAAATAAATACAAGTTAATACCACCACCTAACAGAAAGTGAGCTGTTCCTACCTACGAACTTCTCTGATATAGCGGACGTTAATAATATCATTGGGGGAGGCCTATGTCCAGCAGTGGACTGCTATAGGCTGATGGTGATGATGAATAATATCATTTAAATAAGAATTCCTCGAGATGCACATCAGCGGAGAGCACATTTGCTGCAAGAGTAAATGGTCCATCTGAAAAAATGAATAGGTATCTAAATTAAAAATATAAATAAATAAAACACACCTATGTACATACATAAGTACCCCGACCAGGTGGGATGACGACCTGCGAAAGACTGCAGGTAGATGCTTGATGCGTCAAGCGTCAAGAAGACAGGGCGCTTTGGCGCTCATTGAGGGAGGCCTATGTCCAGCAGTGGACTAACATAGAAATGAAATGAAATGAAATGAAATGAAAGTTTATTTCCTTAGGCTTACAAATAAGCACTTAGACAAGTCATATTTTATACTATTCATTATTATATTGATGTTCACTTCAATTTTTTGTCCACCAGTGGAAGAAGTGAGAAAAAACCACCAGTATGTTCATAACTTATGTGTCTAGTACATAGATTTGCTTATCTGTAAGTTGTTAGATTTTGAGTTGGAGCAAAACTCGTTCCAAGCTTTTTTATCTTCTAGATAATCTGATATTTTGTAATAAGCCTTTTTACAAAGAATATGCTTAACAATTTTTTTAAATTTATTTATTGATAATTTTTGCAACTCACTTGGAGTTTTGTTGTAGAAGCGTGTACATTGCCCTTTAAAAGATGCACTTATCTTATGTAGTCTAGTTGTGGGAACAGCGAGTTTATTCTTATTTCTATTTACATTATGTATATCGCTTTTTTTATTGAATCGATCGATGTTTTTATGAGTGTACAACAAGTTTTCATAAATAAATTGACATGGTACTGTCATTATGTCATAGGATGATGATGATGACATAAGTACCCAGGCAAAAGATATTCTTATAACAAAAAGTCAATGTGCTCGTTCAGTGCATCGAGATCCGAGGGGTCGGTATCCTAACTAATATTATAAATGCGAAAGTGTGTTTGCTTGTTTGTCCTTTCTTCAAGCCCTAACTAAAAAACAATCAACTTGATTTTTACATGCAGGTATAGAGTAATTAGAAAGGACGGAGAGTAATAATATAGGTTACTTTTTGGTTCTAGTAAAACATCAAATACCTACTCATGGGAGATTTCATGGAATATTCGTATTTTAAACATGCTTCTCACGTGTACTTTGTGAAATGTGATATGCTAGTGTGTGACAACTAACAAGTGCCTGGAAGAGATCGCTTCTAAGCGATAAGGCCGCCCATTGTACCTGTCGCATATAATGTATTTTTGTAATGATTAATTTGATTATGGTGTACAATAAAGAATTTTTGTATTGTATTGTAAGTGCATTAATTCTAAACAAACTTTCACGTTTATAATATTAATAGGATTAATTTCTTGTCCGTTTTCTCGAATTTGCATCAATTTGGCGGCGGCGGCGCGGCGGGCGGCGTGACGTATACAACATCGTTTGGTTGTTGATGTTTCGTTTTTTATAATTATTATTGTAACGTTATTGTTTTGTGATTGTTTAATATATGTGTTAAGTTTTCATACCTAAATAATTTTGTTTACAAAAAATATATTGGATTCTAGAACAAACAGTTATCAGTTTGAGTTTCAACATCAGCTCTCATCCTTTGAAAAGTTCAACAACGTATGAAGTACCATCTTTGCTCATGCTTTAGATAAGCTATTTACTAAAAGGCTTCATTTAATTTGTCTAGATAACCAAACATCAACAACTGCATTAATAGATATATGTAAAATATCTACTTGTTTTACTTATTTATTTTGTATTGCTTTATATACTATTTTTTCTATCTATTTAAATTTGTATCATTTTTCATTACATATTGGTTAAGATTTTGTATGATTTTTTATCGACATTAGAGACATTAACGATTAAAGACCTAAGATTTTGCACACCTGAGTAGGTAGTTTGTATCTGGACATATTTAGAATTAAAACCTTTTATACATACATTCATGCAAATAAAGATTATGATTATGATAAGATTGCACGTAGATTGAAAGCAATTAAAGTAGATAGGACGTAGGTACTTAGCTGCGAAACTGTTAAAACAGCAAGGCCAATCCATCCGACCGCGTTCTTTACATGTGTTGTTGCTTCTTATGTAGGCAAAACGTTTAATTTGTGAAAATAAGACTGATGACCTGACTTGCTGTGATTTTTGAGGTGTGGAGAGAAATAAAAGATTCGTACTTCTATCCAGTATGGCGTGTAATCGTAATGAGATGTTTGACAAGCGTTGAGGCGAGGTGAGGGGGAAGGGGGTGTGGCTACAGGTACAATGTTTTTAAATTAGGCGCGAACAACATGTTTTAATAATATTAGATCACGTAATTGTGGTCCAGACTTCGTAAGTTTAGGTTTCAGCTATATTGAGGAGCGAATTGATTTTGTACTTAGCTAATAGATACTTTGAAGTGTTTTTAAACCATTTAAACCGAAAAATGTTAATATCCCCCGCAAATTATGTGCGATGATCGCCTCTTCGAGTTTTCTTCCAGTAAACCTTCGAGTTATAGTAAACTCGAAGGTTTACTGGAAGAAAATTGTTTTTCAAGGTTAAGCTCGCGGATATATGTACATATCCGATTTATTTAAGGTCATGTTATGTATTATTGTGTACATTAAAGAATTACAGAAATTAAATTGAACGGCTCAGTCGCCAACGCGATGCGGTTGTGCGTCGTAGACGGGACCTTTATTATTATATATATTACCCAATGTTTATTGTTGAGCTGTAAAATACACCATTGTCAAAGATAATACAGCAGTGTTGCAAGATGATATAGCATGTATTATGTAACGAATACATCCGACAGTGAACCAAAGCTATCGACAGCTCAAAGAATTAGCAAGCTGAAGTGGCAGGGGGCCGGCTATATCTCGCGAAGAACCGACGGCCGCTGGGGCAAACGTGTTCTCGAGTGGAGACCACGACTCGGTAAACGTAGTGTAGGACGCCCTCCGACCAGGTGGGATGACGACCTGCGAAAGACTGCAGGTAGATGCTGGATGCGGCAAGCTGAAGACAGGGCGCTATGGCACTCATTGGGGGAGGCCTATGTCCAGCAGTGGACTGCTATAGGCTGATGATGATGATGATGTATTATGTGATACAAATAATCTTCGTCCATAGTACATATCTTACCAACACTAAACCATTTATTTTTAGGGTATCCTGACTCTTCGCGAGATGACACTATCGCTGCTCGCAGAGCAAAAGCAATAACTATGGAGAGACATATTGGAGGCTCCGAAACAGCTGAAAAAATACCAAATGGTTAATTCCCACACTCGTAATACATTTAATTACGTAATGCGTCCATGTTTGGGTCACAGACATTCATGATAAGGTACACAACTTAATTGGTTTAGCTCATTCCGAGAAATTTGGCAGACCAACAGAGAAACTAAATTTTTTGTCTTCTGGGTTTATAATCCTCAAGATAGACAAGGAATAAAAATATTTTCCCTTATTTGATACTCGATTGTACCGACCTTTAGCGCCCAAGGTTCCTACTGGATTAAAAGAGTTCCTCCTCAGTTGGACCCTAAAATCAATTGGTATATCCTTAGCAAGTGGCACCTTGTAGTACCAGGTGCGGTCGGTCAGTAGTTCCCCAGTCTTCTTGTCATAGATAAGCTCTTCGTGAGTCCAATAACCAACGCCCATGATAAAAGCTCCTTCAATCTGTTAACAAACAAATAAAGTACAAAGCATTCTATGTGTAGATAGACTATAGAAGTATAGAAAAAACCTTACCTGGCCGATATCCAATTCAGGATTGATACTACTACCCGTGTCTTCTATAATATCAACTCGCAAAATCTCATGTTCTCCAGTCAATATATCTAATTCAACTTCAGCTATACACGCTCCAGCCGATCTGTATGCTGTTTGATCGTTTGAATTGACTTTGTAAGACGCTTGCAAATTGATTCCTCTTACAAACGCAGATTCAACCAAGACCTCCCAAGTGGGATTATTCAAGACCTCCCTTACGGTAGCGAGACGATCTAAAATAATCTGGCAGCATTTGATTGCTCCATAGCACACAGCTTCCGTGGTTCTACTAGCACCAGTTGAAAAGCTATTTGGGCACGATGTCACGTCCGGTGGGCTACATCGAACTTTACCAAGTGGAATATTCAGCGTATAAGCAACAGCTTGAGCTACTTGAGTGTTGATTCCTTGTCCTATTTCGCAATTAGAATGTGTGATCACAACAGTTCCATCGCCGTGATAAATGGACATCAAGACATTATAATCTACGAGAAGAATCACGGGCCAGCTCATCATGGTCACTCTGAGTCCGCGTTTCTTCCATCTATTTAATTTATTAAACATTTCTACTTCCTTTTTTCTTTTTTCATATTCTCCGTCTTTTAGAATGGTCTGGACAATTTCGGCAACAACGGGCTCCTCAGGCGCTAGATTGGCCAGCCGCACTTGCACAGGGTCGCGATCAAGTTCATAAGAGATCTGTTCCATAATTTGCTCTGTCATTGAGATCCCTTCCAAGGATCCTACAAAACAAAAACGATTTACGGAAATATAATAAATAAATACTAGCCTCTTCTGCCAATACATTCGTACCGGTTTAAAATGTATGAAAAGGTAACAAACATCTGGCTATCATAGACGAGATCTGGGTGGTCAGGAGCATGTCTTTAAAGAAAACAAAAGCTTGTGCCAACGCTGGTGTTTTTCATCTTCTATAGCAGACGTTTGGACCTTGAAAAAGGCAAATCGATAGGATATAAGAATATGGCTTAATAATACAAGGAAGGTGCTCACCTGGAGCCCTGGCAAAAGTATTAGAAGCTGTGTCGGTGGTGACATCATACGTCTTGAAGGCCCATCTTCTAGCATCGTAACAATTCTTAACAGCACCCCCAACCGCAACTGTGATCGGGTCACTGACTATCCATCCATTGTCAACATACACATGTGTTTCCAAGTACTGGATCTCCCCCGAGTCGCTGACACCTACCTTGAGTGAATAACAATGTTATAAAATTATCATTCTTCCCCAGCATACCTACGTCCACTGCTGATGCTCAGCAGCGGACGTAGGTATGCTGTAGTATAGTATGTGTAGTATGCAGCTTCTCCCAAAAATGGGAGTTTTCCATAATTAATAAGCTTGGCAGGTGGATGGGTAATCGTAGTTGAGGTGTTAAAAAAACAGAAAAAAGCTGCAAGGGCTACAGGGGCAAGCTTTCTCCTTTGATGGGTTAATAACCATCCAAGCCACCTGCTAAGCAATTATTGCAAACTCCTCAGCTCAGTCTGTTCTAATGACATCCACAGGCTGAGTTGGATCAGTATATTTCTTACGCCACGACTATCAGAGCTAAGGTCATTGATTGATGTACATCACTTACTTCAAAATCTCTTGTACATGGAAGTCTTTTGCCAATACACCTTAAGCTGGCTTGTATACTCAGCACGAACCGGCAGGGGCGGTGCATAAGATGCGTGACCAGCGCACCTGCGCAAGCCACATAATTCGCCCTCGTGATCTTTATCCCGTAAGCGCCTCCGCAGCGGGGAGCGGATAACTTGATTCTAGAAGGTTGAATGTTTATTATACCTTTAACCTTCCTGTATGGGTGCGTTTTGGATTAGATGGTATGGCCAAATCTGAATCCAGTTCGAGAGAAGTGGTGCGCGGAATCTTTCATTAAACGATTTTCCTCTATTTCTTACAGTTTCGGGTTTGGCCATATAATTATCTCAAAAAGTCAACCTACATAGTGTAGATAGGTTAGGCACTGCTGCAGTTACTCATCTTACCGATTCTGTTCCATTTTTAATGCGTCAGAGAGACTTAGATGGGTTGAGTCTAAATACTGAGTTGCAGTAATCACATCCATTCCTGTCTCACTAGGCTTTGACACACTTGTCAGAGTTTCCATTGTAAAATGATACTGTGCGAAAATATTGTCACAGCCCTTAATCACTTTCTGAACATTAAACCCTCTATCAGTAGCTGGTCTGACAAAAAATAAATTTACTCTACTGGGGTCTTTTTCTCTTACATCATTGATCGTTAGCAAGGGCTGTTTTGAATCTTTTTTGTATTTGACTTCAACAAGTAGAGAAGCTCTATGTGCCAGGGCGTCGGTTTCAGCCACGATCAAACCGATTGGTTGATCGTAAAAGCGAATCGTTTTTGAAACGAATATTTCTTCTTGCACTGTTAGTACTGGATCCTTCAACGACAAAAAACTATTGACTCCTGGAATGTCCTTAGCAGAGAAAAAAGCTAAAACTCCTGGTATTTTCTGTAATAAAAAAAACACAAGAGATGCATTGATTTGAGTAGAAGAATGTTCTAGATTTGAACTGTTGTAAATTTGTAACACTTTTTTGTTATTCTCACCAAGGCAGCAGACGCATCGATATCAACCAGCTCCCCGGTTGCAATATCAGAAGTAACAAAAGCACAGTACACCTCTCTAGGTTCTGCGGGGTAATCGTTTACATACATGGCTTCCCCCGCACATTGTACAAGAGCATCTAGCTTAGGCATGGGTTCATCTACAGGCCATACTACGGGATTTGTATCATATACTTCTACACCCTTCGACAGGGGTCTGGTCTTGCGGAAGTCCCTAGCCCCGGAGCTAAAACGATGGTTTAGATGAGACTCCGGGATCAGTACAAGTAGTCCCTGAAATATATTTTGTTACAGGATCAAAATTCGATTATTTTACAAAAACAGTATCGCAGTAAGCCACCGATAATTTAAAATCAAAATACTTGCTTTATAAAACAACCCCAAGGCACATTTTTTCCGATACTGCGGCTTCATTTCGCCTGGGATTTCATCTACTAGCAGTTCACCTTTTAAAATCTTCAGCGCTTGTTGTAGTACCTGATTAGTAAATATTTTTTTGTTGGCCATAAACTGCTCTGTTTTTTTAGCGTGTACAAAATGGGCTGAAAGTCCTCCAAAAACTATTCTTGCTGACAAAACTATATCTTTCTCACTGTCGTTAAATGTGTACAAAAACCCAGCGTTGACTTGAGCATGTGCGTTTTGAGACCTTGGCATTATTTTGAAGGATACAAATTCGCAGTTTTTGGCAAGCGGCGGAAGTTTGAACTGGATTATCACTCTACCAGCCATATCTGTGTAGATAAAGTCTTCTGGGGACATTTCTACATTACCGTCCTTTCCAGCTATAACAAAATAATTAATTGAGCATGGAACAACTACACTTACTAGCATTGAGATATAAGTGCTTTTATAATAATTGCTTATTTTCTTTAGTGATAAAACATTTATAAGTTACGTAATATTATTAATAATAAATCATATTCTACCAAACGAATGAACAAAATGAAAATGTAAATATGTACCAACCAATCACTAGAACGGCCCCAACCGTCTCCAATAATAAGAAAATATCAGAGGAAAATGTTCGCAGTGTGTGTTTGGTCATCAGGTTTCCTGCTACAGTGCCAACCTGAAAATAAAGAATGAATCAGTTCTATATCTTAATTTTCAAAGACAAGTTGATGAAATTAGTAAGTACTTACATTTCTAACAGGAATATGAGCCACTAGATCTAAGTGATCGTACAACTTTTGCAGATAAGAAAATTCTTCCTTTTCTTTAGCCGTAGCCTTCAATAAAGTCATGAAATCAGTCAAGGTAATGCCTGCTCCAACCACCAAATTTTGGTCAAAAAAATATGTTTTGAGTTCAGATATTGGACGAACGTCAATCAAAACCCTTGGGTATTTGAGTGTAGGAGCTGCGCCTGAAATTAATTAACAATTCAATTCAAGCTGCTTCTTACCTACTCTTCTTTTATTTTTTCACGAAAGTTTATCTAAGGGATGTATAAACGTACCTCTTCCTGTATTACCATTCACCAGCATGTAAGAATCTGTACCTTCCTTATCAAAAACCTCAAAGATATCTTTCACCTCATGTACCCTGTACCACACGCTGCCGTCTTTCAGATTAATTTTCTTCATGGTTTCGGGCTCTCCGTCATTATGGCTGACAAAGCACCAATTTTCACATTTCTTCTTGCAGGACTCTTTGTGTTCGCACATTGTTAAATTACTTAGGTCCTCGATATCATGGACGTTTTCAGAAACAGGTTTAGGCGCATCTTTAGCAAAGCTTTTGAATGCGTCAAGAATCGGTCTGAAGCCAGTGCAACGGCAGGTATTGCTTCCGAAAGAGTTTTCTACTTCATATTGGGTGACGTCGTAGTGATTAGCTTCAAGTAAACTGCAAGATATGGCATGCTGGTAACAGCTGTAGATAATGATGTAGTAGAACAAATAGATAACGATTTGTAGGTAGAATATGATCTTACCTGTACATGCTCATGACCCATCCTGGGGAGCAATACCCACACTGTGTGCCGTTATACTCCGCCAGAGTCTTCTGCAGTGGATGGTAGCCCTTGCCTCTGTTACCGATGCCCTCGATCGTGGTTATTTCCCAGTCTTGGACCGAAAATATGCTAACCAAACACTGCCCGAAAATATAAATTAATCCAACATTATTGTAACGATTCTCTTTCCAATAAACTATTTTATTAAGAGGCTATGTGATGCATAGATACAGACAAAAAAACAAATCAAATGTAATGTTCCCAAAGTAGCCGTCTGGAGTCCTCGGCTCCAGACGGCTACTTTGGAACCTGATTTAGCTTAACCCATCTAAGTGCGACGGCTCAGTTCAAAGAAGCGCACTGTTCAGAAAAGAATACGTGAGGAAATCTGAATGATAATGCAATAACCAGTGGACTTACTGAATTGACTGAGAAGGTTCTCTTTTTTCCATTTTCAGTGACGGTGGCGGCGACGATGCAGGCCCCACAGCCGCCTTCTTTACACATGAACTTGGTGCCGCGAAGGTTCAGCACATCTCTGATGTAGTCGTTCAGACAAGTGTCAGCATCTCGCTCCGAGCCCACTGCCAAGAAAAATGCGTGGCATCTTCCAGTACCATTTAAAGAAAGAACTCGTCCATGGAAATACGCACGTTTTTGTCAATTTCTATTGCTTTGAATTGTAATTTCAATGACCCGCGTGTATTGAGCCAGTGCCACAACATGGTGGAACTTGGAGTGAACCATTTAAGCTAATAATTTTTATCAGTATTATTGAGTTAGATTTCATAACACAATATCTCGACCGCAAACAGCGCAGGAGTAAGCAACGATGCTAGAAATATCTAAGGTATTTGCGAATTGTTTTCATATTTTCAACAAGAGAAGCTGACCAATCAAAAACCGGTTCATCTTTATTTGCTCATGACGCACATGCTTCTCCAATGTGCCCTTTCTCCGATCGCGTCGCATCAAGGAGGCTAGGCATTGAATGCGTTAATGTTTTATTTAATTTATTCTATCTAGTTTATTTTCATCTGGTTTTGGTGTTATGTTTTCTTCTTGTTTGTGTTTACTAGTCAGCAGCACTTACCTGAACATTTTTCTCCATTGACTGTGAAATATATTCTATCCATAATTCACACACGACACTAAACGTCTGCTGCGTGTGGAAAACGTTGGTATAGATGTAAGCCGCTTGCGAAAATGTATCAGACAATTATACTACATCCTAAGTTATCACGCAATTAGCACTAGTTTATTATTTACTACCCGTTCCCCGCGGTTTCACCCGCGTTCAATTCGAATTTCACATTTCTATGGGGAAAAAAATGTTATTTTTTCCTGTAATGTTGTTTTTTGTGAATTGAGAACGTCCTCCTTTTTTGATTACGGATAAATGTAGTATAGGTACCCCAAGCACTATATTATGATGCGCCGTCTAACAACGCGCTTTACGTTTTGCATCCTTGTATCGAAATTTATTACTTACCTACTCAGATTAATTGATAGGTATCTACTAACAGGAAATCCATCATCACAAAACATTTAGCTTCGTGCAGCATAACTACGAGTCTTTAATTAGGTAGACTGTACAGTAGAAGTACAATTTTAATTCTTGCGAATCGGAAATGTATTTAATACTGAAATAACGTGAAAAATAACGCGAAACATGAATTGAAAACTACAAATACTCGACTCGATCCTTTGCTTTTTCATTTTTTGGCTAAAATTGGCAAAAACCTATTAAATGTAGCTAAGAACTATAATATCGTCCAGACGCGTATTTCGACATTTTGATCCTTCTTTTGAAACCGTTCGAATGTTTCAAGGTAATAAAGAGTGTCTGCTAACCACTCATTACCTCGCTGTCTCTACCTCGACGGTACGTTTCCTCGATGGATCGTTACCTCGAAAGATTTTTGTTCAAGCATAATGGATCACTGAAATATAAACCATTGTAGTGCACTATAGTACTATATTAACACCATTCAATTATAATTTAAAATTAAAATTATCTTTGGTTTTGTTGATCTTCCGAGGTAACGATGTTCTGGTCGTTTTCTATGTATAATAAAAATATCTATCTATGTAATATATTGTATTATGTATATCAGTTATCTAGTACCCATAACACAAGCTCTGCTTACCATGGGGCTAGATAATGCTGTGTGGATTGTCCAGCATTAATAAAAAAAAAAAAAAAAAAAACGATACATCGACGAAACGTATGTACCTTCTAGGTAGAGACCTCGACTTATCGAGGTAGAAACCCTTCGAGGTAATGATCTTTCAAGGTAACGACCCATCACGTCGAGGTAGAGACACTGAGGTAATGAACATCGAGCTAACGTCATTCGAAGTAGAGTACGAGACCCCAAAAACATATATAGGAACTAGATAGAATCACTTGAAAATATATACCTGCCTCGCTAGGTAAAAAACAGTTATATGGGTCACTAACCTTAACATATATAACGGTTTTACCCAGCCAACTACAAAGAAAACACAAAAAAATTACCCACCTCGCTGGGAAAACCCATTTATGTCAATATATATATTATATAATATAATATTTTTACTCGTCCTACCACAGAAACACATGAGAAACATAGCCCGCTTTTCCGGGAAAACAGTTCTGTTATATACATCGTAGATTACTAACCTAACATATATGCATAACTGTTTTTACCAGGCCAAACACATGAGAAACATCGCCTGTTAAAAACAGTTATTATGACGCAGTAATGAACAGCTTAATGACTCAGTTGGTTTATTGTCGCGAATTCGAGACTTCCGAGATATGAGTGGGGAGGATCGATCCTAAGCGTCGTGGTTAGTTTTTGCATGTTAAAATTGGTCACAAAGTTACAAGGGAATAGAGTTTATTTAAAATATTTTGTAGACAAGGGGGACACTCAAATCTGACGCGCACTGTACAGTGTACAAGTAGGTTAGGTTACAAATCTGACGCGCACTGTACATGTACAAGTAGGTTAGGTTAAAAATCTGACGCGCACTGTACATGTACAAGTAGGTTAGGTTAGTTCCTTTATTCAATTTTTCACAGCGGGAAAGCAGTCAGTAATCTGATGGGTCCCGGGCGTGCTCTACGAGACTATCTTAGAGCCGATAAGCTAAACCGACTTTTGGATCACTGAAGATTGTTTACTTACAAAGACGAGCATCATGGTTTTAGCTTTTACGAGTACCTACGTCTTGGTTTTTGTGTTTTCTTTTCTTTTATTTGCAAACCTATTTTTTTATTCGAATAAAATAAAAAAATACGTTGCGAAATCGTCGTGCTGTGCTTTTTTTATTATTTGTGGAATCTTCTAAATGGCATTAAGTTAAATATACTATTCCTTTGTATCTAATCTTTATCTAGCTGTAAATTTCCATAAGATTATAATATAAAAAATAGCTTCATTGAGTTGTTTTACAAATATTTTTAGTATCTCAATATTCCATAGCTGTTGCGTTCTGTATATGGTGTTCCATCACGTAAGTCTTATGGAAATTTTGAAACATAAGTTTCTAGATTTAGTAGGTCAGAAGAAACAAAAATTGAATGGTGCCGTGTGCCAACCATGTGCACATGTTGTAGTGCACAAGTGTGTGCACGAAAACAGATGCACTAACTGTTCCTTCAATCTTATAATCCTATGTATGTACGGTACGAGTATAGTATGATAAGGTTAGGTTTTTAATGGTGCTACAAGTAGGGAACGACGCAGTTGAGAGGCCAATTATTATCATAGCGACCACTTGTTTCTTGAGAGGCTGGTCAGCAATCTGCTCTGATATTTTAGATATTGTGAATAATAATAATAAATAATGCTGGACAAATTTACACAGCATTATCTAGCCCCATGGTAAGCAGAGCTTGTGTTATGGGTACTAGATAACTGATATACATAATATAATATAAATTACATAGATAGATATTTTTTTATTATATAATACATAGAAAACGACCAGAACACCCGGAACAAATATCTATGAGTAGTCCCAAGTAACACAAGTTGTTGCATAAACGCTTTGGAGCCAACCCGATTATTCCTTAAGGTGCTAAGCCCAAACGCTAGAACGTGCACTAAAGCCCTTAGTCTTCTACTCTACCGCCATTTGGGCACAATTTTATGCAGCTCTTAATTCTATGGCAGATGCACAACAGTGGCATATAAGTGCCTCAAGAGTTGCAACGGGTGATTAACGCCCTTCTAACGCTCTAATGCCACTTTTGTGAACGAATGAGTGAACGAATTGATATACGCTATCTATTTTATGAGATTCCAGTTCAATTTTGAGTGTGTTAGTGAAATAATAAAATGGTAAAGTGTTAGTATAATCAAACATCGGTGCCATCATTAAAATATTATTTGGTAAGTATACATTACAACCCTTACTTTTTCGTGATACAAGTCAGCGGTTAAAAACGCTTCCAAGTTCACTGAGCAATTATATGATGTTTTATAGCGTAATTTTCAAGCGCTTTTATTTTAAAATCAAAATCTGATAAGGTGTGTAATAAAATATCTTCTTTTTTTTTAATGAAATTATTTTTTAGTATTATACGTATTGAAAGTGAGATATCAGCAATATGTCGTTTGTATACGTGGAAATATTTAGAAAATATCGCAGAAATGCATCAGTTTATATCTAAATCTTGCAAGTAAACCAAGCAATTTGCTTCAAAAACATGGCGTCTTTGCAGTGCAGCTTTGGCCCGTAGTTTTCGCCCCTAAACTTCTTTTATGCGGGTTAAAACGTCAATTTTAACTCTTGTAATGCTCCGGGTGATTTTTATTTCTCTATTGCAGCTAGATTCATCAAAAAGGATGCAATTTCGGCCTTTATGCAGACATAAGTACTAATACAATGTGTTTTACAGGTATACGTTGTATTGGTTGAACGTTTATTTGGAGATCCGTAAAGAAAACTAAATTCGTCGTGCAAGTAAGAAACTTTCAACTCTTAATTTAAATATATACATATAGTATACATATAAATATATATTTACATACATAAAAACATATATATATATATATTATATATTGTTTGAGATGTTTCCTTTCAGGATTAAATACGAATTTAAACTTACCCTGTATACAGTTAAATGATGTCTATATGTGTGTTACTTGATGAGTAAAATAATATCCTTTTTATAGGCTACAACTGTTTCTGATGCAACAATGCAAAATTCTGAAACTGTTTACCTGTACGCTGCCGATGGCGTATACTTGGATACAAATTTTGCCCCGGAAGTTCCAGTTCTACTTTTGTATACTTACTTTTAACTACTTTTACTTTTAACTTATTTTAGTGATGTTGATTAATTTTTAATCAAGGTTTATTTTTTAAATATTTGTATGAGGTTTATTCCAAAATAAGTGCCATTTCTTATTATATTTAGATGTTAAGGTAATTATGTATGATTCTATAGAATATTGATTAGCATATAAGGTTCAATTCTAATTTTGTACACTTACTTTTATGAGAATTGTGGTTGTTACTCATAAATACTCATACGTTTATTTCTTTAGACTTACAAAATAAGTACTTAGTCAAGTCAAATTTTATTCGTTTCAATTTTTTGTCCGCTAGTGGAAGAAACCACTAGTAAGTTTAAATATCACTTATGTTTCTAATACATAGTTATTTGCCTATCTAAAATCTAAATATATAATACGAATTTGATACATGTCAAAATTTATGTAAAACTAACTAATCTAACTGGACTTTACCTTGTTAGAATGTTAGTTTTCGAGTTGGAGCAAAACTCGTCCCGAGGTTTTTATCTTCTAAATAATCGTATATTTTATAATATGCCTTTTTACAAAGGATTTGTTTGAATTTATTTATTGATAATTTTTGCAACTCACTTGGAATTTTGTTGTAGAAGCGTATACATTGCCCTTTAAAAGATACAATTAATTTTGTGTAGCCTAGTTGTGGGCACAGCAAGTTTATTCTTATTTCTAGTGTTTAAATTATGTATATTTCTATTGTTACCTTATATTATTACCTTTATTATTATTATAATAGTGTTACCTACCTTTCTAAAATAGGTGTTGTTTTTGCTAATAAAACTAGTTGATTTCTACTCAAATCTTGGTTTTATTCATAATAAACATGGTTAATTAAAATGTATGTAATAAAGGAACGAAGAATAAATCAGATTCCCATTTCGTTTTGTTGAACTATTATGAACTGGAAGACCGTCTATGTTAACTGATATTGAAATATGTCCTGGTATTTCTGTTGTTTCTTCTAATTTATTCACGATAAATTTTTTGAGCCCATTATGCCAGTATTCTCCTGGCTTGTAAAGCTGCATGAGTCACATTGTGTTTCGAAGCCCGGTTCCGTATTTCATCGCAGTAATCACATTTACTATCATATTTGTTAAATTCCTGTCTTTGTTCATCACAATCATCATCACTGTCTTCTTCTGAAAAATTGAATCTGTAAATAAGGGCAAAAATATTATTATAAAAAAATCACGTCTTATGTTGTATTTGTAGGTATATAATATGTAGTTATATATATATATATACTTTAATATGTATACATACATACGTCGTCGCCGGATCGTAGAATTAGCCCTTTTGTAGAATGGTTAGGCCGATTGCAAAACGATTGGTGACCTTTTGATAAAACCAAATTTATTAATTCATTTCATTCGACGAGATGGTTTTATTCTATTCTATAGATATCTTGAATTTCTATTCTATTCTGTTTTGCAATCAGCCTAACCATTTTACAAACAGGCTGTTTCTACAATCCGGCGACGACTTATACCTACATTTATATACTTACAAATATTATGGTTACACCACACACTTACGTCTCATCTCTAATGGAATCAGCATTATTGGTTGAAGAAAATCTACCTGCGGAACCCTCACTCATATTCATCAAACTTGACTGTTCATTTGTGCTTATCTCCGGTGAACTCCTTAAAAAAACACAATTTCACTCGTATTTGTGTAAGAACAAGTGTTCATTATAAAATACCTAGTCCATATTATATAATTGAAAATATAATAAATATTACCTTAGAGTTTAATGAGTAGATGTTTCATTTGTATACTCAGTCACCTTTGTGATTTTTTTGATGTTCTCATAAGCCTTCTGAACTTTCCTGCGATAACCGCCACTTCTCTTAAGTAAATTCCACCTCGTAGCGTACTTTTTTTTCTAAATATAAATTATTGTGCTGGGCAGAGATGGAGAAAAACGATTTGATTAATTTAGTTTCTTTCTTTTCAACGGTGCAGGTTGACTCTGTTATACTACTCAAGGAAGCGATTGCTCCTTCTAAATTATCATAAGATCGAAGTTCCCGATCGTCGGAAACTTAAGTCTGTATAAGAGTTATTATTAGCTCTAAAACAGAACTTCAAGTAGGAAAACAGTGTTTAATATAACTCGTATACGGCTGCTTTAAATAGGCTATAAATAGGTTACAAGAATCTCTTTTATGCAGTAAAACGCCGTTGAATAGTTGCAAGAGAATCCCGTAAGTAGCTTTAGGAGGCCAAATGACGTATTATAAAGGCAAGGGCAGTATTTGGTTCAATTAATGCGACTCTTTGTTACTTTTGTAGCTATAGACGTTTGTGGAAACAACTATGCAACTTAAAACTGCTTTTTCAACTCCTATGCCACTAATAAAGAACTTTAAGCTATAAAATAGGCTGCAATTTCCACTAATGTGTTGGTTGGGGTGTTACGCTAATTTAATTTCTGTACTTTCATTTAATTTCAAATTAATGTCAGATCACAGATTAGAAATAGTATAGATATTGTAAATTGTATTTATGTCTAGATAGGTAATATTTTAAAGCTGGGTACAGCATTTATGCTAAGTGTGTACAAATTCCTTAGAACATCCATACAACGACAAATAAAATAAAAAAGGTCCGTCTAATACTGCTCTACATCAATTTTTTTTTTATTTTTGTAAATTTTCTTGTTTGGAACTCTGTCCACGTTAATCTCTGAGGAGGGCGTTGTCATCTGCGACACAGTTTTTGAAACTGCTGCAGATGACATCGTTTTTAAATTTTTAACTGTATGTAAGCATTGTTTTTGTTCCATAATAAACGATTTATTTATTTATATTAAAAATGGGAAAGCTTGATGTTTTTATAATCATCATCATCATCATCATCAGCCTATAGCTGTCCACTGCTGGACATAGGCCTCTAAAATGAGCGCCATAGCGCCCTGTCTTCTGCTTGCCGCATCGTCATCCCACCTGGTCGAAGGGCGTCCTACATTACGTTTACCGAGTCGTGGTCTCCACTCAAGAACACGTTTGCCCCAGCGGCCGTCGGTTCTTCGCGAGATATGGCCGGCCCACTGCCACTTCAGTTTGCTAATTCTTTGAGCTGTGTCGATAACCTTGGTTCTCTGTCGGATGTATTCGTTACAAATCCTATCCTTCAGAGAAACTCCGAGCACAGCTCTTTCCATAGCTCGCTGAGAGACTTTATTATATGAGCGTTTTAATAATATGTTTCGCTAATTTGATGGATGTCTGTTACCTGAAATTTAGAGATTTAGTTCTAATGCGAAAGTCGGATGTTTGCATGCTTGGATAGTTTGTACCAGTATTGTGCAAAATTGTTCGTAGTTCAAAGTCGGCAGAAATAATGGGCAAAACGAGAAGTTGTTCTCCGGTCCCATATAGCGGCGGGCGGCGGTGTTATCTTGTTCGTAATCTGCATTCAACTTTAGCGTTTATAATTTTACTAGGTAAGTATAATATTTACTTATTTTCATAGGTTCTAAATAAGAATTGCCAAGTAGCGTAGACGTATCATACGCAAGGCAAATTTTGTATTTTTTGGAAAACCGTCTAATTTCGCAGCTGAATACGTTATCAATCTCCGTCAAGCAATCTCAATAACGATGAAAAATCAGCGTCTCGAAAAATCCTTCGTGTCAATTTAGCTCCTATAATATAATTGATGTGGGTACCAGCGTTTATTAAGTAGGCGTTTTTGATCCACCTTATAATGAGCTTCGTTCATTTTCATACTTAGAAAATTAGTAATAATGGAACGAATACGGGGTCGTCCATTAATCACGAGTTGTTTTTTAACAAATATATCCAGAATATTGTCTTGATTTACAGTTATAGACAAAAATGTCTGTTTATTAATTTTAGAAATTGCGCGTTTAACGAAAGCGATAAATACACGTGATAATATCTCACTAAAATAAAACGAATTTGAAATTTATGGCGGCGGCGCATATAAAGAAACATAGTCGATATATACAGGGTGTTTAGTGGAGGGTTAGACAAATCTATCTATCTAATCGATCGCTTTTAGTTTTTTTTAAAACGATGTAAAGATGACATTCTTAACTCAGTTTTTTATTTTTTTAACTTTGAGAGCGTATAACTTTATTAACTTACTATTTACTGTTTTTTTTTTAAATTAATAATGCCTGTAATAGATGAAGGATACATCATCCAAAACCAAATAAAAAGAACAATCGAAAACATGTTCCAAAAAAAGTTGTAGGGGAAAACAGTTAAAATTTCGGAAAATTATTTAAAAATACGAAAAACAGGATTAAAAATTTTTTTAAAGAGTTAGGGTCTTCTACTTCAATTTGTATTTTACAAACAGGTCCACCTACACACCCACCGAGTTTGTCTAACCCTCCACCAAACACCCTGTATAAAGATGGGCGCTACAGAACCCTTTAGGGTTCTGTATCTTTATATGTATATATCGACTATGTTTTTTTATTCGAATAGACACCCAAAGCTAAAGTTGTGCGTCCACTGTATCGGAACGTATGCAGCGGACGCTGCGTTGATATTAATACCAATAGGATGCGTCCACAGCTTTCGGATTTCAAACAATGTCCTCGTCAACGATGGTAGAAAAACCAATCACTAGCATACCGACGCGACGCTAGATACTGGTATTTCTGCGAATGACGTCATATCTGCCGATACCGATCAGCAAATATAGCGAATACACCGATCTAGTGGACGCTGTACCATAGAAAACAAAAAAAAGCAACCGCTCAGCGTTATACACACCGATTCCGATAGACGCACTGCTTAAAACACTTTCGTTATCAACGACTCTACTAGTATGTTTTAATTGTTAATCTTCCAAAATTATTAACAAACACAAGTTTAATTCTGACTTTTTACCTCAATAGAATCGGTAAACGTAGTGTAGGACGCCCTCCGACCAGGTGGGATGACGACCTGCGATGACTGCAAGTAGATACTGGATACGGCAAGCTGAAGACAGGGCGCTATAGCGCTCATTGAGGGAGGCCTATGTCCAGCAGTGGACTGCTAGGCTGATGATGATGATGACCTTAATAGACCGTTATTTAATTAAATTCTCACCTGTGTTATCAACGTAAGTGATGATGCTAGCTAACGATGTATCATAAAGGTCTAGACTACCTAATCACTCCTGCCTGTCTTAAAACTCCCGTGCTGACTCAACTACAAAGTCAATATTAAAGCAAACCACCAAACTTAAAAGTTATTTCAAGCCGGCCGGTGGATTATGTAAATTGAGTTTATAAATTAGAATTTAAATCTGATTCCCGGGCTACCCGCGGGAGTGAGTTTTACATCCCTGAACATTTATAACAGGTGGAACTCCTTCAGCGACTTTTAACAAAGCGTCTACATCTTTAAATTTAAATCTGGGCAATAAATACTGAGAGTTACGATGTCATTTTGTATAATTTAAAATAATGAGATTTAACGTCGATGGTAAAAGAAAACTTTCTAAATAAAGTACCTACCTATTAAGCAAGGGAAGATATATGTATTGGAATGGCTACGGCTAGTAACAATTCTATTAAATTGTTTAACAAAATGTGAAAACATACACCTAAAGGGGAGCCTTCTTCCCTGAATTAGAATTTCTTATTAAATAAGTAACGTAAGTAAATTACGTGCTCACAAATCGCTCGTCTTTCCATACAAACATTGAAGCATAACTACTAAAATAAGAATAGACAATAATCTATACACTGTTTGAGATTGACCATCCAAAACAAAGGATAATATCAATTTATCTCATCATTACCTATGTTTGTGTTTCAATAGATTTCTTTCCGGCCCTGGTGGGGGCGCAGAGAGGGGCCTCGAGGCTTCGCCTCATTACCCCGGCGTCAACTCGAGGGGTGACGACCCCTCGGTCCTTGGGTTTTGTGGGAATATTTACTTTCCCTTACTCTCAGTGTTTTTTGGCATCATTCCGTTTATAATCTTTTTTTTTTTTTTTATAAATAAACCCAAGGACTCTATGGTGGTTCCGCAGGGATCAGGTCCCGCGGAAGGGGTCGCCATGGGCGGTCGTCTTCCTGGGGCCGGGGCTGGGGCGGGGCGATGTTGTGGAGGTGCTCGTGGTGCCCGTTGTCGGCGCGATCGTACATTCGACGCGCCGTCTGCACGACGAATTCCTCCACGGATTGGATCTGCAGGTCGCGGGCTATGACGTCGTTCCTGACGTAGCGGCCCGCGCCGGTGCAGATCCTGAGAGCCACGTTCTGCAGCGCCTGGAGCCGGTCCTTGTTGGTCTGGGAGACCAGGGCGTACCAGCTCGGCGCCGCATAGGTTAGTCGGGACCGGACGTAGGACTTGTAGACCCGCACTTTAGTCCTCAGCGGCAGCCGAGATCCCAGGACAGGTCGGAGGAGCGCTCGGGCGACGCGCGCTTGTTGTAGCGCGCGGTCAACCTGCGGCTGCATCCTCAACGACCTGTCAATCTCGATGCCGAGGTACCTCGTGTGCGAGCTCCAAGCCACGTCCTGGCCCCGAAGCTGGAGTTGAGGTGGGTGGCGGCGGCGGCGGGAGACAAACAGCGCGGCCGTCTTACCCACATTGACGGCCATGCGCCATTTGTCCAGCCATGGCGGCAGGACGTCTAGCAGCTGCTGCATCCTGCTGGCTGCGATGGTCGGGCTGGTGGATGACGAGAAGTAGGCGCTGTCGTCCGCGAACAGCGCCAACGATACATCCCTCTCCCCGGGGCGTAGGTGGCCCTCCAGTGTAGGGATGTCGTCTGTGTACAGCGCGTATAGGGCGGGCGACAGGCAGCTACCCTGCGGTACACCAGCTGAGATGGTCCGGGTGGAAGAGGTGGCATCCTCGACAGCGACGAAGAACCGCCGGTTGGCGAGGAAGGATGCCATGAGCCTGGTGAGGGCTGGTGGTGTAGGAGTCTGCAGGAGCTTGTACAGGAGGCCGGGGTGCCATACACGGTCAAAGGCCTTCTCCACGTCTAGAAAGACCCCGACGGTGGATCGCCCGGCGTTGTGCTCGACTGCGAGATGGTGCATCACCCTGGTGAGCTGCAGCGTGGTGGAATGGCCGGACCTGAAGCCAAATTGCTCTGGGCGTGGCTCGATCGTTGGGGCCAGGCGGCCCAAGAGCAGACGCTCCAGGAGCTTGGCCACTGTTGGTAGCAGGGTGATGGGGCGGTAGCTGGCCGGATGGCGGTGGTCCTTACCTGGCTTCGGCAGGGCGATGACCCGCCCGGTCTTCCATGGGTCCGGGAAGTGGCACGTCCGGAGGATTCCGTTGAGGAGCCGGGCGAGTGCGGCGACTCCACGGCGGGGCAGCTGGGCGAGTGCCATGTTGGGGACTCCGTCATAGCCTGGCGCTTTCCGCCTGGGTAGGCGGAGGACGGCCTTCCGCACCTCAGCAGGGGAGAAGAAGTACTCCCCGCCTAGGGGCGGTGTTGGGCCAGACAGGAAGTCCTCAACCGCCTCCTCGACCTGGTGGTGATGGATGAGAATTTCGAAGGCGGCATCTGCTGGAACAGGGTGTGGCGTGAACTGCTCCGCCAGATGCTCGGCCAGTATCTCGGCGCGGTCGGCAGGAGCGAAGCGCCGGACCCCGTCTCGGTCCAGCAGCGGGTAGGTGGGCGCCGGCTGGCGCGTGAGCGCCCGGTTCAGCGCATGCAGGTTGGTGTCGTGCTCAGAGGCCCGGTCGATTGCACAATCCCAGGTCTCCCCACGCCATGCCTGCACGGCGGTCGAGAGCTCGGCGGTGAGCCGGTTGAGGCGAGCTTTCAGTCGTGGGCATCGGGAGCGCGCCCACTCGCGCCGGAGCTCGCGTTTCTCCGCGATGCCCCTTTTGAGGTGAGGTGGGAGGTCGCGGCGGCGGCCTTGGCGCCTGATGATGGGCGAGGAGGCAGCTTCTTTAGCCTCCCGGATGCGTGTCATCAGAGCGGACGCCTCGGCCTCCACTTCGGCCGGCGTCAGGATGGGGCCGACGTCCACGGACTCTAATGCCTTGACGTACGCCGCCCAGTCAGTCCTCACGCCCAGGGGCCGCGGCGCTGTAAAGTCCGCGGCCAGGTCGAGCGTTATGAGGAGAGGGAGGTGCTGTGTGTCCAGGTCATACAGCACCTCAACCAGGACGGGGCAGCGCACGAACTTATGGAGCACTATGTCCAGGACGTCGGCAGCGTGTGTGGTGGCGGTGGGGATATGTGTGGGAGAGTCAGGCCCCACTACGGTGAAGCCGGTCGCATCGCTGTCGTCCAGCAGCTTGCGACCGGCAGGGTTGATCACTCGCGACCCCCACGCTGGGTGCTTGGCGTTTAGGTCGCCAGCGAGTAGCGTTGGGGTGTGTGAGTTGAAGATCGCTGCAGTATCGGTGGCAGCGTAGCGGGGTGTCGGCGGGCGGTAGCCGGCGAAGATGCGAAGTTCCTCGCCCGCCGCTCTCACCAACACCCCGGTGGACCTCAGCTCCTTGAACGGAGCGAGCGCCAACTCCTCGTGGACGAGGTCGCGTCTGACCAGGGCGGCCGTACCACGGTAGGCCTGCCCCGATGTGGGCGACACCTCGTCTCGGCGGTACGTGAAGAAGTTGGGCACGCTCAACTGGTGGTTGGGCTGGAGCTTCGTTTCGCCCAGGAGGACGATGTGTACGTCCTGCGACTGAGCGAGTAGGCGGAGGGGCTGAAGATGTTTGCGGACCCCCCCGGGATTCCAGTAGAGAATGCGCAATGCGGAGGACCTATCCATACCGGATCCCTTCCAGTACGGTTAGTCCCCGCACCGCAGCACTCTGGAGGTCCACTCCTGCAGCGATGGCGACCAGAAACTCAGTGAGGGCTCCCAACAGAAGCTCTGTTGGGTTCCCCACTGGTCTGGGCGTGTTGGTCCCTGCTGGGACAGTTTCGATGGGGGCACCACGCTGGCGGCCTCGGGAGGCCCTGCACTCGCGCTGGGGCAGGGGCACACTCTCTGGTACGAGTGCGCCTGTGGGGTGGTGTTCTATTCTGGGCTGCGCCGGTGCCCGGGTTGGGCACGGCGGTGGGTGGTGTGGGCGCGACGCCGCGGGGCCCGGCAAGGCATATGCCGGGGCCGGTGCCAGCCGCTGCGTGCTGGGTTTTGGGGCCTCCTTACGGGAGGCAGGGGGTGGCTGGGAGCCCGGGATATCACCCTCAGGTTGGTGGAGGAGGCAACTGGCTTCCTCCGCCGTTTACCTCCTCTTGGCCTCCTCCTGCGGGCGGGCGCTGGCTCACCTCTGTTCGTGGCCGGGTTGGCCACTACTTCGGGGGCGTTCGGCGTGACTGCGGGGAGTGGCCTGTGTGTTGGTGGCGGGCGATGTGGTGCCGCCCTTCGGCTTCCTGGGCGGGGGACGGGCGAGACTGCCCGCCCTTGGGCAGTCGTAGGGTAAGTGGGGGCAGGTTGGGGGAAGGTTATCCCCCTTTTGCGTGCCTCGCGGCGGAGCGCAGGGCAACTTCTGCTGTTTGCCGTGTGATCGCGGCCGCAGTTCGCGCAGGTCGGCTTCTCGGTGAGTGGGCGGGGGCAGTCGGCGGCGGCGTGCTGAGCGCCGCAGCGGACGCAGCGCATCGGGCGGTGGCAGTGCGCCGACGCGTGGCCGAACGCCTGGCACCTGTGGCACTGGGCCACGCGGTTCGCTGCGCCGCGCCAATGCTCCACGCAGACGCCCGGCATGAAGAGCAGTTCCTGTATGCCATACAGGCGCACGAGCTCCTCCTCGGGCAGGCGGTCCAGCTGGGCGTGGAACAGGCAGCCGGCGCGGCCCTGTGCGCCTTTTATTTGCTTCACAAACCGGGTAGGGAAACCCAGTTCGTGAAGTGCTGCAGCGATGTCGTCGACGGGTGTGTCGGCGGGTAAACCTCTTATGGCCACCTTGGTGGGCAGTTCGGCGGACACGGTGTAGCTATACCAGCTGATCGCCGGATCTTCCGCCATTGCCTCCACCAGGTGGCGCTGCACCGTGCGGTATTCTTCGGGAGTGCGGGGGGTAAATCGCACCCCTTGAGCCAGGGGGCGCGCGTTGGGGGCGAAGCCAAGTTTACCCCTTAGGGCGGCGAAGTGCGCTACCCAGTTCGGCAGGCACTCCACCACGATGGGAGGATAAGCTCGCGATGGTCGTGGGGCGGGCGGGCCCTCCTGCGCTTCGCGAGCCACACCGGTGGCTGGAGGCGATGCGGCGAGTGGTGCGTCCACCTCCATCCTTGGGTCTGCCTCGCCTTGGTGCGAGGTGGGTTGGGCGGGGGCCGAGTGTTCGACGGCGGGGGCTGCCGGTATACAAACCGGGCGGTGGCTGTCCGGGCGGGCGGGGTTTACCAGTTGTGGTATTGTTCGAGGGCTGGGCGGGCGGCTGGTGGGCGGGCCGTGCGGTTGCGGTGCACCTTTAACATCAAAGGTCACCTGTGGTGGAGGGCGGGCGGCGGGTGCCGCACCGAGGCGCACCATGCCGGTCTCCCTTTACCGGGGAGTCGGGCTGGCCCAGGCGGCGGGGGGGGAGGCGGCTGCACTGATGCAGCCTCGGCGTACGAGGCGAGTCGCTCTTCGGTCCGCTCGGGGGACGGCATTGATGACATCGGGGGAGGCAGCTCCATGTGGCTCGTATGTTTGGAGCGGGAGTCCTCCTCTGTTGGGGGCGGGCGGGAGGTGGAGGGGCTAGACGCGGTTGCTTCTTCCGAAGCAGTTTCCTCTTCCGCGCCCTCTCGTGGTGGCGATGGGGACCTGCGGGCTGGCGCGCGATAGGCGGGCTTGGGCCTCGAGGTGAGGGGGGTGTTCTGCAGCGGCGGGGATTCGCGGTATGAGGCGGAGAGGCACTGTCGCTTCTCGTCCTGCGTCTCCTCTGGCGATGGTGGTGCCCTTGTTCCTGCTGCTCTGTGCTGGGGGCGGGGCGGAAACTCAGTTCTGCGCGCGGCCACAGCGGACGTGCCTGCGGGGGGCTGGGGGGCGTCGTGCGACGCTGTTCCTGTGCGGGCCGAGTGGAGGCGCCCAGCCCTGAGGACTTGGGATTTCTCCGGTTCCATCAGGTTGGTGGCCACTATGACTCGGTCCGGTAACGGGGCTCGATCCGGGGGTTTCGGCGGAGGGGGAACATCCCCGTCCGCCATCGGGTAGGTGTGGAAATCGGTTGGGAAACACTCAAGGGGTGCCTTCAGTGGACTAGGGGGGCGGAGAACCAAGCCAGGTGAGATCCCGAGGGAAGGCCTAGCTTAGGTAATCCAGCGGCACTCGCCTAGGCACTGCGGGCTGCGAGCGGGTTGGGGGGGGGGTAATGTTCGTTACTGAATTGGATGTTTTATCATAAAACACCAATCAGTAACTCGCACCGAGCGGGAGGACGTGAGTGATAACGGTCCCGCGGGTGTGAAGACGCACTAGGTACTCACCGCTAGCGATAGGTATGTCCTAACGCTGCGATCCGAGTTGCCTGCGCGTCTGTATGGGGCTCACTATACGAGTACACTGCACTACGAGTCACTATCTCACTGCACTGAACACACAATAATACGATGTTATTCGTATTAGCCTCAAACGCAGGTCGCGGTCTCGATGACTAACCGGTTGTTAGGCCTGTGTCAGAGGTCCGCGGGGACGTGAGGCGGGGGGCGAACGGCGGGAGACGGGCGACGCGCGCGCACTGTACGGCTGAGAGCGGCAGACTGACTGTATGTTTGTGTGCACCCAAAACCGTAAAAATACGTATACATTTGAAAAATACAAGCTTCTAAACTTTCGTATTTCAACACTGAATTTAACTCAACTTTGGGTACAAATCAATGTTAAATAGACATTGATTAGGTATTTATCTTGACATCTAATTTTAGTTAATATAATTTTGCATATATATATGTATAACACATATAATTCAGAATTAATTCGTGGTCCAACGACTAATGTAATGAGAATATATTTATTTACTTGTTAAATAAATAATAATTGTTAAATATGCGAATGTTAGGACGGATGTAGGTTTGTTACTTTTCACATCAAAAATAGACTCAACAAAAAAACCGTACTAAGCAACGGGCAGAAGCTAGATAAGAAATTAATAATAATTAAATACTAATACCCTATTATATCACAAGTTCTTTGTGTAGGTAACCTTCCTAATTGTATTCGAAAACCACTTGTCATGTAAATTACTACGTCCGATAGAGTTAATTATGTTTATTAGAAATTACTACGTCCGATAGAGTTAATTATGTTTATTAGAAATTACTAATGCGCTGTACGTACATACATTTGTGTGATTAATTGCCATACCATCCATAAATTAATAATTGATAGGTGAAATATTCGTGTTCTTGAGTGGAGACCGCGACTCGGTAAACGTAGTGTAGGACGCCCTCCGACCAGGTGGGATGACGACTTGCGAAAGACTGCAGGTAGATGCTGGATGCGGCAAGCTTGAGACAGAGCGCTATGGCGCTCATTGGGGGAGGCCTATGTCCAGCAGTGGACTGATATAGGCTGATGATGATGATGATGATGAGGTGAAATATGAAGCCTGATTTCTTGGCATTATTATACATATTCAACTTAGCAAGTGTTTCGAAATGTACAATGAAACAGTTGAGCTATTTGCTGTCTATTGCAAATAATCTATTGGTAGCTCGTACACATCCGTACCTGAATATACCTACAGTACTGGTTTCAGCCCGCAGTATCTATACCTGAATATACATTACAAGTTTCTGCCTGGAGATTCGCTCGTGTTGTTTCTATGGAAACTTTAAAAGGTTATTTATAACCCATGGAAGTTACTATGGGATATAAAAAACCTTTTAACATAAGCTCCTTTCATCACATAAATCAATTGATTTATGGGATACAAAGTAGCCATTGTTTTATTCCGGGTTTAGACCTACATCTATGCAAAAATTCAGCTCGATCCGTCCAGTAGTGTCCAAAATAGTGTGATAGTAGGCACTTGTTTGACGACCTCTGTGGCGTGGTGGGCGAAGTTCTGCATGCGACGCATGAGGTTGCGGGTTCGATTCCCGCCTCGGGACAATTGTGTGTACGATCTGCAGATCTTTGTCCCCGATGTTCTGGTTTGTTATCTATGTCTATGTATAATAAAATATATGTACCTAATGTATCTATTGTATGCAGTACATCAGTCATAATAACATAACCATAACATAATCTCTGCTTAGCCTGGGGCTAGATGATGTTGTGTAGATTGTCCAGTATTATTTATTTATTTAACTTTCCTAGATTCCAGTCGCATCAATACGACTCTAGTGTAGTGGGATCAGACAGATACCTAGATCAGATGTCTCCAAGTACCAAGTAAAAATCGAAGACAATAAGCGGACAGCCCCGCATCTTGTGTCCCACCGATAGTTTGCGAAATTAGTTGGATCTGTGCTCCGAAGCGAAGTATAGCTATCACTACTTAGGTACTTTGGGCCTTGACTCCGAAATTCTTCTAATGATCAGGTTTAGTTAGTATAATGCGTAAGCCATAAACATAAGACTTCATCGACAGCAACGGCAACACCTCTTAATAACAAACAAAATAAACAATAAAATTATGCATAGCAGTTAAGTAGGAGGTATATTTAAAGGGAGTCACTAATGCAAAAAAAATTAACAATAAAATAGCCTCTGTAGGATATGGTTCCGCTAAAATGTTAATAAATGTGTTTAAGTAATGTAATTAAGTTCAATCATCAGTGCCTCCCTTCGATCTTTGAACTTGCGGCAGTCTATCAAGATGTGGTGCACATCATCTAGGAAACCACAAACATCACAGTTTGGAGAGCCCGTTTCTTTCATAAGGAACCTAAATTTCTTAGATCGATAAATAAATAAATAATGCTGGATAATTCACACACCATTACCTAGCCCCACGGTAAGCAAAGCTTGTGTTATGGGTACCAGATAACTGATATACATAATATAATATACATTACATAGATAGATATTTTTTTATTAAACATAGAAATCAACCAGAACACCCGGAACAAATATATGCGGATCGTACACACAATTGTTCCGAGGCGCGAATCGAACCCGCAATCTCCTGCGTCGTAGGTGGACCTTCGCCCACCGCGCCACATCGGTCGTCAAAATGATAATGACAAGATCGTAACCGAACAGGATTGGATAAACTTCAATGTTTTCCCTGTAGGTGGAGCTAACGGCGCTCGAGTCCGTAGGTCTGTCAAATAGACTTGAGGATCTAAACGACGCGACGGAACCGCACCACTGCCGTCTAGCTGTGCCATTAGGCAAAACCCGACAAATCCCTATAATTAATATTTGAAACCAATATCAATTGAAAGCAATTTGAATTGCATTGAAAGCCATTTCAATGCGCGTCTCATCTACATATATAATTGCAAATTAGACACAATACACACATGCAGATTTAGTTACACGAATATAAGGCTACTTAGTATAAGAAAACACGTAACACAGACAAAACAAAAAAATGAATACAAATGTAGGTACTAACACAAGTATCAAACAAAGGGCTTCAAAAGTAAATAAAAAATACGATGGTTGGTTTTTGCTTAATCGCAAAGCTGATCGACAACCAAAACTATCGACGAAGTTTCCAGAATTGGGGCCTCACTCTCCGCCTCAATCTAAGTTTGCACGCCCTCAGCTGACGCCACACCATCATGGTACTTTGATATCATTTGGGGACGTATCTGGAACTTGCGTGATACGTATTTCTAGTTTTGTGATTACAAAATAATTCCTGCCGTCACGTTGATATTCATCTTTTAGAGAAGTTTCAGGGCTACTGGGCCTCGGAGATGTTTCTCCCGGCGGCGGGGGATAATGACCTCACAGTTCACAGTAATAACTAGTTTCTGCGGCTTTACATGCTTCTATGGAGACGTTTTAAGGTTATTTCTATCTCATGGGAACTGATTTATAGGATGAAAAGAGCCTTTGTTTGATTCGAGGCCTAGGGCTACCTCTATGCAAAATCATTCATTTCAGCCCGATCCATTCAGTAATTTTAGCGTGAAGAAGTAACAAACATCCATGCATTCATCCATCTATCTACACAAACAAACTTTCGCATTTATAATATTAGTGTAATGCGAAAGTTTGGATGGACGGATGTGTGTTAGGTAACCTTTCAAACTACTGAACGGTTACAATTTTGGATGAATTTAGTTCTAGACCCGGAATAGCAAATATGTTTTTCTATCCCACGACATTTTCTATTCGACGACCGATGTGGCGCGGTGGGCGAAGGTCCGCCTGCGACGCTGGGTTCGATTCCCGCCTCGGAACAATTGTGTGTACGATCTGGAGATATTTGTTCCGGGTGTTCTGGACGTTTTCTATGTATAATAAAAAATATCTATCTATGTAATGTATTGTATTATGTATATCAGTTATCTAGTACCCATAACACAAGCTCTGCTTACCATGGGGCTAGATAATGCTGTGTGAATTGTCCAGCATTATTTATTATTATTTATTTATCCCAGAAAACGCATTGGAAGCCGAGGGAAAAAGCAATGCACATTATGATTCTGGGACAGTTTTTTAAGCAATGAAGACTTACGATTACAAGATAACCTGGTAATCCGAGTAAAATTCCATATACATGCGAGGGCACATAAATGGGTGTTAGTTATTTATTATTTAAGTTGGGTTAGGTTTCCTAAGGACTAGATTGCCTACAGACTATGTTAACAAAACGTCGTCGTAAGCATAGTGAGTGCCTTAATAAGGACAATGCCATTTTTGCAGAATACCCTAGTCACTAAGGTATTCTGCAAAAATGGCATTGTCCTTATTAAGGCACTCACTATGCTTACGACGACGTTTTGTTCACAACTAAGTCATTCTACTCACTCACTAGGGCCTAGTGAGTGAGTAGAATGACTTAGTTGTACGATCGACAACTATAGCATAACGCCGAAGTTTCAAAATGACTACTACAGTTTACGACCAAATTATATAAAGTCTTGGTTGTAAAATAACGCATAAGGCTCTGTATTATATCTGTTAAGTGTGTAAAACTGTTTGTCTTCCGAAAAAAGCAAAATAAAATAAAAAAAAACCAGATAAAGTCAAAAATTATACAACAAAACTTAACCTATTGGAAATTACCTCAGACTCAGAAGTTTGTTCTGAAAGTTATGTACCGTCCTGCGGTGTTTTTGATCTCCATCGCTAGTCTATGCGTAAGTTCTTGGAATTCAAAGAAGGGTACTGTGAAGGGTTAAACTCAACTCTTCAAAGAACATCTTAATTAACCTACTATGTTATTAGTTAACTTTGTTATTGAATGTGGAAAAGAATTTTATTAACAAATAGTTTATAAGTTTCATTATAAAAAACTTGTGTAGATTGACGAATTCATTATAAAACGTTGTGTTCCAACACAAGCTAGGTTCGTAGTTTACCCGCTAACATAGTAAGCACCAGGGACCGTTGAAGCACTTATGCTTAGAGTTATAAAAACACGAAACCGACAGCCCTGTCGGTTTTGTATGTGACTCCCGGGTAGGTTACATACCCAGGTAACCAACGCGGTAATTTCATTTCATGTAGAACGATCTAGAGTAGGTACTTATTCCTTGGTACGTTGTTTTTTAAATAAATAAATAATGCTGGACAATTCACACAGCATTATCTAGCCCCATGGTAAGCAGAGCTTGTGTTATGGGTACTAGATAACTGATATACATAATACAATATATTACATAGATAGATTTTTTTTTATTATACATAGAAAACGACCAGAACACCCGGAACAAATATCTGCAGATCGTACACACAATTGTTCCGAGGCGGGAATCGAACCCGCAACCTCCTGCGTCGCAAGCAGACCTTCGCCCACCGCGCCACATCGGTCGTTTTGATTGTCGCTTCATTCATAATTCGCATTCATAATAAAGTATAATATTTTATTTATTTTGTTCTTCGTTATGTCTTGTGACTTATAGGTATTGTAACGAGGGGGCTAGACGGGTTTGTAGTGAAACACAACTCTTCGTCAGACGCGGTTCCTCCTGTCTAAACAAACCACCGGTTTGTTTAGACAGGAGGAACCGCGTCTCGACGAAGAGTTGTGTTTCACTACGGTTTGTTTAGACAGGAGGAACCGCGTCTCGACGAAGAGTTGTGTTTCACTACTACCCCGTCTAGCCCCCTCGTTACAGTATCTATTTTTTATTTCCCATTTCCTTGAACAATAATACAAGCAGATAGGTAAGGGAATAGAAAATTAAAAGCAAGCTTCTTGTTAGATCATGATGTCTCGATTTTCCTGATTTATCTTTATTTTAGCCTATATTATAAAACGCACTTTTTCATAATCAAAATATTTTTTTTGCGCTGAACATAACCTACAGTTTATTTTTGACATAAAATATACATGTATATATTTTTTTAATTAGTACGTGTGGTATATTTTCTTTCTCAAATTAAAATAATGTCCACCAGAGCCCCCCTCTTTCGGCTTAATACTCATGTTTTATGACACCCTGTACATGAAAAATATTTATTTATTTATTTATACTTTTTGCACGAAAAACATAACACAAAACTTATTCTAGAAAATTTAAACAAGGCGAACTTAACTCTAAAAAGAGTTCTCTTCCAGCAAACCTTATTGGGAGAGAGAGACAAAGTGAAGAGAGAAGTAGGTACATGTGCATAAATGAAATAAGAAATAGACAAAAGATTAAATTTTAACTTACTTATTAATTATACTAATATATACTATGTAACAATAACAAATATGAAATACTATATAACCTAAATTCCAAAAAATAAATTCATTACTTATACAATGTGTCTGGTCACCGGTGTCGGAGACTTTGGGGGGGTGAAATACGATAAATTTTATCGAAAAATCACTATCCCTATTTTTTTTTTCTACCTCCATAAAAACAATAGGGATAGTGATTTGTCGATAAAATTTACCGTATTTCACCCCCCCAAAGTCTCCGACACCGGTGACCAAACACATTGTATATACATAAAATACAACAAATATGTTTTTAATAATACTGAAATTACCGATCATACATAAATATGAATAAGCTAATCGCTTAATAAAAGGATGTTATGTAACAAATTACATAGTATGATATAATGTGTTAGGATCCAAATATCCTACATTTTCTATATACATTTTCGCAAGCGCCTTACATCTATACCAACGTTTTCCACACGCAGCAGACGTTTAGTGTCGTGTGTGAATTATGGATAGAATATATTTCACGGTCAATGGAGAAAAATGTTCAGGTAAGTGCTGCTGACTAGTAAACACAAAGATGACGAAGAAAATAACGACAAAACCCGATAAACAATATATAATTAAAACATTAATATTACCGATGTGGCGCGGTGGGCGAAGGTCGGCCTGCGACGCAGAAGGTTGCGGGTTCGATTCCCGCCTCGGAACAATTGTGTGCACGATCTGCAGATATTTGTTCCGGGTGTTCTGGTCGTTTTCTATGTATAATAAAAAATATCTATCTATGTAATGTATTGTATTATGTATATCAGTTATCTGGTACCCATAACACAAGCTTCTGCTTAGCTTGGGGCTAGATAATGCTGTGTAAATTGTCCAGCATTATTTAATATTTAATATTAATGCATTCACTGCCTAGCTCGGAGTTTCTCTGAGGATGGGATTTGTAACGAATACATCCGACAGAGAACCAAAGTTATGGACATAGCTCTGAGAATTAGCAAGGTGAAGTGGCAGTGGGCCGGCCATATCTCGCGAAGAACCGACGGCCGCTGGGGCAAACGTGTTCTTGAGTGGAGACCACGACTCGGTAAACGTTGTGTAGGACGCCCTCCGACCAGGTGCGAAGCCGACCTGCGAAAGACTGCAGGTAGATGCTGGATGCGTCAAGCTGAAGATAGGGCGCTATGGCGCTCATTGGGGGAGGCCTATGTCCAGCAGTGGACTAATATAGGCTGATGATGATGATGAAGGCTTGAACAAAAATCTTTCGAGCTAACGACCCATCGACGAAACGTACCGTCGAGGTAGAGACATCGAGGTAATGAGTGATTAGCAGACACTCTTTATTATCTTGAAACATTCGAACGGTTACAAAAGAAGGATCAAAATGTCGAAATACGCGTCTGGACGATATTATAGTTCTTAGCTACATTTAATAGGCCTTTGCCCATTTTAGCCAAAAAATGAGTCCGAGTCGTGTTTTTGTAGTTTTCAATTCATGTTTCGCGTTATTTTTCACGATATTTCAGTAAGTACTAGCTGCACCCCGCGGTTTCCCGCGTGGTGATAGATATTTTGGATATTATAATATTGTATAATATCCAAAATCTTTATAAATTGTAGCCTATGTGTTATTCTGATGTATAAGCTAAGTTTCATTTAAATCCATTCAGTAGTTTATACGTGAAAGAGTAACAAACATTCATCCATACTTACAAACTTTCGCATTTATAATATTAGTAGGATTAAATACATTTCCGATTCGCAAGAATTAAAATTGTACCTGCAGGTACTGTACATTCTATTTAAATAGTTATGCTGCACGAAGACTAATGTTTCATGATGATGGATTTCCTGTAAGTAGATACCTATTAATTAATCTGAGTAGGTAAGTAATAACTTTAGATTATACAAGGATGCAAAGAAAAAGCGCGTTGTTAGACGGCGCATCATCATAATAGTGCTTGGGGTACCTATACTACATTTACCCGTCATCAAGGAAGGAGGACGTTCTCAATTCACGAAAAACAACTGTACGGGAAAAAATAAAAAAAAATCCCCCATAGAAATGTGAAATTCGAATTGAACGCGGGTGAAACCGCGGGGTACGGGTAGTAAATAATAAACTAGTGCTAATTGCGTGATAACTTAGGATGTTGTATAATTGTCTGATACATTTTCGCAAGCGGTTTCTAACTATACCAACGTTTTCCACACGCAGCAGACGTTTAGTGTCGTGTGTGAATTATGGATAGAATATATTTCACGGTCAATGGAGAAAAATGTTCAGGTAAGTGCTGCTGACTAGTAAACACAAACAAGAAGAAAACATAACACCAAAACAAAAAAAAAAATAAAAAACATTTACGCAATCATTGCCCAGCTTCCTTAATGCGACGCGATCGGAGAAAGGGCACATTGGGAGAAGCATGGGCAAATAAAGATTACCCGGTTTTGTGATTGGTTAGCTTCTCTTGTTGAAAATATGAAAACAATTCGCAAATACCTTAGATATTTCTAGCATTGCTGCTTACTCCTGCGCTGTTTGCGGTCGAGATATTGTGTTATGAAATCTAACTCGATAATACTAATAAAAATGATGTTAGCTTAATGGGTTCACTCCAAGTTCCCCCATGTTGTGGCACTGGCTCAATACACGCGGGTCATTGACATTACAATTCAAAGGAATAGAAATTGACAAAAACGTGCGTATTTCCATGGACGAGTTCTTTCTTTGAATGGTACTGGAAGATGCTACGCATTTTTCTTGGCAGTGGGCTCGGAGCGAGATGCTGACACTTGTCTGAACGACTACATCAGAGATGTGCTGAACCTTCGCGGCACCAAGTTCATGTGTAAAGAAGGCGGCTGTGGGGCCTGCATCGTCGCCGCCACCGTCACTGAAAATGGAAAAAAGAGAACCTTCTCAGTCAATTCAGTAAGTTCACTGGATATGGCATTGTCATTCACATTTCCTCACTTGTTCTTTTCTGAACAGTGAGCTTCTTTGAACTAAGCCGGCGCACTTGGATGGGTTACGCTAAATCAGGTATCCTCGGCTCCAGATGGCTACTTTGGGAACATTACATAGGATTATTTTTCTGTATCTATCTGTCACATAGCCTCTTAATAAAATAGTTTATTGGAAAAAGAATCGTTACAATGTGTTCATTTAATTTATATTTTCATGCAGTGTTTGGTGAGCATATTTTCGGTCCAAGACTGGGAAATAACCACGATCGAAGGCATCGGTAACCGAGGTAAGGGCTACCATCCACTGCAGAAGACTCTGGCGGAGTATAACGGCACACAGTGTGGGTATTGCTCCCCAGGATGGGTCATGAGCATGTACAGGTAAGATCATGTTCTACCTACAAATCGTTATCTATTTGTTCTACTACAGCATTATCTACAGCTGTTACCAGCATGCCATATCTTGCAGTTTACTTGAAGCTAATCACTACGACGTCACCCAATATGAAGTAGAAAACTCTTTCGGAAGCAATACTTGCCGTTGCACTGGCTTCAGACCGATTCTTGACGCATTCAAAAGCTTTGCTACAGATGCGCCTAAACCTGTTTCCGAAAACGTTCATGATATCGAGGACCTAAGTAATTTAACAATGTGCGAACACAAAGACTCCTGCAAGAAGAAATGTGAAAACTGGTGCTTTGTCAGCCATAATGACGGAGAGCCCGAAACCATGAAGAAAATTAATCTGAAAGACGGCAGCGTGTGGTATAGGGTACATGAGGTGAAAGATATCTTTGAGGTTTTTGATAAGGAAGGTACAGATTCTTACATGCTGGTGAATGGTAATACAGGAAGAGGTATGTTTATATAGTCTTTATATAAATTTTCGTGAAAAATTAAGGATTAAGTAGTAACTTTACTTGTGATTTAATTACAGGCGCGGTTCCAACACTCAAATATCCAAGGGTTTTGATCGACGTTCGTCCAATATCTGAACTAAAAACTTATTTTTTTGACCAAAATTTGGTGGTTGGAGCAGGCATTACCTTGACTGACTTCATGACTTTATTGAAGGCTACGGCTAAAGAAAAGGAAGAATTTGCTTATTTGCAAAAGTTTTACGATCACTTAGATTTGGTAGCTCATATTCCGGTTAGAAATGTAAGTTTATATACGGCTATTTATCAACGAAGCTATGAAAATTAAGATATGGAACTGAATCATTATTTATTTTCAGGTTGGTACTGTAGCAGGAAACCTGATGACCAAACACACACTGCCAACATTTTCCTCTGATATTTTCTTATTATTAGAGACGGTTGGGGCCATTCTAGTGATTGGTTAGTATACATCATGAATTCGCAAAATGAATACAAATTCAATTATTTAACCATTTCGTTATTTAACATAACATTGGTACGTCAAAATATGAATAATTACAATAAATTGATTATATGAAGGAAATTAAATCCACCACAAAATAGTTTAAACACACAAATATGTATATGACATATTACAAGCATTATATTATATTAAATTGTTATCAATTAAAAAATATTAATATACATATATAAATAATAAGTATTTACCTTGTTACAGCTGGAAAGGACGGCAATGTAGAAATGTCCCCAGAAGACTTTATCTACGCAGACATGGCTGGTAGAGTGATAATCCAGTTCAAACTTCCGCCGCTTGCCAAAAACTGCGAATTTGTATCCTTCAAAATTATGCCAAGGTCTCAAAACGCACATGCTCAAGTCAACGCTGGGTTTTTGTACACATTTAACGAGAATGAGAAAGAAGTAGTTTCGTCAGCTAGAATAGTTATCGGAGGGCTCTCAGCCCACTTTGTACACGCTAAAAGAACAGAGCAGTTCGTGGCCAACAAAAAAATATTTACTAATCAAGTTCTGCAACAAGCATTGAAGATTTTAAAAGGAGAACTGTTAGTAGATGAAATCCCAGGCGAAATGAAGCCGCAGTATAGGAAAAAATGTGCCTTGGGATTGTTTTATAAAGCAAGTATTTTGGTTTAAATTTTTTTGGTCTTAATATAATTATATTAACCTTACTTACTGTTTTGTTAATTTTACCAACGTTAATCCCGTTCCAACCAAAATGTATTTCAGGGTCTTCTTGTACTGATCCCGGAGTCCCATCTAAACCATCGTTATAGCTCCGGGGCTAGGGACTTCCGCAAGACCAGACCTCTGTCTAAGGGTGTAGAAGTATACGACACAAATCCCGTAGTATGGCCTGTAGATGAACCCATGCCTAAGCTAGATGCCCTTGTGCAATGTGCAGGGGAAGCTATGTATGTAAACGATCACCCCGCTGAACCTAAGGAGGTGTACTGTGCTTTTGTTACTTCTGATATTGCGACCGGGGAGCTGGTTGATATAGATGCGTCTGCTGCCTTGGTAAGAAAAAGAAATAAATGATTCAGTTTCACTTATGACGTACCTAAATAAAATAATAAATCAAATCAATTAATATTATTTACGGTACAACGATCATAATAATTTGCAAAATAAATAAAAGTGCCTAATTGGCACGGTGTCTAAAACCATCAATAAATCCACAATTTTCTTCTGTTATTTTCAAAAATTAAAGTCGTGTATCAATTCATAACTAATTGTGTTTTTTCATTACAGAAAATACCAGGGGTGTTAGCTTTTTTCTCTGCTAAGGATATTCCAGGGATCAATAGCTTTTTATCATTGAAGGATCCACTACTAACAGTGCAGGAAGAAATATTCGTTTCAAAAACGATTAGCTTTTACGATCAACCAATCGGTTTGGTTGTGGCTGAAACTGATGCTCTGGCACATAGAGCTTCCCTACTCGTCGAAGTCAAATACAAAAAAGATTCAAAAGAGCCCTTGCTAACGATCAATGATGTGAGAGAAAAAGACCCCAGTAGAGTTAATCTATTTTTTGTCAGACCAGCTATTGATAGAGGGTTTAATGTTCAGAAAGTGATTAAGGGTTGTGACAATATTTTCGCACAGTATCATTTTACAATGGAAACTCTGACAAGTGTGTCAAAGCCTAGTGAGACTGGAATGGATGTGATTACTGCAACTCAGTATTTAGACTCAACCCATCTTAGTCTCTCTGACGCATTAAAAATGGAACAGAATAGGTGAGATGAGTCTTGATATTCACTATACACACGGGATAGTTTTTTGAGATAAGAGGGTATGGCCAAATCCAAAACTATGAGACAAAGAGGAAACCGGTCTGAGAAGAAATGACCTTGATTTATGACAAAACAAAAACTGCATTATTTTTAGGGGTTTTTTCAATGAAAACTCCTTTCTCATCTTTTTTATTACTTACGTAGTTTCTAAATTGGCAATACACTCCTATCTTAAAAATTATAGGTAAGATACTACGATAAACAATTACCTTCTAGAATCAAGTTATCCGCTCCTCGCTGTGGAGGCGCTTACGGAGTGAAGATCACGAGGGCAAATTATGTGGCATGCGCAGGTGCGCTGGTTACGTATCTTATGCACCGCCCCTGCCGGTTTGTGCTGAGTATACAAGCCAGTTTAAGGTGTATTGGCAAACGACTTCCATGCACAAGAGACTTTGAAGTAAGTGAACATCAAATACTTTAAGATGAACTAAGGAAACATATCAGAGGAAGGGCAGCAGCTTCCTTCTATTAATATATAACACTTCAACTGCAATTACCAATTATGGTAAGAACACCCCCCCCCCCCCCTTGTTTGGGAGAAGCACGTTCAGCAGTGGACGTAGGGTATGCTGGGGAAGAATGATAAATTTATAACATTGTTATTCACTAAAGGCAGGTGTCAGCGACTCTGGGGAGATCCAGTACTTGGAAACACATGTGTATGTAGACAATGGATGGATAGTCAGTGACCCGGTCGCAGTTCTGGTTGGGGGTGCTGTTAAGAATTGTTACGATGCCAGAAGATGGGCCTTCAAGACGTATGATGTCACCACCGACACGCCTTCTAATACTTATGCCAGGGCTCCAGGTAAGCTTCTTTGCATTATTTATTCTAAGCTATACAATAACCAATACCTAATAACATTGATGAATATATCCTAACCTAAATCATAGCCCAGGGCACCCAGCCTTTAACTAATAAAATACTACAGATATATATTTTATGAGTGAAAGAAAAACCCAGTCTTTTATAGTATTGTACATATGGACATTGGACCTACAAGACACTTATCGAAATTAGAAATGCTTGAGATTGGATGTTTAGATGGATGTTACCTCTTTGCATTGATAAAAGTTTACGAAGCCACGGACAGAAACAAGTATTTAATTAAATATCTAATAAAGTGCAAGTACTTACCTACTAATATATTTTTTCCCTCATAAATAGTACGTTATTAGAACATAGTCTAGCTAGGACATTTATAGGATCATATCTTTGCCACCAATTATCTAGGTGTTTACTTACAAAACAGTTTTTTAATAGGGTCTTTTGAGGCGATCTCAATGACAGAACAAATTATGGAACAGATCTCTTATGAACTTAATCGCGATCCTGTGCAAGTGCGGCTGGCCAATCTAGCGCCTGAGGAGCCTGACGTTGCTGAAATCGTCCAGACCATTCTAAAAGACGGAGAATATGAAAAAAGAAAACAGGAAGTAGAAATGTTTAACAAATTAAATAGATGGAAGAAACGCGGACTCAGAGTGACCATGATGAGCTGGCCCGTAATTATTCTCATAGATTATAATGTCTTGATGTCCATTTATCACGGCGATGGAACTGTTGTGATCACACATTCTAATTGCGAAATAGGACAAGGAATCAACACTCAAGTAGCTCAAACTGTTGCTTACACGCTGAATATTCCACTTGGTAAAGTTCGATGTAGCCCACCGGACGTGACAACATGCCCAAATAGCTTCTCAACTGCTTCCAGTAGAACCACGGAAGCTGTCTGCTATGGAGCAATCAAATGCTGCCAGATTATTTTAGATCGTCTCGCTACCGTAAGGGAGGTCTTGAATAATCCCACCTGGGAGGTCCTGATCGAATCTGCGTTTGTAAGAGGAATCAATTTGCAAGCGTCTTACAAAGTCAATTCAAACGATCAAACAGCATACAGATCGGCTGGAGCGTGTATAGCTGAAGTTGAATTAGATATATTGACTGGAGAACATGAGATTTTGCGAGTTGATATTATAGAAGACACGGGTACTAGTATCAATCCCGAATTAGATATCGGCCAGGTAAATTTGTTCATAGTAATTATCGAAACATTGAAGGCGTTAACAAAGAATGCCTTGTACTTTATTTGTTTGTTAACAGATTGAAGGAGCTTTTATCATGGGCGTTGGTTATTGGACTCACGAAGAGCTTATCTATGACAAGAAGACTGGGGAACTACTGACCGACCGCACCTGGTACTACAAGGTGCCACTTGCTAAGGATATACCAATTGATTTTAGGGTCCAACTGAGGAGGAACTCTTTTAATCCAGTAGGAACTTTAGGAGCTAAAGGTATGTTCAGATAAGGCAGAATATGGTTAGTTTTTGTAATTTTTTGGGGTTTCCCACCGAAGAAAAAAAAACCTTTAACGGCTATAACTGTATCATCTGCCAGTTTGCTCGGAATCTACTGTTCCAATTAAGTTTTGTACGTACACATGAATTTCTTGTGACCCAAACATATATGCAATATGAAATGAAATTAATTTTGAGTTTGGGAAGTAAACATTGTGATATTATTACAGCTGTGGCGGAGACTCCAATATGTCTATCCATAGTCATTGCATTTGCTCTGCGAGCAGCGATAGTGTCTTCGCGGGAAGAGTCAGGATACCCTGCAAATAAATGGTTCAGTGTTGGTAAGATATGGTTATGGTGGTTGGTACATACGACGGAGGAAATTTTGATATCACAATACATGCAATATTATTCATCATTAGCCTATATTAGTCCACTGCTGGACATAGGCCTCCTCCAATAAGCGCCATAGCGCCCTGTCTTCAGCTTGCCGCATCCAGCATCTACCTGCAGTCTTTCGCAGGTCGTCATCCCACCTGGTCGGAGGGCGTCCTACACTACGTTTACCGAGTCGTGGTCTCCACTCGAGAACACGTTTGCCCAAGCGGCCGTCGGTTCTTCTCGAGATATGGCCGTCCCACTGCCACTTCAGCTTGCTAATTCTGCAAAAGTATTATCCCAGCTGTATTATCTTTACGTAACGTGTAGTATCTTTACGTTTTTTTGTAACGAATACATCCGACAGAGAACCAAAGTTATCGACATAGCTCTGAGAATTAGCAAGCTGAAGTGGCAGTGGGCCGGCCATATCTCGCGAAGAACCGACCCGTCCGTCCCGAACCGTCCATGAGGTAATCAAACACTTCAACAACTCATATTAAAACTACCAGTATACTATCAATTTATCTAGTACCTAAAATACAATCTCTGCTTAATTTGGGTCTAGATTAATAGTCCAGCATTATTTATATCTGCACATGCACAGAGAAAATGATGCAAAGTCGAGTTCGAACACCGACGAAAGATAAAATGAAATAAATTAATCATCAATTTAATTCAGTTTTACCCCTTTAATTACAATTAGTAAAATACACATATTAAGCATTCAATCAAATATCTCAAACAAAAACCTGAATTTGCGGTCCGTTTCGTTGAAATTATTGAAACATGTACAAGTAAGAGAAGACGGACGGATGGAATGGCCTTGCTGTTTATCCGATGTGTCTATCCAACAGTTTCACAGCAATCATGAATCTACTTATAATATGTACATATTTGTGATCCTTTATTAACGTTTACTAATCCTAGATTATTTAAAAAAGTCGGTCCTTCTATTAGGCATGTCAATGTGCGCGCATCGAGTTGAATTCAATATCAAAATCATTTTCTTTGGCTACTTAGGTAGTCCGAGGCACCCCCACATTCCTGTGTACTACAGAATGTATCAAAAGAAAATTAAAAGGACTTTTGGCGAACACTTATATAGGACTATTATATTTATTGATGTAAGTTTTTTTCAGATGGTCCATTTACTCTTGCGGCGAATGTTCTGTCTGCTGATGTGTATCTCGAGGAGTTCTTATTTAAATGATGATATTGTAGTGATTAACTGTGTACTCCGGTCTAGGATCCAAGATAATTTTATGTCGACTTGAATGAAAACAACTAAAAATTATTAACATAACACAAAACAAGAAGGTTATCACTTATGTTTTCTTAAGTTTATTATTACACAGGCGCAGCGTAAAGTATATTATTTACATTTTAGTTTTGTATTTTAAAAAGCACCTACTTGTAAACTTATTACTTACAATAAATAAAAAAACCTTATTATGATATTATTGTTTTAATTAGATTTGCTTTTAGCAGGAAACCAGGTATGTAGATTTATGAACTACTAAACTAAAAAAGCCCGCCAAACGATTGAGACCAATCTCCACCCCTTGCTGGTTGTGGTTGGCACGAAAAACTCAAATTAAAAACGAAAAACATTCTGAGACACCCTTTTCATTCACATTAACGCATTCGCTGCCGGCGGGGGCTGTAAGGGTTGCCCATAACCAGAGGAGGGACAGGTACACGCAGGTAACAGTAGTACGTAAAAAGTTTGAGTAACGCGTTAAAACTACCAAATTTGGTAAAATAACAAAAAGCTTAAAAAGATGGTAGTAAACCGGCCAAGTGCGAGTCGGACTGGCGCAGCAAGGGTTCCAAACCATCCTACTTATAAACGCGAAAGTTTGTAAGTATGGATGGATGTTACTCTTTCACGTAAAAACTACTGAATGGATTTTAATGAAACTTTACAATAATAATAGATAATACATCAGAATAACACATAGGCTACAATTTATAAAGATATATTGTATATTATCCAAAATACCTATCCACCACGCGGGTGAAACCACGGGGCGCAGTTAGTTATCTATAAAAATGGCAAAATATTTGTTTTATTTTAATTTAACTATTTATTTTTAAAGTGAATATATAACTAAATATTCAATTAATATTTCAAGCGTCTGAATGTTGCCGTTATCAATATCGAGCAAAAAAATGTTTGTTTGAAAAACACGTTTGTTGTATGGGAGCCCATAGACAGCATTTTTTCGTTTATGTGGGAATATTTATTTTATTCTGTTTCTTAGCACGGTGTTATAGTTTTCCTAAGGACAAAAATCTTTGATAAAACAGACACAATAGAAAAATGTAAAAACTAAAATCAAAGAACCTAGCTTCATGAACGCTAAAGAAAATGTTTATTCATGTCAACTGCAATATAAATGATCTAGATCCAGGTCACTAAGCTGTTTGTCGGAGTGCAACTCTTATCTACAATTCAGATCTCAGCTTTGCCGGACAAAACGAAAAAATAGATTGTTACTAACTTCTGCCCACGGCTTTGAGTGCGATGTTTTTAAGATAAAATTAGCTTACTTTGATTAGCACTTTTCCATCCATTTTCATTTCATTTATTTATTTATTCTCAAACAATTTACATTGTGTCGTATTTTTTTTACATACGTACATGTTAATTAAAAGACTAGACATACAAAAATAAACACTAGACAGAAAAAACGAGTACAAAAATAAGTCACTTTTGTACAATAGACAATTGAAAAACATTATAATTGTCGTCTTCTGAACCGCTTTTCCGAAAAAAGGCAGGTGTTGTTTACATATTGTTTGAGACCTACACATACAAAGAGAAGTTTGACTTTAACACCTTGATTACTCGGAGTAGACTGACTTTATTTTTGCTCTACAAACTATTTAGCCCTAGACCGTGCGTTCCCATCAGCGCGATCTAGAGCTCATAAACTTTTACTAGCGCCATCTAGTTAAGTATATCGGAACTAATACATGTCACGTGGCTACTATATTTAACACACAGTGAACCTTTATTTATTTGAAGCTGGTTAGTAGCAATTTCGGTTTATGCTAGATAACATTAAAGAACCTTCGTCAAAAGTCACCGATTCGAGTATCTACTCATACAGGAAATATGATATCACGAACAACACGCCCGGGGCCCCACTACTCCGTACCCCTTTCCCTCTATCTTTTCTTGCTCTACATTATTCAAACGCCATCAGCGTATTCCCCCTGATCTATTCAATACTTACTTAACGAGTTATTGAGTCACGTTTGCCAATTTTGATTCCTATTCATTCGAGATCCGCATTGTGTTGTTTTTTTCATGTCATCGTTCATCTATTGAAAAGGACCTACGGTCATCCTTCTCAGAATCTAATAAATACGAAAAATAAGGTCACCTTGAGTTGGGCTTGGTGGTAATTTTTCGATAGAGTGAATTTGCGCATCGAGTTTCGAATTAACGTAATTATATACAATACAATACAAAAATTCTTTATTGTACACCATAATCAAATCAATCATTACAAAAATACATTATATGCGACAAGTAAAATGGGCGGCTTTATCGCTTAGAAGCGATCTCTTCCAGGCAACATTTGAATGGAAATAAATGTATGAATTTAAGAAAAGTCAGGCGGTGTACCACATGTGTATATACCGCGTAATCTAAATATGAAACATTTTCAGTACATACGTAGCGTCTAAACCATTCTTGCATTTTTTTTTTGGTCTTATTCTACCAAACACCATGGGTCACTGCTGAACATAGGTCTACCCTAATGAGCACTTTTGCGCCCTGTCTTCAGCTTGCCGCATTCAGCACCTGCTTTTTTAGTCTTTCGCAGGTCGTCATCCCACCTGACCGGAGGGCGTCCTGCACTACGCCTGCCGAGTTGCGGTCTCTACTCAAAAACACGTTTACTCCAGCAGTTGTCGGTTTTCCGCGAGATATAGCCGGCCGACTGCCAGTTCAGCTTGCTTAATTGTAGAGCTCTATCGATATCCTGGTTCTATATTATATATTCGTTACGAATTCTATCTTTCAGAAATAGAGGAAGTTTCGAATTTAAACACCATTCGGTATTCAGTCAGTATTGACTACCGAACTTACTTACAACCGAATGAAGATGAGGTACGTACCTACATTTAAAGCAAATTCTCGACCTTAAAAAACTTATGCTTGGTCGTTTTCTTCAGTCAAATAATTGGACTTTGAATGGGTTATTAAAAAGGGAATCATAAAACTTTGATGCCTTGAAGCCCAATTAACTTTTAAAAGTATAAATTGGACGAAGTTTTCAGAAGTGAAAAAAGGATGTTTACCTTTGATAACTTTTACCTACGGGCTCAAAATAATTGCAAACGTAGGTAGAAAAGTCTCTACCCAACAATATTGCTGAAATATTTCTCGGCCTTCGTCCAAAATCACAATAGATTTTCTCAAAGTAATATTTTACCGGGTGGGTTCAACTTTTTATGATATATTTTCTATTATCGCTAGTTATGAAAAAGTCTTTGTAAAGAAAAATGAAATACCATAATAGATTACCTGATTTAGATAACCTGAGGTACACCCCCTGCCTTTTCTTAAACTCATATAATTCTTTCCATCCAAAGGTTGCCTGGAAGAGATCGCTTCTAAGCGATAAGGCCGCCCATTGTACCTGTCGCATTTAATGTATTTTTGTAATGATTAATTTGATTATGGTGTACAATAAAGAATTTTTGTATTGTATTGTATTGTATAATATCCATGTTCGAAGGGAAAAGACAAGACCTGTCTACAATTTTCTATTTGCCCGGTAAGGACAGGCTTGCATTTAACGTTATAGTCATTTGTACGTACACAGGCATAATAGGGACGACCGATGTGGCGCGGTGGGCGAAGGTCCGCCTGCGAAGCAGGAGGTTGCGGGTTCGATTCCTGACTAGGAACAATTGTGTGTACGATCTGCAGATATTTGTACCGGGTGTTCTGGTCGTTTTCTATGTATAATAAAAAATATCTATCTATGTAATATATAGTATTATGTAAATCAGTTATCTAGTACCCATAACACAAGCTCTGCTTACCATGGGGCTAGATAATGTGTCAATTGTCCAGCACTATTTATTTATTTATTTTATTTAATACCGCTAAGTAAAGGTATATACTTGGCGGTATATAACTGTGTCATGTCCGTGACATTGACGCCCCCGTTTTGGTTTTAGATTATTCTACTTGTTGTTTTTTTAATAAAACGGCTTGCTATCTTCAATTCACCGAAAGATTTTTGTTTTATAATATTTCTGTTGTGATCTTAGAGAAAGTTATTATACTTTCTCTAAGGTTATGATCAAAATTGACTTCAAACGAGTTTAGCTAACAATGAACGCCACTGTACTTGTACAAGCTTAGAACAACCACGTAACCTCGGGTCTGAAGTGGTCTATCGCCAAACGTGTTTTTCTTCGATTTCCCGTACATTGGCACATTGAGCGGGTAGTATTTGCTATAAATGTCTTCCGTTTTCTCACGTTTAGAAGAAAGGGTCGACCCCGCACCTGTTATCCAATTTGTCAAGTTGTCGTAGCACTATCTATGCCGTCCGAAACGTCCGATGGGTTTTTTGCTGCGGTAACTTTAGGCTTACTTATCCGGTAATTCAGCGGTGAAAGGAGTTTCTACTCAAAGAGATTTGTTGTTCCTTGTAAATGTATTCAAATATTTTATAACTTTGCGACTTAATGTAAGCTTAACCCGCAAGGAAAGAGTTAGGTTTATTTTTCCTAGAAAATTTACCGCGTAGCTCCTTAAATGTAGGCAGTTATAAGAAAAAGAGTTTTGTAAGACTTTAAAAATTTACGACGGTTAATATGATCTTTGTTACTTAAAATAAGAGTTACAAAATATCGAGAATTTTAGTTTGATTCTTGAACAATGAGCTCATAGCTACATAGTGAAGCACAGTACAAAAGTAAACACGGCTCTGAATATTGCGAGAAAAAAAGTAAAAAATTGAGGACGGGAAAACTTTTGGTGTGGGCTTTGGCAGCTGCCGCGTTACGTGTGGGCATAACAGCGCTTCAAAACACGTACTAGGTAACAAAAAGTGTCGACTAAAACGACATTTTTTCACAGCAGGGGCTAAATTCTGTTTACCAATCGCTTTACACAATGGTATTTTATGAAAATGGTCATAGTAAAGATATCATCACCACCTGCGAAAGACGGTAGATGCTGGATGCGTCAAGCTGAAGACAGGGCGCTATGGCGCTCATTGGGGAGGCCTATGTCCAGCAGTGGACTAATATAGGCTGATGATGATGATGAAAGATATCATCGCAGAATCGTTGTGTCTAGAATCGTCCTTAGAAAATCGAGTATAAAAAAGATATTGATGCAATGCTTTCAACCGTGACACTTTGGACGCGTGTAACTCTATCTGTAGTTTCTTTCAAATAAGATGCTTCCTTAATTAAGTAGCATGTAGTAAAATGAATTACTCAATCGAATTATCACTAATTTGCACCATCAATACACAAAAAAAATAACAAAAACATGTAATCTAATTTAAGCAACCGTAGTTCTAATTGTTAGTTACCTTTTTTCTGTCTTGTTTTAATAACCTGTAATAGATAGTAACAATAATAACTCTACCTGCTCGATAATATTTATATTATAGCAGCACGTGCATGTGTCTATTTTGCAATCAAGTTGTGATCAAGCTTTATGTACCTAACCTCATAATTTAATAAATAAATAAATAAATAATGCTGTACAATTCACACAGCATTATCTAGCCCCATGGTAAGCAGAGCTTGTGTTATGGGTACTAGATAACTGATATACATAATACAATAGATTACATAGATAGATATTTTTTTATTATATATATAGAAAACGACCAGAACACCCGAAACAAATATCTGCAGATCGTACACACATTTGTTCCGAGGCGGGAATCGAACCCGCAACCTCATGCGTCGCAAGCGGACCTTCAACCACCGCGCCACATTGGTCGTCAAAAATTTAATGTGATTATGATATGTTTTGTACGTTAAATAAATAAAATAAAAACAATAACGTATAATGTATTAATCCTTTTTACATTTATCTTAATTATGTTGTATAAAATGTTATATTTTGTTGTTATTTTTTTTACATCATCTGGATGCACCGTGAAGTAGAAAAATGTGTCATTCTGTGACGATACTATTGTCATAGTTCAGCGATTAACTTAGCAGGATAGGCCTGTAAAAAAAGCTGTGGCATTCAGCTCAACATTTTCCTTGCGTTCCCAATATGCATATGTACACCCGTTAAACATGTTTTACGTTACATAGGTAAAGTTGGTTGCAATTTTTTTATTTAAATCTACTTCGATTAATAAATGTATTGTATTATATGTTTACTAAAATAAGAGGTTGATTGAAGGAGGCCTGCGTCCAGCAGTGGAGACATATACTCGTAGGCTGTTGAGATTTGATGAGGTGAGGAAAGTTTGTTTCACTAATCGGATTCCATTTTAATTGATAGCCTACACTGCCTGGCACGCGTCCAGATTTCCAATGTTGTGATGAGAACCACTTATATTAGACGATAGGCCATTAAAATTAATTGCATTTAAAGCAGCTTCTGATATAATTGTGAAAAATATGTAAAGGGTCTTTTGATAAACACTTCCTATCTTTACTTATTATCACTACTTACATAGTATAATATAAAACAAAGTCGCTTCCCGCTTTCTGTCTGTCCCTACGTATGCCTTAGATCTTTAAAGCTACCTACTCAACGAATTTTGACGCGGCTTCGCTTGGGTGGAAAATCTACCTATGTGGTAATTATAATATTCCTACGAAAATTATAAACGCAAAAGTTTGTAAGTATGGATGGATGGATGGATGTTTGTTACTCTTTCACGTAAAAACTACTGAATGGATTTTAATGAAACTTTACAATAATATAGCTTATACATCAGAATAACAAATATGTTGTACAATGGGGGGCCTTATCGCTTAAAGCGATCTCTGCCAGGAAAAGCTACATTTCAGTAATATTGGCTTCAAACCGTCTAAGTCCGGAAGTCTGCCTGTCCTACTAATATTATGAAGGTGAAAGTTTATGCAATGCTGTGCAGATGTTTGGCTGAAGACAGCGCCAAAACTTTCAAATGGATCAGGCACAAATAAAGATCTGGACGCAGAATAATATATTAGCTAGTATTTTTATTTAAAACGAGAGCGAAGCCGCGGGTAGAAGCTAGCACATAATAAAATAAAGTCCCCGTGGCGTCTGAACTGAACGCGCTCAACAACTACGAAACGGGTTTTAATACGATTTACAATAAGCCGTATTCAAATCTGGACAATGGTCGAAGCGATTCGTGGGGGATATGTAATATAGGTACCTAAGTTGGTATGGTTTTATGTAAATTGGCTAAACCACGACTATGATTACTGAAGTCAATTGAGAGCCTTATTAATGTGCGCCGCGTAAACCAACATGAATTTGTAAGAAAATCATTCAAAATCATCGTATTGTATTTATTAAAAAGATTTTGCAAAAACTAAAACCCAAAAAACCAATCGATTGGTTATCTAATACCAATGAAAATGATAAAGTCAATGTGAATGAAAAAAAGCCTCTTTGAAAGGTTTATAAAATTGCCTACAACTAAACCAGCAAGGCCGGGGCAGTTGATGAATATGCTTTATTCAACAAGCAGCAGCAAACTTTTCTGAAATCAGTGAATAATTAATAAAAGTTAATAAAATTAAACAAGAGTTATTAAAACATATTTTATTTAACATTGTACTACAGTACTAAACTTAGGTAAACGGCCTAGATAAATTTATTTACAACATTATTACGATTTATAAAGAGTGAAAAATGATTTCATTTTTAAGTTTGAATAAATTAAATAAGAAAATATAAAATCAAAAGTATTTACAATGTTTCGCAATCCCTGTTTTATTAAAATTTGGCAATAAGGATTATAAACTTGTCTTAAAAAATATACCTAAAAATTTGCTTATAATATTTTCATTTGTTTAGGTACATTTTATCGAGTAAGTAGTAACCATTATATATGGAGTTATTCTGTGCTAGTAGGTAACTTGTATATTATAACTAGGTACTCTATCTTGTACATGTACAAGACATTGAACAGGTAACTGTAGTAGACATATCGCATTTCTGCCCAAACTTGGGCGGGCGCGAACCGTCCAAAGTCAGACCCAGTCCAGGCTAGATTAATCATAAGCTTGCTCATAAGGATTTTAATTTGTATTTTGACATTTAAGTTTCACTAATAATAATTGTCTTACTGACTTTAAATTATTTTTGTTTAATACAATCTTTATTATTTGAAACTTTGTACGAAGTTAACCCATGAATGAACAAAACAAAATTAATGAACCTATGAAATTAAAAACGGATACAAATCAACGGATATTTCTGAATAACACATTCATTCAATTTCTAAATCAGGAACCCTTGAACTTATCCGTGGTAAGTTTGTAACTATTAACAGAAGGTTAAAGTGCTCTCCAATACTCAATACTCAGTGGTTTATTGCTTACATGAGTACAAATAGGTCTTTAAATAATATAACAGAAGTGTTATATTATTTAAAGTGTGGCGAGCCAATGGGGAGGGTAGACGAAGATACAGGCAGCTTTCGAAATATACCAAATTTTTTGTCGATGATCTGACTTTTTGTACGCCTCTTACCGGCCCGCAAGATTTTTGACCGCGGGCGGGTGCCAAAGTGAAAATTCAAATTAAATCTATATTTCTATTATAATTATTTTCGGCCAGCGCGTCCTTTTCTACTATGTTATGAAGAAATAATCGTATAGTACATCAGCGTGGGAAGACGTTATAAAGGAATGTAGCAAGTTCTTGTACTATTTACAACTGTGATGTGAGCAGACATGTTTACAGCATGTATTCTTTCAGGAACTTTTCCAGCGCGTGGTAGAGATGGGGCCTCACGCCAATGAGTCCGTGGTCTTCGTCTGTGTAACTCTGCAAAAAGCAAGTACAAATTAGTACCAGCCAATTAGATCAGCGCTGCGTGTATTGGTTCTATCAGTACCCGCAGCATTCATGCTGAGCCATTTCCTACTTTTTTAGCTACAAACCACATAGTATAACCAAATGTACTTTTATAATTAGTTTTAAGATCTTGTACCTATGTGTGATTGGTTGTAGTTAAAAATAAAATATCTTTCTTTCTTTGACATTTTGACAATGGAACTAACTACCTGGTAATTCAGAACTGACCTGTTAGTATTTACTTGCCGTACAATAGAGTTTTTTAAATGTTTCGCCTCGCGTACGCGTAAAAAGAGCTTTGCTAACTACATTTATTTCTTAGCGAAATTTTTCGTACATTGGCATGTGCATTTCATTCACTTGTTGTATTTGCGACAATAGAGAATACCGTAATATTGGAAAGAAACAATAATCAAACCACTATAAAATAATGTTTTCCAAGCGGCGCGCGGCGTGAAATAATCCATACCCTTTTCAGATACGAGAAATATTTCCCAAGGCTTGTAGCAGAAGCCACTTAGGGTATTTAAATATTTTCATTTTGAAAGAACCATTACCCAAGTAAGTAAATAACGTCAAATAAGAAACATGGCCACACAATATCAAAGAAGCTGCTTAAGCTCAGTGGCTTCGTCCCGAAGGATCAATTCGCTGAGACGGCTAATATCCTAAAGAGGCCATAATTTATATAAACGGCTTGTCGTTTCTGGGCCGGACATGCCCGTCCTGTGTCAAGAGAATGGATGGCGAACCTTTCTCCGATTGCGTTCGTGGTTGCTAAATCTAACAATAAGTTACTAGGATGATATTGGGCCAACTAACTCTGTTTATTTTTGACTGATTTTGTTAGCTTTTTCGTATAAATAAGACATTTTGGTACTTTCCTAGTACAGGTTTATAAAAACCTGTACCTACTAGGTATTGCAATTTATTATAAGTCAAGCAACCTGCGCTTTTTCCTTCTTCGAAGTTTTCATTACAAAATGTAAAGGCTAGCTGGTCAATAGATTACAATTCCATTCCAGACAGCAGGTACAGTTTCTTGAAGCCAGACTCAGACAGAGTAGGTACTATAATAGGTACTGGTACAAAAAACCCTGGCTTCAAGAAACTGTTAACTGCTGACTGTAATTGAATTGCAAACTATTGACCAGCCAGCCTTTACATTTGTAATGAAAATTTCAAAGGAAAAAGCGCAGATTGCTTGACTTATAATAAATTGCAAAAAGCTATTAAGCCAGTAAGCTAGTAATCCTAAAAAGCTAGTAGCGTTGCCTTGCATTTGCAACTTTCTTGTAGAGTATAGTGGAATTTAGAAATCCTTACCATCTGCGTGAAGTATACGTCACTCCTCTGTAGCAGCCTTGACAAAAGCATGGCGTGTTGGTAATGCACGTTGTCGTCTGCCGTGCCGTGGATCAAGAAATAGCTCTTATTCCGATAGGCTGTGACCTGGCAAAGAACAATGGTTTCTTGGGTCACTTCGATAAGAAGAAAAAAATTTTGAAACTATCTTGGTTATTAACACAAAAGGCATCATGGCGCATGAAACTGTGTCGAAATATTGGAAAACTCAAAAATCAATCAAATTCTAATCGAAGTCATTTAAACGGGATTTAATATCTAGTTAAATTGTATTTGTCAAGTACAATTTTAATAAGCATAAAGAAATAAACGTTATTTTTTGTTATCCTACAAATAAGTACAAAGGCGAAAGTTTGTTAAACCCTGCGGTTTGAGGTGTTTTGGCAAAGTACTGAACGGGACGGGCTGATATTTTTCATGGACGTATGTATTTCATCGATCTGGAATAACATTCATTATTTATAATTATTTGACGATTAGTTTAGATTCTACCGCGTTTTTGTGGGTACCTACTAGGTGCAGTGGAATTTACGTAGGCTAAGTAGAAAAGCATAACTCTTTATGTATCATAGATCCAGTTGGCTTCACCGTAGTCGAGTAAAAGTTTACCAAGCAATCAAAAGTTTTAACCTCGACGGGATAAGTAATCTTGATCGTAGAACGGGGACATTACTACGACGACGGGTTGCGATATTTATTTATTTTCAAAATTTTGGGAAAATTACAGCTAGGTCTTAAAAATAGTTACTTTCTTAATACATGCCGGTAAATACCAGCATAAAGCAAAAAAAAAATATATTAGCTTTTCTTTTCTGCAGAGCTTACAGATCAGATAATACCTACCTAGTATGTCCAAACGCCATATCTTATTAAAACTTTAATTTTGAACGAGTAAAATACCTTCATATGTACATAGAAGAAGAAGACGTAGAATGACAGTTAGTAGATATAAGCGAGATGTTGTCATAAAAATTCGACAAGTTAGTGTTGACCCCTAAAAAGCTTGCGATGGCGTCAATTCCAGACGCAGAGCCATCTAGGAAGAAGTTGAAGATGAAGTCTCAATTTCCTATTCGTATACGTGCACTTGTTTGTGTCAAAGTACTGAAGTTAATGTTTGTCAACTCGCACATTGATAAGTTTTTGGTTTTGTCAAACAAATGTGTAGTAGGTAAATATTTCACTTACCACATCCGGTGCGAGTAACGACGACTGTGCGTATCCCTGAACGTTGTTAGTCGGTACGTCCATGTAACGTTCAGTGTAGATAGAGTCTGAAACAAAATGAACCTGAATTTCTCCAAAATCGAATGCGTCCTGTACACGTTGGGCCAATGCGTTGGGCCAACGTGTAGAGACCTACTTGGCGCAATTTGGAAGTTGGCGGCCAACGTTGGCTCGCAAACAGACTAGTTTCGGGTTTTCGTGCACACATTAAAGGATCTTGGCGTCTTATCCAGTTCGACTCTATTCGTCAGCAAAGACAGTCGTGTTGCGTGCGTGTGTGATTTACTGAGAGGTTTTTTTATATCGTACGCCAATGTGTGAACGCCATCCTATCAGTTGGCCCAACGCATTGGCCCAACGTGTACAGGACGCATAATCAAGGCCATAGTATGTATTATATTATCTGTGGCCATAGGGACACCGGTCGTTAGGATACGCGATATAACGTTAGCATTATGCATGTCCATTCTGTCGCTCGAGCGAGCTACAGTGCAGAAACATAATATAAGGTACTCTTTGTTGCGAAAAATTGGCGATAAGGTAGCATTCGGACATCGGCGGAGGCGGCACGGCAGCCGCGGCCCGTCAGCCGCGACCGTGGTCCAAGGGCGGATCCAGCTTTGGTGCCAGGGGGGGGTCACATAGTCGTGGTCAAGTCACAAAAAGTTATAATTAAATTTTTATAATCATACATAAAAGTAAAAAGTAGGTATTTTATTAATGTATGTATAGTCTGGCAAAAACGGAACAGCAAACAAAACGAACCCTGAAAATATAGGATGTAAGGACTTGGTATTGATAGATAATGGGTAGATTAAGCGGCGGGCGAGCTGCGTTAATTTTGGACTTTGGTGAGGTCAGTTTAGCAAGAACAACGAGGAAGCACACACAGTACAACGGCGGAGGAACGACGGAGATAAACGCAGCATTTCAGAGATTTTTTAGGCGACACAAAATAAATATATAACGGGAGTGGAGCGAGCCGCCGAAATTTTTGTTACTTTTCTCAAACTAGTTAAGAAGAGTATGAAAAAATAAACAAAAAGGAGCGGGAGCCCTGAAAGTGAAACAGTATTTTTGCAAGTTTTCGTGTCTGGAAATTATCTTAATGTGAGCACTTGACTACACAAGAAAAAGAAGACATTGTCGGCGAGCGGAGCGAGCCGCGAAAATGTTGTGGTTTTCGTTAGAATTTTTTAAAGTTTTTCGCTTTATTCTATAGCCAGAAGGAACAATTGTTATTGGTTTGTGGAACTTTTTGGTAGATTTTTGCGTAATTTTTTAAAGTGGGGTTGGCTTTTTTCTACGGCCCGAAGGAACAATTGCTATTGGTTTGTGGAACTTATCGCGAAAAACGACGAAACGAGAGAGCGCAGCATTTCGAGATATTTTGGCGATACAAAAGAAACGTCACTATACAAAAGATATAACTGCGGAGCGAGCCGCCGAAATTTTTGTTACTTTTCTCAAACTATTACTTTTCTTGTACGAAAAAATTATTATAAAGGAGCGGAGCAAGAGCTGAAAATGCAAGACTATTTTTGCTAGTTTTCGTGTTTGGCAAAATTATCTTAATGTGAGCACTTGACTACCCAAGAAACAGAAGAAATTGCCGGCGAGCGGAGCTAGCCGCAAATTTTTTGTGGTTTTCCTTAGAATTTTGTGTTATTTTTTAAAGTTTTTCGCTTTTTTCTATAGTCGGAAGGAACAATTGTTATTGGTTTGTGGAACTAATCGCGAAAAAATTGTTGTCTCCTTAGATTTTTATGTGCCCTCAAAGGGCACAAAAAAAATCTGATTTTGCGCTATTTGTTAAAATAGGTGCCGTTGCTTTTGCAGAACTGATACGCAACATAACAAAACGCCCAAAACACGAGTAATATCGGCGAGCGGAGCGAGCCCCGATTTTTTCTTACCGCAGTGTATACGCGGTTAACCATATTGTTATGTTGCATGTTAGGTAGAATAGACTCTAAAATTAAAATTTATTTAAGGTTTCGGGCATTTTCTAGTGATTTTTTATACCTTAACTAAGATTAGGGGGGTAATGACCTCGACCACCCCCTGGGACCGCGCATGGGTCCAGGGTCACCAACCCTAAAAAATATTTACCCCTAAACATAAGTCAGTGTCACACGAAATGTGACATCAGATGAAAGGAGGCGGTGGCGCGGTAAAATTCAAATTTTCGATGCGTTCGTTCCCGAATAATGCGTTTGCCATCATACAAAATATTAATTTATAATAAATTGATTAAATATTGAAGGTTTACGTAAAATCTATATTGTAACAAAAAAAATATCCTTACTTAAAACCATTACCTATGTTTAACAATTTTAAATAGTGGTCCACGGTGGACCCAGCCCAGGGGGGGGTCATGACCCCCATGACCCACCCCCTGGATCCGCCCTTGCCCTTGCCTTTGTAGGGATTTGTATACAATACTTTGACAGTTTGACGCCGCCGTGCCGCTCCGGAGGCAAAACGGTCGCGCTCCCCTTTCTTTTTTGTTCGATACACGAGTACAATGCACGACTATTCGCACTGACTCCTGTTTGACTACTGCGCGTGGCAGTCGCTACCCGCTGCTATCCTAAAGCTTCTGGCAGCGCCGCACAGTAGTGACAATGGGTCCCGGCCGCCACCATCGCCGAGATCCGAATGCTACCTTTAGACTAGCCCCTGATGATGGAGATGACGTACCATAGAACCGCCAGTCGACGACGGGTGCGACGGCGGCGGCGCAACGGAACACGTCGCCGCCTCGCGCCAGAGCAAGCGATGCTGCGTAGCCGCCGTAAGACCAGCCCCAGATGCAAGTGCGGTTCGCGTCTATCCATGGGTAGTTATCTTGGAGGTACCTGTTTGGAAGAAACATGAATAAGGTTTATTATTTGATTCGTTAGTCATGTTACTTAGCTAGGGTTCGGTAAACATTATCACAAGTTCCTACAGATTACCTTTGAGCCATAATAGGTGGAATACCTAAATATTCATATTTTATTTTTAGAATAGAATATTCTTGTCACCATCGGGTGCCACGCTATAATCTCACCTGTGAGTAAGTAAAGTGTCTTAGTCAAAGTCGCAATAACTACGAATTCTCCTGCGAGCTAAACTTAGACATAAAAAATGATACTTCCTACATCTGCACCGCATGTAGCCTGGATTTTATCAGCAACGCTTCTCTATGTGGCGTTGGTGATGATGATTCTTTGTTAATGGCAACTGTGTCTGGTTGGACACTTTTCGGACCGTGTCAAGTAATGGAAAATAATAGTCAAATCAATGAGTTATAAAATTATGAGCATTCTTTGATATTTTCACCAGAGCCTAGTTCGTTATCTAGCAGGTACCACGTGCAGGTTAGGTTGGCTTGGGAGACGAGATCTTGGAGTCCGCGAGACGAGATCAGCTTAAACCCAATGCCACACCCCGTGTGGCATTGGGTTTAAGCTGAATATATTGACGTGAATGTATGAAAAATCTTACTTGGTTACAGTAATCTGGTCCTCGATCTCCACAGTGCCTAATGCTCGGTTGACCGCGAACATGTTTTCGACGCCGCGCAGGCCGGAGCCCCGACCGTCGATGGAGGCCACGGCGATGCCCCAGCGGCTGACCAGCGAGCTCTCCCAGCCGACACTCCATTGCTTGGTGACCACCGCTGTGTCGGGGCCGCCGTAGCTAAAAATTCATTTTTTAACATTAAAAATGTGAATCTCTCTTCGAAAATCTATGCTGCCTGTGACGTAATGGTTGAATGGATCAAGTGGAATTATGTAGTTGTAAGTTTATAGATAATTCCTGAGGTTGGACATAATGTCTAACCAAATTATATTAATAGTCTAAGAAGGAATTCTTATTTCAATATCCTTTTTTTTCTTCGTCTTTCCAATAGTTATGCTTGCTTCTGCCCGACGCTTCGCCCGCGTTTTTTCTATGTAAAAGTGTAATCTATGATATCATAGGTATTGAAATAAGAATTAATTCTCAGACTATTAATATTATTTCGAGAATTGCAGCAGGAGGCTATAACTACGAAGGCCCTCTGCTAACATGAATTTAATTAAAAGGAATAAACAATAAGAAACATACACATAAACCAGCAAAGGCATGTTAGTTCTGTTCAAGTAGTCAGCTGGCACTGACAACTGGACATCTGCATTCTGTATACCAGGTCCAAGAGGCACCGAGAGGGGGACGATTGTGGGCAGAACTCGGGTGGCTACCATCTGGGCGACGTCGGCGCTCTCTTCCCATACTCTAATGAATGTACCGTTCTGAAAGGAGAAACACATTGCGCCTCAGTTTAAATTTAAATATATATACATTTTACGCCCGTAGTAGTCGCTCGGGTAAAGCCGCTCGTCGAACCATCGCAGACGCACCATGTAAGAATACTCTCGTTTTCACAGTGGAATTGTGGCTGAGATGAGACGAGAACCTACGTGGATCCTCGAGGCGAGGCTACCAGGGTAGACATTCGTGCGCGGCATGTCTGGATGTCGCGTCTGGCATGTCCTGTTGTGATGGCAATATGGCAATGAATGGGTTCAGTACAATTCAATTTAAAATTTATTTATTAAAACATCAGGTATTAAAGCATGAACTTATAAGCTAGTGTATGTACATGTTTAATCCTAGCCTTAGAAACAATTTAATTTCAAACGTTTAGTAAGTAATCTACTTGACACAAAAAGTTATGGTATTGATGTTAATTTAAATAAACTATGACGAATTCTGGCTGGCTGGCAATATGAGAATGAATGGGTTATGGTATGCTTGGCGACCTGCACTTTCGAGCCACATCAGCATTCTTTAGACTTAATATCGCCTTTCTTTGTGTGTTTCTCAACGGAGTCGTATTTCCTCCCACCAGCTAAACGTGATGTACGTCACATCATCATCATAATTAACAGCCTGCCTTGACTCACGGAATTATGGCGTTTCATACATGCCTACGGTCCCATGCTAGTCTAGTCCTGGTTTCCATACCTAATCATGTTAACAAATCGGAATTTAATAACGTTACAACCCTACAGTTTTAATCGTACCTATATCAGCAGCAAATGATTGCCCAAGACCGTTACACAGTATAGTACAGTTAAAATAAAGAAAAGCAGTCATCCTCACAGTAGAATAAATGAAGACTTGCGGAACTCCAGGCCCGGCGCAGTTGACAGCGAGAGCGGAAGCTTCAGCGTTGATTTCAGCCTCGTTGTACAAGCACTCGCCTCCGTCGGGTCGCTGGACGCTGCACGTGAAGCATTCCACTGTTCTGGATGCGTCGACTGTGTAGATGTGCTGCTCAGCTGGAGCACCCACGCGGGTGGCTTTGTACCAGCTGGAAGAGCATTATAATTTGTTTATATGGTGACCCAACAGATGATGTCCTATTAAATAAAGCATTTTGATATTTGATTCAAAATTAGTCAACCTTACATTATTACACCATCATCAGCCTATGTTAGTCCTCTGCTGTACCTACTTCAATGAGGGCCACAGCGCCCTGTTACTTCAGCTTGTCGCATCCAGCATCTACCTGCAGTCTTTCGCAGGTCGTCATCCCACCTGGTCGGAGGGCGTCCTACATTATTACATGTTATTTAATATTTTCAGAATTTGTATTAAGGTGTGTAATGTGTACTTCTTACCGAACTACTAACAATAGATAATATTAATAAGCCTATTTGGTTTTTCACTGGTCATTATTAATCTTTTGAAAAGTAGGTAAATAAATATCTTTAACCTAAAATTCCTCGCAGTGTTAACTTTTCACAAAAAATTCCAGGTATTCCAACTTACTCGGAATTATGCTACGAACTAAGAATGCCTGTAACTATATACATTCTTTCATGAGGTGTCTTTCAAAAGGGTTTTGAGGTTAGTGCTTATTATTTTAAAATTCATATGTAATTCTAATATTTTCAAAAGCAATATTAGGTATTCCGCATTCGAAAATGAGACTTGAACGATTTGTTTGTACAGAACACCATCCACTGCCTGAAAAAATGACGAGAGTTGATTAGTTTAGAAAGCAAAATGAAGAATCATTCGGACCAGAAACACCAGCCTCACCTACGGCTATCTTTTGCTGTTTGGGATTGGGCGAGGTCTAGAATAGTGACCTCTAGCAATATCTAAGAAAACCAAATCCTCAGATAGGTAAACCACATTCGTAGAACCCTCGTGTTATAACAAGTTTACCACATTTCTACGAGATGGCGCCACTGAGAAAGTTAATCTAAACCAGTGTTTTCAGTGAACCAAAGCTATTTCAGCTCCAAAAGTAAATTAAAAGTCTACAAAGTATAATTAATCTTTTGTAAAATTCTGTGGATTTAGTTGACTAAAGTAAGATAGTGTGTAAAAACTTGGTCAGCCAGTGTTAAAAGACTAAAAATTCAAAGAACCTAATTGTATATTTTCGAAAAAAAAAATATGGTTCGGTACTTATTGCAGAAAACAACCTTGACTTTCTTAACAATAGCATTTGTAACAATCTTCAATAGCGTTGTTGATATCATTTGATAAAGCTGATAAAAACCGAACACCTTGACCGAATCAGTGACAAATACAATGCCAATAAGATCTCTTGCTTGACCCAATATTGTATGTAATCTACGTATTATAATTGTTCTATTTCTACAATACCTACTCACTACTGTATTTTTAGTAGTACTGCCGTCCTTAAGCTAAAATGCCGTTAACTACCAAAACCTAATTTCGAGATATGCGCAAAATAGCGGGAAATAATTTAAAATGTATAATGTTAGATAACGGCATTTTAGCTTAAGGACGGCAGAGTAGTTGTACTTACTAAAATTTAAGTTTGAAGTAAGAATCTTTATACCTAGGTATTTAGCCCTAGTCCTCTTCTCTAATATTTTTCACCGAACTTACCTTTTGGCTATGAGGTTTTGTCGTACCCACATTTAAATTGATGTTAAATACTAACTAGAGTATAATTATAACAATATAGCCAAACATTGGCTAATGGGTAGTTTCGTTTTAACTATAGGTACTATTATTACAAAAACATATTACGATGAACGTGTCCATTGGCACTTTTCATATTGTCGAGATAACTCATAAGTATCAAGATATTGGTGAAGACACTTTGTCCATGTGTTCTTTAAGATAGCAGTTATGTACATACACCATTATTATTCAAAAACTTACATGACATCATCAGAAGTCCAGAGCAGGATATCAGTGACGGTGTGTGCAGTGTTGGTGCGACCCTGGTTGGTCCATTGGTCCGCATTCGAAAACGAGACTTGAACAATTTGTTTGAACAGAACACCGTCCACTGCCTGAAAAAATAACGCGAGTTGATTAGTTTAGAAAGCAAAATGAAGAATCTTTCGGATGTTTTCTTTTGATATTTTCCTTTAAAAAATAAAATCCATCATAATAGTCTTCGATTAACATACGGTTGTACGTACAGTTGTTGATCGAGGATCAAAGTGTAGGTAGGTAATGAGTTATCATCATCATCAGCCTATATTAGTCCACTGCTGGACATAGGCCTCCCCCAATGAGCGCCATAGCGCACTGTCTTCGGCTTGTCGCATCCAGCATCTAACTGCAGTCTTTCGCAGGTTGTCATCCCACCTGGTCAGAGCGTCCTACACTACGTAATACGTAGGTAATGAGTAGGCAGAGGTAAAACGTCTTTTTTTTGTTTTGTACCCCATTACCCCCATTTGGGCGAAGACGACACCAAAACTGCTTGCAAAACGCGCATGAAGCCGCGGGCAGAACCTTGTGTCTTATACAATTTAGCGATATAATAATTTACCTGAGGTAAAACAGTAACGAACGAGTTGCCCTGTTCATTGAAAAGGAGCGGGATATTTTCGATCCAGCCATTGTTCTCGGTGTATTGGTAAATCTGAAAATTGATGAACTCATAAAATCACAAAGTAAAATCATTTAGTCTGAAGTTTATATTTGCAGTCTGTTTTCAGCTAAAACAGAAAAGAAACGATTCACATTCCATACATTTCGGTGCATATGGAAAACTTAAATATACGGGTCGGTACATATCTGACGGAAAATGCGTCGAGCGCATCATCATTCGGTCACATTAGACCTGTCACATCAATGAGATTTTACGTATACATAACATCATTGTGTCACATTACGCGTCTAGTCAGTTCGAACGGCCTGTACACCAACGATCTCCGCTGATGTTACGCCTAGTCCGAATGCATCATACAAAAAACACGTGTGACGCGTTACGTCGAACGACTAGGCGTTGATGGAAACGTAACAGACGCTGTACGCTCGACGCACTAACGCATCATCCGTCGAGTGTAAAAGGTTGAATGTTTAATTTTAATAATCCGACCGCAACGCATTTTCCGTCAGATATGTGCCCAGTGTCTTAGAAAGTTGATCAATGCTGATATAGCTTGGATATAACAGTACCTGTTCGCATGCCGCCTGTCCGTGAGTGCATAGAACCACTCTGAACATGGTCTGAACTCGGTTCGACCACATGAGAGCGATGGACTCGTTCGTCACAATCGACACAGTCTTCAGAATAGGCCTGAAATCATACGAACTCTTATTTAGGGACGTCTTTTATTTATAACTAGCGGCCCGTCCCGGCTTCGCCCGGGTGGTCATTTGTTTCAGGCAATTTTAATTTTTTTTCTCTTTTTCCTCTCCTGTAAGAACCATCCTCGTACTTCAAGGAATATTCTAAAAAAAGAATTAGCGAAATCGGTTCAGCTGCTCTCGAGATTTGCGCTTAGCAACACATTCAGCGATTCATTTTATATTATAGAAGATAGTATAAAATGAAGCCACTCCGCTGTTTGTTCGCTTAGATCTTTTTGTTGATTACTTGTTCAACTAAGTAATCGTCATCATCAGCCTATAGTAGTCCACTGCTGGACATACGCCTCCCCTAATGAGGAACTAAGAAATAATAAGATAAAATATGTGGGTGGCAGCCCTAGTATGTCTCGGGCTTCATTTTTAGTAGGTAAGTAACAAAAATAGTATTTACTGGTCAATATCGGTGGGCGCTGAGTAGGCCGTCGTGACACCACTGCTGAGGTCGCGCAGGTTCACAGACACGATGGGGTTGGTGGTGCCGGCCTGAAATAAGAAAGCAATAAATAACATACATAATAATATAACTAATCTAATTTATATAACCAACCTCGTATTAATGTGGTGGTTTGGTCCCTCAAGTAAGTATATTTTACTTAAAATCTACATATGCATCCCGGAAAAGCGCGTGCGAAGCTGCAGGCAGAAGCTATTATGACATATATCTGATAGCTTAGAAATTCAGCTGTATACAATGTGTATTGTCGAACCTTGATCAAACGAGATGTGCGAATACACGACATATATTTATCGATAAATAATAAAAAATTAAAAATTATATATTACCTATCTCAAAAATAAAGCAGATTTAATTTTTTTTTTAATGAAAACTAATTCATCTGGTTTTTTCTTCGTTTCTTTTTGAGTAAACGGTGTATTTTATTCAATGTAGTCTCATTTGAAAGATAGATAGTTTACCTAGCTAATAAAATAAGAAAAAAAAAATTTGGTACATAAGCCTAGTAAAATCAATATTTTTTTAGAAATTTGCAAAAAAAAACTATTTTTATTTTATTTTTGATCTGTAACTTCAAAACTGGGTTATTTAGGTGTACTTTTTTGCATGTTGTATTAAACTTCATAATTTAATCTACAAATCCTCCAAAAATTATGGGTCTATCTTTTTTCATTGTCATGTTATTCACCGTTGAAAATAGGTACTTTCTGTCTTGTACAAAGATCAACAGGAATATCAACTGATTTAATCTACATAAATTATAAAATAAAACGAGGCAAGATAGGACGAAATGGAATAAGGTCTTTGCCCAGCAGTGGGATAGTAACGGCTGTTTAAGATAAAGTTTTTGTTTTTTTTACTCTTGACAAAACAGAAAGTACCTATTTTAAATGGTGAATAACATGACAATAAAAATAGATAGGCCCATAATTTTTGGAGGATTTGTAGACTAAATTGTGGAGTTTAATACAACATGCAAAAAACTTCACCTCAATCACCCAGTTTTAAAGTTACAGATCAAAAATAAAATAAACATCGTATTTTTTTTGCAAATTTCTAAAAAAATATTGATTTTACTAGGCTTATGTACCGAAATTGTATTTTTTTCTTATTTTCTTAGCTAGGTAAACTATCTAGCTTTCAAATGAGACTACTTTGAATAAAATACACCGTTTACTCAAAAATAAACGGAGAAAAAACCAGATGAAGTAGTTTTAATTAAAAAAATAATTAAATCGGCTTTATTTTTGAGATAGGTAGCATATAATTTTTTATTTTTTGATATTTATCGATAAATATATGTCGTGTATCCGCAAATCTCGTTTGATCAAGGTTCGACAATACACATTGTATATATTAATACTAACTGCGCCGCGGTTTCACCCGTGTGGTGATAGATATTTTGGATAATATACTATAATATCTTTATGAATTGTACCCTATGTGTTATACTGATATGTAAGCTACATTATTGTGAAATTTCATTAAAATTTAGTCGTTTTTACGTGAAAAAGTAACAAACATCCATCCATACTTACAAACTTTGACGTTTATAATATTAGTAGGATAACCTTATTTTTGTTAATCATCCACAGCGCTCTACAAATGTAAGAGCACTAAGATCCCATTCTAAAACAAACTGATTGCCTAAACGTAATCGCCCATTCCATTTACGTTTAACATTCTATATTTCTAGCCACTATTTCGGTGAACCAATCGCTTCGAACCGACCTTTTAGAAATAGCAATGCCCTCAATTTAACTTTCATTTATGTACTTTATTGGTTTACACAGTGACGTATGTTTTCTACACGGACAATAATAAAACATTTGAAACTAGCATGGTTATTAACACTAACGGGATATTTGCTATGATTAGATTTTTAGTATTCCAATATTTCGGCACAGTTTCATGCGCCATGATCACGGAATAACTGAAGGCACTGCGAGTAAGTTGTTATTGGCAGACATACCGATCTACCTTCATTTTTTGTCTTTTGCTATGGACGTTACCACTACCACCGATTTCAATATCGAACAGCTCGATCACGACACACAACACCGACGGTATCAGTTGGTACATCACTTCTTCGGTTTTTGCACATTCTCAACAGGGTTCCAGGTTCCCGATAGTTGGAAACCATCTTCTCTGTGGAAGTTCCTGTGTTTCGTAATTCGAATGACCTCGAGTACCATTCTTGGTATGTAGTGTTGCTCTGTTGAGATTACTTGTGGATTGTGTAACTCAATCCAGAGTTGTTTTAATGTGTGATATTTAGATATAAGGTGTTATTTAAAGATTTCAGTGTAAAACAGTGTTAATTCATTCATTTTTTTTTAACCAGACTCGAGAAGATGTTCCGCTATGGCCGACTGAATCAAATCATGGTATATATTCCTTTATAAGTGACTTTTGTATTAATAACCATGATAGTTTCTAAAGCTTTACCAATTCAAGTGTTTGCTCGTGACCATTCTCCTAACTGTAGGTACTCGCAGCAGTTAGACATTAAAATGTAATTCTCTGCCCGCGGGCCAAAGCTGGCTTTTGCGCCAGAAAATAGAACACCAGCTAGAATTAGAATGTAAGTGATATGCCGTCGGGCCCTTAACGGTTACCTACGTAAATAGGTATCCCAAGGCCTAGTATCGAAAGCCTTGTAGGCTGCCGATTGCAGAAACCTGTTTGTAAAGTACTTTCACAGACCTGGTCGTATAACTGTACGTTACTAATGTTATTGTAGATTATGATGTCCTTCTAGCCGAAGGGACCCGAAGAGAATCAAATTTGTTCTATGGTTTTTTGAATGTCGACCATTTTTGTACATTTTTGAAACAAATTAATGGCTTTCTTCTTCATATTCGTATTATTTTACATGTTTTCTTACTTTTTTAATTATTATTATTGTTTTGAAATTCCTGATTTACTTACAAAATATTTCGTAATAATTTCAAGACACTGGTTTTGCTGAATAAACTATCAACAACCATTTTTGAAATATTTTTATATGTTAAATAATGCAAGAGTGCGTGTAAAATACTAAGAAAAACGATTAATAAAGAAAAGTATAATAATTTAAAAAATAATATACGCTTCCGACTGGAATTGATATGGATTAGTTGAGCTACGTACCTCTAGATTATTTGCAACAATCTACAGAACGAACTCTAGCTGTTTCAATTTTGTGAATACCAGTTCTAATTTATTCATATTCTTTAATTACCATGGTACTAGATGATGCCGTGTGGATTGTCCAGCATCATTTGTTTATTTTCTTATTATTATAATTTAGTAAAAGTAAAGTAAAAAGATTTTAATTTGTCAGAACAAATTGTATACTCGTACATACTCTTATAAATTAAACTTAGATTAACAGAGAACTGACAAAATCGGTCTCCATTCAGCATTTGCTATGAGCGAATCGGTTCAGCTGCTCTCGAGATTTGCGCTCCAGCAACACATTCAGAGATTCATTTTTATATTATTGAAGAAGATTGAGGGCAAAGAAGGCAAAGAACGGCTTATTTGAACTGGATGTATGTTTTGAGACTCGAGCAGTAGGTACTTTTTTGACTGATTTTTTTTAAATAGTAAACGGACTGCTTTGCTTTGTTATTAAGGTTTATTTTCAATAACAACACCCAAAACTTTCCTACCGTTCCATACGAGTCATTTGGCTAAGCACATATTTGTTCATTCAAAGTTTTAACGATACGCGGAACTAATCTCAACTTTTCTGTTTCCGTATTGGAAAGCCTTTGATCCCGTGTTTTCGTACAGCGACGAAAAATAATCGAGTTCTTTGACGGGAACGTAAACAGTTTCAGCAATGTTTTCAAAGCTGGGTTGGTAATGTAGGTCTATAAACCGCTTTATAACTTTACTCCCTTGTGACTTTACGTGAATCTATTGTATGCTATTTGGGCAAAGCCACAGAATAACTATTATACCTACTAACGTAGGTAAGCCAGCTTCTTACCTACATACATTAGTATAATAGTTATTAGCTTTGGCTTTTAGGTAGCAGCCGACATTTGATCCGTAAACAAAATAGTTTTAGGAAGTACACTACGTTTATTATTATGCACTTGTGGCAAAGACCACCACACAGTGGAGACCACCCAACGCTACGAGAAGAGGCGACGTGGAAGGCCCAGGATGAGATGGCCTGACGAGCTCGAGGCACTCTTCCATCATGGCCTGTTGCATCGTTGGATCGCGAGGAGTGGAATGAGAAAAGGGAGGTATTTTCCCAGCAGTGGGACAATAATGGGTCAAAATAAAAAATATAATAAATATACCCTTCTAGTCATCCACTCAGGATAATTTTCCACACATTTACAAGCCTTAAGCAATTTCATATAATCCGACTAACTATAACCACAGTACCTATACATAATAATCAGTCTCTAATCCACCTTAACATAAAGAGAGGTAATTAACTGACGAAATTGCGCTCACCGCAGAGACTTGTTCAGGCAAACAAGGAGTAACAACATTAATTACAACTTGTACTGTGCCGCTGACACGACGACGTGTGATTAAAGTGCCACCAGCTCATAAGGTGCAAACTCGCACCGATGAAAGTCACACTTGAGACTGATAGATAGATAGAAAACACTTTATTATACCACACAAGAACGGAAAACAATACAGAATTAAAAACGTAGATAAAAGGTATAAAGGTCGGCCTTATCGCTGAGAGCGATCCCTTCCAGGCAACCTTAGGATGGACTGGACATGAAAGAACAATATAGACGGTGGCACGTTGATAAATATGTATATAATATATATATTTATCAACGTGCCACCGTCTAAAACAATCAGTCGGCTGAAACACTCAGTAGAATACTGAGAATAAATAAATATAACCTTATTGATCCTTAATCCTTTGACCACCTCTTTGGCGCGGAGGGCGAAGGTCCACCTGCGACGCAGGAGATTGCGGTTTCGGTTTCGACAATCAGTCATCTAGTACCCATAACACAAGCTCTGCATAGCTTGGGGCTAGATGATGCTATGAGGAATGTCCAACATTATTTATTTATTTGTTTGTTTATTTATTTATTTATTATTTTTATTAGTTATTTATTTATTATATTCTTATCTCTTTCATTACAGGACGAGAATCACTATGCACCGTAACATAGTGTTACACTAGCGCGGGTTGTTGGAATATTTTTGTAAAGTTTTGTTTTTTATTGTACAAGTACCTACCGACCAGATGGAATGACCTGCGAAACACTGCAGGTAGACGCTGGATGCGTCAAGCTGAAGACAGGGCGCTATGGCGCTCATTGGGGGAGGCCTATGTCCAGCAGTGGACTATCGTAGGCTGATGATGATGATGATGATGACGAAGTACCTTAATAGTTTTAAGTATACATGGTTTTTATAAGATGGCATATAAAGTATTTCTATTTCTAAGTAAACAGATAAATGAGTGGCACTGTAATTTTAGAAGAGCTTTGTATCAGGTCCCTTTGGTTAAAAGCTTTTAGGCACGTAGAATATTCTAGTTATATTATTACTATATATTACGTTTACTATGTTCTGAAATTATACCTACTACTAGCTTATCTATGTATTTACATATGAGTGATCCAAGCAGTTCTAGAATCTTGGTTCTAATCCTACTAATATTATATAAACGTCAAAGTTTAAGTTGTAAGTATGGATGGATGGATGTTTGTTACTATTTCACGTAAAAACTACTGAATGGATTTTGATGAAACTTTACAATATAATAGCTTACATATGTATCAGAATAACACATAGGCTACAATTTATAAAGGTATATTGTATATTATCCAAAATATCTATCACCACGCGGGTAAAACCGCGTGACGCAGCTAGTAAATAATAAATTAGCTGCTGTATATAATAAGGGCATTGACAAACTATACTAAAAATACTATTCTTACCTTAGGGTAGCGTATTTCCGAGTGTTCAGTGTACTGGTGGTCGACCGAGCCTGGCACCCCGTAGTGTGGAACCTTCATTTTCCGCACGTTGGTGTCGTCGAAGGTGGCGTAGGCGAGTTTAGCGCCGTCCTTAGAGAACCACATGGCGTTGTTTGACCCGAAGATTTCCTCTGAAAACGGAATAGAACATTATAGTACAATAGAAGAACATATTGACCTACAAATTTTAAATGAAATTTTTTATTTATTGCATAGAAACATTGACAAAGTACTTCCAAAAACAATCATCTTTCTTAATTTAACAAATAGTCGTCGTCATCATCATCAGCCTATAGCAGTCCTGGACATAGGCCCCCAATGAGCGTCATAGCGCCCTGAAACAAATAGTAGGTAGTACTTATTAAATAGGCCAGACAGACAGCGGGATGCGACTTTGTTTCATACTATGTAGTGATCTACATATATTGTTCCTTCATGTCCAGTCTATTCTAAGGATGCCTGGACGAGATCTCCTCAGCGATTAGGCCACCCTTTATACTTCCTTTATTCTATTGTTTATTTCTGTGGTATAATAAAGTGTTTTCTATATTTTTAAACTTACGTGATCTAAACACATAATGATAGGTATTGTCTAAGTGCTTATTTTGTAAGCCTAAAGAATAAATGACTTTTGACTTTGACTATTGATACAATGGGTATTTATCGCGTTAAATTATCAATTTTTCCCGACGTTTCAACAGGTTTACACACTGTCGTGGTCACGGGATGACTGGAGCACTGGGATACCGCCTCTGCGAAGCGGGGGCTAGTTTATTTGTAACTACCCTCACTTGGTTTTCGATACTAGGCATGTCGATCTGACGACACACAACACTAACAGGGTCCGCGTTCCGCGACGTACTGAGAGACCGGTCTATGGATGAATTGATGAGTAAACTACACGACGACATTATATAAACCTGTTGAAACGTCGGGAAAAATAGGTAAATATACGCGATAAATACCCGTTGTATCATCTTCTTGTACAAAATCAATTGCTGTTCGTTAGTCTCGCTAAAACTCAAGAACGGCTGGGCCGATCTAGCTGATTTTGGTTTTGAAATGTTCGTCGTAGTCCAGGGAAGGTTTAAACGGTGAGAAAACATGGTAAAATTGCGCAGAAATTTCCAAGCGGGCAAAGCCGCGGGGCGTAGCTAGTTACTTATAATAAAGTGTTTTCTATGTATGTATCTCACCTTCATAAACCCAGTCAGGGATACCATTATAGATCACTCTGTTCACGCCAGTTGTGGTGACTTGCACAGGAGGACTATTCAAGCTGGACTGGTAGTAAATGTTGTTCTGGTAGACAAAAGCCAGGGAATTCCCAACGGGACCCCACACGAAGTTCTGGAGTTCCGGCTCCTCATCAGAGGGGAGCTCTGCGGGAGAGATCTCTGATTCGTTGCCACTCAGCACGTCTACGACGGTGTAGCGTGCTCGGAAACTGTGTCTGTACTCCTGTAAAAGTATATTACCGTGAATGGTTTTTACCTAGCGGCTTCTCCCGCGTGAAAATCTATGTGTCAATTCAATTCATTTATTTATCTTTTGACACAATACAGTCTTTTTCTACAATACAGTTCTCACAATACAGTCAATTAGATAAGTCACAATTATATTTATAACTTATATTAACTAAATAACAAAAACATTAGCCTTCGTACCTACCGCATCACAAAATATATTTTTATCAGCCAAAGCTTCGTCAATTGTATAATAGCTCTTATTCAATAGAATTCTTTGAATAAATACAAGTTGTTCAATGTCAGGTCTCTTTCTAAATTCTAATTGTCAAATAGTTACAAACTATCTATAAACTAGCTCCAAATGCACAGACACCAAACACAGACGCACACAACAGAGCTACAGTCTTTGTTTTCTTTGATTTCTTACAAATGTTCCCTAAATAATTCCGTAATTTCCTTTTTCTTTTTTTTTTGCACCTTTAACTTCTCTTTTTTTTAAATTATATAGCTTATGTAACTTTAATATAGCACTTAAACTTAATTTTAACTATGTACATACATAAAAGAAGTGAAGGTATATACATAAAAGATTGATTGATCAATCTTTTATGTATGTACCTTCACTTTGTTGAATTGAAACACATTACAACTATAATTCCCGGAGGTGGGCGTTGCGACCTGCGACACAGTATTTTACTTCTGCAGGTCGCATCGCTTCATATTTTTGTTCTAGCACCTAAGTATGTTTCAAAATAAAGACTTTTTTTTTTTACTATGTGACACACAGATTTCCAACCTTCATCTTTAATCACTCTATCTATTTAAAAAAACCGCATCAAAATCTGTTGCGTGGTTTAAAGATCTAAGCTAAGCATACATAAGGACAGACAGACAGCGGGAAGCGACTTTGTTTTATACTAAGCCTTATCGGCAGTTCGTAAAACACAAAGTTAGCTAAAAAATCAGGGGCCTGGCCTATTATTGAGGGTAGCTAAGTGGTTGAGCGGGAACAGTTCTATACCTTGGTTCCAAGGGAACCAAACGCTGTCATACCTCTGGAACCACTGGAGACAGACTTTCGTTGTTGGCTCTATAATAAATATGAACAATGAAACTCAAACGGTTACGACGATATTTTTAGAGGCTAACTACCTACTCTTCTCTGGGCTAACTAAGTACTTATAATATTTGCAAAGATTTTAGCCGTTTGACTAAATGTCGACGTATTTATTTATTATTTAGTAAGTAGGAGTATTAACCACAATCCTATACTCTACCCAAACTCTATGTAGAATGTTTGTAAACCTCCCATCATCATCATCATCATCATCATCAGCCTATAGCAGTCCACTGCTGGACATTGACATAGGCCTCCCCAATGAGCGCCCTAGCGCCCTGTCTTCAGCTTGCCGCATCCAGCATCTACCTGCAGTCTTTCGCAGGTCGTCATCCCACCTGGTCGGAGGGCGTCCTACACTACGTTTACCGAGTAAACCTCCCATACTTAACCTAAAATGAGCTCTGCATACATTTATAGATTAGGTAGGTACTTGTCGATTTGAGATTCTTCCTTCAATAAATTGCTTGCAATTATAGCTGAAGACAGGGCGCTTGGCGCTCATTGGGGAGGCCTATATCCAGCAGTGGACTAATATAGGCTGATGATGATGATGATATCTGGAACTCGACGCCAGGCAAGGGAATCTAAGGTATTTGTGTCGTGATTTGTTTACAAACATTCTACATCGGTTTTCGCCAGTGTTCAGTTAATTATACCGTGTAGTCATACCCAAGTAGTGCTGTTTATTTTACGAATTATGATTATCACGTAACAGCCGACAGCCATATATATATCTTAATGACATGCCATGTTAACAACTGGTTTCACTTTTGCAATATTATATGGTACAGTCTAACAAAGTGATTAAGTAATTAAACATTGTAACAGGAATATGAATGAAGTGGAAATCACTAAGATATTATCAGCTGATGATGCCACCTAACAGCTGTGCGACTTGTCGTCCATAATGACAATGCAAGGTACTACAGCCTTGCCTTATTCTTATGTAAATTGGTTCATTCACCTTGTTTTGCAAGGTAGAAACTTCACGGTTTGATTTACGCTTTATAAAAAAAAAATCCGATTAGGTACGCTTACACTTGGCATTATGCTGACTCTCTACAAATACAAATACAAAATTCATTTATTTACCAACACAACAAAAATGCTTATATTTTACTGGTGGATTTTACTGGCACTAGGTTCAGAACCTGTATCGCGGGAGGCCGGATTACAAAAAGAATTACAACTCGGTCACAATATCTGTGCACCTTGAGCCATACAAAATGTTTGGCTCAAGGTGCACAGATATTGTGACCGAGTTGTACTAATAATCTAGACTGTAGAACAGTAAAAAAAAAAAACAGGGCAGCAGTTCCCACTAACATACATAACTACATGTACCTATTCTATAAGTGTGTCTTTTGTTAATTTAAGTTATTATTAATAAATGTCTTTTTATTATATTCCATTCTATTATATTATTTTATTATATTCAATAAATACCTACTAAAAATATGTAATTTTTAGTAGATATAAGTAGTTATAACATCGCCTTAGGGCTTAATAAAAAAACCTGTTATGATGTTATTATCTCAATAAATAAATAAATAAATTTCACTCTGAAAATTAAATAAATAAATTTTACAATTGATACGTTGTTTTGAGAAACTGAAACGAAATTGAGTTGAGTATGGTAATTCATTGATATCGGGTAAATACACAAGACGACCTCTGTGGCGCGGTGGGCGAAGGTCCGCCTGCGACGCAGGTGGTTGCCGGTTCGATGTGTATTTGAGAAGCCCCACAAGCCTATTGACTGTTTTGTTTTTTTAAATAGAATCTGTCATATTTTGATTCTTGTATTTTGTTAACTTATTTATAAAATAATCCTAGTAACATTTCAGTGTAATTTTTTTAAGATGAGTAATCGTTTTATTCGTGTATTTGAAACACCCCAAAAGTCCGTTAGACATATAAGAGATGAACATACTAGTGGTTTCTCTTTCACTTCTTCCACTAAAACAAAAATTGAAGTGAACAGTAAAATAATTTTATTTGATAATAATTTACTGTATAAAATATGACTTGTCTAAGTGCTTATTTTGTAAGCCTAAAGAATTAATGATTTTGACTTTGACTTTGACTTCCATTGACATTCGAGGTTTTTTTAATATACATATTAGGATTGAAGCACAAAGCTATTTATCAAGAAACAGTTCCCATGGGATACAAATAACATTTTAGCGTTTCCATATGCACAACGCGTGCAAAGCCGCGGGCAGAAACAGATTTAACAAAAACGGAAAAAACCTTTTACAAATTTCAAAGTTCTCATCAAGTCCTCATTATTCAGAATCACGGTTCCATCATTTTGTGAAATTTTCCATTTTGCAGCGTTTGTTTGCCGTTCGCAAATGGCCGTTCGCAAATGGCGATTCGTGCTTCTTTTTTTTCACCACATTTTACAGCACAGTTATTAAATGGTATATTGTAATGGTTATTTAAACTGCTGCAATTTAATCACAAAACTGCAGTTAGTAAATTATTGGAAACCATCGTGGGTCGCTACTCTTTAACAAAGTCTACGAGAACTTTTAAAAGTAGAAATAATGCTTTGCAATTCTATTAGCCAAAACGTGGCGTTTGGCGTGAAAACATAACAAACATCCATCAATCCATCTCAACATCCAAACTTTCATATTTATAACATTAGTGTGATGACTAAAGTGATACTTAAGTCATTTAAATCGAAATATACCCTTAAATTGGTAAATAGGAGGTCAATGACTATAGTATTAATAACCATGACAGTTTCAAAAGTTTAATCAAAGTGATAAGTGTGTGAACACCTTTATCAACAAGTAAGAGAGGAGAAAATAACAATCTTATTATATAATCAAATTGGTAGTATTTATAATTGAACTAACTGCAGACTGTTGCCAACAATATACAGGTAGCTGAACGTATCAATATCAATACCAGTCGGAAGCGTCCTCAAGGCGCGCCGGCTGCATTGCCCCGCTCATAACCGACATACAGAAACGGAGATTTGAATTCGATATTAATTTATCAGTAGTAGGTAGTAGGTCCGTCTTGTTGCATGACATTAAGAAAAAGTTTAAAGTAAGCCAATCAAGAGGAATTCCCCTTGTTAATTATTCTATGACGAGGAATGTATTCAGCGAAACAAATGACTCACGATAAGGAAAATGTTAGTCAGTGTCTTAAATAAGAACTAAAACGTTTTCATCACAGAGCGCACAAACAAAAGAGCATCAACCAGTGTTAAAAGGACATACCCGTAGCACATACGAGTACACCCAGTTCTTAAATTCGTAATATTTAGTTACATTTTACTGTGACAAAATGGTTTACCGCAAGCCCCGCGAGCTGCTCGTATATGATGATACCATGAGGATAAAATGCATCTAAAATTACTATTTGAATGCACTTTATTGTGCTGTACGGTAGTGCGCGGTCTTAATCTGCGACTATCTTTAGAGTTATTCCCAAGTCTCGCGCATGAGTGTTCCTAGCGTCTCACGTTATATGTTTATAAAATAAATAAATAATGCTGGACAATTCACACAGCATTATCCAGCCCCATGGTAAGCAGAGCTTGTGTTATGGGTACTAGATAACTGATATACATAATACTATACATTACATAGATATATGTTTTTATTATACATAGAAAACGACCAGAACACCCGGAACAAATATCTGCAGATCGTACACACAATTGTTCCGAGGCGGGAATCGAACCCGCAACCTCCTGCGTCGCAGGCGGACCTTCGCTCACCGCGCCACATCGGTCGTCAAAAGGAATAACTGATGAACTAGATTGCTGTTTACGCTATGCGAAGAATCCAATGAGGTTTTTAAACGGAGATACGTCCACAAAGAAAGGGGAAAATAGTGTAAAATAATACAAAGTAGAACAATTTTTGAATGATTGCTTGTCTATAGTTCACGCTTTTACTGTAACCCAAGCAGAGCTCAGCGATTGTTGTTGAAAGAAGAGTAGAGATTAATGATAATACCTGAAATACACAGCTATGAAGATTTTTTCTCAATTTTATAAAAAAACCTGTCCTAAGTCACAGATAATATACTAAGTATACCTACAACAATTCCCGTGCCAACTAGAGTTATAGAATCGCTCGGTGCATCGTAGCTAGGGCCCTTTTTAAACTCTAAGAAAAGGGTATTTACCGGATTTATGTTGTGGGCAAGGACGACGTAGTTTCCATCAGCTGAGAGCAACGTCACTCTTGAAGATTGTTGCAGGGTCTGAAACAAAATACAATTCTTATACCTTGGTCATATTTTATTTATATATTATATTATATATAATATTATATTTAATTTTTTTGGTATTGTTTCATGTATTCTTTCAAAGGCACTACTATTATTATAACTGAGTTAATATAAGTTACTTTTTCTTTTTAATATTTTGTAATTGCAGGGTCCTGTGATTTTTGTTTTGGTCTAGGCAAAATAACAGCGCCTTCTGTTCATAACAGTCGGCATTATGCTGAGCCTTGGCCCGGCACATATTGGTCACCTACCTACTTACTTATTTGCTACAAATTGTTATTTCAAAGTTATATTTTTATTAAAAATTTGTAAAGAAACGGGAATTAAAACAGCAACCTACATCAAAAACTGTACAGTACCTATTTATTTAGGAAAGATATCATATTTTATTTTATTGGATCATTGTCCGAAGCTTTTCTGCATTTATGTGAATGCATTGATTGAAGAGCTCAGCAGTAAGCATGTCGGATGCTGGGTGCATGATGTCTGCTTCAATAACATCAGTTATGCTGATGACATGGTGCTGCTGAGCCCTTCAGTCAATGGTCTTTGTAAGCTTCTCAATATATGTGAGAAGTTTGCTGTAACTCATGGTCTGAAATATAATGTAGCTAAGAGTGAGTTTATGATTTTTAAGTCTGGCACCAAGTGTCCACCTTATGTCTCCACTGTGTCTCTCAACGGAACACAACTGAAGAGAGTGTATGTGTTCAAGTACCTTGGGCACTTGGTAACAGAATCCTTGTCGGATGAGGAAGATATTGAACGTGAGCGAAGGGCACTCGCGACTAGGGCAAACATGGTAGCACAGCGATTTCGCTGTTGTTCAGTTCCTGTTAAAGTAACATTATTTAAAGCATTTTGCACTTCACTTTATGCGTGTAGCCTGTGGACTAAATACACCAAAAGTTCTATGAGTGCCCTTCGTGTACAATTTAATAACGCGTTCAGGGCGTTGTTGCGGCTGCCGCGCTGGTGCAGTGCGTCGGGCATGTTTGCTGATGCGGGCGTGGACAGCTTCCCAGCTGTATTACGAGCCCGCTGCGCCGCCGCGCTGCGTCGCCTGCGCGCCAGCCGCAACAGCCTCCTGGCAGCGTTGGCTGAGGACCTGAGCGGCCGATTCCTGCGGCATTGGGTAGGAGTGCATTCAGTGCTTGCAACCTATACCTGGCACTGAGTGCACACCTGCCTTATCAGCAATTTTGTAGTTGTAATTTCTTTTGCTTTTTTTTGTGTGTTAATTTGTTTTTTATGTAACCTATATGGACCATGGTCTGAAATAAATGTTTTTTTTTTTTTTTTTTATTTTATTTTTTTTTTTTTATTGTGCACATTTTGTAGGTCTTAGTATCTAGGTAATGTATAAGAAACACAATGGTACCCAAGCAGGGTGTGGCAATATGTACTGGGGGGCTTCTACGCTATTTAACAGATAATGTAACGCGCGTTATCTTATATTATATATATCTTGTATATTATTATTACGGTAATTTTAGCGCGATTAACTCGTGATAACGCGAATAGCGCCTTTTCACGAGTTATTCGCGTTAAAATGCGCCTTAACACGCGTTATCCAGGCGATAAATTAGCGTAATAACGCTGATAACGCGCGTTACATTATGTGTTAAATAGCGTGGTAGCCCCCACAGCGAATGGAAGTGAGCTGGGTTTCTAAAAAAATCTGTTTATTAGATAGGTACGAGAGAGAGAGAGCAGAAAAATATAATTCAGTAGAAAATTATAAAAATGATATCCCTCTGTTTCGGTGAACTTACATTTAATTTCACATAGAACGGTAGCGTTATCTCAAAGATATATCAAAGAACTTCATCCTACAGACGTATCCATGCATTACTCAGTAGCTTCCTCGAGGCAATGCGCAGTTCTGAAACTTTCCTAACCCAGAACTCTGTTATTTATTCAAGGTAGGAAAGTGGTATGCAGATTACTTTGACCGAAGCCGGTAGGTAGGTCATAAATATTTTGTTTAGTATTGTGACTTGCGGTAGTATAAATCTGCGAGTAAGTTTAATCAGACCAATGTTTAAAAACCGGCCAAGTGCGAGTCGGACTCGCGCACGAAGGATTCCGTACCATTACTATTTAGTATTTATTGTTATAGCAGCAACAGAAATAGGTACATCATCTGTGAAAATTTCATTGTCTAAATATTACGGTTCAAGAGATACAGCCTGGTGACATACTGACAGACAGACAGACGGACGGACAGCGAAGTCTTAGTAATAAGTTCCCATTTTACCCTTTGAGTATGGAACCCTAAAAATGAAACTGTCGGTATTGTTTCATGCAAATCAAATATTGAATATTGACGCACAAAATATGAATGGGGAGTTTGACAACATTTGACTGTACCATCGAACGTGGAGGTAAAAATGTCCAAGACTTGACAAACTTTGATATTGGCAATATGTGTCTGATTTGAAAGATCCAAGAAAGAAAACTATTATACAGTAAAAAGTATATCAAAACGGTAGATCACCGACCGCTCGCTAGGCTCAAGCGGCCGGTGGTGACTAGGACTGCGAGAGAGGAACTTCCTGACGATACGTGCCGAGTCCAGGAGTACCGCCTTTTCGATCTGGCCCTTCATTTATCCAACTTCCTAGCGAGAGTCTCTTAATATTATCTACACTAATATTATAAAGAGGAAAGGTTTGATTTTTTGTTTGTTTGTATTGAATAGGCTCCGAAACTACTAGACCGATTCAAAATTCAAAAATTCTTTCACCGTTGGTAAGCTGGGTGAACATAGGCTATATTATGTTTTAGAAATGTGAAATTCGAATTTAACGCGGGTGAAACATCCAGATATTAATTAATAAGGTAACAAACTGTGTTTCAGGAACAGAACCATAACACCTGTCCTATCGTTGTGTTTTTCTGTGTCCTGTCATATTGTTCTGAAAAAAATGCTATTCAGAAGAAAAATAAGCTATGATGTTATGCTGTCTCACCTCTGAAGTATTGAAGATAAGTGGCAGCATACTGTCCGCATCAATGTCGTACAGCACCAGGTCGCCATTCGGGTTCCGGAACAAGATGTCGCTTCCTGCAAATAACTACTGGTAAGGCTGGTGATTACAATAGGCCTATCATGGATGCAATAAAACCCAAGCCAACTCAAAGAAAAAAATAATATTTAAAAGCAGTGGCGGATTTTTTAGTTTTTAAAAGATCTCGACCAAGAAAACTGTAAATAACAATGGGTCTAATTCCTCTGTCAAACACAAATTCAACGAAACATCGCCGAGTCCATTTGAAGATAACATCGAGAAGTGATCGTGACTCATTGTGTCATCATTAGTGTCTCTGCAGCGCCTCTATCGTTCGGACAGGGAACTACGTACGCATATCCCATACAAATATGAGATTTCACGATTACATGTCGATAAGTGTGACGACTGATGTGGCGCGATGGGCGAAGGTCCGCCTGCGACGCAGAAGGTTGCGGGTTCGATTCCCGCCTCGGAACAATTGTGTGTACGATCTGCAGATATTTGTTCCGGGTGTTCTGATCGTTTTCTATGTATAATAAAAAAAATGATTTTTTTAGGTTAAAAAAAAGATCGCAGTCGTCGAAAAAAAACCGCAGTCAAAGTGACTGATTATTGAGATAAGTTGCAGATAAGATACTTTAAAATATAACAATGAAAGCAATGCTTCTATCAACTTCTAATAATGAAAGTCTATTGAATTTTGAGCCTTTTCAATTTAATAAATGTAATATAAACCCATCCCATCTGCCCTTTGCTTTCAGGGGCATTCATCCATGTGCCTTTTGCGGTGAAAATACATTATCTGGGTTTAGAAATTAATTGGATAATTCTATTGGGAGCTTAAAAGCAATCAGTGTTGGTGGACACGTGTATGCAACATAATCAAAATCGATGGATACATAGGTACCTGCCTACTTACGTTCCAATCCACGTAATATATTAATCTGTTACGTTCTAATCTATGCACGTATTTATTTATTATAAGCATTTATTGCTAAAATTTTAATTTCCTTCGTTACAAAACTAGTTATGCATCCAGCAGAGACATCATAAAATTGAATACCTAAAATGCAAACTTGCACTTTTGGGTGGGCTTGAACCCGCAACTTTCCCCTCATATTGCTGTTTTAAATCGTGTTCTGGAGCGAAGAGCGCGACTCGGCAAACGTAGAGTAGGCCGTCCTCCGGCCAGGTGGGATGACGACCAGCGAAGGACTGCAGGCAGATGCTGGATGCGGCAAGCTGAAGACAAGGCGCTATGGCGCTCATTAGGGGAGGCCTATGTCCAGCAGTGGACTGCTATAGACTGATGATGAAATACCTGAAGTCCAAGTAGCATTGAACGATGAAGGTGCTAACGCTCCAGTAATGATTTCCTCCAGTTCCAATGGCAGTTGTTCAGGTTCTGGCTCAGGTGGTGACAGGGTAGTGGTTTCACCAGGTTCCGGCGCGGAGGTCGTTGGCTGTGGTGTAGGCGTCACCACGGGCAAGGTTGGCGATGGGTACACCACACTAGTTGGCCCCTCTGTAGTGGACACTATGGGCTCTGCTATACCGCCATCGTTCCCAGAAAGGACCACCACTAATGTGACCACAACTGCTACAGCTACCAACATCGCGATTGTTCCGATTATGAACTTGGTTTTGGTTTTTTTGGCTGGCACCAGCACCTGGAATAAAGAATAAATAAATAATGGGTACTAATTAAACTGACTTCTCTATTATTATTGTTGTTATTCTTTCCTAAAAATGTATTCTCTGAATTACTAAGTCGGCCACCATCATTGCGCGTCTAAATAATGCTGGACTATTCATACGGCATCATCTAAGCGCAAAGGAAGCAGAGTATGTGTTATTATGGCTCACTTCAAGACAACAGTAAGAATAGGTATGCTCTGTCTAGATCTTCGTGATACATCTTCGGCCACATCTTCACTTTCTATCAGGTGAGATTGTGGTCAAACGAATGTCTATTGACTATAAAAAATATGGGTTGGCCCGATATACATAAGTACCACTTAATGCATTATACAGATCATACTATGTACTAACATAGATAGTCTTATTATAACTTTGTAACATAGGATAGGAAGGATAGAATTCGTAACGAATACATCTGACAGAGAACCAAAGTTATCGACATAGCTCTAAGAATTAGCAAGCTGAAGTGGCAGTGGGCCGGCCATATCTCGCGAAGAACCGACGGCCGCTGGGGCAAACGTGTTCTTGAGTGGAGACCACGACTCGGTAAACGTAGTGTAGGACGACCTCCGAAAGCCTGCAGGTAGATGCTGGATGCGTCGAGCTGAAGACAGGGCGCTATGGCGCTCATTGAGGCAGGCCTATGTCCAGCAGTGGACTAACATAGGTTAATGATGATGATGATGATTATAACATAGAAAACACCCAGAACACACGGAAAAAAACTGTCGTAGAAAAATTTGTTCCTAAGCGGAAATCGAACCCTCAACATCGCAGGTAGACCTTCACCCGCTGCGCCATAGAGTTTGTCAAAGAATAGTTTTTGTGTTAGATAGATTTAAAACTGGTGTATTTCTGAAAAAGTTCGTCCTACTGATAAAATAACCAACATAAGTGCAAATTCTTAGTACCTAGGTTGAAATTAGAGTAAATATTTATAAAAGGTATTTTCCCTGACGGGGAATTTTAATAATATTGACATAAGGCAGCTTGGGCTGATATAATTAAATACAAGAATAATGTAGTAGGTACCTACTTAGTACTTACGTCACGCGCGTGACTATACAATGGGATTTTTGTATTGCCTAAGAACCTAGGCGATACAAAAATCACATTTACTTAAAAGTAGGGTGGTTTTCTATCTACATAATTTACAACAATAATTAATTAGTTGTTTGTTTTAGCATGGCTTCATAGAAAATGGCTTGAAAATGTTGTAGACCTACCTTTATGAATGCCAAATAACTTCGACGACCGATGTGGCGCGGTGGGCGAAGGTCCACCTGCGACGCGGGAGGTTGCGGGTTCGATTCCCGCCTCGGAACAATTGTGTGTACGATCTGCAGATATTTGTCCCGGGTGTTCTGGTCGTTTTCTATGTATAATAAAAAATATCTATCTATGTAATGTATTGTATTATGTATATCAGTTATCTAGTACCCATAACACAAGCTCTGCTTACCATGGGGCTAGATAATGCTGTGTGAATTGTCCAGCATAATCCAGCATTAAACTTGAAGAACAAAAACCGGGAAAATATTGAACTCAATTTCTCTAACTTCACAATCACCTTGCTTACAATAGCTACTGGTCACGTCACCTAACTTCTAATGTAGTATTAGCATTAGTAGTTAAATGTAGTATTGACATAATTGGCATTTAATAAAACGATCTTTGCCGTTAGTAAATCTATAAAATCAAACGTAATACTTCAGAAGTATGAAAGCTATCCTATTTGTACCTTACTATTATTTTATGTACCAACATTGAATTGAATTCATTTTCTATAATATTGAGTACCCACATCAACAGTATGTAGTAATCATTCTTTTTCTCCATCCCTGGTTGCCTGGAAGAAATCGCTTTAAGCGATAAGGCCGCCTATTGTACTGTTATTATGTAAGATTTAGATATAAGGTGTTATTTTGTTATTTTGGGTACAATAAAGTGTTCATTCATTCATTCATTTTAGTATATGTATAAACTTTTATTGAATTGTTAGTATGTACCTTAATTTTAATTAATCGACTTGAACATAATACTTTACTAATAAAATGACTGACTATCAATAAGAATAAATAAAAAGAATAAGTTTATTGTAAAATTGTGTGAATCTTAGTTACATGAAGGTCTTATAATTAAAACATAGTATCAACAATTTAATCCTATTCGGACATACTATATTTTTTTTAAATAATATTAACATAGGTTCAAAGTTATACCAAAATATTATTTTACTCATATAAGCATCATAGTTATCTTAACCTTTATTAATCTAGGCATAATCTAATTATCAAAAAACTCCTTTAAATTGTAGTGAGTTTTATCAACTAGCCATTTCCTTAACTTAAATTTAAACATCATTCCATCAAGTTGCTTTATTTCTACTGGTAAATTATTAAATACTTTAATAGCTGTTATGTATGTGCTTTTATGGAACATTGAGTTGTTAACTTGTGGTATACATAGGATAAATTTATATTTATTTCGCAAGGTATCTGATCTATTAGATTTTATATTGAAGAATGTTGAATATTTTTTTACAAATAAGGAAATCTCTAAAATGAGTATCCCAGTTAGAGTTAGAATATCATTATCTATGAAAACGTCCCGCAAAGACTGATCTGAATCAGCCACATAAGATCCACAAAAACACACCTTACTAAGGTGTGTTTTTGTGTCATCCCCCAAAAACACAACTGTAGTAAACTCGTAGAAATCCTCCTGTTTGTTGTTGTTAAACATACGAAAAGCTAAGCCTATCAATCAGTTTTGTTAGCACATGCTTCAAAGATCCTGAACACAATAATCTCTCTCGGCTTACCCAGTTTTTGACGGGCAGGTAAAGGTTGTGTATTCTATCAAGGCATCACATTCCGGTAGTAAGCCTGTTGTATACCCACCACATATGTTTGGGTAAGCGTAAGCTATAACTAGAGCACAATATATTCGTAATCAGTAACACATCACTTGTAGTCAAAGCTAAATAACAGACTAAACTGATCACCACCGTCAATGTTTGTAAAAATCTCGTGAATTAATCACAAATCACTACCAAATAAAAGGTTTTAAACCAAAGCTAAACAACATACTAAAATTATCACCACCGTAAATTTTTGAAAAAAATCTCTTGAATGAATCACAAATCAATACCTAATAAAAGGTTTTAAACCAGATAAAAACCACAGCACAATATATTTTCAATCAGTAACACATCACTTGTAGTCAACGCCAAATAGCAGACTAAACTGATAAAAAAAACCTCTCGTATGTATTATGTTTGTAAAAATCTCGTGAATGAATCACAAATCAATCAGATAAATGGCTTTGCTACGCCTTCTCTTGATAGTTGAACGTAAATTTGACTTGTTATTTTTCGACACAACATCAATGGCATTAGACAGTTTTACTTCTGAATTATGTTTATGTATTGTAATTTTAATGTTGGTTTCTTTGTTGTTAAGGTTCTAATAAATAAGATTCGTTCACTGCCGTCATACCACTGAGCACGATTCGAATGGATCCCGTGTAGGTACATTCATACATGACCATGAACTCGCTAGGCCTTGATTAGGATTTTTACCAACTTTATGAGGGTTATCGCAGTTATCTTACCCGTTCACCAATATCTGAGCTACAGGATGCAGCGTTTTATATTTTAGATTTGTTGGCTGGCTTATTATTTGCAGAAGATTGCAGATTCTTTTTCGGGGATATAATTGTTGTGGTTGCGGGATTTTTTTTTTGTTTCTTGGTTTGGTTTGCAAATATTGGTTCTAGGTATGGGTGCTTTCTATGTTAATATTTGGGTTAGTTACAACAGAAAGTTAATAGAGACCTCAACTCGTTAAACATAGTGTAGCGCCCCTCAGGCCAGATGGGATAACGACCTGCGTTGGGTATTTAGTACCTATTTCAGTCAACTCGCAAACGACTCTAGTAACTTTAGGGCTAGATGATGCTGCGTGAATGAGTTAAGCATTACTTATTTATGTTTAAGGCTGCGATCACAAAAAGGTACTTAACTATCTAGATTTCGGTTCACATACAAAATCAAAGCTGTCAAATCTGAGCAGTCTCCGTAAATAAGAGCGCACTTGAGGTAAGTAAAATGTAGAATAAGTTATATTTTTAGCTATGTTATTTTTATGTTTGCACTTTTTGAATACACATTGCGGCATTGTGACACATGTTTACATTGGCTGTGTTTCAATCGAACTAAACAAAATAAGAGCTCACATTACAAGTGCGCTCTTATTTACGGAGACAGATTTTTGCACCCCCCCCGACATTTAGATACCTAGTATTTGTGATCGCAGGGTTAAGGTGACCTAATATAAATATAAGGTTGTCGGTTGACTCTTTTGGTTCAATAAGTAAGTATATTAACGTATGTTACCTGATCGCTGGTGCCCATTTCCATTGTAGAGTTGCTGTTGTCCTGAGCCATGGTTTTCTGGCTTCTTTACCTGTGGACAATGTAAAACCTTTAGTGAATACTTTAGACTAATCGCATTACAATCTTAAGCCGGTTCGCTGCGAATTGCAATGCATAATTCGCAGCGAGCATGATACGCAGTGTGCTAAAATCAGTTGAGCAAAAATCTTAACTCTGAGAGGGTACAATGTAAGTCTACTGCTGGACATAGGCGATATGCCCAATGAGCGTCATAGCGCCCTGTCTTCAGCTTGACGCATTCAACATCTGTCCCCAGTCCTTCGCAGTTCCTCATCCTACCTGGCAGGAGGGCGTCCGTCCTACACTACGTTTGCCGAGAAGGATTAAGAGGATAATGCATTGCCACAATCCCAACACTGCGTAGGTGTGAGGGATGGGATCGCTGTTTGGTTATCTGTTCTGCAAGGGGAGCTCCTGGTCGCTGGATGTCCCCTTTTACGATGCCCGCGGGAAGAGTTGTGGTGGTGCAAATGTCAGCCATCTCCGGTAAAAGTTGCTGAAGAAACAATCTACTTATAGTGCTTACGTATATTTTTTTATTATTATTAGACGGTCTAAAAATAGCATATAATCAGTTGTATGGCAAACAACATAATAGGTACCTATGTAGCTACATATGAACATTCCGGCTCTCTGTGCACCAGAGTGGGAACCGTAAGTAGGTAGGTATCCATTTCCATTTTAATAATTACTTAATATTATAATTTATTTATAAACAAGCTGCGCCCCGCGGCTTCGCCCCCGTGGAAATCTATGTGTCAAATAGTTTAAATGATAAAAAGTATCCTATGTTAGACTCCTGGTTCTAAGCTACCTCTCTACCAATTTTCAGCTAAATCTGTTCAGCCGTTCTCGAGTTATAAGTGTTGTAACAAACACGACTTTCTTTTATATATATAGAAGAAGAAGATAACTCATGGGTTTCTTTTTATGACCTGAAATAAATTATTTTATTATTATTATGTTATGTGTGCGTAGAGTCTCACATTCAGAAATCAGCGCCGCTACTAGCTCCGGCTTGTAGCGGCATAATGCTGAGACAGGGACCTTTTTGGCCCCTTATGTAGCACGTATTTGTACCTATCTGTACGTTTTATCTATTTCCTTATATTTTCTTCTTGTTTGTATTCTTTCTTATTATGTAATGTGTCGTGTTATGTGTTATGTATGGTGTCAAATAAATGTATTTTCTTTCTTCTTTCTTCTTACAGTATAAATCTTACAGTACAAATATTATAAACTAAGTATTACTAAGAAGTATATTAGGTATAGATATTTTATATATATTAATATTTATATATATTTATTTATCTTTAAATATTCATCTTTTTTTTATTTATTTATCTTTAAATATTCGTGTTATGTATATTTATTCTAGCTTAACTTTGGTACACCCCCTGCCTTTTTTAAATTCACATAATTCTTTCCATCCAAAGGTTGCCTGGAAGAGATCGCTTCTAAGCGATAAGGCCGCCCATTGTACTTGTATCATGTGATGTGTTTTATAATGATCTGTAACTGGTGTACAATAAAGTATTTTTGTATTGTATTATAAATCATCAACTTGTAAAGCAGTGCTATGCCTCAATTACCATCATCGGTTAGCACCATAATTAGATTGTTTCTTTAGCTAATTTTCACATGTTCTAAGTAAAGCTATTAGAGGAATGAGAACACGTCAAAGGACGGATGCTATCAATTTTATCAGGGCATTAAAATAATCATTTAGGTCCCTGTCTTATCTAACCACTTCATTAGATTGCATTATTTTATGAGAACCTAACCTAATATGTAAATTGTACATAGGTATGTAATATCATTATAACGAAACCATAATACCTGCATTATAGGCCGTACAATACATATCCGCTAGTGTTAGTAAGTTTGGAATGGTCGATTATTGGAGGTAATCTCTAGAACTAAGGGATTTTGAGAACTATTTTACTATCTAATAGTAGCTAGTACGTATGCTACGTAAACACAACCATTATCTAGAAGTATATTTTTAGAGTTCCGTCCAAAAAAAAAGGAACCCATAAAGGACCACTTTATTGGTAAAACTTTAGAAACTATCATGGTTATTAACACAAAAGTTATTTATGACGGGATATTTACCATGATTTCATTTTTGAGTTTTCCAATATATCGAGCTGCGTTCGATAATCAAACCGGCGCGGTGGTAGTGATTACCACTACCACCGGTTTTCCGGTTCGTAGCAAAAACCAAACAATGGGGGTAGATCGGTATGTCTGCCAATAAAAACTTACTCGCAGTGCCTTCAGTTATTCCGTGATCAATTCAACTCAAAGATCAAATCATGATATCGATCTCGTTAAGAAATACTTAATAGGTAATAAATTTATTGTTTTTCTGCCCGTCTGTCAGTCTGTCTATAAAACCTCTCTTCTCAGGAACGCGTGTCTCGTATCTAATACTCAAGTCCGTTAGTTACCTCTGGAGCCGTGTTATAAATCAAGCTTTTAAGTCAACGCAATCAAGTTAGACCCATTTACGACCGACAAATTTCTGAATAATCAGAGAACTTCAACCTGAACCGTTCAGAAGTTTTAGCGTGAAGAAGAAACAAACATTCATTCATCCATCTTCTAAACATATAAAATATCGCATTTACAATATCAATTTGATAGGAGGACACCGGCACGTCCACAAAGGATTTCTCGGTTTTTTAAAAGTGATTTAATATTGTATCACATTTTTCTGTTTAGTATATATTTTTGTCCTACCCGTAATGACCTACGGAGCTGAGACGTGAACACTCACGATAGGGCTGGTTCATCAGTTCAAAGTCGCTCAGCGAGCTATGGAAAGAGCTATGCTCGGAGTTTCTCTGAAGCATAGGATTTGTAACGAATACATCCGACAGAGAACCAAAGTTATCGACATAGCTCTAAGAATTAGCAAGCTGAACTGGCAGTGGGCCGGCCATATCTCGCGAAGAACCGACGACGGCTGCTGGGACAAACGTGTTCTTGAGTGCAGACCGCGACTCGGTAAACGTAGTGTAGGACGCCCTCCGACCAGGTGGGATGACGACCTGCGAAAGACTGCAGGTAGATGCTGGATTCGGCAAGCTGGAAGCTGAAGACAGGGCGCTATGGCGTTCATTGGGGGAGGCCAAGTCCAGCAGAGGACTGCTATAGGCTGATGATGAATTGAATTGCCCCGTCGCGTCGCTGTCGGCCAAAGACGTGTGGGACGTCCGCGGTACCGCTGGAAAATGTGGTGGAAGTAGACCTACGTGAGCTACAAGCGGATGACAGGCGAGAAACTGCACAGGAACAGAATTCTGCAAACCAATCGCTTTACTATGACAATGGTAGCGTCGCAGAATCTTCCTTAAATTAAACTCTACATACATAGTACGTGCGGTGCTATTGTTTTTTTATTCTAATTTAATTAGAGACTTTGAGTATAACAGTGACTAAGCCAGTCCCATAGGATATCTTATAACTAGTTAATCAATATTTACAAGTATCTTATATGTGGACTCATATAGAGTGACAGCGGCAACAGAAGTTTGTTCCGCCAGTACACTCTGAAATGAACCCACATCAAGGACATTAATAATACAGCGGTGCTATTTGCACGGAGAGTTTGATAGAATGATTTCAACCTTGACACTTTTAATATGCGTCCCTCCATCTGTAGTTTGTTTCATCAAAAGAGAAAGGCCAATGTATATCATTAGCTACTACAACTAATAATGATAAGGTGAAGCAATTAATTACGTGGATTTAGGGCGATGAACTGCAAGCAGATGCTGGATGCTGTGGCGCTCATTAGGGGAGGCCTATGTCTCAGACGAATACAGTATGTATATATAAAATTTCAATGCATTCATAACTGGTTCATTGGTTTAGTTGTTTGGGGCGTTCATTACTTGTTATGTGAGCGATTCGATTCGAAGCCTGGTTCGATTCCCACTTGGTGATACAATTTTTGCTTCTAACTTAGTATTTGAGTAAAATATTTGTAAATCGTACAGTGATTTGCAAAGTAAACTTTAGCTATTTGGGGGGTTACCGATTAATGCTGCTGTCTGTATGTAGGCTGATGATGATGGTGATGAAGACGCCGAAAAAGAAAAACTGTTTGCGACTGCTCTTATGGCCGTCAAGACAAACTTCGAGTCGCTAAGTCGCGTAGAATAGAAGTATGTTCTTCTCCCTCTGGCTTCTCATATTAGATCTGGTGCGAAGATTGCTTCGTAGTTACTAAGTTTTACTTACCCTTAATGTAAGGACTACAGATTTCACAAAAATAAATAAGTCACCGCCCACGGCCTACAGTCCACTACACTAAAATATTTTTAAAAGAATTAAGATTAAGTTAATCTACCAATTACATACATATATCTTTCGCGTGATAAGGGTATCTATGAAAACCTAATCTAATTGTTATCAGAAGTTATTTATCTGATAGGTTGGTAGATACTTAGGTTTTATTCATCTTGTATATAATAGGAATTTTTGTTTTGGCTACAGACAAATTACTAAGATCAAGTTTCAAAATAATTCTTACTATCAAATTTCTTTTTCTTTCAACATTCAATACAACAATGTACTCAATAATAATAAGTTTGTATAGTATTATATATCAAGAACGTGTAATTATTCTATACTAGCGGACCTACCCGGCTTCGCACGGTTTTAGTACGAATCCCTAACTTTTTTGAAAATATAATATAGCCTATGTTCACCAGGGATAGCTTCCCAACGGTGAATTTTTTTTTCAAATCGGTCCATTAGTTTCGGTCGGAGCCTATTCATTACAAACAAACAAAAAAAAATCAAACCTTTCCTCTTTATAATATTATATTAGTATAGATTACACACAAACAAAATCAAAACCAAAAATAAGGGATGCGAGTTCGTATCCCTTGTATAGATCCATTGTAGAGATTGACGAAAACCTTAATTGAATACTATTCTCGGCGTTGTAAAGCAGTCGCTTTCGCCTAGTTAATATCATCAACAAGGTGAATGAAAGTGGTTGCTACAAGATTGAATGGATTGGATTGAATGCGTTAAAATTTTTGTAGAAGTTAAATACCTATATTATATTAAAACTAGTTTTAATATATTTTTTAATTTTATACTGTTCTATTGTATGCACTGTATTTTTGTTTGTGATATGGGTCTTTTTCTGTTCCTAAGATAGGTAACTGATTTTATTTTATTTATTATTTAAAGTCTCCCCTTAGTAGTCCTAGCGGTATTTTTTCAACGACCGCTCATTCGTTTACAATCTTCTTTAATTTTAGATTTATTTCTAATTTTATGATGAAACATAGTCATAAAATAAATCGAAAATATTTTTTTTTAAGATTTATGGAACTAAAAATAACAACACCTAATCCCTCGGATATAAATGTTTTATTAGGCTATTTCGGGATCATTCTTGGCGGGGCAGGGAATGGCGACATATCTTATCGATGGCCAAAAGACACTTCGGTTCGCTTAGATGTACTATAATTAGCAAATATTTCGAACATGAAATGTAATTCAAGTTCCTCCGCCTTTTTCGCTCCTTTTTCGGCGGTTGAAAATAAACTTACCTCCGTACTTATAGAAAATTATTTTTGTATCAAAGTACCTAAAAGCTCGATGTTATGTGAAATACGCTCGCAACGAAATGTTTACAAAGTTATCTTCAAAGCTTTCGTTTCCCGAGCTTTCAATTTCCCGACTCATTTCCTTTCCCTAGTGACCTTCCGTGTTTACAGGAAAACTACACGGCGGCGTAAAGCTTTATTTCGGTAAGGATTTGGCTGTTGATGTTTGTTTTAAGGTCCAACTACACGCACGTGTACAACGCTGACGATAGTCACGTGTACTGATATGTACATCTTTATGGGCATCAATCAAGAGAGAAGATATTTCGTCGAAGAATATCCCTTTTTCCTCTTATATACTTTTCTCCATCCCAAGATTACCAGGGAGAAATCGCTCTCAGCGATAAGGCCGCCTTCTTTGTTTCATTCATATTCACCCTTTTTAGGATCTGTTCCTTCCCCTACCATTCTCCCAAATCCGAACATGGATACAGCTCAGAACCAAAGAAACGCATACCGAGCGATGGTCAAGCCTACGGAGTGCCGCCAATCCAGAGCAGCACTCCCAGCTGCATCACCAAGACTAACTACATAAACACCTACTATGCCTGACGAGATCGGACCTACGATACAATACAATACAATACGTCCTAGTGGGGACACTCACAGGACACTGCCCACTAAACAAACACCTCTTCACCATCGGAGCAACAGACAACCTCTTCCAGAGGATGCCTTAGCGAAAAATCAGCTGCCCACGTAGTCCTGGAATGCGAGGGAGTAACAGCTCAACGACTAGAAATCTTCGACCACTCGAGGTCACTCCGCGAAGCCTGTGAAGATCCCAGGAAGATTCTGCGCTTCTGGACGGAGTTAGGCTGGTGAAACTAGCAAAACACCACGCACAAAGGACCAATCCGAGTCTAAGTGCGGATATAGGAGTACCCATTTTTTTTTTTTTTATTAGCTTTGGGGTGGCTTTCGTATCACTGCGGCCATGATAGGCCTATTGTGATCGCCACTTTTTAGGAGTACCCATACCATACTACCCTTTTTAGGTCTCTTTAATACTTCCGTTACTATTCTTTAGGTGATTATGTATCTATAAACTAATATAGGTTAGGATGGAGCCAAGCGGAGGATTGACGATAAACTTTACAAGATAGGATGACAAAAATAGTGACTAAACTTACCTGTAAGTTAGTAATATCTTATCATTAAAATTTTTACAAATTTATAATAATCTGATAAACGGTTATTTTTATTTTATTCTTTAAATCATTTGACAGGTTTTATGTTTCGGATTTATTAATTTTATTATAAAAGTTCTACAAGCCGCATATATTTTTAATTAATCTATATTCATTAAAAACAAACTTTAACGACCTGATAGGTTTGCATGTTTTTAACAGGTAAACAGACATAATTAAGGATTGTTTTCAAAATGTTTTACCCAATTCTTGTTTGACAGTGAATATTTTTTCCAATACATGGGTCACGGAGGTAGTCTTATTTTATTCTGTTTGTGTCTCTTACCCCCTTGATAAACTACTTTATTTGCCGTTTGTTATTCTATGCCTGTATTTTGTAACTGTGTCTAAAAAAATATTTTTTCTAAAAAATATTATTAAAGTAAAAAAAAATCTGTCAATAATTATTTTACCAATAAAATGACCGTCTGACTGACTATACTATCTATTCTATTCAATACGCTTAGCCGATCGAACCCAAACCGACGACGACGTCAGCTTATTACAACTTAAAGTGTAATTTCGAAGCGATTTCTAGTGAGATACGTAATTGGTCGTTCATTTTGCAATCACAGTGTGCCAGTCTTTACAAAGCTGACTGGAATACGTAATGGAGTCCTGTCCTTTATGATGTAACAAGTTAACAAAAACAAGCACTTTCTCTTACAACATACATACAAACAAACACCTGAATTTAAAACGTCGGCTTATTATGACATTGGGACAGTTTGGGACAATTTTACCAATGTATGTATGTTGAGTGCAGACCACGACTCGGTAAGCGTAGTGTAGGACGCCCACCGACCAGGTGGGATGACGACCTGCGAAAGACTGCAGGTAGATGCTGAATGCGTCAAGCCGAAAACAGGCGCTATGGCGCTCATTGGGGGAGGCCTATGTCCAGCTGTGGACTGCTATAGTTAGTGAGTTGCTATAGTTTATATGTTTATTTATTTGTTTATGTTCTTGTTTACCTTATAGACAATTGTTATTTAGTAACAAGCTGTAGCTACTTGTGAATCAATAAATGTATTTTCTTTCTTTCTTTCTATAGGCTGATGATACCTAATGATGATGATGAACTATGTGTAGGAATCGCGGCTAGTCCTCCCGGGAAGAAGATATAAAATTCGAATATAGAGACAATAGATATATTGTATAAAACTACGACTAATAAAGATAAAACTTTTGAAACGAACATGGTTATTAACACTAAAGTCATTTAAAACGGGATATTTACCATGATTTGATATTTAAGATAAGTGTCCAATATTTCGGCACAGTTTCATGCGCTATGAACACGGAATAACTGAAGGCACTACGAGTTTTATGGGCAGACATACCGATATACCCTCATTTTTAGGAAAAATAATGATGTTAGGTTGCGGTTTTATTCATTGTTTGATAACAATTATTTAACCTGATTACGACATCTACACGCTGTCTCCTGAAGAGTCTTTTTTACCATGCTTTTATTAGCTTCACCTGTATGTATGTATGTTTGTTTGTAACCGACTCCTTTGGACTCGATTTTGACCCACTCTGAACGGTCAGATTTCATTTAAACTTATTATATTCTATGTATGCTAGTTTTAAGGTACACTACTCAACAAAGTCTAGGGAACAAGGATATTTTAGTGTATACTTTTAATTCAACTTTTTTTTGTCCCAGATGTTATACATCAAAAAAAGCGAAATTTATTCTTGATTTCAGTTATGCAATTAAATAAAAAGCGTTCATGTAAAAAATTAAGGTTTAATTAAAAAAACTAAAATAGTGCCTAAACCAAAAAAAAATATTCTTCAAATTACAAAAACATATGACGCTTACGTGGAAATTAAATGAAAAAACATTATTTGCAGCTGTTTAATAATCCGTTGGACCTCCCAGGGCATTAGCCACGGCTCTACATCGGCGTGGCATGCTGAGTATCAAGTTATCAATTGTCGCCTGTAGAATAAGGCTCCATATTCTGGAGAGATGTGAAAAAAGTTCTTCTCCCATGTTTAAATTTTAAGGAAAATCACTGAAAGCTCTTCTTCCGAGTAAATCCCATGCATGCTCAATTGGATTGAGATCGGCGGACTGAGCAGGCCACTCTAATACCGTGATATTGTGCTCGCTGAACACATTCATCACCTGTCTTGCGGTGTGTGGGCGTGCATTATCCTGCATGAACACGAAATCTTGGCCAAACTGCTGGTGGTGGGGGATGACCATAGGATGCACTACCTGTTCAATGTATTGCTCTGAGTTCAAATTGCCTCGTATGCGAACGAGATCAGTTCTCCCACCCAGGCGAATTCCAGCCCACACCATGATCTTTCCGCCTTGATAAGGATGAACTTCCTGAGGATTTCGGAGTCTACTTTGGCGACCAGGAACACGCCAAATACGCACTCTCCTTGAATCAGGATGAAATCCGAAGCGAGACTCATCGGAAAAGAGAACACGTGCCCACTGATTGTCGGTCCATCGCAAATGTGCATTAGCCCACAATAAACGACGCCCTCGATTTCCACGTCGCAAAGCTGGAACTCTTAATGGTCTGCGAACGCGGAGATTGACTTCATGTAATCATCTCCTGGCAGTTTGGTCACTGATAACCACTTGGTGCTGGGGCTGGAGTCTTCCTACCAACTGGCGAGCTGTAATCTGCGGCTGCCTTCTTGCAGCATTTTGCAGAAATCGATCTTGTCTCTGGGTAGTGACCCTCTATCTTCCTCGGTGACGTTCGGCTACATCTCCTGTAGCCCTGTAGCGTGCCCATAATCGGCAAATTACGCTTGGCTGTGTGAGAACAGCAGGCGCGATACCGCGTTGACTGCGTCTAGCTTCCAACATACCCACAGCCCTAAGCATCTCTTCCCGCGTTAAATGACGACGTGACATAACGCTTAGAGTTTCAAAAATATCGAAAAAGTTGGCAGTAATGGTTTTTCACAAGAAAAAAAATCGATACATGACAAAAATCACAACAACTTTATGCTAGCAGACCCCTTACTCTGCGACCAAGTTCGGTTTTTCCTTCTTATTTTGAAAAGCTTTCGCACTTTTGTTTTTATTATTTTGAATTTCGAACAAATGATTTATTCCTCTTCCAGCCTTAATTTATAAATTTTAGTGACCAGTACTTTTTTACGAGTTTTCACACAACAGTTGAAGTATTATTGCTTGTTCCCTAGACTTTGTTGAGTAGTGTATATATTACTATGGACCGTAGAATAAGTGAATAAATAAATAAATAAATAATGTGTGAATTGTCCAGACAATTCACACAGCATTTTCTAGCCCCATGGTAAGCAGAGCTTGTGTTATGGGTACTAGATAACTGATATACATAATACAATACAATACATAGATAGATATTTTTTATTATACATAGAAAACGACCAGAACACCCGAAACAAATATCTGCAGATCGTACACACATTTGTTCCGAGGCGGGAATCGAACCCGCAACCTCATGCGTCGCAGGCGGACCTTCGCCCACCGCGCCACGTCGGTCGTCAAAATAAGATCTGTTACTTTTCTATGGTCTGAATGATTTATTGTTATTATTTATAACAATTTCAGTAGCTAGGAGGTAATTGTGATATGAAATCAAACGGATTGACTCAACATCTTCACAGAATGCCTGGATACAATGAAATGCCTTGCTATTGTATTTGTATGATTGGTATCTATTGCTAAAACGTGAAGACGTTAGTCATAATAATGGCTTCTCTTTCATTAGACTTGTACCAAATGAAATCTGGAATCTTGTTGTAGCAAATAGGCCGAAGACAACAGATTTATGGAGAACTAGCTGTCTCCCGTGGTTTCACCCGCGTTGAATTTGAATTTTACATTTCTAAAATATAATATAGCCTATGTTCACCGGGGATAGTGTACCTATGAATAGTACCTAATATTATATTTTGAAAAAAGTTAGGAATCCGTACTAAAACCGTGCGAAGCCGGGAAGGCCCGCTAGTTTATAATAAAAAAGTATTTTGACGACCGCTGTGCTGTGACGAGCGATGGTCCGCCTCCGACGCAGGAGCTTGCGGGTTCGATTTCCGCCTTAGGACAATTTATTTTACGATCTGCAAATAGTTGTTCAGGGAGTACTGGATATTTTTTTATGTAAAATAAAAAATACTTAGGTATCTAAATAATTTATATTAAGTTTGTGGGTCTATAGTGCCCATAACACAAGCTCTGCTTACCTTTGGGCTAGATATATTGTACACCATATATAAAAAAATTATATAAATAATGCTGGACAATAACCTTTCTTTTCTTAGGCACTACCTCTTGACACTACTAGTAGAGTCAAGGGAAATTTTACTTTCCCGTGACACTACTGGTAGTGCTACGGGTAAAAGTTCATTTCCAGTGACACTACACTGTAGCCAGTAGTTTCACGGGAAATATGATTTCCCGTGGCACGAGTGGGTCGTTTGTAAAAAAACTCATAAGTTCGTCGATCGAACTAATCAATCGAACTGGTGAGAACAAACGGAGTGAGCGTGCGAGTGGGCCATCTATAAGGGCTATTATATTTATTTTAGCTGTATGGAAAAAAGCTATAGCTCTTGGCTTTACTAAAAGAAAAGGCCACAAACGTACCAAAACATAAGCAGATCATTACAAAAAAGATATTACTTGCGACAAGTACAATGGGCGGCCTTATCGCTTAGAATCGATCTCTTCCAGGCAACCTTTGGATGCAAAGAATTATGTATAAATAAAAAGTATTAATTATTTAATTGTGTGTATAAATTAAGGACCTAGATAATTTTGGACCAGTGCTTTATTTTTTCTATTATACTACGTAATTTTCAGTGACCCTCCATCAAAGCCTTTCATCTTCGTTGAAGTAATTAATTAGCATGACCTATCCGCCATTTTCAAGTAGCTCTCGCTACCACGTCTCTACATCCACTAACCTTTGATAGAGGTCTCATGAGCTCATAATTAACTGTAATCGTGCACATTATTACCGAGCACGCGCGTACAGTCAGCCGCGAATACTATAATCCATCCATCGTGCCATCGCCTATATTGTTCCTTCATGTCCAGTCCATCCTAAGGTTACCTGGAAGAGATCGCTCTCAGCGATAAGGCCGCCCTTTATTCTAAGCATTTATTTCTGTTTTGTGTGGTATAATAAAGTGTTTTTTATCTATCTATCTCACAAATTTTCTAAACCGTCATCATCCTCATCAGTTGATAAGGCAGATACAAACGTAGTCTCTAATGACTATAGTATCTTAAGCTTGCCGCATCCAGTTTCTGTCAGTTCTGTTTCGCAGGTCGTTATCCCCACCTACGCCTTATTCGATTCAGCTAATCGCTTCACCATTACAATGGTGTCGTCTTAGAATGAGACATTTTGGCATTTTACTTTAGATGAAGAAAATACTTACATTTGTTAATTTTTATGTGCTAAAATAGGAGTCACACTTTTTGTCTGTTTTTTTCCATTTTCTGGCAACGGCACTACCAGCCGCACTACCAGTAGTGTCGTTGCCAAATGAACGACACTACCGCGCCTATTTGGATCAAATTGTACAGTCAACACAAGTAAATAGCAACAGCTATCTTAAGAAATGTAACTCTTTATTTTTATAACTAAATAAAAGCAAACTTATGACGAACCACAATGAGGAAAAAAATTATCTAGAGGTTCCTTCATAAATGGACGATTCGGCTACGATATTTGCTTATACATTTCCTTTGTCATAGTAAAAGAGATTGGTTAGAAGAATTTGGGCCCTGGTCGACCTACAATATGTTTGGATTGCCGAGTCGCGGTCTCCATTCAAGATCATGTTTACCCCACCGACTATCTGTTCTTCGCGAGATCATACTATGGTAGGTGTTAGGCCCACTTCAACTGTTCAAGTGTTCAATTAGTTAGACGAAATGATTAGTATAGAACTTTATTTCGGTATTCTGTATACTTTGTGACAAGTAAGATCACTTCGATGTAAGAAAAATGTTTGCGTGCACTTTTATTAACTTGGAAGAGAACACAGTTTTTCGCTGCTGACTGTACGTAATAATTATAAGCAGAGTAAAGAAGACTTAATATTCTCCAAGTTTTTCAACAAACATGTGGCATAGATCTATATTTAATTTTCTAAATATCAATTCCAGGCTATTTTCAACATTTGTATTTTACCTACACGCGATATAAAATTGACTTGATTCACGCGATGAAAGTCGAAATTGATTCAACACACGAAGGAAACATAGAGCAAAGGTGTTATAACCGCATGTAAGTGCAAATAATTCTTCCTAGAACATTAATGATCCTATCAAACGCATATAACAAAATTTAATCAATAAGGTTTTCTAGAAGAGAACTCTTTTTAGGGTATAAAATACACCGTTTACTCAAAAAGAAACGGAGAAAAAACCAGATGAATTAGTTTTCATAAAAAAATATTAAATCGGCTTTATTTTTGAGATAGAGAGACAAAAAATAAAAAATTATATGTTACCTACATATAATTTTTTATTTTTTGTTTTTTATCGATAAATATATGTCCTGTATTCGCACATCTCGTTTGATCAAGGTTCGACAATACACATTGTATAGTTTATCGTGCAAAAAGTATAAAATAAATAAATAAATAAGGTTAATGTTTAGCCTCGCGTAGATATCTAAGGCTAGCCAATTCAATCAACGTATCCATAGATTTAGTAAGTACCTAACTATTCGTTGAATTTAGAAAAAATATTGTTTTTGGAATTATTTTGCCCATGTTTCTATGCAATAAATATAATAAAAAATTCTAATATCAAATTTATGCCGTTGTGATTGTTGTAATATTATGTATGGCCGAATCACTGTATGAAATTTTTCACACATACATAGCTCTGTATCTACCTGGAATGGACCAGGCTATTTTGTATTGCAAAAAACGAGTGTGATACCGCGGGCAGAAACTAGGAAATACATAAGTCCATTGTAGGTATTTATGCCTTCTGCATAATGTAGAAACGTAGAAAATGCAGATACTAGGCCGCAGTGATGCAGTTTATTTCTTATCTGTTTTGGGGCGAGCAAATCCCGAAATTTCCATTATCTACTCAGTAAGGTTGTCTGGTAGAGATCGCTCTTGAGCGATAAGACCGCCAATTGTATCTAGTTTTTTTAAGTTTTTATTTTACATTGTCATTTTATACTTAGTGTGCAATAAAGAATTATCTATCTATCTATCTAAAATTACGACATAGTACAGATTTTGAACCTTTGAGAGTTATTTTTGGTTTTTTATTTCGGATGGCGCTCATTATGGCAGGCTAATGTCCAGCTGTGGACTGTTATAAGCTGATGATGATTTCGGAATATAGAGAAGAATTCTGTTTGCTCTATCTCCGCTGAGACTGGCCGCCGAAACAATAACAAATGAACAAATTTGAAAAACATTTATAATTTGTTTATTTGTTGTTGTTTGTTCATTTATGCCAGTCCGTTCTGTTTTAAAGTTATGTGAAAGTTTAAAGTGATGTGTTGCATACTCACATGGATGGTTTTGTTTGAAAATAATTAATGTTATTTGTTTACTTTCTAATTTCCATTTCATTGCCACTTTAGTTTCCAAAATGAGAACAAGTAATTTGAAAAAAAAAAAAATTTGTTGTGTTGTAAATTCTTTGCAAACTTTATTTCTTGAGAATGGCTTACAGCTTACTTGATAGAACATAACTTACAACCACAAAATCATCATAACACATAATTATGAATTCTTCCCTTCATGTCGGTCGACTCATTTATAGTCACTCCTCTAAAGTCGATTCCCGTAACGTCGATTCTTGTAAAGTCGACCGCGCCTGAATTCTTTTCAAGCTGACCTCGCTTCTTTCGTGTACAGTCAGCGGCGCGGGGGAAGTTAATAAAAACTTTGAAAGACTAATGCAATTCCATTATTTATAACACAACTATACACACATGTATTGTACACACTGGTGGCTCCTGTTAATATGCATATATTTATTCTTCGTCTCATCCGTTCTTGGCAGAACGGTCGCGGTCGTCATGAAGAGTATTATATTTATTAGCTTATCCTACTAACATTTATAAATGCGAAAGTTTGTGAGGATGTATGTGTTTGTTGCTCTTTCACGCAAAAAACTACTGAATGGATGTTGATGAAACTTTATAATACTATAGCTTACATATCAGAATAACACATAATGCTAAAATTCATAAAGATATATCTACTGTATTATTATCTAAAATATCGCTTGAAACCGCAGGACGCAGCTAGTAGGTAGTTATTATTTTTAAGATAATTTACCTACATTGTCATCTTATCATGTCTTACTTTGTAACTCTGTAATCCTTTTTAGAATTATTGTTTAAATATTTTAAATTCGAGTTTCATGTAAATTGCAACGCTTTGGTTAACCTCAATAAATAAATAGATAGCTACCTACAAGAAAGTTTTGGTGCCACACCTAGCTATCTAGAGGTCTACCCTAGATTTTCTTAATTAAATTGGACGTACTTACCGTCTAGCAAACTTCACAATAGAATCCTTAAATACACAAACTTTATTCAGTTTTCAACAACAACAAATCAACAGTCATTTCAGTTACATTGTACCACTTAGACTTATTTAACTATTTTTGTTTCTACAATAAGTTTGTAGTGGCCCAGTGAACGGGCTTGCGTAGAGAACATTATTAGTAAACAGTTATAGTATTTGTAAACACTGTGTTCCGTAAACGATTGTCGTCGTCGGCGTCGCGTCAATCCGGCTAGAAGCGCTGTGGTCGACTGACTCGACTGCCAGTGCCATCCTAGCCATAGTATGAGAGAGTCCTTACTGACTGGGCAGCCAGAGGCTTGCCCGGCTTGAGGAAAAAAGGTAGGTACTTTGTAAGATGCTACATTTTCTTCCATTAACACCTACCACTCAGTTAACAAAGACCTTAGTAGAGCCGAAGTTGCTTAAGACATGTTAGTCCTTCCTACTGCATAATTTCATTCTCTACTTATTATTTCTACACACTTTTTTATTTTATTTATTATTTTTATTTATTTGATAAAATATGTACAATGCCTTTACAGTTGTACACCAAAGCGACAAAGAAATACAAGAAAACTTAAATACAAAATTATTATTTAATAAATATAAGATATTTTATTATAATGTATACGTGTATTCTTTAATAATAACCTTTTGTTTCTATTGTAAATGTTTTCATTGACATTAATGTTTTGTCTCGTTCAACCCACCTATTGTAGAGTCTGCCTATTATTTCAACTCTACTACACTACAATTCTCTACAGTCAGAATTGTGCATATACTACCCACCATGAAAATGCCTTGTTAACCATCTTAAAAAAGGAGGAGCTCCTATGTTCGGCGGTACCTATGTATGTTTTTTTATGTACTTGCATAAACTTACTAATAATATTGTGGTTGCCATTGACCTCTGCCATTGACTTCTAACTCTATGGAATATGTCTAGGCTACATTTTAGAATATGCTGGCGGTTGGTGATGTAGTTTTCGGATTTCAACGACCATAATTATTAAGTAATCATAAATAATGCAAGACAACAATTTACACAACATAATTTCATTATACATAGAACCAGAACAAATTTGCAGTACAAATATTCACAAACATTTGGAACCTCTATCGCCGCAGGCGGACCCTCGTCCGCCGCACCGCATCGGTCGTCAATAGTATGATTTGGTCTCGACTTCATGCTTCAGTATTTTTGAAGTGGCGCGATAAAATGAAGCCGACGCTGAATAAAAATCATCAACGAGTCTCAAAGCTTCACGAGCACTTGATTCTGAAGTTTTGAGCAGAGTTTATTTCTTTAGAACACTTAATCAAGCCTGTATTTATCGTTTTAAATCTTACATCTTTGTACCGTACCTATCTTAACTATCTGTGTTAACCACAGAACATATTTTTTCAGTGTTATTTTTGTCCGAATTTTCGGTTACAACGGTCAGCCTTTACGGAGACGCGCCATTCTTTAGCACCCATAACAAAAAGCTCTGTGTTGCTCGGGGCTAGATGATGGTGTGCGGATTGTCCAGCATTATTTATCTATACAAATATAAATAAATAAAAAGAATGCTGGACAATTCACACAGCATCATCTAGCCCCAAGCTAAGCAGAGCTTCTGTTATGGGTACTAGATGACTGATATACATAATACAATACATTACATATATAGATATTTTTTATTATACATAGAAAACGACCAGAACACCCAGAACAAATATCTGCAGATCGTACACACAATTGCTCCGAGGCGGGAATCGAACCCGCAACCTCCTGCGTCGCAGGCGGACCTTCGCCCACCGCGCCACATCGGTCGTCAAACGACGTATTTTACGAATATTATAAAGAGGAAAGTTTTGATATTTTGTTTGTTTGCATTTGATTAATAGGCTCAGACCTCAGAAACTACTGGATCGATTTAGAAAATTCTTTCACTGTTGGGAAGCTACACTATCCCCGAGGGACATAGGCTATATTATATTTAAAAAAAAATAAGAATCCCTACCAAAACTCCAATAATGTAACCCAAGGTGTAATCGCATGCGCTGCAAAAACTATTGGTGATAAGATAGTGACAAATCTATCTTGTGATTGCAGGTGATAGAACAAAATAATGTACTACGACTTTGTAGAACACATTATATTTATCTACAAAAAGTGTCTGGGTATGGCAGGGGAGTCAATGTTAAGAAATAAACTGCCGTGAATAAATTATGAATAATAATAAATACCCGTGCGAAACCGGGAAGGGCCACTAGTATAAGATAAATATATCATCGTCATCATCATCAGCCTATATTAGTCTACAGCGTGACATAGGCCTCCCCCAATGAGCGCCATAGCGCCCTGTCTTCAGCTTGACGCATCCAGCATCTACCTGCAGTCTTTCGCAGGTCGTCATCCCACCTGGTCCGAGGGCGTCCTAAACTACGATTACCGAGTCGTCATCTCCACTCAAGAACACGTTTGCCCCAGCAGCTGTCGGTTCTTCGCGAGATATGGCGGTCCACTGCCACTTCAGCTTGCTAATTATTATATATTAATAGTATATATACCTATATATGTATAATTATATAATAGTACCTATAAGACAAATATATAAATGAGTAGAATATGTAGATATTACAATCACCAGTGTGTTTTAGTAAGACATTAACTGAATCAGACCCAATGGGTGGCATGGGCGGGCATACCCATGGATTGAAGGATCTTAGTTAATCTAATTGGGTCCGTTCCAATAAATGCCGATAATAATCAAATAAGGAAATCGTTCGAGCGAAAATTTAATGTCAATATAGAAAGAGAATGGACTACAACTTAATTACATAGGTACTTAAGTAGATAGATACAAAATTATTTATTGCACACTTACGATTTATCTATGTTTTACTATCCTACTAATATTATAAACGCGAAAGTTTGTGAGGATGTATGTAAGTTGGTATGTTTGTTGCTCTTTCACGCAAAAACTACTGAATGGATTTTGATGAAACTTCACAAAAATATAGCTTAGGTACATATCAGAATAACACATAGGCTACAATTCATAAAGATATATTGTATTATCCAAAATATCTCACCACGCGGATGAAACCGCGGGACACAGCTAGTTATTAATAATTATAAAGAGAGAAGATTTTGACGACCGATGTGGCGCGGTGGGCGAAGGTCCGCCTGCGACGCAGGAGGTTGCGGGTTCGTTTCCCGCCTCGGGACAAATGTGTGTACGATCTGCAGATATTTGTTTCGGGTGTTCTGGTCGTTTTCTATGTATAATAAAAAAAAATCTATATATGTAATGTATTGTATTTTATGTATATCAGTTATCTAGTACCCATAACACAAGCTTTGCTTACCATGGGGCTAGATAATACTGTGTGGATTGTCCAGCATTATTAATTATTATTATTATAATTTTTTTTTTGTTTTTTTTTGTTTTGAATAGACTCCGAAATTAATGGACCGATTTTAAAAATTCTTTCACCGTTGGGATGCTATACTATCCCCGGATGACATAGGATATATTATATTATCTTTATACCCCTCGAAATGTGTAATTCTAATTTAACATGGGTGAAACTGCAAGGAACACGTAGTAATAAATAAAAACAAAGTAACAGTTGGCGGTATTATCGGTCAAGAGCGATCTTTATCAGACAACCATGGATAGTACATGTTACCACCATGGTGGATGGTGGTAGGAAGAAACCGGGATGGCAGGGATTTAGAATTTCTATGGTTCATGAAAAAGGTGCCTATATTTTTGCTTTCTCTTTTGCCAACATTCAGATTTTGACGACTTTTCGATTTATTGGTTTTCGTACGTACCTACCTACTACTTAAACATGCCAAAGTAGCGTGGAGTGAACAGGATCAGATTTGATTACTAGTTTATCTACCTATTGTCCCTATGTACAATAGAGTCATAACTTCCTAATGGAAAAATCCATTGATGTCATGCCAATACGTTGCGTGTGGTTATTAATCTACATACATAAGTAGGTCTAAACTAATACGTGCATTTTTTTTATCAGATAATTGTCACGTCAGGTGCTTAACGAATATAGTTTCTATAATAACTAGGTAATAGGTAAGGTACCTAATCATAGGTGATAAATAAAATGAACTAAAGTTTCTGTATATTTAGTAAAAACTACCTATCTAATTCGTTTGGGGGAAGCATTATAAGTAGTCGGTACGTATATGCATGATCTGATGATGAGGTAGATATGACCATCACGTTATCGGAAACTACTGTAGTTAGGTAGGTACAGGTACTAGTCTAGCGGCGATAGAATATTCATTGTATGCTAACGAACGTAGAGGCAGTGGCAGCGGGCGGCGGCGGCGGCGCGGGGCAGCGGGGTGTGCCTGGGGTGTTTTTTTTACCGAGTTAGAAAGATCGGCGAACGAAACGAGCCGCATTATGCGAGCGGCATTTTTGGGTGATCATGATCACAAACAAGTGAAGAGGGTCATAAAAAATAAATAACAGCGAGCGGAGCAGACCCTGACAATTTTAAAGATAAAGTCTCCGATGAGTTTTGGGTGTCACCCCTTCGGCTTTTCGGGTGCCACCTTGGCACCCCATGGTACCCGGGCGAATCCCCGAATCCCCATTGGTAATTATGGTACTTAATACCTTGTGAACTGTTTTTAGAGAAGCAAGGGCATAGTGTGATTTCCGATTGGGGTAGTACCTAGTCTTACAGAAGGCCGCAGCTAAATAATGCGTAATAAAAAAATTCTTAATTCCTTCTGCCAACTTGAGAGACGCCATAATAGATTTAAATTTAACCATATTATTATGTGTACCTATGTATAGAAGAAGTTATAAAGACGCGAGCACCCACCGTGGTAAAAGACTCACATAATTATTGGCCTTTTTTCCAAGGTGCCTACCCAGCGGGGTGGATGTCAATTTCCTTCACCTATTTATAATGATCATGATGAACGAAAGCACAGAACAATAATATCCTGAACGAAAGAGATAACCTTTTCTCCTTCGAATTCAACGCCCTGAAACTTCGATGAGGGAAGTATTTTCTCCGTCCATGCCCATGCTTTGCTGTCAGTGCCAAGTAGGTATGTAACATGACACCTGTTTGTCAAATATAAATCAATGTCAAGGAACATAACCTCAATGACAAAACAAAAACAAAAGATTTTGAACTGTTACCTTTCCCTCCCTTTGCTTTCAAAGAGAGGAACGACAGATTCTTGTATTTATGAAATAAAGAGAACTGAAAAATGGCTGTAGAAACTGCACAGAAACCTCGCGATTGTCTGCCGTGCAGAATAATCAGCTCTGCAGGGCTCGTCGGCATTGGCGGCTATCTAGGGAATATTGCGTTTAAAAACAAAACATTCGCCGGGAAATATACCATATCTTGTCTATCCTTTGGTAAGTTCCTCTAATATTTTCCAAATAACTGTTTCTGCATTGATTTCTTTATGGCTAACAGGCCGACCGATCTCAGGCAGTCATTTCACTAAAGCAGGACCATTAGTGACAAACCTAGGCCTATGTTAGGAAAACTTACAGTAAATTCAATTAATTCACCATTGCATAATCACTAATATTGGCTTACTCAATCTCTTCGTGCTTGAGTACTGCTTAAGCCATTGAAAAGCTGTTCTCAAAGCATAGATTGATGACAGAGTGATCGTTTTTGATACAGACCTTAATGTGCATATGGATAACTCATTTACCTGATACTAAAGTGCATCCTTGACTTAGTGCATTGTGTTAGTGTTAGTGCATAGTGCATCAATTTTCAATTGAAATTGATGTGTCAAATAGTTTATATGCATCGAAATTAGTTGCATAGTTTTAAAGATATTAATATGCATACATAGGGACAGAGAGACACCGAGAAGTGACTTTATTTTATACTTTGTAGTTATTTATTAGGTAATAGAAATGTGCAAAACAAAACTTCTAAACACAATTTTATTTATTTTCAGCGTTCATCGTCCTTGGAGTGGCACGATTCAGACAAACATATCCATTTGATAAGACAAAAGAAGTTGCGGCTTAAAGTTACAAATGTAATGTAGGTATTTTAATGTAAAAGTTGTTTATCTGTTGTAAATAAATTGTTAATAGTATGTAGTAAAAATATTTAAATTAACTATGTAGGTACCTAATTACTAGTTGCTGTTGTGTGGCCAGTTTACAAAAATATTCAAAGTCATAATCATTTATTCTTTAGGCTTACGAAATAAGCACTTAGACAAGTTATATTTTATACATTAAATTATTATCTAATAAAATTATTTTTACTGTTCACTGCAATTTTTTGTCCACTAGTGGAAGGATGGTAGATTGATTAGTAAGAAGAATGGTAGATCAATGTAAGCAGAAGTTGGCGTCATGAACAGAGACAATATAATATTTATATACCTAAGTACATACATCATAAGGACATTTTTTATTTGTTTAAGTGTCTTTCTAAATTTATAATTTTCATTGTGCACCAGTGTTCAAAAAAACATTGTGTAGGCTGTTGTAAGGGCCACCCTTCACACAAAACTCCTAAAACCCCTTTGACAATTTCTACCTATGGGATATTTACTTATGTTGAAAGCAATTACTTATGTGGTTAGAGATTTAAATGACAATTATTACCTTGTATGACTAAATTAATGAACACTTCAACTTGAATGAAATGATTGATAATTAATTTCCAGATAATGAAGAAAAGCGCCATCTACCGTTGCATAACTTAACAACATAGTGAACTAGTTTGCAAGCTACCTTAGAATGTTTATTCGTTGATGACGAAATGGTGAGATTACTTTGACATAGATGGCAGTAATGCCAATAATTTTAAAGAAATCAGGAGACTTTTGCCCAACTGCTAATTAGAGCTATGTAGTAAATGCTGTGATCACCAATCTATCATTGGTGATCGCAGAGTAAATGTAAGTGTATGTGAAAATGTACGCGGTCGATCACACTGCAACCGTCTAGGATTAGCTGGTGTGCTTCAGGCGATACCTATCAGTTTGTTTTTTACCTTTAGGCCTTGCCCAATGACGAACGGTTGGACGAATCTGGCCGATAAAAAAAAATCTACTTATAAATATGTAGGTACCTATTATACATCTGCCTAATGTATTTTTAACAGTCTCCATAATGCCAGTGAAATTGTCTTAATGTAACTAATCAACATCTAGGTGCACCTAAGCGCAAAGCTGCCTGCGAAGTAAAGTTGCATTGTATGTACCTAGTTGTCGCCTTGGAATTCAGTTTTAGTAGCATTTCAAGCCTTGCAATTAGGCAATTAGCATTACTTGAATAGCGTTATTTAACTGACCCATTGACAGAAGTCGTAACTCCGCCGTTAAGCTTCAAGCCCACTTAAAGTAGAGGGTTGCTCGTATAACTAGGTACAGTTAACGTCGAAAATCACTGAATAGCAAGGATTTTAGTCATTTGCCTAATAGGGCCACACCGCCAGAATCATTCTTACTTAACTACTAACAATCATTTACGACTTTTGTGTTCCCAAGATAACGAAAGCGTGTGTTACTCATAAGCATAACCTATCAATAGTCATCACTCATACTGTACACTAGTCAAACTCGATGCAGAATGTTTGTAAACAAACCACGACACAAATAACTAAAACTCATTTGCTTGGCATTGAGTTTAAGATATCATTAATTGTAAGCAATATTAAGGAAGGATCTTAATTCGACAAGTAATTTAAATTGATTGCGCGTAATAAGACGCGGCAATAGGGTGAATTTTAGGGTAGGTATTGGTGGGTTGCCCGCCGACTCATCAATGGTCTTCAACAGTTCGTCTTTCGAGCGAAATGCGGTTAGAATCGTTGGTTCTTCTGGCTTCAACGGCGAGACGTCACTCGAGTCTTGAGTTACAGCATTGGGAGTCCTGCAGGCCTCTCAATTTCTGTTTAGTAGCCGATTGGCTGCGATGGTCTTCTTGCGTTTGGACATCACCGTGGAGTTCCAGCAGGTCCCGGGGGAGAGGTCGCCAGGAAGGTCTTGCATCTGGCGGCCTCGCGTGTAGGGGAGCGTGTCCGTTGAGGTGAGCGTGGCGGGAATTGTCCGCACGGTCGTACATCCTGCGCGCCAGCTTCACCACGAACTCTTCTATCGAGGGCCGCCGACTCAGTCAGTTGTTAATTTTGTTTGTTTCCTAATTAAGTGAGTCAGTAGTAAGCTAGTAGTCGAATTTAGCTCCAAAAAAGATACCTCGTTCATAAAACCATTTGTAAGTTGTCGGCGAGAATAGAATGCGCATTCTCCTGCGTCGCAGAAGGACCTTCCGCCACTGCGCCCCTGAGGTAAATGTAAATTATTCCGAAGTCTTCCCAACAGTTTATAATTCCGTGCAGGTCCTCCGCTCGCAATAAATAAAGATAAGGCGTATCAATCAAGATTAGCTTGCTTCACTTGATAAAATGCTGTTTGATGTCTTAAAGCGAAAGAAGATAGGAAGATGGGCTGGAAGTCAAAGGTAAAGGAGCTATAGGTACAGTATCACACTAATTTTAGTGAATACAAAATTTCGCAATTTAAAATCCTTTAGGCTTACTAAAGAAGTAGGTAATTAGAAGTAAGTCATTTTTCTGTTTAGGTTTTCAGCAAAATAATCATTTTACATTTTAGGCATTTTACTTCCTAGGCATGTTGGAAATTAGACTTCCTGATCAGGATGCCAATTTTAGACCATACATTATATTGTCAAATAAGATGTTTTTGATTTTCTGTTCACACTTATTTGTCCACTAGAAGAAGTGAAAAAAAAACCACTATAAGGTACATTCATATATCACTTACCTATGTGTCTAATACATGTATCTACAATGGGATGGCGACCTGTGAAAGACTGCAGGCAGATATTGGATCCCGCAACCCGCCAACCGGAGTTGCCTATGTCCAGCTGTGGACTAATATACCTATTCGTAGGTTGATGATGACTTGTTTGAACGGAAAAGTTCGGAAGTTTAGTACTACACGCAAAAACTCCTGAACCGTTCAAGCTGAGATTTTGAAGAATATTCTATTCTAGATAAAATAATAGATTCAGGCGTTACTTTGCAGAAATCCTATTTTTGTAACAAGATGAAACTAGTTGACGACTTTTATAGATTTTTTTCATAGTGTTGGTGGTTTGTTTTTCTCAGGTGTTTCTCTAGCAAATTAATTTGTTGGGTCTTTTCAAAGACGGTTTAACGCGGAATTGTTGCTAAATATTTTCATCCCTATATAATTAGAATTCTAGGTCTAGAGCCTGGAATAACAAACGATAGCTACTTCTTATTAAGAGGCTAGATGAAACTGACGAAAGAATTCAAGAAAAAAGCAACGCCCATAGTTTTAACCGAAACCTTATAAAAAGCTCATCAGCAAATGAAAAGCCACAGAACATGATGATTGAAATAATATCCAGCTGTGATTGTAGGTTGCGTTGCGACGCAATAACAGCGCGACAGATCACGGTCTCGTCGGTAAACAACACTAGAGATGGCTCTCTACTCCGAAAATAAATTTTACAAGCTTTCGAAAACCAGAGGCTAGCGTGAAAAAATAACATCACTACGCAGTATAAAACAAAGTCGCTTGCCGCTGTCTGTCTGTCCCTATGTATGCTTAGATCTTTAAAACTACGCAACGGATTTCGATGCGGTTTGTTTTAATAGATAGTTTTTAATAGTGTGATTCAAGAGGAAGGTTTATAAACTATTTGACACATGATTTCCACGCGTGCGAAACCACGGAGTGCTGCTAGTTAATCATAATTGCATTCTCACTGAACTTAAATCTTCCTCATCCTCATCCTCAACAACCTATATAGATCCACTGCTGGACGCAGGCTACGTCTATACGTAGCCTGCGTCCAGCAGTGGATCTATCACTTATATCTATGGACTTATATACACCGCCCTTCTCAAAAAAACAACCTTTACCGGTAAAGGTTGTAGGGCGGTGTGCCAAGTCCGAAACCACGAGTGTTAGGGAAAAATTGTGACAGGAGTCATGCCCTAGATTTATAATTTAAAGATTTGTCCCAGAAACGTTATTAAAAACGGGATATTTACCATAAAAAAAATTGGACACCTCAAAAATCTAATCATGATAAATATCCAGTTTTAAATGTCTTTAGTGTTAATAACCATGATAGTTTCAAAAGTTTTATTGTCCCACAAATATTAAAAACCTTTCGTCTCCATCATCAGAGCTTGTTCCTTCAATGCGTAGTACTCTCTACTTCTTGTGGAGAAGTAGAGCAACATTATGCTGAGACAGGACCTATTGGTTCGCATTGTAGAGTCGCTTGTTGCTTTTATATAGATACGTAGTTATTATTTTTATTTCTGTATGTTCTTATTTACCTATATTATAATATGTAGTAACAAGCTGTCTTCTTTCTTTCTTCTTAGTAAGTTTTAGGAGTAATTAGGAGTCCTACGTACAAGAACATCTGAGAAGGACAGGACATCCCTAGTAAGAGTAGGTAATGATAGGCGGACTGCCGACACACAGTCGAGCGCCCGTCCGCCCACCGCGCGTTTATTGTGCTGGGCAATATTGAAAATGGGTAAGTAAAGTTCTAAATAACTTTGTTTGTGAGTACAAGTACTCAACTTCTTGGTGTTTTCTATGGATTATTAAAAATATCTTCTATCAGTTATTATGGAACCGTAACGAAAGCTCAGTTTATTTTGTAAGAAGCTGTGTGAATTGTCCGGAATGTATTTATTTATTTGCTCTAAGCTCACCAACAACGTAAGTACACATCATTCTAATTAACAGATATATTATATAGGCCAGATTTAATGTTATAATCATCAGCCTTTCCAAGGACTTAGGCCTTCCCTAAGAAGCGCCATAGTGCCCTATCTTCCAGATTGATGCTTCCAGTATCTGCCTGCAGTCTTTCATTAGTGTATTTTTTTGATTTAATTTTATTAGATACCTACCTCTATACGTTTGTAAGCCTGCATCGTCCGACTGCAGGACAAATGTCTTTCTCACTCTCTTCGAATATTATCTGTCCTTACTTAGAGTCACAGCTTTAAGCCTATTTTTATTTTATACGTTTATTTTTGATAACAACAGCAAAACCTAAATTTGTGTTTTCTAAGTAGGTAATAGAAATAAGATTAAACTCGCTGTGCCCACAACTAGACTACATAAGATAAGTGTATCTTTTAAAGGGCAATGTATACGCTTCTACAACAAAACTCCAAGTGAGTTGCAAAAATTATCAATAAATAAATTAAAAAAAATTGTGAACATACTCTTTGTAAAAAGGCTTATTACAAAATATCAGATTATCTAGAAGATAAAAAAGCTTGGAACGAGTTTTGCTCCAACTCAAAATCTAACAACTTACAGATAAGCAAATCATATGTACTAGACACATAAGTTATGAACATACTAGTGGTTTCTTCTCACTTCTTCCACTGGTGGACAAAAAATTGAAGTGAACATCAAAATGTTATTACATAATAAAGAATAGTATAAAATATGATCTGTCTAAGCCTAAAAGAAATAAACTTTTATTTCATTACATTTCAATGTACCTACCTAGGCGGGCCCTAGGACTTAGTTATATACATTAAAACTACTTTAAAAATATCTATCAAGTGCATTCCCTCATATATAATAGTTTATCGACGCTTTTGTCTGGTGAATGCTACTCAGACAGCCTAGAAGACAGCAAAGATTCTTGTACCTATAGAAAACATGGGTTAGGTAATAAAATCTTCGCTAGACGTGAAGTGCTAAATTACCTACTATGTATGTATATAGCCATACTAGCCTTAGAGTAAAAACACACTGATGACACAGCAGAGGCCTATGCCTCTGAATGACACTATTGTCGTTCAACTATTTTCAATCAAAAACCAATCTATATGTGAAAAATTGAGGAAATTGAGACTAATTCGTCGGAATTTTATGGCAACACCTTGTTTATGTCTATATTCTGAGTCTATCATAAGCCTTCTATGTACATTATTCCCATCCAACCCCTATTTCAGCGCAGGGTCATGGAGGTAGTCTTATTTTAGTCCTAATATCACCTATTTGTGTCGTTTACCCCCATGATAAACTTCTTTGTTTGTTTATTCTATGCCTGTATTTTGTACCTGTGTCTAAATAAATGTTTTTTCTATTCTATTCTATTATGTACCTATATTTTGTCATGGTAGAGAAATCCGATAAAATAATATTAGTCCCTCCCTGTACTTCCCTTGTACTGGTGAAGGTAAGTGATTGCTCCCTGCTTGCTTTGTAAAGAACTCAACTTCGATTTTTTAATAACAAAGGCGAACAGGTCAATACAGATGTATTGATTTTAAATATTTTTAAACGCAAATGGAACACATAATTACAAGTTCTAAGTATTTTAACGGGTATTTATCACGGGGTGATTGAGTTATCCCGTGATCACGACAGTGTGTAAACCTGTTGAAACGTCGGAAAAAGGGTAATAAACGCGATAAATACCCGTTAAAATTACTTGTAATTACGTATTGATTTTATTAATCATTTATTGTAGAAACAAAATCCATAGCCCTTAATTAAATATGTTACATAACAAACATTACGCCCAAAATGTGATTGCATCGAAGAAGGCTTAAAATGATACGAGATACAAAGGAGGTGTTGACAAAAAATTCGACAAATTAGTCTCAATTTCCTATTTGTATAGGCGCACTAATTGTGTGTACCAAAGCACTGGAGTTATATGCTTGTCAACTCTCACAGAGATTAGTTGCTGGTTACAAAATGAAGAAAATTGTAGAAGGAATCATTAAATTGGAAATTGTTGATGCCTCAGCTATGACAGCACTCAGCAGCGAGTTTTTCCTCTATGTGTGAGTGTAACATACAACGATCTGATTATGAAACTATGCTCAGTCATCAATTTATGCTTGAGTAACGCTTTTGCCATAGGAAAACGTTACTCATACATAGATCAATCACTGAGCAAGCATTCACACGGGCCTAAGTTTTTCAGCCGCCAAACTTTGTATTCGTAATCAAAATGCCAATACGGCAAAAATAATACTTACGAGTGAAATCCTCTAAAATACCCCTGAGTCTAAAAAAACTCAAGTTATCAATTAGGTTATTAAGGCTTGATTGAATCGTGTCAACATGATGTGACGACGACCTAAGGGGTGTTTCACATTCAAGCCCACGCCTCGTGAAATGAAAATAACGGCTAGAGATGTTGAAAACAGGATTGAGTAATATTGTGAACGTTTGGTGACAACACGGTGACGAATAAATTAAAAATATTGATCCTAAAAGTTATCTCTGGCTGAGCGACAAATAGTATAGTTTTTTTCAAGGGAATCCCATTATATACGATTTTGTTATGCTGTTATAGAGTTGATAAGACCGAGTTACAGGTGGTTTTGGCCCGAGTGAAATCTCTACTTTTCACTGCTCTACTTTACTAATTTGTCTTTAAATATATTTCACGTGATTTCGACCGCAACAGATATAATCATTATTAATAAATAAAACTTTTGAAACTATCATGCTTATCAACACTAAAGTCATTTAAAACGGGATATTGGAAAATATCTATCTATGTAATGTATTGTATTATGTATATCAGTTATCTAGTACCCATAACACAAGCTCTGCTTACCATGGGGCTAGATAATGCTGTGTGAATTGTCCAGCATTATTTATTTATTTATTTGTCTAATCTAGTTTTACGCCCGCTAAGCCACGTGTTAATGTGTAATTTTTTGAACAATAGAAGTGAAAACCTCTTTTAACACTCAAGATTTTTTTTAAAAACTCATAATTTTCAACTAGAGAATCAGAATCTTTAACGATTATTTCAATTGACTGATGATTGAATTTGACGACCTCTGTGGCGCGGTGGGCGAAAGTCCGCCTGCGACGCAGGAGGTTGCGGGTTCGATTCCCGCCTCGGAACAATTGTATGTACGATCTGCAGATGTTAGTTCCGGGTGTTCTGGTCGTTATATGAAGAATAATAAAGTCTATCTATGATCTATGTAATCTATTTGTATCAAGTATATCAGTCATCTAGTACCCATAACACAAGCACTGCTTATCTTGGGGCTAGATGATGCTGTGTGGATTGTCCAGCATTATTTATTATTAAAATAATTATACTTCATACTTTAAAATATTTAAATGGACCAAACTTAACAGAAAGATAAGTAAGCAAAATCTTGTAAAACCCTACACGATGTTACAAATACAAACTTCTAACCCCCTCTCTTTTTAGGGCGGGTCTTAAGAAGTCAATTATTTTAAAACGAAACACCTTGGGAGACGGGCCTTATTAAGAATGTAACTCAGAAACCAAAGCTCACACCTCCACTAGACGACAAAGGCCGAGGTTTTAAATGAACGAAAAGTGTTGCTTATTATTTTTTATGCGTTGACCCATGAATGTCTTCCTCGTAATGTTTGAGTCTATTATTTTGTCTTAATCTGCTACTCGACGCTGGAAAAACCCTTAGACTGCTAAGGGGTGTATCGCTGCTTTGCACCCGAAGGACGGCGAGTGCGTCATTGGCAATGAAAGTGTTAACACTTTAATTGACCACGACGCACTTGTCCACAGGGATCTCCATAATATGTCTACCATATCATGTCACGCGCTCCTCTGAGTACATTACCATTTTGACGACCTCTTGCGACGCAGGAGGTTGCGGGTTCGATTCCTGCCCAGGGACAATTTGTGTATAGATATTCTGGTCTGCAGATATTTGTTCCGGGTGTTCTGGTCGTTATCATAAAAAATATCTAATATTATTGTTATAATAAAAAGTATATATCCATGTAATCTACTATTGTATTAGGTATATTAGTAATCTAGTGCCCATAACACAACCTCTGCTTAGCTTGGGGCTAGATGATGATGATGGCAGTGAATGCGTTAATTAATACTTATCTACCCTTAACTGTATCTGGCCATTGTCTCTTTAGCCATTGACTGTTTTGTTTCAGACAAAGTGACTTTTTAATGTGGCCATTGACTGTTTTGATTAAGACAAAGTGACTTGCAAGGATTTTTTTTTGCTAAGCTGGTTGGTCATCAAAGAACAAAGTTACTATCTGTAAATATGGTTAGGTTAATTTATACTAAATGTCCTCGGCCGCCCGTGGCGGTCGCCAGAATCGACTCCTTTAACTCAACCCGTGAACATCGTATCTAAAAGGGCGACTAAGGGTTCTTGCAAAGGAAAGGCAGCAGCTTCCTTTTCACCATTCTTAACACCTTTACTGCGATTACCAATCTGACAGGAAGAAGCACGACACGTTATGAACTAGGTACTATTGTCTTGTTAAATCGTAGAGCGTAAATGGTTCCTTACTCTGTGCGTCACGTACATTTATTGGTGCGAAACCATAGCATTGTTTGTCATTTGCATAATGTGATGGCTGAGGGGCAGTGCACACACGCGAAGCGACGCGACGCTGAGTACTTTGAATCAAAATTGAACTTTATTTACTTACTTTGCAAAAATATACAAATTAGCGCAGGCTCGGCGTAGCGCCGCACCGGTGAGAGTTGTCTTATTATGTCAGTAAAAATTTTACTTTTTTTTCGTCTATACTCTATACTAATATTATAAAAAGGAAAGGTTTGATTTTTTGTTTGTTTGTTTGTATTGGATGGCTTCCGAAACTACTCGAGACTGAAAAATTATTTTACCGTTGGAAAGCTACAACTACGCGGTGAACATAGGCTATATTATATTTTCAAAAAAATTAGGGATCCTTACTAAAACTCCAATGATGTAAACCCAAGGTGTTAAAAAATTACCTTAAAAATTCCAATACCGTGCGAAGCCGGGACGGTCGGCTAGTAGTAAATAAAGTTTAGTTTGAATGAAGTGCGCGCATCACGTCGCGCCACGTGTCGGTGTGAGCCGACTCTAAAGGTTTTGCCTTTACAAGTGGAAGCTAGTCCGATAGTCATGCATGTAGGTTTTATTGTGGCTGAATGGTTATAGCCCTCTAAAAACAGTGTGTAAGGGCTCTGAAGGTTTTGGGATAAGGAAATTGTATCACGAGGGAATATTAGAATAGTAATGGTCTCTTATGGCACCGTTAGTGACACCAAAGTCAGTTATATTCTAAGTAGGTACCTAAGCTTGTTGATGATGCCTCTATCACATAAAGTTATAGAAGTTCTCTCCATAGTCATAAAATTACTCCAAGTTCCCCCCAATCCTCCATCAACGGCTCTATACCCGTGACTATTCCCATACATACCCATTACCCTAATAAACGTACAAAAAACAACCGTTTCCCAACTGTATAAAGGCCACAACTAGCCCAGCAAAATGTTTCACTACTCAAACAATGTTATCCATGTTACGATACCACCATACAATTTCCGATCGATGTAGTCGCTAATTTTGTTATCTGACAGATAAGCTGTGGGCAGAGAGGCGTTGGCTAGCCTCGCGGGAATACAAAGAGGCAGATTGGAAAGCTGACATGACAGCGCCCGGCAGGCACATAACACAAAACAAAGATGTATTGTACCCTTTATACCATGCGAGAATAAGTAAGGGTGATTTCACTTGGAAGGACAGTGCATGGAGCGCGGCTTTAGGAGCGATTGGTGGTGCCGGAATGGTGCTGTTGGTTGCTCTGTTGGTGCTCTTGCTGAGGAAACCGAGGAGACGCGAACACCCTACCCTGGCGCCGATGAATATCGCTCAAAACGTAAGTACCTACAGTATCTATCTATTGTTAGGTGCTGTAACCTGCTCAGGACATTTTTCAGTGACTTATTCAATGTCAAACAATTTATTTCTATTTATTTATTGACAATAATTAAAACGGTAACATACACAAATAACATTAACAGGACAGATACACAACTAATGTGATAAACTGCGTGTGTGTGTTTTTATAGTGAACTAGACCTTCCCGGCTTCGCACGGTTTTAGTACGGATCCCTAACTTTTTTGATTATATAATATAACCTATGTTCACCGGGGATAGTGTAGCTTCCCAACGGTGAAATAATTTTTCAAATCGGTCCAGTAGTTTTAGAGCCTATTCATTACAAACAAACAAACAAAAAATCAAACCTTTTCTCTTTATAATATTAGTATAGATAGACGTTTGACCTCAATCTCACCTGATTTAAAGTGAACTTGTTCACGACAGACACCGTAATTTAGATATTGAAAATTCTTTCTTTTCTACGTGTAGGACGTACGTAGGTACTTTGGAGGTACCTACGTGCGTCGTATAGGTATCTAAGGTGATATCATTCACTTGAAAGGTCAAAGATTGCGAACGAACGAAAACACGGTGATACACAAACATTTAATGTGTGTCTAGCTAAGGAGAATAAAAAATAAGGCTTTTAAGCTACTCATTAGCTTAATTTTGCACACCTTGAAGAGGCAGAATGTATTGGCTTAACTTGAATAACCAAAAAGACCGTATATATTGTATACATTCCTGCAAAATAAACGATAATGATTATGAAACCTCCTAAAATTTTACTTTCGTTGAAGGGCAGAGGCGGCGTTAGCCCTGGCCCCGTACTACACGCACAAACGGAATCGAAGGTTCTGATTCGTTTTCCCAGTAGGCCAAACTCTGCTAAATAATTACTTTACTATGACAGTAGTATTGGCGCAGAATCGTCCATAGATAAAAAAAAGCTCTAATAGATGCTTCTATCAAACTTATTTTGTGTAACATTATAAACGCTTCATCAGTACATTTTGTGAGCGTGACTACATCACTAGCAAATTTACGTCAACGATTAGATACGCCTTTATCATCAGCCTATAGCAGTCCATTGCTGGACATAGGCCTCCCCTAATGAGCGCTTATGCCTTACACAATGTTAATCTACCACATTTTGTATGGTATCACGTGAACGTCTCCATAGGGACTAGATTTTTTTCTCGATGATTAGATAAAAGAAACTCTAGATATCGCGGTGCTCGGAGAGATTGATTGTTTAAAATGGTTTCAACCTTAAAATTTTCGCGCGTTCCTCCTTCTGTAGTTTTCTCATCAAAAGTAAAATGCTATAATGTGTACTTCTGAGATACAACTCTTATTGAGAAGCGATTAATTTTGTGGAATTATAATTAGTGGCCCTGGTCGGGTAACCTCAGCAAATTACCGTAATTGTTTGAAGAGGCTCGATCTGCTTAAGATTATTCCTTTTTAATGTGTTTTGTTAGCTTGATGTAGCCTAAAATCTTAAGTACTAAACGGAAAATGTTTTGCGACGCGTTAGCCTGTAGCTATTGTTTCACTTGGACTTAAGGATTGTTTGCTGTAGCAGATGGGGGCGCCGTATTTCGGCCAGGGCGTCGTTTGTACTAAAACCGGCTCTGTTAAGGGCTCAACCTTAGCAGATGATGAAAATCTGTTATCACGACACGGTTTGGCAAAGAAAACATAAAAATACATTATTCGAGAAGAATATTTTACTGAGCACGTTCGTACATTATATAAGTGCTTTAGCTTTATTGACGACCTCTGCGGCGCGGTGGGCGAAGGTCCGCTTGCGACGCAGGAAGTTGCGGGTTCGATTCTCGCTTCGGGACAAATGTTTTTATGATCTGCAGATATTTGTTCCGGGTGTTCTGGTCGTTTTCTATGTATAATAAAAAATCTATCTATGTAATGTATTGTTATGTATATCAGTCATCTAATACCTAAACATAAGCTCTGCTTAGCATGGGGCTAGATGATGCTGTGAGGATTTATTTATGTGTTCAGAACCCGGTTGACGATAGTATCGAGACTTGATCGTGACTTTTCATATTAGTATAGGATATGCGTAGTACCTACTGTCCGTACGATAAAGGCGCTGCAGTACCAAATCCCATGAAGAAATGTGACGTCACGATCCTGTCTACTATCGTCAACCGGACTCGGGCTCAAAGGCCCATTTCAATTCTCCATAATCGATTATTTCGCTTCGTTTCTTTGTGCTTTAAGCATATTCGTGAACACGCCATCTAGCGTGATAGCGCATCATCACTTTAAAGAACCTTTAGAAAGAACCACAGGATGTCACTGCCGCAGAGACACAGAAACAACCTCACAGTAAGCTCCTGAGACTTTCGAAACCTGTCAGCCACTGCTAACGCAGTTCAAGAAAGTTACTCTAGATGGTTACGCCACTTGAAGAAGAAGATCCTAGTAGCCTACACTTTCCGTAGTTTCTTACACCGACGATGGCTTGCTTTCATTTTTATGTTGTCATTGGCACATCCTTAAGTCTCATTTTGTTTATTTTTCAGTAAGATTTGTATTTACCTTTCGTGCATTCCATTGGTCAACGTTTCACCTCTTCATAATAGTGTTCTAACTAACCTACTAAGTTCAAACAAACAATCTTAAGTTCGTCCAATTTGACTTTCGAGGTCACTCCGACAGAGATCAAGGTATCCGCCGACACCAAATAAAAAAAAAAAACAAAAACAAACATGTATTAGACGCATAAGTGCAATAGAAAATATACTAGTAGTTTCTTTTTCACGTCTTCCACTTGTGGACATTAAAATTTAGTGGTGAGAAAATCAATAATACCTCGTTTCTTATTTGATAATAATTTATGGTATAAAATTAATAATAAAAGATGTGTTTAAATGCTAATTTAGTAAGCCTAAAGAAATAAAGTTATTGCTAAAATCTAAAATGACCCCGGCCGCTGTCGGGGGCCCGACAAAGGGGGCCCGGACACCTGATCGAAGGACGTGCTGTTATTTTTGTAAAAGAACCCGTTTTTTCTTTTCTTTCACCGTTGAAGCTTAGGTTGCAAAATGTTCTACGCCGTAGCTTCCTCTACGAGGCCTCTTACCTTCAAAATAAATTATTGGATCTGATCAAGCGGCGCCACCTAGAGTAACTTTCTTGAACTATGTTAGCAGTGGCTGGCAGGTTTCAACGCTTTCTGTGTGATCTGCGGCAGTGTCATTTCTGGTTCAGTAGGCTGTTCTTTAATGTAATGTTGCGCTCCCACGTTAGATGGCGTGTTCACGAAGTTGCTTAAAGCTCAAACTCATCGTCAACGAGGCGTAGCAACATGCCTCGTAGAGGATGCTACGGCGTAGCGCTACGCTCCGTAAATGAAATACGGTACTTAGCAAAAGCCATTTGTTATTCTCGGTTGATGTCTAGTTTAAAATTTTAATTAGTTGTCGCTTCAGGCATGAAATATTTTCAGCTTCTGTTTATTTACGAGTAGCTTTTAAATATTATTTTCAGGTTGCATTAATTTGAGTTGATTATGTTCTAAGTGCTGTTTTCTGTAAATTAAAGTAATTTGACGACCTCTGTGGCACGGTGGGTGAAGGTCCGTCTGAGACGCAGGAGGTTGCGGGTTTAATTCCCGTCTCGGGACAATTGTGTGTACGATCTGCAGAGTTTAGTTCCGGGTGTTCTAGGTCTAGGTACGTATAATAAAAATATATATATCTATTTAATGTATTTTATTAAGTATATCAGTCGTCTAGTAGCCATAACACAAGCTCTAATGCGGTGTGGAACACAGCATTATAGCCCCAAGCTAAGAAGAGCGAGTCCAATTTTTTTATTTTTTTTATTTTGTGAATATGGCTCTAAAATTTACCGTGAATAGATATTATTTATATATTATTTTGTTTATAGGTAGTTTTTATAGTAATTATAATACCTAATTAGGTCGGTACGTATATTTGGTTCAGTAATTGAAATGCCAGTCAAGTCAATTCTATTGCAAAGTTCTATCAAACTTACCCAGTCAAACAACACACACTTCTCGAAACAGCGCGGTTCCAATCGATAGTACATTGCAAAGTTTAATACACTCGACATTAAAATTCGCATAGATAAAGCTTTATAGGTTAAGTGCGGACAAGAAAGGTACCATTGGGGAACCACACAGCTCCCTAATAACGACTGTTGGATGAAACTGATCACTCTGCTTCAGCAATAAGGTTTCTTTTATAATGATATTCAGGCGGCATATTAAATGTTACCGACGTTATTGGAGCTTTTAACGCAAATGGGTCTCTAATCTAATATTATGATAAAGTATTTTTGGTTCTGCTTGAGTGTGTTGCGGATGCAGCAATTTTGAAAGGAACACTGGGTAGCCTGCGATGCAGGAATTTGCTGGTTCGATTCAATTCATTTATTGCAAGAAATAAATAAATAATGCTGGACAATTCACACAGCATTATCTAGCGCCATGTTAAGCAGAGCTTGTGTTATGGGTACTAGATAACTGATATACATAATACAATACATTACATAGATAGTTTTTTTTTTATTGTACATAGAAAACGACCAGAACACCCGGAACCAATATCTGCAGATCGTACACACAATTGTTCCGAGGCGGAAATCAAACCCGCAACCTCCTGCGTCGCAGGCGGACCTTCGCCTACCGCGCCACATCGGTCGTCAAATATTGGCATAATACAAGGTCTTAAACATTAAAATAGGTAGTGTCACATACTACTTCACCAAAACACATTGGCGTGCATATGATCATTTGATCGTTTTATCATTTTTGGTTTTCTGTGGTCTGCAGGTATATATTTGTTCAGGGTATTCTGGGTGTTTTCTATGTATATTAAAAAATAAATATCCAAAAAAATAAGGAGCTAGTAGTAGGAGTATTTTTTTGGATATTTATCCGGACCATTGTCCGCCGCGCCGGAAATCTAAAAAGATACATTTCTTATGTTGGCACTTCACATAGCTATTCATGTTCGCGTATTCGTCTTACATGCCAAAATAGGATGATTTGATTCGTCGTATTTTGGCATAGAAGACGAATACGCGAACAGGAATAGCGATGTGAAATGCCAGCATCATCATCAGCTTATAGCAGTCCACTGCTGGACATAGGCCCAATGAGCGCCATATAAAATGCCAGAATAAAGCTTATTAATTGCCTCAGCATAAAACTGCATATTTCATACGAAAAACGAAGTCATACAAGTTAAACAATCATACACCCGTATTTTTTGGAAATGTTGATTTCCCTTAGTCTATTTTTAGTCCGGTCACAGCAATAGAAGACGAAATAAAATAAGTTTATTGAAATCGGAGTAAAAGTATTTCTTGGTACGACGAACATGAATTGGACCTTCGAAGTCAGCCGTGCGTTTAACTTCACGAGTAGATGGACACAATGGTCTTTTTAATTCTTACAGACGTATATTTTTCCATTTTATGTATTGGTAAGATCTTTTTTCGAGCTACATTCATCGTTTGGGCTATTTTTATCGACAAATATTAACCGATACACTGCATTACAAACATCAAAATATCTTCTGCCACTAGTGGACAAACAATTGAAGTGAACAGTAAAATAATCTTATTTGATAATATTTTATTGTATAAATTATTGAGATGGCGCGACGAGCTCCAGGTACATCTTCCATCATGGCCTGTTGCAGCGTTGGATCGCGAGTTTTTATTACACAAAGCACACTGTTATTCTGGACTGAATGACAGACAAGCGATCTTTTTTATTTGAAAGACACATTTTAAAACCACTCCATAGAGTATAGATTTCAGGACTCTTGGACACGGTAATTAAAACTAGGAAATAAACTTGAAAACTTATCTGTCCATACTAATGAATGAGTTCATTACGAACGTAAACGGGTTTACAATGAACTTTTTTGTTTTAATTATTAACTCATTTATTTCGAACCATAAAACATACAAAAAATATTATTAATGTCATAGTAAAATCAGCTTAAATTAAATATTAGACGAGGTATATAATGATAATCATTTCATAAAACTTAAATATAAAAGAAACTACCTACTAACCTAACAAGAATACAAAATAATAGAGATGTCGCAAGAATATCAAATTAAAATAGAAGATTACTTGATTACAAAAAAGATAAAAAAAAAGCGGACCGTCCCGGCTTCGCACGGGTATTGGAATTTTTAAAGTACATTTTTTACACCTTGGGTTTAATTATTATTGGAGTTTTTATGCGTGCAAGAGGCGTTCAACCTTACAAAAGAGTTTCCATACAGTAAATTGTTATCAAACCTTTGTTGTCAAAAGAGCGTTGCTAGGCAACCACGTTTATTTAGAAAAAATGGCGTATTGATATGCAAGGAATTTTATAGGTACATTTTTCACCTTGGGTTACATTATTGGAGTTTTAGTAAGGATCCCTAACTTTTTTGAAAATATAATATAGCCTATGTTCACCACGGATATTTAGGCTTCCTAACGGTGATAGAATTTTTCAAATCGGTCCAGTAGTTTCGGAGCCTATTCGTTACAAACAAACAAACATACAAACAAAAAATCAAACCTTTCCTCTTTATAATATTAGTATAGATAATCTATTTTATTATCAGTCATCTAGTACCCATAACACAAGCTCTGCTTACCATGGGGCTAGATGATGCTGTGTGGATTGTCCAGCATTTTTTTTTTTTTTATGTAGTATATTCTATCTAGGACTACTACTACTAATCTATGATACTGGATACTGTCATAGAACACTCATAGAAAAGCTAGTATATATCAGAATCCGGTCCCTGGAAAGCTTATGAATAATAAATCAGAACGCCTGTAATGTTATTAAACTTTCTGAGGCCCCAAACAGCGCGGGTTAATATTAACCTCTGCAAAATGACAAGTATTTTCGCTCGTTTTTGTGGTGGATTTGCTTCTTTTAGCAAAGACAATGAGTGTGACTATGTTTGTTAGCTACGGGGGTCATCGGGTGCGTCTTCAATGATGTAGATGTATTAAACTTGAGAAAAAACGTATATTCCTATATCTAGGTTACAGAGATGTGCTTTGTGTCGCAGTCGAAAGAATACAAAATAAAATATGGCGGATAGGCCGCATTCTCGAATCTGCTTGAGCGCGTCGAGCTTCTTCAGCCTACCGCTAGATGGCGTCATAACTTTGTTGAGTTGAATTTCGTGTATAACAGCGCGAACATACCGCCCGCCTTGGAAGCACCGGCTTCCAACGTTGGGATAATCATGAATCACTGGCTGCTGCTGCTGTCTGCTGGATCTAGTGGCAGAGGGCAGATTTTGGAGAACGCCCTTCGTATTGTTCCAGTTGCCGTTCGTATCTCGGCAACTCGTGACACTCCGTCCGTGCCCGGAAACACCTTCGTGACGCGCCCCAGGCGCCATTTCATCGGAGGCAGGTTGTCTTCTTTAATTAGGACCAAGCTCTCTAAGCTTATGTCCTTCTGGTTGAACTTCCACTTCGTTCTCTGTTGAAGCTCTGAAATGTATTCCCTTGACCACCGCTTCCAGAAGTGCTGTCGTAGTTGCTCAATTCGATGATACCGGTTCAGCCTTGACATTGGGACATCCGTGAGGTCATCGTGTGTAGCTGGAGCAGTCAAAGGTCGGCCAATGAGGAAGTGACCAGGAGTCAATGGAGTGAAGTCGTCGGGATCTGGAGATAGAGGGCACATAGGGCGGGAATTGAGGACAGATTCTATTTGTGCTAAAACCGTGCTCAATTCCTCATAAGTAAGTTTCGCGTTACCTACTACACGACGTAAATGATATTTACAAGACCTTATCCCACTCTCCCACAGGCCTCCAAAATGGGGTGAATATGGTGGAATAAAATTGAATTTAATTCCATCGTTAGCTGTGTAATCTATGATTTGTTTAGAATTTTTATCTAAAAAAGTATAGAATTCTTTTTCAGCTCCTACAAAATTTGTTCCGTTATCAGAATAAATAGAATCAGGGTTACCTCTTCTACTAATGAAACGTTTAAGTGCTAAAATAAAGTCATCAGTGGATAGACTGGAAACAAGTTCAAGATGTACCGCACGAGTTAGAAAACAGACGAACAGACATACATACGTTTTGCTAAGACGTGCTCCTCTGCCCTTTTTGTTAAGGACATAGAAAGTTCCTCCTAGATCCATACCTGTCCGACCAAAAGGAAATCCAGAATCCAATCGCGTAGAAGGTAAATTGCCCATTCTAGGCTGTAAAGTTTTACCTTTTACTCGCGCACAAGTAACACATTCACGCACAATTTTACGAACTAAGTTCCTAGCACCGACCGGCCACCAACATTCACGTAATGTTGACAAGAGTAGCTGCGGGCCACTATGAAGCAAACGTCTATGTTCATATTGCACTATTAGCACTGTCAAATAATGTTTACTGCACAATAATAAAGGATGTTTCTTTTCGTAACTAAACTCAGTTGAGTTTCCTAACCTACCACCGACTCTAATTAATTTATTTTCGTCTAAAAATATATTTAGACCAGAAATACGATTCGTATGTTTGCTATTTGTTTGTATAGGTATGTTATTAAGCAAACTACTGTACGCGTCCGGAAAGGAATGCATCTGAGCTAGCCTAACTAGCATCATTTGCGATGCATTGAGCTCGGTTACTGATAAGAAACCGGTTTCACGCTCCTCGCGCCTCGAGCGTATATTTGAAATGAATCGTAGTACATACGCACCTATGCGCTTGAGTTTTATGAATGATGAGTATTTATTGAATTGTATAATGTCACTTGGACAGGAATTACATGTTAAATTAATAGATTGCAATTTTAATTCGGGAAGTTCGTTAAGATTAAATGATTCACTGTGTAATTTATTATTCGAAAAATTATGATTATTATTTTGTAAATAAGATGGACCGTTCCACCACAACGTATTATCGATTAAAGAATCAAGCGGCATACCTCGGGACAATAAATCGGCCGGGTTGTCTTTGCTACGAACATGTAGCCAGTCTGCGTCATTTGTTAACTCATTAATTTCTGAAACACGATTTTGTACAAATGTTTTTAACAAATGCGGAGACATGCGTAGCCAACCAATTACAATAGTTGAGTCTGTCCAAAAATATACACGAGTAAAAGTTAACCGTAATGAATCAACTATCTTTTTATAAAGCCTCGCTCCAACTAGAGCACTGGATAGTTCCAATTTTGGAATACTGAGCGATTTTAGTGGCGCAACTTTGCTTTTTGCGCACAACAACCTAACGGTAACCTGAAAATTATCACTATACGATCGTATATATGCGCAGCCGCCGTATGCGTTTTGAGAAGCATCTGTGAAAATATGAAGTTCCGTAAATTGAGCTTTATCGTCTATTGCGTGACGATGTATGCGTAATTTATGTAAACAACCTAACGTACTGATAAAGTTGTTCCATGTCAGCGCGAGGTCTTCCGAAACCATGGAATCCCAACCTATCTTATCGAGCCATAATTGTTGAATTAACATTTTTGCTATTATGACTACAGGAGAGAGTAGGCCTAGCGGGTCGTAAATCTGCGAAATTACCGATAACATAACTCGTTTTGTCAACTTCACATTTTTTGTATCGCAATCTATTTTTGTAGTGAAATGCAAGTAATCTTGAACGTTTTGCCAACCTATACCTAGCGTTTTGTTTTGTGTATGTTCACCGACAAAGGTATGAGCGTAAGATTCGTTAGTTACGTCAGCGTTGAATGTCCATTTACGTAGTGGAAAGCACCCTGACTGTAGGACTTGCGACGTCTTCTCGCATATAGCTAGCAGCTTGTTATAGTCATCGTGACCTGTACAAAGATCATCAACGAAGAAATCCTGACTAATGACCCTAGCTATGACGTCATCGCTACATTCCAACGCTAACTGACGTATACAACGCATGCTAAGATACGGCGCTGACGCAGTGCCGTAGCTTACTGTGTTTAAGGACCAGATACCTAAAGGGTCTGCTGGTGTATCTCTCCACAGCAAAAGCTGGAGAGATCTTTGATCTGGCTGTACTAAAACTTGTCTAAACATTTTCTCAACGTCAGCGCAAGCTACGTACTTATACTGCCTAAAGCGTAACAGTATTGAAAAGATATCATTTTGTAGTGCTGGACCTGGATACTGTATATCGTTAAGCGATTTATTCGAAGTTGTCACAGCACTACCATCGAAAACAACGCGTAATTTAGTAGTAGAACTACTTTCCCTAAATACACCGTGATGCGGTAGGAAATAATTTGGTTCATCGACTTTGTCGATCCGACTCATATGGCCTAAAGCCGCGTACTCACTCATAAAGTCGGAGTACATTCGTTTATAGTCGGGTAAACGCTCTAATTTACGTTCTAACGACAAAAATCTATTTTTAGCTGAATTATATGAATCACCCAATGCTTCAGGTGATTCTTTCAGCGGGATGCGGACTGAGAATCTACCTCCTGATTCGCGTTTAGTTGTAGTTTTAAATAACTCCTCACAAAATTGCTCATCTTTTGAAAGAACGTTATCTACCTGAGGTACATTCTCTAACTCCCAGAAACGTTTAAGTTGTTCGTCTAAACCTAAGCCTAAGGTTTGATTGAAGTTGCAGTGAACTTTAGAATGGCTATCTAAGTTCTTAGAAACGTATAAAGGACCCGAAAGTAACCATCCTAGCTTCGAATTCTGAAGGAATGGTCCGTTTACCAATCGGATTCTAGTACCGTCAAGTATTTCCCAAAACAAATCCGCACCTATCAATAAATCGATTTCCGAGGGGATATTGTAGGTAGGATCGGCTAGGTATACATTGTCCGGTATTCGTATAAGCTCGGTATCAATGCTTGTCGTGGGTAAACTGTTTGTTATACGCTGCAAGACAAAGCATTTAACCTTTGCACTGTAATCGTTTATTTTTGAACGCATAAAGAATTCGCATGAATGATTTGATTGTGTCACTGATTGCGCAACACCTGAAATCTGTATTGTGGACTGTAATAGAGGTGCATTGATTCGCTTTTGTAATTTATCTGAAATAAAGCAGTGTTGAGAACCATTGTCCAGAAGGGCTCTGGCTGTATGGAAACGATTATTACTATCTGCTACCTCAACTAAAGCCGTGCATAACAATACCGGTTGCAGTACATGTTGTGTTGAACTATCGCCGCCGTTGCGAGCGTATTTGCCTACACTATTGTGATATGTACCTACACTACCTACTGATAAGGAGTGCAACGCGGTCGATGGAGCGGTCTGAGACGAACTCTCAGCTGCTGACTCCTTGTTACCCGACTGTAGGTGCAAAAGTGAGTTATGTTTGTTTTGACATTGTTTGCATGGACCAAAAATACAATCGGAAAGTGAATGACCTGCACGCAAACAATTTCTACATAACTGCTTATTCTCAACTACCTTTAACCTATCCTTGATAGACATATTCAAGAATTTGAAACACGTATAAATCGCATGATCGCCATTACATAATTGACAAGTAAAGCCTTTACGTTTAGGCTTACTTTTAGCTCCCGATTCGCTAGTTGACACATAGCTATGTGCAGACGCATTGTTATTTCTTGAATTAACCTTTGATTCATTTTGCGACTTTTGTAGCGGCTTATTTTGACTTGAGCTAATTGAATCTAACATGTCTGCTTTTTTCTTTAGAAATGAAAGAATATCGTCTAGTTTCAACCTTCTATCTGAACTGGCATGAATAGAACCTTTTTCTATTTCCCACTCTCGCTCAGTAGACGCATCTAACTTTGACTGTACTAGGTAAATAATAATAGTATCCCAGCTACTAGTAGGTTCGCCTAGCGAAGTAAGTAAGCGAATGTTTCGCAAAACGGTATCTATTAGCTTCCTAATCTGTGAAGATGATTCCTGTTTCAAAGACGACATTTGAAACAAAGCTTTCATGTGATTCTGAACTAAAAGCCTAGTATTGTGAAACCTATTTTCCAATAACTCCCATGCGTGAACGTAGTTCCTAGGCGTGAATTCGAATGAACTTATAACTTCTAAGGCGGTACCAGAAAGTGAAGAACGCAAGTAATGGAACTTCTGGATTTCGTCTAGATCGGGACAGTTATGGATCATGGTAACGTATGCATGTTTGAACTCAAGCCAATCATCAAATTTCCCACTGAAGGTAGGTAATTTTATTTCTGGTAACGACCGGAAACCGCTATTTTTCGCAGTATTCGTACAATTGTTTCCAGTTTCTACACTTTCGACTAAACTTTCAGCTATTGCTAAAGCATGAAAATATGAAGATTCAAACGTTTGAACATATTCATTGTTAGAATCGGCATCTGATTCTGAACTCAAAAAATCGACTTTACTTTGAAGTTCATTGAACTGTTTGAATCGATCTTGACATGCCTGCATTCTAAACTTTATTTCTTTTACTTGTAGTTTAGAGGGACATGTATCTTTAAATGATTCTAGGTAATTCTGAAACTGAGTCAACCTACATTTAAGGTTACCACGTTGTCGTCTGAGTATAGAAAGTTCATCGTCAGAACGCTTATTCGGAGAAACTTGAGATTTATTACTAGGGACACCTAATCTATTATCTTCACTACCCATTATGAAGGCCTATGTAAAGAATAAGATAAGGTACTCACGTTTTTAACTGCGCGGGAAATGTTACGGCCACGCGACACTTGGTATCTTTCTGTAATGCACAAACGACACAATTTTAGCACAAATGGGAACGTATGGAAGGAGTGGACGGGATCAATGACCTGACCGTTGTCTGGGGTGCTGGTTTCTTGTGATGTCTCGGGATGATGTCTTCGAACTTCTCACGAGCAGGCTGGAGACGAATTATTCTCCCAGCAATCAATTCCGGTTCGTAGGGCCACTATGTTAGCTACGGGGGTCATCGGGTGCGTCTTCAATGATGTAGATGTATTAAACTTGAGAAAAAACGTATATTCCTATATCTAGGTTACAGAGATGTGCTTTGTGTCGCAGTCGAAAGAATACAAAATAAAATATGGCGGATAGGCCGCATTCTCGAATCTGCTTGAGCGCGTCGAGCTTCTTCAGCCTACCGCTAGATGGCGTCATAACTTTGTTGAGTTGAATTTCGTGTATAACAGCGCGAACAATGTTGTAAAGGTAAGTTTAATGAGAAACTGATGTGTTCGTGTACACATTAAAGACACAGAAAATGTAAATTTATATTGCATTTAACGATTAAATCAAAATGTTGTATTTTAGTGGTTTATTAGCACTATAGAATCTGATAGACACTCTTCAAACTGAGTGTATCATAGCTTATAGTATCCAGTATAATGGCTGAGTCGTTAACTTTATTTATTTATTTATTACGCATGCATATCCATAGATGAAAGAAAGTCTAGATAGAAAATGTAAATTTATAATGCATTTAAAGATTAAATCAAAATGTTGTATTTTAGTGGTTTGTTAGCACTGTAGAATCTGATAGACACTCTTCAAAAATGAATGTATCCTATAGTATCAAGTATCATGGCTGAGTCGTCAACTTTATTTATTTATTTATTACGCATGCATATCCATAGACGAAAGATAGTCTAGATAGTGCGATGCTATTTTCACGGAGAGATTGATAGAATCTTGACATATAGACGACGAGGTAAAATGCCAAAATGTATCATTCAGAGACGATACCATTGTTAGAGTCTGCAAAAAGAGAAGTCTCGTGGCGCAACGGTGAACGAACATATGTACTAACGCAACAAAAGTACGAGTAGTACATTGGCACACGCGCGCCCTCCTAAGAGACTTCTCTTTTTGCACAGACATGGCAAAGCTATTAATTTAGTGGAATTGTGTGTGCTTCTTTATTTCTGACGGTACAACAATACGAGCCATGCAACTTTGTGTAAGAGAACCCGGCGTGCGACGTAAACAACGTAAAAGCGTAAACAACGTTAAAGTAGACCTTTGTGCATCATTGTTACAACTGTCTTGGGTGGGTACTGACCGGTGTTACGGGACGTAACATTACGTGTTCGTTTCGTACTAAACGTTCCTGTACTGAATACGCGAACGCTCTTTGTGTAATGAGCGTTCGCGCATTCAGTACAGAAAAAGAAGGCGATCACAACGAGCAACGAGACGGCTTATAGCACACGGCGTCACGTATCATCATCATCAGCCTATGATAGTCCACTGCTGGACATAGGCCTCCCCCAATGAGCGCCACAGCGCCCTATCTTCAGCTTGACGCATCCAGCATCTACCTGCAGTCTTTCACAGGTCGTCATCCCACCTGGTCGGAGGGCGTAACTTTAGCTCTCTGTCAGATGTATTCGTTACGAATCTTATCCTTCAGAGAAACTCCGAGCATAGCTCTTTCCATAGCTCGCTGAGCGACCTTGAACTGGTGGACCAGCCCTATCGTGAATGTCCACGTCTCAGCTCCGTAGGTCATAACGGGTAGGACGCACTGGTTGAAAACTTTCGTTTTCCAGCATTGCGGTATGGATGACGAGAAGATTTAACGTAGTTTCCCAAACGCTGCCCAGCCCAGCTGGATCCTCCTTTTGGCCTCCTCCTCACGTATCATGCTCGCTGCGAATGTTGCATTGCCTCGTAACACTGGTCAGTACTCACCTTTAGGTTAGTAGTATTATAGTGCAGTGATAATATTCTCGGGAGGTTCATGTTTACCTAGCTCCTACAATGTGTAAAGTGTAGTTGAGCTCTTAAAGCTCGCCCAGGGAGCGCTGTCGCTGTGCTTCACTACATACTATAAAACAAAGTCGCTTGCCGCTGTCTGTCTGTCCCTAAGTATGCTTATATCTTTAAAACTACGCAACGGATTTTGATGCGGTTTTTTATATAGAGAGAATGATCCAAGAGGATTGTTTATAAACCATTTGACAGATAGATTTCCATGCGGGCGAAGCCTAGGGGCGCACCTAGTAATTCTATAAACAAGTAGCGTTGATGCATTTCAATTTTGAAACTTGCTTTACTTGCTGCTCTCTTTGTTCTATATTATCTGTGTTATCATCATCATCAGCCTATATTAGTCCACTGCTGGACATAGGCCTCCCCCAATGAGCGCCATAGCGCCCTGTCTTCGGCTTGTCGCATCCAGCATCTACCTGCAGTCTTTCGCAGGTCGTCATCCCATAACTAATGGTTCTCTGTCGAAAATGGCGTGTACAATGGCAGTTGTACAAACCACTTTATGTTAAGTTTTTCGTCGGCTTTCCCTAAAATATATCAAACATCGATTAGACAACATTCCGAGAATTTATTTACAGCCTCGTTTCAAATGGAATATTCGCGAACATGCCTCCGCAGAAAGGATACGTCCAAAGTTGACATAATTGAATTTTCTAGAAGATCGCCCAGTAAATCAGTTTTCGGAGCCGTTTCGGGTGGGTCTTAGGGGGCGAAGGGGCCCGGGGCGCGGAACCTGCGTCACTGATCGATGCAGCACTTGTTGCTTTGCTCAACAGGCCAAATAATCTATAATCGTATGTATCTTTCGACCTCCTCATTGTTTATGACGACCTGGTTTCCTGGTAACCTAAATGTCATTTAATTTATCGATGTGTGGGCGTTATATTATATTTTATGACATACTAATATTATTTGAGGACAATATTGTATTCTGTACTAGCTGCGCCCCGCGGCTTCGCCCGCGTGGAAATTTCTGGGCAATTTCACCGTTTAATCCTTCCCTGGACTACGACAAACATTTCAAAACCAAAATCAGCTAAATCGGCCCAGCCGTTCTCGAGTTTTATGGAGACTAACGAACAGCAATAGATTTTTATAAATAAGAAGAAGATTGGTTGCCTTATTGCGTTTGACTTGTAACTTGGTGTTATTAATAAAGAATTGTATTGTATTTTTAGTATCTAGAGTTCAGAAGGCTCGTGGTCCAGGCTGCAAAGTGTTAAAAGTTTAGATGTTTGGATGTATGGATGTTTGTTACCTCTTCACGCCAAAACTACTGAACGGATTGTGCTGAAATATTGCATTCAGGTAGGTACTAGTTCTAGTCCAGGAATAAAGGTAAGGCTACTTTTTACCCCATGAATCAGTTCCCTTGGGATATAAATAACCTTAAAACGGAGAAAACGTGTAATAATCTATAGAAAGCCGCGAACAGAAACTAGTCATTTATAAAATACTACGCATGAAGAAGTAACAAATCATCATCCATCCATTCATCTAAATATCCAAACTTTCGCATTTATAATATTGATGCTATTTTCGTGTAAAATTTTTATGTTTCTGTAAGAAGGTACCTATGTTTTTATTAACATATATTTATATGAAAACTTTTGGTTCGTCTTACTCACTAGGAACGCAGGAAGGTGAAATCTAGGTGAAGGTTATTCAAACAAATGTTTATCTAGAATCCAATCCAATCCTAGCTATCCATCTTATCAAAACATTTGTACATAATCCCACCATTTTTTTTTAAAAAGCAAATTACGAGCAATAACATGAAAAAAGTTAAAAAGAAAAGTTGTAAGCAATTACCAAGAGAACATTTCCATATTTCATTTTATTTTCTGAACTGAGACTTACATTGCTTTGTTTATTTTAAGACATTATGTAAACAATTTAATTTAAACTTACTTAGAGTCAGCTGCGGTTTGCTGAAGAACATCACTCTATTATTATTAAATACGAAAGTTTGGATAATACATAATTTTAGCCCGGTCGGTATAGTAGGTAGCTACTAAACAGATCGGGCTAAAATTCTGCATTAGAAATAGGTATAGATCTGGAATGAAACTAGGCTACTTTTACCAAAAATCAGTTACCATAGGATAGGAATAAACTTTGCACATTTCCACAAGCAGCGGGCAGAAATTGATTTATTATCGGTCAAGATTTGATTTTTGGGTTATCCAATATTTTCCCGTTTTAAATGACTTTAGTTTTAATAACCATGATAGTCTCAAAAGTTTTAATATTTTCGGTCGCCTAAAGTGGGTACTTCTTATCCTCATTTAGGGTAGATGGATAGATAAATATAATTTTTATTGAGTTCACAGAAAAGACGAAAAAAAGAAGCAGTATTTTTGTGATCTCAGACAGGATTTTTTGTGTGGGGAAACTAAAGAAGATTGCTTGAAGATGCTACGACGAGAGCTAGTCTTTAAATTCAATAGAATATTCTTTACAAAGGCCGGGATGTCCCGGGAACTAAGAAGCTTACTTCGTAAAGCGCGATAAAGCTGCAATAAAATTCATCGTACTTTAAATATAAACCAATGTGCCCGAAGTCATTAGGTCTGCAAGAAAATATCGGGATTGTCCCGTATGTGGAACCTTTGTGATCCACGTTACGTTATTTGTCGAAAAACCCCATATACCGCAATATCATTAAGTCAATAAATTAAAGACACGTTTTCACCGCCAGCGGAGCGGACCCATCAGGACTCCGTTGAACTCGCTAGAGTGTATTTCCACCAACAAACAGGCGTGCGGAAAAGACTGAGCGAGCAGAAAGATAGTCGAGCAAGAAGGACTGAGCGAGCAGAAAGATAGTCGAGCAAAAGGACTGAGTGCGCAGAAAAATAGTCGAGAAAAAAGGAATGAGCGAGCAGAAAGATGGTCGAGCAAAAAGGACTGAGCGAGCAGAAAGATGGTAGAGCAAAAAGGACTGAGCGAGCAGAAAGATGGTCGAGCAAAAAGGACTGAGCGAGCAGAAAGATGGTCGAGCAAAAAGGACTGAGCGAGCAGAAAGATAGTCGAGCAAAATGGAATGAGCGAGCAGAAAGATGGTCGAGCAAAAAGGACTGAGCGAGCAGAAAGATAGTCGAGCAAAATGGAATGAGCGAGCAGAAAGATGGTAGAGCAAAAAGGACTGAGCGAGCAGAAAGATAGTCGAGCAAAATGGAATGAGCGAGCAGAAAGCTTTGAAATTAACTCCGCTCATTCATCTCATTAATTTTACACTCATTAATTACCCTTTCGCGATGCTAACCAGGCTTAAATGATAAGCAATAATAAGGTATCAAATTCGTGGAGCTTATTAATAAACTAGCTGCGCCCCGCGGCTTCGCCCGCGTGGAAATCTACCTTTCAACCATCACCTTTCAACCGCCTTATCTAAAATTGATCGGCGCTTTATCACGACGTTGACAGGCGTCCCGGTCGGATGAATAATTTCATTCCAACCAAAACATTGCTCTATGGCAAATTACGAGACAAATTATTGTATGATTTGTAGTTATTGTTTGTTACGGTAGTATTATGTAGGTAGGTAGATGGTAGTTAGTATATCATTCATCTGGTACTCTATCCATAGCTTTTGAGACAGATAAACAGATTGTATGCGGTGATTTTATGAAATTGAAGAAAGCTTATGCAGCGATCAATTTATCAGAATAGGGCCCATGAGCAGCCCTCGCTTCAGGTTTAATTTCTTCTTGCGCTAAGCGAGCGGCGAGAGAGAGTGCGTCCTGGCAGCTTACGAACAAGTAAATAGACGTCTACGGACAATCAAGTTTGGGACCAAAGTTATCGACATAGCTCTAAGAATTAGCAAGTTGAAGTGGCAGTGGGCCGGCCATATCTCGCGAAGAACCGACGGCCGCTGGGGCAAACGTGTTCTCGAGTGGAGACCACGACTCGATAAACGTAGTAAAGGACGCCCTCCGACTAGGTGGGATGACGACCTGCGAAAGACTACAGGTAGATGCTGGATACGTCAAGCTGAAGACAGGGCGCTATGGCGCTCATTGAGGGAGGCCGATGTCCAGCAGTGGACTGCTATAGGCTGGTGATGATGATGATGATGACAAGAAAGGTATATGTTTGTTTTACTGTTATTTTTATAGGTGTACAGTACAATCCTTTTCACATAGTAGTTTTAGAGGTATTTTCGCTACCACTGCTACGCTACTGACCTCTCGTGTTTTTTACCTCCAAAACCGATTTTGCTCAATATGACGTCGACAAACCTCAGACAAGACGCGCTGACCAATTCAAAGACGAGACATCAAAGTCAAAATATATGAAAATACGAGAAGTCGTTAACTGTCTATAATAATAATAATAAATAATGCTGGACAATCCACACAGCATTACCTAGCCCCATGGTAAGCAGAGCTTGTATTATGGGTACCAGATAACTGATATACATAATACAATACATTACATAGATAGATTTTTTTTATTATACATAGAAAACGACCAGAGCACCCGGAATATATAAAGCGGATATGTATAATAATTAAACAGATTTAAATGTGTCATCAATTACTGACGATACCAGTGACAGTAAAGCTATTGGTTAGAAGAATTGGGATCCCGGAACTATGTAACTCATTATGATAATTTAATATAGGAGTCACCACTTGGCGTTACGTTAATACCTACTACATAACATCTGCAAGTAGTAATGTACAAGCTACCCGTCTATGGATTGCTCTCCCTCTGGACATCAGACGTGCAAAATCACTTCAAAATCATCAGCATCAGCATTATTTATGCGTATACAATAATGTTTGTAATATAGACATTATGATACGAGTATTTGTTTTATTTTCTTATAATAGACATCTATTAAAGTGCCACCGTCTATACCATCTGTCCAGTCCATCCTAAGGTTGCCTGGAAGAGATTGCTCTCAGCGAAAAGGTCGTCCTTTATACTTTCTCTATTCTAAGTATTTAATCTGTATTTTCTGCATTGTTTTCTGTTTTGTTTGGTACAATAAAGTGTTTTCTATCTTTCTATCTGCCCATAGCATCACTCCTTTAGCGGTCGATAAAAGGTAACAATCTTCATTTATTTAAAATACCAGTTAAAAGACACTCCGCGGGGATTGAAACCGAGATTGGTTTGTCCCCGTAAGGCAATTCAGCATCATCAACCTATATTAGTCCACTGCTAGACATAGGCACAGTACACATACTGAGACATACTCGTAGGCCTCACCAACGAGCGCCATAGCGCGCTGTCTTCAGCTTGACGCATCCAGCATCTACCTGCAGTCTTTCGCAGGTCGTCATCCCACCTGGTCGGAGGGCGTCCTACACTACGTTTACCGAGTCGTGGTCTCGACTCAAGAACACGTTTGCCCGAACGGACGTCTCGGTTCTTCGCGAGATATGGCCGCTGCCACTTCAGCTTGCTAATTTTAAGGCGAGGCAATTAGCCGTCAAAAATTGGTTTCTTAAAGCAAGCGTGACCTTCCGTACCTGTTGCGTGAGCCTTTCTCTAGATGCGAGCAAAAACGAGGAAAAGAGAATTTTCGGGGTTGCTAGCCTATCCCGATAAAAATGGATACCTACCGATTTGTCAATGAAGCATTAAATGTTGAGCCGATAGCCTATTTGTGTTCTCGCCGGTCCCTGCTTTGTATTGTTTGATATTTTGAAACGCAAATAAACATTTTCTATTTCGATCTCTATGTGTACTGTATATTTTTTTTATTAGCCTCTGACAAAAAACGATGGGTTTGCAAATTGTGTTATGGGTACTAAAACTGCTAGACAACTAATATACTTAATATATTAACTCGATAGGTATTTTTATTAGACATAGTAGAAACCCACATAATACCTACACAATATAAATTCATACATTGTAGAAATATTTGTCCCAAGACGGGAATCTATGTCGTAGGCGGATCTTCGTCGTCGTGGACAACAGTTTATCATGTCCTATTGAACACCTACATTTACAAGCCAAGAACGCATCCTTATTGCTATTATCGTTCTGTATTATTAATATATCCATCCATTTAATTTAACTTGGTAGAGTTGCGGAGGTAATTGTATTACACAAATCACATACCAAACCACAAACACATATTATGTAATATAACGTACAGGCAAAGCAATCACTGCTTCTGAGAATCTATCAAACGCCTGGCTGCAACTAATTACAACCCATGCTCGATTAGAATGGGATGGAACCACTTCGAACTGAAAGATAAACAGTCGGAAATTATCTTACGATATATTTGATTCTAGAATCGTAGAGATTTTTGTAAATAATTACAAATGTCCGTTGATATTACGAAGATACAGGCAAAGTAATCAAAGCGGCTATGATACGCCCGACTGCAGTTACTAATTATTAACCCATGCGCGATTCATTGAGATGATTGTAAATTGTAATTGTCTGATTTTGTGTGTTTCTGTATATGTGTGTGTGTAATTCCTTGTATGATGTCAAAAATGATGTTGCATTTATAGCAAAAGTTTTTTATTGATTTTAAGAGTAACCGCAAACTAGCGTACTTACAGATCCAGTGGTCCGATGAGTACTACTAGTTTGCAACAATAAAAAAAAACCCATGCGCGATTAGAATGGGATGGAACCACTTGGAAATGAAAGAAAAGTAGTCTAAAAATAATGTTAAGATATACTTCATTCTAGAATTGTAGAAATTTTACGTAACTAACCACAATAATATTTTATAACTTACGCGATCTGAGAACATAAATTATAAGTACTACATAACGGGTATTTATCACGTTTATATACCTATTTATCCCGACGTTTCAACAGTTTTAACACTTTCTTGGTCACAAGATGACTTTGAGTGTGTTAACCTGTTGAAACATCTCGAATAATAGGTAAATAAATGCGATAAATTCCCCTTAAATAGTATTTATAATAACCACAAATATCTCTTGATATTACGGAGATACAGCCGAAGCAATCAACGCTGCTAAGCAGCTATCAAACGCCCGGCTGCAGTCACTAATTATAACCCGTGCGCTATGAGAATGGGATGGAACCATTTCGAACTGAAAGAAAAGCTAACATTACCAACTTGATTCTAGGAGTAAATAACAAACAAATGATTACAAGCTTTTATTCCACTTGCCCTGTTTGTTTGTGTGGGACAAATCTTGCAGCTGAATTTTATACCAGTTATCCTCAAACGATTGAGTTGAAAATTGGCATACTTTTGTAATAAGCCTGTATTCATCGAAAACAAAATAATGTGTACATATATTGGATTCAAGAATTGTTTCATTTGATTCGTTTCATCCCTTTTTGACAACAAGCGGATTGTTTGAGAAATCCGTCGTGAAATATATATTTTGACATGGTCCCGTCCCATTGTGATCGCGCTCGGGTTAGACTTGCGGTGAGGCACTTCATCCGCTTACTACCCTCAGTTCATAATTGCGACCTAGTTTCTCCTCACCAACACCTAGAGCTATAGGAATAGATTCTATTATCATTTTGAATGTGCCCATTTTCAAATGACACCCGATTTTTATAATATCTGAAAAAGATAAACAACACACAGTACATTCTAAACCAGAATTCACTTTCGTGTTGCTGATATTTGTTTAAACTCAATTTAAAGTAGGTCGGTCGATTTGTCGATTTGAGATTCTTTTGATTTTTTGACATACCTTATATCTGCTGATATGTAGTTTGCAGCTAATTCTAAGCTCGACTAAAGTCACTATTTTTGTTATTTGTGTGATAGAATGTTATTTTCTTTTTTGCAATTCTTACTATCTACCGTTCCATACAGTTCTTTACTTCTTTGCTAATTTCAAACTGTATTCACAACTTACGCATTTCTCGCAAAATTAATGATTAAATTAATCTCCCCATGAACGGGAAATCTCTCCTCTATTTCAGTGGAAACGGGTGAAAATCACCAATTAACGCTGGCGCTCGTTGGGGTAAGTTCGTCAGTATTCGGGCAACACCGAATGCCCGGGCGGCGCCAGTGTGCGCGAGTCTCCCGCGACAACCGCTCCTTTCAAACGACCTCAGGAATAGTCGCCCTGCTCCTCACCCGCCCCTTTTAATACTACGTCCTAAGTGTATTGTTGTACCTACTTATAATCTGTACCAAGCAGTGGCTAAAACCAATATCCAGTGAGGTGTGGTGTGAAAAATCGTGCTTTTATTTAATCTGTTGATTGCTTTGAGTACGCATGGGTCTTAATAATTTATGACATATTCAAATTTCGCCCTTACCAAGTCGTATCGTGAGCCATTCTCATTTGTAGAGGCATAAAACGGCACGTTTTATTTTACTGTAACCCTTAACGCACGGTTCTATCGTATACAAAATAAAACTGACGCAAATATTCTAATTAAGCACACGCTACCTTAGGAAAAATTATAAATTTTATGTGCTTCAATATCTGTAGGCAACGTTTATGGAAACTCCAATTACTGAGCATTCCACAGTTATAACAAGTGTCGGTAAGCATTAGATAACCCCAAGTGTACACTATAGACGCAACAGTTTCTTTCTCCAACGTGTAGCTATTACGCTCAAGGTTTATCCAGTTCACGAGCGGCCACAAGTGTCTCATAGAACTTGAGACATAAATGTATATATTATGCTAGCCAATCAGATAGACTGAGGGATTTGATTAGATATATTATATGGTGTTGACACGGTTACGAATGATTTATTCACGAAGTTAAAATAACTTTAAACTAGGTAATTGGAATGTTTAGACTTAAAGCTTAAGCTTCGAGAGTTTTTAGATACAGGTTTTGGTATTTCTTTTGAATCATATTTATTGTTATAGACTTTTACTTTACAAAGTATGCCAGTCCTATAGGCTATACTTATTATTAACAAATAAAAGAAAATAAACAGCAAAATGATGCATAACAGAGTTTTGGTAATAAATCATGGAAAACAACTCAATGCGTACAGTATCCATTTAATCGGATAGCACGAAGTCTGTAATTGGTTCTTAGGTTACATAATATTAATTACCTGGTACCTTTAATGCAAAACATCGTTGAGTTTTGGTAGAAGGGCTATTTATTAAATTTTATCTTGAATATTTTAGTTAAGATAATTAAGTAATAAAACAGTTAACATCTTTTGGACCCAATACAGCAGAACTATATAGAATAAAGACGCGTATTACCACCCCTACTTTGTGGATATACCGTCCACTCCCACCGGTTTTCCTCCACCTTCATCAGTCGTACCGATGGGGTTTGGAACGCGTTTCCTGCTACTGTTTTTCCGGTCAATTACAACCTGGGTCTCTTAAAGACAAGAGTGAATAGGTATCTTCTAGACCTTCGTGATACATCGTCGGCCACATCTTCACTTTCCAACAAGTGAGATCGTTGTCAAACGAAGGTCATTTGACTATAAAAAAGGGATGGGACACTTAAGTATAATTTTAATTAACAAGAAAGGGATATTTTTATTAAAAATTATTGATTGATATATGAAATAGGATTATCTGCGCACAGAAACACAATACATAATGAGTTTCTTAAAGCTTACGTGTAATACGTGTTTCGCTAACACTTCTTGTACGAAGAAAATACCAAGAAACGAGATTTTCTTTCACGTCGAGAACGAAATTTTGATAACATTTTAGCCCGAGCTCTTTCTGACATTGAAACATCCTTTTATCTCGCGTTTAAAGCCCGACTACATCCATCAGCGGTCTTGGTTATATATTATTATCTTTTAGATGGTTCGATTTGTATTGCGCGCTATTTTCAAACATTGGTGATCTTTTGCCTGCAGTTCTGAAGCACTTCACACACAGTAGCTGTAATGTAGAGATGTACATTATAGCATGATACATCTCATTACATCTTTCCATAGAAATCGTCAGGAGACCACACACGACAGCTATAATGTATATATTTACATCTTCATATCTTAAGATGCAGAGCGATACAAAAATGTACATTTAGCATATACACCTTTGCAGCCGTTAAGGGCGCCAATCGGGACGTATACTGGAATTAAGGGAAATATATTACACTACATTACCTGTTGTGTCTGAATCTGAATGTACATTGATAATGAAAAAAAAAATGAGATGTTTTTATTTCTTTAAGCTTACAAATAAAGCACACTGGTCATATTTTATACTATTATTATCAATTAAAATTATTTTATAGTTCACTTCAATTTTTTGTCCACCAGTGGAAGAAGTGAGAAGAGACCATTAGTATGTTCATAACTTATGTGTCTAGTACATTTGATTTGCTTATCTGTAAGTTGGTAGATTTTGGGTTGGGGCAAAACTCGTTCCAAGATTTTTTATCTTCTAAAAAGATATTTTGTAATAAGGTTTTTTTTACAAAGAATATGTTTCAAAAATTTTTTAAACTTATTTATTCATAATTTTTGCAACTCACTTGGAGTTTTGTTGTAGAAGCGTATACATTGCCCTTTAAAAGATACATTTATCTTGTGTAGCCTAGTTGTGGGCACAGCTAGTTTATTCTTATTTCTAGTATTTACATTATGTATATCACTTTCATTACATCTCGAGATGTAATGTACATTAATATTCAATATAGCTGCTATGTGTGAAGCCCTTTATGTGAGATTAAATAACTTTTTTTAAAATAAGGTAACATCCCTAGAGTTGTTCAAGCAAGAGAATTAGTAAACAAACGCCCACGATGGGCAGGGCGGGCGGGCATGCAAGCCTGTAGTAGCGTATCGCCCACGCGCAACCGTCTGCGACCCCTACTGATTATTAACTGTATTTCTCTGTTCTGAGAACCATATAGCTACTTAAGTATTACGTGAAGCAATGAAGCAACGGCCGCTTACACTTACAGTTTTGACGACCGATGTGGCGCGGTGGGCGAAGGTCCGCCTGCGACGCAGGAGGTTGCGGGTTCGATTCCCGCCTCGGAATAATTGTGTGTACGCTCTGCAGATATATGTTCCATGTGTTCTGGTCGTTTTCTATGTATAATAAAAAATATCTATCTAAGTAATGTATTGTATTATGTATATCAGTTATCTAGTACCCAGAACACAAGCTCTGCATACCATGCGGCTAGATAAAGCTGGGTAAAAAGGTCCGTCTTTGCAGGAGCTTGGGAGGATGATGATAAAACAAACGTATTAAAATAACAAATAATAATAATACAACAACAAATAAAAAACAATAACAAACAACAATAGCGATAAGGCCGCCCATTGTACTTGTATCATGTGATGTCTTTTATAATAATCTGTAACTGGTGTAAGTACAATAAAGTATTTTTATATTAATACAATACAAAAATACTTACGTAAAATGTACGTGACCGACCATACTGCCGTTATAGTAGTTACAGTCGCGATATTTTTTCAGATGTTTGAGGAAAAGTAAGCAAGAGTACCTATGACTCAATAAATTATAGCGAGCGCAGAACATTTTAAAGACTGCGGTTGTAGACTATGGATATAAATAACGGCGAGCGGAGCAAGCACGTTGTTCAATACGACTTCATAACTTTGTTCGTTTTTTATGCTTACGTTTCCACTTAGTTTAAGTGTATTATGTTCTGTGTAAGTCTTATCTTCTATAATATAAAAATGAATCGCTGAATGTGTTGCTAAGCGGAAATCTCGAGAGCAGCTGAACCTATTTCGCTAATTCTTTTTTTAGAGTATTCCTTGAAGTACGAGGATGGTTCTTACGGAGAGAAAAAAGAGAATTTTTTTAAAAGTTGCCTAAACAAATGCCCATCTGGGCGAAGCCGGGACGGGCCGCTAGTAACAAATACATTCATTTCATTTTTTTTTTCAAAGAACACAGTGAGGTCTGTTCTATACATTACTAACTGCGAGCGGGTGCCAATATGAGCATGGTACCCTGGGAGGACCCCTACCACGCAAGCATATCGTTTATCATATATTATTCTATATAACACGCCACCGTCTATACTTGTTCTAACACTTTCATTTTCATTTCATTTTCATGTCCATCCAAAGGTTGCCTGGCAGAGATCGCTTTAAGCGATAAGGCCGCCTATTTTACAACACTTTCTTTATTTGTCTTTTTCCTGTCCAGTGTATCTGTTTTTTTATTTGGTGTGCAATAAAGAATAATTGTACGTATATTGTATTGTATCGATACATAGCCTTGTGTCGGTGTTGCCAGGTGTCGTATTATCATCACGATTATATTCGCCTCGGGGCTTGTAGAAGTCCCTAACCTCAAGCTTAAGGCATTTAGGTCACAGGCGTGAAGTTTACTCTGGGGGCTAATACCAATCGTATAAGTCTCAAATAAACGCTGAAAAGAATTTCTTGCAACTTTAATCGGTAAATTATAATCTACAGTAATGTTTTAAAGAGGAAAGATTTGTATGTTTGTCTATATATACTAATATTATAAAGAGGAAATGTTTGATTTATTGTTTGTTTGTTTGTAATGAATAGGCTCTGAAACTACTGGACCGATTTGAAAAATTCTTACATCGTTGGAAAGCTACACAATAAATAATGACGTAATAAATATGTATAATGAATATGTTTACTACATATAAGTAGGTACTTTAATAAAAACAGAAACTGCAATAATTATATACAAAAGAGCAATGATTAGACACAAAAAACAGAAATAATTTACAAAATAATAACAAAAACTTTTGATTTTTTCACAAGAGTGGACAGATATTGTTGATGAGCCATATTTTTGAAGAAAGGTAGTGATTTCGCTTGGATAGAAGCAGGAAGGGCGTTTAATGCAATTATTTACCTTTTTCCCCGACGTTTCAACAGGTTTACACTCTGTCGTGGTCAACGTCAGGAAAATAGGTAAATAAACGCGATAAATACCCGTTGTATCAATACTTATAATTATGTGTTCAGATCGCGTAACTTTAAAAATAGGAAGGGCGTTTATTGTTTACTAATTTCTGCCCGCGGCTTCGCAGGCGTTCTATGGATACATTTTAAGATTATTTATATTCTATGGAAACTGATTTATGGGATATATGTAAGTAGCCTATGTATAATTCCAAGTCTAGTACCTTACATATGTGCAATATCAGTCCGATCCGTACGGTAGTTTTAGTTTGAACAAGTAACAAACAGATAGATAGATAGAAAATTCTTTTATTGCACACTTACAAAATAAAACAAACAAGACAGAATAACATACAAAAATGTGACAATTTGGCGGTCTTATCGCTCAAGAGCGATCTCTACCAGACAACCGTGGATGGATAGGATCGTTGGATTGTACATGGGGATCTGTGTGCATTATATTAATTTATAAAATATTGCATGAAACTACGTTCCTACTTAAAAATAAATAAAATAAATATAAATACATATAACCAATTATATACCTACTTACAAACATAGTTATCCAAAAACATCATCATCATCATCATCAGCCTATAGCAGTCCATTGCTGGACATAGGCCTCCCCCAATGTCTTCAGCTTGCCGCAAAAACAGAGTGCATTGAATTACCTTTCACCGAGTTTTCCAAAAACCTCTAGTTTTAGCTTTTTTAGCTAACAGAAGTTTCCATTAGCGATATATTTTTAGTTACTACGTTTGTATTCTGTGTTTACAGAGTAGTGTTGTACATCGAGCGGTCTAGCGTAGACCAGTATCGACCTTAAAAATAGCAACTGAAGGTCATTGTTCTTTGAAAAACCAAAGTTACAGTGAAAATTACTTGTTGGAAGAATTTTACACTGGAATAACTTTTAATAACATAATTTTAACTTTTGGAACTATTTTTAAATTAATTTGTGTAGGTTTTTTATGTTGTTTTGGATAATTTAGCAATGAAATATCATTTTTTTTTCGAGTACAACGTTAAATGGATCTCCTTTATTTATTTTTATTTCATGACAACACTTAAACACTTGACACTTGATAAGAAAAAAATACGAAAAAAATATTTTTGAAAACTTGATTTTTAAACGTATTTAATAATGCAATGAGTACCTTTTACCTTACACGCAAAACAAAGCAAAACCGAAAAAACTACTAAGTTTATTAACAAAAAATAATTAAGTATTAGACATAAATAAAATCGTAAAACAATTTGTTGGCTTCTTCGGGATGCAAAATCAACCCCTTTCAGAAACATACTTCATCTGCACCATGTATAAAAAGTAGACATGTGGTATAAGATACCTACCTATTACTCCAAATAATTTACTACCTCGCTTGCATAAAACGGTTGACTATCATTTATATCTATGTAGTTACCTACCTAAACATAAAAATAGCTCGTAGCTCTGCACTTGGGCAATGAATCGGCCATTATAGACGCAATAAAATATTACGTCTATAACGGGCTCTCCGTTTCCAAGCACTCATTCCCCGCCAGACTCTATGTCGGCGGAAGCACCAGCACTCGGTTATTTTTATTCTACTTTGCATTTGCTAAACACTTGTTTATTTTCAAAGTCAAGCCATCAACGGTTTTCTTCTATACAATACAATACAAATAATCTTTATTGCACACCAAATAAAAACAGATACACAAGACAGGAAAAAAAACAAATGCAGGATATGTTGTACAATGGGCGGCCTTATCGCTTAGAAGCGATCTCATCCAGGCAGGTAAACCTCTCCTGGTTCCATGCGTGCGAATAGCATCCAACGATATTCTTAAAAACATTCAGTTTTAGCGCAGCCTTAGATGGGTTTCATTTTTAGTACACCATTTAGTGCTAGTGCGGAACAGAAATAAAGTGTAGTGTAAGTGTAAGTACCAGTGAAGTGATGGTATAGCGGAACAATGAGCGGAATAGGTCCGTCTAGTGTTTGGGCGGCTCAGAAGCGGCTGGAGTCGTGGGCCCGAGCAGCGCGCGAGCGGACATCCAGTGCGAGCAGCGGACAGAGCCACAACTCAACTGACAGCTACGGCGATGACAAGTCGCATGGAAGTCCCAATGTATGCCCCTAATACTTATCTGCCTCTAAAGCTGTGTGTCTACATCGGTATCGGAATTGTACGCGGTAGGGTTTGGTCCCGGGTATTCCCTGTTCTTAATTTCCCGGAATTCAACTGTTCTGAATTTCCTGATATGAGTACCGGGAAATTCATCATATATTACAATTCGACTTTGAATACGAACTGGTTTATTCACACTATGAGAATAATATTCCAAAACCGGTGTTCCGTATGTAATTTAGTTAAATTATGTCTTTGTTCATTCTAAATAAATAAATTGAAATTGAATTGAATGTTATAAATTCAAAAGTTTGAATGTTAAGATGTTTGGATTATTTTTACTTCTTCACGCTATACTACTGGAGCTGAGACGTTGTCCACGTCTCAGATAGGGCTGGTCCATCAGTTCAAAGTCGCTCAGCGAGCTATGGAAAGAGCTATGCTCGGAGTTTATCTGAAGGATATGATTCGTAACGAATACATCCGACAGAGAAACAAAGTTATCGACATAGCTCTGAGAATTAGCAAGCTGAAGTGGCAGTGGGCCGGCCATATCTCGCGAAGAACCGACGGCCGTTGGGGCAAACGTGTTCTTGAGTGGAGACCACGACTCGGTAAACGTAGTGTAGCACGCCCTCCGACCAGGTGGGATGACGACCGAGGCCTATGTCCAGCAGTGGACTAATAAATTAAATGATGATGATGACGCTACACTACTGGATGGATCGGGTGGAATTTTTGCATATAAGGTAGTTCTCGGCCAGGAATAAAATTAGGCATACTCTTATCCCATAAATCAGTTTCCATGATATAGAAATAAACTTAAAACGTTTTCATAGAAACAATGCGTGCAAAGCCGCGGGCAGAATCAAGTCATTCTTAATTATTTTACTCATCAATCCTACACGCCTTACGCTATAATTGCGTGATATGTGCTTAAATATTATTCTCAAATTCGCCAAAAATTTCGCGAATTCCCTGGAAATTCCGAATACCGTGAATTACCGAGAGTGTGAATTACCGAGACTGTGAATTACCGAGACCGTGAATTCCCGACCCCGATGCGGTGGACGCACAGCCAGCCTCACAAAGTTATCAGACACTGGCAACTACTTACGGAACAAGTTTTTATGCTGTTTACATTATAAACTAAGTACTTCTAAGTACTACATTTGTAAAAATTGGCAAAAAGAAACCCTCTGATTTCATTTATAAAATCGGAAACAGCTGGTCTGTTCAGACTTGTGAGTGTATCGTGCATACTATTTTCGCCGCTTATTGGCTGTTTGTTTGAAATTAAATGTTTGATAATTACATATTTATATTTTACTACAAAAAATCACGTTTGATTTGATTAGAACAAAAAAAGTATTGATTCGCTCATGTTTACATCTGAATCGACAAATTTAATTAAAATGGCTGCTCCAACTTAAATGAAACATAGCTAGCATATGAAAACTCCTGATTATGTCACCGACCAAACAAAAAAATAATCAAAACCAGCGTGTCTTTTTGGCGCCCCTAAGGTTGCATCGCATCGCAGGCAGTGAATGCGTTTACGCTCTCTTTTCCTAATACTGACTATTTGCTCAAAATATTTAGGTTCTTATTCCAGAATTCTGATTTGAACCTTATTCCATTGAAATATTGTCATCATCGCTGCCACTGCCCAACCCACCCACGGAGTCGCTGATGGTCACGAGTATTCATAATATTAATCCCTATTGCATTATACGAATTTTAGTTCGGGAGGAAATAATTGACCAAATTTGTACCTATCTGGCTCCCGGACCATTCCTCTTGACCTCCTATCCCATGTTTCTCAGAGCCCCATAGGGTAGAAACTCGCTGTCTCAGGCTAGCCCATTGTTAAGGTACAACAAAGCACCCAAGCTTTGGTTTGAACAATAAAGATGCAGCTCCGTACAACGCTGCACCACAAATCATTTTATTTACGTAGATACCTCGATATATAATTCTTTTCTACTTCCCTCTATTCGAAGTACACACTTAGCGTCCAGGAGGAGCTTTTCGCTTTCCTTCTCGACAAGTCTAGCTTCGCAAGTATTTTCCGTATTCTGAATTACAAAGGAATTAAAGGGATACTTTGTGGAATACATTTAACATATTAAAAGATTTTAGCTTGTTAGTGATTAGTGTTTGAATGTGTTCAGTAGGGTGGATTCTTGGGAATGGGTTCTTGAAAATTTTAAAAACTAGACAATACAAGATTCAAGATCCTGATTGGTTAGAAAGCATCATTTTATTCAATAATTATAACGCCAATACTCCATTCTACAAGTCAAGATATTTTAAAACAATGACATTGATGAACGAAAACTTTAGAAAACGGATAAAATTCACATCTACAAGGTAACTTAAAATTTATACACAAACTTCAACGCATAGCTGCACACCCGTAGCGAAAAATGTTTAAATTCGATTTCAAAAACTGCAAAAACAAAAACACCTTTCCTAACCAAAATTGTTTCGACCTGCGATTTGGTTCGATGATACCAATGTCTTATTTACCCCTAATTTATAAAAAAAACTAGGATATAAGACCGAGCATCATTAATCATCACTAACCATCCCCTTCTTCACCAGGAGATGCTGATTCCCAAGGAGCAATGCCGCATCCAGCCTCTGAGCATGGAAGGGCGGGCAGCGATCTCCCTCCCTCACGCGCGCCTCACCAGAACGCCCTCTATATCTTCGCAGAGCAGCCTGGATAGCGGGACTTCTAGAGCTACTGTGAGTTACCTATACTGTCATTTGTTTTTGCGACTGTTGGACCCGCTTAGATTCACAATACCGCAACCAACCTTTGAGCATGGAAGGACGAGCAGCGATCTCCCTCCCTCACGCGCGCCTCACCAGAACGCCCTTTATGTCTTCGCAGAGCCGCCTGGATAGTGGCACTTCTAGAGCTACTGTGAGTTACCTATACTGTCATTTGTTTTTTCGACCTTTTGGCCCGCTTAGGTCCACAATGCCGTATCCAGCCTTTGAGCACGGAAGGGCGGCCAGCTATCTCCTTCCATCACGCGCTCCTCACCAGCACAACCTCTTTATTTTCGAAAAGCAGTCTTAACAGTGGTACTTCTAGACCTACTTCTAATTTACCATGTGTACCTACATGTATATTTATATTAGGTAAGTATACTAGTAACGCATCTTATTAAAAATGTTTTTTTACTGTGAAGGAGATATAATTATATTTCAAATTTTCCGATATATTAATGAAATTAGCGACCCGTCCCGGCTTCGCCCGCGTGGGAATCCATGTGTCAAATGGTTTATAAACCTTCCTCTTGAATCACTCTATCTATTAAACCGCATCAAAATCCGTTGAGTTTTAAAGATCTAAACATACATAGGGACAGACAGACAGCGGGAAGCGACTTTGTTTTATACTATGTATTGTTAGTATTCAGAACACTATCAGAACATCAGAATTACTGAAAATCAATGTTAAAAAGTTAAATATTCATGAATATTTCATAAAATCGAGACCAGGTCATGCATTAATTAGCTTACCGGTAAACGAATAAAAATGAGACCTTAAGTTTGATATTTTTTAACACGTTAAAAGCACTTTGTTTTTATTTTTTGTATTTTACTGACACGATCGAGTCATGCACTAATTAACTTTCCGGTAAACGATTAAAAATGAGACCGTAAGTTTGATATTTTTAACAGAGATGATCGGCTTACCGCAATCCAATATACTGCTGCCTACTAACAAATACTAGGTCTAGGTCTAGTACTAACTAGTCTAATAATTAATCGATCGTTACGGAAGGCAAGTATACCCGAAATACTTAAGATAGCAATCTTACACAAAGTGCTTTCAATACAATACAATAACTTAACTACTATTGCTTAAACTAGGTACATCTATATTATCTGTTTGCCCTCTTTTGGCAAAGGCCTCCTCCAACCCCTTCCACTTTACTCTATCTCTCGCCAACCTTATCCACGTGTTCCCTGCTGCGTCTCTTAGCTCGTCCTCCCATCTTTTGAATTGTCTCCCTCTATTTCGCTTCTTGTATCTTGGAAACCAATCCATCAGCGTTTTGCTCCATTTGTCTCTTCCTCTTGCTGTATGTCCAGTCCAACTCCATTTCAGTTTCCTTATTTTTACTGTAACATCTTCTATTTTAGTTCTTTTCCTGAGGGAGTGGTTTCTGATATATATTAATAAACAATAACTCTTTATTGCACACCAAATAAAACATATACATAGGACAGGAAAAGGCAAATACGGGTTACGTACGTTGTACAATGAGCGGCCTTATCGCTATGAGCGATCTCTGCCAGGCAACGACAGGAAGCGACAGAATAAGTTCGCTTTCGTAGCATGGAATTTTGGAAAAAAATCTGTCTAAATCAGTCATCTAGCTTTGCTCAGCTTTGGGCTAGATGATGCTGTGTTTATTGTCCAACATTATTATTATGTGTTTCTCATTTCCATGATCTCGGATCATAAATTGACCTGGTCCTTGGGAGGGCTTGTGGGGCCGAAGCTAACAGCACAGAGGCCCCGAGGGCTACACATAGCTGGTATCATCCTTGGGTGCACAATATAATGCACCAGAAGATGATATCAACCAGGTGTAGAGAATATTGCAAAGGAAAATTATTATTATTACTTTAAAAATTAAGGTCTTTGGCTGAAAAACAGCGCTGAATAAAATAATGTTCAGCACACGCTGAGCCAACCCCTATTTCGGCGCAGGATCATGGAGGTAGTCTTATTTTAGACTTACTATCACCTATTTGTGTCGTTTACCCCCATGATAAATTTCTTTGTTTGTTTATTCTATGCCTCTGTATTTTGTACCTGTGTCTAAATAAATGTTTTTTCTATTCTACTCTATTCTACTTTCATTATAATTTATTGCAATATTAACTACCGCCAGCGGGTTCGCGTTCGTTTTTCCAAGATAAAAAGTAGCTCGGGGTATCATCCGTCTCTACTGTAACCTTATCAAATTTCTAATAAATAATCTTCTCTGCAAAAAATAATCTGTATGGTTAATTCCATAAAAACCTATAATGTTCCAATACAGAAGTAGGTACAGAATACATAGTTTTCCCGTATTGAAACATCAAAGTAGATTTCCACGAAACATGCTCGCAAATATTCGCAATTCACAAAGCTGCTCTGGACACATATCATGCATGCCTCACGTTCAAACTCTGAATACAATTTCATGTAAATTCACCGAGCATTTTGTTATTTTCATTTCGTCAGAGTTTTTTGCAGTTGGATATGTTTTTAGTTGTTGATGCTTTCAAATATCATTCAAATCATAAAGCTAAAACAATAATGTTTTAATATCATTATAAAATATGTAGGTACCTAATACCCAAGATTCTTATAAAATAGGTTAGGTAAAGTCAGCCTCAAATTGATATGAGCGTCTAGAGTAGTCAAAATTATCTGAAAAACATAAAAGCAATTTTTGATATACGCATGTCGAATCATCATATTGTTGTAAGCATCTAAGGTGTTCAAAATATATTACTTCTCATTGTTTTGTTTTGTTATATCAATTTGACGCTGACTGACTGTATGTTAATGCATTCACTGCCCGGTCTAACTGGTGACTGATGCTAGGGCGAGCGCTGATTTTCTTAATCTACGTTTAAAGTGCGTCATGAGTGCTCTGTGCTTTACTACTTTATGTTAAAGCTATGACTCTTAAATTTAAAAGTATTCTACCCAGTCATTTAGGTAACTTTTAGTCGTTTTGAAGTAAATAAATAGCAAAAAACACTCATCCATCCATCCATCCATCCATCCATCCAAGCTTTAGCATTTATAAATTTGTTCGAAGTACGAACTGAATCAGAGAACCTATCAGAGGGAGGGCAGCAGCTTCTTTTTCTATAATTTTAACACCTTCCCTGCGATTTTCAATGCGCCTGCCAAGCGTGGCGATCATTGCAAAAACGCAAAACTCTTTATTATATCAAAATCAATTGCTGTTCGTTTAGTCTCTATAAAACTTGAAAACGGCTGGGCCGATTTAGCTGATTTTAATTTTGAAATGTTTGTCGTAGTCCAGGGAAGGTTTAAACGGTGAGAAAATGTGGTAAAATTGCGCAGAAAATTCCACGCGGGCGAAGCCGCGGGGCGCAGCTAGTTAACAATAAATTCAAATACATTTTCAAACATAAGCTTACTACAAAGTATCAGATTATCTAGACGTCAAAGAAGCTTGGAACGAGTTTTGCTCCAACAAAACTAACAACCTATCAAGGTAAAGGTTTCTTGTTCTCTTTATTTACTAGTTTTACTTATGTAATTTGAATTTTATGTCGTTTTCAAAAGTCCTATAAGGTCTAAAGGAAAGAAAGCAACTAGATATATATTGATGAGGCTGTGAGTAAATATTTGAATTGCATATATATGTAGGTACAGGCAATTTTTACTTACTACATACCTTCTCGGCTTCGCACGGTTTTAGTACGGATCCCTAACTTTTTGAAAATATAATATATGCCTATGTTCACTTGGGATAGCGTCATTTATCCCGGTGAAATAATTTTTCAAATCGGTCCAGTAGTTTCGGAGCCTATTCATTACAAACAAACAAACAAAAAACCATACCTTTCCTCTTTATAATATTAGTAAGATGTAGGTAGTGTTACTGTGAGTAAATATTTGAATTGCAAACAGAAATATCCCCATATTATAAATCACACTAACATATCCCCGTACGCGCACCAGACACGGGCTTACCATCCCATTAAAAGCTTTCACATGCCTAACCAGTAACCACATACCAGCACGTACTCACCAGAGCTACTCGTACAATATCGAAACCGTTGCATGCTGTTGTTTGTTTTCATTAAATCCAGTAGAGATATCCCTACCTATCTATACTATATATTAAAAAAATATAAATAAATAATGCTGGATAATTCACACAGCATTATCTAGCCCCATGGTAAGCAGAGCTTGTGTTATGGGTACTAGATAACTTATATACATAATACAATACATTACATAGATAGATATTTTTTATTATACATAGAAAACGACCAGAACACCCGGAACAAATATCTGCAGATCGTACACACAATTGTTCCGAGGCGGGAATCGAACCCGCAACCTCCTGCGTCGCAAGCGGACCTTCGCCTACCGCGCCACATCGGTCGACAGGTATCAATATTATAAAGAGGGAAGATTTGTTCAGGTTGGTATTATTAAATAAAATGTCAGTACCCCAATATTTTTCGTCGTATGCTTGAGTAGAGAGATTAATCATCCCGTAGTTCGTCAAGAACCTCAATTGCAACGTATTAAAAAATGCGCGCTTTTCAAGTGCTCATACGACGTAATTATTTGATGTAACTTTTGCTTAATATTTTGTATAATTTTATTAGTTAATGATTGAATAAGTATTCGTTATTATAAATAGTATTTTTATCAAACAACTATATGGGCGTCATTAGTCTGTTGAGTTAATTATTAATTGTAATACGCTTTGAAAAAAAAAACATTGTCATAGTAAAGTTATTGGTTAACAGAATTTACCCCAGTCTGTTTCTAGCTTTATATTCGCTCGTTGTACGTCACTAGCGATCATACCTACGACCTACGTGTTAACGTTTACCTTACTAGAAACTCGTTACGTTATCGACCGTTACAGCTTTCTAGTACTCAGCGTTTCACATCCCATTTAATAATCATTGCGTTGCCTGTCGGATTGTTTAACTAATACCGGCGTTGATATATTACTTGCCTATGGTTTTAACCCCCGACTTATAATAGGGGTTGTTATATAAGTTTGGTAACCTTACTTTCTTTTTTTCATTAAATTTCTTACAAAAGGTCAGAGCGAAACTGTCCGACATCCGGCCAAATAATTAGTTATTTAGGTAATAACTACAAATTTACTTATTTGCGATAAAATTTTAATATAATTGTATAATGTAATATAATACACATAAATACTGCTACAGTAAATATTAAATCTGCCCAGTTATATTACTTATACCTACAGTGCCATTATATCTGTGCCTATATTAATCTTCAGCCTATGTTAGTCCACTGCTGGACATAATGTGCCTATACTAGGCTCTGGCAATTCCTAGGCGTTGAGCAAAATCTATATGGAACGTGGCGACCACTTAATTTCTTGTTGCAAGCTATATTTACCCCTATTCCGACGCGATTTAAACTGATTCTCCATTGCAATCTCCACGAATGTGTGCGAAATATCCACAGCAGGGTTACTATAACTACATTGAACATTCATTTCTGCGTGAAAGCTTCAGCTTCCATGGCTTTAGGAAATCGAAATTGTATTTGTGCCGCAAGAGGCGTGCCGAGTGGTTTTGGAGCTCGACTTTCAATGTTAAAATAGGATATAGAAATATGCACTTTGTATTCTACAACGCTATACTAATAAAAATTCTGCTATATCCATTCAGTGGCTTTGGACATTGTATGCGTTTTCCGGGTACAGGACACCATACCCTGACCCTTGAAAAAACTATTGATAAGCCAGAAACTGAATCCCTCACGCAATATCTCTGAATTCAACATTTGTCTGCAGACTTGGAGGCAGAGGCTTGCAAATTCGTAGGTCGTCATCGCAGCTGACCGGAGGGCGTCCTACGCTACGTTTACCGAGTCGTGGTCTCCACTCAAGAACACGTTTATCCCAGCTGTTGTCGGTTCTTCGCGAAATATGGCCGACCCAGTGCCATATCAGCTTAGGATAGAGCTATGTCTATAACTTTGGTCAGATGTATTTCTTACTCGGAACGTTATCATTACTTTGTAGTTCATTTGTTTCGAATTCTTTAATAATTACATGAACTGGGTTTTATCTCTGGCTAAGTTCCCGTTTGTTTTCTTACTGTAGTGGACTTGACTGCTCTAGTCTGGACTATAGTAGACTAGACTTGCAACTAAAATGGTCTTGCCAATATTGTTACGGGCTACCTACTACGTATTATTAGGATAGGCTATTGCATGATAAATCCACGTTTGTTTTATAACTCCCAGTTTAGGCACAACTTGTTCAAACATGCCTCTCAGCATGATTTCCTTGTTTCCGCCTACGGCTAAGTTATAATTATATCCTCCAACAAAGAAAACCACTGAAATCCCTATTTTCTTTTCCTTTGTCTCATTTAGTTAAAAGCTTTATAGCTTTGTATCTGTTAGCTTCACCAATATTAATAAATACACGCCCTGCTTGTGTACCATTGTCTTTAAATTTCTTTAGATTTCAATATTTTATCAGTTTTAATAGATAGTAAATCCTCGGGAATATTTTAGACAGACCATGATGTGCCTGGGATAAATCTGTATAATATATATAATACCCATTATCTATAAAATCCATAATCTTAAAAAAAATATCAAAATCAATCCACGAAATTGGTGATCATAAAAAAACATGGATACAGCCGAACAATCTCCTGCGGTTCTGTTGGAAGTCAGTTAAAAATAAGCCAACATCAAATCTAAATAGCCAATATATTTTACACTAGCTGTTCCCCGCGGTTTAACCCGCTTTAAACTCGAATTTCACTTTATTAGGTGATTTTTTTACACCTTGGGTTACATTATTGGAGTTTTAGTAAGGATCCCTAACTTTTTGAAAATATAATATAACCTATGTTCACCGGGGATAGTGTAGCTTCCCAACGGTGAAAGAATTTTTCAAATTGGTCCAGTAGTTTCGGAGCCTATTCATTGCAAACAAACAAAAAATCAAACATTTCCACTTTATAATATTAGTATAGATAGGTACCTGTGTTCATAACTAGACAGTAATTGCCATAATAAAGGTAATTATGAGCCACGGCTTAGCCATTCCTTGCTATATTAAAAGACATAAAACAGCCAAGAAGAGGCACCCTCGCCTTAATATGACCGTATCGCTTTACCTTCGGAGATGCGCGAGATGCGCTGAGATTATGAAAATGGAACGACTCTATAAACCTCAATAGGATGTACCGAGCTTCTTGATTTACAACTTTATTTCTAAAAGGGTTTCAAAACGGCAAGGATACAGACACAGATAAAGATTACAGTCGTATGCTCAAAAATTAAAAGTTCAGGATCGGACCGGCCAATTAAATTAAATATTGTCCCACAAATCTTTAAATTCAAATTTATTCTACTTGCCCTGTTAGTTTGGCAAGTAGAATAAAAACTTGTAAGAAACTTGGTAGGGTAAAACATGCAATTAAATGAAATATTGAACATTAAATTATTTCTGTTGTTCCAGAGCCACCGCGGTTCCTCCCCTGCTATCCGCACCTTCGCTCCCGACGGCCGTACGCTGGAGGCCGGCGCCGGAGCCCCGCGCTCCCCGTCCCCGCTCCGCGCCGCTTCGCTGGACGTCCGGGCTGCGCCCCTGATGCACGGCTCGCTGGCTTCTCTCGCTGATTCACCGTCTTCGCCGAGGAACATACCACCAAGATGCCTCTCGCCCCTGCTGATGCCTCCGAGGTAACTTACTATATATCACTCTGAGAGACTAGTGCACGCAGTCAGTAAACGTAGCGTAGGACGCCCTCCGAGGGGGGATGACGACCTGCGAAAGACTGGCAGGTAGATGCTGGATGCAGCAAGCTGAAGACAGGGCGCTGTGGCGTTCATTGGGGGGGACCTATGTCCAGCAGTGGACTAACATAGGCTGATGATGATGATGATGATGATGATGCACGCAGTGGAAGTGTTAGATACACAGAAGAAAGCTGCTGCCCTTCCTCGGTTCCCTGACTCGGCTCTTACGACATCCACGGGCTAAGTTGGCGAGGTTGATTCTTACACCACGAACACTACGGTAACCGAGGTAGCTATTCGCGACTAGAATAAGGGCGGCTGTGATTTGTTTTTCGTATACTGACAGATTCCATGCGTTAGTGTAGTCTCATGAAAAAACAAAAGATGTGTTTAAAAAAACTATTTATCGTCTAGATAATCTGATATTCTGTAATAAGCCTAACTGTGGTATTTTTTGACAATTTGATTTTTTGCAACACATTTGGAAGTTTAGTGCAACTTTTAGTACAGAACGTACCTAAGCCTTATAGCGACTCCCACACTCAAACAAGCTGAAGTGCCCAATTTAGATCACTTTGTTCCGGCAGCAGGGCCACGCATATTGCATCATGCATGGCTGCCACTCGTCGGGAGTCAGTTATTCACGGCGTACGGTATTGAAAACCTTTCAGTTAATAAAGTTGCCGGGCTTGTTTGATATTGCATTGGATATAAAAAAGCTAGCTTTTTATTTTCAATAAAATAACGGTTTAATAGTTGTTTCCTTAACGTGAGAATGGTAGAATGATAGGTTGTTTTTAAAGCGTACGCCATCAGAACATATTATCACACTTATAATAATAAATGCGAAAGTTTGGATGTTTGTTCTCTTAACGCCAAAACTACTGAACAGATCGGGCTCAAATTTTACATTTAGGTAGTTCTAGGCCTTGAAAAAACATAGACTAGGTACTTTTTTCTTTTTATTCCATAAATCAGTTCCCATGGGATAGAAATAAGCTTAAACAACGCGTGCAAAGCCGCGGGCACAAACTTGTTATAAATATTCACGGGTATTTATTCAAATAGGTATAAATCTGATTAAGGTCAAAGATCTCCACAATGACCGATTTTGCACTGTCCGCACCCTGCAATTTTCATACAAGTTCTAATAACCTAGATTCTAGGTTATTAGAACTTGTAAGTAGGCATGCTAGAAAGGTCTAGAAGAGGAAAAAACGTGAAAAAAAGATTTAATAGGTATAGGTATATATCTCGGTTTAAAATTTCCAAATTTAAAACCTACTCGAAATTTTAAACCAAATTTTAAACCTACTCGAAAGTTATTCTTGACTACTAAGGGTACGTAGGTAATTTGCCAACTCAATAGTCGAAGGTAAAAAAATGTATGTCTTTGCTCTTCTCGTGATTTCAATACTTTACTACGAGTAAAGAAATATTAAGTTTTACGTAGAAAATACTCAGAACGCTCGGGAAAATAACTGATAGTCGTTAAAGAAAAGTAAAGCGATACTTCGTATAAAGAGTTCATAGAATAAATCCTGCAGAATCTGATTAGTTTGCTCTAGTTTCGTATCTCGTTCATTAAAATCGATAGGTATCGGTGATAATCGGAGTTTCTTAAAGTTCATTTTTATTTCTACTTCAGGAACTTTACCTTCGTACTTTCATAACTAATGGACTACAACGAGTAAATCGGTGGGTTTTACAAAGAACTTATAATTAGTAGTCGTTCAATTGGTTGGTTCCTTTTTTAACTGACAAAACGAAAAACAAAACAGGAGAAGGTTCTATGTTCGGCTCTATGTGTGTTTTATGTTTGAGCGTCGATTTCTCCGTCAATTATGGACCGATTGCAACAATTATTTTTTTAAATGTTTAACATTAGTCTCTAATGAACCTCACAAAACACGTCAGCTTGTAGGAATTACGGCTAATACGGAAAAAAATCTGGTTAAATTTTGTTCATATAGAAAGCCTTAAGTATTTTCTTATAATAATATATTCTTTGATATTGCGTTTCGTAGCGTTTTATTTCAAGGTAATTTTTAGTAACTAGTTAGCGAAATATGACAAGTTCTATAACAAAGTATGTACCTATTAGAAATGTTTAATATCTTTTGTTGTAATAGGCCTAGCTAGAGGTAAAAATAAGGCTATAAGTAACTACGACATAACCTTTTCTCAATTTGTGAAAACTCAACATGCGAAAGGAGGATTCAAAATGGCGCTCGTAATAAATTCGATAAACAGTCCCAATTCCGCTCAATCTGTACGTCTTGGTACTCAATCCCTGTAAAATGCGAATTATCGCATGCGGAGATTTATTTTCCTTTTGTAATAAACTAGCTTTGGCTTACGGTTTCATTCGGTAAGTTTATATAAGGTAGGTGGATATAAAGGTAGCTACGGATTGCAATCTAGTGGAATTTTAATCGAGCTGGATTTATACTGGATCGTTTCAAATCCTGTTTGGATCTCTCAATTTTTTCGTAACACAATGACCGCACTGAGTGGACATATTTGGGGGACGAAACAGGCTAATAAAAAAATAAACACAATGATTCCTAATATTTCAAATAGTATTAGCAATGATAACACTTATATCCGCCATAAAAACACTTGTCAAGCCAGTTTAGATCGAAAAATAAGTTTAATAAAAATAAATTGCATACCTTTAAAAGCGTGACATAACAATTTTGGGATACTGTAGCTTTCTAATGTCGACGTATTTTCAAAATCATACAAAGTTTTTGCTATTATAGTACGCAAGCCCTTGCACTCGGGATAATCTCTAAAACAAACAAAAAAAAAACAGATTTCACCGGGACAACTCGGGGAATTTTTTTGGGAAAGTATTATTTAACTTATTGGAAAATTTTACCTTTTGTGACAGAAAATACGCGAGTGAAGGCACGGGCAGGAGCTGGTACTTTATAAACTCTCATTATGTTATGAATAAATTATTCTTACTTAGGGCCGAGCACTTTCTCGTCGAAAAAAGACAGTATTAAGAGTATTCAAGTTTGGGTTACAAGCTCTATATGTACGTTACCTTTGTCCTGAGTTTCGACGTTTCTTTATATATTTTATTGAAGTTTCGTAGTACATAGTCTATTACAAAAATAAGAATAAATAAATAATGCTGGACAATCCACATCATCTAGCCACGGGCTAAGCAGAGCTTGTGTTAGAATATTTTATTGATTCTCGGAACTTCGTCGAGTACAAAGCTACGGCGTAGACTCAATTATATACATTGTAGACAATGCTACGGCGTAGACACCGCTATATCGTAGACAAAATTGTGCGCTATAGAAAAAGCTTCATCGTAGACAAAGTGAGACGGAAAAAAAAGGCACCTCATAGACAAAGCTACGACGTAGACTCAGCTAAATACATTGTAGACAATTCAACGGCGTAGACTCAGCTACATACATTGTAGACAATGCTACGGCGTAGACTCAGCTACATACATTGTAGACAATGCTACGGCGTAGACATCGCTACATCGTAGACAAAGCTACGGCGTCAATACAGCTACGGCGTTGACAAAGCTACGTCGTAGACATTATGTACATATGTTTTCCTCGTATGACAAATCAATCTTAATAATTATTTCCCTATGTCAATCTTTTAAGACTTCATCCCATCAATCACGGAACCTTTTTAGACATCATAAGAAAATATTTTAAGAGGAGATGAATAAAAACAAAAAGAAACACATTACTTAAAAGCCATTAAGTAAAATACATTACGTACATTACGTAATATTGTTTAAAATTCGGCCGTTTCCCAAATAGCGATGTCCTCGTGACGACTCACAAAATATTAAAGAGACCCTTCGGGCAACCTCCCAGAGGGGACTTAAGGTCAGGTACTTGAATAAGTAAAAGCATTGACATAAAGATAGTGATAAGTTCAAGAAGCCCTTGAATATTTATATTTCGGCCTTCGGGCACCTCTCTGGGTGCCAACTTGAAATTTTAATTTACTTCCGCAAATAGTATCGTTGGGAAACCAACATTACGTACCTACTTCCTGTAGGTAAGGATTGGTCCTAGACCAGTGACGTTCGTTACCCGGCCCCTCTGACATCTTCCATCTAACTTTCGTAATTATCTACATCAGTTTTCTATACTAATATTATAAAGAGGAAAGGTTTGATTTTTTGTTTGTTTGTAATGAATAGGCTCCGAAACTACTGGACCGATTTGAAAAATTCTTTCACCGTTGGGAAGCTACACTATCCCCGGTGAACATAGGCTATATTGTATTTTCAAAAAAGTTAGGGATTCGCACTAAAACCGTGCGAAGCCGGGAAGGTCCGCTGGTGTTTTTATAAGGAGGACGTTCTCAATTCGACTGTATTTTTTTTAAGTTACCTCAGAACTTTCGACTGGGTGAACCGATTTTGATAATTCTTTTTTTATTTGCAAGCTGGTGCTTCCCGTGTCCCATTTCAATTTGGTACGGTTCATCACTAGCTTTATAAAAGAACAATTCAAATAATGACCAAAAAACGATCATACTTTGACGAATTCACGATCAATTATAAGCTGGATAACTACAAACATAGTAGTGTTTACGTACATATCGGGTCCGTGCTGATAAATAATTCAGTTTGTCAACGAGTCTATTGTACGAGGTATTATCGGGTTATGAAGCTGCACGTTCGGCCCTTGATAAATGAATTATAACTAGAGGTGAAACGGGCTGTGGTTTGGCCGGATATCGGATATTCAGCAAGCTACGCCGCAGGGAATTTAATCTTACCGGAAATAATTTTAGTAAGATTAAATTCCAAATCAAATAAATAAATAAATAATGCTGGACAATCCACACAGCATTATCTAGCCCCATGGTAAGCAAAGCTTGTGTTATGGGTACTAGATAACTGATATACATAATACAATACATTACATAGATTTTTATTATACATAGAAAACGTACACACATTTGTTCCGAAGCGGGAATCGAACCTGTGTCGCAGACGGACCTTCGCCCACCGCGCCACATCAGTCGCGGTGGGCGAAGGTTCTATCTATGCCCATTCTGTCCAGTCTTATGCCACCCTCATTCACTGTATCCATTGACGATGTCGTCCGACCAGTGAGCACGCGGGCTGCCCCTTTGTTGTTGTGTCTCTGGGCCACCACCGTTACCCAAAATAAAACGGGGCAGTCTTTGGGGACTGCCCCGTTGCCGATAGAAGTGAAAACTAAGTAATTTTATTTTTACTCTGAAGCATGCGGAGGCGATGACACGAGTTTCACGCATTTTGTTCACCCAAAAAATACTCATCTGTTTCCCGCAGTTTCAACAGCGTTAAATTCTAATTTCACGTTTCTAAAATATAATATAGCCTATGTTCACCGGGGATAGTGTAGCTTCCCAACGGACGGTGAAAGATTTTTTCTAATCAGTCCAGTAGTTTCGGAGCCTATTCAATACAAACAAACAAAAAATCAAACCTCTTTATAATATTAGTATAGATTAGTCTAGATATAGTTAGGAAAGCGGTCCGTGACGACGACGCGAGTTTCACGCTTTTTATTCACCCAAAAAGTGCTCAACGCGCCTAAAGAAGTTTTCACTTCAATAAACAATGCCTTTAATCGATTATTGTTTCCCAGGCGGATAGACCGAAGCAACTCCCTAGTGGAAAGCAGCAGTGGCGTAGGCCCTCTCAGCCCAGGCGCAAATGCCGCCGCCGTCAGCGCCCTGGGAGCCCTACAGCCCGACCTTTACACGAAGAGGGAAGCCCCGTTGGTCATCGAGCTTGAAGGCATGGGCCCGTCGCTTGGGCGCATCCACTTGAGACTGAAGTACGACTTTGATCGGTCTGACTTGGAAGTGCATCTTATTGAAGGTTCGTATTGATAAGAAACATTAACTAGGTATACTTTGATACTATTAGACTTTATTAAGCCCCCCAAGTAGACATTTACACGAAGAGGGGAGCCCTGTTGGTCATCGAGCTTGAAGGCATGGGCCCGTCAAAATTACAACATTTTGTTGAAATTATAAATAAAAATAAATGAAATAAATTAAAGTCATAAATGGTACAATTGTAGTAGTTCGTTCACAGAATATACATTTTGCTCGACAAGTCATCTTTTTATTTTTATTTTCAAACAAGATAGACTGCCATTTTAGTCACTTCTATGAAAAACAAAATTCAATATACTCAAAGGCAACTCAGATTTAATGCTGTCGAAAGTGACGATTTTCTGACATATTTTCATCTGTCAAAAGACTTGAGACGTGCTTAAATGTGAGATGCGTTTGAGTATTTGGGCGTTAATCCATCCCTATTAACGTCAGCGTAGTCACTTCTATAAAAAAAAATCCAATCAACTTTAAACAATCAAGCTCAGCTACTAACCAATCAATCCATTTCCAGCTCACGACCTAGCCGGATACGAGGCTGGCGGGTTCAACGACCCCTACGTGCGGGTGACGCTGATGCCGGAGGTAGATACCCGCGTGCGTCAGACGCCCGTCCACAGGAACGAGGCGAATCCCTTCTTCGACCAGCACTTCAAGTTCCCGGTGTCGCATGATGAGCTCGCGGATAAGACTCTGCTGCTCCAGGTCTTTGATTATGACAGGTGAGACTATAGGAACTGGCTTTTAGTAGCGCGAACCTAGATCATCTAATCTAGGTTCGCTATAATAAATAAATAAAAAGCACGTACAAACATTTGTCCCGAGGCGGGAATAAAATCCGCAACCTCCTGCGTCGCAGGCCTATTAGTTGCCAGTATATTATTGTATTAAAAAAAGAAAAGTTTTTGTATATGTTATGTTAGTTTAAAAATGTAATGTAATGATCTACATTCTCATTCCAGATTCTCTCGAAACGAAGTGATGGGATCAGCAAAGGTCCCTCTCTCCAAAGTGGAAGTGGCGGGCGGTGCCGAAGTATGGGCCGAGCTCTCCCGAGAGCGACGTCCGCCAGAGGAGCTGCAAGAACTGTTGCTGTCTCTCTCTTACTTGCCGTCAGCCGAGCGGCTGACTGTCGTCGTGCTCAAGGCAAGGAATCTGCTGCCGCCTCAGGAAGGCAAGGAGCCTCTAGGTAAAGCTACTATTACAAATAACTGAGCTCTGATTTCTTCTGGTGTCAACGAATAGATCGGCCATTTTTTTTTTTGTTATGTATTTCCATACATCTGCTATCCGACTTCCCATATAGACACGGCTTCCAGGCTGAAGGTTCCACTGTCTCTATTAAAGTTCGGTCAAAGAACCGAAACAAAGAACTAGTGTAAAATAAAGAAGGTTCTCAATTCAGCTATAGGTAGATATTTCAATTAGTAGTTCGACTGTTCGTGCCTAAACTTAAAACACCTGTTCTCCGTTTCAGATGTGTTCGTGAAAGTGTATTTACTAGTGAACGGCAAACGAGTCAAGAAGAAGAAGACCAACCGCAAAGACCTAAATAACCCTGTTTGGAACGAGGCGCTGTCTTTCAGCCTCCCGTCGGCACATCTCCAGGAGGCTTCTATTGAAGTAAGTGTCCTATTAACTACTGATTACTGATGACTACTGAATGTACACAGATAGTTTTGTAAAGACTTTAGGTACAAAATAAAACTATTAAAGAGGCATTATAAAAAAGCTTATAAAAGGCATCACAAACTGCCCAATGAAATTTTTGAAAGTTTCTTTATTTAACGTAGGTAATAATATGATAAAATAGGCGGTTACGCTAGTGTGCCTCGCCTTAAGAAATAGAACTCCGCTGACGTCATTAACGCTGAACATTTGGGTCATTTAATAATTTTTATAGGTAGGTAAGGTATTCAATCCCTATAGTACCTAGTTACCTACCTATCTAATTAAACGATGCGACCCGAATGGCATAAAATCATGATTAATTATCAGCCCTAAGCAAAGTTTGCCCTAAATGAAACTAGATGGCGCTGTCAAATTACCAATTAAGATAGGTAACTCTTGTTTGACAGGTTTGCGTGGTAAGCGGCGGTAGCAACGCCCTCGTGGTCGGCTGGTGCTGCGTGGGTGCGGCCGAGGCGGGCGCGGAGGGGCGCCACTGGGCACAGATGTCGCACGAGACGCGCAAGGCAGTCGCCATGTGGCACACACTTAGATAGGACATCTATACACATCCTCAACTGCATCTACATGTCCACTTGACCCACTGAAGGCACAGATGACTCACGAGACGCGTGAAACAGTCGTCATGTTGCACACACTTAGATAAAACATCTATACCCATCCTCACCTGTATATACTTGTCCACTTCACCCACTGAAGGCACAGATGACTCACGAGACGAGGAAAACAGTCGCCATGTTGCACACACTTAGATAGGACACCTATACACATCCTCATCTGCATCTACCTGTCCACTTCCCACTGAAGGCACAGATGACTCATGAGACGAGTAAAGCATTCGCCATGTGGCACACACTTAGATATAACATCTATACCCATCGTCATCTGTATCTACCTGTACACTTCACCCACTGAAGGCACAGATGACTCACAAGACGCGTAAAGCAGTCGCCATGTGGTACACACTTAGATAGAAACACTAGGTACCTCACACATCCTCATCTGTATCTACCTGTCCACTTCATCCACTGAAGGCACAGATGACTCACGAGACGCGTACACGCCCTTATTATACCTATTTGCAAGTCGCCATCCTTCGCTAAAACACCAATACCCACAATACCTAGAGTTTTTAGGCTTGTTTAAAATACTTGGTTAAACAAGCCTAAAAACTCTAGGTATTGTCGAAACGTATCAGGCAGTCACTATATAAGAAAGAAAAAACATTAATTTGACAACATATAGCACACGGGACGGGATAGAACCACTGTCTATACTATAGCCATCCTCATTATATAGTTGCAAGTCAGGCTTCCTTCACTTCACAAGCCAGGCCTAAAAACTCTTGTGTTGACTCGGCATGCGGCACACACTAAACAGACCAATGTGTCCTAAAAATCCTCGACTACCGCATTTTCTTCGGTACCTACAGAAACAGGCCTAATACCTCGTGCCTAAATGCGCAAGGCTGCCGCCATGTCGACAACTTACCTTCCCTTCTGGAAGTTGATGTCCATAGCCCTAAAACCGTTTGAAACAGGCCTAAACTACTACTACTTACTAACTTGTGCTGAAACAAGGCAGTCGCCATGTGGCGCACACCTAGATAAGACCCAAAAGGAAACATTAATAGACATCTACAATTTGTATTCACCGATCCATATTTGAGTAACGCTTTTTTGTCATAAACGGCACTCAAGTATAGATGTAAGCAAAGTTAGGTTAAGCAAGGCCTAAGCAAGGTTTCATAATAGGAGCCTAAAATTTAGAACCTCAGTTAAGTTACGTTGGTACCTACTGATGAAACATTTAGTATCGAAATATTTGGTAGGTAGCTCCCGAGATTACATCTATAAAATAGTTATTAGGTAATCATCGTCTTAAGACTTCTTACACTGAAATGGGCCTAATAACTCCAGCGCATACGCATCACATTAGCAACTTAAGTTAGTCTACTTCGGCGATAGCGCCGCGCCGCCGCCGTCTTCAGCTTGCAGAATCATACTTACAGAATCTGCCAGCATTCTTCCATAGATTGACACACACAGGACACGTTTACACAAAACTGCGGCTGTCGGTTTAAAATATGGCCAGGCCTACTGCCACTTCAGCTTACAACTTGTTTGCTTAAACACAGTCATAGTCTAGAGAATTTTTGTAATTATTGTTAGTAGAAGTCATCTTGATGGTGCATTTTCGTAAGCACGTTGAAGATACGGATACCTTACAAAACTTTCAGTAGAAATGTACTCGTACCTACTCCAATAGGTGCCTATTTATCTACTTCCCTACATCTCAAAGCGTACCTGCGAACTTATTTAGGGCCCTTTTTATGTAATTTTGCTCAATCATCGATCTATGCTTGATTCATACAAATTCATTACTCAAGCACAGATTGATGACTGAGCAAGAGCAAGCTTTCGTAATACGGGCCTTATTGAGCTAAGTGGGCCTTAAAATGTAGACCTACCTATAGGCACTTCCCGCACACAACCTGTTTTTATGGATATCGACACTTAGACAGTTATAAACACAGATATCGACAGTTAAATGTTATTTATAATCTATACCTACTAATATTTTAAATTCGAAAGTCTATCTGTCTGTTAAATTTTCACGCCTAAGCAGATACGTCTGAACGGATCGTAATAAAATTCAACAGAGACGTAGACGGTATCCGAGGGACGGACATAGTCTACTTTTTATCCCTGTAAAGTGCGTGCGAAGCCGCGGGCAGAAGCTCCTATAAAGTAAGCAATTGTGTTTTCAATCTATCTACTACATTATTACAGGCCTATTTATAATCTGTGTACTTAGTGATTATCTTTTATGAAATTGTATACATATATATATCAGTGTGGTACCTAATGTAGGTATATAAGTGTAAAACCACAGAATACATATTATGGATCTATCTGTCCCCATATGTAGGTATACTGTAGTATAACTACTCTAAGCAGGTATGTATGTAATTCTACCTTTATTCTAAGTATATAGGTACTTATATACTGGTAACTTTCTCGTTTTCTCTATTAAATCAGCCACATTTAAGTGTTTTTAAATTGTAAGCCTTCCCTAGAATATAAGAACAGGAATAATATTATATAATAATGTGAATGTTTGTCGTTTTGAGCTTACTTATATCGAAGTAACTTATCTACCACACAACTGTCTATTCAAGAAAAAACCCCTACAAATCGAAATGTTCTTAGTTAATTAACCATCTTTAACTAACGCGCGGGTAAAGCACGTTTAAATATATCGAATTTTAATCAAATACATATTATGTATTAAACTACGTATTAAAAAAATTCTCAGTGTTATGATAAGAGTAGAAAAAGTATTTTACTTTGTATTTTCTTTACAATTGTCTGAATAAAACGTCTTTTAATGTAACAGCTCTCGTTTTATTTATTTTAGGCCTTGTGAAATAAAAAATCAATTTACAATTTATTTTATAGCTTTATTAAAAATATCTTCGTACACAACGGTATTTAACAATATATCAAATGTCTTTTTTATACTAGAATAATAAATTTATACCAACACAGCACTTTACCGATTCGCCCGCGGTTGTGAAGAACGTCCTCCGATCCCGTGGGGCCATTAAAATAATGTTTTAGACCACTATGTACTAACTCACTAATTGTTAACATCCGTAACTTACCGATGATGGCGATGGCTGCTGGTAGTGATGCCCTTCTGCCGACACCAGCTAGAATTTGAAAACACATGATAATAGAAATGATAAGATAAGAAAGGGCAGGTCTACCGCGATAAAAAAAATGATAATTTTATTAAAAGCGTGATAAGAAATATTATAAACAAAAATATAGTTAAAAACCAAAAATAAAGACAAAAATAACAATTCAACTAGTAAGGGTGGTTTATTTTAATAATCTACGTTAAATTTGACGTCTAAGTATGAAAACTTCTGTCAAAAACGTCGATTCAAATGCAATCGACCCATTATTTTATTAAGAACTATACCCATGTATTGGTATAAGAGGTAGGTTGGTTATTCTTAACTTTTTAAAAATAGTAAAATACTTTACACATATCTGAAGAATCCAAGAGCTGTTGAAAAAGGACAGGGAGGAACAGGGTTATGTAGGACTATGTATTGTGTAGTATGTGTAGGAACGAGTGTCTAGGTATCATTGTTTATGTATTTGATGTGTGTAAGTATTTGCAGGTCGGGTCTTTGCACTGGCCGCCAACCTCGAACGGACAGAGAATTGCGTTCGGATCTGAATTCCAACTGAAAAGCATGTAAGTAGTTTAGTAATTGTCGGATATCGAGTGGAATGAGCTTCAAGGCATACTTACATCGCAACGGTGGGTGACGCGATGTACGAATACCGCCATCCACTTTTCAATGATTACATGCACTTATGACAAACGGCTATAAACAGATTTTCTTGAAGTTCTACGAGTACACCTAATGAGAAATGACATGTAGCGATTAGGTAAACCAGAGCGTGTCGGCGCTTATTCGATCATTTTCTACTGAATGTTGGTTTCTGTTCAAAATGTGTTAGAATGTAATGAAAGGAATTATTTTTCTACTAGTGGCTTAATTTATAAGTAGGTAGGTACTTTTAACACCAATATAATGCAGGATTTCAATACTCAATACTCAATATATTTATTGTTGTCATCACATTGGCTTAATTAGTAGGTTCTTATGTATATATTAGTATCACAATGTGAACCCTATTGGGCGTGAACAACAAGTGGAAGGCAGACCGAGGTTGTTTTTAGTAAAATATAAATATGTAGGTACTAAGGTAAGTAGTACCTACTTGTCTAGTAATTTTAGTAATGATTATATTTTATTTGCCTTATCATAATGTCAGTTTTATTTATTTATTCCTATCATAATGTCAATTTGTCATTTAAAAATTCATTGATATCATAATAGCATTTGTCAATTAATAATTTCTTTCATATTTTTATGAATAAGATCAGATTCTATGTCTTTTATTGCGTTTGGTAGTTTGTTATAAATTTTAATGGTCATTTTATATGGGCCTGTTCTGTACTGTTCAAGATGTGTTCAAGATCAAGTCAAAATGAAGTCATAGCCAAAAACCAATTTTATTAGAAGCATTAGAAATGCAAACACGTAGAAAATGAAATGGGAGTATTTACAAAAATGTTGTGCAATATTTCGTGAATAATAATCAAGATTATGTATAGATAAAGTTATGACTGGGTACCTTGAACACTTACACGTCATTAGCGATTCGAATGAAGACGAAAATGATCGAATAGCGCCTACCAAAGCAAAGCTCAAAGGAAACTTACTATATTAACAGTAAGAACTTACGAAACATCTCCAAAAGCATCCAACGGAGACTTGTAGTCATCTGTATTGAACTTGCGCTGGGGGTTGTTTTCCGCTTTAGAATCATCGCCTTTATCTACACTTATATTTTCCTTTTCATTCACTGGTATAAGCGACTCTAATTTAGGTTCAGTTATCTCAACTATCCTTTCATTAACAGAGCTTAGCCTTTTAACTGCTTTCATATCACTGTCAACATTTACTTGAACTGATATCTGTTGGCAATTTTCATTCTTCGCACTTTGCAAATCATTAACGACGCTAATAACAACTGTCTTTTGAGTTATTGGATTCTTGTAATCTTCTTTGGGACTATTTTCTTTTTGCAATTTAGCTGTTGTAGCGAGTTTGTTTGCAAAATGGTTATAGTGACCATTGACTTTGGAATGTAAAGTGGAGGAGCTGAAAATAATTTTGTAAAAAATGTTCCAATAACGAAAAAAAAAACAAAGCAATTCTCTATTTACAAGGCAATTTAAATCTCTTGTGTTAATTAATGTAACAATAAATGAAACAATCGTTTCTATTTGTTTTAATGATTCCAAGGAATGAAAATAAAATGAGAGATCAAGTAATAAATAAATAAATAATACTGGAAAACCCACACAGCGTCATCTAGCCCCAAGCTAAGCTTGTGTTATGGGAACTAGATGACTTATATACTTAATAGAATATAGATAGGTATTTTTAGTATACATCGAAAATACCCAGAACACATGGAACAAATATTAGCAGATCGTACAAACATTTGTCCCAAGGCGCGAATCGAACCCACAAGGGTGATGAAGGTTTCACCCTCCACGCCAAATCGGACACAAGTATAGCTAATGTATGGCGCTCATTGGGGGAGGCCTATGTCCAGCAGTGGACTGCTATAGGCTGATGATGATGATGATAGCAAATGTGCTTACCTTTTGATCAGAAACTGATGCTGCTGCCTTATCTTGGACAAAGATATTTGTGCTGCCTTCTGTTGCTTCTTATTTAACGTTATGGCAGTTGTAATATTATGGAGCTCATTAGCCACAATTTTATATTTTTGTGTTAATTTCGTAGCCTCTTCTCTCAATTTTAACATTTTCGCAGACTCACTCGCAATTTTTTTTCTGGAAATAAAATGAGAACAATTTTTCAACAGTTATTTGTGTTTAAGTAAAGAAGGTAAGTATTAAAACAAAACATAATTTACCTGGACTGTGATATTTTCTCGTCCAAACTGTTATCGGTATTTATATTTCTAGGATTCATGTTATCTTTTAGAGGCTGAGCTACATTTATTGATGTCTGTCTTAGTTGCTTCATCTTTTCTAATTCAGCCATCCTTTTAACTAAATTCTTGTATTCTAATTGTTCGGACTTGGGAAGATGATTCACAGCCTGAAAAAGTTTATTAAACATTAGCATAGACCTTACAAAATTTTAAACATTAGTGATTTCAAACAGATTATTTATCAGGTATAATTCGCATACCTTTTACTTGATAAATAATCTTAAATAGACCTTACTTATTCACTTTCTATTTTAAAGAGTTTGTAGAGTTGTGAAAGTATAGGTAATAACTATGTATAAAAATTCAATAACCTTGGCAATAAACTTTTCATTTTTCTTAGGTGTGGCTTGTTTCTGCACAACATCAGGTAGTTTGCTGTTTTCCACCTGTTTTCTAGTAGTTTTCAATAACAAGTCCAACTTCTGTTGGAAATCTGACCCCTCTGCGAGCTTCATATGCATTTTAGTTAAATTCTTAGTTGCCTCATGTTCACCCTCTGAATCTGAATCACCAAGTTTTATAATAAATCTCTTCTCTTCAGGTACTACAGCTTTGACTATACTAGGCTTTGTTTTGGCAGTGTCTGTGGTAGGAGAATCTTTGTTACAATTAATGTCATTCAAAATCTCAGAACTAACTAGATTGGGCAAATTTTTGCTGAGAGATGTAAGTAATTTGGCTCTCAGTAAGTCTTCATCTTCATCTAATTCATCTTCTTTGCTAGTTACACTAGTTATGGCACTGCTAATTATATTATTGCTAATTATAGTATTAAGTCTATCTGTTTCAATCTTCTTTTGTCTTGCATTATCATCTTTCGATTTCTCATCCTCAGATCCCATGTCCATATCCATTGATTCAATATCTGTGTTATTATCAGAATCTACTTTGGGAGGGTATAATAGGTTTTCACTGAAGAAGATATCATCTTCTAAGGTTGTCTGTGAAAGTCTTTTATGTAACTTTTGTTTTTGTTTCATTTCCATTGCTCTCTTGAGTAGGCTTGATTTTAGGCAGATTAGTCTCAGTTCTGTGGTGTCGCTGTCTTCATCATCAGATGGTGCTTTGACTTCTCTTTCTACTGGTTTAGCTTTCAATGTTTTAGTGCTGAGGACTTGTTGTCTCAATTGAGCTAAGTCTTCATCTGAATCAATGTCTGCTGCTTTTATTTCCTGTACTTTATTATCACACACTGTAGAATCTGGTTCTGCAGGTGGCTGACTAACTTCGTTGGTAATGATCTCAATATCATCATCATCATCAGATGTTACTATGTCTACTGGCTCACACAGTTTTGGTTCTTCTGAGGTGGTAACTTTTAGTTGTAACTGTTTTAAGTCACCACAGTCAACTTCATCTATACTATTTGAAATGAATGGAGTGCATTGTTCTTTGTCATTGTACTCGTTTTTCTCATTTTGGTATTCAATATCATGATTTACATCTTCAGATTTGTTTAACATCTTTTTCAATCTAGCGCTGAGTGATGTTGTATCTGTTTTACCTCTATGCCCAATAACTGCTTCTGCTAATTTTTTCCTTTTATTTCTATACTCATCCTCAGATTCATCACTAGTTTCACTGATAATTTTAAGCGGTTTTCTTTTTGAAGTGATTTTTTTTCTAGGTTCCTTCTTTTTTCTGGGGTATGCTTCTTCGATTTTTTTGTGTGCCACGACTTTGTGTCTATGTTTGTGTTGTTTGGCATGCTTTGAAACCTGGATTTTTCTGTTATGCTTCTCTTCTAATTCAGCTGCAGATATTTCAGACAGATCATACTGTAAATCTTGCATTTGCTTTGTACCTAAAATTGTGAATATTTTTTAGGTGCATGCTTGGTCTCTTCATAGTAATATAATTTAAGTCCCAATGTCGAATGTAACACCAGTCACATCCATCCTTAGTCAAGTAAGCTTATAATATTTTTGCAGGAGATCAAAACAAGTTATATTATGAAAGGCAAGGAAGTACACTTTATCAGATAAAACTGTGCATGTTAGATAAACCATTATTGAAAAATCTTAAAAACAGAACAAAGTAAATTTAATAAACCAACACTTTTTTGCCTACGGACATGCCCACATTAAGCTTCATGTAGCGACGGCAAAGGCGCGGCATCGCCCCGTGTCGTACCTACCGTCGAGGTTGGGCAGTGAATGTGTTAGGTAAAGTATGGTTGACCTACTTGTAGAACGTTTCCTTTTAGTGCGCTCCAGGACATTATTATAATCCTCGAGAACCTCGAGCCTCTGACGTAGTAGGAACTCTTCCTCAGACGATATATCCGAGAGATCATCAAGCTCGTCCACGATTTCACCTTCCTCCATCTCTGATTCGTCGTTTATTGCCGTTTTTGCAACACTTGCCATTTTGACCTTCTTCAATACAAAATACTTATACAAAAGTTTGATCACGGAGCGAGGTATATTGGTATAGGTGTTGGTGATAGCTGTAAGTGCGATATGTCTTTATTCAGGGTCAAACATCGGCAAGAAATTGTTTTACTCACGCTCTTTCCATCTAAATATTACTAATAAAACTGGAGAAGGAAAAGAAGATCCACGAGATAAAATTATCACATTCACAAGTAATCGCCAGCCGCCAACAAAACAAAAGTCAGTCAAAAGCATGTCAAAAGTGGAGTGACATGACATGACTCGACCGACCGACCGACCGACGACGACGACGACGACGACGACGTGCGTAAGAAAAACAACATTGACTGAAAATCGTGGACGGAAGAAATCACCAAAGTACTTACAAAGTGTTACTTTGGTAATGGCGTCCAGACAGACAGGAAAATAATAATATGAATAGTCAGTCAGTCGAAAATATGTGCAATGATTGCTATGCACGGTGTAACATGAGGGGTGGATCATCGGTAAATGGGGGGTGGAGGACCTTAGTACCTATCGATTTAACCCCCTGTATGTTCAGCGATATTCACTGGTTCAAAAGTTATTTGGATTTTAGTAAAATTTTAGAAAAAATCAGATTTAAAACTTTTGAAACTATCATGGTGATTAATACTAAAGTCATTTAAAACGGGATATTTACCATGATTTGATTTTTGAGTTATCCAATATTTCGGCACAGTTGCATGCAGTTGTATTTCGGCGCATGCAACTGTGCCGAAATATTGGAAAATATCAAACAATATTCATAACTTGATACCCATTTGATACCTATATCATGCCTATATTGATCATTGCTTATCATCCTTTATTTGTACAAATTATATAAATATATAATGTATATATTTTATGTATGTTTGATAATTCCTTAATAATAACTTTCCTAACCTAACTCTCCTGATCCTTTTCCGTTTTCTCTCTCTCGTATTAGGTTATTATAAGTTTTAAATGTTTCCCAAATTTTTTAAAATCACAAAATTAATATGGCAAACATGAATGAAAAATATGGCAAATACTAAAATAAGCGAGTCCAAAAAAAAACAGAATTATCATCATCATCATCTTCTTCATCAGTGTTTCGTATTGTTTGTTTTCAAATTGTTGGAAAATTAAATTGTGATAAACTGAAACTGTGATAATACAATAACATTGAATACTGTGCACTGTAGGCACTATAAAATAACACTATAGGTGAAAGGCACACCTTGTCGCGACCACTTCACAGATTTCGCTCCGCTCTGCCTAGCTAGCTAGGGCACCGGCGGCATAGGCAGCCCCGTTCTGCTGGCATTAGTAGAAACGCCCACTTCTTTAACAGCCCCAGCATCACTCTGATTCAGTGGAAACGTAGACCTTACCTACATGACCTTCTCATTTCCGCCGCGCCCCAAGCAATATCCTTCGGCCCATCATCGTTCCGGTAATAAAAACTCCAATATAGAGGGGACTTCTTTATAACAACATTGAACTACCCCGAGTTCTTCCTTCCCTAGCTTAGGGAAGTTATAGGTTTTCTTTCATTCACTTGTAATTCCCATTCTGCCTTCCCTTACTTTTGTACAATTCAGACTGCAGTGTCATTTTGGTTTAAGTTCAATCTTCTGATATTCATTCCCTGGAGCAAGTGATAGCTGAAAATGTATGAAGAAAACGAAGAAGATTATAAATTCGCCGCTTGCACATATTTTGCTAAGAACCATCCTGGTGAAACTTGTGGTAGCAATGGCCTGCCGCTTACACCCAGTTCCATAACTATTCTTGGACGAGCGCAGAAGTTACTGACTCTAGAACATGTAAATTTATGTACATACCTCGATGTTATTCGTGGTAAACATGGTAAGATATTTTATCCTCTAACACTGTTAACTTAATTCACCTAAAGCACACTAGTTTGCCTATGCATGCATTAAGACACACACAAAATCTGTTATTAATTTTAAGTACTAACTTGTAAAAGCAAACTAACAATGGATTGAATAATTATTAGTTATCTGAATAAATAAATTGAAATTGAATTAAGTCATTTGATTACAGAGAGGATAATAGTTGTAGCAGAAGTGATAGGAAAGCCACTATCAGAATGGAAATCTAAGTTTTCCAATAAAGATATTACTAATATTGCATATCAAGTCGCTTCTGGCATGAAGTTCCTTCATAAACAAGACATAACCCACAGAACTCTATCAGATGATAACATTCTGTTGGATAGTCATGGAAGGGTCAAAATGTTCAACTATGGAATGTATTATATGACTGGAGGTGGCAGCGAAGTACCTTTTCCTCTTGGGTAAGAAACATTTCAGTTGTCTAGTATCCATTACATAACACAAGCTCAGCTTAGCTAGTTCAAATGTTGCTGCATAAATTGTCCAGCATTATTTATTTATTAATATTACATAGTTGAAAAACAAACCCATATAAACATATTTTATCTCTTAATAATTGCTAAAAGTAATTTATTTTCATGATGACATTGAGGAGAAAATGGACACCTTTGTCCAGCAGTTTTACAAAATGAGTAATGTTGACATACACCAAAAAAAATACTGCATAGCAACGATAAAAGCTAAAAGAGTTCATGGCTATACTGGTTATCATACCATTAAGAAAGGCTCAAGGTCAAGATCTTAAAAAGTGAACCCCAAAAACATTTTCAGTTTGCCGAAATACTTTAGTCCGGAAACAATAGTAGGAGGTGGTGGTCCAGCTGCTGATGTCTGGGCATTTGGCATCCTCCTTCTAGAACTGAGCCTCGGGAAACTTTGGCAGAACCTAAAGCCTGGCCCAATTCTGAGAAGAATCCTAACACTGGTCCATGCCAACAATCCAGCTGAAAGAATTGCCAGGGAGCATGACTATTTAGATGCTTATAAAGTAAGTGCATGAAACTGTGCCGAAATATTGAAGAACTCAACAATTAAATCACAGTAAATATCCCGTTATAAAAGACTTGTATATTAACAACATTTAACCTTAAAAAAAAAACAAATCAAAACTGTTTAATAAAAAAAGACCTTCATTCCAACTAACACAGTTTTTATCTATTAGTTGTGATTTTCTGTGTTCGTAAACATTATTTTACTTACTTGCAGAATCTACCTGAAGCCCTTCGAATCATAATAGAGAACTGTCTCAAGATCTATCCCAGTGAACGGGCAACATTTTCCGAGATAGTTGAGGAGATTTCTAAATGGGATAAAAAAGAACTAGAGGAAGTAAAAACCCCAAGAGGTCTAATGGGTATGAAGCTGCAGTTCTTGTATTACCTGTGGCAATTAGCTGGTGGTGATATCCAGGCTGAGTTGAAGAAAAACTATTTGATAAAGAATAGTCCACCTATATTGTCTATGCCTTTGTAAGTTCTACTGCTCTGCTAAATCAATGGATCCATGGATGGATATCTACAAATTATTACCCAACCATAGATCCTTTCATATAGAATAGTTGGCCTGTTGTTTCTGGACTGATTTAAATTATTAAATTCAGGGCTCCATACATACTCAAGCTGGTGTTTACTAAAAGATAATCGGACAATTAGCAGCTTCTTCAGTTAACTTTGACGTTTGTATGAAAACTTCTGTAAAAGAAGTCAAGCTAGACTCAAGAACACGTTTGCCCCAGCAGTTGTCTTTGCGATATATGGCGGGCCCACTGCCACTTAAGCTTGCTCGTTCTTTGAGCTAAGTTGATAACTTTGGTTCTCTGATGATGACTATGAAATTTTATTTCTTTCACAACTACACATACATAACAAAGATATGTCTATACCTACTAGTCTTAACTTATTTAAATTTGTTATTTATTTTGCAGAGCAATACTCCTCGACGGGTGTACAGTCGGCGGCAAAAGCGGCGGGTTATTCGACCGCCGCATCGCTAAGTACAGCTTATGTCTGCTGAGGTCGCGTCTAAGTCACATCACGCCTTATGATTTCTGCCCACTGATGCATGATCGGAAGACAGACTATGATGCGATGGCGTTGCCCAAAGTTATAAGGGAGCGAGATACAGAATATCAATTTCATAGACTGATTTGGTTTGATAGGCTTTTGCGGGTAAGTTAAAAAGGCATTGTGCATTTCTATAAATTACTTGGTTAACACTTCGAGTGGCCACGACGTTGTTCTCTTCGTCCGCGTAGTTACGGCTAGCTGGCCCTTCTGTAGCGGCGGCGGCGGTGCACGCCTTTGTGGGTCGCAGCGCCGATGCTGGGTACCTAGAGAATTCACAAAAAAAACATATTCACACATTCAATGTTGGAAATTCAAAATATTATGCAATCACACATAATTTATTTTGTCAGTGTTTCGTTCTTCTGGTCACCTCAAAGGGTAATACTGAAAATCAGTGGTTTGCTCTTAGAAAAAAGCTTTTCGCTGAGCTATTACCTTTTTGACAGGCTGCAGCACACACACAATTTATAAATCTCTACTTTTTAAATTGTTTATACTAATACTTAGTATAAACAATTTAAGTATATAGTATTATGTATATCAGTTATCTAGTACTCATAACACAAGCTCTGCTTACCATGGGGCTAGATAACGCTGTGTGAATTGTCCGGCATTATTTTTTTTTTTTTTTTTTTTACTTACAAAATCTCAATCACATGGCCAGATAGCTGAAAAATAAATAAATAATGCTGAACAATTCACACGGCATCATTTAGCCCCAAGCGAAGCAGAGCTTGTGTTAGGCTCTAGACAGAAGGACCGCATTTCAACTGCAATCCAACCGCAAATTTGCAGTCGGCGTACAGTTGACACTACTGCAATAGAACTGCAAACCAACTGCAATAGGACTGCGCAGTTGGTTTGCAGTTGAATTGCGGTCCGTCTGTCTAGCTAGAGCCTTATGTATGGGTGACGACCTGCGAGGCGCAGCGGGCGACGGACGCATGCGACGCATGAGGTTTTGGTATGATTCCCGCCTCGGTACAAATGTTTGTTCGATCTGCATATATTTGTTACGCGTATCCTGGGTATTTACTATATATAATAAAAAATATCTATGTAATCGATGCGGCTAGATAATGCTGTGTGGATTGTCGAGCATAAAAAGTTATGCAGTTCCATACATGTCAACGGATGGGGCACCTATTCATACATGAGGCATCCTCCTTTCCACCATTCACAAAAAAGCGTGTTATTAATTTACTCTTTTTATATCTTATCTCTGCTAGTCTTAAGGTATATATTACTATGGAACGAAGAATCAGTTAATGATCTTACTTTTCTATGGTCTGAAATAAATGATTTATTATTATTTACTAGCTGCGCCCCGCGGTTTCACCCTCGTGGTGATAGATATTTTGGATAATATACAATATATCTTTATAAATTGTAGCCTATGTGTTATTCTGATGTATAAGCTATATTATTGTAAAGTTTAATTAAAATCCATTCAGTAGTTTTTACGTGAAATAGTAACAAACATCCATCCATCCATACTTACAAACTTTTGCGTTTATAATATTAGTAGGATCTCTGCTAGTTTTAAGGTTTATATTACTATGGAACATAGATTAAGTTAATGATCGCTTACTTTTCTATGGTGTGAAATAAATGATTTATTATTTATTTATGTAATAAAGCTTTATTTCCAGGCGTACCCCCACACATCTCAGTATATAAGAGCCGAGGCAGAGATCGACATACCGCCGTTGCTCCGAGGCGATGTTTGGGCAGCCCTACTCTGTGTGAAAGGAGATATTGAAGAACGATACGAGCAGATTGATAAGGAAACTCCTACTCCTACAGATAGACAGGTACACTACGCTATAACAGTCAGCCAGCTCAATCAACGCAGTGTCGCGTTATGTAAGAAAATATTATAATAATCACTGCATAGTATAAAACAAAGTCGCTTCCCGCTGTCTGTCTGTCAATATGTATACTTAGATCTTTAAAACTACGTTTATAAACCATTTGACACATAGATTTTCAAGCGGGCGAAGCCGCGGGGCGCAGCTAGTAGCTAGTGTATAGATAAAAATTCTTTATTCACAAAACTGTATACTTAGATATCTCAAACAGTTCGATATGATGATGAAAACGTATTACAATACAATACAATACAATACAAAAATTCTTTATTGTACACCATAATCAAATTAATAATTACAAAAATAAATTATATGAGACAGGTACAATGGGCGGCCTTATCGCTTAGAAAAGCGATCTCTTCCAGGCAACCTTTGGATGGAAAGAATTATATGAATTTAAGAAAAGGCAGGGGGTGTACACAGGTTATCTAAATAAGAATACTAAAAAACAAATAATAAATATTACAAATTCCAAAATAAATACACTACTTAAATACATAAATAAATAAATAAATAGTAAGTACCAATATTCATTCTCCAATTCCAAAGTCTAAAAATATATTTAGCAGTTACGAAGATATCATCCAGTATTATTTTAGTTTTCAATTCAAAACTAGATGGCGCTGCTAAATTATTTCAGATTGACGTAGACATCCCCCGCTGCCACCAATACTGCTGGCTGCTGTGTGGCTCTGCAGGACATCGGACGTTGAAGCGGCTGTTGAAAGCGTGGTTACTTACCAACCCGCAGTACGTTTACTGGCAAGGGTTGGATTCTCTTACTGCACCGTTTTTGTACCTTAACTTTTGTAATGAAGGTATGAATGTTTCTTCATCATTTTATGTTTATTCTATAAGCCTGATTTGTCCTACTGCTGGTCAAAAGCCCCCTCCGGAGAGATAACTCTCCGTCTCGGAGAGGATGAATGTCATAAGTACCTAAGCATATAGAGGCTTATGCTCCTCCTTCTCCTCTGCAAGCAAGCAATCTTTTAGCTTCTTGATGAGAGGACATATAAATGGTTATAGGTTATTATTAAAGTTTATCTGTTAAGTGTGTAAAACTGTTTGTCTTCCGAATAAAGATAAAATAAAATAAAGCAGTGGATTGACAAGGGCTGATGATGATAATGAAGACCTTTCTACCCATGAGCTATCTTAACGTCACTATTTCCAGCCCGCGCCTTCGCCTGCCTATCAGCTTTCGTCCCAAAGTTCCTGCACATGTTCTTCCTAAAGGACAACAGCGCCGTTATAAAGGAGTACCTCGCTAAGTTCTGGCAGATGTGTGCGTTCCACGAGCCGGCGCTCGCGGCGCATCTCCACGAGATCAACTTCGTGCCGGAGCTGTTCGCTATACCCTGGTTCCTAACGATGTTCTCTCGTAAGTATCTTATGAGATTGTTTAAAAAAAAAAGGCTGATAAATATAGTACTTTTACATGATGAGAAAGTCGTTAAATCTAATCTAAAATACTATTGACAACGTTTTGTATTAAGAAGTTGAATGCTTACTTGTTTCTATTTAGGCTTTATCTTAATAAAGCCTTAATAAAAACCAGTGTCTTAACACAGGGTTCCCACCCAATACTATAAACCTGCTAGTAAGGTAATAAAAAAATTAAGGTGGGCCTTATTTTGTGAACTTACCTTACTAAATGAAATGATTAAGGAAACGTTCACTTTCCAGACGTGTTCCCCCTCCACAAGATCCTGCACCTGTGGGACGCGCTGTTGGTGGAGGGCCCCCCGCTGGCGCTGTACATGGGCGTGGCGCTCCTGCGGCAGCAGCGGGACACGCTGCTGCAGGCCGGGTTCAACGAGTGCATCCTGCTGTTCTCAGACCTGCCCGAGATCGACATCGGACACGCGGTCAAGGTGTTTTTTTTTCACCGTATAACTTTCCCTAGTCAGCCTAAACCTCCCGCTGCCGTATTGGCTTTTATTAATTGTGGGGTTAATGTTCCCCACGCTGGATAACGGATTGGGGATTGCAGTTCGGTCGTAGAATTGTTCTGCGGTGTACGCTGTCTGCCCCCTGTTTGATACCTATGCCTTAGTTGCATCCTACACTACGCGAAGAGTTGGTGTGGTGCAAATTATATAATACTAGCTGCGCGTTTAAATCTGTGTGTCAAATGGTTTATTAACCTTTCTCTTGACTCACTCAAAAAACCGCATCGAAATCCGTTGCGTAGTTTTAAAGATCTAAGCATACACAGAGATAGAGAGACAGCGGGAAGCGACTTTGTTTTAAAAAGTTGAGTTAAAATCAGTGTTGAAATACGGAAGTTTAGAAACTTGTATTTTTACGGTTTTGGGTGTACACAAACAGATAATGATGAGATAAATTGATATTATTCTTAGTTTTGGATGGTCAACAGTAGTCGTTACCTTTACACGTTTGTATGGGAAGATGATCGACTTGTTTAACCTTAACGAGGGCTGAATACTTCAGAGTGAGCGCGGTTATCGTCGCGAATTCGTCAAACTGTCAAACAAAGTTCACAACTTCACTCAAAATAAAAATCAAATCATTTATTTGCAGTCAACGGGTTATAAGTCAGAATGCTTACTCTGTGAAAGACTGCAGGTAGATGCTGGATGCGGCAAGCTGAAGACAGGGCGCTATGGCGCTCATTGGGGGAGGCCTATGTCCAGCTGTGAACTGCTATAGGCTGATGATGATGATGCTTACTCCAAAATGTCCCATGCGATGACTTACAAGCTGAACCAGCTTTGGCGTGCTAAATTATACACCACCTTTTTCTATTGCAAACCTTACCCGTGAACAACTGGGCTAGTTGCACATTGTAAAAGTTAAAACTTTTGAAACTATCATGGTTATCAACACTAAAGTCTTACACTTACTTGTCACTTTATTGTAAAAGTTATTTATTGTTTCAGCAATCAGTCGACATGTTCCGCAGCTCTCCCAAGAGCATAAGTTACAGGCGATTCACAAATGAAACGCCCACGAAAGATCCTATGGTAAGAACTTAGAGCTTATTTACCACTAGTTTACATCGGACGCGTTGTTTTTATAGAAATGTTCGAAGATTATTTTTGTTTCACGGAGCGTTTATGGGATCAAAAGTCTCCAGATCTAGACTATACCTACATTTGTGCAATATTGTGGCTTGTTCCGATCAGTACTTTTGGCGTGCAGAAGTAACAAACATAAATAACAAACATTTTGAACCTTATCACTTTGTAATTAAAACTCTTTTCTACAGGAAATGGTTGAAATACCAATGGAAACGCTTTTCGCTGAAATCAGCCCCCGAATAAGTATACTAGATTTCTTCACTTTGATATGCGAAGATAAATGTTGCTGTATCGACATACGATCTAATTTGCTGTGAGTATTATTCAGCTGACTCAAGTACCTTCGGCCACGCACGTACCTAATTTATAATTACATCTTTATAGTCACTTTTCAATCCGTAACTCATCAGTTTTTGGCACGATCAAATGGAATGCAGTAGATAAAGTAGCCCTTATACAGCTGCATTAAATTATCTGGACATGTATTTTTTATTTCAATTCAATTTAACTAATTTATCATTATTTTACTGTAATAAATATTATCTATGAATGTTGTATAAAATTTTTAAAGAAGGCATGTCTGTCTGCTTTTTCTATTACACAATCCCTTATGGTGTTTCCTATGTCAAAATTAATGTGTGTTTTATAATAAAATTGTTATATTATTTTTATGTACAACTGACCGACATCAAGTGTAACATGTGTACCTACGGTGGAACTGAATAAATGATTATAAGTACACCAACACAAAAGTACCTGACTTCGATACTCTGATCTAGAATCCAAGATATTTAATGTCAACAAAGACATTTATAAATGAATACATAACAAAAACAGGTTTCAATAACTGAAAACAAAAAGGTAGGCAAGGTTAATAGTTGGTTATCACTAAAGGGGTATCTATATTAAGTACGTGAGGGAATTTTGGCGATTTTTCGACCCCCCTCTACCCTTGGTGAGATGTCGTGACATTCCTCCCTTAATCTCACGTGAAATTAAAAAAAACGCATTTTTTTGAAGACTAGTTACGACGAGTATGATTATTAAGAACGTAGTATAGAATCCGATAAGAAAATTGAATAATAAAATAGGAACTATTAAATCGTTTTTAAACTAAAATTCAAGTAAAAACTCAGGGCTCTGGTCTATGAGTTTATTTTGTAAGCATAAAGAAATAAAATTCAAATTCAAATATATTTATTTCGTCAAACATGGTATAAAGGTGGTTTCATTCTAAATAATGCACTCGTGTCTCACTATATTCGTTATTGATATCTGAGTTTTTCTTTCAAAGGTTCGAGAAAAGCTGCATAGAGGGTAGTATAAACGTGCCGTACAGCGGCGTACACCTAGGCCAACACGAGCTGCGTGCGCTCGGCTTGCCTCCGTACAGGACGCTGCAAGAAGCCATCAAGCAGAAGAAGACGGTGGTCGTCGCGTCCGCTGAAGACGAAACTGCTCAACTGGTACGAATACTTCTTTTATGTCGTTAAGCGATGTCGACCGACTCATGGCAAGGTTTATTAAGTTTATTTGAAACCCAGATGTGAAATGATGCGTCTTATTAGTTATTATTATTACTAATATATATAACTTTCATAATCCAGTATATCCCTAACATTACAATATCTAACAGTATGTTCTCTTACAGTTCAGTGACTATCTGGTGAAATGCAGCGTCCCCCGAGTATGCATCCTACACGGAGGAATCTCAGCTCTGAACTGTCATCTCCCGTCGCTGTTCACTGTGCCTCCTGCTAAGAACGGACACAAGTAAAGATTGTAAAGGGATAGTACAGTTCAGTGAGTATCTGGTAAAATGCAGCGTACCACGAGTATGCAACCTACACGGAGGGGTCTCAGCTCTGAACTGTCATCTCCCGTTGTTCACTGTGCCTCCTGCTAAGAACGGACACAAGTAAAGATTGTAAAGGGATAGTACAGTTCAATGAGTATCTGGTGAAATGCAGCGTACCACGAGTATGCAACCTACACGGAGGGGTCTCAGCTCTGAACTGTCATCTCCCGTTGTTCACTGTGCCTCCTGCTAAGAACGGACACAAGTAAAGATTGTAAAGGGATAGTACAGTTCAATGAGTATCTGGTGAAATGCAGCGTACCACGAGTATGCAACCTACACGGAGGGGTCTCAGCTCTGAACTGTCATCTCCCGTTGTTCACTGTGCCTCCTGCTAAGAACGGACACAAGTAAAGATTGTAAAGGGATAGTACAGTTCAATGAGTATCTGGTGAAATGCAGCGTACCAAGAGTATGCAACCTACACGGAGGGGTCTCAGCTCTGAACTGTCATCTCCCGTTGTTCACTGTGCCTCCTGCTAAGAACGGACACAAGTAAAGATTGTAAAGGGATAGTACAGTTCAATGAGTATCTGGTGAAATGCAGCGTGTCACGAGTATGCAACCTACACGGAGGAATCTCAGCTCTGAACTGTCATCTCCCGTCGCTGTTCACTGTGCCTCCTGCTAAGAACAGACACAAGTAAAGATTGTAAAGGGATAGTACAGTTCAGTGAGTATCTGGTGAAATGCAGCGTGCCACGAGTATGCAACCTACACGGAGGGGTCTCAGCTCTGAACTGTCATCTCCCGTCGCTATTCACTGTGCCTCCTGCTAAGAACGGACACAAGTAAAGATTGTAAAGGAATAGTACAGTTCAGTGAGTATCTGGTGAAATGCAGCTAACCTAACCTAACTATATAAAATATCATAATTTGCCACAACTTTTCACCAAATATAGCAGCAATTCTTTTAGAAATTGACCCTAACGCAAGATCGCCGCAACATTTTTTTCCATTACCTATGGTCTTGCTTAGAACCAGATGCAAATAATGTCAAATGTCAACAAATGCGAACAAAAAAAGCTTAAATAGTGTTTAAAAATCTACCACAAGGATATGTTTATCTATTTGCATATAGTTTAAAAATGCAGATGTTCCGAGCTCGGACACATGTTATCTTGTAGGTGTATGTAGTAAATACCCAAGACATGTTTTTCTCAACACAATAGATAAGAAATAAAACGGGAATAAACATTTAAGTATAGTAGAGTAAACAAATTCCGTAGAAACCCCAATAACTAGCGTATTGCGGTGAATTATCGCTAATTGGATTTTTTTAAATATTTCGCTGTATTGACGACCTTTGGGGGGGGCATTGGTCGAAGGTCCGAATTCGATTCCCGTTGAGGAACCATCTACAAACAGACATTTGGATGTTTTTTTTTAATCAAGGTATAATCAATTCAGTATGATTTTTCAAAAACATAAATGTGTCTCTCATTGTCACTGTTATTTTTTCTTCGTTTCAATACCATTTTCATAATGCACTGAATAAAGAAATAAAGTATATTATTGTATGAAATTATTCTATCGTTATCTAAGAGTAATATTTTTTATTGTTCGCAATTGATAAGGCCTGTGATGAATGTCTGAAAATAATTAAATAAATATTTATATAGATAAGAAACTACTATTATTATCATTATTTATTATGACCATGTAAGATTATTGTTCTCTCATTATTTGTTACTTAAATACATTACATACCTGTTCAAAGTATATTTCTTTTATTTCATTTCTTCAGATATCAGTATTTTGATTTAAGATTTCCTTGTAAAATTAAATATCTTTTATTTAGTACAAAATTTCAAATTCCTTTATACATGCTTACAGTACGGACAATGTATCTTGGCAGAGGTCTGAACATAGGCACTGCGAACTTTTACGCATTAATTTACTCGTGAAGAAAACTTATTGCCCGATACAAAAATATATGTTCAGAAAATATCTAATGCAGTGAGAAAGTACAAGTAAAATAAATAATTATCAAAACACAAACGTATTATTTACGTTATTTAGCTAAATAAGTGCCCACAGTAACAGTAAACAAAAAACGTAACACCAATAATAACAATCAACAGACAAATCAATAACAACGAACAAAAACACAACGAAGACTTTTGTAACCGACTGTGTTCAAGACAGATATAAAGATAGAGATAAAACAAAAAGTTTCTATTCGATTTTATAATGAGGTCTTAAATGAGCGCCATAGTGCCCTGTCTTCAGCTTGCCGCATCCAGCATCGGCCTGCAGTGATTCGCTTTCTGTGTGAAGATATTGCGTAGCAAATGTTTAACTGGACCAGAAACTAAAGTGCATTGTTCGAAGAAATATTTCCATGCATAATTTTAGACCAAAGGTCGTTTTAATGCCACAGTTAACGCTAGTGAAGGTAATATTAATATAGATGTGAAACTGAAAATTGTATCCATGTTGTTAGTATTATTAGATAAACACTGGTGTCTAAAGCTGCGATCCCAGACCTAGATAACGGACGTATGTAGGTATATAATGAGACTGGGCCGGACACGTTTTCCGGAGGAGTTCTGGTCAAAAATCATTACGGAATGAACTCCAAAAGCGTGGAACGACTAGGCATAGATGGAAGGACGAGCTAGACGCATATCAAAAAGAGTGGTTAGCTATTATTATTGTACATTAAGCTTCATTGCAACGTTCGGTAGGTTCGGTTTATCTCTCAGTTACACATCTATGTAATCTATTTCGACATGTAGTCACAAAATGACGGCTAGGTAATTTCTGCGAAATAAGCTAGCTTCTAAAAATGCTGTTAAACATTAGTGAAATGAGGAGAATTGCGATACATTGTTTATTGTTTAAGTCGTTATGGAGGTCATCAGGCTAATTGTTTTGCTTAGTCATTAGAATCAGGATCTCGACCGTTGCTGGCACCAGATGTTTGGTGTAATGTCTGGTGCCTAATTAGATAGATAGAAAATTCTTTGCTGCACTTTAAATAGGAAACTAAGTACAGTAAAAGCTTAAAAATGAATTACAATTGGCGGTCTTAACGCTCAAGAGCGATCTCTACCAGACAACCATGGATGGATGGGATCGTGGACAGTACCAGGAGATCTGTGTGCTTGCAGGTTCATCATCATTATCATCATCAGCTTGTTAGTTATATAAATACAATTATTAAGCGAAGTAAATTGTAATAGGGAATGTAATACATACATAGGTACAGAAACATATAAGGAGCTAATGCTTAATAACGCCCAGTCATTTATTTGAAAAGAGGAAGTTACCTTCCTGGAAAATTTAACAGGAGTTCTGAACATGGGTAATTTTATAGACGTGCTCTTTCTAAATTTCAACTTTTCTACAGGATTTTTGTTTCGACTTTTTCAAAATATTACAGAAAGTATGAAATCTAGAATAGATCATTTGTTTTCAAATTTACAAAATATCAATTACCCTAATTTCATATCCCATGCGATCTTGTGTAAAAATTTTAGGCTCTCTACCTATTTAGGTATTATACGAACGAGTACAACGCTGCTACAATGTAGCCATTTTATTTGCTCTCTTTTTTATAAATCTAAATAAGTTAAGTGTAGCCAGATATCAACCCACAGTGACCTTCGTGGCCCAGACTATTATGTCATTTTATTTTATCTTTATACTTATTGAAGTTAAGATTCTAGCTAGGTGGATCGTGTCCCATACAAACAGGTACCTTACCTACCTAGTATTGGTTATTTATAAACTAGTTTTCTAAACAAATAGGTAAGTCGTTTTTCAATTAAGTGTCGCTAAAGCGTGTCACTAGGTATACCGAAAACTGTTATGATTATATTACGACAGAGAACCAAAGTTATCGACATACCTACCTACCTAGCTCTACGAATTAGCAAACTGAAGTGGATGTGGGCCGGCCATGTATCACGCTAAGATCAGAGAACCGCTGGGCAAACGTGTTCTTGAGTGGAGACCACGACTCGGAAAACGTAGTGTAGGACGCCCTCCGACCAGGTGGGATGACGACCAGCGAAAGCGGTAGATGCTCGATGCGTCAAGCTGAAGACAGGGCGCTGGCGCTGTGGCGCTCATTGGGGAAGGCCTATGTCCAGCTGTGGACTAACATAGGCTGATGATGATGATGAATACCTACACGTCATATGGTCATTTAAACACTATTCCCACGACATTTCCCACGACACGCGCGACTAGGTAGGTACATGGGGACATCCATCAAGTCTCAATCGGGACAAGCCCTACCCACATAATCAGCGCATATTGTGATACCACCCCAAGCAATGCTTGCCGCCTGGTGATGTTTTTACCCATAACTCGATATGAATGAAAGGTACCTACGTACGACACAGAAGACATGCTAGCTAGTAGCGTAACCCCCCTTTCGGATGAACGGAGAGGGGCGAGAGGGGGGCAGTCGCCGGCCCCGCCACAGTCGCCGGCTGATACTCGCCGCGAACGCGTCTCCCCGCGAACCAACCGCTCCCAAACATTCCTCGCGCAAGTGAAACTTCATAAACATATTTTATTACTGAAACAAATGGGCGGCCGATAGTGAAATCTGAATTGTGATGCTCAGTGCTCCGTGAACTCAGCGCTTGAAGCTTGAACCTTTAGTTTTAAACCGAGTTTAGCTCGGGAAAGGACATCATCGTTGACAGTTCGCAGTGTTGAGTGAGAGTGGAGTGGTGTTTGTAAGCGGAGACTGCCGGCCCCAGAATGGAGGCTTATTTCGACATTTCTAATGACCTGAAGGACGTTTGGGAGGCGGACATCGACCCGGTAAGTCGACCTTCTCAATCATCTTGTATCGCTAGGAAAGGACGCGGGCGCAATTACTAAAACAATTGTAGGTACCGTTCGCTAATCTGCACCGACTCGACTTGCATGCATCACGCTGAATTCAAAGTTGTAGCCCCCAGTGATTTCTCTACGAGCTGTTTTCCTACATTATAGGTATCTTTAACGCCGCCGGCCGCTGCCGCCGGCAGAATGCTTGCGTAGACCAGGTACCTATAGCGGTGTAAATGTATGTAGGTAAGTGTGGATTTGATAACGGTGATACTGATAACGGATGCTATCGCCGAAGCCGCCGCCATGGAGTGTTGTTTTGAAATCTACCTGCAGTTGTCGGGCATAAACAAAGGGTCGGGTCCGGCTTGGCATCGCGCACCGACGTGAAAACATTTCGAAACAACAATACCGCCTATTATGCAGCTATAAACACCTTAATCTAATCATCTGCAGATTACTTACCTAATTGATTTTACTTACTTAGATAACTTATCTTATACTGAATACTTATGTACCGGCTGTTCTTACCAGGAAAATAACACTTCGTAAACAAATCTTGGGAAAAACCGCAAATATATTACCAACGATTCCCCTAAGTTATTCTATAGGTACATGTTTATGTTTAAATATTTCTGAGGATAAAGCAAAAAGGCTATCTCCTACTTACATAATTTTATTAGTTTGAATGTTAATCTCTTTTTGTGAGGCTGTAGTCCCTACCTACGTTCCTTCTGGTCCAAAGTTTTATCAGAGCTACGAGTACCTTTGTAGCTCCGATAAAACAGCAGGTTATCTTCAATACAAAAAAATAAAAATATAGTATGTCCGAATAGGATTAAATTGTTGATACTATATTTTAATAATAAGACCTTCATGTAACTATGATTCACACAATTTTACAATAAACTTATTCTTAAGACTTCCCAAGAATCTGCGCCTGCTCCCACAGGCAAGACTGAGATACTGAAAAGAGAAGGAAACCTTACCAAGGTACCTATATAGGTACCTAATATACCTTAAAAGTAAACTTCAATGTAGGTACTAAACTTAAAATATTACCTATAGTTTTCAAGTAAATCTACCTAGGGGTTATTTATTTTAAGGTTGATCGTTTCGTATGGACGCAAGAGATTTTTTTTATATGCTTTCTACAAGTACTAAAACTTACGGAAAAATAATTTTCAAAATCGTAAACTATTATCTTTGAACCCATGCATGATAAAACCCACATCGATTCAATTATACCTGGTTTGATAGCCTTTGGAAAATTGATAGTATTTTAGCCCAAATTCTCTTATTTAAAAAAATACCTACGAGTTGAAGTTACATTTATTTTCATAACAATAGAAAAAGCTTTACGTTTGCGGTAAATTACATTTCCGCTAGTTGTATTCCTTGTAGAGAATAGAGAAAAAAACAAAAAACACAAAAAAAAATCTCGCGCCACCACGAAACGATCAACCCCTCATTAGGAGAAGAAAGATGAAGTTGAAGATCATAATGTTACCAACTTGCAGTGAGCTGGCAGCCCTAAGTAATATCATTATTATTTACTGTAGACTGAGAAGGTAAGCCTCGGTCTACATTATTTACCAACTTTGATTTACGAGACGTCTAATGATCCAATACGAAATCGTCCGATCGAATAAAAAAATAAAAAAAGCCAAGCCAATTTATTGATTTGACATTTTCTAGCTTACTTCCTTGTCAATTTACATAATAATGAAGTTGATTTTATATAAAACATAAATAATAAAAATATCGAAACTTTCGTAAAATCTGTTAACACCTCGCAAAAAAGAACCTTCAATTATGTACCTACAAAACTCATGTTGCTTGACTGCAAAACAATTTTTTGTGGTCTCACTGCATTGAGTCAATATAATGTAGGTCTGATTTTTAATCTTCATTACGATTTGGAACCCAAAGTGCATTCAGAATAATTATCCCGAACGAGACAATATTATGAACTTTGCTTTGATTATATTATGATGGACACCGTTCTTGGAATTCAAGACCGGTTAAGCCGAGAATAAAAAACTCGAAGCGCTGTTGGATGAAACTTAAATGTCGAGAATATCTTCAGCTCGTTTTAAAAGGCCGTGGCTTATTGAACTTTACATTTTATCACAATGCTGCTGCTGTTAGAACAAGAACGATAAATACTTTAGAAATCGCTGTTTCTATGGAAATATTTAACGGCTAAAATATTTATTGAGAACCGATTAAGGGGATGGACATTTAGTCTATGTGTTATTCCAGGTTTAGACCTACAACTCTGCAAAATTCGATCCTAATCCGCTTAATAGTTTTAGCGTGAGGAAGTATCAAACATCCATCCACTCAGAGATTACATAGAAAGATATTTTTATTATACATAGATAACGACCCGAACAACCGGAACAAATATCTGCAGATCATACACGCTTGCTATATGTATATACACAATTGTCCCGAGGCGGGAATCGAGCCCACAACCTCCTGCGTTGCAGGCGGACCTTCGCCCACCGCGCCACAGGCAGAGGTCGTAAACATTTTCGTTTGGGAATCCCAAGCTTGGAATCCCAGTAATTCGGGAGGGGTCAATGCGTTCTATGAATCCGGCACCTGTAACTCGTTTTCTCATAATGACGTCAGGTTGTTGAGTGGGCGATAGCCCGGTGCTATTGCGGAGGTGATTTGCATCATGAGATTTGTGGCGTGCGTGAGCGCTTCTGCGTTTGGTCACGTTGGTTGGCCATACACTTGTTATGGTTGGCGTACGGTACAACGTGGTACGTCGACCTGTTCATTGAACTGAGACCTAACGCTATGCTCAGCTTTTTTTATGCTTTATGTATAGCTCTAAGGCTAGATTGGTAGTTCTCTGTGTATGGCTCACACGTGTAAAAAAATCCCAAACTGTTCGATTTTTTTTATAATTAGAAATTTTGGCAACCTTTAAAATGGAAAGCAATTTTTTGTGTGATTTTTAATTATAATTAATTTCCGTTCGCGGAAAATTACTTTTCCGTTAGTTTTCATCGTTGTAGAACTCAGAAAAATAATATCGGTGCTACAAGTAGTACCTAACATTATAAATACATAGATTAACATTCAAACTAACAAAATTATGTAAGTGGAAGATAATAGCTATCTATCTTCAGCAACATTGAAATGTAAACATGTAAATAACTACCTACTTAGGGAATTGTTGTTACCGCAGAATAAAATTAAAACCACAAAAAAATATCTTGCGCCAACACTAGACAATCAACCTTAACGTATTTTACCTGCTTCTACCTATGGACGCACATTAGGATGATGATGATGATTCTTTATTAATGGCAACTGTGTCAGGTTGGACACTTTTCTGCCAGTGTCAAGTAATGGAAAATAATTATAAATTATCTGTGTTACCAATTGTAAATTAGAGTTATCAATTTTGAAGATTTGATATTTTCACCAGAGCCTAGTTCGTTATCTAGCAGATACACTCTGCTAGATAACGAACTAGGCTCTGGCTCTCCACGTGCAGGTTAGGTTGGCTTGGGAGACGAGATGTTGTTCCCCCTACACCCCGCACATTAAATGTATAATGATGTGTGTTGTGTCCGACAGATAACAGAAATTATGTCATCTGTGGTTGTTTCCTATTCCAAAATCGTCAAGTGCAATACGTCCGGTGTATGCGTCATTTAATGTCTAGGATATGCTAGGGCTGCCCCATCAACATGAACATTCTAATGATTGTATTTCACTTCTACCAACGTTTGTAGTAAGACCGTCTTTGAAAATCCTTCCAAGATCGTAGGTACCCTATGTTTCAGTATTTAGTAATAAATCATTTTTTTAAAATTAAATTGGAAAAAGTAACAAAACAAAAAACATTGAACTTGTAAATATAAATAAATAAGATCATTAAGGTCAGCTCCAATCAGTCTGTTCTGTTACTTGTTCTGTTTTTGTTGTTAGTATTTCGTTCAAAACACACAACACATGACTTGTTTTTTTATGCAAATATGGTAATGGTGTGTGTATTCCTAAATCAGCACTTAGGCTCAGATTGGTCCATTGTGCGTGGTGTATTCTGCTAGTCTAACCAACCTATCTTTGTCCAGAAGCACAGAATCTTCCTGGGATCTTCACAGGCTTCGCGCAGTGACCTGGGGTGGTCGAGGATCTCTAGTCGTTGCGCTGTTACTCCCTCGCATTTTCTGCAAAATAGATATAGGTATAGATTAAGGTAAATAAAGAAATCCGTTTTCTTACATTTTATGATGAATGTAAATTCTCCGCTCCACTGCAAAGTGTAGTCAAATGCTTCATCGAGCATTTGACTACAGTTTATTTTTTCCACGAATCCAATTAAAAAATGCATAGTTAGGGTGGGTATTTCAACAACTAAGCATGACTATTAATAGAAAAATGTTAATTGACTTCAAGAACCATTTATTTTTATATGTGTCTAGCTTATGTCTCAGGCTTTCGCACTCGTTATTCTTTTTAATTTATATCATTACTATTAGATCAAATAATAAAAGGAATGTGTGTTTGTACATAAATATAAATTAAAAGTAGGGGTTGAATCAAATCGCTATTCGAGAAAGTTTTATGCAAATTTCAGGATGAAAATATATGTTTTTTTAACATTTTCATGGCTCACGACGCAACGCACTTGTCTTCCTCACGCGGAGCTAGGCAGTGAATGCGTTGACAACCCTAATATTCCGCTGAGTTGGTAGGTATCATTACTGTGAGTGCAGCCGCGCACTACCACATTAGCTAATTGGATTTCCTAGGCTCAGGTCAATAAGCCAGTCTCTATGCCAACCATAATAATATTTTTTATTATAAATAAACTTGTGTCCGCTGTTTCGTACGATTTTTCGGAATTAAATATAACCTTTGTCGTTCCTTTGGGATACCATGTAATACGTCAAATATTATACTTAATAATAATATTATATTGTACTTTAATATGTTTTGTATTGATTTTCTATATAATTTTTTGATTTATTGATATTGATATAAAAGGTTGGAATATTTTTCAGTATTCGATATTCGACCGAATACTGAAAAATATAGCTAAATACTGAATAGTTGCCGAATATTCGTTGCATCTCTAGTCATGAGATTTATTGAATTTCGAATTTCTAATATTATACGACCTTGAGGGATGGAGAAGCCATTTCCAGCAGTGCGTCGGATTAGGCTTCCAAACATATCATTATAATGCTGGACTTGCATACAGCATCATCTGCCCTCAAAGTAAACAGAGTTTGTGATGAAAATACCAGAGAACTGATACTTAATACACCCATACCCGGAACAAGATACCTGCCGATCATACAAAAAATTATACCGTACAATTTATAGTACTATTGAGGTGTAAACTTTGTCAGTAAAATAATGCATTTAAACATGTAGAAAGTACAAGACAGGTACTTTGCTAGGCAACAGTAAATACTTGCATAAACAAGAAATTGAAAATTCATCGTAAATACTGCTTCTTATGGTGGCTGATGTTAGTTATTCCCCATAACATAACATTTAACCATAACTTTGCTCAGTAATTTCAAGTTTAGAGGCGAAGTGGGCTCGGTTTTGCGAGACAAGGACGAGTGATCGTCGCGCGGGGAAGGCGAGAAAGGAAGGCAAGAACCGCGGAATGGCCGGTCCGCATGCAATTTTACTGGTCTTTGTTTAAAGATTTGTTTATGCTCTAAAATAATACTCTATCGCTTTAATACCATTTTTTTAAATGAGATTTTAGCTTTAAAAGTATTATTCAAAAGAGGGCGCTATGAATTTACATATAAACACAGTGAATTTTAGGTAAAGTATGGGCGGTTTGTTTGCAAACATTCTACATCAATCAAGCTTAGTGTACTTACCTACTCTCTAAATAAAAATCAAATAAAAAATGCTGGATAGTCCTCACAGCATCATCTAGCCCCAAGCTAAGCAGAGCTTGTGTTAAGGGTACTAGATTACTGATGTACGTACAATACATTACATAGAAATTAGAGCTAGTACTTACGTACATCGTGCATCGCCTTAATTAATGCCAACTTCGCATCAATTTCAGCAATACTTTTTATTATATTCAGTTCGCGATCACCTGTCAATCGACACACGCGTCTCACTATATTTTCATAAGTAACAACAGTGAATCCTTTAATATATCAGGAAAACCAAGAGATACATTTTAACTGAACTGACTTAACTTATCCTTTCAAATTTTTTTTTAAAACGCCTTAATAGGCAGCCCTATCCAAATGTGCAATCATCAGTCCAGCGCAGAAGGTTACAACCGGACTCGGCCTACATTCCATACAGGCCTGGATGTCCGGCTTTGCTTGATAACGACATTGACGTGATCAATCGCACGTGCTGCGGTTTAAAATTATCTTTGTTATGTTACCCTGGCGGATTATCTTTGTGTTACCCTGGCGGATTATCTTTGTGTTACTCTGGCGGATTATCTTTGTGTTACCCTGGCGGATTATCTTTGTTATTACCCTTGCATATCCTATGATACTCAATCAGATATTTTTGTGTGAAAGCTTTATCATATCAGATTATTGTTTGAACCTTGAATCTATTGCCTTCTTTGTTTTAATTTAGCTTCGTATTTTTATGATATCTTCTTTTATTTATCAATCTTCTATAAAATCCCGTGGCGTCATATAAATTTATTTATCAATCTTCTATAAAATCCCGTGGCGTCATATAAATTTATTTATCAATCTTCTATAAAATCCCGTGGCGTCATATAAATTTATTTATCAATCTTCTATAAAATCCCGTGGCGTCATATAAATTTATTTATCAATCTTCTATAAAATCCCGTGGCGTCATATAAATTTATTTATCAATCTTCTATAAAAGCCCGTGGCGTCATATAAATTTATTTATCAATCTTCTATAAAAGCCCGTGGCGTCATATAAATATAACTAGCGGCCCGTCCCGGCTTTGCCTGGGTGGACATTTGTTTTATAAACATTTTGCGATGAACGTAGAGTAAATATATTCTTTTCTTTTTTCGGGTAATATACATTTATGTATGTCTATGACACACAAATAACGTTGCTTTCAATTGGTAAAAGAATTTTCGAATGGCCTAGATACCTATCAATAAATACTCATATATAGGTAGAAAGAACTTGAAACTACCTAATAAAGTTTGACCGATCGAGCAATGTACATATTACATACAGTTATTGTACATTAGATCTAGATCCCTAGATCTACACTAGTCCAACTGCTTACGAATAAATCAATAAGTGGACGGCCTGGATTCCTAGGCGGAATAAAATGGAGGTACATACCTACCTACATAGTTGGGTTATATTCCACGTGTGCGGGTGAATGTTGTGCACTACAGTCGCGCATTTCATGTGGCCTTGCCTTAAACGTACCTTATACAGGCTGTTCCTTTAATAGATGAACAAACGAAGTGATGTTCGGAGGTTCAATCTCCATCAAATGCATCCCTTGTATAGGATAAAGTAATACATAAAATTCACTCACAAACAAATAAATCAATATAATATATTGTACTGTTCATGTTTAATATTTAGATATACCTAAGGTGTTATTTTGTGTGAAATAAAATGTACATTCATTCGTTCAATAATACAAATATGTAAAAAAATTACAATGTTATATACCTACAATTTATCTGTCATAAATTAATAAAAGGAGCAGTAGTTTATATAGTAATTTTTTTGTCAATAGTTCAGTTAGTTTCCTCCACAAGGTAATTCTCTTATATATTTATTAAAATAGAAGTACATCAGAACAGCAAACTGAGCCATCAAAAGTCGTAGTGGGCTTTAAAGCCTCAATTTACAAAGTTCTGCTATGTGTGTAAGTACCTATATTCTGCTCAACACCTTTCGCCTAAGGTACCTAATAAACTGCCAGTCTATAGAGAATTACCTTGTGCGTTGTTTCGGACAACAGTGACTGATTTGCTCCTGTGGGGATGGAACATCCTGTAAACGTTCTAATAATGCTCTCCTTATCGTTCAAGCAATTTGAAGAGTACTTTACCTACATAATGCATTCGCCTCGCTTAGCATTAGCACCGTGGCCACTGATTATTAACATGGTATTTTTATGATATCTATTGGCCTAGATTCTGCTGTTTACTACTTAGCTATGAGTCCCTGGTACTTTTGAAACTGAAGTCATTTTCTATTCTTATCAATATTTATTTATATTTATTGAGGTAAACATTCTGCATTCTGCTCGGAGTTTCTCTGAAGGATAGGATTCGTAACGAATACATCCGACAGAGAACCAAGGTTATCGACATAGCTCAAATAATTAGCAAGCTGAAGTGGCAGTGGGCCGGCCATATCTCGCGAAGAACCGACGGCCGATGGGGCAAACGTGTTCTTGAGTGGAGACCACGACTCGGCAAACGTAGTGTAGGACGCCCTCCGACCAGGTGGGATGACAACCTGCGAAAGACTGCAAGTAGATGCTGGATGCGGCAAGCTGAAGACAGGGCGCTATGGCGCTCTGGCGCTATGGCGCTATGGCACTCACTCACACAACATACTACACGCAAAAAAGGCCCACCGGCGGCCAAGTTGCGGAAACCAGTCCAGAAACAAGTATGTCCAGCAGTGGACTGCTATAGGCTGATGATGTATGATGATGATGATGATGTAAACATTACAATTTCCATTCAAATATTTAAAAATATCAACAACTTTTTAAACTTTCGTAATTGCTTAACATAATTATGAAAGGTACGCGGTGAATATGTAGGTATATATTTACATATAATAAATAATCTTTAATAACTTAAAATATATTTTGTATTCTTATGTATAATAATAAGGCCAGAAAGGATAACACAGATAAATAATTATAAAGAGAACCGCAAAATAAGTCAAAAAAAGTATCCTAAAAATATGAAGCTAACTATTAAGTAAATATATTTTCTATCATAGATTAATAGGTATTATATGTGTGCGTGTGTGTTTTTGTGTAGTCCCAGCATTGACACCAAAATAACAAATAATTAAAAATACAGTAATGCTGGCTGCTCTGCGCTTGCGAACCAGCTAGCTGCGCTTTCTAAGCAGCCTATGTCTGTCCCCGGGATTGGAGAAAGATGGAATGACGTGATCATACAACTAACTATGACTATACTATGACCATACTAAATGAAATGAAATAGAATAGGTATTCTAGACCTTCGTGAAACATCGTCGGCCAAATCTGAGGTATGATACACATGATATAAAAACAGCGGTATTCACAGATAAAATAAAATTTCAATTTTCAATAAAAAACATGCGGGCAGTCTTTGGTGACTGCCGATAGAAGTGAACAAAAACGAGTTATTTTATATTTTATTTATATTGGGAAACGTGCGGTGACGATGCGGCGAGTTTAACGCTTTTTATTCACCCAAAAGGTACACATTTATAAACAGTTAGGAAGGCGTTCGGTGCCGATGACGCGAGTTCCATGATATTTGTTCACCCAAAAAGTGCTCAACGCGCCTAAAGAAGTTTCTACTTTTTACTTAAAAAATTTGCAAAACGCAACCAACTTTTATCATTTGCGTTGCGACTTGCGACGCTCGATTATATTCAATTTGAGCAGTTGAATTTGATTCGAGAAAGATTTCGAGTGACCGGATAACACTCGTGTGATTAAAAACACCACGGTTTGTGTGCAGAACAATGGGTTGGTTGCGTAAATATAAGCCGGAGTGGTTGCGTCACACCACCGCGATGTATCCAATGGTATCATTTCAAAAACAAGCCGAGTTGCCTATTTGTTCAAGTGTCGCTGTGACTTTGTGCTGGAATAGGCACAAACATGTACTTTCAACATAGACGAAAACGCCTGACTGAATACCTAACATACACTTAAAGAGGTTTAAGATCTATTCAGAAGAAAATATTCAAAACCTACTGAGGAATTTTGTGGACAACTCGTCCGCGGGCTTGTTTTTGGATTGTTTTTTCACGAACCAGATGACCCTGACCCATTTCTCCAAGGTATATTACTTATCTATTCAAATGGATACACTACCTAGTAAATATGTCTTGTACAAATAGGGCTAGGTACCGGATGCACTGGAAAATCCCATGTTACTCGTACATAACTACCATAACAGAGTTACATTACCAGCAAATAGCAATGTACAAGGAAAAAATATTCTTCGCACAGAACCGGGTAATATTGACAAAAAGCCTGACATCTATAGAAATATCCTGACAGTTTAGCTAAGGACCAAAATGTGTTAATTTAGTAAATGAGGGTACAGTTTTGAGCCCTAGGAAGTAAAAACAATTGTTGCCATATTCAAAATTATTAATTTAACCACGACTCGGTAAACGTAGTGTAGGACGCCCTCCGACCAGGTGGGATGACGACCTGCGAAAGACTGCAGGTATAAGCTGGATACGTCAAGCTGAAGACAGGACGCTATGGCGCTCAATGGGGGAGGCTTATGTCCAGCTGTGGACTAATATAGGCTGATGATGATTCAAAATTATTAAATTAGATAAATTATGTATCTTTGTTACAACTTTTCTAAATTTAATTATTTGCTCCGCGATATCTAAATCAGTAAGTAAGAAAAAAATAACAGCACCTGTCCAAGAGTTGCTCTATAACTGTCTGTAAGAGCCTAATTAAAATGGAGCTCCGGTTTCGGCAGTTAAATAAAGATGTACCTACTGAACTAACGGTGGCACGTGAAAGGCCCGGACTGGTTCGCATTCCTCTCACCACTCGCCTTCGTGACTATTCGAGACTGTTCAAGACTGCTGATGGGAACTACACGGATATGTTACTGAAATCATGGCTTGCTTCTCTACAATGACATATTTTACTACACTACTGTTATACGGAGGAAAGATTTGTATGTTTGCAACGAATCAATTAAAAAACTACGGACCTATTTCAAAACTTCTTTTACTATTACAATGATACATTATCCCTGAGTAACAAAGGCTATATTTAAAGGTTTAAAAATTATGTCCACCCGTGCGAAGCTAGGATGGGCCGCTAGTATATTATAGTGTCAGTTAGGTACTAACCTAATACGATGCCTACCTTAGGTTAGACACAAGAACTTACAACATTATTATAATATAAATATATAATATTATAATTAAGTTAATATTTAACCTACAGTTAAGTATTTGTCAAACTTATTAGATAACTCAACTAATCAGCTAGGCGTCCTGAAAAAGAGTTCACTTACGTTTCAAATATGAACTATAACTTAATTTTTAAAATTTTAATATTAATGCTTTAACTGCTGTTATGCTATATCTTGTTGTGCATGCGCGTTTTGAAAATCAATCTAATATAAGAACCTGAGTTAGGATTCTTACTGAAATGTCAAAAATTAATTGTTTCCTGTTTTGTGTTCCGATAAAGTAAATAAATAAGTTCTCTTCCAGCAAACCTAAGAGTTGGTTAGATTAGATCGTAAAATCGTAAATCGAAAATCGAAATACGAGTACCAGAGGTCAGCTGCTGAAGTGTACGGCGTTATCAATATTCTCTTATCAACGCACGTTTTGATTATAGCCCAGCTGTGATACTGAGTTTCAATGTGATCATAATAGTAAATAGACAGAATACGACATTTTTGATAACGGTGACCCTATTTCTAACTTGTTCATATAATTACATGTAGGTACTATTTTAACGGATATTTATAGCTTTTATAGACCTCCAGTCATCCCTTGACCACGACAGTGTGTAAACCTGTTGAAACGTCGGGAAAAATAGGTTAATAAACGCGATAAATACCTGTTAAAATAGTAGTTGTAATTACGTGTTCTAATCGCGTAAGTTTAAAAATATTTATTGTTTATGCTATATGATCTTCGAATAGATGGTCCCTTGAGTTTCAAGCTTAGTTCAGATTTAAATTCAAGGTCAAATACGTCCCAAAACTCACGTTTAAGGGAACAAAACACCTATTTTTCGAATATATTTTGATGAGGATCAAAAGTTTAGGATATTAGTTAGTATGTTATGGGAGTCGAAACACGATAGAAAAAAATGCCAAAGATTCCTCTTAATCTTCATTTTTACAGAGATAACTCTATGGAAAAACCAGTTTTATTTGCTAGTTATTTAATATTATTGTTATGAAACTTCTTCTACGTGTTCCCTAAAAATACTTTAGACGATTATGGTTTTAGTTTTTTGCGAAACAGTATTATTTTAGATTTAGAGCAATAACTAATTTAAAAATAAAGACCACTGAAATTGCGTGCGGGCCAGTCATTCCGCCGTTTTTGTCTCCCTTTCTCGCCTTCCCCGCGCGGCTTTCGTTCGTCCTTGTCTCGAAAAAGCAAACTCACATCGCCCAAGTTATTTTTAATCAAGTTATCCTTACTGCTGGAAATCTACTCGAATTATGACGCCCGCCGCGAGGCAACATAATAACCATGGTCAATAACTTTATTGTGATAAGTTCCTCCATAGGTAAATTAAATATTTTCCTGTTGATGCATTTTCCTGGTTCTTGTGAGTAGTATCAATCTATTAAATTAAAATTAAACTAAAATTATTGATGTCTGAATAGGTTATTCTAATTAATAATATAAATAAATAATGGATAATCCACACAGCATCATCTAGCAAGCTAAGAAGAGCTTGTGTGATATACATGACTGATATACATTACATTCTTTATATACTTAGATAAACAACCAGATCATCCGGAACCGATATTTGCAGATTGTACAGACAATCGTCCCGAGGCGGGAATCGAACCCTCCTGCGTCGCAGGCAGACCTTCGCCTACCGCGCCACAGAGGTCATATTTTATATTATATTAGAGTGATATTTTATATTAGAGTGAGGATATTTAGACAAAGGATTATAATAATACTCCTTGGTCTGTTAATAAATTAATCAGGAGATTTGTTATATCACAAATGATACCATAAAGAAGGCAGGGCCCACTAATTAAGGTAATCTCAATCAGTGATTTGATTACTCATTAAGTAAATGTCTGATTAATCATGGATTATTCACTCAAATTCCCAATTAACATTACAGAGATTCTATTTAAGTTCTTGCCTAATCATTTAAGTTTTATCAGACGGAACCCGTTTGGTAGTTACAGCACGAATTACCATAGATTAATTATCCAAGCCTTTTCTTTATTTCCCGGTGTTAATACCAACCTGCATCATCATATCAGGCTACACTTGTCCATTGCTTGACATAGGGCTCCCCCATACGATCCCACAAGTAGGTCGGTCCTGAGCCACCTCCATCCATCTCCTCCCTTCCAAAACCTTTTCAATTCCATAAATAAGGAAAACAGTAAAAAAAAATGCGTAATGTAGAATAAAATTATTCTACATTACGCATAATTTGCGAATAAGAATAATTTTATTTATACAATTTTATTTTTATATTAGAAATATAATGATTTATAAATTGTGACGTATAATTTGACATATTACGAATAAAATGTTTATCTGTTATCTGATTATCCTGTCAGTTTTGGGCAGATCTGGCTTCTGTGGAAGTTTTGATTCTATCCCGAAGACATAATCGTCTTCAAAACCTATTCAACTCTCTATTTTGACGACCGATGTGGCATGGAACGTGGTGGGTGAAGGCCCGTCTGCTACGCAGGAGGTTGCGGGACGATTCCCGCCTTGGGACAAACGTTTGTACGATCTGCATTTGTTCCAGGAGTTCTGGGTATTTTCTGTTTATAATAAAAAAATGTAAATCGAATTATTATGTAATGATAAGCAATCTAGAACCCATAACGCAAGCTCTGCTTATCTTGAGGCTGGATGATGCTGTGTGGATTGTGCCGCATCATAACGCAAGCTCTGCTTATCTTGAGGCTGGATGATGCTGTGTGGATTGTGCCGCATCATTTATTGTTATGCCCAACCAGAATACCACAGATTTGTAAACAATTTTATTTCTAAATTAATCATCATGAAACCAATATTAAGATGAAAACCGCAAACAGTAATCGTGATGCCTGATGTACCGCCGAGAATTGACTTCAGTTCCCACGACTACCCTCAATTAGCTTTAGCTTCAATTATGTTAACAAATCACGAAAGTTTGTAGGTTTAAATAAATGGTCATTAGGTATCTAAGTTTAAAGTTATTAAACTAGTGCTCAGGTATTTAAAATACTTCGCCTTATCAAAGAGCGTCGATTATTCGGCCGAGCGTGAATAAAAATTATCGTGCCGTACGATAACATAACAATAATAAGTATTTTTGTATTCGATTCACTTATGTAACGCTTTCGCTGCGAACAGTGAAATTGTCGCTCGCCATTCTCAATACTTTGTTTGTTTCTAAGGTCGGTAGCCATTTTGTTACGGCTATGCTCGGGGTTTCTCTGAAGGATAGGATGCGTAACAAAATCATCCGACAGAGAACCAAAGCTATCGACATAGTTCAAAGAATTAGCAAGCTGAAGTGGCAGTGGGCTGGCCATTTATCACGAAGACGACAACCGCTGGGGCTGTCGTTTTCTTGAGTGGAGACCGCGACTCGGCAAACGGGTAAACTTCCTTCTGTTTTTTTGACACCTCCAATCACCAATCCACTTGCTATCCGTGGTAAATATGACAAAATAAATCCCTTCTTTGGTTCAAGTCCCATCGATATCGAACGATTTTTGAGATAGGTGTATTTGATTTCTTAAAATCCCTCTTATTTGGCAATGCGTCGTTTATTAAAATATGTCGTTTTGTAGAATCTTCTGGGGTGATCTATAAGATGTAGGTAATCTTTACTCTATCGAAAAGTTATACTTAGTTGCAATGTCACCTTTGCAACTGTAGATTATTAATTACTAGTTTCTGCCGCCGGTTTCGCATGCGTTGTTTCTATGGAAACATTTTAAGGTTATTTCTTTTCCATGGAAAATAGTTTATGTGATAAAAAGAAGCCTATGTTTTATTCCGGGTCTAGAACTACCTGTTTGCATAATTTCAGCCCGATCCGTTCAATGTTTTGGCGTGAAGAAGTAACAAACCTCCATACAACCATCTAAACATACAAACTTTCGCATCTATGTATAATATTAGTGTGATTTATTTTATTAACCTTCTGCCCATGCTCATATAAACATTTGAGTGCATTTATTGATAAGTTAAAATCTGTCACTTTGCCTTCTTGATTGCATGCTTCAATTATGTCACAGCTGGATTTGGTGACAGTGACGTAATTTCAGAGACTGTCAGGTCAAGTGACCTTATCTGAACCTGTTTTCTGTTACTTTTTACCTACTTAGTTTCAATTGGCTTATCAGTTATCATCATCTAGGCACTTCACCACTGTCCAGTCCACCCGTACTTAACCCTATAAAGCTAACGTTCGTAAAATTTGCACACATCGAATGAATATCGTCTCGTCCCTTTCGAACAGTTACAACTACGGAATTGCGGTTTCGTGCCAACTTACCGTTCGTTAGACTGTGTTTGGTGGTGGTCGCTTCTAGAAGGTAAGTTGCTTAGTTTTGGAGATACCTACTGTGTGTTCGTAATAATTACGAATGGTTAGCTTATGTGTAACTTTTATGGTATACTTTATTTTAATTTAGGTTTGTTTTTTTTAGTTTCTTTATTTATTGTGAGGTATGGCTGGGAGATCCAACATCACTAATGTCGATATTCTTCGTGCGCTAGATGAAGAGGATGCTGTTAACTGCAATGACGTACATATACGGGTATGGTTTATCTGCTGTCGTCTTGTGGTAAAGAAGGGACTGTGAACCCAATATCTTAAAACCTAATATGATTGAGTTTTATAATGCAACAAAAGGAGGCGTAGATACATTTGATCAGATTTATTCACTGATGTCATGCAACCGCAAGACCAAATGATGGCCCATGTTCTTGTTCTATAATATGCTAAAAATATCTAGAATTAATTCATTTATTATAATATTTCCATACTATCTTAACATTACGACCGATGTGGCGCGGTGGGCGAAGGTCCGCCTGCGACGCAGGAAGTTGCGGGTTCGATTCCCGCATCGGAACAATTGTGTGTACGATCTGCAGATATTTGTTCCGGGTGTTTTGGTCGTTTTCTATGTATAATAAAAAATATCTATCTATGTAATATAATGTATTATATATATCAGTTATCTAGTACCCATAACACAAGCTCTGCTTACCATGGGGCTAGATAATGCTGTGTGAATTATCCAGCATTATTTATTTATTAGGAGGTAAAACGGCTGTGTGGTGTCGGCCTAGATAGAATAGCACCACCCCAACTCTGCCCGTGGGTGTCGTAGGAGGCGACAAGGGATATACACCGGGGGGCGGGCAACAGCGTCCCTTGCAGCACACTCATTGCACTGCGATCCCCAACCCGCATGCCCAGCGTGAGGATTATGGGCATTCCCCCCCCCCCCCCCCCCCCCTTATGAAGAGACACACTAAAAAGTGGCCCCCCGTTCCCAGTCGCCTCGCTATTCCTGGCCATGGCTGCGGCCACGGGGCAGGGGGTGCTAAGAATCCACGTGCTAAACTAGGCTGCCACTCAGTAAAAAAATTTGACCTACGGAGCTGAGACGTGGACACTCACGATAGGGCTGGTTCACTAGTTCAAAGTCGCTCAGCGAGCTATAGAAAGAGCTATGCTCGGAGTTTCTCTGAAGGATAGGATTCGTAACGAATACATCCGACAGAGAACCAAGGTTATCGACATAGCTCAAAGAATTAGCAAGCTGAAGTGGCAGTGGGCCGGCCATATTTCGCGAAGAACCGACGGCCGCTGGGGCAAACGTGTTCTTGAGTGGAGACCACGACTCGGTAAACGTAGTGTAGGACGCCCTCCGACTAGGTGGGATGACGACTTGCGAAAGACTGCAGGTAGATGCTGGATGCGGCAAGCTGAGGACAGGGCGCAATGGCGCTCATTGGGGGAGGCCTATGTCCAGCAGTGGACTGATATAGGCTGATGATGAGGAGGTAAAACAATTTCCCCCAGGAGTTACATGAAAAAATTGCATGAACAACTTGTTGAACCTTGACTAAAAATCGACTTCAAACAACAACAGTGCCTCGAAGAGTAAAGGAGAAAATAAGTTAAGTGTTGGGCTTGAATTTCCAAAGATCAAGGTCAAATCCCTGGGCCATCAGGTTCCGGAGGTCTTCTCATACTCGAAAATGACTCGACAAAGAAAAGGAAAAGCTGCGGTGTGTCCTTGTATATGAAAATACGAATGAGAACGAAAAACTGCCACAGTTGCAAAGTTCACATTTTTGGTGAACATTACATTGGTATTTGCCTAACTTGCGTTCTAAAAATGTGAAAAATTTAATGTAAGACATTAACTAATATGTTTTTTCTATAACTGTATAAAAAAATCTTTACATTTTTATTATTTTTATTTACATAATCGGCGCTTATAAGTAAGAGTGTGATTTTGATCACGAAAAACTAGTGCTATTTGTTATTTATGATAATAGTACTTTACTGGTATAATATATTGATTTTTATGGTAAATATATTTCATTTATATCCTATATTTATGAACGCATAAAGAAATATGATACTAAAATGTATTCTATTTTGTATATTCTCCATTTTATAATGATCGTAATAATTACGAATGGTTAGCTTATCAAGATAGTTTAGGAACGTTAGCTATCTAGGGTTAAGAGTCCGGCGACCCTCGCTTGCAAAAATCGCTCCGAATATCGCTGTCCCTGTTTAAACCTTGCGCCGCGCCCCATGCGTGCGCGATAGCAATGTTTAAAATTTGGTTTGTTCCGTAATACCAAAAATTATGACTGAAAACTTTTTGTATTCTTCACAAAGTATTATTATTCTATAACTATTGTTGTATAACTACTGTATATAGACTATATAAGCTATGTTCCTTAATTAATAACTCGTGAGATATTGATGTTTTTAATACGAAACAAATAGCAAGAAAACTTGTCCATTTTCGCATAAAAATGTGCAAAATGCGATTGGCTTTCATTTAATTTTAGGTTAGTAATTTATAAAAAAAACTATTTAGGAACCTAGATAAATACTATTCAAATACAAAAAATACAATATTATGGTGGAAATATGCTTGAATTGAAAATCATTTTGGTATAACGTTTGTATGAAGAATTCGTCCGTCCGGAGGCCTCTTAAAACTTAAGTCTTTAGTTGTATGTAGCGTTGGAATTTTCGTTGACAATATGTATATATTATTTTTTTAATTATTTGAGATTAGCCGCAACAAATAGACAATAATCTTCTGTATATATAAACATATATGTATATATAAATCAATTGCTTTTGCCTCGCTCACTTCTCTCTTAATTAACAAAAAATGAAAATTATTTTGTATACAGTGATATATTTTAACATAAAAAATGTTTAATAGGGAGAAAAATGCTGATACGAAGTTCACAGGGTGATCTTATTTTAAATAGATTGTTTCTTTGCTAAACGCATCGCGTCTACCTTCTTAGTCAAAACATTTAATATTAAAAACAAGACCTTAATTTTTTCTTTGTTCTGATTTTCTCTTCAATTTTATTACAGCCTTTCAATTTCAAATCACACACCAAACTTCAAAGTATCCATTCTAGAATAACTAACGAGTAACTCAAACTGTGTCTTGTGAGCTAAGCTGAAGGCTGAGGTGACCTCGGCCTTTACCTCTGTCTGTCACATTGACCTCAGTTATACGGTACTTATATGTCTTACGTTACCTACTCATTATGTAATGTCAATAGGAGCATTATCATTGATAATGCTCCTATTTACAGAAGCACTAGTATTCAGTTGGATACTTAGTGTTTCTGACACCTTTTGTAACTTTGAAATACTTAATTTAATACTGGTTATCACACCGTTAAGTTACTGTACATTTTATTGCTTCTCGTTGGTTTTCTTCTTGAGAAGACGAAGAGGAAAATTAAGTTTACATTCTTTTTTCCCTTAAGGGGATTTGTCAAGAAGGAAACCTGGAATAAACCATAAAGGTAAATTGTCATGGTGACTCGCAAAGAGCTGTTTGGTGATTTCGACATAACGCCAAGATGTCTCTTGGAGGAATGATGCCGCACGGGGCGTTTGCGAATCAACTCAAATATACATTATTTCTAATCAGAATCAAAAATAGTTAACATATATGTAAATTGTTTGTAGTAAAGTTTTTCCAAGGCTGGAACAATTTAATTTTGCTTTCCAAAACGAATTTCACATAATTAACATGGAAAACGAAGCTCTCCGCTGCTCGTATCGAATTAGTAATGTGGTACGTGGTACCTCACACAATAAACTCCCATAGTTCTTGTGCTTAGAGTTTACGTAAGTCTATAACTTGCCACGTGATTCTTATCGAGCCCGTGTGATCGGTTCGCTACGTTTTACTCAAATCTAAGGTAAATTTCAAAACTGGGTTCTTTATAATCATACTAATATTCTAGCAGTGAATTTTTTTTGCCCTCCGGCCAGGTGGGATGACGATTGACGACCTGTGAAGGACTGCAGGCAGATGCTGGATGTGGCAAGCTGAAAACAGGCCCTCATTAGGGGAGGCCTATGTCCATTTTAAAGGCTTTTGAGTGATTTGCTGCAAGTAACCGAAACCGTGCGTTCAAACATACATTCTAATATTTATTTAGGTCTACCGTAAAACTTTCGAGAACCAGCATGGAACTCTAAAGCTAGACGGAGCTACCTGTAACCTACAACGCTGCACTAATCTACACAACTAGAAATGTTAGTACAATATCCGTTACTAATTCCGCGGAATGCTGTTTTAGTACCTGAGGATATTCGAAGGTCAATACGTTGATAAGAATTTCATTTATCGATTTTAAACGAGAAGAGTTTTTTTAATGGGCTCTTCCGGGGAAGTTCTGCCTTTTTCTGCTGAAGCAGCATTGCTGTTTCTTTGCAGATTTGTTTTTCTCAGCATTGGTTTTGAGTGATGTGGTGAATTGCTGATGAAGCTGTGTTGCTCTGTTATTGGTGATGGTATGACAGTGACCATTATCTCCTCACCTCATCTTAAGAGCCTTGATCCACTGCTGAACTGATCAGTATCTAGATGGGCTATTCCTTGTTCCGGAACTAGATAAAAAGGAAAACCTCGGTTATCTACCCGAGGTGGACTTTTCCTTCTCCTGTTAGAGTATCCGAACTCGTAAGAGTACAGGCTACAGTCTACAGCTACACATTCCATGCTAATCATGCCACCCAAAGGACGCATGTTCAGCACTGGACGGATGTCTTTAGCGTGCCATGGTCTTTTCAAATGGACATCGTGGCGCGTTGAAGAGTTATGTCATCGATCATGTATGAGTGATTGGATACAATATTTATCAACATTGGATAATGTGCAAATAAGTCCACTATATTGGAGCAAAACATGAAACATGTCAGTCAGCAGACAGAAATGCAAATTATAAGCATTTGAAGTTGCGACTGTGCAGCATGACTTTTTAATAGTAGTTTGTATAGATAGTAATTTTTGTTTTACAATGAGGTACCTACCAAATATATCCTCACATCTAAAGATCTCTACATGCGTCCGTGAATTTTCATATGCGATTTAACGTAGCAATAATATGACTTATGACAGAACTATTATGTAGGTATACCTAACCTAAAAATGTGGACACAAATATTAGCACATAATAACGTGTACATAAGCCAGCAGTCAGAAATGCCAATTGTAAGCATTTGAACATCTATGCAGCATGACATTTGGATAGTAATTTATAGTGTAGTTAGTAATTTTTGCTTACAATAACGTTCATTTTCCCACAATGAGAGTCCGGTGATGCTAAGGTGATCGCAAGGCCACAACGTCACGCGATACAAATGATTTGCGACTCTGTCTGTCATTAATAGTCAACTTCTTCACTTCATTCAGTTTTTTCTTCTGCATCGCTTTTCTTTGCCCTGCTCTTTGTTTATTGAGCTGTATATTGTTATCAAATGCTCTTTAATCGACTTCAAAAAAGAACGTTCTATGTTCTGTATGTATTTTTATATTTTCGACCGTTTTCAATGATTATTTTGCTTTTGTATACAGAATGATGTATTATTTTTAGAATTTAGATTTCTTCCCCAATCCTTGACTTAAAAACAGTGTCAATTAAACATTAAGGAATTGACTCGGTTTAAAGGTTTTCAAAACTATCAAATTATTTGAGAGTTTTCCGAAAAGCAAAATCGTAATTAAATAAGTAAAGAAATCAATCCCAAAAAAATCCTTTTTCAATAGTTCGCCGATTGCGCATTAGAAACACACCTCCAATCTCCTTGTGTTGTTATTGATTAGTCATAGTTCGTAATAATCTCATTATCCTGAGATATTTATGAAGTAGGTACCGTTCGCAAGCATTGTTTAGAAATGCATACAACCACAAACGTTTACTGTGGTTACTGCCTAGGTATTCTGTGGTTGCGCGTGACTGCCATCCACGGCAGGTACCTACCTCATCCGGTACAAGAAAATTAATCTTTCAAACGTAATCGGACATTCCTATCTTCATTTTTGTTCACAAAAGTAATTTATAACGGGGTATTTACAATTAGTACATTTATGAGTGATTTTTGAGTTTATTTTAAAAACCATTATAGTTGCAAACGTTAATTTTTTTTATTTCTTGCCAGAGTGTTAGAAATCCGCTATAGAAATGTAAAAACAAAAAAAAACACAAAAAACAATTCAGTTTTGCCTTTGCATTACACTGGAGCGTCTCAGTTCAGTTTAACGCATTCAATGCCATGCCTCTGCGGTGCGACCCCCAAGGGCGCGTTGTAGCTGCAAGAGGTAGAAGGCGTCTATGTGCGTTGGTGGCACTGAAAGTATTAATGAATTTATATGCTCGAAAGGTCACATAACTGACTGAGGTTGTGAAGCGAAACTCGTAGACACGACGCAACCATTCTTCCTCCTAGCAAAACTGTAAGCACTCTTCAACAGTTTCCTCATAAGTCATCGCAAGATACAAGATGACGTATAAAAGGAATCTAGGGAAATAATTATAGCACGACTGCCCTGTTATTTCACTGGTATTGACGGCACTGAATAGTACTACTCGTGTTAAACATCCTTTACAATACATGTCGTGTACCATTGTCAGTTATTGCAGATATCCGGCCTGACAATAGTACACGGTGCCTAGGTACTCGCTAACATAGTAACTCGCATTAATTTCCGATGCTAGCATTAATTTTATTTTATTTATTTATTAAAAGCATTACAACTATCTAGTATTATTTTTTTTCTATTTATTTTTTTATTTCAGTATTGTTAAGATAACTATAGTGTCTAGATAAACCTATGTTAGGATCTAAGACGATTTAAGACGTAAACTGTAACAAATTAACAATAAATAAATATATCTATCTCCCCATGTTCAATCTAACGATCCTATCCATCGACAGTTATCTGGTAGGGATCGCTCTTGAGCGATAAGACCGCCAAATCTTGTTTATTTTAGTTTTAAGAGTGCAATAAAAGAATTATTTATCTATCTAACTAACCTAATAATTATTACGGCATCCGTGAGCTATATATAGTTTGGGTTTGAAATATGTACAACTCGGTCATTTTGTATGGCTCAAGGTGCACAGATATTGAGACCGAGTTGTATGTAGTTCTCATGCGAAGAATTCTTACTAATATTATAAATGTGAAAGTGTGTTATTTAGTCCTTTCTTCATGCCCTTTCTAAGCAACCAATCGACTTGATTTTTGGCATAGAGTTAGTTGAAAGAACGTAGAGTAATAATACATAGGCTAGACTATTATAGGTTGACATGACGATGAAAGAGGCGCACTCATCGCTCACGTATCTATAACAAGTTTATATTTATGTTTTACTTTTCATTCAACTTTTTCATATTTCATGGACGACAACAATCAAGCGTCTGATACAATCAATCAATAAATAAATAATGCTGGACAATCAACAGCATCATCTAGCCTCAAGCTAAGCGGAGCTTGTACTGTGGGTACTAGAGGACTCATATACATAATACAATACCTACATTACATGGATAGATAGTTTTTTTATACATAGAAAATAACCAGCAGGTACACCCAAAACAAATATCTGCGGATTGTACAAAAAAATGTCCCGAGGCGGGAATCGAATGCACAATTGCACAACCTCCAGCGTCGTCGCAGGCGGACCTTCGCCCACCGCGCCACAGAGTGAACTCATCTGAAGTGTCAAGGTAGGTCGCGACAGATGACAGTTCATTTCTTCACCTAACCTCCCGATAAGAAGGGAGTTGTTGGAGTTGTGAAAACACCATATGGGGGTAATTTTCGAAGTTTAGTTCGAGTGAAAGGATTTTCTACGATCAAGCATACCGAAACGCGTTTGGAGTTTGAGTAGACGTTGAGTCGTGGTCGCGGTACGACTAAAGATTGATTTATATAATAATATTTATTTATTAATTCACAAACGTACATACCTCTATTTTGACGGGCACTTCCAATAGAGTACCATTTTTAATATTAAAATTAGAAATCATTATATAATACACAAAACAACATAAAAAATCATAGAGTCAACCTTAATTAAATGTAGATACAATTCAAAATCACACAAAATCAAGATCGTTTGGTGTAAAAGTCATCTCTCGATACAAACTAGTCTCGACGGCTAGTCATCTAACGGGAAGCCATACTACGCAGTTGGCATTCATGACTAGGAAGTATAGTTAGGCATACTGCCTAGCACTGGACTTTACCGGCGACCATGATTTACCTTCACATACCCACACTTACTAGCCACTTGATGCATAAGGCACTGTTACATTGCCAATAGGCAAATAAATATAACAAACTAGCTGTTTCCCGCGGGTTCACCCGCGTTAAATTCAAATTTCAAAATTTTAATATCGCCTATGTTCATGTTATAGCTTTCCAACGGTGAAATAATTTTTCAAATCGGTCCAGTAGTTTCGGAGTATATTCAATACAAACAAACAAAAATACAAACCTTTCCTCTTTATAATATTAGTATAGATGCGAAAGTTTTGCTTATTATATCCTGTTTTTTTGTTATTTTATTTCTAATTCTAATAAGCTGACCCGTACCTAAACCTCGACCTTAGGCCTGTAATATCAATTGACTGTATTTTTGTGTGGATTTTAGACCTTTACCTCTTGGAATAGGGATTTAAACAGTACAAAGACAGACTAGATAACTAGATTTACCCGGATTTTCTAGGGAAAACTGCGTCTAACTGTAGACATTTACCTTTTGTAACAGGGATTTAAACAGTGCAAAGACTAGATAACTAGATTCAACCGGATTTTCTAGGGAAAAGTGCGTCTTACGGTTGGATTCCGCGTCGCTCTACCGCTCGCGGCGCGGTTTACAATGCCACAGATTTTTGCTTATTCAATTTCATTTCATTTCATTTATTCAGTTCCACCGTAGGTACACATGTTGACACTTGAATAATAAGATATGTAAGTGGGTTATGAGTAGACCCACCAACATCATATTTATTATTGATATTATTTAATGTTATTTAATTGTATATTTTTTAATTTTTATTATATGATTTTTATTTTATTATGTACATTTAATTAAGGCTGACTTATTTATAAGGATTCTTAATTGTTATATTAAATTTAAAACAGTGTACATGTATGCGAATAAATAAATAAATAGGTATATCATGCAGTCTTGTAGTAACGACATGACATAGTCATTTCACTTAAAACGGGATATTTACCATGATTTGATTTTTATAATATCTCGTTTTAAATGACTTTAGTATTAATAACCATGATAGTTTCAAGAGTTTTATAGTCATTTCACTCTTACAGCTTTAATAACAAATAGTGTAATGTTGGGTCTTGGAATTCAGTTATATATTTTTCAGCCTAAAATGCATATTAACAGAACTTAGGTAAAGTAGGGATAGTCGGCCCAGAAGTGACACTGGTACCTACTGAGAGTCGTAGTATTACTTACCTCTATTAAATAGGTAAGTAGGTCTCTAGGATGTGAAACGTCTGGTCTTTGTAGAATTTGTTACATACATAGATTCTTCTTAGATAGATATATAAAAATATATCTATGTATATATTATTACAGATAGGTATTTTTAAATATCCATCATAGAAAATGCTTTATTGCAAACTAAAATTTGAAACAGAAACAATTCACAATAAAACATATGTACATATATGCACCTAGACGAAGAAAGTGTTATTTAAAAGTTCCTATAGGTTTTTGCAGAAAAGGTGATTTCCGTTGAGTTTTCCATGGAATTGTTTGAATATACTCGGTAATTCTCAAAACCTTCAAAATAGAATTAATTACAAAATTAACATGAAACTTTTATCATAAAACAAGTGAGTACTTACAACAGTCTAATTATGTACACACTTTTTAATGAACAAAACAGATTACGACTATAAATAAAAGAAAGACCTAAATAAAAGGATTCTGGTATAGAAAAAACTCAAAAGCACTAACAGTCAAACAGCAAACTTCTTTTTTTCAGTCCGTTGTAAATGAAAAGCCTACGTAAGCTTTCTATAAATACCTTTCTCCGACAAAACCTTTTACTCTTGGCCTGTGCCTATTGTAAGGGCTAGCCCACACAGGGACTCAGTATCGCGAAACAAGGTAAATGGGACATGCAATGGAGTGTACCTAATGCTTCCAGACAGTGGCCCCATTACATTAACCTATAGTCTGGATTTATATGCAACTGGGACATTGTATTGTGAACGTGAAAATAAATATACAAAACTAGAGTCCGTTGCTTTGACTGCGTGGATTTCTTAATTTTAAATTGCTCAAAATATAAAACATGTTTATAAAACAAAACTAGAATGAGAGTGGAAAATGCGAGCTTAACCTTAAAAAGAGTCTATAATATAACATTAAAAAATTTATTAATAATTTTATTATTATTAAAATTTGCTAAATATAATATAATATAATAATGCTGGACAATTCACACAGCATTATCTAGCCCCATGGTAAGCAGAGCTTGTGTTATGAGTACTAGATAACTGATATACATAATACAATATATTATATAGATAGATATTTTTTATTATACATAGAAAACGACCAGAACACCCATTGCATTATAATATCGCATTGTTATTATGTATATCAGTTATCTAGTACCCATAACACAAGCTCTGCTTACCATGGGGCTAGATAATGCTGTGTGAGCATAATGCAGCATAATTTATTTATTACTTATAAAAACTACATAACAAAACTTCGCTAAATCTTATGTCATAATCATACGGCGCACGCAAGATCCGCTTTAGGTCCTTGAGCCACAGGAGTAAGTAAAAATACATACTTATTCTTACATATTAACATAGCACAGCGTAATTCTAAGCAATAGGTACCTACCTAAATATTGTTTTTATGAGGACTTCCGATAAACATTTGATATCGCTTACGTAAGGTCATTATTATTATCAGTTATCGAGACCTTTTAGCCCGAATAGCATTAGGTTACACAATACCATCCGCTGTATCAAACGGTGATGAAACTCTCGTTTTTTTATTTTTACTAACAGCTGATGCGGATCGATAATAGGAGACCGAGGCTGGGCTTTTAATATTTTGGTTAATTACTTGTTATTTATATATCCGTCCTCGGTCGATAATGACAACAAGCTGAGAATGGACCTTACTAGCCGCGCACATAGGGAAAGACCAGTTATTCTTATACTTGGGACTCTACTACCACGCTACATTGACCTGTTATAAGACCAGTTATTCTTATACTTGGGACTCTACTACCACGCTACATTGACCTGTTATAAGACCAGTTATTCTTATACTTGGAACTCTACTACCACGCTACATTGACCTGTTATAAGATCAGTTATTCTTATACTTGGAACTCTACTACCACGCTACATTGACCTGTTATAAAATCAGTTATTCTTATACTTGGAACTCTACTACCACGCTACATTGACCTGTTATAAGATCAGTTATTCTTATACTTGGAACTCTACTACCACGCTACATTGACCTGTTATAAGACCAGTTATTCTTATACTTGGGACTCTACTACCACGCTACATTGACCAGTTATAAGAATAGTTATTCTTATACTTGGGACTCTACTACCACGTTACATTGACCAGTTATAAGACCAGTTATTCTTATACTTGGGACTCTACTACCACGCTACATTATGTGAAGTTTAAATCGCTACTACTTAAGTTGTTTTGTATTTTTATGTGTTTTCCTTTTTTTTGTACTTAACTGTTTATTATCGTGTGTAGCTATAAATAAATTCTTTTATTCTTTTTATTTGTTCATTAAATGTGAGTTCTTAAAGAGTCCGCTTCTCTTGCAACTTAGGGCCAGTATGATCGTAATTTATTTATTTTATTTTATTTTAAGAATATTCTACAAAATTAACAGCTTAGTTAATGAGTAGGTATGTGACTAAATATGTAATGCTTGCTAGATGAAACAGAGTTTCTAGAAAGTAAGTTAGATATACATACATCTAAAGCAATAAATCATTATATCTCATAAGACAGACTACAGATTTATTTCTTTAGCCCTAAAGCGATGCTATATCTAGGTAATTAGTTAACTTATTTATGTGGTCTAAGGTCGAAAAGCATTTATCATAAAAGCAATACATTAACTATACATTTTGTTTTAACCACAAGCTGTGCCATTTCGATGACTTTCGGCAGGTTTTGGTAAAGTATATCTACGCTGTTTTCAGACAGATTATTGAGTAAATGGATAGCGAATGACATAGGGGCTAACTCATGTAAGTTGATCCTACATATATTATACACTAGCTGCACCCCGCGGTTTCACCCGCGTGGTGATAGGTATTTTGCATAATATACAATATATCTTTATAAATGATAGCCTATGTGTTATTCTGATGTATAAGCTATATTATTGTAAAGTTTCATTAAAATCCATTCAATAGTTTTTACGTGAAAGAACAAACATCCATCCATCCATACTTATATACTTATATGCCTGCGACGCAGGAGGTTGCGATTCCCAGGTGGGTTCGATTCCCGCCTCGGATCAATTGTGTGTACGATCTGCAGATATTTGTTCCGGGTGTTCTGATTGTTTTCTATGTATAATAAAAATATCTATCTATGTTATGTATTGTATTATGTATATCAGTTATCTAGTACCCATAACACAAGCTCTGCTTACCATGGGGCTAGATAACGCTGTGTGAATTGTCCAGCATTATTTATAATTTTTTACTTACAAACGTTCGCGTTTACAATATTAGTAGGATTAAAGTCGGTTACTGATCTAAGAAATGAAATGACGAATGAAATTTTATCGTGGTTGTGCATGATTTGCTATGCGTGCACAGTTAGGAATGCCGCAGCCAAGACATATGGACACAGAACCGTTGGTTGCCTGCATGCGTACCATGCAAGATTACTATTAAAATACTTGAAAAGATTTCTTCCATTCGTTTTATTGCTTGTTATTGATGGGCATGATTGTTTTACAGCCTTTTGTTACGGTAGGTTTGGGCTTTTATGAAGCTACTTGCTAATTTTATGATTGCTGTCATTTATGTACTGGCAATTATTTAGAAGACCCTAAAGTTTTTATTATGGTTCTAATAAAACTGTAGATACAATGCTCTTTCTTGAATATCAAGACACGGACACACAGTACAGATAAATACAGAAATAGTAGTACAATGGGTGGCCTTACCGCTAAGAGCGACCTAGAAGAGAGATCTATACAGCCAAACATAAAAGCACAGTGTTTGTAAACATTGTTATACTTAACCTAAAAATCACTTTCTTGTTATGTTTTTTTATTGAAGTTGAATGAATGAATGAATGAATGAACACTTTATTGTACCCAAAATAACAAAAAAATAAAAAAAATAAAAAATCGCTTTAAGCGATAGGCCGCCTATTGTACTGTTATTATGTAAGATTTAGATATATGGATCTAAATCTTACATAATAACAGTACAATAGGCGGCCTTATCGCTTAAAGCGATTTCTTCCAGGCAACCAGGGATGGAGAAAAAGATATATTATACAAAGAGTTGGTAGAGTACAAACAAACAGTAATAGAGAAGTAAAAAAAAACAAAGAATACAAACTTAATACACGCCTCCTTTTGAACGACTTAGGTATCGATTTTAGTTCTTTCCTCCAAGGGATATTGCTGACAATTACTTTTCAAAGTCGATGCCAAAAAGAGAATTTGGGATTTTTATGCATATATATTGTACTTCCATTGATTCAACCATACATCCGTCCATATCCATCCATCCATCCAAACTTTTGCATTGATAATATTAGAGTGATGTTTACTAATAATGGCTCGAGTAATGTTAGTCATTACCTTCAAAGAATAAGATTACATATGGCAATTTTCCGCGGGCCTTATTTAGCTATAGATAGTATTATCTCCACCAAGATTGTTATCAAATCTAGTTAAATAAATATATATAGTAAATACCTTGCCGCCATTGACACTAAATTGCTGGCGCTCAGTATTCGTGCCAAGAATACTCGACTCTTGGTTTACTTTACTAAGATTTAGATAGGACATGAACAAATATTACCTACACCACGGAAGCCAGTGAAATACCATACAAAGTTCCAAGACTTTCCTACCTGACATTTATTGCTTTTATTATGGTGTCTTTATCCAGACTCTTTTAGTCCAGTCTCGATTTTTATTGGATATACAGGGTTATTGGTAATTCGACGTATTCCCGTTAGGAGGTGATAGGGGTGACTATTTGCGAAAATTTTCATACCCATGTGCATCATGCAAAAGTGAACCATTTTTAAGTATCATGATTTTTAGCTTTTTTCAAAATAAGTCAAAAGTGCAACATCAAAAATTTATTTAAAAAAAGACTATCTATTTAAATCTATTTTTTTCTTCTGATTTATAAAAACGAATAAACACTTGTTATTTATCAATATTAAAACAACAATTATAGCTTCAATTTTTTTTATATCTATCTCAGTCAATAAAGTGAATAATTGTGCCAACACGTAAGTATTGTGAATGATGCAACGTCATTGGCATTCCATTCCTTATCATTACGTAGGTACCCGTACCACTTGTCGACTCGTACGGTACGGCCCGGCCGGCCCAGATGAGCGGCAGTAAGCGACAATAGCTTAAACTTGCTGGTTGTTTATGTAGCATTCCAGTGACGAAAATCAGTTATGTACTTAAATAAAAAACAATATTAAAACGAATGGAATTAATCTACCTGAATATTTAAAAAAATACGACAAAGATATCGTAATAGTTCGTAAGGAATAAGAGGTATCTTTTGTGAAAAGCTAAAATTATTATTATTAGAAAAATGTTACTAATTACCAATTTGATACGGACACACTAAATTGACTTGAACTTATGATAAATAACTGACCATTCTGGTTTTAAATCCAATTTAATTTATTCTATTTTCATAAAACTTAATATATTATTAAAATCATATGTGTCAATAACGTTGAACTCAGTTTTGCAGTGCCCTTGTAGGGTGCATGTACATGTACATAGTGAAAAAATAAGTAACCTTTTAAAAAAAACTTAGAACTAAGAATGAGTGCACATGCAAGCAAAAATAAATGAATATGAATAAATAATTGTCTGTAGTTATTTTTCTCATCATTGCACTGCACATTCTCTGCTGAACATGAGTCTAACAAGAGGGGTTCGCCATAATTACCACGCAATATTTAAGTTAGGTCCTTTCAACATTCTCTCCTATTTATAAGACTTTCGTATTATGTTATAAACATCCCTATTACCAAACTGTAAGTAGATTTAAATAAGTGAAATGCGAGTCGGACTCGCGCACGAAGGATTCCGTACCCGTACATAAAAACGAGCAAAAATATCACGCTTGTTATGTGGGAGCCACTTTAAATATTTATTTTATTCTGAACCCTAAAAAACGCGCGTTTAAGTCTTTTGTATGGTATCCTGCAGCATTCTTCCCACGAAGGATGCTGATAACACAAGAAATAAAGCTATCGACTGAAGATCCTTGAAACTTCTAAATGCTCATTCTACTCGTATTATATAAAAATGTCCATCTAGTTCAAGAGAGTATTCTCATTGATCTTTACTGAAAATGTCAAGTTCAAACGAGCATTCAATTCTTATTCATGTTTACTCAACTCTTTGCTCTCGTTGAAACTGCTAGACGGTATTACTATTATGTTGCATTTGACAGCAGGAAATATTGATTTATTTTGAATTTTCACTTGCACTCAAACGATCTTTTGAGCCGAAATGGTGACCTTTGGACTAACCCCTTTCATTTGCTACTAGAGTTGCAGTAGTATACAAATATATGTACTCGTATGTATGAGAAAAATAACCCTGACATAAATAGCTGTATGCAGGTTAAAAGTAATGAACACGTGGAATAAACGGTGTTACGTAGTTACGGTAAATAGGACTTGGATGTAGGTTAAACAATAATGTATAGATTTTAAATGTACGAGTCAACTGTAGAGGTATTATCTACTTAACCAGATAGATGCATATTGAAAACTAATGAGGCTTACGGAACAGAATCACCGTATAAATTAGCTTCTAGATTAAAATATATACTTACTGTGAAACATAAATAAATGAAAAAATAATAATAATGTTGGTATTATGTATAGAAATATAAAATAATGCTAGTTATGTGATATAATCTTGGCTAAAAGGTGATAACTAACTGCTGTGCTCAGGTTAAAATTTGTAGACTAACTGGTTGTCGGTGAAATTGCTGTACGGCAACTAATCGCTGGGTACGAAATTAGACTTAAATGGGTGTTTATTGTACTTTTATGAAATAGTTTTGTGTAAGTAGGTAACTTGTGCAACCAGTCGCTAGTCGATTTGAAAACGGCGGATAACTACCATTAGGCTACTTCCTCTTGTCGAAACACTTTGTTTCCAGCGTATAGAGGCTACGATGGGAAAATATTTTAACATAACAATTATTAAAGATAATTTATCGGATATTTATCACGTAGGTATTAAAAAATTGTGATCGCTTTAACGCGATGGAACCGTAGGGGAAAATAAAACACAAGGTACGCGATAAATAATCCTTAATATGTTAACAAACCGCGGAAGCTTAAAAAATTGTATAATTGATAACGAATTTAAATCGCTAAAACAAAAAAAGGCGAAAATTGCATCAAAATGTTTAAGGCAAACATATACATATATGTATACAATACAATTCAAAAATTCTTTATTGTACACCATAATCAAATCATTACAAAAATATGTATCATACATTGTTGTATACGAGTATATAATATATTTGTTTAAATATTGCTGGGCTCAGGAACACCATTAAATTGTTTTAAAAGTTTTTGTCACTTTTTCCCACGTTTTCGAGGCTTCCCCGAAAAACGCGACGAACTCTCGTCCACTGTTACACCTTTCATTTGAATAACAGTTTAAATAAAAACCGTCGTGGGATCAACTGTAAAGGCATTTCCGCGGTCCGACCGCAGCACAGCGCCGTGTCGTAAGATAGGTAACACCAACAGTTGTTTATACGTCATTATTGTCTTGCCCTTTTCACACTTATGCGAGGACACAACAGGTTCTTTTCCTCCATTCACTTTTATGAGTCTTCACCTCACTCATATCGTCTTTCTCGTAGTCCATCCATCTTTTCTTTAGCCCACCTCTACTCCTATATCTATCCTCATTCGTTTAAAATTCTTCTCTTAATGGTTACTACGTATTTCTATAAAACAGCTCCTGAGAGTGGAACGCTAACTGCGCTGATAGCAAGCCTCGTTTATTTTTTTCTTGTATGTTACTTTGCTAATAACGTTCCCATTGATAATCGTTAACTGTAAGTTGCATGCCTTACAATTTTAAAAGTAGTTCCTTTCCTTATTCAAAGCATGTTGTCCCGCTAGCACAAAAATAACATTATATACGAACTTACGGTACATTCGCCAAAAAAATATAGTTCATTCACCGATCATTTTGTATTATTTGAGGTCATCGACATCTCTGGTTCTTATTCTATTAGACTAAATAGCTTTTCGTTAGAGGCTCGATGTTGTTTTTTGATCGCATTGTATGATGGAGCAGAAAGTCTGTGTATAAAGTGCGAAACGTAACTTTATTGATTGCAAGTAGAGTCTATTTTGGCTTGAATACATTTCTTGTTTCGCAGACAGCAATCGCTTTTAGTAAAGCTACACTTTTTGTGTCACTATAGTGTTATGTTGCAGGTGTGACAATAGCATTCACTTTTTAGACAGGTATAGTCACAGCGTTGCTAGGTTCATTTCACGATGTATCATTACTTTCTTTCAGTGTGATATTTATTATAAAACATTTACTACCTACTTTATTAAAATTTTATGACTAAAATATATGAATAATTTTTATTCTTTCATAAAAACTTTAACGTTTAGAATGTAACATATTTATGAAACTTAACTTTTTTAACTTACAAGTGATAAATAAATATACTTTTCTGTTTCAAGGCAATTTCGAGAAAATTATGTAAAGCATTTTACTAACCACACCTAGGTTTATTTGCATAACAGGATCTCGTGGTGATCATTTGCTTGACATTTGAGCCGGTAGCCTGTTTGAGATTAGCTTTAAGCAAATCGCTCACCTGGCTCAGCCGAAGAAAACGAAGTTTATTTTGACCTTGCGCTCTACCCAAATCGATCGAGCCTAGCCCAGTCTAATGACGTCATCCGAAATTTCTGGGATTTGATGCCTACTTCCGGATTCTCCTGACGATTTGTCTGAGTCCGAGGACTCCCTCAGGGCTCTACGTTGTGACTGCTCCTATTTACGTTATACGTGAGTGAAATTCCCGACCAGTTGTTTGATGTGACTAACAGAATTTTTAGGTGGTGAAAGATATCACTTTACAATAGCCCGTCGACTTTAGTGCCACTTAAAATAAGATACGATTTTCAACGGCAAACCGTAGGCATTATCAAGTCGTCAGGCAACAGTGCCAGTGCCAACGGGCTCTGCCTCTAATTTAAGCTTATTTTTCAAGCTGCATAGACCACGCCTGACATTATAATTTGAATAACTAATCTGAGGTCCACCAATCTCCGGCTCTGCATTCCGCGATACCGTTACAGCCAGTTCGACGACGTCTCTTTTAGTTAACTTGTGCTATATGGGAAGTTAGAGCTTCTATGGGCTCAAAAAGTACCATATGAAGTTGTTTCTCTACCGCACAGTGTGCTTTAGGCACTAAAAAAATGAATATATGAATGTGCTTTATTGCACTAAAAACATAACAAAATAAAATATTATATCTAAATTTGAAACATGATCAGTACTTAATAGTACTAGTATTAGACTAAACTACTTATGATATATTATATTTTAATCTATTTCTGTTTGTATTGGTAGCAAAACAAACACCAATATGACTATGGGTAGCTTAGCTTCAACTGTCTGTTTAAAGAAAATGCCTTTCGTTTTACATGAATTAAAACTTTGTTCTTAACTCTATTTATTCAAACCGGTTCTAATACTAAACAATTAAGCGAAAGTATGTATCTCAGCAAACAGTTTAATAGTATGCGGTGAATGCTAACTCAGCTGCTAAGTCTTATCAACGAGTCAAAATATACTTATAATTCCATGGTTATAACTTACGTAACTTGTAAACTGTTCTAAACTAAAAATGTTATAAGCTCCATATTTTAAAGCTATAACCTCAAAGCTGTGTCAAATGAAACCTACGGGAATATAGGTACATAAGTGTATGTAGGACAAGACTTGGCAGCTTCTGAAGCCTCAGTTCACACTTTATGAGAGTTTTCAAATTTTATTACAACCTGATGTATCTAAAAGCCGAAAACATCAGGCATTACAAGTCCTTGGTCAAAAAATTTATATATTAAAATATGCATAGCTGCGCCCCGCGGCTTCGCCCGCATGGAAACCTATGAACCAAATGGTTTATAAACCTTCCGCTTGAATCACTATCTATGAAAAAATCCGCATCAAATTCGGTTGCGTAGCTTTAAAGATCTTACATACATACTCTGCATACATAGGGACAGACAGATAGCGTTTTAGCGTTTTATACTATGTAGTGATTTTGTTCATCCGAATAGTGAAATAACTTCTGTCAGTGATGATACAAGACGCTGCTGTAAATTTTATGGGAACAAGAACCCTGGCGTAATTAGTTCGTGTTGCTATTCTAATTTTATTGTTCTAAACAAGATATGACAGCATTGATGATGCACGACTCACGAACACTTTTATAGGCGGGCACTAAATATGATCATACATAGGTAGGTACCTACATATATGAATTAGGCACACTCATGATCATCATCAGCCCATACTAGATCACTGCTAGACTCAAGCCTCCCATACTGAACGCGCTATACACGAACTATAGAGAGAACTATAGAACGAACTATAGCGCCCTGTCTTCAGGTTGCCGCATTCAGCATCTGCCTACAATCTTTCGCAGAGCAACTTGTGGGTTACCTACAATCTAAGAACATCTTTATCTTCAGCCAGACCAAATATCGGCAACCTATTTTTTTTATGTTATAACAATAACATTTTTACAGCATTTTTTCAAAGATTATTTATCGGATACATATCGCGTCGCGTACCTTTTGTTTTATTGTTCGATTTGTAATCATTAAATAGCGAAAGTTTAAAAAGTTGTATTATGATAAATATGTAGACAGAAATGTCTTAATTGCATACTCAAAACGAAACAGAGGAAAAATAACAAGAATACCAACATAAATACCTACTTAGGTAGTAACAATTGGCGGTCATATCGCCACCATCTTCTGCTAGACTTAGAGGAGACTGAATGAAGGATTCACGTTTGCGCCGACCCGACCCCGCCATTTACATTAGGGTTAAAAACGTAGTGAAGAAAGCCTATGTTTTGACAACATTAACAAAAAATATCACTTGTCATTTTCACCTTACGGAACTGCATAGCACATTTCTAGGCGTCTATAGAGAATGACCTGCGAAACTCACTTATCACCTCCAAGTCTTTAGAGAATAGAAAGCGAGGGAAGGTCATTTAATTCTGGTTCGATTACTCAGCTTATATCAAATTACGCGGTCCAGCAAAAACTAGTGGTTTAGTAAATTGCTGTAATGCCAATTATTGCGTTACATTACGAAATCGGGTCGATGACTTCAGTGAAAACAAAATAAAAGTTAATTTGTTTTGTCACTACCAGTTTGCTTCGTGGGTGGTGTTCACCGTCATGCACTTTTTATCTTATTGAGTTGAACTTCGCACTCAAAACAAAAATTGAGCCCACGATTAAAATGTTCTGTATAAAACAACAACGTTTTAAATCGTATTGTTTAAACAATAAATTGTTTAAACAATATGATGACGGTCTTATAAAGCGGTCTTAAAGGGCATTTCTATTATCTAGGAATTACCCAAAATTAATCGAATGATATGTATAATTCGTACTAGTTTCTGCCCGCGGCTTCGCACGCAATGCTAAGGGTTATTTCTATCCCATGGGAAATGGTTATATGATAAAAAGTAGACATGCTTATTCAACGCCTAGAACGACCTATATGCAAAATGTTAGCCAGTTCTGTTCAGTATTTTTGGCGTGAAGCGGTAACAAACATCTTAATAATATAAACAAGTAATCATCATCGAAACTTTCGCATGTAAATAGGTGCTCAAAACGGGAATACTTCGTAATAAGAAGTATTTCGAGTAGAGTACATTGTTTTAGTCAACGAAACGGGCGTTGAAACCTTCTGTAAAAATAAACCCGAAACACATGTGTGAGATACATATTAATGTAAACCGTAATACCATTAAAAACTACATCAAGTTTCACAGAAGAGCAAAAAAGCCATAAAATTCACAGAATTCAAAACGAAGAGATTGTTGTTTTTGCTCTGTCCGTGGATCCGGTGGTTTACTTTTCACGCGACACAAATTACTCATTCCCATGAGAGAAGCATCACATAGCATTCAGCGGAGCATGACCAAAGGCATTTGGTATCTAATTTATTTGGAGCCCAGAATAGTAACAAAAATAATTATCGGCTTAAAATTGTTTGGAATTTGTGATAGACAAAATGAAATAAATATCGAATGCGAAAGTTTTTAAAAGATAAGTAATTAAGGATCAAGACAGGATAAATAAATGCTACTGCAGAAAGGATCAAGCAAGCTTAGGTACTTCGAATTGACTTATTGTTATCAGTTTTTTTTTAGGTTAGTCATCCCTTTGTTGTCATAAAATGTCAACAAAGACACTAAAGATTCTTAAACCGAGTAGCTATAATGCAGAAGCTAAGTACATTCTGTTTCTTAAATAAAAAAGCGTAAATCTTAGAAAAAATCATCAATCGTTTCCTAACTTATCTGAACATGTTACGTGCTCGAGCATTTCTTTTCAAGAACCCGTCCACTTCGTTTACGAGTACCGGAAACATTATTCGTTATCGGCTCGATAACAGTTGCATGCAAATTTTTGTTCATTTCGATTTCCTGGCGGCTTGGTAACTTTGTCACTAACGTAAAAATCTCTTTCTTTTCAGGTAAGTTTTGGTACGAGATTTTTCGATAATTTGAAAGGTTATCTGATGCAGTCTCCAGTAAGTCGAGTAGGTGAGTACTAAGCTTCTTGGCTAAGGCGTCTATTATGAAAGCTTACTCAGTCATCGATCTCTGCCTGAGTTAAAGCTTTGGTATAAACTTCACACAAGCATAGATTATGACTGAGCAAAGTTTCATAATACGGTCGTAAGCTTCCTGAGTACCACAGGTAGTTAGTTCTTGCCTATTATACTCCACGTAAGCGCAAAAATTTGTGTAAATAAATAAAAAGCCAATTGGGTAGTCACGAGTGTGTGTATTGAAAGGTCAATGATCTCCGCAATTCAATTCCCGCTAAGAACATGTGAATAACACTTTGTAGGCTTCTATTCTCTATTCGTAGGCAAGTTAATATACCTTTATTCTCAATCGTATTTAAATACGGGACAAACATTAGTCATAATAACGACTCAAAGTCCCTAAGATAAACTAAAGAATATAAAAAAGTAAATATCTTGAAGATATCATTCCAATAACCAGTTATATATATTTCTGGAATTTCAAGAACTTTACCTACGTTATCTATCAACTATGTAATATAAAAATTCAAAAAACTATACACAGCACGATAAAAACAAGATTTAATCAATATTAAATCATACAAAATTTTAATACTATAGACCGCTAAGTGTCAAAATTTTGTATCTAATAAAAAATATCTAAATAAGATATGAGATTACTTACGCATCCATCATCATAAATCTAGATATAAAATAGTCCACTGCTGGGGAGGCCTAGTCCCGTAATGAGCGCCACAGCGCCCTCAGCTTGCCGCATCCAGCATCTGCCTGCAGTCTTTCACAAGTCGTCATCCCACCTAACCCATAGACATAGACAACACAGTGGTAGTATAGATACAGACTATAGTGTCAAAATTCATCATCATCAGCCTATAGTAGTCCTAGACATCAGACATAGGCCTCCCCAGTGAGCGCCATAGCGCCGGCAAGCTGAAGACATTCAGCTTGCCGCATCCAGCATCTACATATGTACCTGTAGTCAAAATTAAGTATCATTAAATGCATAAGTAAACCAAATATCCAAAAACACACGGTATTTTTTTTTTGATGTTGCAAAACCTTTATCGATCGAACTGATTTCTGTTTTGCGAAACTTCTGCCACAATACGGGTATAGTGACATGCAACTATACGGGCACAATTTTACCGCAGGAATTACTTCAGGAAAATTGTATGGGTACGAATACAAACCAATGTATAGAGTAAGCTTCTTTAATTTTTTAATCTACAAGTTTCTGCCCGCGGCTACACACGCGTTGTTTTTATGGAAACGTTTCATTCTTTATTAGTCACATAGGCCTCCCCTTATGGGCGTTATAGCGCTGTCTTCAGCTTGCCGCATGCAGTATCTGCATGTAGTCTTTTGCAGGTTGTCACCCCACCTGGCCGCAGCGCGTCCTACACTACGTTTGCCGAGTCGCTGAGTTTGTGACCTTATACAATCAAAGCATACCTTTAGCTTCACGCAAACCAAATCGCAATATCTTTTTTCTCCCACACGTGAAATGCGTTACAACAATTAAATATTTTAATTTTTCAGGCTAAATTCACTATGCAAACGTATGAAATTGACATTTCGCATAATATTTCAAACATTAGACAAATGGCAAACCTAAAACAAAAGACAGCGAGATTGTCTTTTGAAAAACTCACTAATAAACTACTGTCGAAAATGTTGACGTAACCGGTAGAGAAAGAACCTTGAAACGAACTCAGTTCAACGACAGGTTCAACAGTCGGGCCGAGGTGAACAACCGTTTTTGGCACAACCTGTTTACTAATTCTTAGATAGTGTTTATTGGTCGACGAGTAGACCATTATTCTGCCATGGCTGATAAAAATGCTCGGCTGGTTGGCTGTCGCATTATTATATTTTATTTTGTTGGATATATATTTTAAACTTATTTTTTATCGTGCCTTGTTTCTATTAAAATAATACCCAGCTATTTATACACGATTCTTGAAGATATTTTATAATAATAAAGGCGTTTGTATGAATATTCACAATAACAGAAAACAACATGGCCACAGCAATGTAGGTAATCAATAAAAACAAAACACAAACTTCAACAATGCATAATTGTACAAACAGAGTAAAAAAGATTCAGATTAGACTTTGAAAGCGGACGACAGACTAATGAAATGATGAATGAAATCTTTACCAAACCCAATTGACGACCGATGTGGCGCGGTGGGCGAAGGTCCGCCTGCAACGCAGAAGGTTGCGGGTTCGATTCCCGCCTCGGAACAAATGTGTGTACGATCTGCAGATATTTGTTCCGGGTGTTCTGGTCGTTTTCTATGTATGTATAATAAAAAATATCTATCTATGTAATGTATTATATTATGTATATCAGTTATATCGAGTGCCCATAAAACAAGCTCTGCTTACCATGGGGCTAGATAATAATAATTATGTGTGGAATGTCCAGATTTTTTAATTAAGTATATATTATAGAATAAACAAAACAAAACCTTTAATTTTTTTTACAATTGAAAACCCCGCGCTCCTAGATAAGCTTATATAGAAAATCACAGTAAGCGCATGGTAATTAGATGTCCAAGTGCAAAAAAAGTTCAAAATAAAATAAAAGTGTAAGCGATGTGCCAGGTGGAACTGTCGTGATCACACAGTATGAATCGAATGCAAGGAGGTCAATAAGACAGTCTTCTAAATTTTGAAGATTTTTTAAACTGTTCTGAAATATACCAAAATAAATAATAAATAATGCTGGACAATTCACACAGCATCATCTACTGGCCCCATGGTAAGCAGAGTTTGTGTTATGGGTACTAGATAACTGATATACATAATACAATACATTACATAGATAGATATTTTTTATTATACATAGAAAACGACCAGAACACCCGGAACAAATATCTACAGATCGTACACACAATTGTTCCGAGGCAGGAATCGAACCCGCAACCTCCTGCGTCGCAGGCGGACCTTCGCCCACCGCGACACAGAGGTCGTCAAATGATAATTTCGTTGATCTCATAAATTGTTTGGTAATGGATGAGATGGCGCGACGAGCTCGAGGTACATCTTCCATCATGACCTGTTGCAGCATTGGATCACGAGGAGTGGAAGGAGAAAAGGGAGGCCTTTGCTCAGCAGTGGGACAATAATAGCTTAAAATAATAATAATAAGTGTAATGAACTAGATGGAATATATTATAAATTTTTATCATTTTAAAACCTTTTAAATTATTCGTATCATTGTTTTCTACCATGCGAGGACTCAAGTAAGAAAGGGGCGCGTGCCCTGTACGGTTAATGAGCAACTACTAAAGCGACTACTTGTTCGATATCAGCAGATATTAGATTATATTGAGGTCGTCTGAAGCCGCTTGTCCGTGAAGAGGCAGCGCAGGGAAATTCTGAGTTTCGACACAGACAGAAACTGAATAGCCGTGTTCGCCACGCTTTCTTGGCCGGTGAACTTAGATAAAACGACTGCGTGGAAGCTGGCGGAGCGAAAAACGCCACTAACAAGAAAAAAAATACACAAAGATATGTATATTTACCAAAGTTATATCCCAGTTTGCGTTAGAGGCTATAGTTATGGATATTGTAGGTTACCATTACAATGAAAGTTAATATTAGCAAAAAATGGGGAAAATCCGTGACAAAGATATTGTTACCAGCCAATTCTTATTGCTAGTTTTCTCAATCTTTATGTAAATCTGCCAATAATTAGTAATTTTTGCTGTAAATTTACGTAGTGTAGGACGCCCTCCGACCAGGTGGGATGACGACTTGCGAAAGACTGCAGGTAGATGCTGGATGCGGCAAGCTGAAGACAGGGCGCAATGGCGCTCATTGGGGGAGGCCTATGTCCAGCAGTGGACTGATATAGGCTGATGATGACGATGATGATGTAAATCTGCAAGCGTTACACACTCCATTTCTTTCTTGATTATTAAGTATAAATTGTAATGATGAGGCCCTGGTCCAGAAAACCTAAATTAGGATTTATGGCGTCGGGAGCAAAAAATATCAAATTTAACAACTTTGAATCAATAAACAATAACATCTATATATTTATTTATACGGTTGTTGTAGCGATTTAGCGTACGACATCGAAATGACGATTGACGATTGTCTAAGCTCGAGATCTAGCAGGCTATAACGAAACACGAATGACACATTTTTGCAATTTCTTTACAATCTAATACGAATCGAAAGAGATCGCAATAAAAGAACTATTGTTACTTATCTGTTTACTTTGTCGTGATGAAGATTCAAGCGTTGAAATGGTTAGCGCTATTGTAAGTGAGATCTTTTTAAGATTGAATGGCGAAAGCACTTACTCATTGTGATCTAGTATCGTGATTTGTTTCAAACGGGACAATAAAACGACTCCAATGGATAGATAGATAGATAACACAGGCCATCAAAAATACTATACTTTCGAATACTATACTTTTTTACTAGTATACCAAAGAATATTGGTACGCTGAGGCCAAGTCCGGCCGAATTGCTCTATCACGTCAGTTTTATGAGATATTCTAACCTAAAAGTGCAAAAAAACGCTCTCCATACAATAGCAAAGAATTCACTAAATCGGTCCATAATTTACGGAGAAATCGACGAACAATAAAAAAAATATATAATCGTAAATACTCCTATTTTGTCGGTTAAACACAACTTTAACTTGGTACAAAACGCTACGACCGACGCTACGCGGGACCCGATTAGCATACAAAAGATTTCAACGCGCAAGCATCATAGAGGTATAATCTGTCTTTTCTACGTCTATAAAAATAACCTATTTTTACAGCCATTCAGACATGAATGATTGATGTATTAATAGTGAATATCCGGTATTATAAACTTTCACTTCATAAACACCTTAACAAGTGTCACTGGTTTATGGAGTTGATCTTTACCTTTACTTAAACAACTGTCGTTTGTAGGACACCAGTTAAAACGTGTCAGTTTAATTTGACGACCGATGTGGCGCGGTGGGCAAAGGTCCGCCTGCGCAGGAGGTTGCGGGTTCGATTCCCGCCTCGGAACAATTGTGTGTACGATCTGCAGATATTTGTTCCGTGTGGTCTGGTCATTTTCTTTGTATAATAAAAAATATCTATCTATGTACTGTATTGTATTATGTATATCAGTTTTCTAGGACCCATAACACAAGCTCTGCTTACCATGGGGCTAGATAATGCTGTGTGAATTGTCCAGCATTATTTATTTATATTTATTTATTTAAATGCACAATGATTCATTCCTAAAATGACCACGTAAAAAAATCTGGAGACAAGGGTTTTTATAGAAAAACTATTGAGTGTATCTTTTCAAATTAAATTTATTTTAACATTTGAATAACTGAAGTATATCGGAACGGGCTTTCTTTTAGAGTTGTTTTACTCCGTATCATTTATTTTCGCCCAAATTTGGGCTAAAATCAGTGTTGAATTGAAATATGAAAGTTTGGAAAGCTTGTATTTTTCAAATGTATAGGTACTTTTTTACTGTTTTGGGGTGTAGGTATGCAAAAATGGATAATGCCAATATTTTAGATAAATTGATATTATCTTTAGTTTTGGATGGTCAATATCAAACAGAGTAGTTTCACGTTTAAAATATCCCCTTACTATGTGAACGAATTATATACATTTGTATTGTATTTGTAAGTTTCAACCTGCCCGTTGCTATCGCAAATGCATTCATAAACTGAACGATAAGAAATCGGCATTTTTACACTACACTGTGACGACTGTTTCTATGCTGTTTTATCGAAGGCTATTTATTACTTCATGTTGAAATTATTTACGCAAAACGATATTCAAACGTATAAACTTATTTTTGCTTAAAATGCTTGCAGATTAATAGGTCGACGATGCGACTGAAACCGGCTTCTATAGTTTAAAAAGATTCTAGTATATGTAGGTAATGAACGCAAGACTTAATTATTAAATTATTTAAAAAAAAAAAAAAAAACCCAATGAATTTGTTTCCTTAGGATTAACACAGGGCACGAGGCCTACCACTATGTTTGCCGAGTCGTGATCTCCAGTCAAGATCACGTTTACCCAAGCGGTGGTCGGTTCTTTGCGAGATATCCCACTGCTACTTCCCTTCACTCTTAGAGCCAGCCCACTGCCACTTCAGCTGGCTAATTCTTAGAGCTATGTACATAACTCTGGTTCTCTGTCGGATGTATTCGTTTCGAATCATACCCTTCGTATGATTCGAAACGAATACATCATACATTAATACTTCTGAAACTATCGTGGTTATTAACACTAAAGTCATTTAAAAAACTCAAAAATCCCGTAAATATCCCGTTTTAAATGACTTTACATCATACATTAATACGTACATTAGTGTATTCGTTTCGAATACGTTCGGTAGTTATGTTATTTACCTTCAAAGAAAATCCGAGCATAGCTAGCATATGGAAAGCCATAGCTCCATAGCTTCCATAGCAAAGACGATTATAGACGCCCAACTGTAAAAATTAGCTTTTTACAGTTGAACGTCTATAATCGTCTTTGCTATGGAAGCTATGGAGCTATAGCATATGGAAAGCCATAGCTCCATAGCTTCCATAGCAAAGACGATTATAGACGCTCAACTGTAAAAATTAGCTTTTCTTTGCTATGGAAGCTATGGAGCTATGGCTTTCCATATGCTAGCTATGCTCGGATTGAGGTCAATACTCTGGCTTACAATGATATATCTATAGATTTAGGTATCCACATGTACTTTCCCACGAGATATGTTATCGGAGACAATACGATATGATCTGCTCACTCGATCGTGGTCACAACATCCGTGGCATGCCATTCTTTCATTCACGTTGGTTATATTACTGTTTTATATACCAAAGCGTTTAAATTATGGATATTGTTATTAATACAATCATGCTATTGTTTGGCTGAGCTTCTCCATTCCTGGCAAATATTGCATATACAATGTGTATTGCCGAACCTTGATCAAACGAGATGTGCGGCTACACGACATAATATTTTTCGACATAATGTTTGCCCCAGCGATCATAGTTCATAGTTCATTTATTTATTTGTGATACACAGGTATTACAGGGATGTTCAGACTTAAAATTAAGAGCACTGTGATCTGCCATTAGGCGTACAAAAGTTAAATATTTTGGAAATAGAGCAAAAATCAATAATCGTTGGTTCTTCGCAAGATATAGCCGGCCCACTGCCACTTCAGCTTGCTAATTCTTAGAGCTATTAAGGTTATTTCTATTCTATGGGAACTGCGGATAAAAAGTAGCCTATGTTTTTATTCCAGATTTGTACTACATTCATGCAACATTTCAGCTCGATCTGTTCAGTAGTTTTGTCACGAAGAAGTAACAAACATCCATTCATTCATCTATCTAAATTCTTTGTGACTATCAAAAGTGTAATAAATAATATGGTTGTACAGATAAATTATTCACATACAAACTCTTGTACTTACTTATACTTAGGATTAAGTGGTTTTGGGGGCCGGTGTCATTAAAATAAATAAATAATGCTGGACAATTCACACAGCATTATCTAGCCCCATGGTAAGCAGAGCTTGTGTTATGGGTACTAGATAACTGATATACATAGATAGATATTTTTTATTATACATAGAAAACAACCAGAACACCCGGAACAAATATCTGCAGATCGTACACACAATTGTTCCGAGGCGGGAATCGAACCCGCAACCTCCTGCGTCGCAGGCGGACCTTCGCCCACCGCGCCACATCGGTCGTCATTAGTACATATCTATGGTTTTAAACCATTTTTATCAACAAACCTCTTGTACTTAACCTAAAATTGGCTCTGTTGCCGCGTCTTTTTAAACGAATTAACAGGTATTTGTCGATTTAAGATCCTCCATTCAATAAATATTGTAATTATATCTCAAACTCGACGCCAAGCAAGTCAGTTTTAGTTATTTGTGTCGTGGTTTGTTTACAAACATTATACATCGAGTTTGGGCTAAGGTTACCTAACTTAGGCTATGGGATCTAGTATAAGTACTAAAAAACCTTTGTCGTGAAAACTGGTGTCTGAAGGACCTAAGAAGTTCTAGGAAGCTGTACCTATCTATCCAAAAGAAAACAGAATCAATAGGCTTAGAAATTGTAAGAAACTTGACATTTGACATAACAATGGTGACTAATTACTGGGAACGCCGCAAAGTTAATTAGATAAAATCATAATTAATGTTCTTCAATTGATTTCCTTTTGATTGGTTTGAGGAATAAGATTGATAGGTCTCGAGGTTCTTCCTTCTCCTCAACAGCCTATATTAGTCCACTGCTGAACGAAGGCCTCTCCCTGATAGGCGCCTTATTCCTTCTAATTTTACGGTAATATCAAAAAGATTAATCATCATTCCGCATTTATGTAGAAGAAGTACAAAGAAATCTTTCAAAACAGTCACAAAAAAGCATTTTACTTTCATTGGACAAAAATTATCTGGACCTATTTAAGTAGATTCATAAATAGTTCCCATTTTCAAGTGAGGCCTATATTAAAACTCTTGAAACTATCATGGTGATTTTTGTGCTATCCAATATTTCGGCACAGTTTCATGGATAACTCAAAAATCAAATCATGGTAAATATCCCGTTTTAAATGACTTTAGAGGCCTATATTGTACCTATTTAAGTATTTAAATACTATAAGTCTGTACTAATCGTGATATGGAATTGTGTCTGAAATAAAAACATTTTATTTTATTTTTTAGAAACCATTTACTTGTATCAAAGCAACACCGAAGCAAAGCTACCGCTCACAGAAACCGCGTACGTTTTTGTCCAGCTATTCTCTCTTTCTTTCTTTCTTGTCAGCAAATGCAAATCCGAACATACATATAATCCAACATTCAAAACACAGTTTCGAAATTTATTTTGCATAATGTCTCTATATCCATGTCCAGGACGACCATAAACAAAGGCATTGTTGGACATCCACCAAAACTCCCTGCCAATTATTGCGAACTCTACCATAAGGACTATTCTATTGCATATCTCCCTAGAGTCGTTACCACATACCTAAGATTTCTTCATGACGAAACAACTGCTGTAGGTAGGTACTATAATAGAAGTAGAGATTTTCATTCGATTGATCACTCGCCTCGTAATCGATTGTGTTCGTGTTGGCGCAATTGCTATTGACACGCGGGATGTTGACTTGTACGCCACTGAGCGTTGCGATCCAGTGATCGATCATCATTATAATTTATTCGATTATCGATGAACTGTTGTTATTTATCACCTTTAACGAGCGCTTTCCCTATTATTTTAGAGCTAAACAATGTTTATAGGTACGTCGGTTCTGTCCATCTCAATCCAAATTGCTTGTAAGCCTCGAAAATGATTAACTTTTATCGAATCACATTTGCCTAAATACTTTTACAGATATAAAAGATAGATATATTTATGTATTTATTGTTACAAATTTGTTACAGTTTACTGATGGCTTCTTAAACACTAGGCTTATCTAGACACTACAGGAAGGAGAGAATAATACCATACTGTAGTATCGAAAGCATTTTGATAGCTACGAGTATAAGACCCTCAAAGGCACGTCAAACAACGTCAACAACTCCTTGAAGGCCCCTTTGAAAGGTCTATAATTGCCATGTTTGTCAAAATCTACGGAAAATTTACATAAACGTCCTTGGGCCTCGAAGAGCATCGACACCAAGCGACTCGAGTTCAATATGAGAAGTTCTGAGAGCCAAAATAAGTTTCTTTACAACGATTGATGGCTTAGTCAATTTATAAACCAAAACCAGCTTTGATAACTGGAATTTTGTTATGAAACGCGCGCCGGGCGTTTGTATGATGAAGATTTCGTTGAAAAATTTACTTATCAAGAAGATATTTTGTCAGATCATCATCAAGTGAAATCCTTTAAATATAAATCTACTTTTACAGGCTTGTTTACTAATTGCTATGAGAGAACCCTAAGATATGCTGGAAGAAAACTCTTTGTCAGGGTTAAGCTCGCCTATGACATGTCCTATTTATTTTTCATGTATTATTGTGTGTACTATAAAGAATTAAAGAATCAATTTTGGTTATCAAAAACATTAGAGATTTCTGTAGCGTTAAGCGTGGTGATAATGTATGGCTTTCCGTCCATAAGTCGTTATTGTCGTTGATACGTTTAGTTTACCTTTAAGTTTAAGTTTATTATGTTCTGTGTAAGTCTTTTAACAAATAAATTCATTTCATTTCATTTCAAGTCCATAAGTCTTGTCCGATGTGTTAAAAGCAGGATAAACTTAATGTTAGACAGATACTAAATCACTTCGGTGCGAGAACGTGCACCAGCGTCACTGAAATGTTCAATTGACGTTCACTTGTGAAAGTTGATTTCTTTCGGCGTATTGGAGCGCCGAATTTCAAGTTGTGATAGCGCAATACAGATTTACCTCATTGCCTACATATATATTTAGTCGGCAACTAAAGAGCCAATTAACTCTTTCGATTGAACCAAGCTTTAATATAAGTAACTACAATATTTCATAGGCCATGGCAGACTTTGAAATAAACCTTTGTGATGATGACAGATTTGATGATGATGTTTTCCTAGCCGAATTTCGGCCACGACGACGACACGGCCAGTCTCAACGGATACTAGCCAGGTGCGCAGGACATATTATAGTGCACAAGTGACACATTGCGTTATCCCTCACTCTTATTATCCGCTGGGACGGCAAGTATTTTATTCCTATATTTTTTTACATTATTGTTATATTATTATTATAATTCTAGGCCCCTTTACAGCCAACCATGTTTTAATTATGTGCTTAAATAGAAGTCTCGGTTCTATATTTTTTTTTATCTCTACTTCTTCATTTACCCATTTTACTAACAAATTTATTCAGTTTCTGTTTTTTTTCAATTTACTAGCCAAATATGTACGGCACCTACCTGAGGTAAACTACAATTTATTCGGTTTTTCTAAAGAATGTTATTAAAACCAGCCTAGGTCGGAAGGCACCGGGAACTCCCGATTCCACCATCAAGTTTACCCGGGATTCCCGGTTATTAAAAAACTACCGGTATTTACAATCCCTAATACGTATAAACCTGCAAAAATATCGACTCATATTTAATCTTATCATGAATAACAATGTGAGGAGCTGCACGACATAAACGCCAGGCTTTATATTTTTATGGCCAAAGATTGCTACATTTGCTACCTATTATACAGTCTAGAATCACTCTAATATTACAAATGCGAAAGTTTGGATGATTCGATGAATAGATGGATGTTTGTTACTTCTTTACGCCAAATCTACTGAACGGATCAGGCTGAACTTTTGCATGTATGTAATTCCAGGCGTGGAATAAAACATACTTTCTATCCCATAAATAATTTCTCATGGGATAGAAATTAACAGTTCAAAGTCGCTCAGCGAGCTATGGAAAGAGCTATGCTCGGAGTTTCTCTGAAGGATAGGATTCGTAACTAATACATCCGACAGAGAACCAAGGTTATCGACATAGCTCAAAGAATTAGCAAGCTGAAGTGGCAGTGGGCCGGCCATATCTCGCGAAGAACCGACGGCCGCTGGGGCAAACGTGTTCTTGAGTGGAGACCACGACTCGGTAAACGTAGTGTAGGACGCCCTCCGACCAGGTGGGATGACGACTTGCGAAAGACTGCAGGCAGATGCTGGATGCGGCAGGCTGAGGACAGGGCGCAATGGCGCTCATTGGGGGAGGCCTATGTCCAGCATTGGACTGATATAGGCTGATGATGATGATGATGATGATGGGATAGAAATAACCTTAAAACTTTCCCATAGAAACAACGCGGGCACTAGTTAAAATAAAAAAGCCTTGTTTATTGTTTGTTTGTTTGTTCATTTCCACCGTAGGTTTAAGTTTAATTAGCATAAAAATTATATAAAATATTCATTATATAAGAACACACATTAATTCTGATATAGGAAACACCATAAGGGATTGTGTTATAGAAAAAGCAGACAGACATACCATGCCTTCTTTAATAATCTATATATATAAAAGAAAGTCGTGTTTGTTACAACACTTATAACTCGAGAACGGCTGGACCGATTTAGCTGAAAATTGGTGGAGAGGTAGCTTAGAACCAGGAGTCTAACATAAGATAATTAAAAAAAACCATTTGACAAATCGATTTCCATGGGGGCGAAGCCGCGGGGCGCAGCTAGTTTATAATAAAAATGTATATTTAGTGTGAAAACAACATTTCTTTTGGCTTTTGTGCAGTGCAGGCATTCTTTAAACTGATTCGCAGAAGTTAATCAGCGTTTCGAACAAGTAATCAGCATTCTAAAAAAATTATGTACTTTCGTGATGATTTCTTGCATCGTTAACTGATTAACTAAAGTAGGTTATTAAAACCGGCATACAATGCAATTTTTACTAAACTTTTGCGTAATAATCAATTAAATTCGATTTGCTGTCTAAAAATATTTTGCCTCTTCGCAGAAACTGGTTCTGAGAAGTGACACATATTTATCTTTACCTATTTATTAATAAATACCTACATAATAAAGTCGCTTCCCGCTGTCTGTCTGTCCCTATGTATGCTTAGCCCTTTAAAGCAACGCAACGGATTTTGATGCGGGTTTTTTAAAATAGATATAGGTAGTTATTCAAGAGGAAGGTTTATAAACTATTTGACACATAGATTTCCACGCGGGTGAAACCGCAGGGCGCAGCTAGTTTTTAATATACTCTTCCACACTCATTTAATTGTAAAATCCAGACGATCGACGTCCACCGCTGGACACAGGCAAAATGAAAACTCTCACTCGTAAATTCCTTTAAAACGAATTAATTCTTACGAGGAATCTACGAGTAGTAAGTAATTACTTGCCGCAAAGAGCTATGCTCGGAGTTTCTCTGAAGGATAGGATTCGTGATTCGAGACAACATCCGACAGAGAACCAAAGTTATCGACATAGCTCTAAGAATTACCAAGCTGAAGTGGCAATGGGCCGGCCATAATATCTCGCAAAGAACCAACGGCCGCTGGGGCAAACGTGTCCTCGAGTGGAGACCACGACTCGGTAAACGTAGTGTAGGACGCTCTCCGACCAGGTGGGTTGACGACCTGCGAAAGACTGCAGGTAGATGCTGGATGCAGCAAGCTGAAGACAAAGCGCTCATTGGGGGAGGCCTATGTCCAGCCGTGGACTGCTATAGGCTGGTGATAATTATGATGAAGTAATTACTTACAATGAAATCAAAAGTGAGAAACGCTTAAACCCTTCTCGTCTCTCTCACGGCAAAGGTCAATAAACTATCAAAGGGTGCCGTCGTAGGGCCCATAGCAAGTTATATAGCAGGCTCGTAGCAAGGCCATGCCTACGAGTTTTTATCAGGGCATAACGTATCCATAAGGGTAGGAATGTGGCCGGGAACGAAGGCCGACCACCTGCTTGCTAACTATACCATATCTGTGCCATTATTTATTCTTTAGCTGTTCAGTCTGTGGTGGTTTAAATATTATAATGTAGTAACTGTATCTACGTATACTCTAGCCCAACCCAATGTGGAATGTTTGTAAACAAACCACGATAACATTAATTAAAATAGGTACTATGTTATTATACTTTTGTTATATAACTTAAGATACTATTTTTGTTCTTTGTTTGTGTCTACTAGATCACCTTACGCACCACGGTCTCGACGAAAGACCAGCGCTAAGGTATGACGTACTCTACAATAGCATGTCCTGAGTGGAGACCGATTTTGTCAGTTTTTCTGTTAATCCAAGTTTTTTATATGTATGTTACCTATTCGTCTCTGTTCTGGCAAAATAATAATCTTTTTCTTTTACTTTAACTAAAACTCACATGCTTGGCTGCGAGTTGTAGACATATAATATTGTAAGCAATATTTTTTGAAGAAACGATCTCAAATCAATGAAAATTGCGAAGAAAAAGTCGCCGCATAATAGTGAATTTTAGGTTGGTAGTAAGGGCGGTTTGATTACAAACATTCTACATCGAGTTTAGCTAGTGTATAGTTGATAACCTTCATGGTGTGCTGTGAGACGCAAGAGACAGGGTTCGATTCCCACCGCGGGTCAACATTCCCTGATTCTCGTTCATAAGCATTATTAAATTTGTATGTGAAGTCGCGCTTACAATTTTTTTTTTTGCTATTAAAATCTCCACCCTTTAGAACCACCACCCTTTATATTAAAGGTATTAGTATTTTATGTTTGGTATTGTTATATTGTATAATTAATAAGTAAGTTAAAATGTAATCTTTTGTCTATTTCTTATTTCATTTATGCATACCTATGTAGATAACCACTTCTCTCTTCACTTTGTCTCTCCCAATAAGGTTTGCTGGAAGAAAACTCTTTATAGGGTTAAGTTCGCCTTTGTTTAAATTTTCTAGAATAAGTTTTGTGTTATATTTTTCGTGCAAAAAGTATAAATAAAAAAATAATGGAAGTTTATATATAATATATAATAAATTCGCGGCCACGATATACATACATACTCGTATGTAGATAGCGGCCGTCCACTTTTTTCGGTAAAATAAAACCTTACAATCGCGATCTTGAAATGCTCATAAATGGTAACAGGTAAAATGGTAACAGGTAGGTTTATTGGTCTTTTGTAAAGTCGGCAGGTTTCACTGTATAAGGTTGCCGCAGAGTTACAAATTGATATTACCCTGCTTATATATAGAGACGATTTAAGACGGTTCCTTGCAGGCCTGACCTACATAGAGCTCTTCGAGTTAACTCGAGACGACCTCGTTAACGCATAATAATAAGTTTCATACTGTTAATTTGGTATGATAAATGTGGGGCTTATTCCTTTTACACTTTCACCCTGTTACTTTGTTTCATAATTCTCTGAACTGAACAGAACGCAATGAGAGGAAGGGCTCTACCCGTCATGACCTACGGAGCTGAGACGTGGACATGTATACTCACGGTAGGGCTGGTCCACCAGGTCAAAGTCGCTCAGCGAGCTATGGAAAGAGTTATGCTCGATTCGTAACGAATACTTTCGATAGAGAACATAGGTATTGACATAGCTCAAAGAATTTTAGTAAGCTGAAGTGGCAGTGGGCCGGCCATATTTCGCGAAGAATCATATCGTCAAGCGCTTTGGAAACGTGCTCTTGAGTGGTAACTGTGAATAGGCAAACGTAGTGTAAGACGCCCTGCAGGTAGATGCTGGATGCTCCAAACTGAATACAGGGCGCTATGGCGCAGTATATTTTTTACTTTACAAAGATAACGACCAGAACAAATATCTACAGAACGTTCAGAAGTACACACAATTGCCCCAAAACGTGAATCACACCCGCAACCTCATGCGTCGCAGGCGGACCTTCACCCACTGCGCCACAGTGGCCGCTTATGAGGTCACAGATGCAAAATCCTATTATTAATTGTAGAGCAAATTGTTTTAAACTGTTCCGTTTCCTGTCTCGATTGTGATTGTATTCATAGATGATCTGGTGTCAATGGGCGCGGGCGTGTGAAAGTAGGAAACAATTGGCCTTTACAAAGACCACGCAAAGACTTGCAGTGAAAGTAGGTACCTAGCTGAGCCGTGGTTTCTTGTCTCTCTGACATATATATATATATATAAACAAATAAATAAATAATGCTGGACAAATCACACAGCATTATCTAGCCCCATGGTAAGCAGAGCTTGTGTTATGGGTACTAGATAACTGATATACATAATACAATACATTACATAGATAGATATTTTTTTTATTATATATAGAAAACGACCAGAACACCCGGAACAAATATCTGCAGATCGTACAAACAATTGTTCCGAGGCGGTAATCGAACCCGCAACCTCCTGCGTCGCAGGCGGACCTTCGCCCACCGCGCCACATCGGTCGTCATCACAGTTATGGGTGTTGTCCTTATTAAACTGTCTCTATGAAAAGTTGGTACCGAAGTTTATTTAGTTCCCTGAATGATAATGAGATGGTTTCTCGTTGACGAATTAAGTTCGAGACACTAGTCGAACATATGACTGAGACCAAACTTGCGTTTTCTCGTGTTGTAGGTCGCGTAAAATGCATTCTTTCGACGGAAATGGCTACATTTTGTAACAAATTTCAGCGAAAAAAGAATTACACTCGTTTTGCCCTAGTCTTAACACTTTGACTGCTGAAATCACACGGTAAGTATGTGTTTTCTACAAGTGACTAATAAGCGTAACACATCCATCCACACTAGCGCAGCGGCTGAGAAAATATAGATCTTTGTGACTCAGCACAGCCGTAATATTTTTCGAACGAAACGCATGTGCGGCGCAATACAACCGCTGGTAGAGCGGCAGCACGAATTTTTTAGGTTAAAAAAAAAGATCGCAGTCGTCGAAAAAAAATCGCAGTCAAAGTGTTAAATACTCTCGAAATAATAACACAGAAACGAGAAATCATCTCGTTTCTGATAGTGATGATTATATAATAAATAAATAATAATAAATCGTTTATTAAGGAACAAAAACAATGTTTACTTAAAGTTAAAAACGATGTCATCTGCAGAAGTTAAAAACTGTGTCGCAGACGACAACGCCCTCCTCCGAATTACACGTGGATAGGGTTCCAAAAAAGAAAATTTACAAAAAATAGTATTTACCTATATATGATTGATTTGATTTATGAGCAAAGCATTCTATAGTTTGCTTCTATCGTATCATCAGCCTATATTAGTCCACTGCTGGACATAGGCCTCCCCCAACAGGACATAGGCTTCCCCGTATATCAGTTATCTGGTACCCATAATACAAGCTCTGCTTACCATGGGGCTAGGTAATACTGTGTGGATTGTCCATTATTTATTTATCTAACCAAGGCCGCAGTTTTCTCTACCACTTAGCCTAATTGATTTGTCATTGCCCACAGGTAAGTCTACCATGAGTCACAATCCCTGGAAATGCCTACTTAGGCGCGAATCGTACGCCAATCCGTTGCATTCGGCTGCAATCCATACAGACCAGAGGCCAGACGGTGAGTAAGTCACATTCCCGACATTTCTCGGCTTTGTTACGGTAAAATTTGTCGTGTCGTAGGATTTTGCATAGGTTTTTTTTAAGTTTGTAAATACTACATTTAATTTTCAAATCACTACATAGTATAAAACAAAGTCGCTTCCCGCTGTATGTATGTCCCTCTGTATGCTTAGATCTTTAAAACTACGCAACGGATTTTAATGCTGTTTTTTTAAATCGATAGAGATATTCAAGAGGAAGGTTTATAAACCATTCGACACACAGATTTCCACGCGGGCGAGGGCGCAGCTAGTTATTCATAACTTCCATTGATCTTAACAATCTTATGATGTTCAGAATAAAAAAAAAATTTATGGAAAAAAATATTTGACTAAACTAAATACGAGTTGATTCAGTACACATGTCAGTATACTCTTTTTAAAAAAAAAAAGTTACAAAAATGCAATGGAATCAAATTAGAACTAGTAGGTACCTATTTACAATTGACACAATTGAGCTCACTGCAGATTGTTGCAAACAATCTATATATAGATAGATAAAACGTTTATTTGGTAATAATAACATACACATACAATTAACATAGAGAGAGATACAATATTCAACTAAAGTGCAATTAAAGGGCTACTAAAGTACTTACTGTAGGTAAATACAGATGTATATGCTGCAGTACAACAATAGGCTCAGCGATATTTTTCTATAGGTAGCTTAACTGATCCATATATACCATATACTACTAATATCCATATACCAGTTGGAAATCCTGGGTGCTGTTATTAAATATTTGCTTTTTATGGTCTAAAATGGTGTTAACGCTTTCATTGTGTTTGATGCGATGACTGCGGTGAGTTTTGCTCCTGCGGCGCGGACAGGTACGCGTTCAGCTTTCAACAATTGACTCCATCAGTTCATGCTTCGCTTGCTGCTAGTATAAATACTTTTCTACAGAACACAGCGATTTCAACACTGTCTCCCACTTCCGTCAATTTATAATTTGATACCGTGCGGAAAGGAAGTTCCAAATTATGCAGTGCCTTATTAAAACATCTCTTATATCATTCGACTTAGTATTCTGAATTGTAACCTATTGTATTGAAATGACTTCACTTCCTAAACGGCCGACAATCATTCATCACCGTTACGCGACGGCCGCACTGTATGTATGATAGATTGGATGGTGAAATGAGGAAATAAACGAATAACAATCAACGTAGAACAAAATCCGAAAGCAGACATTTTTGGAATTCTTCTGAAGGTCCAAAGTCACCGTTGCACAACGTTACGAACGCGTTCAATTTAAATTAACACCAGTTTAGCGCTTTTAATTTAAATAGTCAGTGCCTTTTACCGACATAAATTTGATCCAATTTAAGCGCTAAACCAATCACACAATAGGTAAAGTTTTGATGATATAATGTTTGGCAGCAAGCAGTGAATGATCATCATCTGTTTTTTATTGTTTTTAAAAAAATGAATTACTGACATTGGACCTATCATTAGATAGAGTCTGTGGAAAAAGAGAAGTCTCGTGGCTAAACACAACAAAAGTAGTACATTCGCACACGCGCGCCCTCAATTCCTAAGAGACTTCTTTTTGATCATACTCTATTGGTGGCTAGGTTGGCTGTTGGTTGCTTGCGTCAATGGTAAGTAGCTAACTACCATGGACGCAAGCAACCAACCAACCAAGCCGCCTATGTACCATCAAAGTAACGAGCCTAACTAAGCCACCTACCGTCTTGCAGTGCGGCCGTGGCTACCACCAACTGCTAATAATCTGTGGAACTGTATTGAATTAATAGTTTACTGTTATTTTTATCAACGGGTAGTTTTGTACTCGCAAAGTTGCGATAACTTTTACTCGCTAGTAAACTCTGCAATTTACGATTTTGTTGCTAAAGCAATGTTCGTACATTTCTTTGGTTTTTGCTTTGTAAAAGTAAGGTTTGTGATTCGACCAATTTCCGGTAAATAATATATTTATTCATTTATTTATTTATTCTTATTAGTTATGAAAACAATGTACAAAGTATATCATTGTACACTGTTTTGACGGGTACACTCAATACAACAGAGTACCTTTTAAATTTAAAATAACAATTAGGAATCCTTATAAATATATATTTTACAGAAAAACAAAACAAAAAAATCGTGAAGTCAACCTTAATTAAATGTACATTGTAAAACAAAACTAAAATCACACATAAAAACATAGATGAAGAATGATTACCATTTAAATATACAATAAAAAATAATTAACTGAGAAAGAAAAAATAATATATATCTTTGATATATATTATTTTTTCTTTCTCATTTAATTATTTTATTGCTCAAAGAATTAGCAAGCTGAAGTGGCAGTGGGCCGGCCATATCTCGCGAAGAACCGACGGCCGATGGGGCAAACGTGTTCTTGAGTGGAGACTACGACCCGGTAAACGTAGTGTAGGACGCCCTCCGACCAGGTGGGATGACGACCTGCGAAAGACTGCAGGAAGATGCTGGATGCGGCAAACTGAAGACGGCGCTATGGCGCTCATTGGGGGAGGCCTATGTCCAGCAGTGGACTGCTATAGGCCGATGATGATGATGAATAAATTTAATGTTATGCACGAAAAAAAAATCGGCATAATTTATACACTCGCTAACAAATAACGTGGCTTTCTATTGGTTAAAGTATTTCATTATCGGTTCTGTAGATCCAGATCCCCTTACAAACTCACAAAGTCACCTCATTTTAATATTAGTATATATTTATTTATCGGGTATTTATCGCGTACCTTTCATTTTAAATTCTCCTACGTTTCTACTTTTTTTTAAAAGAACAAATTGCGATAGTTTCAAATAACGAGTAAGTAATAATAATATTTAAGTAAAAATTTTAAATGATCAGACTTGACTCAAATGTACTTACCCAGGTTCGTGGAATATCTGGTTTAACAAACAAGTTTTCTTTCTGTCTCAAAATGTAATGGGTCCTATAATTATTGTACATGTGATTCAAGTTGCCTTGGGGCTGGTGGCTGTTTAATGACTTGCTTCTGTCATTTCTTCGGGACGTTCTTTTTTCTTGCAACTATACTTAAGACATTCACTGCCCAACCCTCTCAAATTACCTGCAGAAGTCGATAAACAATCAATTAATAAGGTTTTGTGTAACCGTTTTCTTGCCTTTCCATTAAACGAAAAAAATATCTCGTTAGAACTCAGATGTACAGTCAGCTTCAGGTGTAAACCAAGCCAGAGTCTTCAAATCCAGAGTGAATAAGTTCTATTTGGGAAAACGTGCTCGATCTTAGGCCATTCACAACTTGTGTGACGATAACCAAACGCTCGTACATTTCCAAAAACAAAGTTCAATATTTTTGGATACTCTGAACGCTTAGATCTTTCTGAAGCTGAATGTACCTACTACGTGTTTAAATTGTCCCAGTTAATTTGTAGTGTTAAAGATTCAGAATGCCTATATTACTGCTTATTGACAATTCGTGATGGCATGTGATATTCTCACGGCCCCGATACCGGGACCGTCACGTACTGGCCTAGCGATGCAGTGAATGTGGAATTATGCAGACAGACTTCTAATCCGTCGCTTATCGATTAACAGCCTTATCTGCAATGCTTTTAAGTTAAAATCACGTTTCACTTATAACGGGATTTTACATACGAGTACATATCAGTCCTCCCGAAGTTTATGGGAGAAAAGTTATTCCAGAGAACCACATCTATGAAAATCTCAGCCCACGCAACAGTTCAAATGCAAATTCTTTTTTTTATTAATTGCTTTAGGCTTACACAAGTCAAATTTATACTAATAATTATTATTATCAAATAAGAAATAAGGTGTTTTTGATATTATGTTCACTTAATTATTTTGTCCACTACTGGAAGAAGGAGTTTAGTAGTTTTGAGCGAATATCCATACAAACTTTCTTATTGATAATATTAATGCGGCATAGTTTTCTTTGCTGATTACAGCAGCTTTATTGTATATAGATAGCATGTACGAGTGAGGTAGCATAAATATTTAATAACGGTTTAAAATTACAAATTCTTCGCAATTAGTTATACAACGAATTTCCCGTTGATAAACCAGCTTCCTTCCGGTCTTATCGTTTATCTACTTATTTAAAGTCTGTTTAACGATATTGTATTATTTATTCATCAGAGATGATAAAACTCTTGTTTAGTGATGACATCACTCTATCACATCATGTATCTCTAGACTAATAATGTGTGAATGGATGTTTCAAAGAATTTTTATGATGTAGGTACCTGTATTTGTAATTTTCACGGCAAATATACGGACTAGCTTGAAATTATACATTATAGTTGTAGTTCTTTGTCACTGGTTCTTTGAACCTAAAAAATATACCTAATAAAATATCTATCTCTCTTCCGGAAAGCCGTTACGCGGCCAAATGGATTACTGGTGGACAGGATTCATTTAAAATTTGTATTTGGTAACAATTTTACATTGTAGTAACCATAACACAAGCTCTGCTTAGCTTGACGCTAGGTGAAGCTGTGTTGATTGTCCAGCATTATAAAAAACGTAAGCGTATCCGACAAAAGCTCGTGGAAATTATCTTATAAACAAGTAACGGGAAGGTCTAAATAAATAATCTCCTCGCTCGGTCCTAGTTCGATGACTCATTCTGCCCAGAGACAATGTCGTTACTCGTTTATCTAATCTACCTATGTCCGTTTGTATGTTGTCTATGATTGTGTGACGTAATGCGACTAACAGTCTGTTAATAGCATTAACTGTAATCCAGTTTTCAATAATTGGGTGACCGACAAAACAATGCTCGTGTAATGCGATACAATATCATGTAAATCTGGTTTGACATGATTTACGTTCATGCCAGTAACAGTCTTAGGATTTGGCTGTTTTCATGGTCAAATTTTGTAGGCTGCTTTGTTATATAATTTAGATTTATTTATTTATCATTATTAATATTGCTAATAAACCGAAAAATATTAGGGAAATTATTTTATTTGTGAGAGATTACCTCGAGTGCCGAGGGCTTACGCACTATAATAACAAAAAGCTTCAAAATATGGTCGTAGGTACTTTCCCGGACGAATCCCTTGGCCATCTATTCTCAAGGCTAATCAATTCCAAGAAAACGATTTTAACTTGGACAAATGTAACATCTAGTTTTCTCGCAGTGGGCGGCAAATTACAAAGACGAGAAAAATGTTGTCAACCCACGTGGGAAAATGTCCGGACTTCACAAGGAGGGCTGCCACCCCCGTTATTTCCGACGCGACAGGTCGCGTTGGTTGGTTACATCTAAATGGGATTGGCGCAGCATATGGGATTGCCTATAAAAATAAACTTAAATTACACGTACATACTCTGTAACAGTACCTACCTACACGAATAACATACTTACCGGTCTTTGATTTATTTCTGGTTGCTATAATGTTGGTATTTGTATATGTAATGATAATAGTAGTAGTATAAAGTCATAAATAATATTTAGTATAATTTGCTTTTAGGTACCAGAGGCTAGTTTTAAATATTGTAAAACATAGATAAATTTTTTCTTTATGTATCTCATTATAAGTGAACCATGTGTGTTTGTATGAGAATAAAGTTCTTTAAACCTATTGTAATTTGAGAATTAGCCAGCTGAGGTGGCAGTGGGCCGGCCATATCAAATTCAAATTCAAAATATTTTATTTCTTTAGGCTTACAAAATAAGCACTCAGACAACTCATACTATACAGACATCTTACCCAAATTTATTTTAATATAATAATTGTTCGCTTTTTCTTATTTTAGTCAACTGTGTTTTATGTTTTTGTTTTCCAGTTTAATGTATAATTGTTGTGTTTTGTGTGTTCTTGAGTGGAGACCACGACTCGGTAAACGTAGTGTAGGACGCCCTCCGACCAGGTGGGATGACGACTTGCGAAAGACTGCAGGCAGATGCTGGATGCGGCAGGCTGAGGACAGGGCGCAATGGCGCTCATTGGGGGAGGCCTATGTCCAGCAGTGGACTGATATAGGCTGATGATGATGATGATGTATGTGCGTGTCTGAATTCGTTCATAAATGGTTTACTTTAAATTATTATCAAATAAGATTATTCGATTATTATATCTCGCGAAGAACCGATGGCCGCTGGGGCAAACGTCTTTTTGAGTGGAGACCACTCGGTGAACGTAGTAAACGACCTTCGACCAAATATGAAAATCCGATAAAGTTGTCTGTGCGTCCGGACTCTAGGAGTCCTGTAACTCTCATCAGTTGTTTTAACGCATTCTCTGCAGCGCGCCGCCTCAGGTGGACCAACTGAGTCAAGCTGAATGGGGTTACAATCTTATCATCATCATCAGCCTATAGCAGTCCACTGCGGGACATAGGCCTCCCCAATGAGCGCCATAGCGCCCTGTCTTCAGCTTGCCGCATCCAGTATCTACCTGCAGTCTTTCGCAGGTCGTCATCCCACCTGGTCGGAGTGCGTCCTACACTACGTTTACCGAGTCGTGGTCTCCACTCGAGAACACGTTTGCCCCAGCGGCCGTCGGTTCTTCGCAAGATATGGCCATGATCACCGAAAATTTAATTCTATACAGTCCGTATACATTAAGACGTGTCATACATAGGGGCTTCAGATCTGTATCGCTCCAATAAAGAGTCAGGAAGTAGCTAAATAGACACGTTCACTTGTAAACAGTAAGAAATGTTAGCATTGGTTAAAAATTTAAGCACTTTATAACACACTAGCTTTCGCCCGCGGCTTCGCTCGCGTGGTACCACGATAAAAGTAGCCTATATGTTATTCCAGTACACATACTATGTGTGTTCCAAGTTTCATCAAGATCCGTTCAGTAGTTTTTACGTGAAAGAGTAACAAACATCCATCCATACTTACAAACTTTCGCGTTTATAATATAAGTAGGACTAGTTTCTGCCCGCAGCTTCGCACGCGTTGTTTTTTATGGAAACGCTTTACGGCTATTTCTATCCCATAGGTAGCCGATAGCTGATTTATGATATAGAAAGTAGCCTGTGTGTTCCAGGCTTATATATATTCAAATTTATGCAAAGATCAGCCCGAGTCGCTCAGTAGATTTTTCTAGAAGAAGTAACAAACGTCTATCCATTAATCTAATATGCAAAAGTAAAAACTTTTGGGTAGATGGATATATCTTTCTGATATGTTATTCTGTGATCATGGCGCATGCAACAGCCCCATGGTCACGAAATAACATATTATTTATTAAGAGGTAGTATTTACAATTGAGCTAAGAGCTATATCAATACTATCGGTAAGGTTAGACGCTGCGTTGTATAGAGGGTTATTGGTAATTCGACGTATTCCTGTTAGGACGTGATAGGGGTAACTAATTGCGATAATTTTCACCCCCATGCGCATCATGCAAAAGTGAACCATTTTTAAGTTATCATGTTTTTTATCTTTTTTCAAAATAAGTCAAAAGTCATTTGTAATTTAGCCTTATTAAAGTTCTTGCTCGAAGTGACTTCCCCTATTGCGTTCAAAGTCGCATTCTTGTTCTGAGTTGTGACTTAACTACCGAAGTAGTCAAATTCTGCATCCCACTGTATGGCAATGCTGATGCGCTGCGCCAGATACTCACCAGCTCTTGGGTCACGCGTTGTCACCCCGACCAGATTCCCCGAGAATTTATTAATAACCTCGGTACCCCACGGACCTAGAGTCTCGACTTCAAGGGGAGCAAATATGTAGGCTCTGTCGAATAACTAAAGTCCCTGTGAGTGAATTTTTACGACTTTAGTGTTGGCCATGTAAGTTTTAAAAGATATATTTTAAATCGTGTTCCTGACGAAACATGTGTGTGCAAAAACCTACGCACCATATTTCTGCCTGTAGTTACAATTGAAACAACGATAAGAGTGGGCGTTATGACGTCATCAGGGCACAAATAACGTCTAGACCACGTGGTAGTACCTAAACGACTAACGTAAAGTGACGTCAGAGAATTACATTAGGGAGGGTAGGTGTGAATTTTATTGTTTGCGTGGGATATACTTGAATGAAGTGTGCGTAGGTTCCTTATCTTTCATGATCGTTCTGAATTTGATTTTGTGGTATATTTATTGATTATTTTTCTATCCGTAATGGCATAAAAAGGAAGGTTTTGCCCAGCAGTGTGTGGACGAAAGCTGCTGATTCCTTCGAACAACTGATGATAAAAATATACTACTACATAGAAACACAATCATGGTTACACCGTACTCTACCTTTGAGCATTTTCAACATTTTGTGGAGAAGGGCTATGGGATTTACACCCAATAGATAACGACCAGAACACTCGGAGAAAAAATCTGCATATCATACACATAATTGTCCTGAGGCGGGAATAAAACCCGCAACCTCCTGCGGTATGTCTTATATTTATACGAGTATGTAGCCGAATCTTATGTTCCCACGTATCGCTAAAACTTCGAGTCTGTTTTCATCAAATCAAATGACGTATCAATTGATTCGTCTCGAGACCCCGGTGGTTATATACTATGGGACGCCAGCTGAAATTCGGGGTCTAACGAGATGAGAGCAGGGTCTAAGTTAGGGTCAGATATTCCAATGTTAGTAAGTATGGTCGTGTCATCATTGCCAGGGGCTTGTTTGAACTTCCTGAAACTGTTTCTCGAACTTTAATAAAGATTTCTATTCTCAAGTAATCAGCAAAAAAAAATAGTTCAAAATGAAAACCTGACTACATACGTCAGACATCCGATTACCAATACAATTACAACAAACATTATATCTAGAATTAACAAATACTTAGAGAAAGTATAGATCGCTTTTATTTGTTCTTTCTCTGTTTTCCTACATCGATTCTCCAAGATTCCTATTAAATTAATGATTTGGAAAAGTGTTACGTCGCGAAACAAAGCCGCGTAAACCGCGTTATGACTCCTATAACTTGCTATGAACCCATACAATTTCACGCTTTTTGTCTCATCTCTTCCGACCCTACATCCAGGCTCATAAATCTGAAACAGAACCACGCCATTAACTCCAATAAATAACCCTATAAGCACTTTTCAGTTAGTTTCCCGCCTCCGTCCAATTTTCTGGATCCCTGAGCAGCATCAGGTTTCGGGGTGACGGGTGAGACGCAACAGGCTCCCCCATCTTGCCACCCTATTGTAACGTAGATTGAATAGTAATTTCATTTTACCTACACTTTAGCTCGTCTAGTGTGAAATTGAAAGCCTTGGATTCTATTTTCAGACTGTGTGGGAGTTATTTTTAGGCCATTACTCTGGTTGGAAATTAATGCAAGATCGTGGGAGGTTACACACTTTATGTGGGTAGGGTTTTCATCGTATAAAAGTAAATTGGGATGAGGAAATTTCAAATGGAAGGCACTAGTTCCCATAGGACAAGCGCTAAAGTCAGTCTTATGCATACATAGGTGTGCTTGTTTGTTGTTATTTTATTCACATTATTATAAATGAGACAGTTTGTTTGGATGGATGAATAATAATATTTGTTACCAGCTGCGCCACGCGGTTTCACCCGCGTGGTAATAGATATTTTGGATAATATACTATATATCTTTGTGAATTGTAGCCTATGGGTTATTCTGATATGTAAGCTATATTATTGTGAAGTTTCATTAAAATCCATTCAGTAGTTTTTACGTGAAAGAATAACAAACATCCATCCATCCATACTTACAAACTTTGACGTTTATAATATTACTAGGATTTCTTCCAGCCTAAATTATTGTTGTATGTACTACATCTATGGGAAACTATCAGCCTGATAAGCTACAAATAAAACATTTCAATCCATTAATCAGTTCTCATGTGATAGAAATAACCTATAAACGTTTCCATAGAAACAACGCGTGCGAAGCCGCGGGAAAAACTAGTTGTAAATACATATAAAATTAGACTTGTCTGGGTGCTTATTTTGTAAGTCTAATGAAATAAAGTTATTCATTCTGATTTTGATATATATTAGGGGACTCCGGAGTGCCATGTATGGCGCACCGTCTATAAGATTTCTCTAAAGTGCATCTAATATAAGTGATTAAAAATATCACATGACGATAGTCTATACTATCGTAATGTGATTATTAATAATCACTTATATTAGATGCACGATGATGATATTTATATAAAACTTATTAAAAATCTATACTAATCTATATTAGTATAGATTTTTAGTAAGTTTTATCGATTTGTCGGCTTTTGAATCTCTATAAGTTAAGTTAAGCCCACTTCACATTAATTCAGCAAAAAAAAAACTTCTCTCACACATCTACATTCTTACTTTTCTGATTTCAAGGTCATGCAAAAACATTATTTACGTTATTTAATATTTTCTTCATATTTTTCTGTCTTGCGAAATACTGCAGGCAGATGCTGGATGCGGCAAGCTGAAGACAGGGCGCTATGGCGCTCATCAGGGAAGGCCTATGTCCATCAGTGGACTATATGTTGTTGGTGATGATGATGAATATTTTTATAGCATATTTCCAAGTCACAACGTTTCTCATCAAAAGTCCATGTATATTAAAATAAAATGTATAGAAAAGAGGTCACACAAAGTAATTTTCCGGAAGGCATTAGCATGACATGGCGCCTAAACTTCGGGGAGTCTCATCTAGTTAGAAATAAACATTATAATACGGGTTATAATGATCTTTACTTTTATCTTACCCACATCTCCGACGATCTCTGTGGCGCGGTGGACGAAGGTCCGCCTGCGACGCAGGAGGTTACGTTCGATTCCCGCCTCGGGACAAATGTTGTACGATCTGCAGATTTGTTCAGGGTGTTCTGGTTAGTCTGGGCGGACCATCGCCCATCACGCCACAGAGGTCGTATATATGACAGCTCGCGGGCCAATAGTTTGTAGCTTGTGGAAAACCATTTTGTCACTGTAAAATGTATCTTAAGCTAACGAGCTTAAAGCCCACATTTGAATGCAAATTTTTGTGCTACGTGGTAGCGGCGTTGGATTAATGTGCGCAGAGCTAATGCCGCAACCGCCACCGCCGACTTCTAAGTATACGAATAGAAATAAGATATGATAAAGATAGTTTATTGTCAATAGTTAGACCAATAACAATAATTGGGAACATCATCATCATCAGCCTATAGCAGTCCACTGCTGGACATAGGCCATCGTAATACGCACGGTGCCATCTATTGGGAACATCGTTGTGCACTTAACTAACAAAAACACAACATCCCACCCTAAACACATACAATGCCTAACTGCTGTTTCGGTTCGGTTGCGGTTAAAATATACCAAACTAGTTCCTGCCTGCGACTTCGCACGCGCTGTTTCTAAGGACATTTTATAAGGTTATTTCTATCTCTGATTTATAGGATAAAAAGCCTTTGTTTTATTCCACGCCTAGAGCTACCTATATGCAAAATTTCAGCCTGATCCGTTCAGTAGTTTTGGCGTGAAGATGTAAAAAACATCCATCCATCCATCTAAACATCCACACATTCGCATTAATAATATTTGTGTGATGTGATTTCTTAGATGCTTATACTATGAATTGACGGATTCCTTACTCGAGTAATATAACTCTAAATAGCTACTTACTATCTACTACAATTATTGGCTTTAGTACTACTAAGCCTTATAGTGACTAAATACGGGCTAATCCGAGTTTATCGATAACGTACAATAGATTAGGTATAACCTCGCTGATACGTTTTATCGACAAGTAAATTCACTTTATTACAAAGCAATAAGGTTCTTGTTGGTATCAATCACCTCTGTCATTTGATAAGACGTAGCCTTAATTGGAGTGAGGAAGCAATTACTGGATGCTGTCTAGTCTTCTTTGTGTGAGAGGGTAAAAGGTTTTTTTAAATTGAATTTAAACCGCCTCTGTGCGGTTAAACTTTTTTACCGCGTTATTCTTAACACAACCGTGCAATAGTTTTTTTTATAACTTTTACGAAATGTGCTAACGAGGATTTTGTTTTATAATACAATACAAAAATGGTTTTTATTTATAGTAGAGCATATTATGCAGATCCTTACAAAAAGACATTAAATGCTGCAAGTACAATGGACGGTTTTTTATTTGGTTTATATTAACCCTAAGGTACAAATAAGTGGTCGTTAAATATAACAGGTGGAATAACTGGTGAGCTATCAAACTGAAAACCTAGAAAAAATTCTCTCTCTCTCTCTCTCTCTCTCTCTCTCTCTCTCTCTCTCTCTCTCTCTCTCTCTCCACAGATCCAAGCCGTGTTGAGGGGCTACTACTTTCATTTCTTTTCAATTATCTTTTCAAATCACTAAAAATAATTTTCATCGGAATTTTTGGTGAAAATATCCCGAATAAATAAGCCAATTTATTATTGCATAGTTATAATTATAACTTTGGTAAAGTCGTCTTATGTTGTGATCCAAATAAACCATGCTCGTAGCAGCGACTAATTGCTCTATAAATAAAAAATAATAAATATTGCTTAACAATTCACTCAACCTCATTTAGCTCAAAGCTAAGTAGAGCTTGTGTTACGAGTACTTACTAGATAACTGATGTACTCAAAACAATACACATTGGATTGATATTGTTCAAAATACATGGTTTTTGTATTTCTCAAGTTTAAGTAGTATTAAGTTTTATGTACTGATATAAAACAAGAAACACCCAGAGCAACCGGAACAAATATTTGCAGATCGTACTAACATTTGTCCCGAGGCAGGTATCGAACCCGCAACCTCCTGCGACGCAGGCAGACCGCCCGCTGCGCTACAGCGGTCGTCTATGCCATATTCTCCTTCCGCCTACTAAACTTCTCATTACCATTACATTGTAAGCTTCAACTCGCTAGCGACTGGCATTCGATCGAGATAGTGTCGATACAGAACGGTACAGCGAACCGGATACAGAGCCACTATCGCCCGGTGAAAGTAGTTACAAAAAATGCTCCCATTCCTCCACCGGTTGATATTTCATGAGACGTTCACTTGAGACCTGCTTTAGGGAATTCGCGAGGTGATTTTGATGGAAAATGTTGAGTGGGTGCTGCGTGTAGTTAACTTTACGGGCTGTAGGTTTTCAGTGCGGTTTTGACGGTTAAAGATTAATCGTACACTAGATGCGCCCCGCAGCTTCGCCTGCGTGGAAATCTACGTGTGAAATGGTTTATAAACCTTCCTCTTGAAACACTCTTTTTTTTTTAAAACCGTATCAAAATCCATTGTGTACTTTTAAAGAACGCACGGGTGCAAATGCACGTATTATATACATATAAAAATTCCTCTTGAAGCACTCTATCTATTAAAAAAACCGCATCAAAATCCGTTGCGTAGTTTTAAAGATCTAAGCATACATAGGGACAGACAGACAGCGGAAAGCGACTTTGTTTTATACTACGTAGTGATGTCATCGTTTAAATTTCATTAAAACCTTTAGGCTTTCGTTTCATTTTACAGTGGAAAACTGATTTTTGCGGAGATTTCTGGGAATTTCAAGAAATTTAACTAAATCCACATAATGACTGTGTATAAAATAACAATAATACAACGAAGATTTGTTATTTAATGATCTCTATTCCCGGAAAACCTAGCGAACTATGCAAACACACAAACCTATGTTCCCGGCTAAAGTTATTGGCCATTTCTTCACGTCTCATAACCAAACATGTAGGAAACGGATGTAGCTCTCTAAAATATTAACAGCTTTGTGTTACCTAAGCTTCGGAATGTCAAATCTAGATTCTCAGAAGCGAATCCTAATCCTACTAATATTTTAAACGCAAAAGTTTGTATGTTTGGATGTTTCACGCAAAAATAACGGACGGATCGGGCTGAAATTTTGCATACAGGTAGTTCCAGGCCCGGAATAAAACAAAGGCTGCTTTTTATCTCATAAATCAGTTTCCATGGGATAGAAGTAACCTTTAAAAAGTTTCCATAGAAACAATGCGTGCGAAGCTGAAGGCATAAACTAGTAATGTTATAAAGGCGAAAGTTTGTGCCGTTGTTGTGAAATATTTGTGTAAAATAACGACAGACCTACTGAAAGGTTTTTTCAAAAATTTTGCACTGATAGGCTGTGTTCCTAGATTATCATCAGGCTATTTATTATACCTACCGAAACAGCGTGCGAAGCCGAGAGCAAAAGCTAGTTTTACTATTATGTTGCATATGCGGTGAATGTATTTCTGATACTTTTCGAATAAACGGCCTCGCCTTCAATCAAGAACGACCGATACAGCTATAACCATAACCAACGTAATTCTGTTGCATATTTCGAATACACGACCCTTTTTATGTCTGCAAACGAATTACCTACTTTATTTGTTATTTGCAAACGAAATACATACTTGCAATCATCGTAATTTCATGTAATCGTGTAAGTAAAGCAAGCTATTTTGGGATTGCCACATTCGAGACAGTAAATTAAAATCAAAAGCTCCACGTGTAATATCAAAAATAAATACACAAATATGTATGTTTATTTTATGTATGTTAAACTAAGGTATATATGTATTTTATATGGGCCGTAGTTTTGTACTAGACTAATGTTGCCTGAAATAAATTAATAATTATAATTATTATATTTCCTTGACCTCGGGCCATAGAGGTGGAGCCAAAGCCAACAGCATAGAGGCCCTTTAAGAGGGTTAATATAAAGGCAAGTCTACATTAGGCACAAATATTATTGAAACTTGCAACAACTACACACATCACTAAATAATTATAAATTATTTAGTAATGTGTGTATGTACAAAAATATGTAATTTTAGTATAAGTAGTTATAACATCGCCTTAGGGCTTAATAAAAAACCCTGTAATGATGTTACTATCTCAATAAATTAACGGGCATCATCCAAATTATTATTATTGTTACACATATTCATACGGAGAGGTTGGATTTTGTGTCGCAATTTCAATTATTTCTCACATATGAAATGTCGTATACCAAGAGAAAGCTGCTAGCTAATTGGCCTAATAAATTCCTATGAAATGTCGATTGATTCATGTATTAATTTAAATCTACGGGTCGTTATCACAAGTGCTTGTTGCCACCATAAATATAACTGTAGTCGGAGTGGGCTAGCGGCTGCCATTGTTCTCGGATGCTCACACGCACATGAACAGAACTATGATAAAATGTTTTGATTAAGCTAGGTACCTACCGCTCGCAGTTTTTATATGGGGCCTATTTGGCTACCAAACTAATCGCTTCACTATAAAATGAAGTATATAAGTGTAGAAGAACGAACCCTAAATTATTGTGCCCTGTGGTTTTTATGCATTACAGAATGCATAAAAACCACAGGGCACAATAACCCACAAGATACTACACCTAAGAACTATACCTGTATGCATAAAATCACAATAAATGATATGAATATGATATGAAATGGTAACGTCACAGAATGACAATTTTGTCATTCTACCATACTGTATGAAAAAAACCAGGGGACTCCAACGTCTGGTCTCCCAAGCTAACATAAGATGCACGTGGTACACCCTGCTAGATAACGAACTAGGGTCTGGTGAAAATATCAGTCCATCTCCATATTTGATAACTCATTAATTTTACAATTATTTTCCACTACTTGACACTGACAGAAAAGTGTCTAACAGTTGCCATTATCAAAGAATCATCAACAAGGACGCGCGTCAAAACCTAAAAGTATCAAGATGACGGACACTGGCAGAATTGCGTCAATCCAGACGCAGAGCCATCTAGGAAGAAGTTGAAGTTAAAACAATTATGTCAATCTCTCTGTGCAAATAGAACTGCACGCACTATCGAAGGTTTCGTTCATCTGAAGCCGGGTACAGATCGGTAACAGGGCGTAATGTAACGTGTCACACAGCGGGCGTTCGTGTCGTGCAGTCAGGATGGGGAAAAAAGGGGCTCGCAACAAGCATCAAGACGGCATTTTCATTGACGTCATGATCAAATACATAAAATAGTCTCGTAACTGATTCTGTGACGATACTACTGTCATAGTAAAGCTAATGGTTAGCAGAATTGGGCCCCAGCACCTCTGTACCTACGTACAGTCATCGGAACAGCTCTGACAATATTCAGGCAATATATTATGAGAGTTATAGCAGCTACCGCGCTGTTAAAATATTGCCATGAAAAGGCAATATGAGAAAATACAAGGTTTTAATATATGAGAAGCTTCTGCCGCGGCTTTGTTTATCCTACACTCTGGCCAAACCTAATACACAATGTTTGCAAACATTGCCCCCATACTTAACCTAAAAATTACTTTCTTGATTTTGATTTTTCACAGAAGTTGCACTACTTGTTGATTTAGGTTCTATACCAAATATTGTTGACTCATGGTTTTTCCAAGTGGATGCCACAAAGATAATTTAGGATTGTTGTACTTACAGTAAGTTGTTTACAAACATTGTACGTACATTGAAAATGGCTCAAGTATAGATAATAACCTAGTAGCCTACATGTTGACATTCGACATCCAGAACTAGGTATGTGCAAGACAACTCAAAGCAAGTTTTCTATAATATGCAACAGCAAAAGTTTAATAGGTATTTTAATTGTATTATTTTTACTGAATTTTTTGTTTTTGATTTTTATTTGTTGATTAACTTAATGCAGATTTTATTGCTTCTTTTTAATCGACGTTCGTATGTGATTTGTACAACTTATTTAAGTGATTAGTTGGTTATGTATGACCGTTCTAAATAAATATAAATCTAAATTAAAATTCAAAAAATTTACAAATGACACAACGCAGACGAACAATTTCGATAAGAAACTATGAAAGGGAACATCCTATTGCGCGACTGCACTAAAACAGCAGAGCAATAAAATCGCACAATTATTACTTTCATCGCATTTATCACGAACATTCCCGAGCGATTTTTTCTTTTTTGTTCGTTTCTCGAGGCATTACAATGTGTACTATAAACTAAGGATCGGCGCAAACTACCCACTTATCATCAAACACTGACCACCAGGCTTGGTAATACAAAAAATTGGCCGTCTCGATCGGAAATGCAGGAAATAGAATACTAATATTCTACTCAGTTAGCAATAATAGGCATAGAGCAACTTTCTTTATGCATTTTAAGCAGAATTAACTTTACATCCAACATCTCAGCAAGCACTGGAGGATGTTATCCCCTTATCTCTATTGGTGGAATTTTTAGTTCATCCGAGTGATGAGCTCTTTATTACTTTACCTATAAAAATGGCTGAATTTTGATGAATAAGGTAACAAAATATTCGGCAAAAATCCTCTTATAATCTTAGCTACATGTTGTAGTTTTTTCACTCTCATTTTGCGAATAAAGTTAAAAAGCGCAAACCGAGTCGGGTTTTTGTAATTTTCAATTTAATTACTTTTATGGCTATGTCAACAGAAGAAAATAAACGACACAAACAAGCGGTTACTTAAAGTCGGATTTTTATCAGAGTTTTTAATAAATTGCATTGTATAAAGATCTGTTTGCAGCCCGCATGCACCGATCCTTAAATTAATTAAAATGTGGAACAATGACTAAAGCTAACGCGACACAAATCACGTTATGTCGTGTGCGATATTTTATGGCTTATGCAATGATCGACTTTTAGAATCAGGGCCCCGATTCCGAGGCAACGTTGGCGCTGACTCTTCTTCTCTACTTACTGTAGACACTATCATCTTCCCAACTATCCATCTCTTTTCAACGCTACTTGATGCAGAAGAGACTATAATCTTCTTGACTCTATACTTTTCGAATTGAAATTTATAAATGCTAGAAAGCCCATAGAAGTGACCCATTAAGCCTGGCAAGGTGGCAGAGGGAAACTATTCTAATTTAGTTTCGATATATTATCATGCAACTATGAAAGGGAACATCTTATTGCGCGACTGCACTAAAACAGCAAAGCAGTAAATTCGCATAAATATTACTTTCATCGCATTAATCACGAACATTCCCGATCGAGTTTTATTTTTATTGTTCGTTTCCGAAACGGTTGCCTGAGAAAAGTCATTTAAAACGGGATATTTACCAATAATGATTTGATTTTTGAGTTTTCTAATATTTCGGCACAGTTTCATGCGCCATGATCACGGAATAACTGAAGGCACTGCGAGTTAGTTTTTGCCTCAGAGTCAGGGCCTGGGAGTCGAACCGGTTGGCTGTTGCATCACCACGCTCGCCTATATGCCATGTGAGAGGGTGTGTGGCTGCCTGCAATAGCTGAACTGGTCTATTAATATCGCATCCGGTTTCTGCAATACGTATACCTAGAGCTTTGTTTTTCATCTTAACGTTTATGACCGATGCGCGGCGGGCGAAGGTCCGCCTGCGACGCACGAAGTAGCAGGTTCGATTCCCGCCTCGAGACAATTGTTTGTACGTTCTGTAAATATTAGTTTCGTTTTTAATTTAATGAAACCGATATTAAATATCAATATAAAAAATATTACTGTCATGTCTGTATGTTTATAATAAAAAAATATGTTCGATGAATCAATTAAACTAAAAAACATGTTTTGGTCGTATCTACTTCCTAGATTTTAATAAATTTTATCAAAATAAACATTATTTGTAGAAAGATAAAGTTAAGATTACACGATTCAACAATTAGGATAAGATATAATAATATTATCCACTTCAAAAAAGGTTGTAAATGAACTACATCATCATATATGTACATAATACAACATCCATCTACATAATACCTGCATACATAAATAGTACAATAGATGTACAATAGAGATCCTACGTATCACCTTTAAAGATTACACTACACATTTTTTTTACATTACTTTTTTTTTTCTAAAATAAGACTTACGGTGAAATGAGTCCCAAAACCCACGTTTTGACTTAACGGAAAATCAATTTTAAAGGAACAAAACACCTATTTTTCGAAATATTTTGATGAGGATCAAAAGTTTAGGATATTTGTTAGTAAGTTATGGGAGCCGAAACACGATTGACTAAATTTGACTCGATAGAAAAAAATGGTAAAGTTTCCTCTTTTTTATCTTCATTTTTACAGAGATATCTACTACGGGAAAACCAGTTTTATTTGCTAGTTATTTAATATTATTTTAATGAAATTTCTTTTACTCTACGTGTTCCCTAATAAATACTTTAGACAATTATGGTTTTAGTTTTTTGAGAAACAGTATTATTTTAGAGCAATAACAAATTTTAAAATAAAAAGCAGTGAAATGCGCACGGGCCGATCATTCTGCCGCTCTTGCCTCCCTTTCTCGCCTTCCCCGTGCGGCGTTCGTTCGTCCTTGTCTCGAAAAGACGAACTCATTTCGCCTTAAAATCAAAACAGTTGCACACTAATTTAGAATTAAGAATGTATAATTTTCAGTAATAAAGCCTATATTTTATATACTTATAGGTACTTAAGATTTTTGAGGTTTTCTGGGCCGTCTTGAACCCGCTTTCGGCTTGACATTGAGTTTCAGGACACCCTGTATACAATAATATCCTATCCTACTAATATTATAAAAGCAAAAGTTAGTAAGTATGGATAGTTGTTTGTTACTCTTTCACGTAAAAACTGTACAGAATGGATTTTAATGAAACTTTACAATAATATAGCTTATACATCAGAATAACACATAGGCTATAATTTATAAAGATATATTGTATGTTATCCAAAATATCTATGACCACGCGGGTGAAACCGCGGGTATAAAAATATAACAATGAACAAAACAAAGATAATGCTTACCGCTTTTAATAAATTATAATGTACAATACATTTGTGCAAATAAATAGTTATGTTTTATGGATGTTTTAACCTTACGAGAAATATGCGGGTCTTTGCTTTTAAATGTCATGCGTTTTAAATTATAAATGACAAAAACAATTATTTCTGTATGCAAAGCATTTGTATTGTCTATGGTAGAAAATAGAAAACATATCTCGCCATCCAATGCGTAAAATATTTAAAATTATATCCTTCAACCTCAATAATTTACGCGATTTTCAAAATCGGACCGATTTGGTTCATTGATAACGATGTCGACGAACATACAAAAAAGTATATATACAGCCAAACATAGAACCTCCTTCAATTTTGTTTTTAGTTTCCTAAGTAAAAAACATACACACACCTCTAGAACGTCTAGAACCTATAGAACCTCCTTCGGTTTAGTTTTTCGTTTCGTCGGTTAAAATAATTCCACACATAGAACCTCCTTCACTTTTCTTTTTCGTTTCGAACATCCTCCTCCTCTTTTGTTTTTCGTTTCGTCAGATAAAAATAAGAATCGTTTGAAAAACTGAGTGAGACAACTGCTTATCAAAACTACAGAGCCTAAATTTAGGACAAAAAAGCCTCAATTTAGATTTTCCATCGATTGCACGTACCTAGGTAGGTAAGTGTACTCGTTAAAATAAAGTATATCCAAGTACCTAACGGTAATCACTGCAACGAAATGGAAACGTCGGAAAATAAAAAAACAAGGTACGTGAAATTCCCGATAAATGACCCTCGTAACCTATTTATTGTTGAGCTACTTACAGACTGTTTAAAACAGTCTGGGATTCAACTGTGTCAATTGTAAATACTGGTACAAATTGGTTTATATTCTATAATTGGTTGAGTAAATACATTTACTGTGCTTTCGCGCGGTATGATTCGACTTTCTAATATTTTTTGGCAATATGTACCTAGCTCTATCTAGAAGATGTTTAGTCATTGGTGTGGTAGAGAAAGTTGTCTTTTTATTCGACGAATACAGATTGATTGGATACATTTGAAGTTTCTTAAAGTTACGCGATCAGAATACATTTTATTCGATAGACAGCCGGGTGATAAAATATTAATACCCATGAACATTAACATACTACTTCCTACTAATATTATAAACGTGAAAGTTTGTATGTATGGATGTTTGTTACTCTTTCACGCAAAAACAACTGAACGGATCGGGAAATTTGAAAAAAATTCATAAAGGTAGTTTTAGGCCCGAAATAAAAGCTACTATTTATCCCGTGCATCAGTTCCCTTGGAATATAAATAACCTTTAACGTTTCCATAGAAACAACATTTTAAACATATCAACACACAGCCGAGCATAAAACCTAGTCTTTTTAAGTCGTTTGAAAAAGTCAGGAAGAAAACCTATGTATGCCTTAGGCTCGATGCAAATTAGTGAGTGGTCATCGGCCATGAAGACTCATCGGCAGTCGAGGCGCGAGTTCAGCGACCGGGTTCGGCAGACGCCCGTTCGTTGCCTTCTCTATTCGCTATTTGTCAGAGGCACCAAGGTGACGGTCATGGCATGTGTGAATCGATGGTATTGACTGACACCCACTTAGAAATTCCTGAGATTGTTAGGCAAATAAACTGCGGAGATAGAGAAAAAACTCGCTGCTGTTATACCTGCGAAGTATTTTTTTCTGGAAATTCCATTGCTTTGAATAACTATAAAAAAGCTTAAATATAATGTTTTCCTAAATTCAGCCTGGTTGAAATAAACACCAGTTATAGTCCAATAGATTTATGAATATACTCGCTGCGCCCCGCGGTTTCACCCGCGTTGTGATATATTTTTTGGATAATTTTTAATTTAATTTAAATAAAATATAGGATAATATACAATATATCTTTATAAATTGTAGCCTATGTGTTATTCTGATGTATAAACTAAATTATTGTAAAGTTTCATTAAAATCTATTCAGTAGTTTTTACTTGAAAGAGTAACAAACATCCATCCACCCATCCATCCATTCTTACAAACTTTTGCGTTTATAATATTAGTAGGATATTATTGGACACAGAAATAATCTTCAAAAGAAAGAATAAGCGACAATGGGCGGTCCTTTCGCTCGAGAGCGATCTCTCCCGGTTAACCATAAGTCTTATAATTTTAAGTACCATAATTTTCACAAGCTACGCGACGTAGATGAAATGAAATACAATATTTATTCTGATAGGTATAGGAAAAACTGATAAGAGGAGATGCGAGATCTTCTATTAGTTTAGTCCAAAGGCGACAGGTAACTTCAGGCTGGTAGATATATACGACCCTGCTAAAGTTATTGCCAATGTTAGTGGTAGGTATGTAGGTTTACGAGTAATAATAAATTGGTCTCTGCGTGAAGCCAGTTAGACGACCGAGGCTCATGGCGTCTAGAACAAGTGGATCGGCTTGCCGTTGGTACTACACGTATATACCATATTCTGCTTACTTTGGGGCCAGCTTTATTATCCTACTAATATTATAAACGCGAAAGTTTATAAGTATGGATGGATGGATGGTTGTTTGTTACTCTTTCACTTAAAAACTACTGAATGGATTTTAATTAAACTTTAAAATAATATAGCTTATACATGAGAATAACACATAGGCTACAATTTATAAAGATATATTGTATATTATTCAAAATATCTATCACTACGCGGGTGAAACCGCGGGGCGCAGCTAGTAAGTAATAAAATCACAAACATTATGTATAATAAATAAAACTTAGGTTTTTGTTTGGTTTCACCCGCGTAGTAATAGATATTTTGGATAATAGATAAATTGCTGAGGCAGAGTCATTTACAAGTAACTTGACTTACACTTCTCATATTTTAATTTATTTATTTATTACAAGGAAAACCTGTACACATACAAATGATATAAAAGAAGTCAAAGCAACCCATTTCATCCATCCTTACAAACATTCACATTTTACAATATTCTTGTGTTTTGTCCCCAGGAGATGCAAGATGTACTGGACGACGACTCGGACATGGGCGACTGGATGATCGAGCGGGACTCGAAGCTGGGCGTGGTGCTCCACGACCGGCTCATGACGGACGCGGCCCTCGGCGCAGCCCCCATCAAGACGGAACACTCCTACAGCCTGCACTCCGACAACGAATCGGAACCCTGCTCGCCGCATCATACCAAAGTTGACGGTGAGATTATTTACTCTTAGAATTCAGATAGATAGATAGAAAACACTTAATATACCATATAAAACTGAAATAAATACTTACAATATATGAAGTATAAAGGGCGGCCTTATCGCTGAGGCGGTCGCAGCGTAAAAATTGACTAATCCAATTCAAGCAAGGGATGTCGTAACTAGGTAAATTTAGTTCTAATAAGGCATGTCCTAGTTTTGTAAGTATTGTTCACACGGCGCGGCGTAGGTACTTGTTTTTATTCGTCACCGCGATCGCTCGTATACTAAGTAATAGAAAGATTAATTATTGAGCCAAGTTCTACTTCGAAGATAAATCTTTTCACGTATATCCTTTGTTTATCGCATGAGCCAAGTTCAGTGTCATCTTTATCATACCCCGTGTTTAATGTCATTTGCCCCGCTGGTAATCTAATCATCTTAGGCTCCGCGCAAATGGGCCACCGACCACAGCCACCGGTGGCTGTCGCGCGCTACCACCACATACGATACATACGCTGTAGCTAGTGGCCGCCACCGGCTACACGTATGCGGCGCGTCTATACAAAATATATGAAAAAGTATGTTAAGTGGCTGTCGCTGGCCACCAGTGGCTGTGGTCGGTGGCTCGTTTGCGCGGAGCCTTACCCATTTCACAACCGTGACTCACACGCTTTTGATGCAAGTTTGTTCAAATGTCTGGTATATCATGTATGTCAACCTAATTCTAATTTAAAACGGAATGTCAAGAAAGTACCTAGATTATTTTTCTTATGGCGACAGGTAAAGTCACAATGGTAAGGGATCGAGTGCATTGATCTAAGATTATGTCATGCTGATTGGCATGAGATTTATCGGATAGGAATTCGTTTTCAGAGTACATAATATCATTTTTTTTAATTCTTCATATTATAAAGGGCTTTAAAGCAAGCCGGTTTTTATAATTTTTTTTCGTCTTTAATTATAATTGATTTTATTAAATCAGGAAGCCGTATAAATAAGTAAACAGTGGCGAACAAGGCGAACCATAGAGTATCTTTTTAAAGTGTAAACTACATTATGTTATCTGTTTAAATTAGTTTTGTTTTATAATTATTTTTCTATACTTATGTCTACTTATTTATTATCTTCATAAAGTCGTCAACCTACTTAGCTTCATAACTTAATTTTTTTTATTATCTTTCAGCGGAAACTTTTAATTAGCCGTCAGCAAACATACACTGGGTCTTTCCAGGCATGTTCTATGTTTGTACCTCAATTGTAAACCTAGCTGTAAGTTTCTCCAAAATTTTGTAAATAAATAAATAAATCTCAACTAGTCCTATGTTTGTATTTTGCCTATGTATATTATGTTTGACATATGTATAAGAAAATTCTTATCAGTAAATAAATGAACTGTTGCACTCTGATGGAAGTATGAAGGTAGACATTGAAATAACACTGAAGTATTGGTTCGGTAAATAAGCGGCGCTCATTGGGGGAGGCCTATGTCCAGCAGTGGAATAATATGGATGATGATGAAATAAGTCACCATTTTGAAAAAAAATAACTACAAGCGTGAAAATATTTCGGTAATTTCACAGCAATGTTCGCTGTTAACATGATAGTAAACGGCGTGGATGATGAGGATGACTCGTATTTGGCCGCGAGTAATGCAAATATAATGCAGCTTGTCTATTATTTATCGATATTTTTGTTGATTGTAATCTTGTAGGTTATCTGTTTTCTTTCTGTATCTATTCTTTGCTTGTTCACATTTTTTATGTTACTAATATTCTTCTACACGTGAAAACCTCTTAATAGCCTTCTGTTTCTATGTTCTTGTTTTTTAATTTACTGTGTGCTGCTGGTTTTCCTTATAATAAATAAATAAATAAATACTAAAGTATTTATTTTAAGCAGTACAGCTATTATTATTATGGTGTCATTTATTGACGTCACTCGAACAACAACTTGATTTCGTGGCGCAGTTAGTTCGCGCATTCCCGTACTGATGAAATATCGCGAGTTCAAGTCCCGCTGAAATTGAAAACGCCGTGTGGTGGCTGAGAATTTGCACCACCACAACTCTTCCCGCGGGTGTCGTAAGGGGCGACCTAGGGATATCCACCGGGGTGGCAGCAGCGCCTCCTGCAAAACACTTAAACACAATTACCACCGAACTGCGGTCCCCAACCCGCATGCCCAGCGTGGTGACTATGGGTATTACTCCCTCATGGGATAAAGCCAAAAAGGCGCTTATGAGGAGGAGGAGGCCTACGTCCAGCCGTGGACCAATATAGACTGTACCAATATAGACTTTGTATATATGTACCAACTAGCGGACCGTCCCGGCTTCGGCACCGGGGATAGTGTAGCTTCCCAACGGTTAAAGAATTTTTCAAATCGGTCCGTAGTTTCGGAGCCTATTCATTACAAACAAACAAACAAAAAATCAAACCTTTCCTCTTTATAATATTAGTATAGATATAGACAAATTAGGATCTTGTTAGGTAAGGTTGGTGAATCTTGTAAGGTTACAAGAAGATTCCCATTTTTAGGGATCCGTACTCAAAGGGTAACACGGGACCCTATTATTGTTCTATGAAAGAAGTAGAATAGATGGACGGTCAGACTCATTGCATACAAAGTAAGGGGTTACTTTGTATGCAATGAGTCTGACCTAAACATACGACACAATATTAACGATAGATAAACATTACGCGGACGTCGGCATAATAACAGCTTCATGAGTGTTAAATGCATTGAACACACGCACAAAGTATAATAACATTCTGTTCAGCCGCCGTTTATAGTATACTAGTTTCTGCCCGCGACTTCGCACGCGTTTCTATGGAAACGTTTTAAGGTTATTTCTATCCCATGGGAACTGATAGATAGATAGATAACACTTTATTACACCCCACAAAACAGAAAATAATACAGAGATAAAAACTAAAGGTAGAAAGGGAGGCCTTATCGCTGAGAGCGATCTCTTCCAGGCAACCTTGATTTATGGGATTAAAAGCCTATGTTTTATTTTTGGCCTACAACCGGAATTTTACGTACAGGTATGTAAGTAAAATTTCAGCCCGGTCCGTTCAGTAGTTTTTGCGTGAAAGAGTGACAAATATCCATACATACAAACTTTTGCGCTTATAATATTAGATATCCATCACACTGGTAATAAAAATGCGAAAGTTTGGATGGATGTTTGTTACTTTTTCACACCAAAACTACTAAATGGATCAAGCTGAAATTTTGCTTAGGTAGATATTATGGAGGTGCTGGAATAACCGAGGCTTTATATAGGCCCAAAAGCCGCATGCAAAAACTAGTCTATTCTTTACTAATATTATAAAGAGGAAAGGTTTGATTTTTTGTTTGTTTGTAATGAATAGGCCCCGAAACTACTGGACCGATTTGGAAAATTCTTTCACCGTTGGGAAGCTACACTATCCCCGGTGAACATAGGCTATATTATAATTTCAAAAAAGTTAGGGTTCCGTACTAAAACCGTGCGGAGCCGGGAAGGTCCGCTAGTGGTTTATAAACAGGGCAAATGCTAGTTTATCTTTGTCATAAAAATTTAGTTAAGTGGGCAAGATGGGATTTAAATGAAATGAGAAATTGTTACGTTCCAAAGCAGATAGGGCTATTAAATTAAAGTGACTTTGTAATGTGGCGAAGAGATTCACCTCGACCTTTAATTTAAGTGTGTATGAACCTTTGCAGTATGTAATTATAAACATAAACAGCCGACAAACATGACGACCGATGTGGCGCGGTGGGCGAAGGTCCGCCTGCAACGCAGGAGGGTTCGATTCCCGCATCGGAACAATTGTGTGTACGATCTGCAGATATTTGTTCTGGGTGTTCTGGTTGTTTTCTATGTATAATAAAAAATATCTATCTTTGTAGGTAATATATTGTATTATGTATATCAGTTATCTAGTACCCATAACACAAGCTCCGCTTACCATTGGGGCTAGATAATGCTGTGTGAATTATCCAGCATTATTTATTTTATATTAAAATATACAAAAAAAAATAGCCCACTGCTGGACATATGCCCTTTCCCTGATCAGCGCTTCATTGCATTAATGGCATAATCTTTTCACTGGGTGGGTTTTATCTCGCAGTTCAGAGGTGGATCTGTTCTATCGAAGGCGCTTATAGGCATGTCCAATGTACATTGTACATATTAGCGCTGCTCTACATAGATAACGACCTCTGTGGCGCGGTGGGCGAAGGTCCGCCTGCGACTCAGGAGGTTACGGTTTCGATTCCCACCTTGGACAAATGTTTGTACGATCTGCAAATATTTATTCCGCGTGTTCTAGATGTTTTCTAATTAAAAATATATATCTAGTAGTGTATTGTATTAAGTTTATCAGTCATCTAGTAGTCTAGTACCCACAACACAGGCTCTGCTTAGCTTAGGACTAGATAATGCTATGTGGATTGTCCAGCTCTATTTATTGACGAACCCAGGGCACCTACTCTACACCTCTCTACTATGATCTGATAGACCAGTAATGCTTTATTATAGGTGATAATTGCCACTTAGCACCTCGGAATAGGATCAGTACGGTCGTTTGCGTGCTCGTTCGAATTCTCGAATGCATTCGTGTTAATCAACGTATTATCTTCAATGTATACATCGGTGGGAAGGGAAGGCCCGCATCGGTGCGTGCTAGAAATCAACTGGCGCAAGTTAATGAGTCAATCATGCGCGTTGCGTCCCTGTTCAATATTCAATTATGTAACCGTAGAAACGGCGGTGGAACAGTTCTTTGCAGCGGGTAATAAAATATCTTTGGTTGCCCTATCTCTATGTTGTTGCTTTCAAACTTTGTAAAGTAACTTTCAAACTTCGACCAATCAAATCAAATTTATTTATTACATAAAATACATGTTATAAAAATTGTTATAATATAATGGAATGACACAATGTATTCTGCCCTATTGGGCGTGCAATAGCATTTTTCTGTCAATAGTTCAGTCACTTTCCTCCGAAACAACGCACAAAGTAATGCCCTTATAGACTCTGCAGTTTATTCATGTAAGGTAACTTTCAAACTTCGACCAATGTAAGGTATAATAACTTTCAAACTTTGACTTTACGGTATTTTCAAGTAGGTACCCTTCCTATCTAATTAACCGTTTAAAACTTTATAGTGATGATAAACAAAAAACTACCGGCAATATTTGATAATTAAATAAAAAAATCGAAGTCGGCATGCATGCCTGCTTCCCTCATTCATCTGATCGCCTGCATAATGGGCGTGCTACATGCCCCATTATGCAGCGGGAACTTATGCGGCATCAAATTAGCCCAATTTCAGTAACCGCGTGAATATAATGCGATGTTTCTCATCGTATACTGAATTCACAGCTTGCAACATTGAATAATAATAATAATGCTGGACAATTCACACAGCATTATCTAGCCCCATGGTAAGCAGAGCTTGTGTTATGGGTACTAGATAACTGATATACATAATACAATACATTACATAGATATTTTTATTATACATAGAAAACGACCAGAACACCCGAAACAAATATCTGCAGATCGTACACACATTTGTTCCGAGGCGGGAATCGAACCCGCAACCTCCTGCGTCGCAGGTGGACCTTCGCCCACCGCGCCACATCGGTCGTCAATATCGTTGAATATACAGGAAGATAAAGACCCTAGAGCAAGTATGATGCATTGAGTTCGAATCTAAACTTTTTTGAGCCCAAATTTGTTCAAATCTTGACTTCCTTCTTACACCTTTGTTATAAGTATGACATTAAGGTTAAAACCAAAGAGTTGTTATCCTCTCATGACCATAGAATAAGAATAGGACAAAGCAATGACAGGTGGATAAAAACTCTTTGGTCGAAAATCCCAGAAGAATAATCGTGGACGAAGAAAATCAGAGTAACTTGTCAAAGTCAATATTTCATTTTGTCACAGTTATTGTATTCTCTTTTGTCACTATTCGGTATTATTGTAGTTATTTTATTCTTGGGGTGTAAGGTGGACTCCAACATCTCGTCTCCCAAGCCAACCTAACCTGCACGTGGTACTACAAGGCTCTGGTGAAAATATCAACAATTTTCATAATTTGATAACTCATTAATTTTACAATTATTTTCCATTACTTGACACTGGCAATTGCCATTAACAAAGAATCATCATCATCAAGTCTCTTAGGTCACTTTTAGGTATTATTATAGTTATCGTATTCTCTTTGTATAAAATTATTACATACCTAATGTAATGATGTTTGACTGGAGCTTAAGGATCTTGAACAAAGTTAACGTAAAACGATTTTATCCCATTTCAGACATGGAAGACGAATGCTACCCAGCCATGCCAGCATCAGCGTGGAGCAGCCGGCGGCGGTGCAGCGACTCCCCAATGCGGGAGGTGAAGGAAGAACCCAAGTCAGAACCCGACTCACCCGCCTCGTCGTGTCCGCCGTCGCCCGCGCCGCCACTCACACACCTCGACTATGTCATTGATCACACGGTAAGAATCTTGACTATGTTATTGAACCCAAGTCAGAACCCAACATTGGCTATGTTAATGATAATACGATAAAAACTTCATCTTATTGACTGCAAAGACAGAACCTTGGCTATGTTATTGAACACACTGTTATATGAACTTATGAATATGTTTTAAGCACACGGTACGAAACAGTCTTGACTATATTAACGCCATACGCTGATCAGCGGTAGCTGAAGCTGGCACTGAACGCACTAATTAGCTTGGATAAATATTTAAAAAAATGTTTTTTTTTTTGCATTGATACCTACAAATCATTCTGAACTCCACATCATACTAGTAATACCTACTTATTGTAGAATTTGTATCATGGACCTCCATAATCATACGTCTGAGTTTCTTTGTGAGTTTTTAAAATAACTTTCAAAGCAAACAAAATATGTAAGAACGCACAAGGTAAATTTATAACCATTAGTTAGCTCGGCTCCACCGTGACTAGCATGCTCAAACAGAATAGTCATTTCAATGACCCCAAACAAAAAATACAATAAAAAATCTTCAAAGTAAAGGTCAATAGAGTTTAATGTAGCCCACTTTGCAACTTTCACCAGTCGCTTGTTTATCTCAACGAGAGAGATAAAAGATAATTATGCCCATAATTACTGTAGATAATCGTTCGGTTTCGGTGAGAATTTAGCGGGAACTCGCTAAAAGAATCTGCCGAAAAAGCCCGAGGAAAATCTTTGAGTAGCCGGGGCCGAACTCAGCTAACGAGTCGCTGTACTATGACAATGGATATACATATATATATATATATATATCGTCGGAGAATTATGTCCCCAAAGCAAAATATCTAACCTACTATGAAAGTAAATGAAATAAACAAACCTGGCTGTATCTTCATCGGTAAAATATCGACGAAGTTGTGGGCTACGGCTAGTTACGAGTACATCTAATATTATATTAGTTTTCCGAAAATTTAATAAATAAATAAATGCGAAAGTTTGGATCTTTGGATGGATGGATGGAATTTTGTTACTTCTTCACGCTAAAACTACTGAACTTACTCTGTAACGTTAATGTTAACATATCGAGAAAGTATATTAAGACCTTAATCAGAAGTACCAGTAAAACATTTAAGTGAACAGTAAAATGTGATACGCGAATGTAGGTACGACTGGTTTCTTTTTCACTTCTTCGACAAAACATTTAAGTGAACAGTAAAATGTGATACGCGAATGTAGGTACGACTGGTTTCTTTTTCACTTCTTCGACAAAACATTTAAGTGACCAGTAAAATGTGATACGCGAATGTAGGTACGACTGGTTTCTTTTTCACTTCTTCAACAAAACATTTAAGTGAACAGTAAAATGTGATACGCGAATGTAGGTACGACTGGTTTCTTTTTCACTTCTTCGACAAAACATTTAAGTGAACAGTAAAATGTGATACGCGAATGTAGGTACGACTGGTTTCTTTTTCACTTCTTCGACAAAACATTTAAGTGACCAGTAAAATGTGATACGCGAATGTAGGTACGACTGGTTTCTTTTTCACTTCTTCAACAAAACATTTAAGTGAACAGTAAAATGTGATACGCGAATGTAGGTACGACTGGTTTCTTTTTCACTTCTTCGACAAAAATTTTTACTGAAAAGTAAAATAATTTTATTTGATGATACTTTATAGTATAAAATTTGTGATTATTTTGAGTTTGAATTTGCAATTAGCGAAGGCTAAGTGAACTGCAATATACATCACGATTCCCTTCATTAGTTTTTACCTCGAAATTGAAGATATCATCTCTATCTATGTATATTGTGTACCGGTTCCTGGATCACGATCTGTCTATTATCCGACCATGCAAGCTATTGTGCCATGATGAATGGCATAATTCTGCGGGTTTTTCCTCTTGTATTCCCAGCGATTGAGTTGCACCTTGCTATGCCCTTCAGACCCGTTTAACAACTTTAGCACACGTGCAGTTCATGATATAAAATGGTCTATTTATCACTATGTTATACTTATTAGTTCCGAGAGCTGTCCTATGTCCATTAATTGTAATTCTGTGGAGTGAAGACCTATGGACTTGCAGTACAGGTTTCTCTGAAAGGTCCCCAGCCTCACAAATTCACAATACAAGTTTACTTAGCGGTTTTAGCATAAATATACCTATTGTAACAACTACACTAAGAAACCTATATTCAAATATCTTTATTTGAAATAAAAAACTTATTGTATATTTATTTTTTAATTTTGACATGGTGGCGGGAATATCATGAGTTTTGACCTGGAGTGGTGGGAGTCTGCAATTTAACTCTGCTATGCCACGATGAAACTTACAATTTGTAATGTTCAGCAACATTTTGATAAAAATCAGTCGGATGAAGTGTGAAGCTAATTAAACCTCGCATGCTGCAATATTAAACCAAGTTTATGGGGGGAGAGTGCAGCATCCGAGCTCGGTACAGAACATAATAACATTGGCTAGCTTACTCCGTCACTCCGATGTCTCGGTCTCTTTCCTACCACCATCCATATTACTTTCCAATTTGCATTATTCATAAATTTGTGTTTTTTTATCAAGTGAAAATGTGAAACTATTATTAACCTATGAATATGTTGCTTCCAGACGGGTACAATCCACATGCCACAAGCGGTGCTCCAGAAGGTGGGCGCCGCGGGGCTACTGCTCAGTGCGGCGCCACGGCTTGCGACCACGCTCAACAACAACAAACTATCTATTAAGGTCACATCTAGCTCCAGCGGATCAGGTCAGTTGGTTTTAACATCTTGATGGCCGATGTGGCGCGGCGAGGGATGATCCGTTGCGACGCAGAAGGTTCCGGGTTCGATTCCCTTCTCGAAACTAATGTTTTTACGATCTTATTGATATTGTTTCGAACGATCTAGGCGTTTTTTATGAATAATCAATAAATTAGCGTCCACCGATGAGGTATTTGGCAAAGAGCTCTAGGTACTCCATTTTAATCGCCTTCGAGGACAATGGCTCTACCATTTAACTATTTCTAAAATCCATGTTTACCCAATGCGGTATTATCGTGTTCCGCTATCAAAAGTCTCAAGAGAAAACGACCTCACCATTTTTACCAGTATTACATAGATAGATAGAAAACACTTTATTATACCACATAAAACAGAGAAAACAATACAGAAATAAACACTTAGATTAGAGTACTATATTAACAATATCTTCTCTCATTCCAGGCTTCAACCTGCCGCCAACCCCGCCGTCGTCTCTCTCGTCGTCAGACAGCGAAGGCGCGCTCTCTCCCTCACACGAGGCGGCGCCTCCCGCGACCCCCGCCGCTCCCACACGCCGCGCACATCTCTATGTCTCGCACCATTCCAGGCAGCCAATCAACACGCCGCTGATTAGCTCTCAACCGGTAAGACAGTCTCTCTCGTCGTCAGACTGCGAAGGCTCTCTCCATGTCTCCATATTCTAAGATAATTAGATAAAAAGAATCGAAACCAAAACCCCTAAACGGATAATTTATTAGATTTTTTGCTAATGTACCTAAATAAATCTTGCTTCTTTACCCTGGAATAAGTTAATCCACTAGCTATACTCCGTCCGGCCAAAGTTAAGATACAGTATTCGTAAACATAGCCCCCATACTTAACCTAAAAACGCACAAAATGTCGATTTGAGCTAGTTCCTAAACTGCATCATTATTTTTCAACGATGCCAAATATACCGTTTCCGGTTCTTTGTTTTGTGGGTTGTTAAAAACCATTAGAGCTTTAGAATGGCTTTATTATTACAGTTTTGAGCCTTGTAGGGAGTATTACATTTTTAAACATATTTCACATACAACTTTCTCCGCATTGGTTTATAATATCTGATTCTAATGCTTGTGTTGTTAATATTACAGAAAGGGTCAACAGGCACTCTCCTTCTGACAGAGGAAGAGAAACGCACGTTACTGGCGGAGGGATATCCCGTGCCGACGCGCCTGCCGCTCACTAAGGCCGAAGAGAAATCTCTCAAGAAGATCCGAAGGAAAATCAAGAACAAGGTGAAATACTTGTTTTTGAAACTATCATGGTTATTAACACTAAAGTCATTAAAAACGGGATATTTACCATGATTATATTTTCGAGTTATCCAATATTTCGACACAGTTTCATGCGCCATGATCACGGAATAACTGAAGGCACTGCGAGTAAGCTTTTATGGGCAGACATACCGATCTACCGTCATTTTTTGTCTTTTGCTACGAACGTTACCACTACCACTGTGCCGACATATAGGATAGCTTAAAAATAAAATCATGGTAAATATACCGTTTTAAATGACTTTAGTGAAATAATTGTTGTTATGTAGTTAATTGTTTTTGCCTGCGGCTTAGAATCTGTTGTTTTTATGCAAATTATCAGAATGTCCGAAGGAAGATCAAGAACAAGGTGAAATACTTGTTGTTATGGATTTATTTGTTTTCGGCCGCGGCTTCGCATTTGTAGTTTTTATGGAATTTATCTGTATTTCTATCCCATAGAAACTGATTTATGGGATTAATAGCAGCGTATGGTTTATTCCAAGACTACACCTAAATATATAGAAAAATTCAGCCCGATCTGTTCTGTAGTTTCGGCGTGAAGAAGTTACAAACATTTCTCTACCCATCCATTATATTATCATCAATCAGAGGTGGGATGAGGACCAGCGAAGAGGGCGCTCTTATGGGTAGACCTATGTCCAGTATTATAAAACTTATGAGTACCTAGCCTTCAATTTTAAGTAAAAGTATTAGATAAATGATACTAATCATAATGACCCGCTCGCTCCTAGAACTCGATAAATATTTACTCTGTTACTGTGTAGTCAAAAAAATTAAAACCACAACTGATTACCAACATATAATTTGTGCTATCCACATACGAAAAAGAATTAATAGACTGTAACATTATAATATCTTATGTTTCTCGTTACAGATTTCAGCACAAGAAAGCAGACGCAAAAAGAAGGAATATATGGACCAGCTGGAGAGGAAAGTCGAGATCTTGTTATCAGAGAACTCGGACTACAGAAAACGAGTCGACAGTCTAGAGTCCAAGAATGCAAGCCTGTTAAGCCAAGTAGCCTCACTACAGGCTATTGTGGCTCGTAGCCGCAAGTGAGACTGTAAAGCCAAGTGACGTGCCTCATGAGCCAAGTGACGCGACTCGTGAGCCAAGTGACGCGTCTCGTGAGCCACACGACGCGACTCCTGAGCCAAGTGGTGCGTCTCGTGAGCCACAGGACGCGAGTCGTGAGCCAAGTGACGCGACTCGTGAGCCAAGTGCGGCGACTCGTGAGTGACGTCACTCCTCGCTTCTCATTGCTGAGCCCTGATTTGAACCCGAGATGCTATCTTTGTCATCCGAAGCAAGCAGGGCTCGCAACAATAGATATTGTTGGACGAATCAGCGCTGCCCCTTTTCGGAGTGTAATACCTAATAAACGATGTATATTTTGGATGTATTTACATGATCACGGAAGGAAGCAAGAGGGACTGCCAGCGCGCAATGGTTGCTCACTAAACTATTTTGTAAGATAGGTATTCCTGTGGTGCTGGATCCGTTATACCTGATACGTTACTGGGTATACAAACAGTCAAGTGCCACACTAGATATTTATTTTATACAACTGGAAAATACAGTTAAATCGTCGGAATGCGGCTGACTGGACGAGAAGACAGGGTAGTACTGGGCTCTTAGAATGTATCTTTAGGTAAGGCGTGTTGTTTGAAATCTCGTAATATATTTTAATAGAGCTGTAAAAGCGATACATTTTTTAGTTTAAGTGTAATATTATGCGTGTTTTATCAAATGTGCAATTAGGTTAAGAGTAATTGTTACCCAAAACATACAGTATATTAGTATGTCGCTGTGTCTATAGTGGATAGACTCGACTCGCTCCTATATTTTTGCAGTAATTTCGTAGGACTATAACGGCCTAACCGACATCGACTTTATATGATCCTAGATTAATGTGACTAAGGTCGCAGCCTACGAGTATATAACCTGCGTAGTTTGAATGCGATTGACAATGAGGTTAACTGTCATGCTGCTCTGTTCAGTTCGACTCCGCAGGTTATATCATCGGTATAGTTTGACCGAAACCGCTGTACCGCGCCTGAGGTATGCGAGCGGGGGGGAAATATCGGCCGCTCCGATCCATCAGTCTGCCGTCAACGCGTGCTCTTGCTTTTTTCCTCGCCCCCCACCTCGCCGCACTTTCCTAAGGAGCGGTACAGCGTTTTCGGTCAAACAAACTATAGCGCAAAGCATGTCCTGCGCGTTTTACGTGACTTTTGTTATTCACAATATTGTAGAACATTGTGTTATGGTGCGACGTTGTAGTGCCTACCAAATCCTTTTAGCATAATAAATGTAAGACGGAGTGACTTCACTCGTCTTACCGGTTTTATATTGAATTCCATGAATTTGCATTTATAGCGAAATGTGTATCGTCCTAGAGATTTTACCTTGAGTTTAAGATATCGTTAGTTATGTATCCGATGGACCCTACATTGTATGACAAGAAATTTAATAATTTCCCAAAAATTTTCGATTTTGACGGGACTTGAACCTTAGACCCTCAGTACGGAATACACTACTTATGGCGGCACGAGGTCAAGTGACGTAGGAGTAGAAAAACTGTGGGACTTCCTTCGGACTCTAGCGCCGATTAGCTTTTATATGTCTAGTCTCTCGTAGGACCGCATGTGGAGGCCCATCGAGCAGATCAGCTGGTCTTCATCTCGGCTTATAATGTCTTCTGTAGATCGTCAAGTACAAATAGCATGCCTTCAGCGAAACCGATACATCTCTCCCGAGGTGCCACTTCTATTGTAAGTCTGAACAGTATTTTATTGCTATAACAATAATGTTTACTTTCCATCGGTCATTACATGATAGTTGTTTGGATCCTGCACTCAGTATTGGTACCTGGTCTTGCCAACAAAGGTTTGCTCATAATGCGTGACTGCGTTAACAATAATATATGATGTATTATCTTCTCTTCTTTCTAACATTCCATTACTTACCCAATCTAGAATAAGAGTGACTTAAAGTGACCTCGAGTACTTATTTTAATACATAAAATATAAAGTTTATATCCTTCTTAGAACATAGGTATATGACCTGATGGAGTTAGATTTGATAATCAGAGCTGTTAATACATTGCTAGCATATTTTATAAAATTAGCGAAATATAGAAAAGAAAATATTTATTACCGTTAAAAATTGTGTGTAATCTATTTAATTAGGGTTTTAAGTAGGTTATTATAATCACATGCAACTTTATCTCACTGTTAATATATGTCGCGACTTATAGTAAAAAGCATAATAAATGTTTAGCGTACCTACCATGTGCTGTACTCAAGTGCAATTACCTACTATGTTCTCATTTAACGAATGTTCTTCCATATTAGATGTAAGAAAATTTATATTTATTCGTCTAATTCTTAGCCCGAATCAATTAAGTATATAGACATATTTATATCTTCTGATTGAGATATTTTAAACAATGAAGATCATATTTTAAGAGATTTTTCATATACATATTTAAAGTATAATATTGTATGGTTACATTTCATGTATATATTGCTATACGAGTTAGATCTCTTAAGAATAAAAAGATTTATTTATGGAATCATTGATTCTATAATATCAGTGCAGAGTATAATGTTAAACGAAATTATTTATGTATTTACTTTAAATGTAAGTAAATAAATAAAAGATGATGAAATTCCTAATGGCATTTACCGTCTAGTAAAGTTATTTTATTTTGAAGTCTTGTAAACTGAAGTAGTTGAATATACATGTGTATATCTGTTGCAATGAATGAATTATGAAGCAGGCGCAATAGGTCTTCAAATATAAATGCCAAATGATACTAAATAAAGTACCTACCTTGCATCGCACATTTTGGGTGACAATGAATAGGATTCATTCGAGATTTTATTAGGAAGCATAGATTATTTATTGTGGTTGTAAAATCCAAAATGTAGAAAGAATTTATATTTTTTCTGGTCTCGAATGAATCTTTACTACGTCAAAAAGAGCTTTGAGTGTAAACAGAGTAATAGGAGATTAGTGTTTACGTTACAAAAGCTTTTTCTTACAATTTGTTATATTAAAGTGTATTTTATTGATAATTTTGTTAAAACTATTAGCTGTTACCTTGAGTCATGATTTGTTAATACGTTTGTTATTATTATTTTCCAATAGCATTTCGGATTCTACTGTCACCCTTTAAGCTAATAAAGCGTCAAATATTGTATATCGATTGTTTTTATTGATTAAAATAATTAACAACAGCGTTTCTTAACTATGAAGGCACTTAACAAAAATTTTAACTAGGTACCTACTAAATTTCTACTCTGGAACTCAACCAAATAAGGTTCTTCAAACCTATACTTACACTAAATAAAAATAGGAGCCAGATAAATATTACAAGACAAGAATCCTTTGTAATTCCAAGTCCAAAAATTTGATAACATATTATTTGATGGCTACTCAGTCCTTTTATTTACATAATTATTTATTTAATCTAAAGAAAACACAAAAGCTACATAAAAATAGTTAGCAAATTAGAGTTGCAGTCAGCTTAAGACATCTGGATAAGATTGTTGTGGTTTCTTACAAGAAATGCTACATTTTGAGAAAAATTGAGCGATGAAGAAATATATTTTACCGAAATACATTCTTTTTCCTTAGCAATTATCATCCCCAAAAGATGTGTTCTAAATGTACATACATTTCATACGTATTTATTATTTTGTTTGGACAACCTTCACAGCAGTAAATAATGTATAACTTTAATTGCACACAGTAAATGGCCCACGTATAAAGCCTTAGACAGCGTTAAATCCAATTGCCTTTGCTTTATATATTCTAGTAAATGTCTAGTTAATATATTATTGCTTTATATACGAATAAAAGGGAGAGCGACTGTGTTTATTTGCAATTGATTCATGGCCGAAACATCTACAACGATATAAAGATCTTCTTCTTAGCCATAACATGGGCTATGATCACCCAAAGCGCTGTCCCCCACACAGCTTCAACCAAGCTCAGTGTATGGGTCCTCATATTGGGCACTTTCCAGTGGAAAGGGAACAAGTGGGCACACAGCGAATGCCCCACGTATAAGGCTATAGCATTTAGTCCAGGAGCTCTGAACGGCCCACCGGCCCAGATTCGCCAGGCGTCAGTCAGGGTGTAGCAGAAACTTAGCAGCACCAGGCAGCAGGCTGAAGTCACGAGTACGAATGACATGGACCTGTAAAAATGGAAATCTATATTATATGTATACAATGTGTATCGTCGAACCTTGATCAAACGAGATGTGCGAATACACGACATATATTTATAGATAAAAAACAAAAAATAAAAAATAATATGTTACCTATCTCAAAAATAAAGCCGATTTAATACTTTTTTTTAATGAAAACTAATTCATCTGGTTTTTTCTTCGTTTCTTTTTGAGTAAACGGTGTATTTTATTCAAAGTAGACTCATTTGAAAGCTAGATAGGCATTTTCCAACTTGTTTTATGGATATCTCTGCATCTGCCCATAACATTAAATAAATAATAATGCTGGACAATCTACACGGTATCGTCTAGCCCAAATCACCAGCAGACCTTGTGTTATGAGTACTAGATGACTGATATACTTATTACAACAGATTACATAGATAGATATTTTTAATTATAAATTGATATGAACGACCAGAACACCCGGGACAATTTAACCCGCAACCTCCTGCGTCGCATGCGGACCTTCGCCCACAGCGCCATAGAGATCGTCACATTCATTTGGTAGTGCAAGTGGTTCACCCTTGAAGCATGAAGTAGACCTGTGGAGCGTTTCAATGACACGACAACGATCACTCACCATAGGTTCTTGTTTATAGGCAATACGCCGTGTTCGCGAGAGAAGCCGGCGAGTAGGGCCCCTGCCAGTGCGAACACTAGCGCCCAGGCGAGCCAGCGCGACACTCGCGACTTGTGCGAACGTTGCAGTAGCACTGTGGCACCCGCTTGGACCCCCAGTAAAGCTTGCACGGCCGATGTTAGGCAACCTGATCAAATAACATCATTATTGTACCCACAAACTTGATTGTTTTTCGCCTTCACACTACATCATCTCTTCTAATACATCATCTAATCAGTCTTGAGCGAGTCGCTAAGCAGGAGATGCGTAGCATCGTAGCACGTTCTACGTAACACTGCGCCAAAATATGAAGGATAAGGAAAGGTATGGATGGTTAGGGATAGGTTAAAATGAAGAATAGAATAAAAACAATGAAAATAAATGAAAAGAGCTCGCCTCTATCATAGTAAAAATCGCAATTATCTAGTTCCGGAAATATAAGGAATCTAGTTTGTTGCCTATCTAAAAGCATTAACATATGTTACTTTTTACAAACACAAGCTCTGGGGTCGTAGCATGTACTACGAAGCTCTACAACAAACAATATGTATCTCCTGTGAACCGGGGAAGAGTTAAGAAAAGAAAGATTTTATTGAAAGTACAGAGAAAGAAGCCCTCTATATTACACTTAGTCAACACCAGAGCTAGGTACAGCGGCGTCCATCGTTGTTAACAGTTTTGTTTTATATTATTAAATTTGTTGTTTTTGTATAAATCCGCTATAAATTTTGTATGTTGCAAGAACGAAGTGAGTGCGCGTCGAAGTCTTTTATATGCTACGCGGGCCCAGCGGCGTAGCATCGTAGCAGAGGCTACGAAGTTCCACAATAAAATTTGTTCATCATCAGGAATGAGCGGAGAAATTAAATATAGGATTAGTAGTTTTAGCGTTATTGCACAGCAGGTGGGCGAATCACTTTTGTAGGAATAGACGATGTCCACTGATGACCTAACACGTGACCCAGGCATAAATACCTACCTAAAGAAGCCTAGGGCCAGCAGTGGATCGACAAGAGCCGAAACCTACCTAACAGTCCCTCAGGGTCGGTGGCAGGTCCTCCGTAGACCCTCCTTGCGTCGCTGTGCTGGTAGAGATGAGACTCGCCCAGCAGCAGTCGGTCGATGTAGCCAGCTGCGCCGCCACTGCACTCAGGCGCCACCCAGTCGTCATGCTTCCCACCCGGTCCTAGGTAACCCCTGTAACAGGTAAACGAAGTTAAAGCTAAACTAAATAAAATAAATAGATTTTTTTACTTAGATGTGAGGAACACGACTGACGCGACGTCGACGGTAGGTTAGCAAGTAAATGCAATGCCGTACACTCGAAAGAAACCCAAGAGGGTTAGAGTAGACATATTTTATTAGAAACAATCAAAAGTTAACGAGAGACAAGATCCAGCACAGTCATAATATATATGGTATATATTATGACTGTGCTGGTATAGGTATGTCATGTTCATCACGACTCGGTGGGTTGACGACTTGCGAAAGACTGCAGGTAGATGCTGGATGCGTCAAGCTGAAGACAGGGCGCTGTGGCACTCATTGGGGGAGGCCTATGCCCAGCAGTGGATTAACTAACATAGGTTGATGATGATCATGAAACAACATTAACTTACGCTGGACAATCCGGATGGTGCACCACGAAGGTTATGACGGTGTGCGCCGCCACCAACACACCGACCAGCACCCAACACCACAGGCAAGAGAGGACGTCCTTAAGGGCCTGGCCACAAGCTCCCTGAAATAATTAATACAATAATATAAATACTAAAATATATATGCATGAAAATTACAATACATTTCACAAAATCAACAAAAAAAGCAAAAACAGACCTTTGTCGATTTAACATAGCAGAGTTTATCTTGACCGAATCTTCTCGCAAATTACTATAGTCATTCTGTGATCGTGGCATGAAATTGCCCGGATATAGGTAGAAGTAGACAAAAACTCAAAACTATGTGGTAATCAAGACTGGTGTTTTGAGTTTTCCCTTGACAGATCGTGGAAGAAATCATCCAAGCGCATATTATACATTCATACAGAAAGAAATGTCTGCCTATCTATCAGTCTGTATATCTGTTACCCTTTCACGCCTAAACGGCTGAACATATCGTAATAAAATTTGACGGAGAGATAGACGGATATCTTAGGGACTGCCATAGACTTCCTTTTATCCCGGTAAAGGACGTGCAAAGCCGCGGGCAGAAGCTATTTATATGTAAATGCAATAGTGATTATAACTATACAATTTTCAAAAATATTCATTTTAAGAGATTTTCATACCCCAAAACATATTTCAAAATATTGCTCTACTAGAGTAGTGTATGGTTAACTTTGAGACTTACTTTGTAACTTTGAGAATAAACTTCGTAACTGTGAAATTAACTTTCTAACTTTAAGACTAACTTTGTAACTATGGCGCTTAGAACTGTGGCGTGATGACTTGGTAAAATAGCGGTTTGAGAAGGAGGTGGCATTTTTACCAGTACATAGTTTACCAAAGCTAGGTACTATTTGTTCGATTACCGTTTGGTGAAGACCAGCCCATGACAATAAAGTTCCTTAAATTAACTTTGTAACTTTGAGATTAACTTTGTATACTACATGCATTGGATACATACCCTCGGCGGTGTGTAGTACTTAGGGGCAGTCAACGCGTAGAAACCGGCCGCAATGAGGTATGCCACCGCCAGCCGCTGCAGCACTCCGAATATTCTCAGCTCGTGAAGCATGTTGGAACCGTAGATAGTGTTCAGAGACATTCCCAACAGGAACATCATGAATGAACGCTGGGTAAACAAACATTAAAATTAGTCTCGTTTAAAGGCCGGTTGACGACCTCTGTGGCGCGGTGGGCAAAGGTCTGCCTGCGACACAGGAGGGTTCGATTCCCGCCTCTGACAATTGGCTCGGCTGGCGTGAAGGCAGTTTAGAAGACCGATGGCGTGATGATTTGCGATGATAAAATAGCAGTTAGAGGAGAATATGGAACCCGGCAGAAAAAACTAGCGAGAAAGGGGCTGCCACCAATTCAATTGCAATTGCATTTTATTTCACGTTTTTGCCAGTAATTCACCAAAGCTACTATTTTTCCGATTATTTCTGGTAGACGCCAGCCGAATACAAAAAGTTCCTTAAATTTTTCATTCATTTTATTGCTTATTAAAGTGCAAGAAGAATGTTATTTACTTATCTAATTTCTGATCTAAAACCATATTGAACAGTAATTTAAATAAATTAATTAAAAAGTGAAACATCATCTAAATAACGTATGCAAAAAACCCACTTTCAACGCTTACGCATTATAAAAACAACTACGGTATTATTTTCATTACCTACCGGAATTACGGAAATTATTTTAACCGTTTCGTCTGCGTTCATGAAAAACCGGAGAAAATTGTTGAAGTCATTCATATGAAACCAGGTCTTTAGGCAAGTGAGAAAGTGTTGCTCTTATCGCTGCAATCAAGAATGAGAAAAAAGATAATTTGTATTCTAACAGTTACTTGTCTCAGTCTGTATTTAGGCTCCATTCATGAATGGCACAGTGCCATTTAAATAATGATATCAGCCTCCTTTTGGATACTTATCTTAACTAAAGGCCGTCTCACTAGGTCAGTGTATCTAACACAATACCATTGGGACAAAAAGCTAAGTCTAAATAAGTACCTATACTTCCGTTCCGAAGACATTTTTATACAGTTCTAGGTACATGAACCACAAACAACAAAGATAATGACAATTCAAAGGCACGATGTCAGGTGATATATATATGATATATAAAAAAAAACCGCAGTCAAAGTGTTAAAAAAGGTACTGTATACATCTCTCAACAACTGTGACACTCAGGATATTGAGAATACCTTACCTACCTACCGGGAAAATATAGCGTATGACCTATATATCATTGCGTACCTATGACCCCGCAGCACCCAAAAATCAGGGCCTTCCTATTAGGTACAGAGGCGTTCATTTTAGCTGACACGATCCAAGTCCCGTAAATACATGAGTTTTGGTTTTATTCTACTCTCATTTTACCTAAAGATTCTACTTGTAAAATGTATTGAAATTAACTTGAAACGTATGCAACGCGCAACATGTTATTGCAACGCGAATCTGACCCTGAATTCTTAAGAAGTATTCGTAAGTAAGACAAAGACAGAAAGAAAAAAAACAAATAATACTCGTAAGTGATCGCTTCCGACAAGGAGAGATCTGGTGCGCGCACGCATTCTACAGAATTTCCTCTGAAATATGCCGCAAAAACAATTGGTACTCGTCTCGGAGCGTTGCGAAATATCGGACTTAACTTTGAATACTCAATACGAAATATAAGATGATGTAATAAAAGAGAATGTAATGCATTTACAAAACGCATGTTGAATAATAAAATGTTCTAAAGACGAAATTATACAAACTTAACAAATATTTTAGTAACCAAATAGTATTCAGACCTGATTTTTTACGCAACAGTATCATGTTTCCATGATAAATATCTAAGAAGTTAGAAAATCGATCGTGAGAAAGAATGTTAATCTCTGTTACTCAATAACAATACTTAGGTACCTAACTACTTTTGTACAAAAACCTGAGTTCACTGAACAAATCAAAGTTTTTGCGTCAAGTTTACTACACAGAAAATAGCACATTCACGTAGCGTATAGTATCAAGTGATGTACCTACTCAATTCGGTGTAATACATAATATAATTTTATTAGGAATACCATCAGACCTTTGTTCCATATCTTGTCATATCAGAAAGTCATAAGTACATTTTTTATCAAAAATAATAATAAGAATTAAATAGTCATTCACTTTATAATTTTAGAATTGATGTCAAGTGACTCATGAGATATCTGTTACTTCCTGATATGGACCGCTTTCGGTGGTGTATGCCTCTTTCAAGGATCTCTAGTAGTTTCGGTCTTTGGTCTTTTCTTTGCCACATTTTTCAGCCTTCTCTTGTGTCCTCATTCCATGTTTTGAATGATTTTCCTTATTTTCTTTATTATGTCAAGTGATATCCAGTTTGTGACTACCTATGTATGGCCATCTGTTTGGTTTACGTACGAACGTAAAAATAAAACCTCAGGCTCAGTTACTTACATAACGCATAGGCTCGCCAAGTTATTATCCTTTACAGAAGACGGTTTTACAAAAAACCAGAGAAGCCGGTCTGGTCAGTCACTTCACTGCATCGGTTTTTAAACACTGGTGTGTTATTTTAATTTATTTATGTAGTGGGAGTAGTCTTTACATCTCCAATTAAACCTTTTGCAGCCTTTTGAGCAATGAAAGGCCTCATTCTGAAGCTTTGTATAGATTGAAGTGAATATAATCTAGTATACCACTTTATTTCCTAGTTCGTATCTACCTATTATTTCAATTAACATAGGTTCTTATTTGTCGTTCGTAAGAGACACATGCGGTTATATTAGTAGCATCTGTCCGCGGATTCACACGCGTTTTTCCAGGGTAGCCTAATAAGTAGCCTGTCTTTCTCCGGGAAACCAAGATCTCTCCAAATTTCATAATGATCCGTTCAGCCGCTTTAATCAGACAGACAGAAAGACAACTCTTTTTTTTAGAATTTATCATATTACTATATTTATTATAGCTTCTGCCTAGGGATTCTAACGCGTTTTTTTGAACTACAATGTAGGTAGTATTAATTTCTCTAAATCCAGTTCTTTATTATTAATTTAATCATTAAATGAATCGGGCTAAATTTTTGCACATATACCCCTATATCTAGATATATTAAATGTCATAGATAGTTTTGGCGTTGTCTTCGGCCAAACATCTTTACAACGGCACAAACTTTCGCCTTAAAATATTCGTAGTATAGATAATTATACACCTATAGATAATGTTATTATTGATAACAGTCAGTTTCCAGGTAGCCAGCGCTCTAAGCCTAGTTTCTATGTCAAAAGGGATCAACAAGAGCCAGTCTGCCAAGCTCATATTCCTTACGTAATAACCGATCCATACAGATTGTAACAGCGCTTGCATAATACCAAATATGCACTAGTGAATGTCTCAAAGGTTTGACTACTTAAAGGAGGCAAGTTTGTTAGGGTCCGCATTAAAAATGCATTTTTGTTCCAGACTAATAAAAATCTTTTATAAAAAAATCTATTGCTGTTCGTTAGTCTCGCTAAAACTCGAGAACGGCTGGGCCGATTTAGCTGATTTTGGTTTTGAAATGTTTGTCGTAGTCCAGGGAAGTTTTAAACGGTGAGAAAATATGGAACATTGTTTGCACGCGGGCGAAGCCGCGGGGCGCAGCTAGTAGTAAATAAATAATGCTAGCAGATCTTCTTTTCTTGAACCATGTACTTAGGTATGTATTCGTATAAGGAAGCTAAAATAATGCGTGAATGAATAAATGGTCGCTCGTTTGAAAATTTTGATTGTTTATCAGAGAGAAGTACCTATAAAAGGTAAAATTTACCGCTGTTTAGGTTTTCGATTACCAGCGAAAACCTAAAACAGCAGTAAATTTTACCTACCCTACCCAAGATGCTTTCCCGGTAAAACTTTAAATGTGTAGGGATAAAAATACGTACAGCTAACATCAAATTTATATGAACGAACTTTGTAACTACATAGATTATAAAGCAAAAAAAACAACTTGTTTGTGCTGTTGTTTTACTGACAGTTAACGCAAGACAGTTAAAAGTGCTATCACACTGGTGATTTGAAATCGAGTCCAAAACAAGAGAGAGTAGAGATCTCGAATTGACGTTTTTTTTTTATATTTTTTAAGTTACATACAAGCACTTATATAGGTACGAATAAGCCAAAGAATAATACGTTTTTGAAACCAATTCAAATCATCTTAGGTTGAATAGTAATGGTACAGGTACAATTAAGGTGATGAGACGTGATCTGACTTGGCGATTCAGGTAAGAAAATGTTTTTTTTACCAGTTTGCACGCACGCAAACTGGCAGAGTCCCAGAAAGGGTGTAAACAACTCGGGAATGATCCTGTTTCATAAAACCGGAGCTCGGAAACCGGTCATGGGTCTCATTAAATCTTACTCTACCACCTTCTACCGCAGATGAAGGAGCTTTACAGCATTTTATGGGGTCTTTTTAATGCCTTGCTATCTCTTTATGCGATAGAGTCCATAATACGTAAAAAAAAATTAATGACGATAGTTTCCACACATCTTCGCCATTATACGTACATGTGCGGCATGTACGGTGGTTACATAATATATGTACATATATTGGCCTTTAAATTATCTGTAGGAATAGCGTAATAATAACAACCCTAAATTAAGAATTTGTCTGGTGTAGTAGAAACCAACAAAAAAGACCGGGAATACGAGGTCACCGGCCACTAGACAGTTCCAAATTATTTCTCTTACCCTGAGTATATGCAGTATGATCTTCCACCTAGGGACGCCTTTAGCGAAGGCACTCTTGACTGAAAGTGGCACACAGACGCCCATGATCCAGAGAAAGGCCGGGAACACGAGGTCGCCGGCCACTAGACCGTTCCACGTGGCGTGTTCCAGCCACCAGTAGCCGCCGGCGCCGTCGTTCACGAATATCATGAACACTATCGCTATTCTGTGAAATAAAATCTAATCAAATTCGATTGTAAAGAGTCCCAAAGTCAAAGTCAAGATACTTCAAGTTTGTCAGATTTAGTAATTTATGTATAATGCAAAAAATTCCATTTATATAATGCTAGCTGCGCCGCGCTGCTTCGCCCGCGTGGAAATCTATGTATCAAATGGTTTATAAACCTTCCTCTTGAATTACTCTATCTATTAAAAAAACCATATCAAAATCCGTTGCGTAGTTAAGATCAAATCATACATATGTCGAAGCAACTTTGTTTTATACTTAGTGATATTTCACTCAACTTTTACATATCCCTCGGTTTACCCAAGTACAACGTGAGCAAAGCAGCGAGCAGATTTTTTTTTAATAAAACCTTTTGTAAGAAGTTTATAATCACTTTAAGTAATCTAATTCTGAAAGTTATTTAACTTTCATGGGCTACTATTTATTTAGGCTCCTTATAAGCAGCAAATCGCTTAGATTCTGTTTACGACAGATTCGTTTTTGACAGTTTCGCTTTATGACAGAAGTACAGTGAAATGAAAATGAGCAGTATCTATGTAACTTGCTTCGTAATAACTCTTAAACAAATAAATAAAAGCTTAGCCAAGCACAATATACTCTCCGGAATCAACTCACCCTCTAAAAGTGTCGAGCGCTCTCAACCGTTGCTGCACGGCAAGCTCCTTGTCTTCATACCGCAGTTTGCCCGTGCTGCGTACACGGGACATGATCAGCTTCACAATGCCGTACAGCAGCCATACCGCACTCAGCAATCCCAGGAGCAGCAACAAAGCTGTAATAAATACAGTTGAGTTGTATTTAGTAGAGCTACTCAAACATATTCCACATATACAACACTAGCTGTTTCCCGCGGTTTCACCCGTGTTAAATTGGAATTTTACATTTCTATAATAATTATAGCCTATGTTCACCGGGGATAGTGTAGCTTCACAACGCAACGGTGAAACAATTTTTCTAATCGGTCCAGTAGTTTCGGAGCCTATTCAATACAAACAAACAAAAAATTAAACCTTTATAATATTATATTAGTATAGATAATCAATATCCCAAACCTCATGCGTGAGGATTATGGACAGTAAACATTTGATTTTTTCATTTCTAATGAAACTTTTGACTTACTAATGATGAAATGAAATAAATATTTGCTTATATTATATAGTTATCTAATTAGTGAAATTAAATTTTTGACAAAACAACTTTCGCAGTCATTATTTGGTAACAATATGTGTGAGTCTCCGTTGATCAGCATCATTCAAAAACGCAAAAAAACAACCAATCAAAAAAATTATGAAATCAAGGTCCTACGTAGTAATTATAACAACTTTGTGCCATTGTCAATATGTTTATACATATATAGTATTTAATATATGTAATGTTTATATATTATGATTTGTTTAAAGAATAATAATATTAATAATTTAAAAAAAAACAACATTAAAGAACAAAATACTTTACAGATTACCAACTCTCTTTTGAACGTATAACTTCTATTATTTTGCAAGTGGATGCCTAATCACTAAGGAATGTGAGACGCGTGTTGTGCATCTGTCGTTTACGTGGACCACTCAAAGATAATCAAAATCTTCAAACTGTCGTGATAAAATGTATTTTCTAAAGTGAAGCATCGTTGACTGATCTTCAACTCAGTTCGGTAGTAGCTCTCAAAATGAGGACTTTACTTAGTGTTTTAGCTTTTGTACTGTATTGTTATGGGGCTGAAGTAAGAGTAGACCCTCTGGTCCTAATCAATGGCCAAGGTTTAGTCAGTGGCCATAAGGCTCAGGACGGTGATTACTCAACTTTCCTAGGAATCCCGTATGCAAGAGTCGATATAGATAACCCATTCGGGGTGAGTAACACAATAATAGTTATTTGCACGATAAAAAACTATTTACTTTTAATATTTTTCATAAAAGATCGAGAAGAAGATGTCAATGAACAATAATTAATAAGAGAGATAGTGAAAGTGCATAGCACTTAAGGATTTTCAAGTACTTTGACTTTCTAAGTACCTAAGAAACATAACTACATATTTCAATGCAAGTTCTCTATTTCAGCCTCCACTGGAGCCAGTCCCTTTTACTGAAATGGTGTACAACGCGAACCGTGGTTCAGTAAAATGTCCCCAAGAATCTTCCGACGACAACACCTCCATAGACTGTCTGACTCTTAATGTATTCGTGCCAAGCATTGCCAGTGCCAGTAGCCCACTGCCTGTATTACTCTGGATCCATGGTGGTGATTTTAGCAGCGGAAGCGCAGGCGTCTACAGTGGAGTACGTAACATCGTCCGCCACGGAATAATCGTAGTTACGATCAACTATCGTTTAGGACCTTACGGATTCTTATGCCTCGGGACCCCATCAATTCCCGGAAATCAAGGACTGAAGGACCAGTTTGTAGCTATGCAGTGGGTAAGGAAAAACATTGGATCCTTTGGTGGAAACCCTTACAACGTTACAATCGCTGGCCAAGACGCGGGAGCAACATCTACCTTGTTACATTTGTATTCAAGGAAAGACAAACTGTATCATAAAGCGATCATTGAGAGTGGCACACCACAGAACGAAGGCATGTTCGTGAACGGTGATGCAGATGCTGCTATCAAGCTCGCGGCACGATTAGGTTTAGAGACGAATGACACTGATATCGCATTACAATATCTTATCAAGACTGATCATGATCTCGTCGCCGTGGCTGCTTTGGATCTGAACTTGAATCTAAAACCGTGCAAAGAGAAATCATTTAGTGGAATTGAGAACCTTGTTGAAGACGATCCATACGCATTGACAAACACATTAAAAATTCAGAACACACCTGTTTTGATCGGATACACGAATAACGAACGAAATTCTCTATACGATGAGTACTACAGCAGCGACCCGTTTTACAATAAATTAAAAAACAATTTCAATTTTGATGACGATGACGCTTTAGTCGCCGCAAATATTGTTAAACATTTCTACCTTGGAGACGAAGATATATCAGCGGATTTAGAATTAAAGCTGGAACATTTCGAGTCAGACTTTGACTTCAATCACCCAGCACAGAGAACCATCAATCAATTGCTTAAAGAAAGCGGTGGACCAATATACGAATACTTATTCAGTTACACTGGCAACCCTGAAGTGAAGGGAGCAGGACACTCTGCAGAACTGAGCTATCTATTTGAACTGACAGACCAACCGACAACTGCTGAGAGCCAGCTAATTATCGACCGTATAACTTATTTATGGACTAACTTTGTCAAATACGGGTAAATCGAGATTTTATTTTATTTTAAAACTATATTCTTATGATCCGATTGTAGACCTATTAGCAGAGCCTTTATTATAATGCCCCGATAGTAGACGCTATGAGAAATTTTGACTTTATCACAATTTTTTCAGAAACCCTACCCCTGAAAGATCAGCGTTGGTACCAGTAAGCTGGCCAGCAGTGACCAAGGACTCTAGACCCGCTCTGGTGATAGACACAGATATTCACGTTGAAGGTCGAGTGGACCATCAGAGAATGGCCTTTTGGGATCTCTTCTACACCATTTACGGGAAATACAACAAAATTTCTAGGGAGTGCTCCATGATGTAAGATTAGAAGTTACTTACTTATATCTATACAGAGTGTTTTTTTTACTGGGACAGTAGGGGGGCACCCATAACCAGAGGAGATAAAGGTGCAGTTTCTTTTAAAACATCAGCTCTTTTTTGGAGAAAATAAATTTGGCATTAAACTGTCCCAGTTAAAAAAACACTCTGTATAGGAACTTGAAACTTCTGTAACTGAATAAAAGTCAATAATATGAAAAGTTCAGAAAAAAACAATATATTAATATGAAAATACGCAAAGTCTTTTAGATTTAAAATCTCAAAACTAGATAATAGATATATCCTCGTCAACTTAAACAAAGGATCCAATCATCCAATTCGTGTTCATTGAATCCAACATATAATGGGTCGAGATTGAGCGCAGTCTTCAATGAAGACCAGACCTTGGTCAGTGGGTCGTCGCCGGCGGATGGTGCTTATCAAGACATGCAACAAAGGACTGGGGCCAACAACCGCTGTCCGCCCACTCCACCTAACTGCGTGACACGATACCTAATGAACTCTACATCCATACTTACTTATACTATAAAAGCGAAAGTAATTTTGTCTGTCTGTTTTTATACCTAAATTTGGCAGGAAGGTAGACGATACATAATTATCCGAGGATGGATATGCTCTACTTTTTATTGAGATTTCTTTTTTTTTTCTGAACCTATTATATACCTACAATATAAGTTTTCGTTTATTTTATGAAAGCGAAAGTTCTTTTTTTTTCTCATAAAAATAAACTGCTGCCATCAGAAGATATTTATATGACATGTTTTTAATTAAATTGTGAAGATATCGCAGGGAATCGACATGTGTTTCATATTTATTTATTTATACTTTTTGCATGAAAAACATAACACAAAACTTATTCTAGAAACTTTGAACTTGGACGAAACGACGAACTTAACCCTAAAAAGAGTTCTCTTCCAACAAACCTTATTGGGAGAGAGAGACAAAGTGAAGAGAGAAGTAGGTACATGTGCATAAATGAAATAAGAAATAGACAAAAGATTAAATTTTAACTTACTTATTAATTATACTAATATATACTATATAACAATAACAAATATAAAATACTATATAACCTAAATTCCAAAAAATAAATTCAATACTTACATATATACATATTCTGTGCTGCTACTACCTACCCTGGGATATTATTAAGGAGCCATGTAGGTACATAAAAAGAAAATTACTAGGTAGAAGAAAGTATAGTTTTTCAAGTTCCAACCTAAACCTTTCCCATTAGTGGGTTTGGTCTTATTAAGCACGTAAGATTCTGTATTAGGTGACGATGACTTTCTTCGCAGCGTGCAAAAAGCAATCAAACATGATTATGACATTGGCAATACAACTTTCCCTGGGCCCATCGCCACCACAGTATTAGTTACGCCAGATTTTCACCATTTTCTCCGGGTTTTGGTGCGTGACTTTTTATCAATCTTTCTTTTATAGATCTTTTATCAGCATATTAATCTCCCACTTAGATTGTGGTCGGTCTATTCGGTTCATGAAATAGGCGTTTGTATTGTGAAGAAGATAGTTAGATAGTTAGATACTGCTTTATTTCATAGCCTTATAAAACATTCAGTTCATAAATAAATATAGAATCCTATCCTATAGAAAGGTAATGGAATTGGTGGCTTTATCTCTTAAAGTGATTTCTTCCAGGTGACCAACGTAAAAGAAATGGAGCTAGAGTCCCTAGCTAGTGACTCTAGTCAGTAAGTAGGTACTCATGGCGATACTGAGTACCTACTTGTATGTAATTAATTTTTAATTGACGGAATAGGGTGACCAGGTTTAAGGGTGTGATGAATAGGGTGAAGATGAAGCCATGGGGTTTTCCTATTTTGCACTGTAGATGCAATATATTTTGCTGAAGTATTCATGAGGGTCATTATGATAACTAGAGAACCGAATTTGGTTAAAATAACATAAAAATATCGATAAAAGCAAATGAAGACAATATAAACATCTGCTGCAATTGTGTGTCAAGGGTAAGCCGAGGATTTTTGATTTTACGATATTTGCTGTGTTTGGGCAGTTATTGAATTTACTTACAATAAAATATATTTCGTAAGATAAAGACAAAAACGACTGTCATACAATATTTTATACCTGATAGGCAAGCACGCTAAAAACATTTTTTTTTTTTTTTTATTATTTTAGAAAATGTTTTAAAAAATCTGACAGGTAAAAAGATAGGTAATTAAAAGTGTGTAAGTACCTAAAGGGTAAATAACATAAATTATTTATAAGTGTTGTTAGGTTAGGTTAGGTACCTTCATTGCATAGAAATTAAACTATCAACAAGCCTATACCTACAGTTCACTGCTGGGCTTAAGCCTCTCCTAATAACACCTTATTTGATTGGCTCATACTATTAGGAGGGGAATTGGCGACCTCTGTCTGTGGGAGGTCCGCCTGCGACGCCGGAGATTAAGGGTTCGATTCCTGCCTCAGGACAATTGTGTGTACGATCTGCTGACATTTTGGTCCGGGTGTTCAGTTCAGGTCGGTACACCCCGAACTGACTCACGCTTGGCCTCAGCTGACACACGAGTCCTCTGCATATAACAATCAAAATTTAAACTCACGCATATAGATGTCGACCGGTTCGTTCAGAGTGGTGACATCGCAGCCTTCCCCAGTGGCATTCAGCTGGTACACCCTGAACTGACTCACGCTTGGCCTGAGCTGACACAGGAGGCCTCTGCATATAACAATCAAAATTTAAACTCACGCATATAGATGTCGACCGGTTCGTTCAGAGTGGTGACATCGCAGCCTTCCCCAGTAGCATTCAGCTGGTACACCCTGAACTGACTCACTCTTGGCCTCAGCTGACACAGGAGGCCTCTGCATATAACAATCAAAATCTAAACTCACGCATATAGATGTCGACCGGTTCGTTCAGAGTGGTGACATCGCAGCCTTCCCCAGTGGCATTCAGCTGGTACACCCCGAACTGACTCACGCTTGGCCTCAGCTGACACACGAGTCCTCTGCATATAACAATCAAAATCTAAACTCACGCATATAGATGTCGACCGGTTCGTTCAGAGTGGTGACATCGCAGCCTTCCCCGGTGGCATTCAGCCGGTACACCCCGAACTGACTCACGCTTGGCCTCAGCTGACACAGGAGGCCTCTGCATAAAACAATACAAATCAAAAAACATAATGTTACAATTATTACATAATGACAATAGCTTTTACAGCTATAAGGAATTCTTAGCATGAAAACGTGTGTAATCTAGGTAAGTATTTGTTTAATGTATAATTTGATTTAATATTATTTGTTTGACCTTATTTATAAACAAAATCCGCAGCTCTTAATTATAAATTAACTTATCTCATAAATACCACTAACAGCCAATAGAAGGATATAGATACATTATTATTATTAAGTCAAATAAGGACGACATCACCAAAAGTGCCATTATAGAGGCCAAGATGAATTGAAAAAATTAATAAAAACTTAAAGACATAATATAAGAAAAAAGATGAATTTTAGCTTAAAATTTGGCATTCATGCAAAACAACATAGGCATCAGGAAATTACCTATTAATATATAGTCATTTACTCCTACCATTTCACTTAATATACTGTGAAATATGACTACGAAGTTTACGAAATAAGTGATTATTGATTATATTTGTTTGATGTTAGGTTCCAAAGTCATGGCGATTGCCTGTTCCATGAAGAGAAAAAAATAACGTCGCTAGACAAAAGTTATCATTTATTTAGTAAATAGGCTATGTTGAATGGCTAAGTGAAAACTACCGATAGTACTTTGAGCCCTCGTTACATGACAACCGGTTTCACCGATTTTCAACAAAACTACTTTCGTTATCGTCACCCTTCAGCCAAAAACTAAATCAAAATCGCTTAATTCGTTCAGAGACAGACAAACGCACAGACAGCCATAAATTTAAGGGGTCATGGATTATTACTACTTGTGGGTATCATCATCAACATCAGCCTATATTAGTCCACTGCTGGACATAGGCTAATGAAGGTAGCGCCCTGTCTCCAGCTTGACACATCCAGTCTTCTGCAGACTTTCGCAGGTCGTTTTTTCTTTTGAGAAATAAAATTCTTTAAACTGAGGTCGTCAGCCCACCTGGCCAGAGGGCGTCGTACACTACGTTTACCGAGGTATGGTCTCCACTCAAGAACACGTTTACCCCACTTATGGGCAGCAGCCACTTTGGGGAAGGTTTGACTCTTCTTTTTGCGTTTGGATAAACATTATCTTACGTGGTGTTGCCAGCAGTAACATATTGGTCCGAGAGATCTGCGTAGACCCTTATAGTAGACCGTCGCGCTGTGCTCATCACCCATGATGCTTCTGTGCCCGCCTCTACGGTCTTCTGCAGCTCGAATGGACACTGGAAAGAAAAGCTCTAATTACTTGGACTCTAATTATTATACAGACTGAGGGAAACCAATCACGGCTTTATATTTCCAAAGTTAATTAATTTATATTTAGATTGAAAAAAAAAACGTTTTTTATTTAGGTGTAACTAGCTGCGCCCGCGGCTTCTCCCGCGTAAATCTATGTGTCAAATAGTTTATAAACCTTCCTCTTGAATCACTCTATAAAAAACCGCGTCAAAATCCGTTGCGTGGTTTTCAAGATCTAAGCATACATAGGGACAGACATACAGTGGGAAGCGACTTTCTTTTATACTATGTAGTGTTTTATATTTACTGATATGCAAAACAATCATAACTATGTACAATATGAAAAATTATTTCTAAGGTTCTTAGACTAGATTGTGATTCGATGATAAAAATTCACATACATATCATTTTCATAATAAATGTTCTTCATCACCAAACATTTTTTTTGGTAGGTACGTATTTTTTTTCTTACCTACTTATAAATTGTTTATTCATTCATAATGACTTAATAGAAACTGCTCTAGAATCAGCCGCTAAATCATTAGATATTTTCTCTGCTCACTGGCATACAATACAACGCATTCTTGACATAGATTCGCTATTTCTGCATGTTGGTGCGCGATGGAGCTCACTGTTCACTATGCATAGTGTGCACGCCTATCGGAATATCCGATTCATACTTTTAACACTTTGACTGCGATTTTTTTTCGACGACTGCGATCTTTTTTTTAACCTAAAAAATTCGTGCTGCCGCTCTACACAGCGGTTGTGTTGCGCCGCACATGCGTTCGAAAAATATTACGGCTTTGCTGAGTCACACAGATCTGTATTTTCTCAGCCGCTGCGCTAGTGTGGATTTACGCATATTAGTCACTTGTAGAAAACACATACCGTGTGATTTCAGCAGTCAAAGTGTTAAAACTAATACTTAGTTTTAAAGTTTCAAGTTTGAAACTTAAAACCATTCTAGTCGTTCTGCAAGTCCTTTATCTACTAGAAGCTTATCACATTATTTGGATAATTCCACTATAATGTTTTTTTTTTTCCAAATTTCTTCACCTTTTTTTCCAAAATACCTATTCCACTCTTTTACTGGTTGTTTGTTTGTTCGACTGATAATCATAAAGTAATGTACTAATGCTTTACCGATTCCTTTTTAATGACAATTGATTTTGTTACTGTTGCTCAATATTTCATTTAATTTTTACAGGCTAAGACGTCTCAAATTTTTATTCCATTATATCCATCTGATCATCATCGTTAATTCACTGCTGGACGTAGGCCTGCACATGGATGCGTTACGGCTCTATGGCGCTCATTCCCCTAATGATCATTAGGGGAATGAGCCTGCAGTCTTTCGCAGGTCGTCATCCCACCTGCGGGCTTCCTACACTATTTACCGAGTCGAGATCTTAAAAACACGTTCCCGGTTTACCTCAGAGGTTGTCGGTTCTTCGCGAGATATGGCCGGCCCACTGCGACTTCAGCTTGCTAATTCAAATCGTATCCATCTACTTTACCAAAAAGTATCTAATGAATGTGGATACTGAATATTAAAATTAACTAATTCGGATTCACAACCCATAACAATATAAAAATAACAAAAAATGTTACAGTAAAATCCGATTAGATTAAATATTAAAGCGTGCGACAACGTGGCTCCCTATTTTCAGGGAAATCCCTTGACACATCAATGTTTATGCGGTCAATGCCGTCAACTGCATGCATTTGTTTACATGTGCGATACATGCTAATGTCTGCAGCTTAGCCAATGTCCTCTTACACACTTACCTAATTATTATTGTAATTTATGTAAACAAGCCGTGTCAATGTTAAATATTATTGTTCAAAGTTACTTACAATACAAGATTGACGATTTATACTAGTAAAGGCCGACTTGGAATTATTTAATGTGATGTTATTGCTTGATAGTGTTATTTTTAATGCGGTATGTGCCCAGGCTGTGCCTAGGGGAAGAGGCCCATGCGTCGGAGGCAGTGTAAGTGTTACCTACCTTACCAGAGACTAATTCACTAGTATCCGCCTATTACCTATTTTAAATATTACACGTCATATGTAATTAAATGCAAAGTATATAAAAATAATTATGGATCGCAAATAAAATTGTTATGAGACCACCTTGGCCTTGACCACCACCTTGACCACCACAAACGCAAAAGAATTATCAAAATCGCATATATTCATATGCGGATCAAAAGATAATAAAATAAAATATATGAAATACATAACAAAACTGCGTAAAAAACAGAGCCCTCTCTGCCATTAAGAAATGGTGTCTATTTCGTTGTATGAATTAAAATATTCTGATTTATAAGTTGCTTAGATAAAGATTGGGATTAAAATGACCGCCCATTCCCGACTTTTATCTAAGCGACTTATACTATCAATGTAATATATATGTACATTAATAAAGTCCTAAGTCCTAGCATAATAAATATACAGGGTGTAAACATAGTTATTATACAGGGTGTCCGATAATTAATGGATAACCCCGCTTTTTATTATAATAATATTGTGTACTATAGTAATATTGTGTATAATAGTAAAATTGTGTATGATTTGTTTTATTACAATATTGTGTTCTCCCGGAATCAATGCAGGAATGCTTGGCAAGTTACATTGCATCAGTAATTGTTTGAAAGCAAAGCAAAATCATCGGCAAAAAATGCAAAAAATCACTAAGAACGATAACGACACACGGATGTGATGTCATTAGGTGTGTAATTTACACGTGCAAAATGATTTAGTCGGCATATTGAACACTCGATGAATGTCCCAGTACCTACTTTAGTTTTTTTTTACAAGTTTGGAAATAGAAAAAAAATGTACAGGACCTATACTCCGTTGTAGAATCTAAGGTATATGTTGGAAACAATGGGATATTCTAAAGTCATTTAAAACGGGATATTTACCATGATTTGATTTTTGAGTTTTCCAATATTTCGGCACAGTTTCATGCGCCATGATCACGGATCTATTCATTCCGTGATCATGGCTAAACTCAAAAATCAAATCATGGTAAATATCCCGTTTTAAATGACTTTAGTGTTAATAACCATGATAGTTTCAGAAGTTTTAATGGGATATTCTATTCATATATTTGATTTAGTCGACATATTTTATCACTTGTTCGACGTTCGACTTAATGAATGTCTTTAGTAAGTTTTTACAAGTTTGGAAAAAAAAATGTACAGGACCTATACTCGGTTCTAGAATTAAAGGTGTTTTATGGAAACAAAGGAATATTTTATTTATATATGGAAACATTTCATAAAAACTTTAACACTAATTGATAACTATAACATGTCATTAGGTCTTATTTGCAATAAATAAATAAATAAATAAGCAGCTGTGCATCCTACCCGTCATGAACTATGGAACTGAGATGTGGACACTCACGATAGGGCTGGTCCACCAGTTCAAAGTCGCGCAGCGAGCTATGGAAAGAGCTATTCTCGGAATTTCTCTGAAGGATAGGATTCGTGACATGAAAACAAAGTTATCGAGGAAGCTCAAAGAATTAGAAAGCTGAAACCAGGTAAACACCTGGCTAAACTTGTTCTTGATTGGAGAGCGCAACTCGGCAAACGTGCGTGTAGGAACGTGTAGGGCACCCTCTAGCCAGGTGACTTGACGATGTGCGAAATACTGCAAGCGGATGCTGGACGCGGCAAGCACCTTGTTTACATAAAATATCTTGGATTATAGAACCGTGTATTGCACCTTAGTATTTTTTTTTATTTGAAGGACAAGAAATTTTTGAAAACCAGTAAGTAGGCTAATGTTTTCCGTATTTGTAAATCAATACCAAGGAGTCATTTTGTAAATATTTAACTTTTTATGTTTTCACCAAACACATGTGCAGTATTTTGCCGATTTCTTCATACATTTAGGAATAAACTTACTTGTTTACTTTGTTTATTTTGACATGTCCAGTCCACCAAGGTTGCCTGGAAGAGACCTTTGCACTTACTCTACTCTTAGCATTTATTCCTGTATTGTTTTCTGTATTAATAAAATAAATAATGCTCGACAATCCACACAGCATCATCTAGCCCCAAGCTAAGCAGAGCTTGTGTTATGGGTAGGTACTAGATGACTGAATCAGTCATACGTAATAGAATACAAGACTTAGATAAATATCCTTTATATGTACATATAATATGTAGTTACATATATATTATATGTACATATAAAAATACCCAGAACACCCGGAACAAATATTTGCAGGTCGTACAACTATTTGTCCCAAGGCGGGAATCGGAAAAGCCCGCAACCTTTTGTGCCGTAAAGGTACCTTCGCTGCTGCGCCAGATCGGTCGTCAATTTTGTTTATTTATTTCAATCATATTTGTGTGGTAGGTACAATAAAGTAAGTGAATAAACTATCAGAATTCTAAGAGAAAGCACGATCTGTGCGATTGAAAACATGAATTAACCGAGAAGTTAATTTACCCATTAATCGATTCGATGCGGTTTTTATTCTTTGCTTAAAACTTTTGATCAATTGCCTGAGGAATCTGGTCCGTGAATAGGTGTTGGAAGCTTCCTTTCTGCACTTTGCGTTAACATTTTTTACCACTTTATTAATTTGTTTATTTAATCACGCAATCAGCACACGCATTTTATATTCTCATGTTTTCAACCACTAGTTTTTATATAATGAAGAAGTTAGTTTTTCCTTCTGTGTATTTTAACAGCTCTACTGCGATGTACGTACATCTTCTTGTTAGGGCCGGACTCCACCAAATCGGAGATGAGACGAGCGAAGAAGGGATATGAGTTTACCAATAGAACGTCGTTATTCACATACCTAAGTACTTAATTTCAATAGACCGCAATGTTCCTGTGGTCTCGATCAACTATTAACTTTAGATAGATAGATAGAAAACTCTTTATTATACCACACAATACAGAAATAAAAACTTAGATCAAGGTATAAAGGGCGGCCTTATCGCTAGGAGCGATAAGGCATAAGCATCTCTTCATGGCAACCTTAGGACGGACCTGACATGAAGGAACAATAAAGGTGGCACTTTAATAAAAAATTGGAAAAATAAAAGAAAACAAAATTACCTACAACTTACTAAGTTAATACAACATTATGTGCCGAACGCCAACGGTGCACTTTAATGATTTTTTTACCGCATTTTTTCTCAATCTTTTCAGATTCAAGGAACCAAAGACAATATTTAGAATTATATGAAATTCGAGCCTTTAACACGGGGATCTAGTGAGTACTGAGATCTAGGCCTAGTTCAACAACCAAACCCTAGGTCCTCCCCGTAACGTTTAATCGTACGTGAATCATTAACCAGTAGCTTGTTAATAATACGCAGGTGATTAATGTCAGTTCGGTTAGCTAACATTGACATAGTTTGATACGGCTGAGTATATTTTAGTAGATAAGCGATAGAGATGACACTGATTAGAATCTCAAGGTCACAACAAGGTAAGCACTAGAAAGAATTATACCTCGCTCTACAAAAATCACTACATAGTATAAAACAAAGTCGCTTCCCGCTGTCTGTCTGTCCCTATGTATGCTTAGATCTTTAAAACTACCAAACGGATTTTGATACGGTTTGTTCAAATAAATAGAGTGAGTCAAGAGGAAGGTTTATAAATTACAAGTACTATTTTAACGGGTATCGGGTATATATTAATCGCGTTTATTTACCTATTCATCCCGTGACCACGACATTGTGTAAACCTGTTGAAACGTCGGGAAAAATAGGTATATAAACGTGATGAATACACGTTAAATAGTACTTGTAATTATGTGTCCTAATCGCGTAAGTTTAACATTTAGGTTTATAAATTATTTGAGACGTAGATTTCCACGCGAGCGAAACCGCGGGGCGCAGCTAGACTTAAAATTAAATTAAATTCGTCAGAACTAAGTGGAAATAAGCGACTTTAAAAGTGATTTATTACCATAAGACGTCGATCGATACATGCCGATCGGTGAGCGTCTTTCGATGATAATGATGAGTTAAATAATAATAACAATTAATAAATGAAAAAAAAAATGAAAAGTTTTTGTTTCTTTAAGCTTACAAATAAGCACTTAGACACGTCATATTTTATAGTTCACTTCAATTTTTTGTCCACCAGTGGAAGAAGTGACAAGAAACCACTAGTATGTTCATAACTTATGTGTCTAGTACATTAAGATAATAATGAATAGTATAAAATATGACCTGTCTAAGTGCTTATTTGTAAGCTTAAAGAAATAAAAACTTTTCATTTTCATTTTCAATAATATGAACAAGACGTTTTGAGACGTATTTCACCTAATAGTTGTTTGTATGCAGTTAGAAAACAATCGTTTCGAACGTAGCGTATTCCCACGGCCTTGTCGCAAACAAAACAACGTTAAACTATTTGAATATGTAGGCATAATGTATTTTAAGAAATTAAATAATATCCCCAAAAAAAATGCACTATAATAACAAAAATCTTATTATGTATTTTGTAGTATTTGTTTGATCACATCTCGTGTAAGAAGCGGTCGCAAAACAATTGGATGTTGTAGTAAAAACTAAAAGTCGAAATAAATGTATATAGGGCCAAATATAAAATATATCCAGGATCATCTTCAATACAAAACTATATGAATAATCAAAATCGGCCCACAATTGTCGCGGAAAGCGACCAACCAGCACAAAAAATACATACAGACGAACATAGAACCTCCTAATTGTGTCAAAGTCGGTTAAAAAAAACAACTTACTCTAAAACAGTCGTCAGAAACGCTGTACACTCCAACATCCAGGGCTGAGGTTACTGTCATGTACGCCTGGTCCATTCGCAACTCTGTTAGATTACGATCCCCACCCTCGAAGCCTTCCTTAGGTTGCTCCAGCCATGAACGCATCATCTCCATTGACCATTGCCATGTTCCATTCCCATCGGCTGCGCCATTCCCATCCGCGGTCTCATTCATTTTTGCACTTTTTGTATTTTTTTACCACTTTATTAATTTATTTATTTATTTTCACGCAATCAGCACACGCATATTTATTCTCAAGGTTTTTAACCACTTGTCTCTACACAATGAAGTTAGTTTTTCGTTTATTCGATAACTTTTTTGCGAAAGTAACGAACGTGCGTGCATGGGTAATTTCGCTCAGCCACTGGCATGGCAGGGCCACTCACAACGCGAGCACGCCGGTAAAACCGGTGCGTTCGCATCTCCTATGTTAAAAACCACACACATTCTTGCAGATACTTATAGTAATTACCTTTCTGCAGATCAATCTTGGAAAAAACTAACAATAGTTTGAAAGCGCATACTGTAAACAAGTACTTACCTTACTTATACTCGTCACGTCAATGAAGTAAACTTTGTGTGATTTGAATTGCTAACTAGCTTTTACAACTAACTCAGATCGCTATGTCAATCTATCTTCTTATATGTACATATATAAAAATCAATTGCTGTTCGTTAGTCTCACTATAACTCGAGAACGGCTGGGCCGATTTTGCTGATTTTGGTTTCGAAATGTTTGTCTTGGTCCAGTGAGAAAATAATGTAAAATTGCAATTTCCACGCGGGTGAAGCCGCGGGGCGCAGCTAATCTAATATAACTGTAAGCATTTTCTACGTGTTTCCTTTTGGCCTAACTTCTCATCGTAGGCAGGTCAGTAGAAAAACACATGTGTTTCATTCAATATATAGTATAACGTTGTGTATTAGTAACTCCAAAACAGCGTAGTTTTTATGTTAGAATAAAGATATCGAAGCTTTCAAAAATAAATATAAAAAAGATAAAGCATCAGTTGAGACCATTAAGCATTCGACGCATGCGCAATGGCTTTAAAGCATCGTACAGCTGGCAATAGCATTCCTCGTCACTTAACTTAAACTAACTAACTTAAACTAAACATTAACTCTACCTGAAATATTTACAATCTTTAACAGCTGGCATCCCTTATTTGCGGCCAGATTTAATTAGGCAACCGTATATCATAATAAACAGAAAAAAACGCTTGAAATTGATATATAAATAATAAATGTACGTTATGAATGTAAAAATGGTTCAAAATCATACCTATTTAAAAATGGCTGCGAAGAGGTGCGGCCAGGAGAATAAAGGCAACCGTGGTTTTTCAGTCTTTATAGATATTTCCGTGAAGTGGACGATATTTAAAAAAAAACGGATGATTGCAATTTTTTCCCAAAAATCAATTGACAAATATTAATTAAAATTACTTGCGGCCACATTCTGATAGGCAGCCTGGTATATGTATATTCTCCTAATCATAAATATTCGTAAAAATAGGTTTTAAGCGAATACCGATGCGTGCACCGATTCTGCAGTCGGATCACTCATAACATCAAAATTAAACACAAATGTTAACTAGATGAGGCCCCTTCAAAAAATAGATCGCAATATTGAAGTGTTTCTTCCAAACTCATTTTAAACTTTTTCTTCCAAACCCATTTTGAACGGTTTCAGGTCGGTTTATAGATTATTAGAATACGAATACCAAATATTATATTAGAATCTATAATAGATTTAATCAACCATAGACGAAAGTGGAATCTACCATAGACGAAACAAACACTTCACCGCCACACACAGAAACCGTGGCCGGGCCGGAGGCGAACGGGTTGTTTCATACAAATTTACGTGCATCGCGTCGCCACCGCCCGGCGGTGTATGTGTAGTCTTCCATATAAATGTATGATACAACCCGCACGCCTTCGCCTCCGGCCCGGCCACGGTTTCTGTGTGGCGGCTTTTAATTATAGACACTGGCATTGGCCTAAAATAATTCTCAAAGTGATAAAGCAAGTTTGTTTTAAGCGTCCGGTATCACGCAATGTAAAATCACACGCACATAACTGTATGTTCATTTACGAGGACATAATGTATAGGCTCACGGTACATTCTCAACTTTTTGTTTTAAACTGGCAACTGCCCGCTGCTTCGTTCATTATGACTCTACAATGTTATTCCCGGTGTACTTCTAAAATGAATAGTCCGCTCCATTCAGTATTATGCCGTGAAGGAGTAACAAAAATCTTTTGCATACTCCAAAATTATTAAATATTTGCAGATTCTAAATTATGTGAAAAGTGTGATGATCGTTTTAACTTAATACGTGTCAAATAAAAACGTAGAGGTCTGGACTTGTGTTTTGGAACAATATGCTAAAACCCGTGAAAAAACATTATAATATAGGTAATTGAATCAGTAAGGACCTACCAGTAGTTTTGTCAAGTTTAGCTTATAAATGATTCCCTACGTTTTACTACAAAAACGTGAGGTGCAAACCAAATCTTCTAATCAACTGACATGTCGGATTGTCTAACTAAACCAAGGCCTGGGGTAAATGAGAGTTTGATTAGCCTTAACAACCTCTGAAGTACTATAGTTACTATTGCTTGCAACAGTCATTACGGTTTGTGAAATCATTGATGAGAGCAGTCGATGTTGAGGAATGATTGGGGGTTTGAAGCAATGGTCGAAAGGTTAGTATCGTTGGAGACGTGTCTGTCTACTACAGTAAATGCTGATCCTATAGGGCCGCGGACTGTTTTTTTCCACCATAGGTACAAATGTCACACTTGATGTCGTTAAGTAAGATAGATAGATAGATAGAAAATACTTCATAATACCACACAAAACAGAAAACAATACAGGAATAAACAATAGAATAAAGGAAGTATAAAGGGAGGCCTTATCGCTGAGAGCGATCTATTCCGGGCAACCTCAGGATGGACTGGACTTGAAGGAACAAAATAGACGGTGGTACTTAATAAATATATAGATTTAAAAAAGAAAAGAAATACACTACATACCATAATACCTACATTACAATTTACAAACATTATAATAGACTTGAATAAGATAGAGCTGTCGATGTTTTCATATGGATAAATAATGCTGATGCAGCAGTTTTTTGAAGATAGGGAGTGATTTTGCACGTCTGATGTCCAGAGGGTTAAAGTTATATACATTTTGAAAGTTATTTTACAATTTTATTATACAACACACAAAATGTTTGCCATAGGAAACACCATAGATGATTGTGCAAAGAAAAAGCAGAGAGATATGCCTACATATTTGACTGTTTGTAATGTACGAGTATATGACTAGACTCTAAGGTTCAAGAGGAATTCTCTCAAGCGAACACTCGAGGTGGAATGTTCATGTGGAATGATCTTCTGGAGTGGTTTTCCCTCAGGACTTTGTAGTCCGTAGAACATAAGTTGATCCCATCATCATCATCATCAGCCTATAGCAGTCCACTGCTGGACATAGGCCTCCCCCAAAGAGCGCCATAGCGCCCTGAATTTCTTAATCCCATGATCCAATAGGGGCCAGAATCACCCCCTCTCGACCTAGTATAGATGTATATATGATGAATAATACTGTCTATACACCCTGTAGGTAAAGACAGGATTATTTATATGTTGGTGATCTGAGAACCAAAGTTATCGACATAGCTCTGAGAATTAGTAAGCTGAAGTGGCAGTGGGCCGGTCATATCTCGCGAAGAACCGACGGCCGTTGGGGCAAACGTGTTCTTGGGTGGAGACCACGACTCGGTAAACGTAGTGTAGGACGCCCTCCGACAAGGTGGGATGATGACCTGCGAAAGACTGCAGGTAGATGCTGGATGCGTCAAGCTGAAGACAGGGTGCTATGGCGCTCATTGGGGGAGGCCTATGTCCAGCAGTGGACTAATATAGGCTGATGATGATGATGATGGTGTTCTGGGTGTTTGCATAGTAAAATAATACATATATCTATGTATGTAATTTATTCAATATGTATATCAGTTCTTTAGTACCCATAACACATGTTCTCTTACTTTGCGGCTAGATGTGTGAATGAATGATGCTGTGTGAATTGTTCAGTATTATTTATTTTAAATATATTTTATTTAAATAAAAAAAACAAACGAATTAGGTACCTACGTAGTACACTGTAATTCTGGGCAATGGGAACTATGAGCAGAATTACTTAATTACAAATTCGCATAACCAGTCTATATTATATGTAGGTACAATACTGGTAATAAAACATTGGATCCGACTTGATAACCTCCGATTTATTTAATATATCAAAACAAGCTCGAATTCACGGCCGCGGAACTAGACGCTGCAGCATGTTAAGCTCATGGGTTAGGTATAATGCGCTTCAAGAGACCTTCAGCAGTTCACGGTTTATTAATCTATCTGGCATTCAATTCATTCAACATACGGCCTTCGCAATGGAAACTGACGTCTTTGGGCCAGTTTAGTGATAACCGGCGCTTTGGGTGCTCGTATTATGTGAACAAGTGAAAAGTTACGATGAAGGGGTTTTATATATTGATTTTTGGTTATGTTAATTATGTGCTAGGGTCTCAGGATACTGGCCGTCCGGCTGGGCTGATGGCTGACTGTAAGTATTAAAATAATAATAATAACTAAAATAATATCATAAACATTTTATTTTATTTTTCTTTCTTAGGGATGAACATGGCGATGCTAGAGGCGTGTATAAAGAAATTTAGTATTTCACAATTTTTATACATATATATAAATAATTACGACATTTTCATACATAACTAAACCAAATAAACATCAACCATAACCAAATCAAGGTAATTTAAAAATATTTGAATTATTATTTTAATTCACTCCGTGTGAGGCTAGCGATATAGAAATAGAAATTTTAATATATGTAGGTATAACAGTAACGGTATTTTATGAAGTTTCACTTGCAATAATTCACATAAAAATACTCATTAAGCATGGGTAACAATCTAATCATAAATAAATATTTTATAATATTTGTGGTAAAAACCTACTCAATTAAACAATAAATATTAGTTAAAATTGCATTTAAGCAAATTGTATCTACAAAGACATCTATTGAAAAAAAAAACTTGCGTGCCCCTTGTTTGATCTTATTGGTAGAGTGCATTCACAAAAGAATTCCCGCGGCAATTAGTGGAACTACATTTTTTCAACACATTTTTACTACATTTTTTGTGTTCTTGAGTGGAGACCAAGACTCGGTAAACGTAGTGTAGGATGCCCTCCGACCAGGTGGGATGACGACCTGCGAAAGACGCTGGACAATTTCAAACATTATCAAGTCCCATAAAAAGCTTGTGTTATGGGATGGATAATGAACGATAGATGGATTAACTTTTGTCCAAATATAAGGCTATATATCTTCTTAGTGCCGTTATCACCTTCAAAGAGCCTTTTACCTTCATTACTTAAGAAGGTCGTTATTTGAATAACTTTCAAGCGTCTACGGATTGCCCACTAAACTAAATTAGTCTTCTGATAACTGAATAACTTCCACTGCTGGACATAGGCCCCCAAAGGACAAATTTTAAGGGGTTTGCCAAAATCCCCACTGACTTTTATTAGAATAATTTCGAATTTTACAATCATTTGCGAGCTAATATGATTAATGTAATTATGTGACTTTTCCTTGTCATTAGATATACAGGATGTTACCCTTGGCCTATGGCTTAACTTACGATGCAATATTCATAATTATATTATTGCATACACTTAACATTTATTTATACAACACCTTTGAATAAATGCAAATAGAGTGACCAATAATAGCTTCTTCAACCGAATTCTTGGTCAGTAGACTCTAGATATAACAAAATACAAAATATATTTTTCTTTAACTTAATGTACAATAATATAAGTGTTTGAGATTCCCTTTAAGTAAAAGAAATACCTGTGTTAGGGAAACTCGCTCTTCTAAAATAAATCAGATAAAAGTAGATTAAGTTACGTAAATTCGTTTTTTTTAATGTACTACCACAGAACTATAATACCTGTGGATAAATAGGTATGTGCCACCTATTTTAAAATTATACTAAGAGTTTAAAGTTTAAGTGCACAAATGATTTAGAACATGCGCGTGATCGTGTATGTGTGTGTGGTGTGGGTAATGTAGTGTGAGTGTGTGTAGTGTTGTAAGTGTAGTTGGGTCTCCCGAGGCTTCAGGCTCGTAAGAGTCTGGGCAACAGGAGACTCGGATGTGTAAAGTTTTTATTTTTTTTTTTGAGAGAAAAAAATCAGAGAGAATCTGTATCGATAACATTTATATAAAGAACATAACTAAACTTAATGATTTTAAGTAAACACATATTAATTATTTTTGCACTCTTGTCGCCTGAAGCACAGGATTACCTAGTTCACGCTTAATTGTTATACTTAGCTATATTTATTTATTAAGTGCACTCATGTTTTGATTAGTAAGAATTTTATGTATTTATCACAAACACACAAAACAAATCAAACATTTTTGAACAAAAAAGTAAGAAATGTAAGGTGTTTTTGACTTTGTATGTGTGTGTGTGGGTAATGTAGTGTGAGTGTGTGTAGTGTTGTAAGTGTAGTTGGGTCTCCCGAGGCTACAGGCTCGTAAGAGTCTGGGCAACAGGAGACTCGGATGTGTAAAGTTTTTTTTTTTTTTTTGAGAGAAAAAAATCAGAGAGTTTCTGTATCGATAACATTTATATAAAGAACATATCTAAACTTAATGATTTAAAGTAAACACATATTAATTATTTTAGCACTCTTGTCGCCTGAAGCACAGGATTACCTAGTTCACGCTTAATTGTTATACTTAGCTATATTTATTTATTAATTGCACTCATGTTTTGATTAGTAAGAATTTTATGTATTTATCACAAAAACACAAAACAAATCAAACATTTTTGAACAAAAAAGTAAGAAATGTAAGGTGTTTTTGACTTTTTACTTGAATTTATTCTAGCTTATTCTTTACTCTAGTCAGACTCACAGCTAGAGTGCAATAAGTGAAAATGAAACTTCTAGCGTACCTACCTTAGCGTTTACGATTTAATATTTTGTATTTATTTATTTTCGTATCTTTAACCACATTAAAGTTGTGTCTCTTCTGCTAAACTGTGTCATAACAGTTTAAAAATTATAATGTAAACATTAATTTTTAAATCCATTTTATCTTAGTATTGGGTTTTTCATTGTTGTACGAGTATTTTAAGTAATTGGCAATCGACGTTCTTATTAATCATAAAAGTTGCATACTCCTGTAGAAAACGCACCACTCTCTTAGTCAATTTTTAGGGGACTCTCACGGGAAAAAGGTCTAAAGGAAATAAAGCTCTTTGATATTTGACACAGGCCCAGGCATGACGCGCAACACAACATTTTCCGACAAGACCCTCAAGTCGCTGTACGTGGTTGTGATCCAACCTTCGAGAAGCTTCTTCGGGAAAGGAGAGGCGCGGTGTGCTTTAAACGCACGCGGGGCTAAGTGCGCCGCTAAGCATTTGAACTTGAGAAAGGGGGTGACACAGGTAAAAATTGTTTTGTTTCTTTTTACAAGGTTCATTTCTATTTGCCCTGGTAGTTTGTGTGGAACAAATCTTGCAAGTCAACTTTAGACCAGTTATACTCAACTGATTGAGCTGAAATTAGGCATAGGTAGGTTAGGTAGGTACTTATGTAATTTAGGTGATATTAATTCAGTGTTATTGTGCAAAATACAACAATCAAAAATTGTCTTTAAATATATTTCACGTGATTTCGACCGCAATAGATTCAAATTAAATTTTTGATATGTTTTTGTTCCTTTTGCATGTATTATCATAGTTTTCGCTAGATGGCATTGTCAATTAATTTAAATAAGTCTCGTTCACCTTCAATAATATAATTAATATAAAATGAAAAATTCTAGAATTTTCGTGCTACTACCAAATTTTTTTTAATGTCTGTTACGCGCAACTTTAAACACACATTCTACCGTGGACGAAGAGTCACCCTTCTAATAAACATCCAACAATCACCAAGAAGGTGCTTTTAAATCTTTTACACTTTAGATCCCCTGTACCAACATGTTCGCAATAAAACTATTGACTCATATATAACTTTTCTTTTAATATTATAATTATGTAATAAACTTAATTGCCGTGCCCTAGAAGGGTACATGTTTGAAACACGTTTTCATTTAATTTATTGCAAAAAATATGGTCTTAATACAAGGTCTTAAACATTAGAATAGGTCGTGTCACGTGTCACATATTTCATCAAAACACACTGGCATGCAAACAATTCTAAAATTTGGTTCCTATACAATGTAATTTTAATGATTTTAATTAACTAGTTATAAAATTTGAATATAATGTCAATAATGTACTACCGACTTAATTCTCAAATTTCATAGAAAGCGTTTCAAATAAGCTATAATATATTTTTTTTTTTATAAATATTAGGTACCTACACTTTATCTTTACGATCCCTGTACAACATGTTTGCAATGAAATATCCTATTGAAAGTATATATTCCTATATATATCATCTCCAGGTACTAATAAGTGGCTACATGGATGCATCTTTCTCCCCGCTGGTCCGGAGCCTGTCAGGCGTCTACCTGACAAGAGGACGAAACGTCATCATCGTAGAGATCTTCCCTGTCTTAGTGCGGACATACCCTGTGTAAGTACTTCGTGACTTGTATAATAAAATGTATACTATATTTATGCTAAAGGGAATAATAAATGCATATTTTCAGCATATTATTATTTTTTTGTATATGAACTACAATATCTAGCTGAACTAGCGGAACTTCGGCTTCACACGGTTTTAGTACGGATTCCTAACTTAAAAAATTATATGAAAAAATTATATAGTCTATGTTCACCAGGGTTAGAGTAGCTTCCCAGCGGTGAAAGAATTTTTCAAATCGGTCCAGTAGTTTCGGAGCTTATTCATTACAAACAAAAAATAAAACATTTCCTCTTTATAGTATTTAGTAATATAATAATAATATAATATGATAATAATGAATCCTTAAAACAGCAATAAATAAATTAACATAATAAAATTGGATTTAAAATCGTAATTATTTAAATACCTACAAAATAAAATTATATTCAATATTAATAACATCAATATTTTATACTTAATAAAGATACTTTAGAAAGATAGGTAAGGTGTGAAAATTTCAATGCTTCGTAGACTTACCAATCAATCCGCGGATTATTGACCGCGGTCAATAGAAACCTGGCCATGCTAGGTTGAATTACATCTTCAGAAGCTTGCACTTTAATAATAGACCATTCGCGGCACTTCTAGCCTAATTCTACACCATTAAATCTATTAACCTACTCCAATAAATTTTAAATTAACCTATTGACGAAATACCAATAGTGCAACCATCTCCTTCGTGCTCTTAAGGTTGATCGTTTCGTGTTGAGAGAGGTTATTTTTTTTTGTGGTTTATATATTTTTCCATGATCTAAGAGGAATAACACTAACAGAAAAGTAATTTGCCGCAAATCGTAAACCATTTTCTATTAACTTATAAAAAAACTAACCTTTATGCACTGCTATTTTTTGAGCATTTAGGAAAAAAAATAGGGTTTGGCCTACAAATCAATTATTCTTTTTATTAATAACACTTTTCTCCCTCCGATCGAGGAGGGAGAAAAGTGTTATTCTCTGGATCGGAGTCATTTTCAGGCAAACATTTTGCATAAGTCAGCTGTTAATTGAATTCATAGCGATCAGTGCAACTTTACATCTGGTCATGTTGTTTATTACTTCGAATTTAAGTTGGTTTTATAAAGAGTCCGTAGAAAATAGTTTTACGATTCAAAAACTTACTACGAAATTTACTTTCCGGTTAGTTTTATTCTTTGGAACGGAAAACAATAATCTTGCGTCAACACGACACGATCAACCTTAATAATTACTATGCAACCAGCAGTCAGTCAGCGCCCTTATAATGGTTTTTGACATGCAACCAAAACGCACAGTAACTATGTTACACAGTAGCTAATATTACTTATACTGTATTATCTAAGAACACCTACAAAGTATCTAATCTACTTAAATATTACGATTCAATTCAAGGGTAGGTACGTGAATAACAAATTGAACATTAAGGTGGTTGATCACGCGTGAACAAAAATCGGGTTTTTATTTTCTAGGTTCTCAGATAAGAAGTTTTGCTCACATTACATACACTCACGCTATATCAAAATTTGAATCAATTGTAGTTTTGAGGTCCATCTACAAGTTAAATATTTATTTTTCTCTAATCTTTATCTAGTTGTAAGTTTTCCTAAGATTGTAAAAATAAAATAAAATAATATTAATAAAAAATCTCCTACAAAACGGTAGTTGAATCGTAGTTGGTTTCAGTGTGGGTTTTTCAAGTTCAGTTTGGGTTTGCAAAATGGCTAACAATGTGGGCATGACTGATATCTAACTCATTGTCAGAAATTAGTAAATCCGATTTGGTTTTTCACGCGTGACTAACCACCTTAAGACCGATTGTCCGTTTGTAAGAAGAATTAGCCCAATTAAGTTGGTACAATCAGTACCTTACGGGTTTACCTCACGCAGGTGTGTAGTGCTTATCTATTGCTTAGGTTTAAGTTACGAAAATATGTATTTATTAGGTAGGCGATTAGTAGGTATACCTACCGCATTCACTGCCCGATTTATTGAAGGATTAATTTCTACCAAAACGAAGAGGAGGATCGAAATAACAAAGATTACCTACCAAATGGTGGTTTTGGTAAAACCCCTTGGTTTAGGGACGCATTGGCAGTGGATGTATGTGTGGTCTAGAGACCCGGGTAAAAAGCCTTAGCGGTTTTTTGGTTTTATGCATATCCGTAGGTTACGTACGTTTCGGTGGAAACCGGCCCCTATCATGGTTTTTAATTGGCCCTCAGCAAACTTTATTCATAACGTTAGCTAACTATTAAAAATGTGTAACCAATTAAAATATTCACATCCTAAGGTCAGACCGTGAAGTCGTGTCAAAGACCTTAATTGAGCAATTTGAACTTGAACTTTACAATAAAATATACTTAGGATGGCGATTTAAGAAGCATATTATAATAAACAAACGGTATTTTATGTCTGTCGTATTTATACTACATAAGTATCGCTCATATTTAAGTGAAGATGAATTCAATAACACCTTATTTCATGATAATTTAACGTGTTTAAGTGGAAATGAATGAATATTCTAAATTATTTTTTACTATATTTTTTTTTACTGTTTATTGTTAACTGTGTATATAAGTTAGTTTGTAAATTATTTCTTGTTAATCCATTAGGACCGCCATGTATTAGGTAATTATAAAGGTTCTTACAATAAATATGATTTAAAAAAAAGTGGAATGGCAGTGAGCCGGCCATATCTCACGAAGTACCGACAACCGCTGGGGTAAACGTGTAGGACGCCCACCGACCAGCTGGGATAACGACTTGCGAAAGACTGCAGGTAGGTAGATGCTGGATGCGTCAAGCTGAAGACAGGGTGCTATGGCGCTCATTAGGGGAGGTCTAGTCTATGTGGACTAACATAGCGAGGGTTTACTGCGAAAACCGACTAAATGACAATTTTACCAAAAATGAGTTAATGACACAATGATACATAATTTTTCGCGCTCTTTCGACTGGTAAAATTAACTAAGCGATACGACAACTCAAACAGGAGTTATTCAATGTTAAAACCGACTAAATTAAGCAAATTGACTAATACTCTAGCACTAAAATAGATAAAATACCTTTATTGTATCAATGTTTAAAAGATTATTCATGAAAAATGTATTAAAAGCATTTAAACTGAATTACTAAACAATTTATTTCACTACAACGCCATTGAAATAGTTTGTGAAAACAGTCTTTATAACAATAATCGTAACTGCTTGAAGAAAATATTCTATTTTTTACTAATTGTTAACATGCAAAACCGATTAAACGACTCTAGTTAGTTTTCGCAATATAATTTGTTCGATTTCGGGCCCGTAATATGGCTAAAAAAAGACGAGCAGATGGTTTGCCTTATAAAATAAGAGCGAAAGTCAGACCAGGTAAGGTTCCTAATGATATAGATTGCTCCAGATGTCAATTTCAGTGCTCAGACACATTTTCTGCCACTGAAAGAGATACTATTTGCAGATTCTTTTGGAATTTAGACTTCAAGAGCAGATTTTATTTTATTTTAGACAATGTTACTGTTTACCCTCCAAAACAAGTCCTGGTTGTAAGTAAACGACCAGCCTAAAATATATACCTATTCAAAGAAATGCTTCTTACCTAAACAAGATGAAAAGAAACAAGTATGTCAGAATTTTTTTTGCAAAACTTTGTGTGTTTCGTCTTCCGTAATAACTGATGCAATTAAAAAACGTAATGACGAAGTGAACTTATTTAATGGAACTGACCAACGGGGAGCACACGAACCTGTGAATAAAACAGAAATTATTCAAGGAGTACAAAACACATTGAATCGTTTCCTTGGATGGAAGCTCATTATTGTAGAAAAGACACACAGCGAAAATATTTTGTTCGAAAGATGCGTTTATTGTACAAGGATTAATGTTTGAAAAGTGGTTCTGAACCAGCATCTGAGATAACCTATCGGAGAATATTTGCGAACGAATATAATCTGAGCTTTTTCGTAGCAAGGAAAGATCAATGCTTACTGTGCACTAATTATGCACAAGCTGACACGGAAAAGAAAAAATAACTCGAAGAAGGTTACTTAGCTCACCAAGAAAGAAAGAAGATTTGCAACAGCGAAAAAGATAAGGATAAAGACAGATCCAACACAGATGAACATTTTAGTTCTGTAACGTTTGATTTCCAAGCGGTGCTCCAAATTCCTAGTTCTGCTTTATTATATTCCAAAAAGCTGTGTGTCTAATCTAACGATCTATAAAGCACCTTTACCTAATAGTGCGTATTGTTTTACTTAGTCGGATGTACATGGAAGGAAAGGTAGGTAGCCCTGAAATAGGAATGATACTTCTGCACTACCTTAGAAATTGTGTTCCTAATACTATCACGGAAATAACCTTATTTTCGGACACTTGCGGTAGTTAAAACCGCAATCAGTTTGTCAGAGTGTCTTGCTCCTCTGGGCCGTTCAAAAGATAGACCATCTGAAAGTCATCGAACAGAATCTGGACATACTCAGATGGAAGCAGACTCTGTGCATAGCAGCAAAGAATCTGCTATAACGAACGCTTCTGTTTTTTTCAATCTCAGCATGGATTTATATCTTCAAACGAGCTCGACGCAAGAAATGTAAGAAAGTTGATGGAAAGAAAATTACAATAGATCCATACAAAGTCAAAGTCAAAATCTTGCTAACACGATTATAAAGAACAGAACAAAGAATGACAAGGGCAAAAAGTTCAATGGCTATTCGCTAAATCTTCATTAAGCGAATAAAGTATGGCAAAGGAGAGGAGGGAAAATATTTTTAATTATGACATGAGCGAGAATTTCAACATTATAGATATCCGAGAAAATCCATCTACATCCCAATACAATGCTGCCGGTGCCGTTCGTCAATCAATGAGAAGGAAGAAAGAATCGCTTACACCTATCGTTCCTGTCAACCATCAGTTGCCGGACAAACTATAATACAACACCTTTATCAAGAGCAGCTAAAAATAAGTGAAGCGAAGAAAAAAGACCTCGTGAATCTATGTACCAAAGGCATCTATGCCAAAAGAGTTTCACGGCGCTGGTTCGGGAACTTAAAAACAGGTTTAGAAGTAAAAGATAGGTTACCTGAGCCAGCAATTAAGATGATTCTAGAATGAGGATGACGAATAACCGTCAAAGCTGGGACCGTACTCGTAAAAATGAAGCTCGAAGTTTCTGATTCATTTTCGTGCAAATGCTGACTTATTCGATAGGTGGATCGAGTAGGTTTTGCAAGAAAAGGGCTCAGAAACTTCGATTTTCGTTTTCCGAATATCCCCCCTGATTAAAATGTGATTTTCAGTAACAATTAAACATAATTTAGCATTTACTCGTTTTTCATTATAAAGTACCAAGTTCCTTAAAATTTTAAACAGTAACAGGTAAAACCTGCTAGATTTTTTTCGTTGATGGATAAGTCAATTATTTTACACATTTAGCATCTCAATGTGACATAAAATGCAATAATTTCTTATTTTTGATATGTTTGTTTTAATAAATAATCTCAAGCACTAATATAAATGATTAAAACAGCTTCTTACATGTTAACAGGTAAAACATGATAACTGCGCGACCCTTCTCATAATTTTCCTAATATAAAGAATTCTAGCTGATATTTTCTCCTGAAACTATACAAAAGTTAATCTTATTAGATGTATTGTTACATATAAATAATACGATACCAAAGCAATTGATGGATTATCGAGTAACAAGGGCACAAACTTTAAAAATCAAATATCTTAAAACTCATGTTCGTGCATTTAACTGGTTTTCGCAGTAAACCCTCGAAGGTTGATGATGAATTATTTCTATAACGTCATAATTTGACTTCAACAGCTTTTACATAAATTGCTGCGCCCTTACAGGGTACATGTAGGTACTCTAAGCCAATAACACCTAAGCTTATATTATGTGACAATGCATGTGTATGCAACATATAAATGAATATGAATATTATAGGTGCTGATTACAAATGGTTTATTTTTCAGAGCGGCACGGACCACCAAGCCCCTTGGCCACGTCCTAGGGGAGTTCATGGCAGGCCTCACAGAACTCGGTCTGTCACCAGATCGACTGGAACTGGTCGGAGGCAGCCTGGGAGCACACATCGCCTACTTTGCCTCGGTCAAGTACAGGCAGTTGACTGGTTATAAGCCTGCTAGACTTTCTGGTAAACGAGACTTTTTGATACCTATACAATATTATTGAGACTAGGCTTGGGGACTTAGGAATTCATACGCATCAACAAAATGATCGTTTAAAAAGTTTGCAATAGGGCATGGATAAAAATGTTAAATGGATGTAAATTATTGCCGACTTTTGATAATGATTTATTTATTTGAAAGCTGGTGTTTCCCGTGCGGTCCCATTTCAATTTGGTCCAGTTCTGACGATGGCATCCATTCCATGAGAAAACCATAATTATGTATACCTAAGTCTTAAATTTGCAATAAGTATGTGCGCGACAAATGGACGAATAACTCAATACCACGCCAACCGATTTGGATGATTCTTTGTTTAAAACTCCATTTTCAGTATTCAGGGATTTGAAGTAGGATAGTTTTTGAAACACGTTAAATTATTTTAGCCTTAGATCCAGCTGGACCGTGCTTCCGCAACGTGCCTGACGAAGACAGATTAAACGCAGGCGCCGCTGAGAGAGTCGATGTGACGCACACCAACATTGACGGCTTTGGCATCGCAGACAGAATGGGGCATGTCGACTTCTACGTCAATGGAGGTGAGTGTTTAAAACTTTTTTAGAAATGCTTACGTTAACTCAGCAAAAATAGATATAGCGTCGGTTACACGGGCGTACCTTATAGTTTCGTATTGACTACATAAAAAACGGAAATAAAACCCTAACCTAAAAATTCCTATACAGGTGAGTTCCAGTCCGCGCTTTTGAGCGACTTCATCCTCCCTTGCTTCCAATTGTGCAGCCACGTGCGCTCAGCCATCTACTGGATGCTCTCCTACGGCAGCCCCGACAAGTTCGCAGCAGTCCGCTGCGACTCCATCGCAGACGCTAGGCTCGGCAACTGTTACACCAAACCTCTTCAAACCAACTATCTAGGACCCAACACAAACTTCAGCCAACCAGGCATTTACTATCTGCCCACCAACGAAAGGTTACCGTACTATATGGGCGAAGAAGGCCTTAAGAAGAGGAAATATGATCATAATGATTACCTGCTGAAACCAGCGCCGGATGTTGATATGGTGATTTGAATAAAAGACTGTGTGATATGAGAGCGGTTTATTGGATTTCATATGGGTATAAATATACAATAGATCGATAAGTACCTAGTTATTATGATTTAGGTCGTTATGTAAAGTTGGTATAAAATCCTATCTAAATATAAATTAGGTACATTAAGCATACAAAATGATATTCTATAAGTTCTACGACACAGAGCTATGCCCTTATTTTGAGCATCTCTGGAAGCCATTTCATAATAATTGATAGTCGTTTTTAATACAACATAGTACTAACGGTGATTCAAAACATGTGCAAAGCAAACTGAAATAATTGATAAAATTGCGCGCAATAATAATATCATTCGATTAAATTATATAATACGATTATATTTTAAATAAAACTCAAACATTTCATTAAAAAAACTCATGTAAACGTAATTTAACAACTTAGTATACTTAACACAAAATTATTGATATTAATACAAACTTTGCGTCTAACACGATATGAAATTCATTCAGATCTAAAAAAAATCAAGCAAACAATCAAACTTTATAGTTTATTATGTTTAATATTATACAATTTATCAAAAGGCAAAAAAGCACCACGCCAAATATATGCTACGAAATAAAAATATTTATTTGGAATGTGATTATATGTGATAAAAACACAGGCCATTGCCGTACATCAATGTAAATGGTTCATGGCACTTACATAGTTATCATATAAGTAGTTATTAAGTACCTCTCTGATAAGATAGCAAAAGTTAAAACCTTAAAATTTCTGTATATTAAAAATATTTCTTTTTTTACGTGAACTTTCGTTTGACCACAGTCTCACCTGATGGTAAGTGACGATGTGACCGACGATGTATCACGAAGGTCTAGAAGACACATTATTCACTCTTGTCTTGAAGAGACTCAGTTTGTAGCCCGGAAAATCAGCAACATACAGCGAGATTACTTGCAAAATATAAAATTCTACACTAACGATACAGCCAATTTCATTTCTAGTCGATATGTCGATACTTATATTTCAAATGTATATCACGAGTTACGAAGCGTGGTTAGATATTGAATAATGTTTATTTGGCACGAGTTTAAGATTTATAAACTGATTAAGGTTACGCATTTAGTATTTAATGTTTCCAATATAAGCCATTTTATTTGTAAAATAAATTTAATTTATTACGAGTAAATAAATGTGTTTGATTTGATTACTAATTATTATGAAACACATGCTAATCGATTCAAGATAAAATAGAAAAGTGAATGCTGTTTCGCTTTGAATATTAATGTTCATTGGTGATTCTGTTCTAGCACCAAAACCTACCTACAAGTATTCCACTCTCTTATTTTCTGTTTGGTAGTTCGACTGATAATCAAATAGTCAACTTCAACTTCTTTTTTGTTTTGGTAATTAAATAGTCATGTTCTAATGCTTTACCGATTCGATTTTGTATGACAATCGATGTTGTTCATGAACAAGTTTTAATCGATTTTGTTAAGTAACTGTCTATGGAATACTTCAATCTGTCATTCACTTTTTCTTCACTCACCTGTCAACAATTAGGGAACTTCATAGTCGTGCATATACCAAACAGGAAATCACTTTTTTGATCATAAGAGAGGGAAGGAATTTTCTTTAGGCTTTAGACAATTTATGGTAGTTAAAGGTTTTGGCGGAACAGAATCAACACCAATATTACAATACGAAATTTCATGATTATGTTACAAAGGAATGAAAATCGTCAGGTTATAAGATCCCCTGTAGAATGTATTCTCTGAACACATTATCATTCCTTGCGTCGAATCAAAGACATTGTCAAACCAGCGTGGTCTTAATTTCGTAGAAACGAACAAGTATACCATTAAACACGTTCACTGCCCACGACGCATGCTGTATTGAAGTACAGCATCCTGCGGCTACAGATAACTGCGGCGTGCCTCTCAGGGTCACAACGCAGAAGCTGGGCAGTACATGCGTTAAACAAAACCACTTTTTACATATACATCTTGGTAAATACAAAGTTGGATATATAAGATGTGATAACTTGTAAATAAACAGGCCAGTAACGCCTGTTTGACAGTGTCTTAAATACAACATAAATACAATATAATACATCTGTACAAATATGATCACAGAGCAGTAAAGCGAAGACTATAAAATCTAATACAAATCTAACAAAAGACGTTTAAAATTTGTACAAATAAGCTGCACTTAGCTCTACTAATTGACAATTTACACATTTTAAATAATTATTTTTGGAAGGACTTTGCGATTCTCAGAAATTTACAAGGGAAAGTTTACCATTATTGCATAAACTCATTAATACAACAACAAATAATGGTGAATATGCCGTTATATATCATTTTAAAGTTATGTCCAGAACAGTTTCAAATTTATAAAGACACAGATCATGGAACGATTTTATGTTAACACCAAAGTCACTTGTAACGGGATATTAACCATGATTCGATTTTTGAGTTTTTTAATATTTCTGTTCAGTTTTCATGCGCCGTTATAAGTCACTTTTGTGATAATAACCATGATAGTTTCAAAAGATTTTATGTTCTTCGCAAATAAATTGATCTAAAACTTCTGTGCCCCGTAGACTGCGATCTCAAATACTATCTACATTTCACATACAAAATGTAAGCTAAAAGCCGTCTTCGTAAATAAGAGCGCACTTGACGTAAGTAAATGTAGAATAAGTTATATTTTTAGCTTTAAACTAACAAATTGAATACACATTGCGGCATTTTGACACGTGTTTACGCTTTTCAATCGAACTAAACAAAATAAGAGCTCACATTACAAGTGCGCTCTTATTTACGGAGACGGATTTGCGCCGACCCGACATCTAGATAGTATTTGTGATCGCAGCCCGTAGATTATCAGCTACCGGGGTATATACTCAAGGGGGTACCACGCAACAGTTTCCTGCCTGAGGGGAAGCGAGCTCAGGGGTATACTGACGCCGCCTAGGAACTGGTTCTCTTGCAGCGAGTCGTAGTTCCACACGGTCGCCTGGAGCACCCTGGTTTCCACCACCTCGATGGGGAGACGGTATTCGAGCATCTCCATAAACGACGGATGGGAGTTGCGTTTGAGAACGCGCGTTTTACGCTTCGTTTCTTTCGTTGGGTCTGGTACGAGGTAAACCTGCAAATATATAAAGAATAAGAATTCATATTTATTTAATTGCATCATTGTGTTCATTTGCAAGTCTTGGGGAGTAAGGGAGTGGTAGGTGATGAGTGGAAGTGAGCCGGGTTTATAGAACATTGTTTATTAGGTGAGAGATTTCATCATCATCCTCAACCTATAGTAGTCCACAGCGCAAAGAAAGAGTTTATTCAAATTCAAGTTATTTATAAACATAGACCACAATAATTACAGATATCCGCAATTCGTTATGCCTAGTACATTGAATAATTTAAGTATTTTTTTGTCAACAATAGTCAATCAATTTTTTACAAGCAGATTGCTTGGGTAGTGATACCATTGTCGTGTTAATAGAGCAAAACCTGTACCGCCCCTGTAGGCCCCGTCCGTCAACCCGAGGCATGGATGTTAAGCTTTATGTGTTTATAATTTCCTGCTGCAAAAAGCGTGGTGTATGTGTTTTTTGAAAGCAGCTCTTCAGGATTTGTAGTCTTCAAATAGAGAAAAAGTAGAAGAGTAGAATCGAATAGAAAAAACATTTATTTAGACACAGGTACAAACTACAGGCATAGAATAACAAACGGCAAATAAAGTTGTTTATCATGGGGGTGAGTGACACAAATAGGTGATATTAAGAATAAAATAAGACTACCTCCATGAATGACCCTGCGCCGAAATAGGGGTTGGCTCAGCGTGTGCTGAACATTATTACATTCAGCGCTATAAGTAGACGGTTGCGCCACAACCACTACGCTTAGCAAGTAGACTAGATCAAGTGCGAGAGATGTGGAATGGGAGATTGAAGTGATCTAAAATCTCTCTTAGTACATAAATATTTCTAAACTTACGCGATCTGAACACATAATAATAAATATTAATACAACGGGTATATATCTCTTGGTACAGTAGGAAGATATGTGTTCAAAGACCCTGGTAAATAGGACCTAATTACCTTGACATAAGGGTTAGGCGGCAGCCCCTGCGGCGTCAAGGCTAACGACTGCGCGTGTAATATCAACACAGAGAGGACTCCGCTGGCGTATTGCACGGATAGCTTCAGAGACCCCGACCCGCTGCTTTCTGGCTCGGCGGTTTCACCTGAAAGACATTTTTACACTTTAATATTAATTAATTTTGGTGGTTTCTAGTTACTATCAGCATCCCTACTAAGCTTTGATGGCAGCTTTAACATATTGCGGCTTAAGAGTGTAACCCTCTCCTATGTTTACGCAATAACTAAAGTAGCTTGTTTTCTTCTTAATATAAGACAAAAAGTGTAAAAAGAAAAAAAAACTGTTTTTCTAGTTGACAGATTATTATGAACTAGTTTCTGCCCGCGGCTTCGCACTCGTTGTTTGTATGAAAACGTTTTAATGTTATTTCTGTCCCATGGGAACTGATTTATGGGATAAAAAGTAGCCCATGTTTTACTCCGGGCCTGGAACTACCTGTATGCAATATTTCAGTCCGATACGTTCAGTAGTTTTGCGTGAAAGAGTAACAAACATACATACATACTTCCGCGTTTATAATAGTAGGATAAGGGACTCCCAAATACGAAATGAAATGTAATTGATGCTTTTGTGAGTGTAAAACACTAACCGCCTCTCGTCCTTTGCGGCTCTACATCCTGTTGATCTCTCAGCAGCGGATGGAAGAACGTATACACGAGATCCGAGTGCGCAATCTCATCAGCGAGACTGAACAACGACGTCAGGAACACTTGAACGTCGCCGAAACGCCGCTCGGCGACTTGCCGGACGTTGGAGCGGCCCACTAGGAGACCTGATGGTAGGCTGCAATACAATACACAGGTAGATTCATAAATTAATTAAATTAAATTAATTATTCATAATATTATCTATACTAATATTATAAAGAGGAAAGGTTTGATTTTTTGTTTATTTGTATTGAATAGGCACCGAAACTACTGGACCGACTTGAAAAATTCTTTCACCGTTGGGAAGCTACACTATCCCCGGTGAACATAGGCTATATTATATTTTCAACAAAGTTAGGGATCCGTACCAAAACCGCGCGAAGCCGGGAAGGTCCGCTAGTTGCTAATATACTAGTGAAACTAATAGTGATCTAACTTTGATCTCTACATAGGTAGTTTAAAAAAAAACTCAATGTAAAAACACAAACAATAAAATTGTCTATCTATAAAAGAGAAAGAATAATATAAATGGATTAACAATTGGCAAAGATGTGATGTTTATTAACCAACATACAAATACAATACTTTAAGTCGGTTGAAAAATACAAATACTTATGAGAAAAAAAAATTATGATGGTGTGAAAATCCTCATGAAGTATTAGGGTTGACAAGGACCTTCTCATTTTATTTATAATATACTACGAGTACATAATGGCGCAATGGGTCGACGTCATTCGAAAGACCTTGGGCTACATCAGTAGGCCTAGCACAGGGATTGTTCTCTAGGATAGAATAAAGAAAATAGCATCTCATCGTCTCGTACATTGCGTAAATTATTGAAGTTGAAGGAATATGCGTAAATTCAAATATTTTACGCATTAGATGACGAAGCGACGTATTTTTTCTTTATTCTAGCCTTGACAACAATCGCGGTGGACGTATTGGCCCCGACTAGCGCAGGACCGAGGCGAATGGCAAACAGAGACGCCTAAGTCAAGCAGTGGCAGGTCGACGAGGGCCGTTGATGATGATACTATGTACTTATACAATAATTTTACAGAAAGATAAGATTACTGTGATATTCATAAGGCGTGAAACAATTTACGTATCTTATCTGTTGACGCGAGTATCGATTTAAACATGGCTGAAGTAACCGCATTTCACACAAGTCATTTTGGTATTTGATTTATTTTCCATAAATTCGAAACACAATAAAGGTGTTTTATTTATATTTCGGTCTTTGTCTGCTTTTTGTTAAAGTGTTTTCAAAGTTTTGATAGATATAATGTCGAATATAATTCATTGTACAATGTAAAGAGGTACTACAAAATTGTCCTCGGTAAAACCTACTGCGCGGCACAATATTGAGTTGAGGCTGACTGCCAACGAAAAAATATTAAGCAACCCAACTAAAAATAACAAGGTAAAATTATTTTTTCAGAGTAGCTAATAACTTTGTGACAAGTGCAGAATTATTGAGGCGCTATGTTTGGAGGATTCAAAGCCACGCTTAACCTTCTCGGCGGGAAGAGGAACGAAAATAGATCAGAACTGTCATCGGATTCATATGTGACAGGAGCTTACAGGGTTAATAGAGAAAACATATACGGTAAGATCCGCTTAAAAACAGAAATCTTTCAAACTTCGAAGTACATTTGAATCATCATTATCAACCGATATCGATACATAACTATACATTTGATAGAGAGAGATTAACGCAATCAGGCTTTATCAAAATGCCTATATGTAGTTTTGTCTTGCAGGGTACAGTTTCACCACACAGGATGTGCCGAAATCTAAGCCGGCGGAGCTACCGCCAACCTTGCGACCAGTTAAGAGTACCGGCAACTTAGAACAACCACCCAAAACGGTCAATCAAAACATAAGAAATAGCAACCCTGCTATATCAAACCACCCACGAGGCGAGGATCATTCTAATAACACAGGCCTGAGTCGAAAAGAGTTGAAGTTCAGAGAGAAGGAACAAAAAAAGATAGAAAAGCAACAAGCTGCCCAACGAAAGAAAGAAGCAAAGGAGAAAACTAGTCAGGAAAGTTTGAAAGAAAAAGCTAGGAAACAAGAACAGAAGGCGAAAAGAAATGCTAATAAGAAACAAGGCAAGGCGACACAGATACAAGCTCAACCTCAAACTAGCACAAATAATCAACCACAGCCGCATACATCAACCCCAGTAGCACAACCAGTAACATTTAATACCACAAAACTACCAGTCAATAAGACAATGCAACCAGCTAACATAACAACGCCAACAGTTACTGAAACACCACAACCAGCAGATAAGACAAAACAACCAGCCAAAAATACAAAACCACCAGCACCGCCAGCTAGTAAGACAACACAACCAGCAAATAAGACAATACAACCAGCCAATAAGACAAGACAACCAGCTTACAACACAGACAGAGAAAGCTCCATAAGCCGGTCCAGTGGCCCGCCCCCATACTCTGAGCTTCCGGAGCCAATCCAACCTAAAACCGACACGACCGGGAATGTCGTATACAGTAAACCAGTGGACACAGGCAGTTGGGACATCATATCCCAGCATAGGGAGCAAATGAACCGCCCTGCGGTTACTAGTAGTAAACGTAAGGAAGTGGTCATGGATTTAAACTATTTCGGCAGTGCTAGAGACAATGTTGATAATAGCGAAGCTTAAAAACTTAACAATAGTATATTTGTCAGTTTAACTTGATTAAGTAATAAATAAGAGAACGTGTAAGGGATTAAAGGAGGCATTTACCAAAAGATGGCAAACAGACGAAATTTCGATGTCATAACGTATAAGTATTTAAGTATTTAAGGAACAAAATGTAAATATTTTATCTGAATAAAAGTTTTGAAATGAAGACAACGCAGTTCAACTAACGTACTAACGCTACCAGAGACTGAACAATCTGCTGATAATAGAGCATAACCAATATCACCAGCTAATAAGACAACATAACAAGTACAACCAAGGAATAAAACATAACCCGTTACCAGGCCCTACTCTATGTTGGGCACTGTACCGGCCTGGTAACGGGTCTACCACAAAGTTTGAGACAATGCCGATAAACGCGAAGCTTAAAAACGAGGAATAGTATGTTTGTTTGTTTGATTAGTTTTGTTAGGTTGGTAGTTAGGTTTGCAGTTTGGTTAGATCCCGGGGTGGTCCCTTAAGAGTTTTATTTCCGAGATATTACTACATGTTATAAAAAACCTAAAAAATTGTGTAACTATTCAGAACTTTGAAGTCTTTTTTTAGTTTGCATTGAGATTACAACGATTCGATTAACTCATGCAAGGGGTTTGCAAATTGTTTAATTAGTAAAGAAGGAAAACCCAGTTTATCACTGTCACATAACATAAGTACCGAGTTATCTTAATAAATTAATATCTAGATAAGCCAAAACATTGTTATTATTTTTATCAGTTAAATCATTCGCGGAAATTAGTCATTTTTGTAATGTATTTTGCAGGGTTTAGTAACAAACATACAACCACACAATCCAACAATCCAAAAAGTGGGTTTTGAGACTCGCCTTAATACATTCACAGACTAAGTTGAAGTGGTCGATTTTTACACCTACTTGTCTGTAGATGCGTAGTCAGTATATCACTGCTGCTCTTAATATTTAATCAGTACACGTAGTCAGTTGATATACTGACTACGTGTACTAACTCCATTTTGCCGTAATCACCACGATTGGATTATTCCTCATTATTTTACCTGTGAACTTTCGCCAAAGGGAAGTGCAGACAGATCTTCTGATACAGCTCAGTAAAGTGCTTGTAGGAGCGATACAGCACGAACGGCGTGGCCTGCCCTTGCCTGTAGATGCGGAGAGCGTATACATAGTGCTTCTCAGGGTCGTAACGTTTCTCGTAGCCGAGGCATTCCACGCTGACTAGGCGGCCTTCTTGGGCCATTCTGTAGAAAGGGAAGACGTTATTATTTATTTTTATTATGAATGCAAACAGTTTTACTAAAATAGGAGTAACTTTGATTGATAACCACGCGTATGCCTCTTGCGTACTATTTGACCTATGTATGTCGATAATATTTGTCCTAAAGAAAAACGATATTTAAAAAATAAGTTGTATTGTCATTCATAAATTCCACATTTATTTTTGCTTGTAGTCACACTAATATTATAAAGGCGAAAGTTTGGATAGTTAGATGTTTGTTACCTCATCAAGCCTTCTCCTCCCAACTACTAGACGAGTCGGGACCGAAATTTTCCATAGAGGTAGTTCTAAATCTGGATTAACATACAGGCTACTTCTTATCCCAAAAGAAGGGGTGCGAAGCTGGGGGCAAAAGCTAGTTTAATATAAAGTTTTGTACTGACGTGTAAGTGCGTGGCATAAAGGACAGTAGCTCTGAAGAGTTGTTGCTTTGGTCGCCGCTCGCTCTCAGCTGTGCCAAGTTGTGCAGGAAGAAGTTTATGGGCGTAAATCTGAAACATTTTAATGATTTTACTTCTACTCTTGGTGAAGAACATGCCGATAATACTGTACAATAGCATACGTTTTGGTATTTTTTTTTGTAAATATGAGTAGTAACTTATGGAATACTATAGAGAATAACGTCATCTATCATGCTGTCCTGTTAGAATGTGAGCTACGCAGGACAGCTTGAGAGATCACGTAAAAGCGCAGGTTGTACAGCCAATTTCTTTCCGCCAACATCTCAGCTAATAGACGTTCAGTACTGGACTCAGGACTCTCCCAAGGATCACTACAATAACCAGTCCTGTGCTTTACGCATCTAGTGAATTCCCGCCACCAGACTTGAGTCCAGTGAGTTAATAGACCTTCTCGACAACAACGGGACGTGCCATTTTTTCATGTGATCTCTGTAGTTTCATGAGCGCGGCGTGTCGAACGAAGCGAGAGTGTATTGTATTGTCATTCAGTGCCGGTGTGTGAAGCGACATCAGAACGAGACCAGCGATGCGAGCCACGGTGTGTGGTACTCTAGCAAGCACAAGACGGTTCACGCACTTCACTGTGCGTATCCCGTCACTAGAATAAGCAGAACTGGTGCTCTGCGCGCGCGGTTGGAGCGAGTAGCGCAGGGAATGAGCCGGCGGCTGCCCTTGGCAGCGAAGCACCGCGCCTCTAATTATTTCTCACTAAAAGTGCTCGTCGCGTCGCTGCCGGCCGCTGACAATCCGGTGTGAATCGGCCCAAAGTCTAGAGTGGTGTGCACAAGGCTACTCACTTGCTCTTGAGCGAGGAGTGTATGAGGCGCGCGAAGGCGGCGGCCGCCTCCGCGTTGGTAGCCTGCGGCAGCAGCGCGGCGCGCACGTAGCTCACGGCTGCACTGGACACTCCGGGGACGCCGGACGACGCCATCTATCGGGGAATTCTTTATTAGTAACCATTCTCTAAACAAGCAAGTTATGAATATACTTGATTGTTCGTTTACTTGCTTTATTTGTAAATAATAATAATCATAAATAGTGATAGATATAGTTACCAAAGCGAACAGGTCCAGGATATGGTCGTGGTGCGCGCGCACGATGTTGAACGCCATACAGCACAGCTCCACAAAGTGCTGGAACCGCTGCGTGGGTCGCTCGCCGCCGTTTATTACGTACACCATGTCGTGTGTTAAGACAAAGGGCGCTCTATCTCTGTGGTACAGATATTATAGCTTTAGAACACATTAAACGAGTCAGTAAGTTTTCCGGTCATACATTTGTTTGCAAAAATAATATTGAATACACGGGGTTATGAAGCCAAATCAGATACGTTTGGTAGACGGAAATTTATGTTATTTTTATTTATTTGATGCAATAGAAGGTGATGTAAGCTGGATCGTGCCCTTTCATTTAAAAAATACTTTTCGGCTTAGGTTTTATAAGTCATCAGCCTACATAAGTCCACTGCTGGATATAGGCCACCTTTAACGACTGCCATATCGCCCTGTCTTCGCCTTGCCGCATCCAGCATCTGCCTGCATATTGACGCATATCTCAACCGTAAAGATGTGTTGTACGTATTTTTATATCACGATAAAAATGATAAACGCATTCGCGCATTCGGTAGAACGCGTGCGTCTTTATTAAGTTCCCAAGTTAGTGAATAATGAACGAACACTATGATGCTAGTTATTTTAACCCTATACGCGTAAACGGTTGTTCCCAGTTAGTCAGTGAAGAAGGAAACTATGATGCTAGTTATATAAACAAACCTCTTGAAGTTGCCAAACATCTGCGCATCACCAAGGAACTTGCCGAAGTCGATGTGGAAGAGATGGCCTGAAGTCTTCAGCATTATATTGTCGTTGTGTCGGTCACATATGCCGAGCAGGTAGGTTGCTACGCTGTAGCCGGCACAGGACGCTGAAAACATTAAGATAGATTAAATAAATAAATATACTACGGAAATTTACTTACGTAATAAATAAATAATAAATAATGCTGACAAATCCACACAGCATTATCTAGCCTCAAGTTAAGCAGAGCTGGTGTTATGGGTAGTAGATAACTGATATACTTAATACAATATATTACATAGATATATATTTATTATTATACATAGAAAACGCCCAGAACGCCCGGAACAAATGTCTGCAGATCGTACAAACAATTTTATTGTCTCCTGCGTCGCAATAGGACTTTCGCCCTCCGCGCCACAGAGGTCGTCAAAATATCATCGTCATATTGTCTGCTAGCATTTGAATCCGAGTCGTGTGTTGTGTGGGAGCTATGGTATCTACATATGCTTTGACCTTTGAGTGTATTCTTACCAGTAAAGTTATCCCTAGCCCTCTGGTACTCGAGTTCTGAAGGGTTGTGCTTAGCGAGCCACTCCGCTATGGGCTTGTCTTTGAAGGAGCCGGTGATACCCCATTCCGTTTGGATTTCCCTCAGTGTTTCTGCTTCTGCCACTATTTCTATCATACCTGAAAGAAAGAAGAACTTAGGAATGTTCATATTCATTTATTGCATACACCTGCGTTATTTCATAACATAATTTAGCTTAGGTGTAATTAGCTCAATACTCTCTACTAGAGGTAGGTACAAGAGTAGTGTACCCTGTCAGGGCGCAGCAATTGAATTATTAATTATAATAATAGTTAGGTACTTAGTCTATGTATGGCCAGAAGCGAATTTTTATGACATAAAATTATATCTCAAACAATTCGGTACGATGACAAGCATCATTGTTGTTCATCCATACCAATATCATAAAAAAGAAAAAAAACTGAATTTTTGACTGTTTCCTTTTCACATCTAATGGTTGAATGTTTCTCGTGAGAGAAATTTAGCAAGGAGATTATGATGGTTTCCCGGAATATACCTTTTTACTAGGAAAAACTTCCGCAACTGTAAGTAGTGGCTTTTTTTCTCATTCCGACTTAGGTCAACAAACGAATCTTAGCAATTGCTTAAAAAAGACAGATTTTTGAGAGATTTGTAAATGCGAGCAAATCACACCAATAATATATATAAGAAAGTTTAGATGATTGGTAACACATAGGCTACTTTTTATTCCCAAAATATTTTCCTATGAGGTGAAAATACCCGTATGGATATGCCATGGAAGTAACGCGTGCGAAGCCACCGGCATAAGCTAGTTATAGACAAGACTAACTTTACATACACAACTTTAGAAACTATCACGTTATGAACACAAAAGTCATTTATAACGGGATATTTACCACTACACAAACTTAGAACTAACGTACACTTAACTTTACATGCATAATCATTTTCTTACCCCGTTGGTTACTAGTAGGCAGCGCTTGGAAGGTGACCATTCGCAGATCTAGGCCGGCTTTCAACCACAAACTGTCCATTATCTTGATAACTTGCAGCACCAATGAATCTTGCCGCAGATCATCGCCAACCTAGGGAAATATTATTATTAATCTAGTACCCTTAAACAAAGATTAGTTGCCCAGTGGATCAAAGGTTTCTCTTTGTATAGTGTATGCAGAGATACGAAGCAAACTCTATTTTCGCATGTTTGCCTAAACTATACAAAATGAAATTAATAGTTTGGAGACATTAAAAAAGCTTCTAATAGGTATCACAAAGTCCAATGAATTTTTTGATATTTCCTTTGTTCAACTTATCCTATAGGTATTTAATCCTATAGGTAGTTAACCTGTGGTCGTCAGGATCCTGACATACTCGTCGTATGTGTATGGTATGGATCCGTATCATTACTACACGCGTCTAATTTTACGTTTTTAAAAAGAACCTTAGAAAAACATTGTAGGTGATACAAACCTTGAACATCGCAGGGATGACGGCTTCGTCTACGCCAATAAAGTTGATTTTCAACGGAAGGGTGTTCGAAGCGAAGTACGAGCATGATCTGTAAAATGTTTCGTGTTATAATGGCACATTGGAGCTTTACAAAATACAATTCCAATCGTTTTAGCAAAGCTATTTAACTAGCTGCAGCATACGGCTTGGTTCCGGTATGTTCCAAGGCGGGAATCGAACCCGCAACCTCCTTCATCGCAGGCATACCTTTGCCCGCTGTCCCACATCGATCATATGTTTAAAGAACTCACTTGATATCAACATCGTGTACGTATTTGTGTAGAGCCAGCGGTAAGGCCGCAGGTTCCTGCCTCAGCACCGCGGCCAGCTTGGTGCCGCCCGCGGTCAGCGTGCGCTGACGGCTCGTCTCCTTCGCGCTCTTTATACTGAGCGCCACTTCTGACAGCATCTGAGGAGAACGCTCATTATTACATCCATCTGGCTGCGCCATACAGAGTTTATTGTAAAACTTTTGTGTTAAATAAAGAATTTGAACAGCTAAAACGTCACATGTAAAAATATGGTAAACAGGTTGAGACGGCCAGCAAGGCGCGCAGCATCAGCCGGTACCGCCACACGCTCGTCATGCCAGTTTCATTACCTTAACCAGCAGCTGTTGCCGCACCAGCGTCTTGTGCAAGCTCTCCCCGCAGACGGCCAGCAAAGCGCGCAGCATCAGCCGGTACCGCCACACACTCGTCATGCCAGCTTCGTTCTCCAACGCTTCAGACGGATTCTCTTCGAGGGATATACCGAGGAATTCCTGTTCTTCTCTCTGAAATTTAAAAGTTAAGTAGTTTCGTTTTCGCGTTTCGCGATTTGACGTATTCATCAGTAAACAAATAACAATTATTGTTCGATGGGTTAGAATATTTCATGCTGATTTCATGAAGATAATATGATACTACATAGTTACAGTAGTAAAATATAAAGTAATTGTCAATGATATACCAAGCGGCGGGCACGCGCCGACCACCCACGAAAGTCCCCGCGGATCTGTTACTTTTTGCGCGCAAGGCTGAGCAGACGAATATTTGACGTTTTGTAATGTACATTGTACATATGTAGAGAGTAGAGTAACATACTCAAGTCTGAATATATGAATAAATAATGCAATTTATCTAAAATGATTTAGTACAAGTTTATGGCCGCGGCTTAAGTCGGCCCTTTTTCCGGAATACAAGCCTATGTTAGTCCACTGCTGGATTAGCAGGCCTCCCCCAATGAGCGCCATAGCGCCCTGTCTTCAGCTTGCCAATGCAAACCTTAAATCTATAATTGAGAATATACTTTAATCGAGTTATTACCTGAGGCACATTCGGCAGCGAATGGACCAGTAGCCAAAACAGTCGATGGGCGATCGCAGGAGCCATGAGCGCGCGGGACAACAGCAACGCTGCAAATTAATTGAAATTTTTGAAATGTTTATTTATTGTATAGAAACATTGACAAAGTAATTCCAAATACAATCATTTTTCTCAATTAAAAATAGTAGTACTTATTAAATCTATGGATACATTGATTGATTTGGCTAGCCTTAGATATCTAGCTAGGCTTATAAAGCCTGTGTTATAGACATCTATGCCATCCCTCATTACAGTGACACTGATTTAATAAAAGGTATTTAAACATTTAGAATTCCTGCATAACAAATAGTTTTTAATTTTAACATACATTTGAGTACTAAAGTTAGTAACTAAATAATAAATATACTCGTACGTTCAATCATAGACAACACACGAAATAGACTGAGTTTCACGAAGTCCCCTACACGCAGCGCTGTAGGCAGTGTGACTGAATATAATCCCGGGATTTAAACATCACTATCATTATCTCGGGATTGGCGAAGAGGTATTATCAACTCTGTTATACTTCCACACTCGAACTAAAAGGTAAATATACTTTACCTATTCCGATCACTGATCATAACTTACTTCAGACATTTCAAATTATATGATAACATTTGAACGGCTGTACAATATATTTTTTCAAACACAGCTCAGAACACATTATGTTGCATTCATTGTTCAATATAAAACGCATTTAGATATTATGAGTTCAATAAATATATTGAGTACACTATCATGGTTATTAACACAAAAGTCACTTCATCATTATCAGCCTATGTTAGTCTACTGCTGGACATAGGCCTCTCCCAATGCGCGCCATAGAGCCCTGTCTTCAGCTTGCCGCATCCAGCATCTACCTGCAGTCTTTCGTCGGTCGTCATCCCACCTAGTCGCAGGGCGCCCTACACTACGTTTACCGAGTCGTGGTCTAAATCCATATTTGAATGCAATTTGTGCTGTGCGGCAGTGTTTTGGTCCAGATCTGCGACATCCTTAATGAAAAAGTATCTTACCCGCCAATGGACTGGGCTCATAAGTCTCGTGTCGCAAAGCTTGAGTTAGCTGCGGTAGTATCTGGCACAGCTCATCGTCAGATATCTTGTCGATCAACTGCGCCGCTGTCTCGCGCACCGCCGCATCGGGGAAACTGGACACGAAGTTTATGTAGATTAGTGAATTAATAATGCTGGATATTATCACAGCAGTCAGCATCATCTAGCCCCAAGGTAAGCAGAGTTTGTGGTTTGGATACTAGTTCCTAAATTAATCGGAAAGTACGCTTCATTGACTTAATTGACTTTGCCAAACGAATTTTTTCCCGTCATGAATTATTTATTTTTATGGACAAACCGGTTTTTGATCATTAAAATACGTCTTTATGTGAATTTTTAAAACAATAGTTCCATAATTAATTGCGCTTTTTACAAGAATACTCGCGAAAATCAAGATAGGCACCGATATTGGTACTTCAAAATTCAATGATCTACCTTCATGCCAAATTTCAACTTCTTCTAGAAGTGGTCTTTGATAGGTCAGTTGTTAAAAATGACAGTTTTTGACTAACAACTCAATAACCTCAAAGAATATTTCTGAATGTAAGGATTCCTACTGTATATATGTAGGCTTAGATGTTCGCAGCCACCGTAAGCTACAGTCTCTTGATCGGATTCTTACGCCGCGACAGCCAGATGCTAGTGGTTTAAAAAAGCTCTTACCAAGGCAGCAACAGATGCATAGCATACAACGGAGATGGTTTCTCCCAAACCCGCAGCAACGCTAAAAGCTGCTCCCGATGCTCGCCCGACCAGTTAGTGGCAGCTAGGAGTACCAGGGGCAAAGCGCCCGGTAACTGGACCAGGTATTGACGTTTCTCCCATAGTATCTGAAATAACGAAACATTTGGTAAGGAGAACGAACACTTGGAAACCTTTTATGTTACCTAGTAAAACAAAATGGCCTAGTTCAGTCATCTAGTACCCATAACACAAGCTCTGCTTAACTTATTGTTACCTAGTAAAACCAAATGACCTAATTCAGTCATTTACTACCCATAACACAAGCTCTGCATAGCTTAGTGCTTAGCTAGTGTGTGGAGTGTCCAGCATCTACTAAATAACTGATATACTTAATACAATACACTACATAGTTATCTATTTATTATTATACATAGAAAACACCCTGAACCGAATCTGTGAATATCTGCAATGAATCGTACAAACATTTGTCCCGAGGCGGACACGCACAATGGACCAATCCGAGTGCGGACAAAAGAGTACATACATAATAACCTTATATCCCGAGGTGGCTAAATAGTGCAAATGGGTTTGGAAGAAACACTTCGATAGCGCATTTTTTTTTTCAAGTGGCGACATCTAGTTATATACGAGTATAATTAAGCTGCTGCTGCTACAAACAACCTTACCTCCCTACACTCCGTAGGCATTCGTTGATAAGAGCCCTGTTCGATCAAATGCAACAGTTGCGACTGAGTCTGTCCGTCCAAGCTGTCGAACTTGGGCAGTTGCTCCATAGACAATGTGCGTTGCTGGCTCTCGTCGCTCGTCCATCGCACACCAGTGTGAGTGTACACGGGGATTTCTGTGGGTAAAGCGTTACATTAGTTAATACAATCATTTTCAATTCAATTATTTATTTCGACTGCGGACTCATGGTCACACTATATGGATATCACGGATATCACAATCACCAGATTGTCACACTGATTACTGTGATAACATTAATTACGTACGTTTTTTTATTATTTCATTGTGACTTCTGATTTTGTTTATAATAAAAGGGGATTTAATAGGGGATTTTAACACACACACACACTTGATGTTGTTATGATCTAATTTACTATTGCAGAACATATATTATGATTATTTATAAAACAAGTTTCTTTACGTACCGATGTTGACCACCAGGCAAGCGTTGGGCGACGCGTCAATCGGGATAGGTAGTTGTTTGTTGGAGATTGTAAACTGAACCCTATTTCCTGGATAATACGTACCGGTATTGACCATCGTGTAGGCATTAGGCGGCGCGTCCACCGAGATAGTCAATATTTTATGGGAGGTTGTAAACCGAACTCTATTTCCCTAGGAATACGTACCGATATTGATCATCGGGCAGGTATTGGGCGGCGCGTGCACCGGGGTCGGCGCGGGCCCGGTGCGGCGCTCGCACGCCGTCGGCCACAGCGGCAAGCAGTAGTTGCCTGATGCTAGCATCCTGCAATAAAAACACACAGTATATTGAATTAAAACTTTTTTTTATCCGCGAGGCGAGGGGTTTGTTTGGAGTGTTTCTATGTAAAAAGGATAAGGGTCCGGTTAAACCGAGACGCAAAAACCCTGTATGGCACCACTATTTTTGGATTCGTTCTTGTTAGATTGTTAACTTTAAAATACTGGTCGGGTCAAACAAGCGGAGACCGAGTCTGTTTTTCTATAATTTTTAATAATTGTTCAGAATTAAGCCAAGAGGCGACGGAAATAGTATGAGGATGTCACAAAAGTGAATGTATAGATAGATGCGATACGACGACACATACAGAGACAGATGGGATGACGATCTGCGGGAGACCAGATCGTCATCCCATCTGTGGCAGTGCTATGGCAAGCTGGTGAAATTTCTACGATCCATATCGAAGAAATTTACTAGGCTAACATTTTGCCTAATGTAATTTTGCATCCTGCTTCATATCCAGCAGTTGACGAGCACATGCTGCTAATAACTTACCCATCATAATCAAACAGCTGTATCGAAGCCCAGCCTAGTTCCACCTGCTCCATCTGAACATCTCCGGTGGACTCCTCTTTGCCCTCCTCCTTGTTGTCTATGGCCGGCTGGCTGTCGTCCGGCCGCTGCGTCCGTCCGAACAGCGTGAACACGAGACGCGACTCGCGGGGGAGTTCGTTTATTGGTAGCTCGTCTAGGTTTAACCTGTTCAAATAATGTAAAATGTTATGGAAGTTATACTATAAAACTAAATCTAATGTAAGTAATTTCGAAACTTGGAACCTGCTGGGGAGGTCCGCTAACGATGAACGCCAGTGTAAAAGATTTTGCTGGCTTAGCAGAAAAGCAGAGAATCAACATCAAAAGTAAGGTTGTTAAAAAAATAAACAGACTAGAATGAGCCAGGAAAAAATTAAACCGGTCGATCAAACTGCCAGCAAATCCTAAGCCACGGCCAAAAGTACTTACTACGTATCTATCAATATCATCCTAGAATATGATCCTGGGGTAGAACCTCCAAGACCTTTATCTTGTGGTTTTCATAACCTATGTATCTGGAGGATGCGATGCGTTTGGGTAGGTTTGTCTAGACACTTACCACGTATCAAATATGATCCTAGGGTAGAACCCGCCGCACTCTATCTTGGAGGACTGCGTGAAGTTGGGCACTTTGAGCGCGCGCGTGCCGTGGTACACCTGCGCGTGCAGCACGTACTCGTCGTGCGACCAGCAGAGCGGCAGGCAGTGCACCGCCTCGATGCAGAACAGAGTCGTCTCGGATATCGTGTGCGCCGGCGCGGCTTCTGTATTACAAAATAGACATTTTACTGACAACAGCTTTTAAAAGTAAAGTAAAAAAATAAAAGTACACACAGCTGGTGTTCTGGTCGTTATTTTATAATAAAAAGTAATATATATAATGTATTGTATTATGTATATCAGTTATCTAGTACCCATAACACAAGCTCTGCTTAGCTTGGGGCTAGATGATGTTGTGTGGATTGTCTAACATTATTTATTTATATTAAAGATTCCAGGCTTAGAGCTACATTCGTGAAAAGTTTTAGCCTGTTCAGTAGTTTTGGCGTGAAGAAGTAACAAACATCCATTCATAAATCGAAACTTTATATTTATTATATTAATGTGATTATAAATAAAAACAAAACAAGAACATACAATAACGAACTTAATATACTTAATTGTACATAACACACGCTACACTTTCTAATACTTACTCGCAGGGTTATTAGGTGACATGAACTGCGTATCGGTCATATGGAAGTCTAGCAGTCGAGTCCTCGTGTACAGAGCGAGCAACGAACGCACGGCGTCCCTCAGACGACCGCACTGTAGTCCCACAGACTCCCGTTTGGATGCGGCGCGTAGTGACACTGCGCAGTAGGGACCGTTCTCAGCTTGGATCTCAGGAGTCAGCTGTTGGTTGTTTGTTCCCTGAAAGAATATCAAATATCAATGTGCTTTGTTTTCTATAGACCTTAAAGACCTCTTGCACACGTCACAAAATTCAAATGACATCAGTAAAACTAGGAAATAAAGTGATTACTTTGATTTTTTGTTCACTTCTATCTTTTAAGGTAAAGAAGCGAACAAGAAACTTTTACCTTGTTAGGTTGTTAGTTTTCGCGAAACGTCTTTGTTCATGTATGGTCGATATACAATACATTTATTGAGATCACATGGTTTGGTTGCATACACAGATAGTACGCACAGTATAAAAGGTTCTTAGTAAAGCCGAATTATTCTAAGTTCCAAGTTACTTATTCTATCCCAGTTTTTTATTTCTATTGTTTGTAATAATTTTTACATGCTAATTTGTAGGAAATTTTATGGAGATTCTAAATATATATAGAAGATCATAGGTCCTACTAATATTATAAACGCGAAAGTTTGTAAGTATGGATGGATGGATGGATATTTGTTACTTTCACGTAAAAACTACTGAATGGATTTTAATGAAACTTTACAATAATATAGCTTATACATCAGATTAACACATAGGCTACAATTTATAAAGATATATTGTATATTATCCAAAATACCTATCACCGCGGGGCGCAGCTAGTACTAAATAATCGATATATTTGTGAACTAATGCGCGGGCCGCGAGCGGTACCTGCCGTATAAGGTAAATAGTCTACCAGTAGAGAGACTAGTGATCATTAATTTAATAGCCCATTGGATTTGATGATTTTGTTTATTGTCAGCACTTTCTTTGCGTGAAAAACAGCAATTAGTTCTAGCACATGCATTACTTGTCCCATAAAAATATAAGATTAAGTACTTTCTGTTATTTTTTTAATCCTAAGTTATTTTTGAATAAATTATTATTTACTAGCTGCGCCCCGTGGCTTCGCCCCGTGGCTTCGCCCGCGTGGAAATCTATGTGTCAAATAGTTTATTGTCTCTTTTGAATCACTCAATCTATTAAAAAAACACCTCAAAATCCGTTGAGTAGTTTTAAGCATACATAGAGCTACATACTAACATGATATGGACCTAAACTTAAATTTAATTACTTAATCTAATTGAAATTTGATTCGTCGTTGTCCGAAATGAATAAATTTTATTTTTAATTATAAATTTTTATAGAGATAGATAGACAGCGCGAAGAGAATTAATTTAGTACTATATAGTGATTTATTTATTATAGTTCGTGATTTTAATACATACCTGTGCAGTACAAGCCTGTGCGAACGCGTTCAACGAGTGAGTTATATGCAACGTCTCGATGCCGCCTGCCAGCGCACAGATAGCCTTCACAGCTTGGAAGACTGCCTTGGGAGAACAACTGCCTTCGCCGCACGTCACGCCTACAGCGCGGGATAACTCGCCTTCTAGGGTCTCTAAGGATCAGAAAAGGTTAAAATCAAATCAAATTCATTTATTGCATGAAATAAATAAATAAATAATGCCGGACAATTCACAGCATTATCATTATTACATGTTATAAAAGTTATTATAAGTAATTGGGATGTCGCAATGTATTCAGCCCTATTGGACAATTAATAATATGATACTTATAATAATAATGCTGGACCATCCACACAGCATTATCTAGCCCCAAGGTAAGCAGAGCTTGTGTTACGGGTACTAGATAACTGATATACAGAATACGCGGAAATCGAACCCGCAACCTCCGGCGTCGCAGGAGGTCCTTCGCACACCGCGCCACAGAGGTCGACTCGAGGATCAGAAAAGGTTATATTGTTTTGGCAATGTTCTCGGAGATTTACTATTATATCATGTGATCTATTATCTTCCTATACTAATGTCACTGCTGAACTTAGGCTTTCCATTACAATTGTAAGGGGGCGTCCATTAATTACGTGAGACGTTTAGGGGGGGAGGGGTCAACTCAAACCTCACCCAATCTCCCGTGAGGGAGAGTGTGGTCTCGACAAATCTCATATACTAGTTGTTTGACAACTAGTTCCGGTAAAGCATGTATAGAAAGGCACGGGTGACGGGCCGAACCAAATAGCAATTACTATATAGCGTAAACAATAATAGTTAAGATCTATAATTATATATAAACAATACTAGATAATATACTCTATAATTATAGAATACTAGCTGTACCCCGCGGTTTCACCCGCGTTAAACTCGAATTTCACTTTATTGGTTGATATTTTTACACCTTGGGTTACATTATTGGAGTTTTAGTAAGGATCCCTAACTTTAAAAAATATATAATATGGCCTATGTTCACCGGGGTTCTTTCACCGTAGTGTAGCTACACAACGGTGAAAGATTTTATCCAATCGGTCCAGTAGTTTCGGAGCCTATTCAATACAAAAACAAACAAAAAATGAAACCTTTCCTCTTTATAATATTAGTATAGACTAGCTTCTACCCACGGCTTCGCACACACTTCTCAAATAGCCTATGGACGTACGTCGCCAGAATATAATTTACATCCCTGCTAAATGTAATTGAGTCCCGTTCAGGTTAGATTATTAAGTCAAATACTATTGTTATTTTTTCATACCAAGTAGTATAGACAAGTTATCAAAAGACAGCATCGCTGTAGCTCCCTGCGTCGGTAACAGATCGTCCAAACAGAGATGCGAGTCCCTCGCGTCGTCTCTTTCTGTCCTGGCCAGACAGTTATCCCTTCCTTCGTGCAAACAGAGTGTTACGTCCTTTTCTAACCGCACGCATTCGCGTATGTAATCGTATTCGCTGAGGTTACTGCCCGGTGTCAGGTATTCGTTCGCTCCACGCACCTACAAAAGAAAAGAAAGAAAATACATTTATTCGACACCATACATAAACACATTACACGACACATAATAGTTAAATAAACAAACAAGAAAAATGTATAATTATAAAACATCATCATCAGCCTATAGCAGTCCACTGCTGGACATAGGCCTCCCCCAATGAGCGCCATAGCGCCCTGTCTTCAGCTTGCCGCATCCAGGATCTACCTGCAGTCTTTCGCAGGTCGTCATCCCACCTGGTCGGAGGGCGTCCTACACTACGTTTACCGAGTCGTGGTCTCCACTCAAGAACACGTTTGCCCCAGCGGCCGTCGGTTCTTCGCGAGATATGGCCGGCCCACTACAACAACTGATAAAACATACAGACCTATAAAACATACAGACCTATAAAACATACAGACCTATAAAACATACAGACCTATAAAACATACAGACCTATAAAACATACAGACCTATAAAACATACAGACCTATAAAACATACAGACCTATAAAACATACAGACCTATAAAACATACAGACCTATAAAACATACAGACCTATAAAACATACAGACCTATAAAACATACAGACCTATAAAACATACAGACCTATAAAACATACAGACCTATAAAACATACAGACCTATAAAACATACAGACCTATAAAACATACAGACCTATAAAACATACAGACCTATAAAACATACAGACCTATAAAACATACAGACCTATAAAACATACAGACCTATAAAACATACAGACCTATAAAACATACAGACCTATAAAACATACAGACCTATAAAACATACAGACCTATAAAACATACAGACCTATAAAACATACAGACCTATAAAACATACAGACCTATAAAACATACAGACCTATAAAACATACAGACCTATAAAACATACAGACCTATAAAACATACAGACCTATAAAACATACAGACCTATAAAACATACAGACCTATAAAACATACAGACCTATAAAACATTGGAATATGAACATTGACCGTTTTCATCATCGTTATCATCATCCGCATCTGACTTCCCCCGATACATTAAAATAATGTTATTATATAATAATGAATAGTATAAAATATGACCTGTCTAAGTGCTTATTTGTAAGCCTAAATGAACTTTCATATCATTTCACTGGGTTTAGACCTCCAAAGTCTAGTGCTATTCTTTATGTGCTAGTCTCAGGTCCGCTCTTTGACTGTTTTAACACTTTGAGTGCTGAAATCACGCGGTATTTGTTTTCTACAAGTGACTAATATGCGTAAATCCACACTAGCGCAGCGGCTGAGAAAATACAGATCTTTGTGACTCAGCACAGCCGTAATATTTTTCGAACGAAACGCACGTGCGGCGCAACACAACCGCTGTGTAGAGCGGCAGCACGAATTTTTTACGTTAAAAAAAAAGATCGCAGTCAAAGTTTTAATACCGGAATATTTAGGCTAACCGCACATTAGCAACTATCACTGCTTTGACAAGCGCGTTGATTCTGCGACCTTTACTTATGCGTCGTTTAATGTTTTATTTTAGAAAACGACTACTAATAAAAGTTTTCTATTCTATTCTATTCTATACTACAGTCAGTTTAATGTCAAACCCTCTAAGTTACCTGACGTCCTCGTAGAATCACCTACTCTAAATACTGTAGATAATAGTGATAGATTTAAGAACCTTAGATTTAAACATATTTTTATACTTTCTCTACTGCCCCTTTACAGCAGAACAGTACTATATTACCTATCTCTATTGTATCTATATCGTGTTTGACGAGTTATAGTCTCATAATTTAATTTAAGTTACATTATTGTGATTTTATTATCTGTATGAAGTATGACAATAAATTATCTGAATCTTAAAATGTATAATAAGTTGTGTTTTGATTTGCTTACCCGTAACATGTACCCCGACATATCGTCTCTTATATCTTCATCCAACGAGCAAACCACGGTGAGGATTACATGTTCAACCGTCGACTCAACTGAAATAGAATAAAACATTCAATAAGTTTATTAAATTAAGATTATAACTTCATATCTCTACTAATATTAAAAACAGATTTGATTTTTTGATTGTTTGTATTGATTAGGCTTCGAAACTACTGGACCGATTTGAAAAATCCTATTCACCGTTGGGGAGCTACACTATCCCCGGTGAACATAGGTTATATATTTTCAAAAAAGTTAGGGATCCTTACTAAAACTCGAATAATGTAACCCAAAGTGTAATAAAACAAGCTCTGCTTACCTTGGGGCTAGATGATGCTGTGTGAATAGGCTAGTGTCTTAAAAAAAACTACTAAGTCTGTCAGTTAGATTATTAGAAGATATTGGATTCATGTTTTTTCTTTTGTCAATTAAACAAAATAATATGAAGATATAGCCAGTTAAAGTTCTGAGTGACGTCACGTCTTGCTACACTGTTTAGCAAGTTGTGACGTCACGAGCCCCCACTCCCTAAACTTTGACGCGCTTTATTTTTATAAGTATTTGTTTGATTGACAAAAGAAAAAATACGTGTCCAATATCTTCTGATAATCTAACTGACGGACTAAATAGAAAAATATATTTTTTACCCAGGAGACTACCCTATTGTCCGGCATTATTTATTTAATTATGTATCTTACCATCGGAAGTGAATGTGATTGGTTCATCGCTATGCGCGTGGTGGACTAGAATCTTAATGCTGGTGTTCGGGGGGTACCTCCCGCCGGAGCGGGCGGCTATCACGTGACCCGGGTTCGTTTTTACATCCGTGTGCGAGAATTTTTCTAAAACATACACATTATTTATATTTATTTGAAGGAAAACCAGAGGCTTTTATATAACTAACAAATTGAGTAATACTAAACAGCTTATTGAACGTTTTCACGGATAGTTAATAGAATCTATACTAATATTATAAAGAGGAAATGTTTGATTTTTTGTTTGTTAGTTTGTTTGTTTGTAATGAATAGGATACAAACAAACAAACAAACAAAAATAAAAAATAAACTAACAAACGAAACCACTGAACCAATTTAAAAAATTCTTTCACCGTTGGGAAGCTACACTATCCCCGGTGAACATAGGCTATATTATATTTTTAAAAAGTTAGGGATCCGTACTAAAACCGTGCGAAGCCGGGAAGGTCCGCTAGTAATACAATAAAAAGACTGTGGACATAAAGTGACTGTATGTTAAGACATACAGCATCTATAAAGTTATTCAATATTTAAGTTACAATTGGTTTATTATTTAGTTAGCATAATTATGGGTGAAAAAGCTATGAACTAAATAGGTAGATTAATTATTAGTATTATTTACTTATGTTTCAAGAATTTCATCTAATTAATTATTTTCTTCGATTTTCCTCAATTACATTGTTGTTTTTTGTTATTGTTATCAGTTTTTGTTACTTGGATTCTAAATCAGAATTATAGATATAATATTATAAAGAGGAAAGGTTTGATTTTTTTGTTTGTTTGTAATATAATAAAAACGCGTGAAGCCGGGAAGGTCCGCTAGTTATGGATAAAAAGAGATTACTCACTTCTGACGTCAAGAACCATTTTCAAAAAGGCTTTGTGCTCGCTATCGTAGTTTTTCGTCCTCGTTTTTACTATACAGTCATATAGTTTGTTCTGTAACAATACGTCTCATTATAATACAAAAACTCAGCTAGTAGATGGACCAGAGGAGCAAGAGCTTCCTTATTGTATTCTAAACCTTTACTTGGATCACCAATCCACCAGCATAATGGTTGATTATAGTAAAACCACCATCTTTGGGGACCTATGTTGTACAGTTGTGGGGTTGATATTTTCTTTAGATAGAAATAATTTGGTTTATATTGGATTTATTTGATTTAGAATAGACTAAGGTACATCTAGTCTATATTTTCATAAATATAATAAAATATCTGATTTAAATCAAATAAATCAATGCTTAAGGTACCAGGGTGTACATTGCGCGTATGCAATGAAGTTTAATTTGAGGACTCCCTTTACATTTTTGACTAATATCTGTTTTCATAGCAGTGAAAAAAAAACGGATTCCAATCACTGATTGAAATCAAGTTATTTAAATCAGCTCAACTCTGCGCAGTTGAAGTATGTCTGCTGATGAAAATAGTATCTTGACTTTGGCTTGAGTATAGGTACCCCGTGAGCAAAGCAGCGGACAGAAACTAGTCATAAAATACTCACTGTTGTCGATCGTAACGCAACAGCCGGCACCGTCGGAATAGATTTGGGTGGAGGTGACGGCATTACAGGGCTCTCTTTCTTACTTATAGTAGCGTATATGGGTGTATCTCGCATCTCTGTCTCTCCATACAAGAAGTCCAAGGGATCGTATTCTTCGTACACGCTGCCAGCTGAATGTTCGCTCGCTACTACATATTCTGTTGGGAAATTATTGAATAATTTGTGGGAAACTATTAACGGTCACTTTAATGCTAGACACTGTGTTAATTTAGACAATATTGAACCAATGGCTTCCCTTAAATAATAAATAAAACCAAAGCGAAAATTGGTGAAGTAAATGTTTGGTCGAAGAAAACAACAAAAGTACTGAACAGGTTGAGATGAAATTTTAATCTAGCAAGCGAGAATGCAACGAGCTACGAATAGCACTTTAAACAGAAAACGTATACCTCCCCAGGTATGCTGTTAAAAGCGCTATTCGCTTCCCATCATTATTATCGTCATCTCACCCGATGGAAGTCCATTGCTGGACATACGCATTACGCATCCTACGCTACCCCATACAGTGGTTTCCCGCGACCTTCACCGTAGGACGTTCGGTCCTTTGTAAGACTATAATTACGTTATAAAACACCAACAAAGTTTTATAGTAAAATGGAGGCGCACACACACACACAAACATACACAAAACAAGTTAAGTTCTTTAAAACAGATTATAATTATTAGTATGAGTACAAAAATAATGAATCTTTAGCACCATCAGTCACACAGAAGTTCAATGTGCTTTTTCACTCAATCGGGAAAGAACGAAAGACGCGTAGTTAGTCTATGCATTATTGCATTCACTGCCCAGCCTCTAAGGTGCGTGTCTAAAGACCCACAGGGGGCGCTGCAGTCTGAGGAAGCCGAAGACGGACATGTGCGTCATTATGGGCCATGAAAGTGTTAACCGATAGACTTTTCACTACTCGCGCTAGAAAACTGTGACTTTGTGCGACACAGTGAGCAAGATCGATATGTGCTCTCATGTGATGCGAGGCAAAATCTTGTCCCACACTAGCTCAGTATCACTAGTTACACTCGCAAATCTAGTCTTCACTGTTTCCCTAGCTCGGGACCGTTAGGTTAAGTAAAAAACGACTTTGACTCTCTCGTTAAACAAATAACTATTAAAACAGCCAATGTTGGCAAAATTAGCTTGTTTACTGTACCGTATTATAATGAAATGAAACACAAACCACTCACCAGCATTTTGTTCAGTTAAAAGCGGATCGAACGCCTCTAGCACACTAACTCGTACGCTACCTTGCGCGTTATTCTTCCCACCGAAGTCTATGAGGTTCATTGAGGGTAGACTTCCGAGGGTGTCGTTTAACTCGTTCGACTGAAATATAATACAAGAATATATGGTCAACGAGTTTCGCTAGTACATATTCGGTTTCAGGGAAATAAATATAGAACATAGGAAAAAGGAGAATGCACTATAAGCTCCTGTTCTTTACCATAGAAAAAAAGCTCAGGGACATATTGGTCCTGAAAAATTATAATACTTTACTTTCTGCAATAATCCAATCGACTAAAATACTAACTGTTAATCAGAAGGGTTATACTAACTTCGGATGATTTCCTCGAAGAATTGCTTTCCACACTATCTCTTACTGGTTCTGACTTCACGACCGTCTGTGGTTTCTGCGAGATACTCGCTGGGTATGTATGTGCCTGGTTCAATTGAGGGTAGATAGAGACAGGTCGAGGCGGCGGCGGCCGAGCGATCATATTCGTAGAACTATAGTTGTAATTTGTTTGAGGATAGGCGTATGGCACGCGCGGTTGCGGCGCAGGAGTGGCCATACGCGTCTGACTGTAAGGTTGAGAATAACTCGGCGCTCTGTACGGCGGTTGGGCTTCGACTGCGGCGTGTGGCGAATAGTAGTTGTAGTTCGGTTGTGGGACTGCTATTGGCTGAGGGACTACCAAAGGCTGGCCCGCTATTGGTTGAGGACCAGCCATTGGTTGCGGGGTCCCCATTGGTTGCGGGGGCGCCGGCTGCGGCGCAGGCATTCCATACGGCGCAGCCGGCGGGTACGGAGGATGGACATATGGTGGATAGTTGTATGAATACGGCGGGGGATAGTACCCCGGCCTTTGGTTGTAGTTATTCATATTGCTCAGCTCTGTTGCACTTAGCTCCTCTGTTTGCTGTCCCAATCTGAAATAAGTTCATCGTCAGAATAATACCGTTGTTATCTGTGTTTATCAAGTGACGCGATATCTGTTGTAATCAGTTGATACGTCTCTTTGTGGTTTATTTTAAGGTTATTCTACGCTTTTCTTAATTTTGTTTGTTATAATTAACATTTGTTTTAGAGCATTAAGACTGAGCGGGTTAACTTAAACCACACTCACCCTGAAGATATCCCTCGTTTAAGGATACTAAGGGATGAACACTAAAGTTTCTAAACTTTAGTGTTCATCCAACATAGACAACGTAGGTATAAATATATACAATATATAGGTGCGGCGATAACCCTCACAGTTAATGAATTCGTCAGATTAAAATCATTTGATTGACGACCTCTGTGATGCGGTGGGCGAGGTTGCGGGTTCGATTCCCACCTCGAGACAATTGTATCTACGATCTGAAGATATTTGTTCAGGGTGTTCTGGTTATTACTGGCATTTAGAGATGCTGTGTGGCTTGTCAAACATTATTTATTTATTTCAATAGTAAATAATCATACTTGTTGATCTGGTCAATATATTCCTTGAAGGATGCATGAGGGTCTTTGGCAACCTTGCTGGTAGGGCTCGCAAATGATATGAGGTCGCTGCTTTCTTCCGTAGGGCTCGAGCCGGATGATCTAGCGGGGATGGATTGTGAGACACAGAGTTAGTACTAATTGTGATTAGTTACCAGTTAGAATAGATAGACCAATGGTGCGGTACTGCAGTGTAGGTTTGAGTCCTTTTCAGGTTATTTACAGCATAGTAGACAAATCATAGTCAATATTGCATTCAAAAATGCGCAGCGCAAAACTGCGTTTTAAATTCGACCAACTCGCTTCTAAGCGATAAGGCCAACCATTGTACTTGTCGCATGTAATGTTTTTTATAATGAATTAATGATCTGTATCTGGTGTACAATATAGTATTTTTGTATTATATTGTATTGTAACTCACAAAAAAGCCGCGCAGTTCTAAATACGGGTAGTGCCTTCTATATAATACTTCAAAAAAAATGGAAATTTACTATGATTTGTAGTATGTAAATAACGCCAATAAATGTCTGTTTATTAAATTATGCAAGACATAATGGCTATGTAATATTTTTCATAGTATGTCTATTGTACATGCAATACAATTCTTATTTCATCATTGTTTAAGGAATTTAAAATGTAGAAAATCAAAATAGGCGACATAATTTACTCAAATCTTATCAAATAGGAATATTAATGTGTACTGGGTATTAGTTAAAATTTTTAATCATAACAAATGTTAATAACTGCTTTTTCACCATAATAGCATGAATGAGAGTTTTCATTATCAGCCGGTATTTCCTGTGATGTGTTCCTGTTCCTATGTTTCCCAAAATGATAACTTATTATAAATAAAACAACTTAAAGAAAACAAATAATAATACGAAAATAATCAATTGGTTGACATGTTAAAATGTTTTTGATTTAAGTATAATAAAGTGTGCAAATATGCAAGAAAATATGCTAACTAAGATCGCTGCCTACAAGTGGCAGCGATTGTTGTCTACTAGGGTCAGGCGCAGTCCCGGGGGGGGTCATGACGTCAAAATACATCTCAATGTCATCAATCCAAAATTCATTATGGTGTTAATTCAGATGTCGCCAAAACAAACCTAAACTACTACGACAGAACTTAAAATGTTGTCCCTTTCATAACGATATGATGATTATTCTTTGTTAATGGCAACTGTGTCCGGTTAGACTTTTCTGCCAGTGTCAAGTAATGGAAAATAATTGAAAGATCAATGAATTATTAAATTTGGAGATTGTTTCATATTTTCCCAGAGCCTAGTTCGTTATCTAGCAGTGTGTACCACGTGCAGGTTAGGTTGGCTTGGGAGACGAGTTGTTGGAGTCCCGTTTACACCCGATAATTAAAAAAACTGTCAAATTAATTTAGTTTAGTTTTGGCGATATCACAATTGACACCAATGTATGCAACGCTTTCTCTATTCTAGACTAGACAATGAAACACTATGACTGGCTAGAGCCTAGCTTTTTAATGTGTGTGTCTTGAAGACAGAACTTAAAATGTTGCCTTCATAACGATCGAAATAAAGGATAGCAATCAAAATTGACACCAATGTATACAACGCTTCCTCAAAAACACTATGACTGGCTAGCTTATATGTGTGTGTATTATTCTCACATGTTCTCCACAGTGTTCAAGTTAGCGCGTGGGGGCTTTCTCGGTGGCGGAGGCAACGCGGGGAGCGGGCCGTCACTCTCGTCTCTTCGTCGACTCACACTGGCCACCTCGGACACATTATCTAAAACAGATAACATCATTATCAACTATCAATGAATGATAGATATTGATAACCCTGTATACAATGCTAACAAGAGATTGTTTCTTGATTACTGTTGGTTTTATATATATTTGACTTTTTTTAAGATGTTTAGAAGTTAGTACAAAAGCTATGTTTATTTTTATTTAGATTGTTAAGGTATTCCCACCTCTGTCTTTGCACACAATCTAATGGCATTAAAAGTAGCCTATGTTTTTGCTCCACCTTTTATCATGATCCATTCAGTCAGCTATATTGGAGACTCCATGGTAATTTTCACCTTACAGTCATCCTCATTTTCAAAATATTATTAATCATTATTTTTTACAGAAAAAATGAGCATACAGATAAGCAGTGATTCCATACACAGATAGTTTTTCCACATTTTTAGTACTAAAATAAACACTAATGCTACATTGTTATTCTATGCAATAATTGTTTATAACCAGTTTTTGTGTGATCTTTAAGCTGGCATAGTAATGAATTTTGTGTGTTAAATAAATAAATAGGTAAAGTAAAATAGTCAAACTCTTTGAAACAGGTAAATAATGTACCGTCTGCCCTTAATTTGTTTATGATGGGCCCATCAACATTATCACAATTAACTCTCGATTGAATTATGCTGGCCCATACATAACACACTCCATATCAATTTCTAAAATTATGAACGCTCCTTGCTATAACATGATCTCATTGCATATCACTCATACCATGCCATTCACTTGTGTGGGTTATTGACCAGCATTTCCTCTGAGATTGGGTGGAAACCAATTATGGCTATTTAGGGTAGCAGAGGATATTGTCATACAATGGTCAATTCCATACACTCAGGTTAATTAGGAAGGAAACAAGATACTTGCGTTTGTTTCTTTTGTGTAGTCTAGCTTCCTCGCAACCTGTTACATCAGTCTGGGCTACGACACTGGCAAAATTTGTCAAAAAGTGATTTCGCACTAAGTGTTGTAATTTCTTACACTATTCAATATCTAGTACTAGTAGTAGTAACTATGTATAGTCTATCCATCCAGAATGTATAATGTTTGTAAACATAAGAAATCAGCTGATTTTTAGGGTTATCACCACGAAATGATGCAGGCCTAATAGAATTCCAATGATTTCACATATACATTCTATTAGATTTATTACTTTTTATAATCCTGACGTCAATTCTATGCAGAATCTAATTATTTCAATTTACAAATCGACATTATGTGGTCAAAAACAAAGATTAAAATCACTAGATTTTTGTCTTTGTAACAGTGCCATCCCTAACGAATCTCAGTTTTGAAGTCCCGTGTTGCAAACAGTTGGTTACTTTTTAACTACGATTTCGAATCAAGGATAGCACTATGACCATTACATATTTCTTACAGAGAGTATTATTTTAATTTAGCCGGATTATTTAACGTTTAATTTCACGCTGCATATTTGCTTAGCGACTATGAGTCCAAAAGTTATGAATTCTTCCAATTTCATCAATAATGTTGAGTGCTTCAAGGAAAATACTTTAAAAAGGCACTTATTTACATTTAATTGAGTTGGCACAGGTGAAAAATCGTTTGAGAGCACAAAAAGTCTAATGATTTTTAGTCTTATTTCATAATCCTTTAGCTTTTATTCCATTCTATAAGGATAGGTAATGATAAAAGTAGGCTGATTTCACAGGGATGCTTTGTTTATGCCATTTAATTATTTACAACAAATATCACCAACCCAGTAAGGCACCCCCATTAAAGCTCAAGATGTGACCTAAATAAAAAAATGTTTTTCACCCCTAAATCAGCTGATTGAACTGTCAGTGGCTCTGTTTACAAACATTCTACATTCTGGATGGATAGACTATAGATGGAAAATTATAAATGTGCGTTTTGTGAATAAAAATCTTACTTTGTTAAGTAAGAGAATAAGACAAAAACACCTGTATGATTTTAGAACGTAGATGTATGGAATTACACGAAAGTGACATGCAACTGCATACAAGTAGACTTTTTAAATAACTTTAACATTAATTTAAATAAGGTTTTACTCCAATAAAACTCAATAAATTTAAGGTAACTTGATACATAATAGTTGGCTTTACTCTCTACAGTTTCCAATAAAATGAGGTTAAAGTAAGGTGTATGTCGATACCCTCCACTCCCCTATCTATTAAATGAAACAAAATGATTCTTAAATTTATTAGAGCAGATTTTTTGCATAAAATGTAGTTCTATAGATGAATATGTGTTGTAATCAAAGACAGAAGATATTTTTTTATGGTCCAATCAGTAGGTTAACAAACAACAAAGTTTAGTAGTTTCTCAATCACCTGAAGCCAGCAGCTTTTGTCTCCGAAACTGATCCAGTGCCAGACTCTCCAAGCTGAGAGCCTGGGCCTTCTCCAGGTCAGCCTGGAACTGGAGATCGTATTCAGACATCATCAGGTCTTCAAAAACTGACTACAGCAAATATCGTGGGAATTTTATCATATCGAATATTGTCTACGAATGTTATCTTTCACACACCAAAACAAAACGTTTTTATCTACTGAGCATCGTTGACTGGTTGATTGTTTGTTATTCACTACATACGACTACGACATCACGGTTTTATAAAAATCTGTCATTCTGTTTGATTTAGTGGGTCACTTTCCTCTCTTCTCCGCTTTTTCTACTTTCGTCTTGCTTAGCTTGCTTGTTGATTGTAAAACTCATGTCCAAACACAATAAAATTAATTACATGAAAGAAATTTTATGCAATGAATGATTGTTGTGATTTTGTGATGTGATGATGTGATGTGAATGTATTGTGAATTGTGATGATACATCCGTCAACGAACAGAAACCAACTATTTCAAAAGTCCACCATATTGGTTGTTACGCGTGTAAAAGAGAGATAGCTTTATTAACAAACACACAAGCTAGAAAGAGAGCTTCGCTCAGCTGTAAAAAATATTTATAAGTTTCATCTTTTGTCGGATTACAAAACTCTATGGTACTTTTTCGTTCATTCAAATTAAGCATAATTTACACAATCAATCAACCGGAAGTTGCCTGCCGTACTCAAAATTATTTTTAAAAGCTTATGGTGGCTTATTATGGTTAGTTTTCCACTGGCCCGAAGGCAGCGGCGCGGCGCGGCGGCGGCGCGGCGGGGCGGAGGCGCGTCGGTGCGGCGGCGGCGGCGGCGCGGCACAGGAGCATCATTGGCGACCGATGTGGCGCGATGGACGAAGGTCCGCCTGCGACGCAGGAGGTTGCGGGTTCCATTCCCGCCTCGCAACAATTGTGTGTACGATCTGCAGATATTTGTTCCGGGTGTTCTGGTCGTTTTCTATGTATAATAAAAAATATCTATCTATGTAATGTATTGTATTATGTATGTATATCAGTTATCTAGTACCCATAACACAAGCTTGCGTGTTAGATAATGCTGTGTGGATTGTCCAGCATTATTTATTTATTTATTTATTACTCGCGGAACTAAAATGACAATAGATACCTTACACTATTCTACACTACATGCATGGCATGTTTTTCACTTACCGGCGCGGCGCGGCGGCAGCGGCGGCGGCCGGCGGCGGCGGCGCGGCGTTACCACAGGCGTTACGTTGTCGGACAATAAAATAAAAGACCATGCAACGACCTGACACTGACAGCACAACCCCAAGAGCGCGAAATTTAAACGTATTTGTATCTCCCATTGTTAATTACCCCTCCTACATACATATCTGCATTCTGGGGTGTAAGGTCTATATCTGGTCTCCCAAGACAACCTAACCGGTTAGAAATGACTATAGGTACGGTTTTATCCGATTCCACGCCGCTGTCTTGCCGTGTGTGTGAAACACGTTTGGATTTTCAATAGAGAATAAGGCGCACGTGGTACACCCTGCTAGATAACGAACCAGGTTCTGGTGAAAATATCATACATCTTCATTATTTGATAACTCATAATATACAATTTGACCACATTTTAGATAACCAAGAATTATCACCATCTTCATTGTCTTCATACTACAACTTACAAGCAACACTGCGGAATAATATTTAAACATGTTTATTTAAGTACATATAGGTAGGCACTTTAATTATAAGGTTAAAATATGAAAAGCCTTCGTCATGTACATAACATTACTTATGGACTGATAGAGAGGTGGATATTTGTAGATGTAATCAACAGTATAATTCAAATTTTAAAAAGTTGATTTCTGTCACACCTCCCCCTGAAATGATACGAAAATCGCGAATGTGTCCTTTAACCGACGAATCGTTTATGGTGTAGCACGTAATTTATATGCCTGAAGACTTTTTCTTTTTGGCACTACTTTTCTTATTGATAATTGTTTTGTGAATGTCCGGGATTGGGCTACTGTTGTGGCGCAGCGGACTTCTAGTACTAGTTAATTTACTTCTTATTTGAGAGGCAACCATTGGCACTGCCCTTTGCACCCGTATTCTTGTCTTATTGGCGGGAACTGCAGTGTCGCCTATATTCCTATCCTTTCTTTCAGAATATGTTGCGTTGACCAAAGCAGCTTTTGGAGAACATAACGATTTTTTAACTTTATTCACAATTTTTTTCTTTTTGCTTTTGGAAGTTTTTCTTAGCTGATCGTTTTCAGCATTCTTACCGCTTGAGACAATCTGCAAAAAAGAAACTCGTATATGGAACAACATACATAATATAATATCTTCAGTAAGTACCTACAGTCGTGGTCAACTAATTAGGGACATTCAAGATAGTGAAGAGCAATAACCGGTTATGTACATATACATACATATAGAGGGTTATTGGTAATTCGACGTATTCCCGTTAGGAGGTGATAGGGGTGACTATTTACGATAATTTTCATCCCCATGTGCATCATGCAAAAGTGAACCATTTTTATGTTATCATGATTTTTAGCTTTTTTCAAAATAAGTCAAAAGTGCAACATCAGAAATTTATTTTAAAAACACTTTCTATTTAAAACTATTTTTTTCTTCTGATTTATAAAAACGAATAAACACTGGTTATTTATCAATATTAAAACAACAATTATCGCTCTAAATTTAAAAATGCGAGATAAAAAACGATATTATTTCATTATTCATTAAGATTTTTATCCTCTAAAATGCCTTAAAAACTAAAAAAATCGTTATGAAACTTTGCTTGCAGATTATTTTAAAAACATAACCGTTATCTTAGCTCTCCAACAATGCATAACAAGTATGAACTTATTTCAAAGAAACTGAAAAAAACATCATTACAAAGGAAGCAGGCGGAAATTCGTGTACGAACTATACCTAACCCAGATAAGCCTACCGTCCTACATACAGGTCGGTAGAAATAAAAAAATATTTACGTTTACCCTCTCAATTTGCGGATATTATTGTTTGTGATTTAAAGTGTGGAGGCTATGTGCTATTGAATATAAAATATAAATCTAAAGTTATCCTAAGTTATTTACGAAATATTTGATAGATAAGTGTGCAAAAAAGTAAGTTGCAGATATGTCTAGCTACCGGTATGCATACAAAATCCGTGTTTGTAAAATAGTTACATTTTATTGTATTTACATGTTGTTTATAACCTCTTCTGTACGATATACAATGATTTTATGAATTAATTAATTTGAAAGTGGAGATATATATCTCCACTTTCAAATTAATATATAGATATATATACATACAGGACAGTAGGATAATGCGAGTAACATTTTGTTGATAGACCGTTACTTGCGCATGAACTTTTAGATGTTTATAAAAATGTAATTGATTAATAAGAGGATAACAGGGAAAGAGTAATATGTTTTCTACCACTTAGGACACAGACTTAGGCTTAGGTGCAAGCCTTTTGTGACGTACTAATTTCACGAGGAAAAGCAAAAAAAAAACCTATGGTGCACTGGAACTGTTTGTGAAAACAGACCGTCTGGTTTTCCTCTTATCTCATCAAAGTTACTCAAGAAAAAAGAACGAGGAGCTTTAGACTACAGGACGTTCCACGATAACCAATTTATTATTGCCAAATGGCATGATAATATATTTATTATTGTATAGCGGTTTTTACAAAGCAAAAAGAGAAACATCTTCTTAGAGGGACCCTATATGGTTGCAATAACAAACATATGGGAGGAGTAGACCAGTCTGATGAGAATATATCTCATTATAGAATTTGTATTAGAGGAAAGAAATGGTACATGCCAATCTCACACACATGATAGATGTTGCTGAACACAATACATGGTAAGTGTATAAACAAACCATGGAAAACTTGATCACCTAGGCTTTCGCAGGATGGTAGCAATAGCTAGGATAGAATCTAATAGGAAAATGCTGAAAACAGGGCCAAGTCAACTTTCTCAGCATGAACACCCTGATAGTAGAAGATACCAAATCAATAATTTGGTTATACCACAAACAAAACTGCCACGCTACCATCAGTGGCATAAAGATATGTTTGACCAGCTGTAGGAAATGCAGTGTTGGAGTTGATCAAGCGTCAAAACGCTTGACACAACTCCAACATCGCATAATATTTCATAAAAATTAATTAGGGCAAAGTTTGTTAACCATTAGTAAGCCTTTTTCATATAAGGATACATGCAGTTTTATCAAACAACGTTTTTTAGTTACCTATTATCCTACTGTCCTACATAAAGAACGGCTGTTTTCCTGAAAACCTTACAGCCGATATTTTTTTCAGTACTTTCTGTATTATATTTAGGACCCATATAACTAAAAAATATTAACGTTTGCAAAGTTTTTTAAAAAAAGTAGTTTCAGGCTTATCTGGGCTAAGGTCGTTCTTTAAAATTTCTATAAAACTAATTTAAAACAATACCCAATGTAAATAAAACGAAAAATACATATTTAAAATAAAATTTAGCAATAGTTAAGTATTAACAACAATAAACAAAATTAATAATAAGTAACAATCAAGACATTTTGTAATTTAGCCTAATTAAAGTTAAGTAAAGTAAGTAGAAAAATACATATGTTTTTAAAATAAAATTTCTATTGCTAAATTTTATTTTAAAAACATATGTATTTTGGGTATTGTTTTAAGTTAGTTTTATAGAAATTTTAAAGAACGACCTTAAGTTTAGTTCGTACACGAATTTCCGCCTGCTTCCTTTGTAATGATGTTTTTTTCAGTTTCTTTGAAATAAGTTCATAGTTGTTATGCATTGTTGGAGAGCTAAGAAAACGGTTATGTTTTTAAAATAATCTGCAAGCCAAGTTTCATAACGATTTTTTTAGTTTTTAAGGCATTTTAGAGGGAAAAAATCTCAATGAATAATGAAATAATATCGTTTTTTATCTCACATTTTTAAATTTAGAGCGATAATTGTTGTTTTAATACTGATAAATAACCAGTGTTTATTCATTTTTATAAATCAGAAGAAAAACATAGATTTAAAGAGACAGTTTTTTTAAATCAATTTTTGATGTTGCACTTTTGACTTATTTTGAAAAAAGCTAAAAATCATGATAACTTAAAAATGGTTCACTTTTGCATGATGCACATGGGCATGAAAATTATCGCAAATAGTCACCCCTATCACCTCCTAACGGGAATACGTCAAATTACCAATAACCCTGTATATAAAACCCTATTGATTTCTCAGTAGGTACCTAACTATTATTTACATAATTTGGAACGATTATTATGCTATAAATGACTGTAAATAAAAGATTAAATAAACAGAACAAAGTGTTTAATATCAAAGGTTAACCATGTATTCAATTTATGGTAGGTATTATTCTGTAGCTGGACATTTAATTAAAGACAGTATAAGTAAAATGAATAATAGAGTTAAACAAAATTAATAATCTGCAGTATTTTATTATGGGTAAAATCAGTAACCCAGTCAGTAGCAAAACCTTTGTTAGTAATTACCGCTTGACACTGATGTGGCTAGACATTACCAGTACCTAGTACCAGGGACCAGTTCTGGTACTACATAACTAAATTTGAATTACTCACCTCGTGATAATAATGGTCGTCTTGCTCTTGGCGGTCACAGAAAGCCAATATTTTGTTGCAAACTGTCCTCAAGTTTTTTAAACGCTTCTTTCTAGCCGACGGCTTTTCTTGACTCGAATGCTCCAAACGCAGGGTCCTGAAAGAAAAACGCACCAAAAACAACTTGATGTTGTCCTAGCCGAATTTCGGCCACACACCTAGTGCAGAGCAGAGTGTCTGAAACTGCCATGATCGCAAAATATATATACTATATACACATACGTCTACAGTACAGAGCAGAAGTGTGTGCACAAACACAGTGCATCTATATTGTAGGTATCTATGTATCTAATCTACCTATATCAATCGTAACTAGGTACGTAGTGAATGCCTATAAACTAACAATTAAAACCTTCGTAGTCAGAGCGGTCATCATCATCATCAACCTATAAAAGTCCACAACTGGACATAGGTTACAAATAAGCACTATGGCGCCCTTTCTTCAGCTTGCCACTTTCAGCATCTCCGGCGTCTTTCGCAGGTCGTCATCTCACCTGGCCGGAAGGCGTCCTACACTACGTTTGCTATGTGTAGCGGTCTTCACTGAAGATCACGTGAACTATTAAAGATTTTACATTTAACCTTATTGTACTCACTTGATGACTTTGGGCTTGACCATAATGTCTGTGGCATCTTCATCATCGAATAGCATCGTCGCATTCCAGATATCCTTGAAGAGTTCTCTGCGTTGCGCGAAACTCCTCCTTTCTACTGGACTATAACTCATTCTAGGGCAGTAGCTCAACACGATTTAAAATTATACCAGAACTCTATGAGATTCCAGAACTCTAGAAATGGCTGTCGAGATGGGCATGGTTTCTATTTTGCTTGTTATGATATTTCATTATACATTTTTTTTGGTCCATAGATTTCGTATTGGGTCTATTGGTCAGTTGCTGTTGTGGTCGGAGTTATAAAATACAAAATAGGTACTGAAGCTGCACTGCAAGTGGAGCTAGCTCTTTCATTGGGTAAGCGGGCAGTTCACGTGATAAATCATATACCTATGTCAGTTCGTAGGTCGCTAAATATTAGGTATTCCGCTGCCCGCCATGGATCAGAAAGAACTTCTCTTCGCCAGCTCTTCGCTTTGACTTCCCTGCTGATATAAAACTCTTGGCTTAACCTGCAGTGAGCAGGTATAGGTACAGGAACTGTATAAATGTACTTAGCTATATTTCTAACTGAGATTCTTTGTGACTGTGAACCAAAAAACCTACCTAATACAGTGAACGGATAAAAACGAAATGTTAAATGCTTTATCCGTTCACTGACATAATATATGTACAAAGAGATAACTCGGATTTCAAGATGGCATTATGTTTGCTGTCTTTTTGATGTTGTCAACAAAGACTTGACTTCTTTTATTTGGTAAAATGTCAACAAAGAGAATACACCTACGTGTTGTCAGTTTCATGGTAGGTATTATAAGATACAAAAAAATAAAAAATAAAAATTTACCAAAAAGTTTACAAATAATAACACCTTACCATACATACTTTATTATATTAGCCTTGAACAAAAGATTTTTTCGATAATTTCAAAGAGCGGTCCCATTCGCCGGAAGAAAAATAATAAAATTAAATCAATCCGGCGAAAGGGACCGCGGTCCCACTACCTAGCGGTCCCAAATGACGGAAGCCTCTGGTTGAAGTGTTGCAGTCAACAGTGACCCCCGCACTAGGGCCTAGTGCGGGGGTCACTGTACTAGTCACTATACTGGACTAGCCTAGTGACTAGGCTAGTCCTGTATCGCGGGGTATCTAGATACTAGACAGAACCCATGGGAACCCATCATGGGATGGGATTACTAGATACCCGGCTTCGCTCGGGTAACATGTAGACTCATAATAATTCTACAATTTTTTAAATAAAATATTGGTCAGATGTTGATGAATATTATTCGCTGAGTACCAATAACTACTGAAGTATAGTTATTGGTTCTCAGCGAATAATATTTTCGGTAGGTAATGAAATCGGTAAAGCCGTTCTCAAGTTATAGCATGAACCCGAAGAAATAGGGGTTCATATATAGGGGAGACCGGGACAAAACGAAGCTCGGGGTAGGACGGGAAGTGGGCTTGTATACGTGAGTGATGAACACAACAGAGCCTAACACAGCGCCATTCGCCCGATGATGTTCTGTTGCGTCATACCAGTCAGAGAGGCGCGTGCATGTTTTTGCGTTTTTGTTTTGGTTGCGAGAAGGGAAAAACAACTTTTTTGGAGAAATTCTACGAAGTTTTCTGTTTTGAATTGATGGGCGGTAAGTATGAGTGCTATTGTAATATTTTACCACAAACCGCCTGCAGTAGTGTTAAACAACGAATTTAGATTGCGTTTTCACCGAATAATTAGTAGGAAGAAATAACTTTTGTTACTTTTACAAAATGTATCTGATGGGGCAATAAGGTTGTGTGTCCGTACAAGAATGATCTTTTTATTGATGTAAATAAAATACTAATAAATAAAAGAAACCTGACACCAAAAACACTGAAAAGACCTTATAAAAAGAAACCAGAAAAAAAACTAAAGACGCAAAACAACACGGATACTAGTTCATCTGGAAACGATTAAATTTATTGTCCTAGAATACATACATATATTGTGAGTAGGTATTACATATTATGTATAATCACAGCCACTAAAGGATAGCATTCGTAACGAATACATCCGACAGAGAACCAAAGTTATCGACATAGCTCTGAGAATTAGCAAGCTGAAGTGGCAGTGGGCCGGCCATATCTCGCGAAGAACCGACGGCGGCCGCTGGGGCTAACGTGTTCTTGAATGGACACCACGACACGGTAAGCGTAGTATAGACACCCTCCGACCAGGTGGGATGACGACATGCGAAAAACTGCAGGTAGATGCTGGATGTGTCAAGCTGAAGACAGGGCGCTATAGCGCTCATTGGGGAGGCCTATGTCCAGCAGTGGGCTGATGATGATGATGAAAGGATGGGTTATTTGCAGCGTGTGCCAAGGCTGGGCCTATAATTGCGCAGGTGTGAACGCTGCCAATCAGATTAAAATATGTGCTCATTGTGCCCCATAGCGTTTCCCATTTTGCAAGACGGGATTTTTGACATAAGCTATATAATTCCTATTTATGTGACTTAGCGCCATAATAATTTAGCCATTTATTATAAATGAATAAATTACATAATAATTGAATTATAATTAAATTAAATTATTGAACATTGTTAAAAATAAAATAAAAAAACTTTAATTATTGAGCATTATTAAATAAGTATTTTTATAATTCTTTGATCTCTATTTGAGTGCAGGCCTCCTCCAGACTGTGCCATTTCTTTCTATCCTTCGCTATGGTCGCCCAATTATTTTCTGTTTCCAAAATTTCGTCGACCCATCTTTCAAGTGGACGTCCCCTTTTCCTTTTGCCAGACTGTTACCCCTCCGGTCCACTGCTTGCTCATTTTTGCAACATGGCATTTCCACTTCAGTCTTCGACAATGATGTAGAGCATCAATAACATTAGTCTTTTTTCGAATGTTGGTATTTCTGTGTCTGTCTTTTCTTTTTATGTTTAGCATGCTCCTTTCCATAGCTCTTTGTGTTGTTTGTATCTTGTCTGATGTGAATTTGTTAAAGATCCATGTTTGGCTGGCGTAGCAGGGTAGCAAACAAGAGTCTAAAATCTTTTTTTTGTAAATTATGGGAATGTCTGATTTGAGAATTTCTTTGTATGCCCAGAACTTGTTCCATGTCATTTTGACTCTTCTTTCGATTTCTTCACGGTGTCGCGTTTTTCACATGATGTTTGTTTACCGAGGTAGACAGATTTTGAGACGTATTCTAGTAGTGTTTTGGACAGTGATAGGGCTTTGAATGTTATTAGTCATCAATTTAGTTTTTGTAGAGTTCTGTTCTAGGCCTATTTTGAGACTGATCGAATTTAGTTCATTAATCATAGATTCCAGTTGTGGGGCAGTTTCAGAAAAAAGTATTATGTCGTCTGCGAATCTTAAATTACTCAGGTACCGTTTAAAAATATTCCTTTCTTAGACCAGTCTAGATGTCTCATAATTTTCTGAAGTACTATTATAAAAATTCTTGGAGAAGTCGGATCTCCCTGGCTCGCTCCTCGGCTTAGCGCCATAAAAGATTATAATTATGTTAATTAAAACTATAAGTGTTGGTTTTGCTGTAAGATAGATAGATAGATAGATAATTCATTTATTTGACAACTGCAGCACATGTTACAAAGGTCACAATAGAAAAGGCACATCATAGAATAACACAGATAAATTAGAGAACAATGAGTTAAGTAGCTAGTAGTATACAATAAGTAAAAGTACATATAAACAATTTAAAAAAAGAAGAGATTTAAAAATTGTGTGTGTGCTGCAGCCCGTCAAAAAGGCAATAACTCAGCGAAAAGATTTGCTCGATGAGCAAAACACTGATTTTCAGTATTGCCCTTTGAGGCGACCAGAAGAACGAAACACTGACAAAATAAACAAGAACGAAACACTGACAAAATAAACGATGTGTGATTGCATAATATTAAAAATTAATAATTTAGGTTCAACCAAATGAATTACTGTGCAGTGTTAGCGCGGACAAAAACTGATAGGTATAGCTTGGGTTATTGTTATGTGGCGGTATAAAATGGTCAAAAGTATATTAGGCTTTGACTGGACTAAGAAACAATTTAGGAAGAAGTAGTAGCCACAGTGTTTCCTATCTCTGGCAAACGAAGCGTTTCGGAATACCCTCTTTTTGTATTTGTAACAGTAAGAGTTTGAGATGAAATTTAAAAGTGAATTTAGTGTTGAGATTACGTAAGGGTGGAGGTATATTATTCCAACACTTCGTTGCCAGGTATCGAAAACTACCTTTGAACGCTGCTGTTTTATGGTTATGATATGAGAGTGCAGATGTGATTGACCGGAGGCCTCGAGTCATATCTTTAAATTTTAACTTAGAGTGCAGGTATTCGGGCTTATTAAATTTCACAACATCAAAAATCAACCCCCCAAGGTGCAACTCTCTACGCGATTCCATATTGAGCATGGACATTTTGTTCAAGTAAGGAGTAATGTGACACCGGGGCGGGATAGTGAAACAAAATCGACAACATGCGTTCTGCACTCGCTGTACCAGTTGCTGGGTCCGAACCAGCAATCGAGGACCATACACTATGTCACCATAATTCAACCTAGAAAAGATCAGAGCTTCACAGAGAGCTATGCGTGAAGCCTCTGAGAGCTGATTCCGGATGTTGTAAAGAATCTTCAGTCTATAGAAACAGTTTTTCACTAAACTAAGTACGTGATTCTCGAACCTAAGCTGGCTATCGAAGATAACACCCAAGTTCCGCGCCTCATCCACTCGATCTACCGAGACTCCTTGTATCATTACATCTAGGTTACAACGTATTTTAGCAATTTGTTTTTTCGTACCCAAAACCATATATTTTGACTTAACTGGGTTAAGTACGAGAGCGTTACGCATGGACCAGTCCGAAATTGCATTCAAGTCTTCATTTAGTAGAGAAACGGCTAGCGGTAGCTGATCTGGTGAATCAGACACATAAACCTGGACATCATCCGCGTAACAATGGAACATACAGTTTTTAATTACTTTAGGAAGATCCGCACTGTATATAATAAAGAGGAGGGGGCCCAGTATCGAGCCCTGCGGGACGCCACGATCGACAAGTGTAGGACGTGAGCACAAAACGGATCCGTCATCTTTGACCAGTTTAACAGACTGTGTGCGACCATCCAGGTAACTTTCGAACCATCTGACTGATCTCTCGCTTAGACCATAGTAAGACAACTTGGCAAGAAGAAGAGAAATATTAAGACAGTCGAAGGCACGTGAATAGTCTAACAAAGTAAGGACTGTACTATGACCTCTATCTATCAAGATATTTTTAATAAACAGTGTAATTTTATATTATGACGTTTTTTCTCTTAAGTATTCCATGTTGCCCCGGTCTCCCCTACCTATTATAATTATTTGATTTTAAGTATTCTCTATATTAAGTAGGTATTACATCAGCATAACATTATAATTATAGGTAGTATTGACTATAATGTTAGATTTATATTAATTCTAGCTTACATAGGTACTGTATCTGTACGGCATCTTTGGTAAACCCCCTGCCTTTCTTAAATTCACATAATTCTTTCGATTCAAAGGTTGCCTGGAAGAGATGATGCAATGATCTTTATCTGGTGTACAATTAAGAAATTTTGTATTGTATCGTAGAAAATGAGCCACAGAGCAAAGTCATTTTTATCTTCGATCCGCGGCAAATATAATTTTTTTTTATTTTCTTTGGGTGGCTTGGGATCGCCACTAAAAAATATACATTGATCACGATTTAAGTTGGCAATTACAAGCGAATACACGAAATAAACGAGGCTCGCGTGTAGGTTACGTCTGAAGGGCAATAACAACCATGGAAGCAACCAGGGACCAACAACAGGTGACCATGAAGCCACCATATAAGGCCGCCAACTGAAGAGCTCGCGGCAGTAAGCCAGTCGCTTTCATCGAAACAGTTTATGACTTCAACAATATTTGTTAATCAGATACCTAGTCAGTAGTGGGTAGTGTACACTACAAATGTGAGATAAATAGACCATAATGTTACAAATATGTCAAATAAATACGACCCGAACGCTTTGTGGGTGGCCCTTAGTGAGCAAAATCATGAGAGCAATTTGTTCGATACGTACACCAAGTTACTGGCACAGCTTCTCTTGGAGGAGGAGGCAGCGAGGCAGGATGGTGATACCAGCGAGGCGGAGAAGCTGGTTCTTCCTAGTGATAAGGAATGGAGGCTGCAGCTCTATTTTTTTATGGTTTCCTTGCAGAAAGGCGTCCGAAAGCAAGTATCAAAGCCTTTATATGTCGAGCGCGAGTGGGACTAATAATTGTACCTATGTAGTTTAAAATCATAATCTTGATGACATCTGTAGCGAAGTGGTCAAATGCCTGAGTTCAAAGGTTGCTGGTATGATGTCTTATATTTGATCCAGATCCTTTTGGATTTTTGCTTAGGTAGGTGCTATTGTACTTGAGAGCTAAAATATATGGAGCTGTATAATTTATTCAAAATAACTTATGATGAATGTTACAATCAAATAAACAAATTATAGAACTAGATATTTACAATTGAAACAATTGAGGTAACTGCAGACTTTTGCAAACAATCTACAGGTAGCTCAACTGATCCATATCAATAGCAATCGGTGCACGTCCCCGCGCGAAGGCTGCATTGCCCCGCTGTATGTCAATACTGATGCGTAGCGTCAGATACTCACCAACCCTCAGATGCCCTCAGGTCACGCGTCGCTAAGGAGTATAATTTATATTATTTGGATAACCAAATAATATAATTTGTTGACAAAAAAAAGACTTTGAACCAAACATATAACGTAACTAGCCCCTGACCTCGTCTGCACTTGCGTTCTTTGTATAAAAAATATTATTCCAGCTCCATCTTAGAGTATAAAATTTCATCCTATTCCATTCAGTTGTTTTGGCGTTGTCTTCAGCCAACATCTTCACAACGGCACCACAATACCGCCATTCAAATATTAATAACTAGCTGCGCCCCGCGGTTCACCCGCGTCATTCATTAAATTACTAACCAACATAATTTGCTTCTTGAAATAAAAATAAACACGCTAACAATGGCATAAGGTTAAATTGGATGTGTTACCCACGTTACGACCGTGACCCGCGCCGGTGGGTAGGTGCCTTTATTTACAGTTAACGGTAACGGAAAGTGGGTTAAGATTAGCCCGTGATTGAACTTTACAATCTATTCTAGGCGCTACATTATAGCTTTCATTAGCCGCCCTCGTCGATAGCTGTTCAATCGTACTCAGTTCTAGAATACAAGGTATTTTATGTCAACAAAGGAATGTAAATGAAAACTCAACAAAGAATCATTAAGAACGGAAACAACATTTTAACATCAAGATAATGATACGAATACACCAACGCTTAACAAAATGCGCAACACGCGCAACGGAATTTCTAAATAGACTCAAATGCGAGCTCGAAAACGGTTGAGAGACGAATGAAATAATTAATGAAAACAGTATTCAGAGCTTTTTTCGTTTGTATGTGCCAATTGGTACAGTACCTACACCAATTAAATGAAACGAAACACGAAATTTCGTGTTAAAACATTAAAAACTTTTTGATAAGCGCTGCTGTTGTTGCGTAACTAAAAGTTTTACGCACCTATAACGAATATAAAGAGGTACAGCAGAAAAACAAATGCAACGAGTAATACTGCCAAACTGACATATCGGCTTTGATAGGCATAAATATTTATAAAAAAAGTTCATAAACAATCAAATTTTATCAATAATTTTTAGTTCTAGCTAATGCATATTAGTTTGGCATTTTCCATTTTGCTAAATCCTCATTGTTAGCACTGCAACAACAATTGGATTTTTCGCTAACTCGCTAATCATTGATCACACTCAGCAAATCTTGGAACTTTTTTCACTATGGCGGCAACTTTCCGTTAAAAATGCAATCCAAAGACCTCCCTAAATCGTTATCCAATCTTTCGGTCGGGTAAGTTAATAATAAATTAATAATAATTAGCAAATATCTTGACTTGGCTAACGAGGTTGTCAGCATGTGGGATGTAGATTCAGCGACCATAGTCCCGATAGTCGTTTCGGTTAACGGTGTAATAGCGAAGAGCCTCGATCAACATCTGAAGAGACTCTCGCTAGGAAGTTGTATCAAAGGCCAGATCCAGAAGGCTCAAGATGTTCCTTTCTCTGCAGCCCTAGTCACCGGCCGCTTGAGCCTAGCTTCGCGGTCGGTGATCTACCGTTTTGATATATTTTTTACTGTAGAATAGTTTTATAATATTTTATTGTATTTTCTATAGTAAAAAAATGAATTTTATACGAGAATTTAAATAAATGAGTGAATAATAATTAAAGCAAGCCTTCCAAAGGACCGGGTCACTTTATGGCCCGAGATCATGGTAAATGAGAGACATAATAATAATAATGCCGGAAAATTCACACAGCATGGGTATGTAGCCCCAATGTAAGCTTGTGTTATGGGTACTAGATAACTGATATCCATCTGATATCCATAATACAATACAGTACAAAGATATATATTCTTTATTATACATATAAAACGACCAGAACACCCGGAATAAATATCTGCAGATCGTACACACAATTGTTCCGAGGCGGGAATCGAGCCCGCAACCTCCTGCGTCGCACACCTTCGCCCACCGCGCCACAGAGGTCATGAGGTAATTAGGTAACTGGGTATTTCATTTATGGCCCAGTAGCATGCAGGTGCATGGTACAAAAGTCATTTGTATCGGGATACGATGATTTGATTTTAGGGTTTTACAAAATGTATTATTATTATAAATTTTATTATCATGGCTGATGAAACTGCGCCGAAATATTGGATACTCAAAAACCAAATCATGGTTAATATCCTGTTATTAAATGGCTGTTGTGTAAATAACCCTAATAGTTTCAAAAGTTGTAGGTGTATCACTACATAGTATAAAATAAAGTCGCTTCCCGCTGTCTGTCTGTCCCAATGTATGCTTAGATCTTTAAAATTACGCAATGGATTTTGTTGCGGTTTTTTTTCTGAAGGTTTATATACCATTTGACATATAGACGCGGGCGAAACCGCGCGGCGCAGCTAGTAAGAAATAAATGAATTCTTATGATATACCTATTCAAATTCCAGGGAAGACAATGCCGAGGACTTGCAGGACTTGCAAGTCAAGTCCTCGGAAGAGCACCCTGAGCTGTGGGCGCCATGGAACCTCGTGGTGCAGACCAAAAACCCCCACGCACCGCCGCCTGTGGCCGTCAGAACTTCTCCAGGCCCCGTTTGGGATATTAGACAGGTTTCACCGCTTCTATGCCCACTTGTAAATTTCACCTCAAAATCAAATCAAATCCGTTTATTTGTAGCATTTATTTAACAAACATTGATAACATCGTTACTTAATAAAAACAATACACATAAAAATTTTGCCAATTCAGCATATGCAGGTGTAAGAAAAAATGCTTGCGCTGATTTTCACCTATATTTTTTCTTTCTACCACAAGCAGCAACTTATCAGTGTCCATTAGTACGTACTGATAAGTTTCTGTTCGCACGCGTCTCTAGATCAACATCTATACAAAATTTAACCCTGATCCTTTCAGTACCTAGTTTTAAAAATAACAAACTTTCGTATTTTTCACATGACTGTTATTTTATCCAAGCAAGCAGGTTCCAAGCTAAGTTTTTTTACAGGTATTGAAGGCAGCCAAACTCCTTTGCAAACCTCCGCGGAGTGTTGAGTTTGACGATGAGCAAGACATGCGGTGTGTCTATGCGCTCATCTATGACTGTTTTCGCTGTAAGTTTTTATTACGAACTCCCTCCTTGAAATCTTTTTATTTTTAAATAATTATTCTATTCCATTCTCCTATCCTTTGATTCATCACAAGAGATATCGTCATCATCATCTGTCATGCTCATGACAATAACTATCATAATATCCTTTAATTCATCACTAGAGATCATCATCAGCCTAATATTACTAGACAAAGACGGCATAGGCCTAATTAGGGCCTTAATGGTTTGATTTGAGGATGAGAAGATTTTACTTTGATGAGGGTGGGTACCTATAGTATAAGGATGATTTTATCAGGCAGCTAAGAATTCTCGTTCATAGATAGAAAGAAAACACTAAACCACACAAAACAGGAAACCATACAGAAATACTTAGAATAACCTAATACATTTATTTATTTGGGTCTTCTATAGCTACACTTTTAACAAACACCCCAAAATGACAAGCGAGGAAATATCGTGAAATATTAATAACAGCACCCCAGGTGCTGAAAGGCAAAGTTGTTATAAATCAGTAGTGTCACGAGCCTGTGAACTCGGCGGCGGCGTGTAGATGGGTGGCATAGATTGCCAGTATTGCTATTGCCACACGCTATTTCCCAGCGATTTTACTACCGTTCTGTGGCGTTATTTAACTTCTATCACAATGCCTACATGATAATGTCGCGATAAATACTCGCGTGCTGAGTTCGGAACGACTCTGTTGCCATGAAACTGTGTTATGGCTGTTTTATTGCCTATTTCTATAAAGTTTCACTGCAACTTGCATCTAGATTAGAGTCTATGTCCTAATTCCAGCCGAATTGCGGCATCTCTACAAATTGTAGAGTTTATATAACTATCCATTAGTAAAGCTATACAAACGGTTGGTAGGTACTTATTTCGTTCAATATTTACTAACCTAACGTACAATAGGTTTCTATTGTGGATAACTAGTTCTTTAGCCTTGCAGAAGTAGGTCATCGAATGGTATTCAATAAAAATCGATTTAATGTAGCTTCTATATGAAAAACAAACAGACTCTACGTGGTTTGTTTAGCCTTGTTATAATTCAGCACTTCTGAATCAATCAAAACGAATTTCTTTTATCACGCGACATATACATATTTTGTTACCTACCTTCCCTCCCCAGAAAATGTGTCATCATAGCGTAGCTTAGCGGGCGTAAAATCAAATAAAATAGTATACGCGCTAGAGATTAGATGTACCTATTTCTTTTTTAATTACTTTTATGATTATCTTTTAGGAATAATCAAAAAATGCTATTTAAATGCACTTCTGTAGAAAATATACAGTATTTTTCTCCACATTCTTTACTTTTATTTGTTTTGTTGAGTGGTCCGATTATTCCGTGTCTAGCTACCTACAGGGCCTACAGGGGAAAGTCCCCTGTAGGCCCTGTAGGTAGCTAGATAGCAACCATTGAATGTTTGCTTTTTAGGTAATATATGGTTATCCATATACTACCTAAAAAGCAAACATTTAATCACCAAAATTTGGATAGTATTTTTATAAATACTATCCAAATTTTGGTGATTATTTTCATCCTTGTAACCGGATCCAGACTGAGCGACAGGCCGAAACCAGCCTGAAAATGATATCGCTCAGCGTTGCCTCATCGCTCCTCGTTGGATGCTGGATACAGCCATTCTTTTGTTTTTCAGATAAAACTGTTCTGGACCAAGCCCTCGATGATGTAGACTTTATCGGAGATTTCCCGCAAGTATGAAGTTATTATAATGCATATTTATAGAGTCGATTCGCTCGTCGATAACGTTTGTTCCTTCTGACTATGGTTAAGAGCTTACGTCGACGGAACACGGAAAAAATGGTCGCGGCTTGTTCTGATTATATACAACAAGTTTGCCAGACACCGCAAAAAATCTAAGAACTTCACAAAATATTCGCAGCCCCGTTGAAGGCCCGTTGAATTGCGAAAAACTAATGAACACAATAAAAATCGCTATCTTGTGACCATCCGTAAAGGAAACAAAATTTCGGTGGCTTGCTCCGCTCACCGTTCTTTATCGGTTTCATTTTTGTACTCTAAACCTTTTTGATAAACCGCGAAAAAAACCCAGACTCAACGATTATCTCGATTCGCCATCGTGTAACGGTATAAATCACCGCACCTGCCGGGATTTATACCGGTGCCTACAAGGCCAGCCGCTTATTTACCTAACTTTCTTTGATAAAATCTTTATTTTCCACATGATTACGTTTTCACTGCTGCCAATACCATAACCGACATAGCGTGTAGTAGAGTCATTGTTTACGAGCATTTTTGTCCATATGGATTGGAAACGATCGATCTTGAACTTGCCAGACAAAAGGTCTTTCATTCCCTGATAAAATCAAGGTTGAATATTTAAACCTCATTAGGGAAGGTTCAACAAGATGTCAAAAGAATACAGAATAACTCGCATTACGGTAGATACTATCGTGACAAAAGCTATTCTTTCCGAATGCTGAGGACGCTCACGAAAACGAGCTTTTTATTTACGATCAGTTATTTTGAAACGAACGAAAAGAATTGGCATTGGTAGATTACGAGTACGATAAAATGTTGAACTTAACACGGAGCTTTTCGTGATGTTGAAACACGGCGTTTTAGCTGAAGGGCGTTAATGGCTCCATTTATAGCGCGATGAAGTTTACTAAGTAGGAAGTTATATCTTTGATAGATAGATTATTGCACACTTAGTTTATAAGAACAATGTAAAATAATAACTTAAAAAAAACAAGATACATTTGGCGGTCTTATGGCTTAAGAGCGAGCGAGACGGTCTACTAGACAACCATGGATGGATATGATCCTAGTCCTAGAGCGGTGCTGACGAAACATTTGACACGGAGACAAATAAAAAAACGCACAAGAAGCACACGACCGACGACGACGTCATGAAAAAATACAATAATAAGTGAAATGCAAATTAACAGTTACGTCGTCGTAGAAATCAGTCGTGTATAAAATGGGATCGAAAATGACACATGTGCCTTTCCGCTTAGATCACATTTCCCGCTCTGTCATCTTCAGTCCCATTCTTTATCTATATCTAAGAGGATAAAATATTTTTCACAGTTCATGGAACACCGTCACGCACTATGGTTATTTCTCATGGAGCTAGCCAGGAGGCGGTGGGGTGCCAGACCAAGAGGAGAAACGGAAGTAGCACAACAGCTCTTAGAGGAGGCAGGATCACCGTTGAAAGAAATCGAACAGGAAATATGGCATCAGAGAGTCCATTTTGCCGCTGCTATTGCGAGGATCCGGATCAAGAACAAAGCGTTCGTGTAGGTAGAGTTGTAATTTAAATTTTAACCGATGACGAAGGGTCTCTCTTTCGTTTTTGACAGCTCGTCATGTCCGCATACTTTGTAATTTTTTATCACTGACGACGTCTGACGACATTTTGTACGAAAAACGATTCTCAACATTTCGTAAGTACCTATACCTTTAGAAGTAGTATGTATATAATTAGGGAACTTCCTTATTTGTAAACCTTTTCTTATTTCTACTGACTGATTAATAGGTTGATTCTTTGATTACAGGTTGTCAGAATTGTTACCAGAACATCTAAGGGACGAGCGGGCAAACGTTTGCTCGAATAAACCAACTGCTACCGGATGGGTTAACACTTTTAAAGCTAAGCAAGTGTTGTCTATTGTTTATTAGTTACTAGGCTCAATCGTTTAAGTCTTCATATTTCTAAAATTTTCTTTTCATTTTTAAATTCTCTGTACTATTTTAACCACCGATCCAAGAAAGGTGTTTAAGGTGTCCTTCCTGTGAGTAGGTAAGGTAACTAGGTTGTCTGTGTGTTGTGTCTGTCATGACGTCTAATCTTATATATGTACATACATACATTATATATATATACATATATAAATAGCTCCAGCACAATACAAAGTAAAGAATTCTGTTTTTTTTCAACGAACTCCAAAAAAACATAGAATAGGAAAGACATAAATTAACAAAATACACAATAATTATAGAATAGGTACATGTATAGAGTTGTTATAAAAAGGCACAAATTGAAATTAAAACTTTTTTATTTAATAATTATAACATTTTAGAAAAGTGGCGCTTCTCGTGAAACATCTACATAAATTGGGATACTCGTACAGCAACTCGCAGACGCTCTGTGCCGGCGAGTATCGCTTCGATAGAGTTTGTCCAAGGTAATTCACACCTCATTGTACAGTTTTATGTCGTTAGTTTTATAAATTGTGTTATAAACACAACTACCTATAATCCGATTTAGAATCTAGGACATTTTATGTCAACTAAGACATTTATGAATGAAAACTTGACCAAAACTGATAACAATAACCTTTTAGATTTAGAAAGTTTTCAAACCGTTGAAAAATATATGTGGTTAATTTTTCGCGGCTCGCTCTACTCGCCGATGACGATAGGTCCATGCCCCTGGTAACATAGTAGGACGGTCCACTCCGGGTACCAAACTATGTGCACAAGGGATGCCATTTTGGCACACCTTGGGATAACAAAAGCAACTCACTTGATTGGTGGATCGCCTGTGTGTGGCTGCCATGCCAAGCCATGCAGCGCACAGCGAAGTCACTGTGCTTGTACGGACTGCCTACCGCGCTATACCGTACCTATGGTCCTGATATTGTTAAACGACGAAAAACATTCTGGCGTATCGCTGGTTTGCCTTTATTTTGCTTTACTTCTATTGATTACCTCTTAGTTTAAGTAATATAAAACTATTATAGTTTAACGAATTCATTAATAATGTGTGTATTGAATTCTAAGAGTTTGTTTACTTCGATTATATATTTATATAAGTAGGTAGGTAATTATGTATAACAAGTCATAAAATATGTACCTATTTATGTTTTTTTTTTGCTGTAGTAGGTATTAGTATGAAAATTCTTATAAATTTATAAATTAATATAACACACGCATCCTCATGTTCAATCCAACGATCCTATCCATCCACGGTTGTCTGGTAGAGATCTAGCGTTCTTGAGCGATAAGACCGCCAAATTGTCACATAGTTTTTTTGTTATTTTTATCTTCTTTGTTGTATTTTTAGTGTGCAATAAAATAATGTACTATCAATGTATCTTCTTCCGGTAGGTTCATGACGCTCAGACCACCGGCCAATGTATCCATTGGGCAATTGGACCTGGTGCGTGAGGGCGTCATTGTACTACAGGTGAGATATGCTATGAGAGACTTTGCATTGACAGCTTTTCTATACTAATATTATAGAGATTTGATTTTTTGTTTGTAATGAATAGACTCAGAAACTCCTGGACCGATTTGAAAAATTCTTTCATCGTTGGGAAGCTTCACTATCCCGGGTGAGGCTAGGCATAGGCTATATTATATTGTCAAAAAAGTTAGGGATCCGTACTAAAACCGTGCGAAGCCGAGAAGGTCCGCTAGTCATTAAATAAATATAAATAATGCCGGTCATTTCACACAGCATTAGGGTGGCCGCATACACACGTTTTCCATATTCGATTTCCGAACGAAATTTCTCTACTCCTTGTGGAGGAGTATAGTAACAATATGCTGAGACAGGGCCTATTGGTTCGCTTTGTAGATTCACACAGCTTTTTTATAGATAATTTTTATTTCGTTATGAGCTTATTTATTTTATAATAGTAATAATAAGTTGTACCTGTTTCATGGTGAACCAATAAACAAATTTTCTATATTGATAAATAATATAAATATAAAAGTTTATAATTGCTGAAAAATTTTACTGTCCTTCCTGTAAAGTACAAATTGGTCCAAGGACAAAATCTGTAATTAATTTTAAGTACTAACCTCTAGTTATAAGCTAACTAACACAATGGAAAAGTCACTTATAACGGGATATTTACCATGATTAGGTTTCATGGCGCATGAAACTGTGCCGAAATTTTGGCTAACTCAAATTCTAATCATGGTAAATATCCCGTTATAAGTGAATTTTGTGTTAATAACCAGCGCCGCCCGTTCGAATGCGCGCGTTCGGAGATGTATGGGGGTAGTAGTTACGTTTCAAAATCAACGCGCTTATGCAGCGCCGTTCAGTAAACGTTAACAGCGCGCTGCCCAGGCAGCGGCGGGGCGCGGCGGCTCGTGAATATAAAACCAGCCTTATTATTATAAAAGGAGCGTGAGTTCTGCGAAGGCGCGTCCACCCTGTGCCGGGCGCTGCGCATCAACTCCCTGTGCGGCGTGGTTGCGCAAACGCACGCGTCCTCCCCGCGCTGCTCCGCCTACCTCGCCGCGCAGCTGAGGGAGTTGTCTGCGGTGCTGAAGGCGAAGGCACCGGCTGCACCGATCACCCCGCAGCTTGGGAAGCTGGTGGTTTTCGGGGCTGGGGATAAGTAAGTCTATAACGTGATTTACTTATAAAAAATATTGCAAAAAGAATCATTACAAACACATCATAACATTCATTCATAATCATATCATAATAAAATAATTAATCATATCAATTATAATATAATCTAATCATAATAACTAATCATATCAAATCTAATGTAATATAATCATAATAACTAATTTAATAATAATAAAATAACTAATCATAACATTCATAACATAAGATACGTGGAAACAAGTTCAATACATTCCAGTTCATACTATTATGTAGCCTCATTTATTATGTGTATTTAAATATTCATAATTAATATAATATCTTATATAAATATCACTTTAACTATTTAATTGTCTGTGTAATTTTGATTTTGTTTGTATGTGATATGGAATAATGAGATTGTATGAAATAAATGAAATAAAAAATATATAATGCTGGACAATCCACACAGTATAATATCATCTGGCCCCAAGTTAAGCAGAGCTTGTATTGTGGGTACTAGATTACTGATATACATAATACACTACATTACATAAGTACGTAGTTTTTTTTATTATTATATTTTACCTAGAAAACGACCAGAACACCCAGAATATTTTTATTTAAACTTTAGCGTTCATAAATTATAATATTAGAAACTCGAAAGTTTGTATGTAGGTATGGATGTTAGTTACTCTTTCACGCAAAAGCTACAGAACGGATCGGTCTGATATTTTACAAACAGGTAGGTAGGTAGTTCCAAGCCCGGAACAAATAAAAAAAATCAGTTCCTATGGAATAGAAATAGGTAACCTTAAAACGTTTCCATTGAAACAACGCGTGCGAAGTTGACAATCGATGTGGCGCAGTGGGCGAAAGTCCGCCTGCGACGCAGGAGGTTGAGGGTTCGATTCCCGCCTCGGAACAATTGTGTGTACGATCTGCAGATATTTGTTCCGGGTGTTCTGGTTGTTTTCTATGTATAATAAAAAAATTCTATCTATGTAATGTATTGTATTATGTATACTTATCAGTTATCTAGTACCCATAACACAAGCTCTGCTTACCATGAGGCTAGATAATGCTGTGTGAATTGTCCAGCATTAAATGAAAATGAAGCCGCGGGCAGAAACTAGAAATAATATATCGTAAGAATCAAAGTAGTTACCTACCTATAGACATAAAGGGGCCCAAACTTTGCTCACGGAATCGAAAACTTTCACCCAACTTTCCCCGCAATATTCAATCGGCATGCGAGCGTTCGATTTTCAATTTAGATAGATAGAAAACACATTTATTCGACACTGCAGCACGTGATACAAAGGGCACAATGGGGTGTAGGAGGGACTCCAACATCTCGTCTCCCAAGCCAACCCAACCTGCACGTGTCCTCCGGGAGCCAGGTACAAATTTGGTCAATTATTTCCTCCCGAACGAAAATTCGTAGCATGCATTAGCGATTAATACTATGACGACTCGTGACCGTCAGCTGCGACTCCGTGGGTGGGTTGGGCAGTGGCAGCGATGACGACATTATACCCATGGAATAAAGTTCAACACAGAAATTAACATTCGCATATTCCAGAATTCTGATTTGAACCTTTTTCCATAATATTAATCCCTAATGCATATTACGAAGTTTTGCTTGGGACTTACTTGGTTATGAAAATTTGAAACATTGGCTCCCGGACCAGCGGTACATCCTGCTAGATAACGAACTAGGCTCTGGTGAAAATATCAATCTTCCTAAATTGATTTAAACTAATTTTAAACTCATTTATTTTTCCATTACTTGACTCTGGCAGAAAAGTATCCAACCAGACACAATTGCCATTAACAAAGGATCATCATTGTCAAAGGTCACAATAAGATAGGAACATCATAGCATAACACAGATAAATAAATAAATAATGCTGGACAATCCACACATCATCATCTAGCCCCAAGTTAAGCAGAGCTTGTGTTATGGGTACTAGATAACTGATATACATAATACAATACATTACATAGATAGATATTTTTATTATATTTGTTCCAGAACACCCGGAACAAATATCTGCAGATCGTACAGAAGGGAGATAAAACCCTTCTTAAGAATTACATACCCATTTCACTCTTGAGCCACGTCTATAAGCTGTTCTCACGAGTAGTCACGAACCGTCTCGCCAGGAGACTCGCCGAGTTCCAGCCACCGGAACAGGTTGAGTTTCGCGGAGGATATAGCACCATAGACCATATACACACTGTGAGGCAGATTATACAGAAGTCCGAAGAGTATAATCAGCCCCTGTGTCTGGCTTTTGTGGAGTATGAGAAGGCATTTGACTCCATCGAAACCTGGGCTGTTCTGGATTCCTTACAGCGATGCCAAGTAGACTATCGTTATATCCAGATGCTGAGATGTCTCTACGAGAACGCCACCATGAGTGTCCAAGTACAGGGCCAGCAGTCTAATCCCATCCAATTGCGCAGAGGAGTGAGGCAGGGGGATGTCATATCCCCGAAACTGTTCACTTGCGCATTGGAGGATATGTTTAGGTTGCTGGACTGGAAAGGAAAGGGCATCAACATAAACGGCGAGTACATCTCACACCTGCGATTCGCTGATGACATAGTCTTAATGGCGGAGTCGCTTGAGGAACTGAACCGGATGCTGGACGGCCTAACTTCAGCCTCCCGATATATCGGTCTTGGCATGAATTTGGATAAAACCAAAGTCATGATCAATGGTCACATTGATCCAAGGTCGGTGGTCGTACATGGTCACCTTCTCGAAACTATTTCCTAGTTCACTTACCTTGGGCAGATTCTGCAGTTGGGTAAAAACAGTTTCGAGAAGGAGGCCAAAAGGAGGATCCAGCTAGGCTGGGCAGCATTTGGGAAACTACGTCGAGTCTTCTCGCCATCCATACCGCAATGCTTGAAAATGAAAGTTTTCAACCAGTGCGTCCTACCCGTTATGACCTACGGGGCTGAGATGTGGACACTCACTATAGGGCTGGTCCACCAGTTCAAAGTCGCTCAGCGAGCTATGGAAAGAGCTATGCTCAGAGTTTCTCTGAAGGATAGGATTCGTAACGAATACATCCGACAGAGAACCAAAATTATCGACATAGCTCAAAGAATTAGCAAGCTGAAGTGGCAGTGGGCCGGCCATATTTCGCGAAGAACCGACGGCCGCTGAGGCAAACGTGTTCTTGAGTGGAGACCGCGACTCGTAGTGTAGGACGCCGTCCGACCAGGTGGGATGACAACTTGCGAAAGACTGCAGGTAGATGCTGGATGCGGCAAGCAGAAGACAGGGCGCTATGGCGCGCATTGGGGGAGGCCTGTGTCCAGCAATGGACTGATATAGGCTGATGATGATGATGATGATGAACAAACATTTGTTCCGAGGCGGGAATCGAACCCTGCGTCACAGGTGGGCCTTCGCCCGCCGCGCCACGGAAATCATCAAACAAAGGATCATAATCGTCAAAGGTCACAAGTAGAAAGGCACATCATACATAACATAACACAGATAACTTGTCTCATTTCGTAGAAGCATTGCAGCCGATGCTGCCGCCAATAACTAACTTAGTTTAAATTATGTTAAAACACTAACGACTGTTTACTAGTTTTATGTTTAAAGTTAATAGTGGAGACTTCACTGGTCTATGTAAATACTTATTGTACCTAACTCTTTATGTCTATATACTGTCTGTCTTCCACATAAATAAAAAAATATAAAATTAGAGAAGAATAAGTTAATTTCGTTTTCAGAGTTGATAGTTACGTCGAAGCTCTTTGCCAGTTAGGCATTGACGCGTCGATACTGCTGCATTCTGATGCCCCGGTGCGTGTTCTGAAGGAGGCGATATACTGCGACACGCCGGATGTCACGACAGCGCTGGACGATGTGGTGGCTGTGCTGGCCACGCCACCGAACTCTTACTCGGCTGTTACAGACCCTATTGACTTGGTGTGCGGCCGAGGAGGCGACCTCGCCATGTTAGAGGTCAGTGTTCCATCAGAAATGGACAATCCACACAGTATTATCTAACCCCAAGCTAAGCAGAGCTTGTGTTATTGGTACTAGATGACTGATATACAAAATACAATACATTACATAGAGGTATATAAATATGTTTTATTATACATAGAAAACGACCAGAAAACCCTTAACAAATTATATCTGCAGATCGTACAAAAATTTGTCCCGAGGCGGGAATCGAACGCAACCTCATACGTCGCAGGTGGACCTTCGCCCACCGCGCCACAGAGGTCGTCATCATAAATACGTGAAAGCTTGAAGGCCTTTTCCAACGGATGTAACATAATAGGCTTACAGAGACAGTATGATGAAGGACTGAATCGTTTATTTTTTGTAGATTTTGACGGAATCTGAAATCGATGAACAAGGAAAGGAACGTGTCCAGTCAATATTAGAAGAACAGAAGAAAACTTTAAGATCGCTGATGTCTAAACCCCAGGCAAGTTATTTTTAATTGTCTCATTTGGTTTCTATCAAATTTATCCTCGGTAAGTAATGGTATGTAAGCGTAGTGATTATGGAAAAAATCCTTGTTTGGGGGAGGCAACATGCCTCCATCTATGTGCTTAAGGTTTCCTTAACCAAAGTGTGAAATCAGAACTAAGCCTCCGCTGTCTATCCGGCCGCGCTTCATAATTAAGGGTCCCACGTCCATACCAGACAATATCGATCACCGAAGCTAAGTCACGGGCGCGGTCAGTAGGTACTTAAATGGGTGGTTGGTAAAATCAGTTGAATAGTTTAATTAAAAGATATAAGCGATCAGACAGCGGAAGTGACTTAATTTCATACTTTCATCAACGACACATTAGGTAGCATGAGTTATTATTAGTATCGTAAAGTATGCATGTTCGTCGTTTTGTATAATAAACAAGTTCTATTTGATTATTTTATTTGTTGTTAGCATTCTTTCAGCCTGAAAAACAGGTTTTCACCCAGTTCAGGCTGTTGTTAATTTCCATCATAATTTAAGTGGTGTACTTTTTTGTTATTATTTAGTCCTAAGATATTTTTGAATAAATTATTTATTCGTGCTAATGAGGAAGTACCTAAGATATTACCTGACGCAGTTTATTTTCTCTAGATCCAGATGATAATGTATGAAACACATTCTGCTTTGGAGGCGGAAAATAACGCTCAAGTGAACCGGGCGATCTCCGAGGCGAATAGACTGGCTCGCGAACGACACGCCTTGCTTAGAAGGAAACATAGATCTGGCGTAAGATAATTTCAATTATTTTCTATGCTAGTATTATTAAATTATGTGCTTGTTTAGATATCGAAAAAGTAGGTCAAGCTAAATATTTAGGAGTCATTTCATTATTGATCAGAGAATAGACATGGCATCAACACCTGAAACAACTCATGAGCAGAACAAGAAAGCTCCTCTGGATATTCAAAAATCTGAGGTATATAGCAACACAAGATACAATACAACACAACACAAAAATACTTTATTGTACACCAGATGCAGAACATTATGAAAGATATTACCTACATGTGACTGTGTGTGTCTACTGTACAAAGTAGGTACATATATGTTGCTCTGGCACAGTCTATATTAATCTATTGTATACCAGTTTGGGGAGGAGCAACTAAAACAAAACTCTTAAACTTAGAACCAGCACAGAGATCCTTACTGAAAGCTATGTTTTTCAAACCATATAGATTGAAATTTTGTACTCGATAAAAAAAACACGTATATTCGAAAATTATTCATACTTCATTCAGTTCTCAAGTTACATAATCGTAAATCTGTTACTTACGACCCCAACATCATAAAAAATAAAAACGCAATTTATAAATAACAGACTAAATCGACTTTTGTCGCTCTTCAACACATAGTCAGATCGTCCCATATTTATAATAAATTAAATAAAGTTCTAAACATCTATTTAATGAAATAATTTAAATGTAAAACTAGCATAACTAAATATTTAGGTAGGTACATAATCTTAGTTATGATAAAACTGAATCAATTCTAGAAATAGATAAATATGTATTATGTATATAACCTATGTTATGTATATATAATATTCAATATCATTTTAATTATTATAGCTACAAAATGCAACTTACCAAATACCAACCTTACAGCAATAACTGCACACAACACACCTACACTATAACGTCAACAAACATTCACATGCACTACATAAACACACACAACTCACACACTTAGTAGGTAGCTTTTGTTGCCCGGATTCTCATGAGACCGGTGTCCTCAGAAGCGCCTAACCAACACACACTCGCTATACAAACACTCACTACTTTTTACTAAACTCGGACCCACTTGTACTTGTACCACATCACAAACTTACGATAGAATAAAGTCAACCGAATGCTACCCTACCCTCGACACATTTTGTAAAAATTGTTACATCTATTTAAATGACTTCAGTGAAAAGTTTTTGTAATAATCATTCGTACCTAATGTATGTTAAGGAAGAGCGCTACCTCCTTCCTACTACAGGTATTCCTATACTAAAAAGGAGGTCTCGAACACTGAACAATGTAAATTAACCTTAAGAGAATGAAAAACATTTTGTATTAACATAACGAAATAGGTTTATTTTATGTATGTATGCTAGATTAAGGTACAGACAGAAGCATTAATTGGTAACCCCCTCACAGCATGTGTAATAGTGTCATTCAGTAGCATGCAGGTTCAATCCCATGAATATAAAAATATTGATTTTAGTTTACATTATTTTCGTTAATTTGGCTTTTTAACTAACACTTGGTAACCCCCCAAATAGCTAAAGTTTACATTGCAAATCACTGTACGATTTACAAATCTTTTACTCAAATACTAAGTAAGAAGCAAAAATTTTATCACCAAGTGGGAATCGAACCAGGCATCCAATCGCTCACAAATTACTATTTGAATTGAGAGGTTTCGAAGGTGAAGGCTAGACATTATAGGTTTTTAGGAAGCTAACAGTGTGTACTTTAATTTAATTGAAGTTAAATTTAATTTACCCCTCCGACCAGGTGGGATGACGACCTGCGAAAGACTGCAGGTAGATGCTGGATGCGGCAAGCTGAAGACAGGGCGCTATGGCGCTCATTGGGGGAGGCCTATGTCCAGCAGTGGACTGCTATAGGCTGATGATGATGATGATGATGAAATTTAATTTAAAAAATATAGGGTCGAAATGAAAATGTAGGGGGTGCATGTGCGATTTCTATGTTCTCGAGTGTATTTATAAATACATATGTATATCCTATTTAATTAAGTTAGTTTTATGTATTATTGTGTGTACAATAACCATAATGTACATTCAAATTAGTTACTGTACTGTACAACATTAAAACTAAACTGATTCCGTTTTCCCCACAGAGTCCTATAAAACAAGTAACTGGCATCGATCTCTCCGGTGTTGGATCAATGACAAACATCCCTCAATCGGACGCAGACAACGAAGAGGACAGATCTCCGAAGCAGACAGTATCCACGCCCAGCACGATGAGGAGTGGCTCTGAGAGCGCGAGCACGACCAGACAACTAGACACCAGCAGCGTCTCCCGCCCCACCACTAATAAAGCTAGGCCGATCCCTTCCATGCCGCATCCTGATCAAGCCGTGCCGAGGAACCCTGATCTAGACTTGGCTGATATTGAAGTGAGTATCTTCACCACATAGTATAAAATAAAGTCGCTTCCCGCTGTCTATCTGTCCCTATATTATTCGGTCAAAATATAGTTGTACCGTACCTACCGTTATCCGTACCGTACCTACCCATAACATTAGCTTGGAGTCAGATAACTTTACATTCTGCTTACTTGTAAGTAAGTGGAATTTACAATTTTACAGTTATGTATATAGCATGTAATCTAATTTAAGCAACCGTAGTTCTAATTGTTAGTTACCTTTTTTCTGTCTTGTTTTAATAACCTGTAATAGATAGTAACAATAATAACTCTACCTGCTCGATAATATTTATATTATAGCAGCACGTGCATGTGTCTATGTTGCAATCAAGTTGTGATCAAGCTTTATGTAACCTCATAATTTAATGTGATTGTGATATGTTTTGTACGTTAAATAAATAAAATAAAAGATAATGCTGTGTGAATTGTCCAGCATTATTTAAATATTTGTTTATTTTAATTTTTCTGGTCGTTTTCTATGTATAACAAAAAATATCTATCTATGTTATGTATTGTATTATGTATATCAGTTATCTAGTACCCATAACACAAGCTCTGCTTACCATGGGACTACATAATGCTGTGTGAATTTTCCAGCATTATTTGTGCGGCGTTTGATATTTATTTTCCAGGTTCCCGATTGCGACCTGTTTGAAGTAGGCGTGCTGCCGACGATAGGCAATGGTCTAGATATCAACTACATTTTGGATAGAGACGGGTGCTACCTAGGTCTGATCCAGAGAAAGGTAAGTGACGATTAGGTACCATTTAGAATTAACTGAAATCCATACTTCACTATTGTTACAACGTTAACTTAGTTATGTACATGACATTTGGTATATTGTGTATTGTTTATGTTCTAGAATAACACATAGGCTAATTTTGAAAAATAACCCTCTGAGGGGGTTAAAATGGGTGGTAAAGTTTCTATGGAACATTAATTTTTACGATACTACCCCTAAGGGATGTGCAATAAATTTCTGAAATTTGTATGAGAAGAAAAATATTCCCTGGTTCGCACATTCTTGCAAAATCCTAATAGGATTATTTTTGTGTGGCTTTCGCGCCACGCCGCATTCGAACGCGCTTCAAATTTAGGTTAGGTTCGAAGGGTTCACTTTGAACCCAACCTAAACCTAAATCTAAATAAACACGTTCATTACTTAAGTTTATGATATATGTATGTATAACCACAGGTGATCACAAAACTGGACGCTAAGTTTATTATGATATATAAACACAGGTGATCACAAATCTGGATGCTAAGTTCATGATACAAGTGGCGGAGGAGCGCGGGCTGTTCGGCTCCGGAGCGGCGCCGGCTCAGAGGCGTAAGCGGCCCGACCACGCGCCTACCCAGAAGAAGCGAACCAAGACGCGCAAGCCTAGCTTTGAGGTAATCGCTACTCGTTCTTGTACCTACTTAATATACGAAAATATAATTAGTTTAAAAAGGAACCGGAATAAATAAGATGTGTAGCAGAACTAAAGAAACCGATATAGCAGAGTAGGTTCAGCAGAACTAAAGAAACCGATATAGCAGTGTAGGTTCAGCAGAACTAAAGAAACCGATATAGCAGAGTAGGTTCAGCAGAACTAAAGAAACCGATATAGCAGAGTAGGTTCAGCAGAACTAAAGAAACCGATATAGCAGTGTAGGTTAAGCAGACCTAAATAACCGGTCAAGTGCGAGTCGGGACGGCCTTATCGCTTAGAAGCGATCCCTTCCAGGCAAGGCAACCTTTGGATGGAAAGAATTCAAATAATGACGAAATGTTCCATTACATGTAGGTTTGTAGAAGATGATTCAATTTAAATAATAAAAGCCAAGGCTCATCGACAGCGAAATGTAAGGAATTTTTAGAAAGTTTTCGATAGCTTGACCTTACTTTCCACACACATTACTGAGATTCGCCTTCAGTGTGCTAAGACATTTTATCCAGTAAAAACGAACGAAGACGCGGGCTAGCATGCTAGCTAGTATGCAATATGAGAGCTCACCTTATATCCGTAGGTAGACCGCGTGGCCGCGCCCACGTACGCTTCTCTGCTGCGGTCGTCCCACGAGCGCCGCGGCAGCGCCCCGGCTGCTCTGAGCGACGTGCAGACGCCCTGCGAGAAGCACGCGCGACGACAGGCGGCTGCTGTGAACGCTATGAGCTGCTGCTGTAATGCACGCCACAGGTTTGTGAAAAAGGCCTGCTAGCTATAATGCATTAAAATTTAAAATCACTCTAGCTAGAGCCACGTGCGCTTTGTAAAATGGACGATAGGATAAAGGCATGTGCGTGCACACACATCTAACACCGCTGCCACACAACACAAATAAGCATTCAAATATGGACTTTTACTCGTTATCTATACCTACATACATTTTATAGCGACAAAATGGCTTCTCACAACCTTAAAATAAGTAGCCCGCGAGCTTTCTGTTATCTGATACCGTCAATATAAAATCAATCCACATATTACGATTACCTAAAGCACTTAACTGAATGCTCATTTTTGTGTTGTGCGGTCGCAGTATTGGACGTTTGAGCGCCAACATTAGTAGGCTAGGCTAGGCGCTGCGTTGGTAGCGACATGCAAGACGAAACAATCGTATGGAAATGCAGGAGATCAGCCACACTGCAACCAACTAGCTTAATTAGTCGCCCGGCGTGTAGCAAGGGGATTTCTGATATTCAGATATTTTACGATGCTTAAGGGTACCTACCGATAATATTTTATGGAAGAGTTAACAGACTTTACTACGGCCAGTTGAAGTAACTAAGCTACACGCCAGGCACCTATTTCGATTCTCATCATCAGCCCGAATTTATCCATTTTATTCTGGATATAAGCCTCCTTCATATTGTCCTGCTCATTGACAAGCATTATGTAAAAAACGCACCTGCTAATTTTTTTCGTTGGTAACACCCAATTTCTGGAGCTTGTAGAATGAAAAAACCACCGCATATCACTTGATAAACACTGGCAAAACAAAACCCGTTTGTTTATAGGGTACAACCAATGCAACAAGCTATCAATTTTCGCATGCAAATTACATCAAGCAGGGAAATCCCAAGAGAGCACTCGCAGAACAATAGATCTGAAAAGTAAGTTGTAAGTTCGGTTTATTTTATGATTGTCTCACTCACTCACACCGAGCGACGCACAGAACAGAGAATACATGTTTTCTCTGTTCTGTGGAGCGACGCGACGCTGAACGCACTTTGATTCAAAATAAAATTATTTACTTAGTAAAAAGATACAAATTGGCATAAATGTAAAGCGCGCCGCCGCGAGGAGTTTTGAGCGATGTGTCTCGGTGTGAGTAGACCCTTACTCCATTAACAATACTATCAATAAATATCAGTGATACATAATATTAACAATATTATCTTATCTCTTCTAAGCGATAAGGCCGCCCATTGTACTTGTCACATGTAATGTCTTTCATAATGATCTGTATCTGGTGTACAATAAAGTATTTTTGTATTGTATTGTATTATCTTATTTGATGGATGGAGGCGGACTTCTATTTATGTCTAGCAGCGGACTGATATGGTGATGATGACGCTAAAATAATATTACAATATATTTGTTTTGCATAATACCTACTGTTTTTTATATTTACCTAGTCTACCTACCTACACATATATAGCTGATGCCATAGCGTAAGAGTGGATGGATCAATGTGACCATTGGATAAGAATGGATCAATGTGGTCATTTAGGTATCATGAGTTTGCTTGTATTCAAATTAATGGCAGGAATGATGCGTCGCGAGGCTGAAGCTAGGCCGTCCAGTATCTGGCTCAGCTCCTTTAGATTTGTGTAGGTATTATAAGTTAAATAGTTACATAGGGACAGACAGACAGCGGGAAGCAACTTTGTTTTATACTATGTGTGGTGTATGTGATATTAAAGTATACCTAGTATTATTTGTTTAGAGTTCCTTACCGACGCGCCTCCGCTGACGTCTCCGGAGCGCCGCCGACCAACATAGCGCCGGCGCCGTGTCGGCGGCCCTATCCGCTCGTCGTAAAAGAAGTACTATTCCGGAAGATTACTCCGCACAAGAGGATATTAGAAAGGCGTGGTTTTCATACAAACTTCCCTGTGTTCAACCTAGATAAAGATCTGATATAGTACTTTCTATAGTTACGCGTCCACTGATTCGGAATTGCAGCGTTCGGAGCGTAAGGATTTGTTGCTTTCTATGTTACACCTAAATTTCTGCCGTTGACGTCATCCGCAGTGACTACACCCTTCATCGTCAGCCTATGTTAGTCCACGGCTGGACATAGGCCTCCCTCAATGAGTGCCATAGCGCCTCAGCATCTACCTGCAGTCTTGCGAATACATTAATTCATCCGTTACTATCCAATAAACACGTACTACTTTTAATATCTTTTTTTCTCTTTTTGTATAGTCCTTTTTGTTTATTATTTGATTGTATTATTTTATATGAAATAAATTAATAAACAAACAAACACAGTTTATACGAACACGCGTGCTCATGTGAACTCGATTGCTTTGAAAACTCCTATATTGCCAGTGCAAATTCCGAAAGCAGTAGAGGCATCCTATCGGCACACTGTAAATACTGACGCTGCGTACGGTCCGATTCCGAACGCCAGTGGACGCGTGGAGCGTCTTTGCGCGTTTGTAAACAATTTATCAGATACTCGTTTCAGCCCACGGCTTCGTACGCGTTTTTCGAGTATAAAAAGTCTATATTAGGGTTATTTATCGCGTCACCTTTTTGACAACTTTATATAAATGAATAGTTACTTGATAAATCCTACTAATATTATAAACGTGAAAGTTTGTATGAATGGATGGACGTTTGTTACTCTTTCACGCAAAGACTTACTCAACGGCCGATCCGCTGAAATGCTGCATACAGGTAGATAGTTCTGGCCCAGAATAAAACAAAGGCTCCTTATTACCCCATAAATCAGTTCCCATAGGATAGAAATAATCTTAAAAGTTTCCATAGAAACAACGCGTGCGAAGCCGCGGGCAGAAACTAGTAATCAATATGTTAACAAATCGCTAAATGAAAATGTTCTTTTAGCGCCCTCTAGTTAGTATCCTGCAATCTTTTTTGATATAACTTGTAATAAAATTCTAATTATTTCTTCACTTACTTTTAATTGTATAATAGTTAATATTTAAAATAAAATTATACCAACAAATCTAGTTTCATTGATAATCTGACGTCTTAATAAACAAAAATCGAGTTTCAATGAAAGTCTTGACGTTTAAATAAACAGTTTAATGTAACGATACAAATACACCGTGAGACATTCACAGTTGTTGGTCACTGCGGGCGGGATCTCTTGTCTTTGTAGATTTTGTAGTCTAAATATAATTCATTAATCACTACCTAGTGAGACATTTATCAGCCAATTCATTTCCCGCATCATCTGAGCCACTGGTGGTGCGGGGCGCAAGCTTTGTTTGGTGTTCACGCAAAATGTCAGCACAAGGTAACTAAAAACTTGTCGACGAAACCTTCGCGAAATAGAATATCTGTACCAATTACTGTGGTTAAGGGGAGTTGCTCTCTTGTTCGCAACACACAACGCTGCGGTATGCGGCACAACGTAGCGCCACCACGCGACGTTAACACTTACATTGCCCAAGACGCAGTCATTTGATGTTGCCGCAGCGATATGCAGCACAAACAGCCATGTATTAGACACAAGAGATAGATATATGAATGTACTAGTGGTTTCTTTTTCACTTCTTCCACTAGTGGAAAAAAAATTAAGTGAACAATCAAAAACACCTTATTTCATATTTGATAATAATGTATATTATAAAACTCTACTTCTCTAAGTGCTTATTTTGTAAGCCTATAGAAATAGAGAACTTTTAATTTTGAAACAAATCCATTGTCGACGCCGTGTCCCACACCGCAGCGCTGTGCAAGAGTACCCGCTTGCTACTTCACCACGCTTGCGGAGAAAAAACCACGACATTTTTAATACGATTGTATCCGGCAACGCATACCGCAGCGTTGTGCGTTGTGATCAAAAGGCCACCGCTCGAATTTGAGCATTATAAGATACACCATGTGCTAAAATCCGTCTCAATGCTCGTTGCGAGCGCTTTCTTTAACTATACTGACTGCACGAAGCGATGCGACGGCTCGCTGTAAAACACGTTACATTACGCCCCGTACCACCGGTACCTTATTGCTAAGAAGCTAAAGCATTCCAAAGCCTTTGGAGTAGTTGATCGCTTTCATCAGTCTGTCTTGCAGTTTCTCTTTGCTTTCATACTCTGGGAGTAATAGCACGTTGAAGCAGGTGTGAGCTGTGGGCAGTCTATCGCAGTCGGGGCCGTTTCTCGCGATCACTAGTTTGAGATGGCTGAGGCCGCCGACCGGTACCCGGTCCGAGCCGGTCGTGAACTGTAGGAGCTTCCTCTTGTCGTCTAGTTCGAGGCTGTGCACGATGCTCCAAAAGTCTTTGACGGTTTTAGAGTCCGCTGTGAATCCGCCGTCGTATTCTGTCGATTTTTCTAATTCGTTGAAGTCAAAGTTCTGTAACAATGATTGTAATATCAATAATAAAATCATTTATTGCCTTTTCATTTCTTAACCTTAACTAATATTAAACACAATATTTTTTGAATTTGATTTGAATTTTTATTGTACAACATAACTTGTTTAACTTCCGATGTTATATTGGTTAATTTCACTTCCGATGTTATATTGGTGAATAAATACAAATATACAAAAATAAATTGCTTATTACAGGCAAAGGGCATATTCAGCATTGTGCTGCATGCCAAGACATGCGGCGCTGGTTTTCAATATACTCCCGTCGGGTGGTGATTGAATTGTTTGTGGTTTGGCGGTTTATCATAAACAGTGAACAACACAAAACCTGTTAGGGAAAAAAATTAGAAAAAGGGCCTAAGCTCATGGCAATGGTAGGCATGAAATACACGAAATATATTCCGTCGAGTCGTCCCTAATATACGTGGTTAATCTCTGGCGGATAATGTGTTTCTACCTGAAGCAGTTGCGGCGTAAGAGTCTACACCTGAGGGAACCTACCAGCAAGGCTACCACGCTATTTAACATATAACTTAACGCGCGTTATCAGCGTTATTACGCTACTTTAAGCGCGAATAACGCGTGTAAAGGCTCATTTAAGCGTGAATAACGAGTTTCACGAGTTTTTTCCTTTCACGAGTTACACATGTACATACCTTGCTGCCACAGACCAGCATCTCGACCTCCTCGGGCCGGAACAGCGCCGCCAGCGGACTCTCATCCGTCACCATGAGAAAGCCTCGTCTGAACGCGCGGAACTGCGTCTCGACTGATTGGTTCAGCAGGAAGTCGGAGTACATATCCACGAATTCCTGTTAAAACAGTGATGATGAACTTCACGCTATAAATCAATATAAAAATGCGAGAGTGGATGAATGAATGTATTGTTACTTATTCACTCTTATACTACTGAACGGATTGGGTTGAAATTTTGCATAGGCGTAGCTCTAAGCTTGGAATGAAACAAGCTATTTTATCCCATAAATGAGTTTTCATAAGATTATAATGTTTTAAAGCTATTTCGATCCCATGGATAACTGATTTATGATTTATACAAAATATACTAAGTGTATTTTATTATTTAAAAATGAATCCTCTCACCTTTTTATTTTCTTGTGTTACGAATATGTTGTCGCCATTTTCCTTGAGCTCGTGGAATATATTATTCCCGAACACGTCCCGGTAACATATCCTAAAGGTCTGGTAGTATACTTCTTCTAAATCACTGCCTGTGTATTCCAGCATATCTTTTAAGCCGTTGTATAACGTCTGAAACGATGGGTAAATATTACATGATGAATATAATAATATGAAGCTCTTTTATTTATTTATTATTATTAAAGCTAGATATAAATCGGTTACTTACGGGATTCCAATCCGCCAAATCTTCATAAGAACCCTTCTTCCCCATCAGCTTCCTGTACACCACCATGGGAAAGTTGACCGCGAGGATGATGTTATTGTAGATGGCGAGGCCTAGCACGATTCCGATTAGTGTGAACTGCGCTTCGGTCTCGAACGATGTTGGGTTGAACCTACAAACAAACGGTAGGTATAATAAATAAATAATGTTGAACAATCCACATGTTGAAGAATCGACAACGCCTGGAAGAGCTACTGGTCCATGAAAGAGCACATGAAGGGGAAACTTTCTGTGACACTGAAGCGCAAACTCGTCGATATGTGCATCTTGCCCGTCCTAACCTACGGTGCGCAGACATGATCGCTGACTGAATTACAAAAATCCAAGCTCAAGATCTGCCAGAGGGCAACGGAGCGTAGTATCTTAGGCTTCCGGTGAATCGATCGCGTAAGGAATACGATGCTACGCTCTTTGACAGGTATTGTCGATGTGGGAGTCAAGACCGCCACACTGAAATGGAAGTGGGCGGGGCACATTAGTCGAATGCACCCCTTGAGGTCGAGTGCTGTTTGTATAAAGATGTAGGTACTCACCACACTGTGAGATAGTCCAGCTGCTGCGTGAACATGCCATAGTCCGGGTTGAAGATGGCCTCTACAATGAGTTGGAAGAACTCCTTGCTGACGCCTCCTTCGTCCACGCCTTGCTCGCCCTCGAACTCGACCACTAGTTGCTTCTTGAGGTCCAGTGCGCGCTCCATTGCTACCATTTCTAGCTGAAATAACAGTTACTATTTTGAATTGCGACATTTGTTCTTTTTAACCGACTATGAGGTAAATGATATACTTAATACATTACACAGATAATTTTTATTATACATAGAAAACGACCAGAACACCCAAAACAAATATCTGTAGATCGTACACACATTTGTCCCAAGGCGGGAATCGAACCCGCAACCTCCTGCGTCGCAGGCGGAGCTTCACCCACCGCGCCACAGAGGTCGTCGTAATCGCAATACAGAGGTCGTAATAATAGTAATAGTGTGAATGTGGTTGTAGAACGAACCTCGACCAACGCATCCTCAATAATATGTGTCCGGCGCACTTTGAGCCTAAGGAAAGGCATCGGAGGCGAGGCCCCTACCACGGCGTGCAGCAACGACACGCGTCGCTCAGAGTACATCCGGATGCGGTTCTCGTAGTACAGGCCGAGGGACTTCGTGGCCGGCGTTAGGATAAACGGGTATTTTAGGAACGCGAACTTTCTACCTGGGAATATGAGAGGTTGAAACGTGTCACTTGTGTAAATAAATAATGCTGGACAATCTATACAGCATCATGTAACCATGGGTACTGGAAATATATGAGGTTGAAACTTGTGACTTATATACATAAACTAGAGGACCTTCCCGGCTTCGCACGGTTTTAGTACGGATCCCTAACTTTTTTGAAAATATAATATAGCCTATGTTCACCGGGGATGGTGTAGCTTCCCAACGGTGAAAGAATTTTTCAAATCGGTCCAGTAGTTTGGAGCCTATTTATTCATTACAAACAAACAAACAAAAATCAAACCTTTCCTCTTTATAATATTACTATAGATAAATAATGCTGGACAATCCATACAGCATTATTAATTACATTAGTTTTGGTTTAAAAATATTATTCATTTTAAAAACCGCTACCTTAATTAAACCGAAAGATTCTAGTTTTTAAATAGTCTATGTATTCATAGAAAATAACTTACATAGAGGTCATCAATGCACGCCACTGTACCTTTGGACGTAGGATTGCAGCTGTACGAAATTTAACTAGGTTTTGGAGCGTTAGCGTTAACGGGCCTATGCCATAACTGAGTGGGAAACTTAAGTAGGAAAAACACAATGTCAAACTCACCTCTGCTAATTTCCATCTTATAATTACCGAAGTCTATATCCATTTCTATGGTGTCACTTAGGGGCTCGTTATAAAACTCGTCGAACGAAAGGTGTGGCTTCCTCGCATCTAACACGTGGACTCCTAACTCGACAGCTGAAAAATAATAACAAAAATTGCAATATAAAATTAATTGTGAAGGTAATGAAGTTCGAAATAGTAATCCTACTAATATTATAAATGCATTTGTACATTTGTAAGTATGGATGGATGGATGTTTGTTACTCTTTCACGTAAAAACTACTGAATGGATTTTAATGAAACTTTACAATAATATAGCTTATACATCAGAATAACACATAGACTACAATTTATAAAGATATATTAGTATATTATCCAAAATATCTATCACCACGCGGATGAAACCGCGGGGCGCAGCTAGTATATAATGTAATAATGTACTTGAATAGAAACGTTAGTGTTCTTCCAACACAAACTAGGTTCTTAGTTAACCCGCTTACATTTATAAAGAATATCAAAATCAAAATCTTTAGGCTTACAAATAAGCACTTAGACAAGTCATATTTTATACTATTACAACAATACTTTAATGTTCACTTCAATTTTTTGTCCATCAGTGGAAGAAGTGAAAAAGAAACCACTAGTATGTTCATTGTTCAGTAGTTAGCACAATGAACAAATTATTGTGTTGGTAATAAATAAATAATACTGAATATTTGAACATACGCTGGCCCGAAAGTAAGCGGTGGGGGTTGTGTTATGGGTAGAAGATAACTGCTACCCTTTTTAGTTCCAATATTCGAAATAAATTCAACTATTATTTTTTAATTTATGTATGTATATTATAATCTCATTCCGTATTGTATTATTAGTCTAATTTGTCTCTTGTACACTTCCTCTATCTATTCCATCGCCACTCCTGTAAACCTAAGGTTTGCTGGAAGAAAACTCTGGGTTAAGCTCGCCTATGTACATATCTTTTTAATTAAGTTATTTTTAAGTTTTGTATGTGTACAATAAAGAATTAAAGAATAAATTATTTTGAACAAACCCAGACCCGGATAAATAAAAGGACTCTACAATAAAGGAACCGAACCCACAACCTCTTACGTCGCAGGCAGACTTTTCCCCGCTGCTATATGGCCATTAAGTAACAAGATAAAATTATGAAAGTGAGCGGGTTAACTACGAACCTAGTTAGAGTTGGCGCCCCCACTGTCACCCCACCTCGTGCAATCGTTCAGCGCAGTGCACGCAGGAACGCGACTCGAACCGCACTCACCCTGAAGATGTCCCTCGGACGAAAAGTTGGTCTTCTTCCAACACAAACTAGGTTCATAGTTAACCCGCTCAATTCGTAATAAATTATTCGTGAAACTACGGCAGTTTTATAGTAAAAAATAGTACAGTATATGAGTACAGAGTACATTATAAGAGTGCAGTATATGATTGCATAGTTACCTAATGGGTCATTGGGCTGTAGATTCTTGGATTTCATAGAAGTGGGCGGATAGAGATGGCCAAGAACGTCGTCTAACGGGTCTTGCTGGTTAGTGATCTCTATTGGCTCTTCCCGTAGAGAGTTGGGCTCCATCACTCCGGCTAACAAGTTGGCGTAATACACTATCTGGAAGAAGAGGGAAAGAGTGGCGTTGAGAATACCTCACAATTCGTACACTCGTACTGAAAGAAAGAAAATATTTTAATTTACCTTAAAACTACCATAGACAACAAACTTAAACTACGCAAATTAATACTACATATGTTACATATTATTGTGCGTAGCAGTGTTCATAGCAAATATGGCCTTCACTCAGCATTGCGCTGGGTGCCCACTAATGTGTCCACCCAGCGCTGATTTTTAGTGAAACTTTCTATTTTACTGCAGATGCTTCCACTTTGTTTGTTGCATAGATGCGGAAGTTCCTTCTATTATTTTTTATGATGTTCACCAATACATTACGAATGTATTGTTTTGCTGCTTGCTGAAAAAATGGCGGGCCGGTCAGCCCTCAGCACTCAGGGAAGGTTTCGAACGCTGTTGCGATGAAGCTAAGGTTGACAATGTTCAGTACATATTTTAGGTATGTTTCTTACTATTATCAAATTGTAATTGTTTTGTTAAGTTAAATTTTAGTTTAGATTAATTATTTGCCCTAGTATTAAATTGAAACTTTTGTATATAATTAAGATAGAGTAATATAAAGATAATAAAACTTACATAAATAAATACACATGTACGTGCAACGTTACAATGTATGGAATGAGGGCTGGAGTGAATGGCGATTGATCGGTCACTGAATGGGCTCTTTGCTCCAGTTGTCTTTGGTTGTTTGCCTAAACAAGTGGTTACGCACTTTTTTTTAGTCAACTGTGTCATTATTGTTTATTTTCCTGTGTAGGTACTGTATAATTGTTGTTTTTTGTATGTGCGTGTCTGAAGTTTCTAATAGAATTGATCTATCTATTGCATTGGGTACGAATCCGTACAATACGGATATAAAATCTGGAACTAAATTAACTTATGAGACAGAGATAAGATTTATACTGCTAATATCATAAATGTAAAAGTTTATTATTTATTGATGTTTGTTACTCTTTTACGCAAAAACTACTTGGATCAGACTGAAATTTTGGATACAGATAGTTCAGGGCCCGGGATAAAACATAGGTTACTTTTTATCGCATCCCAACGTTTTAAGGTTATTTCTATCAGAAATTAGTTTTGCCAATAAAACTTCATCATCAGCCTATAGCAGTCCACTGCTGGACATAGGCCTCCCTCAATGAGCGCCATAGCGCCTTGTCTTCAACTTGCCGCATCCAGCATCCAATAAAACTTAAGGTAAACATATCATTAAATAGGATTCACTTACTACAGTAACATGAAAATACTTATTGCTTTTCATCCGATCCGAATCAATATTTTAAATTCTAATGTAATTTCTCATTATTTATTATGACTTACTTTCATAAGCTTAGTAGCCGAGGTGACATTCTCATCGTCTTGCACTTGAAACTGCCGGCTGTAGTTGGTGGAGATGACTCGCAGGGTGATCAGCTGTTGGAGTGCCTCTAGTATGTGCTGGAGGCTGTCCCTGCAGTGCTGGGCCCATGCGCGCGCTAACTTTGCCTGAGCTGGAATTATCAGACATTTGGAACAAGATATCACATCATTTCATCATCATCATTTGGTCAGCAGGTCTTTCGTTAAGCAGAAAATCAATTTACACATTAGCAATTTTAACACTTCCAATTTATTAACTTAAGAGGCCAGCGGAGGACGATTTCCCCATACAAAAGTAATACCAAAATTATTTCTAATTAAAGCATTTTAGCGGGAATATCGCGTGTTAAAGTGCACTAGTAATAAGTAGTAAAGTAGTGTTAAGTTTGAACATGAACAAAGCGTGAAAAGGCGTAATTCATGGTAAAATGCGCCTTAACAACGCTGGTAACGCGCGTTAATAGCTTGCAGCTCGAGTCTCACCTTTTAATGGCAAATGTTCCGCGGCATGGCACAACGCCGGCAGCGCAATCTCCAGGTAGTCACTGCAGCCCAGGTCGGGCACTTCAAACGCAATCACAAAACAATTGACAATCTCCTCCACTCCCATCCGCTTTGTTATCCGTAGGTCTATCTCCATACTATCTGCTAGAGTTTTGAGAGCAGTTACTAATGCTGAACTGTAACACTCTGATGGCACCTGAGAAATAAAACAAATATTATTATAAAATATAAATAAATATATGAAGCGCTGAAAATATTTAAATAAAGTGCCAGTAATTTTAATCAGAACATGTGAAATGATGTATTGTTGCAGTTACTGATATAGTTTTTAGTGATAACCTTGCTGTTTTCTAATACTTACTTATCTTATATTTATTTCCCAAATAAAAATAAAAATACTGTTATCATTATCAATTTTCGTTAAATTTTCTTCATAAATGTCTTTGTTGACATAAAATATCTTAAATTCTAAATCGGAGTATAGTACCCATAACACAGGCTCTGCTTAACTTGGGTCTAGGTGGCTGAAGAAGATTATTGTTATGTTATCTTTGCAATCTATTCTACTTTGTTGATTACATAAAGTGTATTTATATAGGTAGTTGAATATGGACATTAGAAAAGCAAATACACGTGATACTTTCAAGAAATCGGTGCGAAGGCTTTTTCATGAGAGGTTATACAACCATAGCTCTTCATAAAACGTTTCTATTTTTTTTTATTTTTTTTTCTTCTTTTGATTTGATTTGATACTTGTGCTATATTTGGAACTGTATATTTATTGTTTTAGCTGTTTTTCTTAGGTATATAGATAAGTATAATATAATATGTATTTTAGGTATATATATATATATACAATGTGTATTGTCGAACCTTGATCAAACGAGATGTGCGGATACACGACATATATTTATCGATAAAAAACAAAAAATAAAAAATTATACGTTACCTATCTCAAAAATAAAGCCGATTTAATATTTTTTTTAATGAAAACTAATTCATCTGGTTTTTTCTTCGTTTCTTTTTGAGTAAACGGTGTATTTTATTCAAAGTAGTCTCATTTGAAAGCTAGATAGTTTATCTAGCTAATAAAATAAGAAAAAAATACAATTTCGGTACATAAGCCTGGTAAAATCAATATTTTTTTAGAAATTTGCAAAAAAAAAAACGATTTTTATTTTATTTTTGATCTGTAACTTTAAAACTGGGTTATTGAGGTGTACTTTTTTGCATGTTTTATTAAACTTCATAATTTAATCTACAAATCCTCCAAAAATTATGGGTCTATCTCTTTTCATTGTCATGTTATTCACCATTTAAAATAGGTACTTTCTGTCTTGTACAAAGATCAACAGGAATATCAACTGATTTAATCTACATAAATTATAAAATAAAACGAGGCAAGATAGGAAGAAATGGAATGAGGTCTTTGCCCAGCAGTGGGATAGTAACGGCTGTTTAAGATAAAGTTTTTGTTTTTTTTACTCTTGACAAGACAGAAAGTACCTATTTTAAATGTTGAATAACATGACAACAAAAAGAGATAGGCCCATAATTTTTGGAGGATTTGTAGACTAAATTGTGGAGTTTAATACAACATGCAAAAAAGTACACCACAACAACCCAGTTTTAAAGTTACAGATCAAAAATAAAATAAAAAATCGTATTTTTTTGCAAATTTCTAAAAAAATATTGATTTTACTAGGCTTATGTACCGAAATTGTATTTTTTTTCTTATTTTCTTAGCTAGGTAGACTATCTAGCTTTCAAATGAGACTACTTTGAATAAAATACACCGTTTACTCAAAAAGAAAAGGAGAAAAAACCAGATGAAGTAGTTTTCAGTTAAAAAAATATTAAATCGGCTTTATTTTTGAGATAGGTAACATATAATTTTTGATTTTTTGATTTTTATCGATAAATATATGTCGTTTATCCGCAAATCTCGTTTGATCAAGGTTCGACAAAACACATTGTATATTATAAATTACTACTACTTATATTTGTATGTAATGTTAGCACGCCAACCCTTTATTTAAATCATGTGTTTTCCTGGTTGGCAGGTAGAAAATGCCTCGGCATTAAGCCCACCCTTTGTACCTTTAATAGTGCAATAAAGTTTAAATAAATAAAATAACTGGCTGTCATATTTATTTTACGACGTACCCTCACTTCTGCTATTCAGCTCCTCCCTAGCTGCAATACACGTCTAAATCACTACAATGTGTTTTGATTGATATCCTGGACATAATAATTATGGTGTGTGGATTGTCCAGCATTATTTATTTGTCTAATACCTAGTACACAAAATAAATCTGGCTACTCACTTTGGCAAGGTATTGAAATGCTCGACGACATGAGGATACATCTAGACCGGGGCCCAATACACTATCTATATCTTTATCTGGATCACTAGAGGTGCTCATTTCTTTGGATTCTTTATCTGTAATAAAAAAAATTACTTTACACTTTTCAGTTCAATTTACTTTATCACAAAATAACGTTACAGATTCACTATTCTAATGCATTATTTAATGTGCTTGTTCAATAAAAATGAAGTTATTAACCCATTCAATGCCTCAAGTTTTTTATTTCTGTTCATTATGACCCACTCCTTTTTTTGTTTTTTGGCTTAAAAAATTCTAAGTACAGATAGCCAGCAACGCATATGGCGCGTTGCTGGCATAAACCAAAAAATTTGTAAAACGCGAGGAGTGCGTTGCCGGAGCTGAATGGGTTAATTAAATAAATAAACAAATACTACTGGACAATTCACACAGCATCATCTAGCCCCAAGCTAAGCAGCGCTCGTGTTATGGGTACTAGATGACTGATACATCATTTATATTGTATTACATACCCAGAACACCTGGAATAAATATATATGCAGATCATACAAACATATCTCACAAGGCGGAAATCAAACCCACAACCTCAGAGGTAGTCCAATATTAGTTACTGATTTGAAAAAACCTATTCCTTGTGGAAATAAAGACCATAGATGATAGAGTACATTAGATTTGTCCGTATGCTACGTAAATTGGTAAAATTGTTAAGATATGTTAAACTTACCCATACTTTTTTCTCCATCATTTCTCTCATCAACTTTTCTAGGGAAACTTCTGGCAAGTAAAGCAGGTGTGGTAAATGCTTCTCCCAAGGCTCTGATCAGCGGCTGTCTCAGCTTAGTTTGAAGACATTCTTCGCACAACTGATAGATACGGTCCTCCGTCAAAGGTGCACCATCTAATAGAGTCAATAATAAATCGTCAAGCATTGAGAGTAGCGTTTTAAACCCAACAGATTCAGCATCCATCTGTTTTCTTTGTTTGTGATTTATTTTTAAACTTCCTGAGTGAATATAATAAACCTTGGCACCATTTATGAAAGAAACAAAGAAAGTTAATCAGCCCACTGCCACTGTTCACATTTAAGTGAGGACTTTGTGAGGAATATTGAGAGATTATCAATTAGTTAAGTATACTAATTAGTAAATAGTTTCCTAGTCTGCGAGTTCTTAGTCAGTGGCTGTGAGTCAGATTGATGGTACTTTCTGTGAAAATATTAAGAAGTGCCAGATAAACTGATTTTATTGAATTTTTTTGAGAGCAACCATGTTTTATTATTTCACTTCTTATTTTAATTAATTAATGCAATATCATTCTTTTTTAAATTAATGAATTATATAAATAAACATAGTTATTGTTGTTCCTTTAGTATAATTTGACATATCTTACATATAAAAATCAATTGCTGTTTGTTAGTCTCGCTAAAACTCGAGAATGGCTGGGCTGATTTTGGTTTTGAAATGTTTGTCGTAGTCTAGGGAAGGTTTCAACGGTGAGAAAACATGGTAAAATTGCCAGAAATTTCCACGCGGGTGAAGCCGCGAGGCGCAGTTAGTTATGAATAAAATGTTTATCTGTTATCTGTTTAGCTCAATCTCACTAATAATAATAATAGTGTTAAAATAACTTACTACTGTGACTGAGAGTTTTGGTTTCTTCCTTACATGCTAGATGTATTAAGGGGGTATGACTAGTTTGAGGTTCCTCTTTAGAGGTGCTCTCAAAGGGTTGTGAAGTGCTAGAGGCAGGTCCAGCGTCTTTCATTTCAACATCTTCAGTTGTTGGATGGGATGGAGTGCATGTTGTACTGGAAGAAAGTGCCATTATTGTCTATTGAAACCATATGATACTAGATTCATAACACATCAATTTCTCTACTATCACCATCATCATCAGCCTATGTAAGTCCACAGCTGGACATAGGCCTCCCCTAATGAGCTTGACGCATCCAGCATCTACCTGCAGTCCATCGCAGGTCATCCCACCTGCACGGATGGTGTCCAACACTATATTTACCGATTTATTTTATTTCTCTACGAAGAAAATAAATTCACAAACAGAAATGTAGCCTTCTTTTATCATGAAGTCCTTCGTACCATTAACCTGTCTTATTTTATACCTGGCACCCGAATCACAGGGGTTCTCAGTGGATTCTGTTCTTGGAACCTTATTAGGCTGCCTGTCACATAGGCGTGCTTCCTTGTAGAACAGTTTTATTGCCTCTGCTGCAGCTTCATTTGGTGATAGGTTTCTGGCCTACAAATAAAGACACTTTAGTATAAAATGACCATTAACAGATTATCATGTTTGAAAATTCACTGCTGTTTAGGTACAACTATGTTGTATCCATGTTTCTTACCTCTCCACTGGATGCACAATTTTGATTGTCACAGTTAGAGTTCCCACAACCATCCAGTAGTTGGTAGAAGTAGCGCTCTATCAGCTGTTTCGCTGCAGCACGCTTCATGATGTCAGCAGTACTGGGAATTTCTCCTTCGTTGTTTCCTTCTACAGTACATAAACTTGAACTGATCTGGTTGTCTGCTACACTTGGGGTTATATTTTCTGACGTTGATGCTTCGTTCCCCCTGGTGAATATCAAACGGTGGAATAAGCGCACGCATCCTAAAAATACTAGACATAGCCAGACCAAAACAAAGACCAAAATAGCAAGTAATGCATAACCTTACTTTTGTTAGCGAAGTTCTACGGAAGCTTACGTTGTGACAATACAATTTTGCGTAAGCCTAGAGAAAAAGTAATAAGAAACTACGTCGCAAAAATAAGGTGTACTGAAGAAACAAATTACCTTGAAGCTTCGTCAGAATCACTGTTAGGGTTCATAGAAATTTCTCTGCAGATCAAAATAAATTGGCGATTGATGTATTGTTGAGAAGCAGGACATTTGGTGACTATTTTTTCTTTATTTTGCTATGTACTGTGATAGGTAATTGTATTTTATTACATAGAAAAAATTACAAAAATACGATAGACATTAACCATCATTCTTCTTGCCTTTTCCTTTTTATTTCTCTGTTTTTTTTATAACACATCTGTCAGTCAGTCAATCTTGCCAGGATAATCCGTGAATCTGAAATCTCGAAACCGGAATGTTACTGTCAAAATTTTTATCTACCACTGCCATGCTATTTCACATAACGTAATGTTGTGGCTCTCGTTTCTTTCTTTCACCCCTTCACCGAGTGACATGAACGAAGCGCACCAAATTCAAGCCGAGTCTCTGACGGTTCGCCCGACTGTCCATCAGTCCGTCCGTCATGATTCAGTCCGTCCGACAGTCTCGCATCGTGACTCGAACCTGCGACCATCGAGCAGAGCCGAGCCATCGAGTCGAGAGAGCTACGAGAACACTCCACTTTGCTCCTGACCAGGATATTATTGTTCTGTGCTCCTGACTGCCGAACAATGAACTACAACTGGCTATTATCTAGTCCGGGTTTACTCTAGCTAGATTATTATTACACAGTAAAGTATATTTAGATAGATACCTACCGTGTTACCTTATAATTTAGAAGTATATTAATTCCACGTAGTTAGCGGTCCCTGACAGATAGATTCCTGTCCTGTAGGTAGACCTATATTTTTACGAATAAACTGTTAACATTTCTGTCACTGTATATTTTACACACAGTACTTATATTTATGTGATGTTCAAATTAGTAAGAAACAACATACCTTGTTTGAGAATGAAAAAATGAAAATTCTATAAACAAAAAGAAATATTGTGCAAACGCCATGCCATAAGGTGCCTCAACTGAGATTAGAATTATTTAAAAGGAACGCAATGGCCATGGCCATATAATATACTTTCCAAATGATATGAGAAAACTGAGAAATTAATTAATTAAATCGTAAATTATACAGGGTGTCCGGTAATTAATGGATAACCTCGCCGGTACTTGTGGGGGGAACCACGGCCATTCAAGAAAAAAAATTATAAAAAATCTATCTGCACTCTGCAGCAGTCAAGGATTTATTTAGTTTTTTCTTAAGTACAAAATTTGATACCTTTGTTCCCGTCATTGGGCACTACGGCTACAAATTCAATGATAACAAATTTATTTTCTCTGGGAACAACTGTGAATAATTGGCCTTGCCATCGCGCATTACAATTTTTTTCTTAAATACTTATTTAAAAATGAAAATTAGTGTTTTCGATATTTTATGGTAAAGTTTGAGCACCTGTGGTATAAAAAAAAACGCATGGAGACCTGTGGCATCTGGCAACCCTGCTGCTGATTTTTTTTTCTTGTCGACGTCGAAGTTTTGATTTGTTGTGCATTGCATTCCCCAAATTAAATTACTACCTAACCTACCTTACCTACTTATAAGCAGAAACTTTGGTGCATTCAAGAAATAAAACTGCTTAAATAATCTCCGCAGAAAACACACAATGTTCTAAATTGTACTATTATTCGCAGCAAAAACCTTCAGAAAGTTGAGGCTGTTCCAACAAACAAAACATGACGGAGTTATCTGCTGCAGAAATTGATGCAGATCGCGTGGAGACTATCATGAGAGGCTTTCAAGTGTATCCTTTTCTTCACAGTGTTTTTACCGTTATCTTGTACCCGTATGAAGGTTTGCTTATTATTGACCAGATGTGTGAAAATGTCCATTATTTATTTATTTTCTTTAACCCTTCCTGAGTAGGTAAGGTACCTGAGTATAAACCACTTTAATTAAATCGTCACCGTGGACTTAAAGACCAAATGTTACATAACAAATATCAAAAATACAGTAGCTACATTACATGGATGCAAATTGTAAGGATTTTGAGAAACAACTAGATATTTTCAGACATCTACTGAATACAAAATAAATCATATTTCTGCATAAAAATGGATAGGTATTGAAGAAAACATTGAACCTATCAAAATGCAATTTCAATTTCCTGTGAAACACAATACTAGTGTTGTCTGTCAATGTTGTCACTGATGCACAAATATCTGATGATACAGAATAACCAGAATATTGTCAAGAGAAGAAAGTCAGATCTTTATCATAGTTATTCTGTACCTTTACATATTGTGATGGCATGATGTCACAAATCAGTATTGTCTGATTAGTGTTCAATGTGTCATAGCACATTGCTGAATTTTGTTGTTTTTATTTATCAAATTAATATAAAATAACTTAAAATCTCCAAATTATGTATTTATCATATTATAACTGAGATGGCTCAGGTATAATTAGATAAATACATAATTTGGAGATTTTAAGTTATTGTCAACATCCCTATTATTGAGTTATTATTAATGACATGAGCTAGATACATACAAGGTGTCACTCTATGCCTCTGTCCGCTAGATGACTATGGAACCCTTAAATGAGTTGATACTCTTCAAGCTGTGATATACACAGATAGGCACATTACTGAAAACAAGCTTTGTATTGGGGTAAAATGCCTGGTATTTCACAATATAATCGCATTATTACATGTTTAATTTTACTGTATATTCAGTTTTGAGTCTGATATCCATAATACACCCATCTAGCTACTTGCATCTAAAGTTAAATCAATGTCCATACCAATGTTATACATGATATTATGTTCATAAAAATATTATCCTTGATTTATTTCATCAGAAATTGGATGAACCTCCGTGATGCAGACAGTGGTAAGGTTATAAACAATAAAATTATACAGGGTGTTAAGCATATTGTACAGGTATCATCTATTCTAGACCTAGCTATATATCGCCCGTCGGCCACATTTTCCTCTTACTTACATCAGATGGGATTGTGCTCAAACAAAGGTTTATTGAATATGTCCCTATGCCATGGTAACTGGGGGTAGGTGGAACCAAGTGCAATAGCTGCAGCATTTTAACCCTGAAAGCAATTTGGCTATTTTTATGAGTTTCTTAAAAGATTTTAAATCCGAACACCCTGTTGTTTATCTGATTCCATAGACTTTATTATTAGAGAGTTTAAACCTATGCCCTGTCTGTTTTATTCTAGGTAAAGTTCTATGGCAGCTCAATGAAGACTTGTCTTCCCCCGATGTGGAGCACGAGGCTCGAGTGCCGAAGCGCATCCTGAAAAGCCGAGTGGTGTCTCGCGAAATGAACTTTAGCTCCATCGAGTCCATGGATAGATTCCGTCTTGAACAGGTAAGAACCTATTCCATGAAACTAGTGACGTGTTATGTCCTAATGCGATCTGTGGCGCGGAGGGCGAACGTCCGCCTGCGGTACAGGAGGTTGAGGGTTCGATGCCCGCCTCGGGACAAATGTTTGTACGATCTGCAGATATTTTTTCCGGGTGCTCTTGTTGACTATGTATAATAAAAAATATCTATCTGTGTAATTGTTGTATAAAGTATATCAGTTGTCTAGTACCCATAACACAAACTGCTTAGATTGTGGCTAGATAATGCTGTATGGATTGTCCAGCATTATTTATTATTAGTAGTTCGACTGACAATCAAATAGTTATGACCTAATGCTTTACTGTTAATTCGATTTTTTATGACAATGTATTTTGTTTATGAATAAGTTGTTATCGATTTTGTTATTGCATTGTTGCTCAACATTTTGTATTATTTTAGCGCCTTCAGGCGTCCTAATGACTTTATTTTTTAGAATATTAAAATAGTATTATTTATTGTTTTGAAGCTAAGCCGAGATAAAGACGTCATTAATCTCGTATCATGGGTTGCAGTTGATGTTATCCCATACATTTTCTTTTAAATCGAAGCTAGATCCACGTGCGTAGCCTGTCCGTGCGTGGCGGCGGTGGGACAGCTGCTTTAAACTGACAACCTGTTTTATATTCTATTTTGTTTTTTTAGTGTTATTTAAAAAATAATGCACCCTTAATTTTTTTTTATTATTTACTTTTAATTCATTTGGTATTTGCTTCACATAGCTGACATGCTGTGTACACATACAATTAAGTTTTAATTATTGTGTGCTTCTTCTGTTTTTGTATAATATTTGATTGTATTCTGTTTTCTGTGCCAATTAAATAAATAAATAAACCCTTACATAGCTATGTTTTAAAACTACAATCAATATTATTTGACATTTCAGAAAGTGCTTTTCAAAGGGCGCTGCCTGGAGGAATGGTTCTTCGAGTTTGGTTTCGTGATCGCTTGCTCCACCAACACCTGGCAGTCCGTTATTGAGTCAGCCCCTGAATCTCAGATGATGCCAGCCAATGTTCTCAAGTAAGTCCACTAAGTATGTCCACTAGTTATTGCAATCATTTTTATATACATAATATAAATGATGCTGGACAATCCGCACAGCATTATCTAGCTCCAAGCTTGCTAGGCTTGGATTATACATACATGCATATATGCATTATACTTACATCTAGTATCTCATCATTCATCTAGTAGCAGAAGCTCTGCTTAGCTTGGGGTTTGATGATGCGATATGGATGGTCCAGTATTATTGTTATTATAGCATGTCATTTATTCAAATTCTCGTTATAAAATACATGTATTATTACAGAAAACACAATAAAATATTATAAAATTTATACAGTAAAGCGGTAGATCACCGACCGCGAAGCTAGGCTCAAGCGGTTGGTAGCTAGGGCTTCCTGACGAGTGCCGCCTTTTGGATCTGGCCCTTGATTCAACTTCCTAGTTGTCTCTTCAGATGTTGATCGAGGCTCTTCGCTATTTCGACGTTAACTGAAACTACTATCGGGACGATGCTCGCTGAATCTGTATCCCACATGCTGACAACCTCGTTAGCCAAGTCAAGATATTTGATATTTGTTAGTTATATAATATGTTTTTATATAAGCCTGATATGTCTCACTGTTTTTTTATTATTAAATTGAAATCTTTCTTACAGTGGCAATGTGGTCATCGAAACCAAGTTCTTCGATGGAGACCTCCTCCTCACAACATCCCGTGTGAGACTGTTCTACGTGTAATGTTCTATACATATCCATTTAAATTGCATTTACTAGTCAACTTCGAAATGCATATTCTATACTCTCATCTGTAAGTAGAAATCGATGTTGTACCTACCTTTTCATTCTTTTGTTCAATTTCATAATACAATAGAATACAGCAGCAGTATTATATTTTTTTTTATAAGTTTATACTGTGTAAACTTTTATTTTTTATTTGTGGTAATTTTAAGTTTAACCATTATAATAATAAGAGGTGATAAAAATTTTAAAATTATATCTCAGCCTTACGTTTTGGCAAGACATATAAAATTTTAGGATTCAGGATACGTTTTTAGTAATGTATTTTTAAGTTTTAAATTAAAATATAGTTTTTAGAAAGGTGTTGAGGTGTTTATTCTGATCTATCCATAAAGTAATCTGTATTGCGTGGCATGGTTTCATTGTTTCACCGCGTGATCAAGAGATGGCGCCACTGGTTACGATAAAAGAGTTTCTCATAACCGCGTTGAGACTGCCATGCTATGTGCCCGGTGGTTAGTGAGTGGAAGGCAGATAAACTTTGTGAGCCTGTACGCAGATAAACAAATAAGTATTTACTTATTTAAAACATTTCACTAAAATGTTCTGACCCGAGCTCTCGATCAACGAAGTTATTTACAAGGCATTGATATTTCCGTTCGACATCTTGTGACCTTTTGACTCCAAGTCGTTATGTAGTTGCTGATATCCCGGCACAAATAAATTTGTATTTTCCTAATTTTATGAATGAGGTTTGATTGAGCGCCACGTCTTGATAAAGTATCGACCTTATTTCTCATTGGGCTTATGCTATACAATGTAGTGATTCATTTATATCATTTATAGTTAGATGATACGTTAAGCATTTAGCTGGGACGTTTATCTAGTTTGACAGCGCAGTCGTCACATTGATATTACATAAGTTTGCATGGATGTTTGTTACTTCATCGCAACAAAACTACTAAACGGATCGGGATGAAATTTTGCATAGATGTACTTCTAGCCCAGGAACAAAACAAATAGGATACATTTTAAACGAAACAAAACTGTTACGGTGTAAGTATTAAGTAATTGAAGAGAAGAGAAAATCAAAAACACCTTATTTCTTATTTGAAAATAATAAAAAGTATAAAATTTGACTTGTCTAAGAGCTTATTTTGTAAGCATAAAAAAAATTTAGTTTTTGAAATCTGAGTATAGGCACGTATAGGTATGCGCTTAGGGTGATTATGATTATCTCATAAATGAGTTCCCATGGTACTTATATATAAATAACCTTTAAACGTTTCCATAGAAACGACGCGTGCAAAACCGCGGACAGAAGCTAGCAGCGTAATAATGAATGAACGGTCGGCTACCTACTCGCATCCTGTATCAAGTACATTAATTGATATTCCGCTTCGTACACCATAAATAAGCGAATAGATATGTTTTATCAATAGATCGTGACTCGGACCGTATCTCATTAGAACGCTGACACGTTTAATGATATTACCATTAAGGAAATGAGGGTATAACGCGGGCAGGAAAAGCTCGCAACAGGCACGACACAGGAACTTTTTGTAAATTAAATGATTGGTAGCTAAAGTCACATCCTCTTTAGCGGGAAGGGGAGAGGTGGGTTTCTCGCTGCGGCCGCGAAGGAAGCGCTCCTATAGCTGTCGCGCACACACTCTTCGCATATAAATAATAGAAATTATGTGTATAATTAGGTAGTGCCGCGAATACTTGCAGAGTACTTGTCAAGAATCGTTAATCAGCCGTTCAACTTTACAAATGTACATATATACAATTTTAAAGAATAAATTAGATAGATATTTTTATTATACATAGAAACTATTAATCACACCCGGAAAAATATTTTCAGAAATTGTTCACATATTTATCCCAAGTCGGAAAACGAACCCGCAACCTCCTGCATCGCTGGCGGACCTTCACCCGCCTAGCCACATCATCGATCGTCGAAAAGCTAGTAATTATTAATAGGAAGACATTTTGATAAAATATTAGGCGCTTTTTGATAGGAAGGTCGGTGTTATCGGTTACATACAGCTATTACATACTGTAGGTACGTTTGTAGTACTTACTTAGGTAGCGATAGATAAGGTAACATACAAGCATACGATTGCTACTAAAGTAGGTACACATTGATTTCTTAGGTTGAGTTTCAATTTTTAAATATCTTAAAGAAAGGTTTATAATGTATGTATATCGAAAATCGTGCGAATCCGGGACGGGTCGTTAGTATATTATAAATACGAAAGTTTGGATGGGGTGGATGTTTGTTACTTCGTCACGCCGAAACTACTGAACGAATCGGGCTGAAATTATCATACAGGTAGTTCCGGGCCTAGAAATAAAATCTAGGCTACTTTTTATCCCATGAATCAGTTCCCATGGGATATAAATAAATTTGAAGTTTCTATGGAAACAATGCGTGCGAACTTGCGAAGTCGCGGGTAGAAACTAGTTATATATAAATTCATAATTTTTGCAGTAGGTAAGTAAAGTTGTATATTTTTTATCAAAAAAAAAATAGGTAGTTTGACGATGGATCTGCCGCTTTATTATCTAGCTAACCCTAGCTAGATAATAAAGCGACAATTATTCTGGATACCCATCCAGAATAATTATAAACTAACTAGCTACTGTCCGCGGTTTCGTACGCATTTTTTCGAAAAAAGTTGCCTATATATTATATTGATAGAAGAAGACGCGGGAGGGCGCAGCTAGTAATTTATGTTTTCAGAATTTTAAACCATGTTTTAAACACAATTTTCTAAGTCTTAGACATCGATATAATTGTACTAGGTACGTCTTGGATAATTTTCTACAATCGGATCACTTTAGCGCGGCCTTTCTATGTTAATTATAAGTATTATATTTATAACTAGCTGCGCCCCGCGGCTTCGCCCCCGATAAATCTATGTGTCAAGTCAAATGGTTAAAATGATAAAAAAAACATATCCTATGTTAGACTCCTGGTTCTAAGCTACCTCTCCACCAATTTTCAGCTAAATCGGTTCAGCCGTTCTTGAGTTATAAGTGTTGTAACAAACACGACTTTCTTTTATATATATAGACTAGCTGCGCCCCGCGGCTTCGCCCCCGTGGAAATCGATTTGTCAAATGGTTTTTTTAAATATCCTATGTTAGACTCCTGGTTCTAACCTACCTTCTCACCAATTTTCAGTCAAATCGGTTCAGCCGTTCTTGAGTTATAAGTGTTGTAACAAACACGACTTTCTTTTATATATATAGATATAAACTACAAGCACACAGATCCCTGGTACAATTGTAATTTTTAAGTTTCTAGTGTACATAGTTTCCTATTTAAAGTGCTAAATAAGGATGTTATATCTACATTATCTATCCTGGAATACCATAGCGCTACCTCTAACTGACTCTAGAGACATGTGTAGAGCGAACGGGCGACGACGCGCCGGATGTAGGTACCTACACCAAATGTGTGATATTTTAGGAATGTTGATTACACTCTTCCTGTTTCCGGTATGGCTCCACTACACCGCTTGATCTGCCGACTCGCTTCAATACATAACTGCTAATTAGTGATGAATAATTAATACTCTGTTGAGATACGTTTATTGAAAGTGATACGGTAGACTGCACTACATTGGTGATCATCACATCACTTTTGCCTTAGCCTAGCTGAAGACGAACGCTATTGCGCTCATTGGGGGAGGCCTATGTCCAGCAGTGGACTGCTATAGGCTGATGATGATGATGAAATCAGCCTATATTAGTCCACTGCTGGACATAGGCCTCCCCTAATGAGCGCCATAGCGCCCTGTCTTCAACTTGACGCATCCAGCATCTACCTGCAGTCTTTCGCAGGTGCTCATCCCACCTGGTCGGAGGGCGTCCTACACTACGTTTACCGAGTCGTGGTGTCCACTCAAGAACACGTTTGCCCCGGCGGTTGTCGACTATATAGCTACTTTCAGTCAATCAGTACTCTACCGAAAGTAATGTAGTTTTTTGGTGAAAAACTTGGGTGCAAAGTTTCCATCAGGTATCCTGCCTTGATGATGGTACGAAAAACTTCTAGTATATATTTAGGTAATTTGATGTTTTTAAATGTCCATGCGGTCGCATCGAAATACCTAAAGCAGTTTTGACATTTTCCTAAAAAGGCGGCTCTGTATCCTGCCTTGATGATGGTACGAAAAACTTCTAGTATATATTTAGGTAATTTGATGTTTTTAAATGTCCATGCGGTCGCATCGAAATACCTAAAGCAGTTTTGACATTTTCCTAAAAAGGCGGCTCTGTATCCTGCCTTGATGATGGTACGAAAAACTTCTAGTATATATTTAGGTAATTTGATGTTTTTAAATGTCCATGCGGTCGCATCGAAATACCTAAAGCAGTTTTGACATTTTCCTAAAAAGGCGGCTCATGTGGGTTGGACAAGATTATTTTTGACAAACCATAACACGATTTCTCTTAGCGGTCGTCCATCGAAAACCAGCCCATTCCATTGCATTCATACAGAAAAATTAAAACTCTGTCTGTATGTTTTGTGTGTTACTGTTCACGCATTTGATGGCTGAATAGATTTTGATGAAATTTTGAAAAAAAACCTTTTTTTTATGTGTTTTATATACACTCTGGAAGTGCTTTGTGCATAGTTTGATCAATGAAGGAACCTATTTCCTTATTGATTATCCTCTGCTTTTGTTCTTCGCTACATACCTAGTGCCTATTGTTAAATGTATTAGATACCTTTCTAATTTATTAGATGTTTATATTTATACGCGAAGTCTTTATAAGTTTCAAGCACTCGTAAAGATCTATTGTCTGAAATAAAACATTTTTATTTATTTTAATATATAGTTTCTGCCTGCGGCTTCGCTCGCGTTGTTCCATGGAAACGTTTTGAGGTTATTTCTACCCCATGGGAACTGAATCATCATGGGATTAAAAGCCTATGTTTTATTCCGGACCTGGAATTACCTGTATGCAAAATTTCCGTGGAAGAGTAACAAACATCCTTACAATCTTAACACACAATCTACACACACTAACATACAATCTTTTTCTTTTATAATATTAGTAGGATTTATCCTAGAAAAGCGCGCGCGCAGACAGGGGCAGAAGCTAGCTTCATTCGGAATTTGCAAATAAATAAATAAATAATGCTGGACAATCCACACAGCATCATCTAGCCCCAAGCTAAGCAGTGCTTGTGTTATAGGTAGGTACTAGATGACTGATATACTTTATACAATACATTACATAGATAGATATTATTACCAGATAGTAATATTACCTACAAGCCGTTTTTACGGCGTCTTCCAATCCAAACGCCCGGCTAACATAGGCCACAGGAAGCGTGGATTCGCCTGAACATCCCGAGCACAAGCTTCCATTCCTTCCATTACAGAATCATTAGACGTTCCGAATAGTACAGGATGTCTGCGTAAACTCACGCTGACCCCCCATTCCGACCTGATGAGTTCATCTACGGGCGGAGGTGGAAATTGTACAACTTCCCATTGTTTAGCTCCGCTATACTACCTACCTAGTACCTACCTACCGAGACGAGACAAGCGATGAGACTAAATATTGTAAGACCTCTGTGGTGCTGCGACGCTGGAGGTTGCGGGTTCGATTCCTGTCTCAGGACAAATGTTTGTACGATCTGTAGATATTTGTTTCGGGTGTTCTGGCTATTTTCTATGTAGTTATAATAAAAATATATCGCATTTATGTATATCAGTTACCTATCTAGTACCCATAACACAATCTCTGCTTAGTTTGGGGCTAGATAATGCTGTGTGAATGGTCCAGCATTAATTTTATTTATCACTATATAGCTAATACATAGTATAAAACAAAGTCGCTTCCCGCTGTCGTCTTTCCCTATGTCTGTATATCTTTAAAACTAAGCAACGGACTTTGATGCGGTTTTTAAATTATAAATTTTCCTGTGTCAAATATTTAAAAAATATTTGACACAGATTTCCACACGGGCGATGCCGCGGGACGCAGCTATACTCCGATTTGAAATCCAAGATTTTTTTTGTCAACAAAGACATTTTTGAATGAAATCTAAACAAAAATTTATAATAATAACAGAAAACGAGTATCAGCAAGGTCATCACGAAAAATTAAAACACAAACTTCAACAATGCATAATCTTACATGTGCAGTGAAAAATGTTTAAATTTGAATTCGAAAACGAACCAGAGTTCAATTCAATTATGAACGAAAGCTTTATAAACCGAAAATTGTTTCGAGCTTCTGTGATTTGCTATGATGATACCAATGCCGGTCACTATTTCACACGAATATTCCTTGAGTATTAATTGTAACCCATTTGTATACAACAAATATCCAGGATTTTGAATCGGAGTATAGTTATGTATCTAGTACCCATACACACAAGCTCTGCTTGCCTAGCTTGGGGCTAGTCAATGCTGAATTTCAGTATTATTTATTAATTTGTATGAAATGAAAGAAGGTCTGACTGTCACCTCAGATAATTAATCAGAGAGCCTGGCTGGTTAACTGCCCGATACTCCCGGTATAGTCACGCCCCGGGTCAGCGATCCCTTTACGTCACAGCTCTACCACGTCATTGAATATGCTCCATAATGTTCGCCCGGTCACATATTATTTGCTAACGTGTGCTCATCCGATTATTGAAACTAGACTGGCTGACTGATTCACTCAATATTCTTTTTGCAATCATTTTGTACAGAAGTGCTTCAAACATCATAGTTCATTTATTAATTGCATCATCATTATTATGGTACTACATACAATTCGTCAGAACTTACTGACTTAGCTATAAGAGAGTACAAACACTATGTACCCATTAAGTGTGTTGCAATGGGAGATGCCTAGATAATCTTTATAATACGAATTATAACAATATGTAGGGAAAATATCACATAATTTATACAACATTTTAATTACAAGTCACCAAAAGTATCACTTAAAAATTCATTTGGTTTACTTTTGGTTACTGCAATTATTGGTTATGTGTCTATTTACTTTACTTCATTGTCATGTGAAACGACCAGGAGATGCTTATTTCATAATACCATATGCAGGGTTTGTATTGTACGGGTCGACTTTGTGCTTATGTGACTCTGTAGAGTTTAAAGTGTCTAAGTATCTGGGAGGAGGTTACCTATCACACAAATCATAAAGGCCCACTGCCGTGGACTCTAAAATAACTGTAACAACAGCAATTGTTTAACTTACTTACGTGAAAAAATAAAAACATGTGAGTTTGAAAACATTAGTAACGGTCGGTACCATCTACCACCGAGTTCTCGTCTTTCTTCCTGACTCAGTTTAAACTACGACTGTTAGTTATGTTAGCTACTCCTGGTAAAAATAAAGAAAACCTTTTGAACCCGATGACCGAGAAGTAGACACTGCGGTTGTCGTGACTTCCCAGCCTGGAGCGTGGTGCATTCAACCGTTTCGGAGGGTAGCTGAAAAAACTGCCCGCTTGAACGACTTGACTGTCACTACTCGACCACAAATCTTTTCTTGTGTTAGGTACGAGTAGTAGATGCTTTTTGTGGTATTTGAAGGAATAGAGCCTATACGCCTAGCGCGCGATGTCAAGTTTAGGTAATTAGAACGCACACAGAAGCGAGCGTGACATTAGTGTGAGTAGCGCTGGCGCTTTCTATTAATGCTACAAGTACAGTCAAAACTTACCCATTTTGATCCATTCGAGTGAAATTATTATAGCAATTAGTTCATTTAAATGTAAACTACGAGTAGGTACAAATAAAATACTTGGTTACGGATAAAGTCGAATTTATTTTACATTTTATTTTAAATGTTTTTATTTTTAGATTAATATGTCGTGATTCTCAGCGGCATGGACCTAGACTTTCGTGGGTCTACAATTTCGGGGAGCAGACACTTATTGTAATAATTTATTAGTCTGGTTTCCATCTGGTTACGCCAAAATTCATCGTCTCGCGTGATTATTTTAATTTTCAAGGAAAATTCGTTACCAGTCCAGATAGCCAACAAACATAAATTTTTCTTCGAGATGTGTAACTGTCCTTGAATTTGATAAAACCACTCGTGTCGACGTCTCTCGACATGTCATCATCTCTCGTGTCGAGCATCGTGGAGCTCCGAAAAAAAAGGTCCAAAATAGGTAAATTTTTGGTTTTTCCGGGGGGCAAAATTTTTCATGCATTCAAAATTACTTGTTATTGTTACCCTTATACAAAAAAGTAAGCAATATGGCTCTGCGTAGGAGCCCCCACACTGAGGGGGTTCTGGGGGGCAGGGAGGGCAAAATTTTCTATGCATTCAAAATCACTTGTCTCCCTCGATACAACCCCCATAAAAAAATTCAGCAATGTGGCTCCATGTAGGAGCCCCCCACTGGGGGGGGTCTTGGGGGGGGGGGCAAATCTCAAAGAGTCGGAATTTTCCCCAGGAGACTTTTAGATCGTATAGGGGATACGATTCCGTAAAAAAAAAACATACCCATCCACCATCAAGGAGAACAATTATGTCAGTGAGTAAGTGGTGATTTAGCTTTATATATTTATAAATATAAATAAAAAAGAACATAAAAAAAATATAATGTATAGTTAAAATATACATATTAACAGTTTATTCCATGTAAAATGTTAAGAAAGATAAGCCGTAGGTTGAAGCTAGTAAGTATAACATTATTAATAACGTGAAGGTACCAACCTTTTTGCTCTTGCAATTTCTATGTTTGCTGCATTTTTACGCTTTCGTTTTTTGCCTATAAATAGCTTATTTTTATTTCCCATTACGTCTGAAATATGAAATGTTACAATATAACTACATTCTAAAAATATGTTTGCCATCAAAAATAATCATAAAATATTTTACTTACCAAAGTACCAAAATTTTTTAGATGCGCTATATGTCCGCTCGCCCTATACACACAACAAAAGTCAACTCAGGTTAGTCAGAGCGCCGAGCGACGTGACCACACTCTAGAAAGCCTCGCGGCGGACTGATTTGAAATTCAAATCAGTCCGCCGCGAGGCTTTCTGCGCGAAAATCGATTCAAATTTTGAATCGATTTTCGCGCAGCGTTTTATAGTAGTTTTAAAATATTTATAGAAAAATAATAGCAACAAAATCATAAAATTTTTAAATGTATGATTCTAAAAAAGATGCTCCACTTTATTGGTAGGCTATTATTATATTAAAATAAATAAGGTATATCGGTAAAAACATCATTTAAAAATGTGAAATATTCGTAATATTTCACATTTTTTGAATTTTAATTTCTCATAGTAGGATACCAAAACCAAACATCTTTCTAATTAACTTTTTAGCCAAGGATCTCATCAGTAGGTTATATTTTTTTTCTTAATTAGATATGTCAGTATTTTCTATTATTTTGAGCTTCGAAACTGATGCTGAAAGGGAAATTATGAAAACCTCTCACAAGTTGTCTTGATAGAACGCGCACATATTATATTAATCGAAATATTTTATAGTCAAACTATTTTGACAATAAAATTTCCTAAAATCGTTAGTAAATAACATATACTATAAGATAAGTGGTTCATGATATAAACGGGTTTGAAACGTACTGTTTCTGCGCATTTTAGGAATAAACGCTCTTAAATGCAGAACTTTTTGGTGATCTAACAATCAAAATAAATGTTAAACCGAAAACGCAAAGAATCCACCAATTTACCAATCGGCCCATAAAATCTTATATTAAGTCTTTGTACTTCAAATGACCTCCATAAAATAAAACGTGTAAGTAATAAAGATCGAGCTGAACAACATCGAGAGATGTATTTGGTTCGCTCAAGGATCTGGTGCCGCTTGCATTCTGATCAGCCATCCTTTAAAGGCCTGCGTTACATCATTATTTGATTTAAGGAGGTAGGAGCCGATGGATTTGAAATATGAAATCGGTTATCGCCGTTAATTATCGATTCATCGTAAGTGCTCCGCCATCTTGGATGTAAGTGAGCGGCCATGTTTGATGCGCGGCTTCCGGCGCGCGCGTGTCTACGCATGCTAATGTTCTTGCTTGCGCTTGCGCAGCCCTGTGTCCTGTTTGCCTAGGTTGCTATTGCTGCCACTGTCACACACCGTCAAAAGGTATAGCAAGCAGTTATGCAATTCACTAGTTAACTGCGTCTATCCATTATCAACTATTCTATTGACTTAGTTAGTCAAAAAATACTAAATTTCAACAAAGTTCTATCACTCTATTTGCTTTTTAATCTTTGTTCATAAAAGTACTGTAACCTACTAAGTACCTACCGTACCTACGTAGTGTAAGTTTTTAGTTATTACGGCCATTTGCCGCATGTGCTTACCACTTGTATTGAATATCTGTGCATATTTTGTAAGTCACTTAGTGGGTCAATATCTAATAAGAAACAATTCAAAAAAGGTTCAACCATTTTCGTAAGTCTACCTTCCGGATGTTGATGATTTAGAGTTTAGAGCTCCTGTTATATATCCGTGTATATATCCACCTTCCTACATACAGAAGGCCAGCATAGGGATTGTTCTCTAGGGTAGAGTACCTAAGTATATGATTGTATCAGCCTATGTAATAGACGTTTTGACGTAGCATAATTATTTGAAATTCGTCCCTTCAATAATTTACTCAGTGTAGGTACGATTCTATGTAATTTTTTACTCTAGGTAACTACTCTACCATTTATTATTGTAGATTGTAGAGTATGCTAGGCTACTAGGTATACTCCGATTAAAAAACTTGTATATTTTTTGTTTCAAAGGGGTTACAAAACCCACACAGTATTTAACGGGTTGTTGTACATTTGCCACAAAGTAAATTCGTCACATTTTTGTAAACTCCATACATTGAAAGTAAATTCGTCACATGCATAAAAAATATGTGTAAATTCGTCATCGGTAAGTAAAGTTCATCATAAAGTAGGGTTAGCAAGTAAAGTGAATGGTGTTTAGCGCTCGCAATGAATCAAAGGTTTTACCTATTGCCAAAACTAATTATGAATTAACAGGTATTACTTATTTAATTTTTTTTTTTTTGTATTTATTTAAATGTAAGTTTAAATGCAAAAATGTGATTATTACTGTGATTTAATTATATATTTATTTTTTATATAGTTGGAATGTTATGGGCAAATCAGCCACAAAATCGTGTTATTAACGAAAATGTAAGGTTTTAAAAAATTAGATAATTACCTTGTATTGTTTTATTTTTAAATTTTCTTATATATTTGCGTTGTTATTGGCAAATCAGCCACTTCTCAACTGTTATGAAAGGTAAAATTTTCAAAATCCTGATCATTAAAAATTAATATCGTATTATATGGAATTTTATTTAACCCTATCTATGAGTGTGAAAACATTTGTTTTTTTCTATTCTACTTATTGTTTGATTTTTCTGCTCTCTCTACGGAAAAATCTATGTGACGAACTTACAACAACCAAAAATAATAAAACAGAAGTGTGGCGAACTTACACATACTTTTTTTCGTGACGAATTTACTTTGTGGCAAATGTACAACAACCCTATTTATAGACATTTGTGTCATAGAAGCAAACACGAAACAATTTTTGGTTACAGCTTTATTTTATCATTCACTCTAATTGATATCTCGTGCGTTTTCAAATTCTTCGCTGCACATATTGTGATAATATGCGTTGTTATACATAGTTTTTGTGATCACCGTGCTGTTACCTTGTTGTTTTCTGTTTTTATTAAGTTTTCATTAAGAAATGTCTTAGTTGACATATTATATCTTGGATTCTAAATCGGAGTAGGTCCTATACTCTGATTTAAAACCCAAGATTCTATAGGTACCACCTAGAAATGTAAGTCAAGAATGATGAGAGACAGGCCGGCTAGCGACTGCGCGCGCGCACAAACTCATAACTCATCCTGCGAGATAAGGCCTCTCATTCAAAGCCAACGGCATCACTTTCACATATATACGCACACAAGAGTAGGGATGTAACGGAGGTGGTTTTATCGAAACCGAAGTCGGATCCGGAGGTTTCAAATTTGGTTTGTCGGAGTCGGAACCGAAGTCGGAGTCGGAGGCGGAGGCGGAGGTGGAGGTGGAAGAAAGAAGGGCAGGTCTGATAAAATAAAATATTATAAACATTAATCAACCCCTTTAATGTCTAATTTCTTAGTAAATCATTTACAAACACACGTACATAATCATTTCATATCATTAGCATAATTAAGGTATATACATATATATTATATTGTACACTTTTATGTAATAATTATGACAATAAAGAAATCTGAATCTGAATCTTTCAGACATGTATAGGAGTTAGGTACTTAAATTAAATAATATGGAGTGACGACAACAGAAGCAGATTATTCTTAATAAATAAATAAAATTGGACGGAGACAAAGCTGCAAAGCTTATTTGTCTCCGTCCAATTTTATTTATTTATTAAGAATAATCTGCTTTCTCCAGCATTATTTATCTCTCCATCAAAATTTTCCACTGCACCTGGGATCAGTGTTGCTAAGTTAGTGGATTTTCCACTAGATCTGGTGGTTTCAACCTTCCATTTAGTTGGCAAATATTGGTTTTAGTTGCTAGTGGATTTTCCTAGTGGCTTATATTGTTTTAGTTACTGGTAAGGTGCGACAGTTACCACTAGTACGATTTACATTAATACTCTAGATAAGAAAGAACGATTGAAACAACTGTACCTATTTCTTTCTGCTGTGTAGACAACACAACGAACAAGTGGTGGTTTTCGGGGATTCCCCGCAAATAATTTGTTAGTTTCTTGAATAATCTAGATTATGGACTTTATTTGTATGTCAACAGAGTTTAGTATGATTTTATTCAAAAGGTTTGTTTATGATTTTTCACTATGCGTACATAAATAGAACGGAACGGGACGAACAGTACTGTTGGAATCGGCCGTAAACTCGGTATGGAGTGGTATCGGATAACTTCTAGTAAATTATCAAATATGCCCAAACCACAGTACGCCCAAAAATTCCACGATTGTTGGTTACGTGACCCAGAATTAAAGGACTGGTTACAAGAGGTCGAAAGCACTGCTGGTGCAGTAGCTAAGTGCAAACTATGTAGTTCACTTTCAGGGAATCATTACGTAGATTTGAAGAATCATGGATTAGGTATCTATAAAGCACTTGCAAAATGCAAAGGTACGTAACTAATTCTGGTAGTTTATACAGCCTAGATTTGTGCGGAAAATATGGAATGTGCATGCGACTTCAGGCCAAATATTTTACTGGGTACCTAATAAAACCTCTGTATCGCAGCGGGTGAAGGTCCGCCTGCGACGCAGGAGGTTGCGGATTCCCGTCTCGGGACAAATGTTTCTACCATCTGCAGATAATTGTTTAAGGTTTTCTGGGTGTTTTCTACGTATAATAAAAAATATCTACCTAGATCTGTGTACCTCTAGTAAAGAAAATTATTGCTGTTTTGATTAAAAATCGTTTAAAGAGAACAAAATATAAATAAATAAAATCAGATCCTCTGTAAAAAAAGTAACGCCAAGTAGGTAGCTATACGCGTTCAACATTTACCACAATATGTACAATGTTTGAACATGTAGGTAGTACCTACACAGTGTAAGTAATAAAGATCGAGCTGAACAACATCGAGAGATGTATTTGGTTCGCTCAAGGATCTGGTGCCGCTTGCATTCTGATCAGCCATCCTTTAAAGGCCTGCGTTACATCATTATTTGATTTAAGGAGGTAGGAGCCGATGGATTTGAAATATGAAATCGGTTATCGCCGTTAATTATCGATTCATCGTAAGTGCTCCGCCATCTTGGATGTAAGTGAGCGGCCATGTTTGATGCGCGGCTTCCGGCGCGCGCGTGTCTACGCATGCTAATGTTCTTGCTTGCGCTTGCGCAGCCCTGTGTCCTGTTTGCCTAGGTTGCTATTGCTGCCACTGTCACACACCGTCAAAAGGTATAGCAGTTATGCAATTCACTAGTTAACTGCGTCTATCCATTATCAACTATTCTATTGACTTAGTTAGTCAAAAAATACTAAATTTCAACAAAGTTCTATCACTCTATTTGCTTTTTAATCTTTGTTCATAAAAGTACTGTAACCTACTAAGTACCTACCGTACCTACGTAGTGTAAGTTTTTAGTTATTACGGCCATTTGCCGCATGTGCTTACCACTTGTATTGAATATCTGTGCATATTTTGTAAGTCACTTAGTGGGTCAATATCTAATAAGAAACAATTCAAAAAAGGTTCAACCATTTTCGTAAGTCTACCTTCCGGATGTTGATGATTTAGAGTTTAGAGCTCCTGTTATATATCCGTGTATATATCCACCTTCCTACATACAGAAGGCCAGCATAGGGATTGTTCTCTAGGGTAGAGTACCTAAGTATATGATTGTATCAGCCTATGTAATAGACGTTTTGACGTAGCATAATTATTTGAAATTCGTCCCTTCAATAATTTACTCAGTGTAGGTACGATTCTATGTAATTTTTTACTCTAGGTAACTACTCTACCATTTATTATTGTAGATTGTAGAGTATGCTAGGCTACTAGGTATACTCCGATTAAAAAACTTGTATATTTTTTGTTTCAAAGGGGTTACAAAACCCACACAGTATTTAACGGGTTGTTGTACATTTGCCACAAAGTAAATTCGTCACATTTTTGTAAACTCCATACATTGAAAGTAAATTCGTCACATGCATAAAAAATATGTGTAAATTCGTCATCGGTAAGTAAAGTTCATCATAAAGTAGGGTTAGCAAGTAAAGTGAATGGTGTTTAGCGCTCGCAATGAATCAAAGGTTTTACCTATTGCCAAAACTAATTATGAATTAACAGGTATTACTTATTTAAATTTTTTTTTTTTGTATTTGTTTAAATGTAAGTTTAAATGCAAAAATGTGATTATTACTGTGATTTAATTATATATTTATTTTTTATATAGTTGGAATGTTATGGGCAAATCAGCCACAAAATCGTGTTATTAACGAAAATGTAAGGTTTTAAAAAATTAGATAATTACCTTGTATTGTTTTATTTTTAAATTTTCTTATATATTTGCGTTGTTATTGGCAAATCAGCCACTTCTCAACTGTTATGAAAGGTAAAATTTTCAAAATCCTGATCATTAAAAATTAATATCGTATTATATGGAATTTTATTTAACCCTATCTATGAGTGTGAAAACATTTGTTTTTTTCTATTCTACTTATTGTTTGATTTTTCTGCTCTCTCTACGGAAAAATCTATGTGACGAACTTACAACAACCAAAAATAATAAAACAGAAGTGTGGCGAACTTACACATACTTTTTTTCGTGACGAATTTACTTTGTGGCAAATGTACAACAACCCTATTTATAGACATTTGTGTCATAGAAGCAAACACGAAACAATTTTTGGTTACAGCTTTATTTTATCATTCACTCTAATTGATATCTCGTGCGTTTTCAAATTCTTCGCTGCACATATTGTGATAATATGCGTTGTTATACATAGTTTTTGTGATCACCGTGCTGTTACCTTGTTGTTTTCTGTTTTTATTAAGTTTTCATTAAGAAATGTCTTAGTTGACATATTATATCTTGGATTCTAAATCGGAGTAGGTCCTATACTCTGATTTAAAACCCAAGATTCTATAGGTACCACCTAGAAATGTAAGTCAAGAATGATGAGAGACAGGCCGGCTAGCGACTGCGCGCGCGCACAAACTCATAACTCATCCTGCGAGATAAGGCCTCTCATTCAAAGCCAACGGCATCACTTTCACATATATACGCACACAAGAGTAGGGATGTAACGGAGGTGGTTTTATCGAAACCGAAGTCGGATCCGGAGGTTTCAAATTTGGTTTGTCGGAGTCGGAACCGAAGTCGGAGTCGGAGGCGGAGGCGGAGGTGGAGGTGGAAGAAAGAAGGGCAGGTCTGATAAAATAAAATATTATAAACATTAATCAACCCCTTTAATGTCTAATTTCTTAGTAAATCATTTACAAACACACGTACATAATCATTTCATATCATTAGCATAATTAAGGTATATACATATATATTATATTGTACACTTTTATGTAATAATTATGACAATAAAGAAATCTGAATCTGAATCTTTCAGACATGTATAGGAGTTAGGTACTTAAATTAAATAATATGGAGTGACGACAACAGAAGCAGATTATTCTTAATAAATAAATAAAATTGGATGGAGACAAAGCTGCAAAGCTTATTTGTCTCCGTCCAATTTTATTTATTTATTAAGAATAATCTGCTTTCTCCAGCATTATTTATCTCTCCATCAAAATTTTCCACTGCACCTGGGATCAGTGTTGCTAAGTTAGTGGATTTTCCACTAGATCTGGTGGTTTCAACCTTCCATTTAGTTGGCAAATATTGGTTTTAGTTGCTAGTGGATTTTCCTAGTGGCTTATATTGTTTTAGTTACTGGTAAGGTGCGACAGTTACCACTAGTACGATTTACATTAATACTCTAGATAAGAAAGAACGATTGAAACAACTGTACCTATTTCTTTCTGCTGTGTAGACAACACAACGAACAAGTGGTGGTTTTCGGGGATTCCCCGCAAATAATTTGTTAGTTTCTTGAATAATCTAGATTATGGACTTTATTTGTATGTCAACAGAGTTTAGTATGATTTTATTCAAAAGGTTTGTTTATGATTTTTCACTATGCGTACATAAATAGAACGGAACGGGACGAACAGTACTGTTGGAATCGGCCGTAAACTCGGTATGGAGTGGTATCGGATAACTTCTAGTAAATTATCAAATATGCCCAAACCACAGTACGCCCAAAAATTCCACGATTGTTGGTTACGTGACCCAGAATTAAAGGACTGGTTACAAGAGGTCGAAAGCACTGCTGGTGCAGTAGCTAAGTGCAAACTATGTAGTTCACTTTCAGGGAATCATTACGTAGATTTGAAGAATCATGGATTAGGTATCTATAAAGCACTTGCAAAATGCAAAGGTACGTAACTAATTCTGGTAGTTTATACAGCCTAGATTTGTGCGGAAAATATGGAATGTGCATGCGACTTCAGGCCAAATATTTTACTGGGTACCTAATAAAACCTCTGTATCGCAGCGGGTGAAGGTCCGCCTGCGACGCAGGAGGTTGCGGATTCCCGTCTCGGGACAAATGTTTCTACCATCTGCAGATAATTGTTTAAGGTTTTCTGGGTGTTTTCTACGTATAATAAAAAATATCTACCTAGATCTGTGTACCTCTAGTAAAGAAAATTATTGCTGTTTTGATTAAAAATCGTTTAAAGAGAACAAAATATAAATAAATAAAATCAGATCCTCTGTAAAAAAAGTAACGCCAAGTAGGTAGCTATACGCGTTCAACATTTACCACAATATGTACAATGTTTGAACATGTAGGTAGTACCTACACGTTAGTGTGCTGTATGTTAATGTACCAAGTACGTACCTTACCTACTTAAAGCGAGACAATACCGTGTCTCTGGATGGTTTAGTGGTTTTCTGGTGGTTTAAGACTTAGTGGATTTCTGGTGGGACGCGTGGCCACATTTGGTGGGTTCGTAAAAATAAAGTTGGCAACACTGTCTGGGATATGCGTTGTTTTGTTGAAGTTTGTGTTTTACATTTTAGTGATTACATTGACGTTACCTTGTTGTTTTCAGTTATTGAAATTAGTTTATTTCAGTCTTTTCATAAATGTCTTGGATTTTTAGTATACGTTTTTTACTTTCTGCTTTAGCATATTTTTATTTCCAGAAGTTTCCTGGAATCGTAGTCGTATTTTTAGCACGAATTGTTTTGCTAACTAACCCTTTGTTTCGTCCATTGTAACGTTTTTTATTCGTGCTTTGTTCCTATCCCGCATGGGGCCATTGAGGCCATAAAGGAAATGACATGTGGTTCCCAAAATCTGCCGGAGAAAGTTTAGTATGGACATTCTGCTTTGTCCACAAATTAAAACATGTTCCTTTTTGCTGTTTGTGTTGATAGTACTTGTTTGCTTAGGTGTGTTTAAGTGTAGGGTAATAATTTAATGAGGTACTAGGTGGGCACCCAAACTTTTAGGGGTGCTTCAGTTAAGTTTTATTTCTTCTTATTCGGTCTTTCACATGCAATCTTGTTTGTGTCGGATAAATCATAATCTCAAAAGTATAATTATGACACATATGTGCTATTTTGTGCTTTTTGCTTGTTTTTTTCGGCAAAACCAGTGTTTAAGCATTAAATTATTAAGTACCAAAAAATTATGTAAATCCTTAAAAAATTCTAAACAAATATAATAATGTAAGAATACCTATACGTTAAAGAACACGAATATGAAGAAAAATGTCTCTATTTTTTCAAAATAATAAAAATAGTATAATTGTACCTATTCAAAAAATCTTCTCAGGGTCGAGAATCACTCTCTTTCGGCTTAGATAGAATATAATATTTATTTATAAAGGTGTTCATAACAATGTTGCACCATTAAACTACCATGGCTTTGTTGTACAGAAGAAGAAATAAATTTTATTTTGAACTACAACCAATCACACAGTTAGACAAGAACTTAAAACTATAATTATAGTATTGTAGTACCTACACACATGTTTGGTGGTACCTTTATTTGTTTGTGGGATATTCGAATTTTTTGTAGAAATAAACTTGTACATAACACGTTCGAGTCGGGAGAAAAAAAATCCTAATATAGCAATATAGGTAGATTATGCACAAGCAGGATTGGAAAACACTTTTTTTTTATTTTATAAAACAAACCGTTCAAAATGTTTAAAACAGGTTCAGTAGTTTTTCATGATTTTTAATCAAACAAAATAATTTAAAAAATTAAGTAAAATTAAAAAAAAAAACTGTTATAATAATTTTTGAGCTGTCTTGATATCTCCATGTCGTTTACTAAACAAAATATTAAGGGCCAGTTTTTTAAACACTGTTTTAAACGAGTGCTTTAAACACTTTGCTTTAAATAAGCCAACCCTGTCCACAAGAGCTGCCCGTCCGGCTGGCAGCACACCTGCCACATTCCGAGCGCAGGGCTTCGAACACCCCAATCGGAGCCCTGCGTTCAACCTGACCACACGAACAAAAAATATATCGCTTGAGCTTCAATGTATTAGCCCCTTACTCTACGTACAATGTTCTATAGACACAATACCTCTAATAATATCTCTTATGACTATATACCTTGTATATCTCTCATATATCTCTTATAAACACATATCTCTTATGTGTCTGGTTTCTTTTTCACTTCTTCCACAAGTGGACAAAAAATAGAAGAGAACAAAACCCTAACTTTGAAGTTTTTCAGGCGAATACCAATCCCTCATTAATATGTATAAGTGATCGTTGATATAAATGTTTATGAAACCAGTATTCAATTTCTATACAAGTGCATAAGAATAATCCAAATCGGTAAATGAAGGAGAAATCGACGAACACACATAAAAAAAAAATACATACAGTCGAAGATAGAACCTTCGTCTTTTTTCGAACTCGGTTAAAAATTTGTTAAATATGTGGGTATTTATTTATCAATCAAAAGGCAGAAGTTTTCATTGCCAAGGTGGCTGAAGGCTAAAATAAATCTTAAAACTGTAGGTACTATGGTAAAAGTTTTCATGCTGTTATTGCATCTAGATAGGCACCTACCTCAGTTATGTACAGAGATTGGTGGTGCGTGGGTCCGGTAGCTTTTGCAAGGTGTCCGCATAATCTACATCAACCTTAAACCATTTATTTTTAAAATAGCTATTGCAAAGTAAAAACGTAATTAGCTAATTTTATCTTATTTGCCCGGCTTCACACCGGAGCAGTGTTTCCCTTAGCGGGGGAGCAAGGGGGAGGCTTTGTTTGAGCGCACGCGCTGCCAAGGTAAGCCAACAGTGCGCAGGCGCAGGCACATACATAAACCTCCTGCGCAAATGTGTCTCAAACTTTAGAACGTTTACGTATACCAAATTTCCAAATAAAATCCTTTTCTACTATATTTTAACACTTTGAGTGCTGAAATCACACGGTATGTGTTTTCTACAAGTGACTAATATGCGTAAATCCACACTAGCGCAGCGGCTGAGAAAATACAGATCTTTGTGACTCAGCACAGCCGTAATATTTTTCGAACGAAACGCATGTGCGGCGCAACACAACCGCTGTGTAGAGCGGCAGCACGAATTTTTTAGGATAAAAAAAAAGATCGCAGTCGTCGAAAAAAAATCGCAGTCAACGTGTTAAAGGCGAAAGTTTGTGCCGTTTTGTAAAGATTTTCAACCATTTAATCATGGATTTTTATAGGTACCTAATCATTGACAACACTGTAAAAAAACACATTTGATGTTGCGATGTTGGTACTAAGTGTAATTAAAATCTCAAAGTGGTTTCAATCTAATTACTTACCGTGTTATTTTGTGTTAACAGTGGTGTTCGCATTTTAACATTTTTAAACCAATGAATCGTGAAAAGTTAAAAAGCCAATGAATCGTGATTATTAAGCAGCTACACGAGTCGAAAGTTTAAGCACCATTGACTCGTCTGCCCAAGCTCAAGTAGTTCCTTCAACACAAGAACGCACAAGTTTGCGTTTCACGTTATATAACCGGGGGTTCGACGCCCGAGATGCAACCTTAAAGGTCGACCCTGGCGGCGGCGGCGCGGCCTCCAGGTTACTTACACTTGCAGCTTGTACAGAAAACAATTAATTAAACCTCTATTTCTATCATAAAAATCAACCAACCTCCTCGTACCAAAACAATCTATTTAATGTTTTATGTACTAGCTGCGTCCCGCGGAAATCTATGTGTCAAATGATTCATAAATCTTCCTCTTTAATCATTTGTCTATTAAAAAAATCGCATCAAAATCTGTAGCGTAGTTTTACAGATCTAAGCGACTTGGTTTCAGACTATAGACAGACTTAGATTGTCTTTTTATGAAGTCTAGCTCCATTTAGGGTGGTACGAATTAGATCCACCTAACCAAAAATTCCTGGCATTGAGTTAATGATCGACCTTGTATAAAACAATTTCCACCTATTGTTTGCCAAATAGAGGAGTTTTTGTGCTGCAAAAATACGATTGTTCCAAGTATAATGGGTATGTAAAATTTTATGGGTGTCTCATTTAAGTAACAATGAGCCAAGCAGACCCTGCCTTCTTGTGCTTGGGTCTGCGCACGGAAATAAGCAGTATGCCAAGCAATAAGGGCCGGGATGAAACGACAAAGCTCGCTAATAACTTTCAAACTACCTACCCTACTTCCTTCCGGACCTTTTCATAAAGATTTGAATGGCGGTTTTGTTTGCCTGGTCTGACACAAAATAATTTACAATAACTATAGAATACTAATAATAATACTAATAACATGTGCTACTTTATAACATTTTGGTCGACACAAAGCTCCGTTTTTGGTAACAACACCGTAACGGAAGGAAGTGCAATCGAGCTGTAAAAGGGATCGCCCGCGCTGCGCCGCCACCGCCGCGCCGCCGCCGCCGCCGCGCCGCGCGACGTCGCGCCATGCCGCGCCGTGTGCGCTATGAATAGAATTTCGCTATGCGTGTCTTCGGCGTGATTTTGCAGCTGAGTGTTCACCGGTCGGTTCTTAGGTTTGAGCGAAATGGAAACAAATTCGTGATCGTCAGTTTGATTCGGGGCTTAGCAAGCAGGAGTGTGTCGGCGGAGGCGGCGGGGAGCGGGCGGCTTCCGGCGCGGGCGGCGCAGCGTGGGAACGAGCGCACCCACCTACCTACCAGCTCCTCAGATTAAAACGGCCGGTACTTCATTAATTTGATTAAGTTAAGATCCGTATACTCTCTTGATTTCAAGACAGGAAGATCCGGTAAGTATAAGTAATAGTACCAAGTACTAACTAATTAGAAAAGTTAACAACGATAACGACATCCTCTAATAGATTTTATAAATCATAGACGAAGCTATTTGTAGCCATTGCTCTACCGGTTAGTCAGAGCATAAAATCATTGATACAAAAATTTCTTAAAATATCGAGCTAGATGCGTAAGTTTGTAAACAAGGTTCCTCATCGGATCGTCAGAATTTATAAATTTGACGCGGTGCCTACCTGCCATGCCATTGTGTTCTGAGAGTCTGAAAGTAAGAGCAGAGCTCTGCCTGCGTCATTTTTTATTCGCAGAAGTGGCTCACCCTTTGTTCTGTGTCGGGGCGTCGTCGTTACAAGATGGCAGCCCACCTGTCCTGTCCTGACAGATGCTCCCATTGAAGACAAGCCGAGCTCGAGCTCTATCAATCGCACTTCATCCGGGATGGGCCCATTCATGGGACGTTTTAATTTAAAATTTCGTGCTTATTGAACCACAAGTCTAAATTTAAAAAATCTGATATTTGAGATTAATTAAAGTGGCCAGTTCGACAAAACGACATAATTAATAAAAATATTCCAAATAGAAATAAATTCGTGGACGTAGGAGGATACCTACGTAGGAGCACAATGTTGCTTATCATTAAATCCGATTCAAGCTGCCATTCATAACACCGCTTATCAATTTCTAAGTAGCTAACGGTCCCATTCATTATTTTTAATATTGTTAATAATGCGCTCAATAATGGCTCCATTCTCCGCTCGTATCTCGATCTCCAGTGATCGACAACGGTACTGCCCACCTGCACCATCTGCCTTTATCTCAATGTGTCCCATCGTCCCACGAAATACCTACCTTCACGGCTGATACTTAATAGTAACTAGCTGCGCCCCGCGGCTTCGCCCGCGTGGAAATCTATGTGTTAAATAGTTTATAAACCTTCCTCTTGAATCACACTATCTATTATTTGACGACCGATGTGGCGCGGTGGGCGAAGGTCCGCCTGCGACGCAGAAGGTTGCGGGTTCGATTCCCGCCTCGGAACAATTGTGTGTAAGATCTGCAGATATTTGTTCCGGGTGTTCTGGTCGTTTTCTATGTTTATGTAGTGATAATAATTTCTTTTAAAAAGGACATGAATATTGATTTAATACAAGGTTGTTATACTCCCGACTTCCCGAGCGTAGCAGCGGAAGATGACAAGCCGAGTTATAAAGGTTTGTTTCGGCCCGAGTGTAAGTCTCTACACACTATCGGTTCCATCCAAAAGGCCCAGCTGCCCTTTCTTTAGGACTTGGGAAATAATTTAATATGCTGGACACATCATCATTTAGCCGCAAGCTAAGCAGAGCTTGTGCTATGGGTACTAGATGACTGATTTACCTAATACAATAGATTACATAGGTACGTATATGTTTATATTTAAATAGATCACGACCAGAACACTCGGAACAAATATCTGCAGATCGTACACACAATTGTCTCGAGGCGGAAATCATACCCGCAACCTCCTGTGTCGTCAGACGGACCTTCGCCCACCGCGCCACAGCACAGATGTCCTCAAACCATTGATGAAAAAATATTTAGGGATAAGTAGTATGAATTAGGTAGATAGAACAAAATTCCATTTTTGGCCACTTTTGGCCTTACGCGAGCAGTGGTGTAATCTATTCATTCATTCATTCATAACGTTTATTTCAGAAAATCATTTTATAGTACATAAACAATAAAAGTTTCCATATGTTTGCATACTTATATAAAATTAAAACAAATTAAAATTAAATTTACATAAAATAAATCATAATTAAAATATAATACCCCTACAAAATTATTAAATAAAAAATTAAAATTACAATGCAAATTAAAATCATTATTAAAGTTAAATTATCCCAACACAAGAGTGCACAATACGCTCTTGATGCTTAAGATTGATATTATTCAACGTTGTTTAATAATTTTTGTGATCCAATAAAACGTCCTGATTTTTTTATTCATTGTCTTTTATTTCATGAAGAAACTTATATTTATCCTATCTTATCGAAGCTTTTCTTGCTAACTGTACCAAACAATTCCATGGACCCGTTGGGAAAGGAAATATTAGCTATTTAAAATATCGTGGACCCGCTGGTAAACGATGAATGAACCTAACTTTTTTGAAAACAATAGAGTCGTGGGTCTCTGGGAATAAGCCTATTCAACGTCTGTTTAGCATGTCTTGACCAAACACGACAAACTAGGACCTACCTAGCCCAGTTTAGGAAAGTAACTTAACATAAAAATTGTCTCTCCTAAATTCATTCATCCACACTCATTCACAACGACAAGGCTACCTACCCTACCCATCCAAATGAAGTGGAATGGCGGCGGCGGCGGCGGCGGCGGCGCGTTAGAAATAGCATTTTATTTAAATGCTATTGCTACTCAACGTAGTTACTTAATTATGTTCATTCATGAGGCCGTTACGGTTAGTTCGGTGCTGACTCTCCCACGGTTGTTGAATGAAGGCGCATTCAAGAAAGGAAAGAAAGGGGCGTCACTTCCGGTGCAAGCGAAGTGCAGCGCAGAGCGTATGGCATCACTTCCGGCGGCGTGCTGTCACCGGAAACGTGTGTTCCGTTTCGAATCTATTATTATTTCCTTCGTATTGTTTCCTCTTTATATTATTAATAGTGATTTTTAGTTTAATGTCATTGCCCTATAGAACATTATTTACAGATTTATTTATATGTGTTACATAATACAGGAAATTATTTTGATTTTTGTATATCTTAAGTTTCGTAGTATCAAGTTTTATGTACTGTTTATTTCCCTAAAAAAAAAATTGTGTAGCTTTCCAACGGTGAAAGAATTTTTCAAATCAATCCAGAAGTTTCGGAGCCTATTCAACACAAACAAACAAACAATCAAATCTTTCCTCTTTATAATAGTAATAGATATAGATAAACCTTTCTCTTGAATCACTCTATCAAAAAACCGCATCAAAATCCGTTGCGTAGTTTTAAAGATCTAAGCATACACAGGGACGGACAGACAGCGGGAAGTGACTTTGTTTTATATGTATACTGTGTAATGAAGTACTTACTTACCTAATTGCCACGTTTACGCAATAAACCACGTACAATAGATTTCATGGATTCAGGAACGTGGGCCGGTTAATGCCAATCTTTTAATGTTAAAAGGTTTTTTTTTCAGTTTTCTACAAGGAATACCTAAAACCTGCTAGAAAGGCAATTTGCCGCAATTCATTAACCATTTTCTATGAGCCAATGATAAAAACGACTTCGATTCAACTGTATTTGTGAGCATTTGGGAAGTTACACATACCTAGGTAGGTATGTGTTACTTCCCAAATGCTGATTTATTGCTATGTTGATTTATAGACCCAAAAAAACAATAAGATAATAGACGATTTGTGGCAAATTACTTTTGTTTGTTTTGTTCCTTGTAAACGTAGAAAAAAGTTAATTACCAAAAAATTTGAATCTAGTTACAACTAGAACACGTTACGATTAACCTTATCGAACCTAAATCGAACCTTGGTTGGTTTGGACCAGTACCTTAAATCTTTAAAGAAGTGCAAGTTCATTATTATTAAGAACACTTTATTAATTAGTCATGAATTCGTCCGATTATGACGGTTTTTATAATTAAATACATAACCTTATATTGTATAGGCAGAGAATCCCACTAATATTAAAAATGAGAAAGTTTTGATATTTTGTTACCTACCTCCTCACGCCAAAACTACTGAACGGATTGGGCTGAAATTTTGCATTCAGGTAGTTCTAAGATAAAATCTAGGCTACTTTTTATACCATACCTAAATCAGTTCCCATGGTATAACGTTTCCATAGAAGCAACGCGTGCGGAGGCGCGGGCAGAAACTAGTATAAAAGTAAAAATGTTATTTATTGACATAATAGACAGTGAAACAGGCAATACGAGTCCATAGGCTCCTGAACTAGTAAAAAACTGTGTTTCAGGAACCAATGGCTTCTCCAAATAATATTTATATATGTAGGTACTTTAAGTCTAAGCAACTAAGGATATCTTAGGTATAATTAATTTTAAATGTAGGTACAGAATAATCAAGCGAACTAAAAACATAAACATGTAGAGCATAAATCTTGGACTATGCTTACAGAAGTACATTGCGATGTATGGGTATATAATAATAATGTATATCTCTTTTTATGTTATATTATTTACTTAGGATATCAATGCTTATATTTATTATTATTTATGATAAATTCTATGTTAAAAATGTATTAAAAAATCCTAAAGAAACAGTAGCGTAGTTTTGGTTCGGTATTACATTATCAGCTTTGCAGTAAGTACCTACAAGTTATCTACTACCTTATGACGGAATACTCTACTTCTATCATTAATTTTGGTCACTTGACTTGAAACATTATCAACTCTACAAAAAACCCTCTCAACACCAAAGATAAAATAATTGTAATAATGTTAGCGCGGAACGCTCCATTGAGTTCCGCCCACTATCATTGATCGGCCGACCCGATGACGTCAAGAGAACTTCATTAATTCGAAACTTGCTTTACTTTGCTGAAAATGTCATTCTGGTGTGCCCACCCACGTGGCGTTGCTTATAGCTGGTCCTCTATTATCCCCACCCAGAACAAGTGGATGATTAGGAATTAATATTAGGTTAAGTATGGGCAGTTTGCTTACAAACATTCTACATTGATTTTGGCCAGTGTATAGTTACCAAACTCTACCAATATTTGTACCTATAATATTTAGTAGAGAAAATTATAATATCAACTACTAACGTAGGTAAGGTACTTATAGGCAAGATTTTTTCTAGCTCGATACATGAGTGAAAAACATGCATTAGCTAGGTAGTGAAAATTGCAAAGACCTGTGTGTGAAGTCTTTGGGTGATCATGATCAGGTTATAACATTGAACCACCACAGCAGGTTTGGCAAACCCACAGATGTGGTTTTACCATAATTATGATTAAAATGGTAAAAAAAATTGCACAAGTGTACATTACAGGTCACATTTTTACGGCGTAAACCATCGACATCTTAGGATAAGATGTCGATGGCCTAAACCTTTGATTATGATTACAGGCCCCGAAGTCCGAACCGAACGTCCGCGTAAAATACAAAAGAGTGAATAGTAAGTTGTGAATGAAACAGTGCGCGCGGCTAGAGCGAATGGGAGCGGAAGCGCGCGGTTAGTCCACTTCCTGTTTCCTGCGGGGCCGAGCGCAGCCGAGCGCGCGCGACCGCTCCCGAACCCGGACCGTTTTACATTTTTCAAAAAGAGAACAGTTGCATTTTAGGAAGTATACAACTTAAAAGAGTTTCCATTTAGGAAGTTTGTATACATCTTACATGTAGTAGGTATGGCTTATTTAGGTACACCATAGACTAACAAAACACAAGAGGTAATTTGTCTATGCACCCAAACTGTTTTGGTGTAGAACAATGGTAGAACATAAATATATGTATCAAGTAGGTTCCCTACTAAGCAATAACTACCGCATTGGTTAAATTGGATTAAACATCAAAGAGTTTTTCGTCATACGACAGAAAACTTGAAAATAGCAAAAGCGATTGTAAACCTATAATAAACCTTATAAACAGCTTTTATAATTATGAATGACCTTGAATGACACGCACAATTCAATGCCCAAAATCGAATAAGTTTATATTACTAGTGAACGGTGGAGCTGCCGAATCGCCCACGCGCTGCTGCGAGCCTACGCAATCGTGCGCTGCGCAGATTATCTCATAGTCACTTTAGTGATGTCGCTGTGCTTCTGTGGAATACAGAATGTTGGTTTATACACAAAACACAATAGGTACAAAGTTCAGCCAGATAATATAATAATATAACAACGTGGGCAAGGTGACTACGGTGCTCGGGCCTACCTAAAGGTTCGATATTCCGACGACAGACTAAACATTGTGTTCGGGATTCGGGTAGCGGATTTATCAGGTTTTCATAAAGTTTTATCAGGTTGGCCACCAACCAGATAAAATTTTATCGCTAAAAGCGATTTCTTCCAGGCAACCAAAGCCCAATATTATTCACCTTTTGGATAAGAGGGCTTAATTGGAAAAAGAAAATCGACATTTCTGATTCGTTTTCGTGCAAAGCTCGTATGTCACTTGCACAAAAATGAATCCCAAACTTCGATTTTGTTTTTCCGAGTACGGATCCTAACGCGTTGTCCCATCACTAGTTCCACGCGAGTCAGTCGCCCACGCCTCCCCTTCTTGTCCCATCCTCTGTTTTGTTTCTTCTCCATCGGTCCACAGAAGAGGGAATACGTAGTATTATGGACAGACTAGCTTTTGTCAACGGCTGAGCGCGCTTTGCCCGGGAAAAAGTAAAATAGCTTGATACCTGCTTATACTTATATAAATTACTATAGCTATAATAGCAGGTATTAAGCTATTAATTTTTGTTCTAACATCCATTGTCTAACTAGTTAGTTAGTTAGACAATGGTCAATTGTAAGTAGGTATACCTCCGGGTTCGGGGATTTTGTAATATCCTGTGCGTGATCTACTAATCTGTGGGGCTACCACGCTATATAACACATAACGTAACGCGCGTTATCACACTAATTTTAGCGCGTATAACGCGCATGTTAACGTGAATAACTCGTGAAAATCGTTATATGACTTGTCTAAGTGCTTATTTGTAAGCCTAAAGAAATAAACTTTCATTTCATTTCATTTCAAAAGGCTTTATGCGCGTTAATTTTTTTTAAATTATTCCTAAATAACTTTAAAAACGAACTTCGATATTAAACTAATAATAGTATTGTACGCGGTCGGTTAATCAAGCATGGTATTTGGTCAATGCAATATCCCTTTCGTCCGAAATCTTTAAGTACGTATATAAAATTTGCTTTTATAGTGTATGTATAACGTAACGTGCAGCTACGTTTCATTGAAGAGTTGACGCAGTTGAGGCCGTGCCAAGGGAGGGGGAATGGGGTGCGCTCGTAAACCAACTTTGCATGAATGAACTTCTGAAACTTCCGCTATTTTTAGAACAGTTTATGTTGGTGTAGGATATAGCATTAGCTATGTATAATGTAAGGCTAGTTAGGTATGTAATGTACCTACTTATTATAAATATTATCACATACTATTATAGTTGTGTGACATAAATGATGTGTGTCAGGAAAAAATCTATTTGGTTAATCCAATCGCTCATAACAATGCCCGTAAAAAAGTTATTTCATAATAGATGTGCTTAAGGTTCATATAGGAATATGTTAGGTCGGTGCCTAGGTTATTAGCAGGTGAGTTGTATGTTTTTCTTTTTAGATGGTACCTATAAATGAACATATTTTTTAACGTCATCTGATGTTAACAAACCAGTAACAAATTCCGTGGTAATCGGATGTGGTCGTGTGGAGCGGCAGAGCGCGGGCGGACGCGCGTCCGGGCGTCTCCGTCCGGCCGCCGGACACCGTGGTCGACGACGACGCGGACGCAGATACCCGCATCCGGCTGCCAACAGTGAACCCCGACTACATCACACTGCGTGTCGGCCGGGCCCTGTGCTACCGGAGCCAGTGACAGATTTTCATGACCAAGTCCCTCCCAAGAAAAACTTCTTAATATGCAGATTAATATTATGAATACTCGCGACCGTCAGCTGCGACACCGTGGGAGGGTTGGGCAGTGGCAGCGATGACGGCATTATTCCCATGGAATAAGGTTAAATCAGAATTGTGGAATATGCGAATATTAATTTTTGATTTGAACCTTATTCCATTGGAATAATGTCTTCATCGCTGCCACTGCCCAACCCACCCACGGAATCGCTGCCACTGCCCAACCCACCCACGGAATCGCAGCTGACGGTCACGAGTATTCATAATATTCATCCCTAATGCATTTTAAGAATTTTCGCTCGGGAGGAAATAATTGACCAAATTTGTACTACAGTGGCACAGAGAGTGTCTCCCGGACCACTCTCTGTGCCACTGACAAAAAACTAGCCGTTCAGATTATGACTCTCCGATGACGTGTAAAAGGATTAGATAAATTAGGAGGTCTTGGAGACTCTTACAGCTATACTACAAAAACAAGCGAAGGTCCGCCTACGACGCAGGAGGTTGCGGGTTCGATTCCCGCCTCGGAACAATTGTGTGTACGATCTACACACTATTAGTATTTTCTATTTATTTTTTATTATTGTATTTTTATAATAATAATAATACAATCATGTACTTTCTTGTGTAATATAATTTTAATTTTGTATGTTTTAAGTATTATTTTTCTTGTTGTGTGAATTCTTTTTTGGGCCAGTTTATTTTAATTATGTGATTTTATGTGATTCCCTTTCTTTGAGTTAATTCTGTTTAATTTAAATTTTAGTACTAAGTATTTTCGTCTGTCTTTTTGTGATTTTTATTTTCTTTATTTTTATAATTTGCGTAATGTAACGTACCGTAAACCGGGGGTACTTTGCGCCTGCCAGGATATCTTTGCACCAAATCGGATAAATTATTTTTTTGTCATAAATAAAAAACTTGTTGCGTCAACGGAATGATTGATATCCGAACATGAAACCAAATATCAGAACACTTCCCAATTATAAAATGGGGGCTCTAGTAGTGTTCTTTTCTCTGGAATGAGTCGCAGAGTAAAAGTGCATATAAATTCAAAAAAAGAATGCTGCCAAAATCCAAGTGTATCTGCATATTCACCGGCTCAATATTGGTAAGCTTTTGTTTTTATACCTGTTATGTATTCTTCTAGTCGATTTAGAAAGTATTTAGTAGCAATTATCAGCCGATATTTTTATTTATATTTTTTTATGAATCAGGTCAGAAATAACTGAAAAATGGGGAGACTTTGCGCCTGGCAATATAGACAATGATGTGGTGTCATCGTCGTTTTTGGAATTCCTGGAAACTAAACGCAAGGCTGTGACAGTATCTGGACCAAAAAGACGAAAAAAGAAAATTGAGGTCGCCCCCGGAAAAAGCATAGCTCATGGAATACTTGACACTACTGATGCCAGTGATGGGTTGGATTCTACAGCTGAAGAGGGTCCTTTACGCGTGCAACAGACTAGCCAGGATTCAGATGGTTACTCTGTCCATGACGAATCTTACGATGGTGACTTTCTGGAAACCAATAGTCCTGACGAGGAGCCTTCAGAACAAGCAACCAGATTCAAAGATGTTAGACGTGAAAAAGACGCTTTTGTGGTCGTAAAATATGACAGTAAATTGTATCCTGGTATGATTGTTGACTTTGCTGAAGAAGGAGCAACTGTGGACGCAATGCAGAAATAGGTAAAGGCATGGAAATGGCCACAGATAAAAGATTTGAGCTATTTTGGACGAATGACGTCATTGGATGCATTGACCCTCCAAAAATGATCAACCGCCGTGGTTTTTTCAGCGTCAAAGAGCTGGACAACATAGAATAGGGCTTTGCGCCATATAGCACGTAAGGACTCATTGCGCCGTAGCTTTAATGAATAAGTTATAGGCGGAATTCGAATATGGCGCAAAGTGTCCCCGCCAAAGAGGATACTTTGCGCCAAACTTTGATTAAAAATAAACAAGTATAATTTTTGTTTTATAAGGTCATACTAGTAAATATACTATTTTGAACATTATATCCAATTGTTTTAATCCATATCCTATACATAAAATAGATTTTTTTCATATTTTAGAGGACAATACAAAAATCACTACAATTTTTGGCGCAAAGTACCCCCGGTTTACGGTAGTTTTAACTGTAATGTTACATATATGATTTTTTATAATAAACAATATCTTAAAATACTCTATAATCCGAATTTGCCGCCTATAAGTTGTCGATTCGGATTGACTAATTTTTAACGCTCTTCAATTTGATATGCATTTCGTTCGAGTCTATCGTAGACCGGTACGAAATTATTGATATAGATTCCGAAATCTGTCACAGATAAGGTTACAAAAACTTATATTCTGTATACTAAATTAACATTTACCATCAGAGTTTGATTCGACATAACAGAATAATGCAAACCAGTTCCTATGTATGTTGGTTGAATTGAAAGATATGGTAAGTAAGGGCCACCTACTGCCTAGGTGGTAAAGTAAATGAGTCATGCAGGACCGACCGTCCAGAATGGACGCATTTTATATTGAATCTTGCAGTGAAACATCGCAAATGTATAATTTTATTCTGTGTCATGTGAGAAACGAGGGTGTAATAACTAACGAAAACTATTTTCCTGATTCAGTTGCAGATTTATCGTAGGTATAAATAGCAGTTCATACAATAGGTTAGTATGTACTTGTACTATTTTTATCTAACCTGTTTATTTCAGAGTCTGAATTACGTAGGTGGTTACAAGAGTTACATTTTGAAAAGATCGTGTTTTCAAATTATTTAATTCTCACCACTTTATGCCGCTCGTTTGCTATGGGGTGGTATGGGAAACTGGTGTGGGATTTTTTTACCTGTCTACGTATAAATTTAGCCAAAGAAAAACTATAAAATTGATTATGAATGAAAAAAACGAATAAAAATAGGATGCAGCGTTGGCTCTCACGAGTCCGCCCATACAAAAACTAGTTCGCACCAAGTAATTTCCATTGAAAGAGCTCTAGTCGGCATTCCCGTCGTCGTGGGTGGATTTGATTGGGCTGGTTTCTAGCTCTAGCTGATAACTTTAATATTACCTACTTTATCTACGGTTGATTGAGATTATATATATGTTTATAGAAATCTGTACTTTGTACGTGTAGATTTTCAATATTTAATACATTAAGTTACGAACAAGAACCAGAGCTCGATCCTTGCTTAAAAGACCGATGATTCTAAGAATCTAGCTAAGGTCGGCCGTGGGTATCGGTTATTGAAAGGAACGGGGAGGTTTCTTGACAATACCCCTTTTAATCTTTACTTGCTTATAAATTAAATGTATTTTGGCCAGTCAGTTACTAAGTACCTAACCTACGTGTGAAGTGGTATATACCATCTTCTAGATATTATATAGTACCTATAGGTAATAAGGTACTTTACAAGGTAGGTGTGAAACTTTTGAAACTATCATGATTATTAACCTAAAGTAATTTTTAAAACAGAATATTTATTACTTACCATGATTAGATTTTTGAGTTTTCCAATATTTCGGCACAGTTTCATGCGCCATGATCACAAACTAAAAAATCAAATCATGGTATAGGTTCGCGTCCCGTGTTAAATGACTAGGTGTGGTATATACCGATGTACTGATAGGTAGGTACTTGCGTAACGTGGTAGGGTAGGTGGTACGTTAGTCATTTAGGTACGCTTAGCTCGGACTCAGACGTCTGGTACCTACTATTAAGTAGTCGCGTCGCGACACATTGAGGGCGTTTTTTATCTGTCACTCGGTACTGGACGCATGACCCGCTGACCGCGGCTTGCAACGTCGCCAATTTGTACGAGATATCACCCCACTCTCGTTCAAGATAAACTGTTTAATCCACGCCTCTGCGCCAGACTCGGTTTTGACGCTAGAAAAACCGTTGTTGAGCTTATCACTATAACTTATTACATTATTTTATAAAAAATAATATTAAGTTAACTTAAAAATTACTACTAGGTAACCATTAAAACCTGATTTTTTGTACGAAATACGTACAAAAAATCAGGTTGTAAGGGTTAATCATTATTTTCTGACAAGGCCCTAGCTCGTATAGCTCATAAAGATAATAAAATTCTTGTCAATCGATATTTATTTTAACACGATAGTTTTAGCTTAGGTACTGGTTAACTGAAGTCAGTCGGTAGGGACAATAATACCGACTGAAAGCAATAAATAGAGTTCTCATGGTAGGCTAGCGACCGCTAGTCGTCATCATTGTTTCCGATTACCCAATAGCTTTATCTCCTGGTGGCAGAATGGTGTTTGATGCGCCCGCCACTTCCTGCGCAAAGCGATGACCTTATTTTATCGCTCCACTGGGCTCTGCCCGGCTGCAGCGCATAATATGCGATTCAATAATAATGCCGAACATTTAGGCGAGTACTTTTAATCTTGTGATTCATGAATTGCCATTATTGTGAGTTTTAGCTAAATGATACCGCTTAGCATACAACTTTTTTGTTACCCTTTTACGCCAAATGATCAAAATATAGGCAGCCTTGTCGATATTTACTCGCATATGCAGAAGGTCATTGAAAGTTGGTACGTAGTACCTAGGTACTACTTGGGTAACCTGCTGGTATAGATAGATATAGGTACCTACTCATACCATTTATATCTGAATAGACCAGGTATTTGTAGTATATAAAATGAAAAAGGAAAGCAATAGGTAAATTATTGATTTTGTTACCTAGCTGTGAGGTAAAAAAAACTTACCTACATAATTTTACCAAATGCCTACAAGCCACGATGCATCTTGGGTCACTGTATGCAACGATTCATTACAACCAAGTCACATGTCAAGGAACATAACCGATAACTGGTGAGCGAGATTTGACTGTGAAATATGGAGACTCGATGTAATGTAGATACCATATACTACTATTGGCTTTTATTTATGTACCCCTTCGTTAATTTACTTACTGGGAGCAGCGACTAAATTATAATATCGGCTGAAAATTACACATAGGTACTCTGTATATCTTACCAAATTCGGCTATCATGCACTGATGTGTTTCCTGGCTGGCAGGTAGAAAATGCCTCGGCATTAAGCCCACCCTTTGTACCTTTAATAGTGCAATAAAGTTTAAATAAAGAAATACATAATGTCCATCTCTATCAAAATATTTTTACCACATCTGTGGGGGCTACCACGCTATTTAACACAACATAACGCGCGCTATCAGCGTTATTACGGTAATTTTAGCGCGATTAACGCGTGTTAAGACGCATTTTAACGAGTTATTCGCGTTAAGATTCGCCTGAACACGCGTTATCCGCGCTAAAATTTGCGTAATAATAACGCTGATAACGCGCGTTACGTTGTGTTAAATAGCATGGTAGCCCCACTGTTTCAATGTCAATGACATTGTCAATTTGTAAAATTCAAATTAGGGCCGTCGCGCGCCGCCCCGGGGCGGTGGGTGTAAGGGGCTCCAACATCTCGTCTCCCAAGCCCACGTGGTACACCCTGCTAGATTACGAACTAGGCTCTGGTGAAACTATCAAACAATCTTCCTAATTTAATAACTCATCGATTTTACAATAATTTTCTTTTCTTAATTTTCTCATTACTTGACACTGGCAGAAAACAGACACAGTTGCCATTAACAAAGAATCATCATCATCAATCTGTACTTATGTTTGTTACTTCACAACAAAGTACATTGAGTAAGTAAACCAAAGCAAGCCTTGCTTTGGTTTACTTACTTACTTACTTGCTCGAGAAATTATATTTTAGCGTGAGGTTTTCAATTTTCTTGTGTGCTTTTACTAAAGTAAAACAACACACAGTGGGAATCATAAATAAACCCTCGTTCGTGCGTGCGTCGTAAGTGGTGAGCGCGTACGCGCGTACCTAAGGCAGTTGATGTCTTCTTTACTAATCTACTCCTTTAAGAATATGGGCACTTGACAAGATCTGTCGGCACGGTCTCGACACTAATAAAATAATAGGTAATGCTCGTAATGCTAGACAATCCACACAGAATCATCCCCAAGCCTCAGTATAAGTATAGCCCAAGCTAAGCTGAGCTTTAGTTATAGGTATGTACAAGATGACTGATATACCTACATAATACATAGATATTTTTAATTAAGTATACATAAAATACCCACAGAACATCTGGAACAAATATTTGCAGAAGGCGGGAATCGAACTCGCAGCCTCCTGCATCGCAGGCGGACCTTCGCCCGCCGCTACGCTACGCTACTTACCCACAAACAGCAGTTTTGGCAGTACTAATAAACTTACCTATTTTCTGATATTTTTTCCTTTATCAAAAGAAATTTCATGCCAAATTTGTAAATTCAATGTCGGCTCAAACATTTTGAAGAACATTCATGAAACCAATGGTATTGGCACCTTTCTTGTGAATGTTTTGATTCACTATACTCAAGGCAAAATTCAAGATACAATGTTATCAAACATGGCCCCCATACACCAGAATACAAAAAAATATGAATTATTTACCAACATTATTTATTGAGAATGGCTTCAATATAGATAGGTGACCATACTATCTTTATTCTGCATTCATTGTTGCATCAGTTGCATGAATACAGTACAACTTAGTATGTGCTTGGTTACTGGTTTCGATTGTTACAATAAGTTCTATTTCAAATAAAGATTTTTTGTATGAATGATACTCTTGCATTTATTCCTGTAGAGTCAAAGGATGGAGGCAGCTCAGAACTGCTCTTCGTGGCATCATATGGGGAAGGCCCATATCCAGCAGGAGACGCGTATGGGCTGATATGATGACTCTTACATTAAGTATATATTAATTGTTGTATTGAGTATGTCAGTTGTCTAATACCCACCCAAACATAACACAAGCTCTGCTTACCTTGGGGCTAGATATTGCTGTGTGAAATCTCCAGCATTATTATCTACTTACCTATTTATTGATTAATAAATAATAACTTATGGCAGTTGATGTACTCAAAACTATTTTAAATCGTGAGGTGGTGTTCTTCTGAGAGATAATTGACAGATTTTTTTATACATTATACAACAAAGTTTACACAGAAAAAGCTGATAATTGTCTAATTATCTTACTTCGCAAGATAATGTGGATAACTTGGTTTCTCTGCTAACTTAATTATCTTTATATTCTAATAAAAAATAATAGAAAATTGTTTATGATTTGTGGCAAATTTGTTTTTCCAGCTACACTATCCCCCTCATGTACTAAAACCGTGCGAAGCCAGGAAGGTCCGCTAGTCAGGTATAAAACGTGAAAGTCAGAATTAGTAAGCTGAAGCGACAGTGGGTGTGTCATATAATATAGCTTGCAGAGCTGATAACCGGGGAGTAAAGGTTCTCAAGTAGAGTAGCGGCCGCGGTGCAACGCGAAACGGAATGTTGGGAGAGCATCCACTCAATAGACCGACGACATTGTAGGGGTCGCAGCGAGTCTATGGATGGAGGCGGCTCAACACCACTCTTTGACGTCGGATGAGGGAGGCCTATGTCCACCAGTGGACATGGCTGGCAAGGCTCTAATACCCACCCAAACATAACACAAGCTCTGCTTACCTTGGGGCTAGATATTGCTGTGTGAAATCTCCAGCATTATTATCTACTTACCTATTTATTGATTAATAAATAATAACTTATGGCAGTTGATGTACTCAAAACTATTTTAAATCGTGAGGTGGTGTTCTTCTGAGAGATAATTGACAGATTTTTTTATACATTATACAACAAAGTTTACACAGAAAAAGCTGATAATTGTCTAATTATCATTCTGAAAACACCACCCTACCGCATTCACACAGCATCCGTTTTTATTCGATGGTGGCGGATTTAGTTGTGTTTGTGAGTTCACACACATTACTGGATTCCAGATCCAGTTATATGCCAGCTGTGAACGGCCACTATACCCGCCCGCGCCATCGCCGAATAAAACGGATACGATAAAACTGTAATGTAAAACGGACTACTGTGTGAACATACCTTAAGACTGAGTGCGGCGGTAAGCTTCCTGTTTATTAAATACCTTGGTCCCTGAAACAGCTTGTTAGCTGTTTACCAAGGATATGCTTATAAAGAAATGGTAACTTAAAGAGACAAATCAACAAACAAGTAAAAATAAAAAAGTTTTAAGTAAGCATTTCTGAATGTTTAATTGTATCTATCAGTTTGTCTTAAAATAAACATTTAGCAAATAAACATCGATAGAAAATGTATCACAGAACCTACATTACCTAGGTAGGTACCTAACTATCTAGCTTTATAGCTAGGACCAGGTTTTTAAGATCAAGTAAAAATACCATAATGTAGTATGTAAACATTCGTATTTATAATATCGTTTTATTTACAAATAAATACAAATTCAGTTAATAAATAAATGGTAAATTATCTACATCTTAATAAGTATGCTATATCTCATTTCTTAATCTTCTCTGGATTTGTGTAATCCAAAATACTAACGTTAACATTAACGTTTTTATGACACGTTACGGTCTCAAGAAAATTAGAGACTCGGACGTTCGGGCGACACGTTCACGTACATTCACACTATACTACTATATTTACAAGGTAGGTACTCGTAGACGATTCACTCAAAGTCGCAGTTCACTCTCGTCCGCTCAAGGGCAGCACGCACCGCACGGCAGGCATGCACGCACTGCTCACTGAGTCCACCCCCGCGCGGTCCGAAGCGAAGCCCGCTCGCCAATAAATATTTGTACAGGGCGGAGGCGCGGGTGGCGCGCGGCGGGACTAGATAATACTGGAGAGCCTCGGCGGCGGCGGCTCCGGGCAGCGGCAGCCGGTGCGGCGGCAGCGGCCGTACAGTGCCGCGCCCAGCGCCGCGCACCCGCGCAGCGGCCAGTACAGCAGCAGGCACGGCAGCGGCGCCGCCAGCGCGCCCACGCACGCCAGCCGCGGCCCGCACGCGCACGGCTCGCGCGCCTCCTCCTCGCCGCTCCCGAAGTGGTAGAACACAGCCTTCACGCAGCACATGCACGACCCGTAGTCCACGCACGCCTCCGCGCTGCAGAGACAGGACCGGCCGCACAGCCAGCGCGACGGCAGCGGCCGCGGCCGAGCGCACTGCTCGCAGCGGCACCGACCGCACGCCTCGCACACTATCGAGTCGGGGGCGAGGGCGCCGGCGCGCCGCTTGTCCCCCGCGGCGGCCGGCTGCGTCGTCACCGGCTTGAGTGGCTGGTGCGCACCCGAGTGGGCGGGCGCGGGGGCCGCCGGCGCGAGGTGCGCCCGCCGCGGGGCCTCCACGTAAGCGTTCCGCTCACGCTCGGTCTCGGGCCGCGGCCGCAGCAGCGATACTGTGGGCTGGCGCGCGCCCGCCGGCCTGTGGACGCGCGCCGCCGGCTTGGGCGGCCGGGGCGGCGCCGCCGGCCCGCCATAATCATCCATCGAGTCCGGCTAACGGCTCTCCGGGCCGTCGCCTTCTTGTTCCCTCATCGTCGCCACCTGACAGACAATGACAAAACATCCTGTTAATTAAAATACTAGTAACATACAGAAGTATCTAGAGTGCCAAGCAATATAATTCTATTCATTCTCTTGTGTGTTGTGTAATTGGAGTGCGTGTGACCGCTTACTGTCAGGGCTTGGAATAGGTTCTTCTGGCAAAGTACCGATACTTCAAAGTATCTCTTGTAGAACTTACTACGGCGTAGCTCAAAGTAGGTGCTACGTTGTAGAAGTTACTACGGCGGCGTAGCTCGGAGTGGGTGCTACTTCTCTTGTAGAACTTACTATGGCGTAGCTCAAAGTAGGTGCTACGTTGTAGAAGTTACTACGGCGGCGTAGCTCGGAGTGGGTGCTACTTCTCTTGTTAGTAGAACTTACTACGGCGTAGCTCTAGTTGCAGAAGTTACTAAGGCCGTAGCTTGTAGAAGCTACGTATCTTGTAATACCTACCTGACTACTGCGGGGACAATTAAGTACCTACTATTTAGGAATAATATTTTTACGGGACCACCTCGGGATCATTCTCCATACAGCAAAAAAGTTTTTCAAATCGGTCTATAACTTGACGAAGAAATCGGCGAACATACAAATAAATATACAGTGAAAATAGAACCTCCTCCTTTTGTTTTTCGTTTCGTCGTCGGTTAATAAGTACCTTTTGTGTCTTGTCTTATAGCGTAAGTGAAAAAGCAAATAATTTTCTTTCCTATCCCGTCGTACCTATCTTTACATTTCGCGTGCGTCAGTCCTCTGCAAGCAACATTGCAATATTTGCAATTCAATCATTATGGTGGATCGATTTACACTACATTGCCCGGGAGATCCAAATATTTTTATGGATTTTTGTTTTTCTGAATTATATAGGGAATAAAACTTATGATCGTCATCAACTTATATTAGTCCACTGCTGGACATAGGCTTCCCCCAATGAGCGCCATAGCGCCCTGTCTTCAGCTTGACGCATCCAGCATCTGCCTGCAGTCTTTCGCAGGTCGTCATCCCACCAGGCCTGGCGGACGTCCTACACTACTTTTTCCAACTCGCGGTCTCCACTCAAGAGCACGTTTACCCCAGCGGTTGTCTGTTACTTCGCAAGATAATGTGGATAACTTGGTTTCTCTGCTAACTTAATTATCTTTATATTCTAATAAAAAATAATAGAAAATTGTTTATGATTTGTGGCAAATTTGTTTTTCCAGCTACACTATCCCCCTCATGTACTAAAACCGTGCGAAGCCAGGAAGGTCCGCTAGTCAGGTATAAAACGTGAAAGTCAGAATTAGTAAGCTGAAGCGACAGTGGGTGTGTCATATAATATAGCTTGCAGAGCTGATAACCGGGGAGTAAAGGTTCTCAAGTAGAGTAGCGGCCGCGGTGCAACGCGAAACGGAATGTTGGGAGAGCATCACTCAATAGACCGACGACATTGTAGGTAGGGGTCGCAGCGAGTCTATGGATGGAGGCGGCTCAACACCACTCTTTGACGTCGGATGAGGGAGGCCTATGTCCACCAGTGGACATGGCTGGCAAGGCTGATATGATGATTAAATTCGAAAGTAACTAACTCCCTCGTTTTTTTTTATTTCCCTGCATTTCTATCGCGTTGCTGCGACCTAATTCAACGCTATTAAAGTTTTCTAATCGATAAAAATAATAATTATGTTTTCTGCCTTAATTTATTGTTTATTTTCTGTGCCGATTTTAGCTTTTCCTTGAGGAATATAAAGGTTGTAGCAGATCAGAACCGCACCACACAAAACTCCCTCACTACAAAAAAAAATGCATTCAAGTTAAATCAAGTAAGTAAGATTAGATGCATTTTATGTTCGAGCTTGTAGGAAGCCATTTAGAAATGAAAAAGGTAACGAGAGTGAATGAGATTTGAATGCTTTTTTGTTCTTTGGTAGCGGTATTGGATGTATTTGGATAATATATTTTTTGGATAATATACAATATGTATATCTTTATGAATGAATATGTGTTATTCTGATATGTAAGCTATATTATTATGAAGTTTCATCAAAATCCATTCAGTAGTTTTTGCGTTAAAGAGCAACAAACATACTTACATACATCCTCACAACCTTTCGCGTTTATATTATTAATATTATATATATAGTAGGATTAGTACGATAAGACAGTCGTGTTGCACATTTCGCCTCAGTATAGGCACGAGAATATAAATATGAGAATACTACATAATAGTGAATTGTCCAGCATTATTTATCTATAAATCATTGAAAAGATCATTTCGAGAGTTCTTTATGCGTTTATTTAATAAACATTTTTATTAAATAAACGCATATAGAACTCTCAACACTAAATACATAGTCCTCAAGATACCGGTTAATCCTAGTTTGGCGACCAATTATGTAATAAAAAAATGTGTCACTTATTAACGTTATTACTTAATTATGATAGTTCTTGACTATAGAACCGAGTAAAGACAATTGTACTTATTATTAAATTTTACTAATAATTAAATTGTTAGCGTCCAGCTAAGTTCGGAAAGAGACTGGCGAGGCAATAGCAGTGAGTATCTTTACATGAACCCTTTACTTGGGCACGCTATTGGTCTTGTTTCTATCTCATTTATTATTATTCCTACTAGGGCTTGCAATTTTGCAGGTCCGATGAGATCCATGAATAGATTAGGAATCGATATTTCATCTGATTAGGAATTCTAGATTAAATTTATGTGTGGTTATTGAGTTATTAGTTAGAGTCCAAAAAGTGCCATTTCTAACAACTGACTCATCAAAAACCAAGCCATGTCTAGGGTAACCTATGCCAAATTTCAACTTCGTAGGTAACTAGGAAGTTAAAATTTGGCATGAAGGTAGATCAGCAAATTTTATCGTTTTATTAATGCGTTAAACCTCCGACGGTAACATGTCTTTACTTTTATTAAGTACATTGTGAGTACCTACCTATTAACATTCTTACCTACTTGTGCATTGTGTGTGAGTGGGTGTAAGTATTATTTGAATGGAAGTGACAGAACAAAATTTGCAATTAATGAATCGACATAAGTTTTATGTCGCTTTACAAATGTACCTTCTGCATTATATTTGGTTATACCGCTTCACGGAGCCAAGATGGCTTTGAACTTGCGTTTTTTGTGTGAGACTGTATGAATGACAAGAATTTATGAAACAACACGTCATTCACAATAATAACAATGAGTTATTACCCGCTCACGTTTACAAGACGACGACACGTGCAGGCTAAGTTTATTCGTACATAAAATATATCGTTTAAGTAGAATAACCCGTAAACCTAGAACTAGAACCTGGTAGAACCTAGGAATCTACTTATAATTTTTAATTAAAATGAGAAAGTATATTACAAAGTACATTTTGAGCTACACCGTCTACTGCCTTATAAGGTGTAGCTACAGGGAACTGTTCTTACTAGATTCCATATTTTTTCCATACACACCGGTTGGAAAAAAATGCATTTAACGCAAAAACTTTTGATGCCAATAAAAAATAATTAAACTAGTATTTACAATTGTATTAACTGCAGACTGTTATAAAAATAAAAGTAGTGAATCTAGAATATTTCCATAAAGTTAATCTTTTCAAATATAGAGCTTTGTAGTGTCCTTTATATTTAAATAAAACACTACGTTAATTACTCAAACAATGAAGTCCGTTCTGCGCATATTACTATTATTTCTATATGTTTAACTATACAAGTGTGTTACCCATAGAAAGCTTGTGATGCTACCATGAAACGGACACTGGCAGAATTGCGTCAATCCAGACGCAGAGCTATCTAGGAAGAAGTTGAAGATAATCTCGTATTACTCTCTAAGCGAATGTACCTATAGTTCTTTTGAGAATTAAAATTCTAAAAACATGTGAAGTACATTTTTCATCGTAGTGTGAATGAAAAAAACAGTGTTCATTAAATGTTTTATCAGAAATTAATCATCCACAAAACTGCCTATTGATAACGCTTCTGTTCTTTGACTTTTCCCTTGATGAACCTAGAACAGGTTTTTTAAAATATTTTACTTGAATTTGATTTTATTTATCGGCACGAGGTTCTGTGTCTATTTATATACTGGTCATATTGCCAACGTAACTGAAAGAAAGAGCTGGGCATTTCAATGAGAACCTCATAAGCCGGTTACTGATTGGCCCGTAACACCAGTACCCGGCCTTAAAAACTTTAATAAGATCAATTTTAAACCTTTCTATAATTTTAATTATTTCATTTCCCCCATAGGCTTACATCGCGTGATCTATCGCATGGTCTGCTTGAAAAGATGTAAGCTATTACCAAGAGATCTAACTTTCTATCAGCAAAAGAATTTCAAAAATAGTGGCTAGTTGTTCCATAAATTACCTACAAACTGTATGGGTTACATATTCTTATGTAAGGTGTTGTTTGTTAAGAAATTGTGCGAAATGGTGTACCTATGGAATACCATACCTATCCAAAGTTCATTGCATCCCCCTGTATCACTCGTATAGTATAATATTCATAAGAGCATAGTTTCTTACTCATAGTTTTAAATCCGTTATTGTTGCTTGCTTACCATTACCAGCTGATAAAGTTTCGTTCTGGCAGTAGTTTTCATTCAAAGTTTGCTCAGATAATCTTTGATAGAACACCACTCTGAATTGGTGATAAGGCGATGATAACAGGACAAGAAAAGAACCTAGGTACATTTTTGACTAAACAAGATATGAAGGAATAACTTCTTAAAAGATTCGTTGGCTCCTGAAGAGCTTAATCAAAAGTACTAAGGGTATTAAGTAGTTTAGACTAAAATTCAGATTAAAAGAATGGATGATTTGAGTGAGAGAATGTTTGTGATAATAAGAGAGTTAAGTCTGTCGAAATATTGTGAAAAATAGGTAATAAACGCGATACATACCCGGTAAATAGTAATAATAAGTTAAGTCAGGCCAACTTCAATGTAAGAGTCTTTACATGACTCCCCCTGACTGTCCCACTGCAGAGGAAAGGCCTCCCTCCCCTTCTTCCACTCATCTTCAAAATATCCATAGATGATTTGGATATTTTTGAAAATGAAAAGCATAACACCAATCAATCCAATAATTGATTCTGTAGATCTAGTATCGCAATGAAATGGCCTGAAGAATTTCGTTTTCAATAAGTGGAATGTTTAAAACTGTTATGTAATTATCAACAATTTTATTATTACAAATCATTTTTCCATTCAAATTCATACTCTAAATGTTTACCAGTTTTACCTCTACAGAGTGAATGCTCAGGTAGAGCATCCACTTCCGTCCCCTTATATAGCAGTGTTACAGTCTCCTACACTGCTATACGGATGAAGAACCATGATTCAAAATTCTATATACCTACCAGTAGGAAATGTTATCAATCCCTCATATTATTACCTATTTTGTTTTGTCTAAATAACTCCTCTATCTCATAAAGTTCGTTAGGAGTTGATATTAAAGTAATATTGCTATTGTTTACAGTTAGTTCATAATCAAGTCATTCAGTTATCTTGTTAGTTGTATTTAAAGTTGTTTCTGTTGCTATACGTGGCATGTTTTCTTTGAATATACTATTGAATGTAACATCATCGTTCAGATTTTAGTGCGAGATGTGATGTTTTAAATTCTTTTGGTTAGTCTTTTCGATGTTTTCCGTTATGGTTTAGGTTCTTATTATGAATGAGCAGACACCATTCTTGGTAAATTACTGCTATAATAATAAACTTAATTTGTTATATGATTTATGGAACTGGTAGATACCTATAGTTAGTGTTAGATTAATGATTAATATGTTTCATCCCTTAACGACGGTAGAGTTGTTTTTGTGTATTATAATATAATAAAGTTTATTATTTACGACGACTCGGTAAACGTAGTGAAGGACGCCCTCCGGCCAGGTGTCAAGCTGCAGACATGGCGCTTATTAGGGGATATATCATAAGAGGCATGGGCTCAAGCCCTCATTAGGCCCCCCTGTTCTTGACGTTAGAAAGACGCATCGTTGCCAGTGTCACTGATTCATATACCCAATGAAAGCAATAAGATTTGAGTTCTGGGTTTTATATGAATTGGTCGACTTGGCTTGATCGGTCATGAACTACCCAGACTGGTGCGAGCCGAACCTTCATGGCTCACTGCACGTGTCTCGGTCGCAGAGCAGAGCAGAGACCGAAGCGAGGCGCGGCGCGCACCATCATTTACTCAATTTCTTTTTGATAACAACGATAACCAAAACGCTTTTAGATTCTATTCAGAACTGGTTGCCACCATCGTCTAGTTTTCATAACCGTTTATGTAGGCGGTCTATCCCACGCCGCCGCTTGAGATATTTGATGTAGGACGTTGGTACTTACAAAACAGACTGTCCACGGTCACACGTCTCCTACTTACACACATATCGGTACACAAGGGCACTCGGGCCGAAAGGCCTCACACACCACAACACTTAGGTATTCGCTATTGCTTTGCGTACGGGCGGTCGATCATTCATCCCGCACCGGACCCGCGCCGGGTAATTCACTGACACACAAAGAATGAAGCAGAACCACCGAATTGTGATCGCGCAAATCCACGGGAAGGTTCATAACGACCGGCGCGGTCCGGAGCGGCACCTGGCGCGGGCGGGGGGCAGCCCACGCACCGGCCTCGATTCTCGTCCGCCGCCCGCCGCGCCGCGCGCCGCCGCGCGGTTATCACTGCAATATGACCGCTACTCACTTCCTTTCTGAAGTTCTTCGTTGATTTCTACTCCTTATTTCGACGACGGCGTTTTCCTTTACCGTTCCGAACTCGTGCGGGTTCACTGCACTTATTCTTATACACATTTTAATGGAAAACTGGGAGCGCTAGCGCTACGCTCCGACGAAACGTGCGTCCGTTTCGTTCGCAAGCACATTCCGCACTGGCGTCGGCGGCGGGTGCGGGTCGGCGGCGGGAGAGCGGGCTCCCCCCGCGCACCACCCCGCCCGCTCCTCGCCTTTTTATGAATGGAAGGCGGCCATACTGAATGAACCGCGTACACTGAGCGGTTGGCCGCTATTTTCGCGGGCGAGATCGACGTCAGGGGTCCGGGGGGCGCAGGCCGGAAGCGAGCTGCCAGCGCTCGCGGTGCCAAATTTTGCGGCGCGCGGGCGGCAGCAGCGGATGTGCTCGTTTACCAAGCTTCCGGCGAGATCCCTCCGCACAGCCGCATCCGGGAATTAGATTTCCGGTTGGCGAGAGTCGATCCAGCAGGACTACCACCCACTTTTCTCCTGTAACGGCCATTGCCTGTAATGTCCAGTCAAATTATTTGCATGGTCTTTATCGGCGAGTTACAATTAGTAATTTAATTATTCAACTCCTTGAAGTACCTAGAACTACCTAGGATTCATTCCAAATTTTGAATTTAAAAATAATATTGCCCATTCACCCAAAAGATGCATTGCCAGGCACGGTTCGCCTCGGCCCTCATCCGCGCCACTTCGTAGGTATGTAGATGCACGCACAGCGTGGCATGTCATGCATCGTCGCTTGCCGATGATTTCGCGACGCGTTCGACGACGACTCGCAACGCGACGCGACGACGCGACGGTCTGTGCGACGCGACGAGCGTTAATTTTCGCAAGGTTGTTCAGCGACAATAAGCGCGTTGTGCACGCTGCGGGCTGCGGGCGGCGGCGTCTCTGTGTCAAGGACACGATAACGTAACGCCATACATATGCTGCCGATTCTTTAAATACCAAGTGTTTTTTGCTAGTTTGGTATACCTACCTTTACCAAACACGTTGTGTTGTGTTCTGAAAATTCCAAGTAACACTTGGAATTTTCAGAACACAATATTATTAAGCTGTTATTCAGTTTAAAGCTATGCTCTAGGTGAGAATCAAGACCAGGACTGGTAGTTTACGAATAACAAAATGTACCTACAACCACGATAGGTTCAGAAGTTTTCTAACAAAATGTTCTTCTGTGAGCGTTTTTCATATAACTACTTGAAGCATTTATTCAATATTTTTTAAATAAAACACAAATCCAAAATGAGTGTTTTTATTCTATAGACTCTGCCTACAGATTCGAAGGTTATATCTTGCTCGGAAAAGGCTAAACAATTCGCATTGAGCGATCAAAATACATGGAATGAAGAAGGTGTTTACAAATTAAGACGTTCCGATAACACTGATTGAATGATTTTGAAACTGAAGACACGAGTAAGGTGGCAGTGCCAGACAATAACCCTAACAATGGGTGGTCAAAGTACCATGTGGTAATACATATAAGTAGTAATATGATAACGTTCTCTTCCTGGATAACCAAACTGTTGTGTTGAAGACTTCGTAGGATCTACGCTAATAGACTATTGTGTGTGCTACAGAGTTCTAGCACACACAATTTTCATACAAAATAGTAAAATTACAAACATACCTTCCAGAATTCAGGTTTCGTGAAAAATATCAAAGACACGCTCTTTTTTTAAATGAAATATGTTTATCATTGAAATTGTGTAATTATACAAAAAAGATCATCTAGCTCCGATCTAGATAAACTCGGTTTCTATACTGATTATGGACGAACAATACTTATTATACGTCCATATATGTAGTACCATTTTTCTGCGAGCCACATACGGACGGACGGATATGTGCTAAATTTATTAATTGGTCATCTTTAATCTTATTTCTAGGTATTTTGTTTTAGACTTGTATATCCATAATTGAGCAGTTTTTAATACTAAGTGCAGTTTTTTGTATGGACCCATATCCCACTAGGCTTATTATAATAAGCCTAGTGGGATCTCTATCTCTAGACTCATCTTACTCTAGACTTACTTCTTTAACTCGACATTTATGTTTCAAAGATTGGTTTATGTTCTTTTTTAAAACAACCTATTTGGAAAATGAATCTATCTGTTAGTGTCAGAAATTGATGGGTTTTATTAAATACTATTTACTGTCCGCGGCTTCATATTTGACGCATAGATTTCCATGCAGGCGAAGCCGAAGGGCGTAGCTAGTTAAAAATAAAATAAATAATGCTGGACAATATATCATATATTTAAGCAAAGTTTGCCTATAATATCACACTACAGAATTCAAAAATTCAAAATATTTTATTTCTTTAGGCTTACAAAATAAGCACTTAGACAAGTCATACTTTATACTATAAATTATTTGAAGCAAGAGCTGTAGGTATATAATAGGTATGTTATGTGATATACGTTCTCAACGTTCCTAGTACAGAAGGCGTCTATAATCGCTGGCCCACACGATAGAAATCAGGTTTCGTTTGTTATTCTGAAGGCGGCACGGGCGAGTCGAAGCGGAAGCCGCCTCCGCCGCCGCCCGCGCTTTCCATCCGGCACAGCCTGTCCCTGCAGCCAGCTAAATTGCCCCTATCTGATTTTATGATTTTAATAGATTGAAGAGACGACTCGAGCTTGAAACCTCGGTAAAAACTCGGCTTAATAAATAATGCTGGCCAATCCACACAGCATCATCTAGCCCCTAGGTAAGCAGAGCTTGTGTTATGGGTACTAGATGACTGATATCTATACTCTATACTAATATTATAAAGAGGAAACTACTGGACCGATTTGTAAATTTTTGTTCACCGTTAGGAATCTACTCTATCCCCGGTGAACATAGGCTATATTATATTTTCAAAAAAATTAGGGAGCATTACTAAAACTCCAATAATGTAACCCAAGGTGTAAAAAAATAACATTACAATTCTTTGCATCGCGTGCGCTGCCAAAACTATTGATGATAGAACAAAGTAATGTACTACAACTTTGCAGAACACATCATTGTCTACAAAAAATATTGCGACATCATAATATATCTAACTATTATTGTACATATATCAGACCTTAATGCAGATGGCAAAGGAGAATTATTAAAAGTGAAGTCACCTCTTCATGTTGATATCCATGTCGAAATCAAATGGTACCTAACCTACGCGTTGATAAGAGCGAACAAGATAACCCTCCTACCCCTCGAGTTATCAGGTTTTTACTCGAAGATTATTGGACCGCAATTTATAAAACAGAGGGCCAGTTTCACCAGTTTTTACAAAGCAGTATTATTAACCGTAATTATGCGAAAAACTTTATTTATAGAGTTGGCCACCGCGGGAATGCGGGAATTCTATATTTTTTCGGATTTTTTGTTTTTTCTGCTGTCTGCTAGATGTATAATAGGCCGATTAGTAATTTCGCTCATATTGTTACCCTTTTTCAAATGGTTGTCAACGGCGCAAAACTACTATGTTTCTTGAGAGCGCTAATATACAAAAACCAGAAAAAAACTTTGTTCCCGCGTCGTCACCGACGCGGACGCCGACGTTCCACCAAGCTCGTGGTACTGCTAGTTATAAGTACATTAAGAAAACCTATAACTATGTGGTGTACATGTGTGAAAAATCACTACATAGTATAAAACAAAGGCACTTACAGCTGTCTGTCTGTCCCTATGTAGGTATGCTTAGATCTTTAAAACTACGCGTAGTTACGCAAAGGATTGTTATGCGTTTTTTTTTAATAGATAGATTCATTCAAGTGGAAGTTTTATAAACACATAGATTTTCACGCGGGTAAAGCCGTAGGGCACAGCTAGTATTAAAATATATTATACTAATATTATAAACAGGAAAGATTTGATTGTTTGTTTGTATTGAATAGGCTCCGAAACAACTGGAACGATTTGAAAAAAAAATTCACCGTTGGGAACTTACACTGTCGACTTCTGTGGCGCGTTGGGCGAAGGTCCGCCTGCGACGCAGGAGGTTGCGGGTTCGATTCCCGCCTCGGAACTCGGAACCTTGGAATTGTGTGTACGATCTGCAGATATTTGTTCCGGGTGTTCTGGTCGTTTTCTATGTATAATAAAAAAATATCTATCCATGTAATATAATTATGTATATCAGTTATCTAGTACCCATAATACAAGCTCTGCTTACCATGGGGCTAGATAATGCTGTGTGAATTGTCCAGCATTATTTTTTTATTAACTGTCCCCGGTGAACATAGGCTATATTATATTTTCAAAAAAATTTGGGATCTTTACTAAAACTCCAATAATGTAACCCAAGGTGTAAACAAATTAGGTACTTAAAAAATTCCTTACATCGCGTGCGCTGCGTAAACTATTGATGATCAAACAAAGTAATGTACTACACTTTTGTAGAACACATCATTGTCTACAAAAAATGTCGGGACAGCATATATCTCACTATTAATAGTTATGTCACAATAAGTGTTTTTTATTTTAAAAATTTAATTAAAATGCCGCCGCTAGAAAAGGTTCTTTATTTGTACCGAGTATTAATCCTTATCAAAATAAATTACTTTTACTTCAATACCTTAATATAACTTTTTGAATTATTCAATTCGGACATTCCATTCGAAAGATATCACGAGTTCAAAATTGTAAGTATTAGAAAAAAGTCGCGTGGCTCACACTCGGCTAACTATAACTATGCGATATAGGCGTCACTGGGGTACGGGTACGGGAAGTCAAAGTTAAGAAATAAACGGCCGCAAATAAATTATGGATAATAAAAATAATAAATACCCGTGCGAAGCCGGGACGGTCCGCTAGTATACCTATAATTTACTCCAATACAAACTCCCCTCTAAACTGCCCGTTTGGCAGAAATCCTTATGAAGAGACAAGCTGTTAATTGTTCTTGTTCTGATGAAGGTAATTAGATGAGTTCCACGTAGCAGTCGGACTCGGGGGGGGGAGAGGTGGGGGGCGTGCCGCCACGTCGACCTTCCATGAGGCCGTCTGTGCAACCCGTGCATCGCATCGTGGCACTCCACTGTTTGTGCTTATTGGGACAGAATTCACTTCAATCTATTTATAAGATCCTTAAAAAACGTCAACGACTTTATTTGCTTTCAGAGCAGCAGAGCGTGCTCTGATACCTATAAATAAAATAAATAATGCTGGATAATTCACACAGCATTATCTAGTACCGATCTAAGCAGAACTTGTGTTATGGCCTATGGGTGCTAGAAAACGGATTTATTATAAAATATGTTTATGTATTGCATAGATGGAAAACAAAATTCACGTTTAAAAAAGCTCTACGCGAGATTTTTGTTTATGTGTAGTTAAGAAAATTCCTCCCCAATTCCTCAATAACTATTTGTCGTGATTAGAAAATACCAAGCTAATGACGTACCTACCCAACCAGGATGTAGTGTTCGCTCGAAAAGCAAAAGTAGCCTGTGACAGAGCGCGAGTGGAGCGTCTCCGCAGCACGCTGCCCGGCCAATGACTTCACCAGCCACCTCCAAGGCTCCAACACGTCCGAACTATCGCGTCACTATCGCTTGATACTACACTTTATGCTATAACGTCTTGCATTCAAAATCAACTGCAATCACTCTCGCCTTGAAGCTTTCCTCCCCAGCTCGCACCATTATTTCTAAGCCGTATTATGTACTAAGTAAAAAATTAAGTACCTAGTCATTATTGGAAGTTTATTTCGAATGATACTAGTGTAAAGCTTTTCAAATGTTCATTTGTTATCTCTTACTTTAGCAGTTCATTGTTATTATGACACTCCAGCTAAATACCATAATCTGGCTAAATGATTAGACGCTCTGCCGTAGGAACTCTAATGTCTTCAAGCATTTTGCATATAAGCAGCGATGTGGAGGATATTAGGCATTATTTAAGTATTAATAAACACCAATCCCTACACTTCGAATATTGGTTTCCTGTTAAACTTTTTTTGTCTCATAATTTTGGATTTAAAGATTCTCTGAGCAGTCAAAGCATCTTTAGATCGAAAGTATGTTCGTCTAAGAATATTTTTGTTAAGATATTTAGATTCGTAGATGGTGGTCTTAGTTGAGACTTGTGATCAACACCTTTGGTAATGCTAGGTGTGGCGTGTGGTGTGGGTGCCGTGGGCGAACGGGCCAGGCCAAGCCTGCGACCCACGCCGCATGCTTGGTACATGGCCCTGTGGTGTCGTCACCAACTTAACGTAAATATGGGTTTCCAACACGTACTCACTTTCTTTTTCACTTCTTCCACTGGTGGACAAAAAAATTGAAGTGAACATTAAAATAATGATATTTGATAATAATGAATAGTATAACATATGACTTGTCCAAGTGCTTATTTGTAAGCCTAAAGAAATAAAAACTTTTTTTTTACTTTCTGCAATTCTGCAAATTTAATGCCCTCTCGGCACCAGTTACCTAACTGGAGTTTCGGTTTGCTTTTTGCATTCCGTTATGGTTTATGGTACATGAAAGAAAAGAAGTCACTTTAGTATTCTTGGATGGTCTGAAACCAACTCGAACAAAACATTACAAATGTTCCCCTGTCTTCCCAGGTCAAGTTCTAGGAAATCTTCTGGCTTTATTGTAAATTCCTTTGACCATGGAATCTACTTTTTACAACGAAATTGTATCTACATATTCTAAGATCTCAAACCTCTGACCATATTAGACATGATTTTCTCTCAAGAATATTTTCCGTTTTCGTAAATTTCAAATCACGCGAACTTTAAAAACAAAACCCTATGATTAGATAGTTAGATATCAAATGAGTGGCACCTTGCCACTTCATGATTTCGTTCTGTTCTTATTTATAGAGACTACCTACTTATTAGACTCTATTATCATTGTAGAGCGAAAGCTAAACCCTGCAATATACAACAAAACTAGTTTTTTTTGTCATTGGTAGAGATTGGTAGCAGAAAGTGCTTGTTGGCTATTTGGTGAAAACAATAATGCGCTGTTTCACAGCATTTTACACGGTTTCAGAATTACAGGTTGAACGAGCAAATGAGCGAGCACGTAATTGTATAGTTAGGCTTGGAATAGGATGCCTGCTCGTCCGATTCCCAAGAGATTAGTTAAATTATTGTAAAGTCAGTTATTCTGAAGATAACTTACCTATTCCAAAGGAAAATAAGGCGGGTTTCAAGGCGGAAGAATGTTACCTAGGTATAACATTAGAAATAAAAATATTTGTCATGAATGAATAACAATTCCACGCTCATAGCGTAATCAATGAGTCGCATGCAGGCAACAGTTGGAGTCGATGTCGGGCTCATTGATCGACCGACTCTATATCCACCAACACAAGGGCGCTGCGTCTGTACATCCACGCACACATGGAAACAAAACCGGATGGCGCACACTCGCTTAAGTGTCGCGGTGTGCGTCTGTGCGCAAAGGATTTCCTACCGCCCCGCGCTGCGCGCGCGCCCCTGCCTCAGACCTGTTACGCTGCTACCGGAGTTACGCCGCCGCATAGTTACCAGACTTGATATGCCTGCTCTCTGTCTCTGCGCTGGCCCACGCACACCATACCACCGCGTTCGAACACATAATTATCATGGCACACCATCACACCACTCTTGAAACTGTCCAGCAATTCTTCTGGTTTCATCGCCATTTTTAATATCTTCTATTTCTATTACCGGTTGCACTATACCTAGTAAATATCCAATCCGGTCGATTTATAGCCCCACTTATGGATGCAGCCGGATACATGACATCATGAGTCGCTAATACCTACTCTCCGCGACAGACGACGGCACAATGTAAAGCAGTTACTTTCGTCTTTTTATAACTTCCTCAAGTACCTACCATCTACATCTATCATCTACTGTATCTTACTGAATTATGCCTACTTTGTCATCCGTATCAAAGATTCTACGGAAAGATTTATCTAGTCAACCGCGTCAAGTTCACCCCAAGTCTGCAAATATCAATAAAATAATAATTCTTCGTGTAAGTAAATAAATAAGATAAGAGCAAGACATCAGAATTGGTCGCTAGCTCGATTAAAAACAAGTAGCGCCGTTCCACCATCCATCGTATTTATCGTTCTTTTTATTTTTTGTTTCGTATCGTTGGTAGGTCGGTATATATTTAGGGTTCTGTAAGTTCAACAAAAACAAAACTTTCGCAGGCGAACCTGTCTGTATCGAATTTTTATTCGTTACTGTTTGAATTCCTGTAGAAATATCCAGAATTATAAGCCTTTAAATAGAATAACACACATGTCCTGTTTTCCTGAAATTCCGATGAAAAAGGAATTAGAAGTCCCATGATCACATTGATCACGTTACTCTACTAATCATGTTATTTCCATTTCATGTCTATTGCATTTTAAGTACCTATTTGACCTTTTTAAGTAAGCAGTATTATATTTTAGGAAAATAAGAATTTTGATTTTGAAACAATAAGAACATTCAACAAAAATGACACTAACGTTTTGTATGTACGTACGTATGTATCAATGCATGTTTGTCACACTCTAACGGCTGAGCGGATTTGAATGAAATTTGGTATCAAGATAGCTAATATATGGATTATATTATAACTTTTATAACATATTCGCTTTTTTGCTCCCGGAAAAGCGCATGGATCCCGTGGGTTGATGTAGTTCAAATATGTTGGTTACATAATACCGCGGAAATTCATATAATATACCTTAAGTTACTTAGAAGATTATACCTACCTAACTGTATGTCTGAAGAATAAAATAAAATTTAATGATACTTAGGTATATTGAATCCTCTCCTCGCGAGTCTGACTTGGTCTTGAACGGTTTTTATCTGGGCTTGGCTTCGAGTCTCAGGCTCGAACGGAAGTTGTAACGAATTTTAATCGTATAGCAGTAAGTATCTCGGTCGTCGGGTCGGCGGCGTCCGTTTCGTATGGCCGCTCTTAACAACGAGTTTATAATATATTTTTTGTAAACAACCACCGGAAACGGGCGAGAAACTGCTCTGGAACACATATCTTCAATTACGTTTGTATCCAGACGATCAATGATATGATAAGAGGCTAACGTAAAAACCAAAAAGATTTTTATTTATTTAACCTTCATTCCAGTTAAAGGAATATGTAAAGCTTGCACTTTTATCTTGAGTTTATGGGATAGTTATAGATATTATATTATGGACCGTGCTCCGAACCTTGTTTTTGATGCTTGTGCGTATATCGCCCATTCATTGTTACAAGAATCCGGTATCAAGTCAGCAGCTGATCCCGTAGTTGTATAATACAGATTGTGAATTTGCGACAAACTATATATTTTTGTAACATTTTTCTGCCAATAGCGAGACGTGGGTGTGTGATGCCCCGGAATATACACGTTCTCTGCCGGCGGCGCGGCGCCCACCCAGAGTATCGAAAACATCGTTCCGCAGATAAATAATATTATTGGTATTCTTATCCAAGTATGATGTTAGTCGCAGTACCTACATAATTAGAAAGATCAACAATAAGTATAAAGTACCTCCAGAATTTAAGGGTTCTGAGTTTAAAGATTTATTTTACTCTACTTTTGTTCGATTCCTTTTTTAAGTATTTCCATTGCGATTTTTCTTGTGTGTTAGATTCATATAAAATAACTTTTTATTTAACATTATCGCAAGTGCCACGCCACAATATGCCGCCGCCGCCCGGTCTATTTTCACTCCTTTGTATTAGGCCGCTTCTGTGTTCTTCCATGTTTCTTTACCTTATCAAGTGATTCCATTTGTTTGTTTTCTTGTTAAATCAGAATACAACACATACAATGTCTCTTATCGAGCTGCTCAGAGACGGTCAGAGACCATATGCATGTGAATTTAATTATGGTATACACTGTAACATCAATTGCGTCCCCGTCCTGTCCATGTCCAGCAAAGACTGCAAAATATTCAAGAATAACAGCCAAATCGTCTGAAACTTGTGAAATGATTGATGAAGAACAAACAAGTAAAATATACTTGTTATTTTTTATCAAAAACTGCACGTTCCTAGTGTGGTGTGATCTGATACAAGTTATTAGGTCTAAATACTGCGATGTCTCTTGAAATGGAATCGCTTTCATGGCATTGAGTAATTCTCAGTCTTGTGTCGCAAGTGCTACGGGCTGTACAGTTCTTGGTGGCCAGTATAGACTGCCTCTACTTACATCGACATCCCGGCAGCGAAGTGGTCGACTGAGAACCAGTTTCATTTAATCATTATAATTGCGTCCTCCGTTAAACCTATCTCTGCATGAGTTTGTGGTGAAGTGGAGTATAAATTATTCTTGGAGCTTAGCTTTGGTTTAGTTATAACATTTTTATGATTATTAACTACCTTCTTTACAGATTTTTTTCGATGATAAGCCGTCCAAATAAGCTTGCATGTATTGTAAACACATAACGATTTAAACCATTGATCTATTTGCGAAAAAAGCTACCTAGGATATCTAGGTTCAAGTATTACCTAACCTTCTTATATGTCCAGGGGTGTTCATCGTTAGGTTACCTCCCCGTTAAGTTTGTATTCAATTTGTATGAATACAGAAATATGTATATTAAAACTAGAATCTTGTAGCAACAAATTTCTAATATAAAACCAAAACTGTTGTAATTACGAGACTTAGGACCCGCCATGCGGTCAGTGGTCAACGATCAACGCCACTGTACCTAAACACAAAGTACCTAATCTCAGAAATTTAGTTGCGTAGTTTCCATTCAAGAGATAGACGGTGCGGTAAACAGGAAGCTGTGCCGGCTACAGCCAGGAGTGGTTGGCAACTCTTCAACTGCCGCGTGCTGTACGGTGGCGATGCTGGACTTTGATACTTACGGCAAATACCGTCATGATTAAAATCTAGACTTTAGAGTAGATTTAATTTTAATACATCAGTCTTCTATCAAAAATCTTGTAAAGATATCAAAATGTTTATGGTAGGTAAAAATAACACAAGCCATTGGGATTGTATTACTACGACGATGATAAAATACTTGAACGCTTAGGTACCGACTTCAAAAAGTCTATGTTTTTTATTTGTTTTTAAAACTTTTTTTCATGTTTGTTAGAGGTATCTAGTAATTTATATCGAGGTGGTCTCAAATAATTTAAATTCGAGAGAGATTTGTCGCGTAAAAATTAAATAAGAATTCTGGAATTTGAAGTCAGTTTTTATTTTTTGTAAAAATATAATCATTATATTTCGTTTATAAAGGCCTCATCGACGACTGCGCTTACTAGTCGTGCTACTCGTGTTCAAATCTGATTTTAATGGGCATGTTAAAGATGATCTTTGGACTTCCAAAGTTCACAGATCATATCCTCTACTTAATCCACCTATTTGTCTCGCACAATGACTTCAAACTTCAACAATGCAATATATTAGTATAGCTTTATAGAGCTTTACACTATTGTTGTGTGTACTGGTACTGAAATCATGGAAGTTACCATGATTTCAGTACTAGTACTTACCTACCGACCTAAATAACGTTTCTCTGCCTCGACTCTACATGCATAAAGAGTTTCGTTTATACGAAAAAATGAATTGAAAAACTAGCGCGCGGTCGCGAGCCACATGGTCACTCGAAGAGCTGAACAAAAGGCGTGACTGCATGCGCCGCAGATGTGTCAGTGGTCCAGATGTGTTAGTGACCGACGTCGCCTGCCTTAGATTCAACCCCACACTATCCCACTTGCTTCCTGTGCCAACAGTTACCCGGTTTAAAAATCCAAACAAGACGCTAAAAAGTCTTTTTAACTCACTTCAGCTCGAGCTCATATTTTGAAATTTGCCGCTTTCAGAGTTTTCTTTCATCATGTTTTGTTTATTCCTAACTTCCATGTTTTATTCTATACCTATTAAGTGTCCACTCATGTAGACTTAGATGTATTTTTCAATTATTTCAACGTATTTTATATCGAATTGAATACCAATAGGTATCTAAAACCAATACAATCACATATTGACTTTTTGCGATCTGTATTGAACATAGGTACCTAAGACTAGCAAAGACGTAAGAATTCTTATAACAACGTTATCTACAATCTTATACCACCTACCATAATAGTGTTACCCAATTTAGGATATATTGTAATAAACGAATAACCATCGATATAAATAAATAAATACGTACTAGTACATTTATCTCAGTGCTAATAACCCAATAGTTTATTCGCTTTTTTAAAGGGAGTTAGGTGCTAGAGTTACTCTAGAACAGTGGCGTAGCGTGGGTGGGGCGGGGGGGGCGGCCCGCCCCGGGCGGCAGCCTGCGGGGGCGGCAGTCCGCGAGTAAGAGTCTCAGTTTCGTATCTATCTCCAGAAACCCAGAATGAATTTATAAACTTACTGGGACAGCAAGTTCGATCCACCATCATCCGTCGTATTCAAGAAGCTAAATATTATTGCGTAATCTTCGACAGTACACCAGACATCTCCCACAATGACCAAATGAGCCAAGTTCTGCGATACGTACATATCGAAGGAGAAAAAGTCGCCGTGGTAGAATCTTTCATTGATTTCTTCGAACCAAAAGGAAAAAATGCAGAAGATCTCAGCAACGATATAATCGCGAAGATAACATCAGACGGACTGGACATACAGAATCTGAGAGGACAGGCTTATGACAATGCTGCCACAATGTCAGGGATCCACAATGGAGTTCAAGCCCGGATTAAAGCACTGAATCCGAAAGCTATATTCGTTGCATGAACAAACCACTCACTAAACTTGGCTGGGGTACACGCTGCTTCTGAATCAGTGGATTCCGTGACGTTTTTTGGAACTCTGGAGAAGCTGTTTGCCTTCTTTTCCGCATCAACTGTTCGATGGAACGCTTTGGTTGCCGTCACAGGTCAAGCAGTAAAACGAGTCACTGAAACGCGCTGGAGCGCTAGACATGTAGCTGTCAAGATGCTTAAAAATAAGTTTGAGGTAGTTCTTGAGGTACTGGAACAATTAACAGATTCATCTCAAACTTCCGAAACAAGATCGGGAGCCAGTCTTCTCCTGACAGCCATGCAGTCATTTTACTTCCTAACTTTTCTTGGTTTTTGGGCTGCAGTGCTACCTGAAGTAGATGACGCACAGATTTACCTGCAGCAACGAGGACTAACCCCCATATCTTTAGTCATTACCTCGACTTCGATTCAAACTCTACTCAACCTCCAAATGCGTTTCGGTATGCTTGATCGTAAAAAAATCCTTCACTCGAAACAGCCTTCGAGAATTTTTTCATACGAGTGGAATAACGAACTGTCATCTCAAGGTACCTCGCTACCTACCTTGAATGCTCCTCGAAATAGTTTGTTGTTATTTACAATGGATTTTGGAGACTATCTCAATTACATTTACGACGATGAAACCTACAATTACCCATCGCGAAGGTATATAAGAGAGGTTGATATATAACCAAATTAACGACTAAGCATACCAAACTCGAGCATGTTTTGGAGGAATGCTCGAAACGCCCTTGAACAAGTTTGAGTGGAGAATTATTTGAGGTAATGACTAAAGATATGGGGGTAAGTGTGGATAAGTGTGCTCAGAAACTCTGCGCTTTGAAAACCCTCTTAGTGGAAAGTAGAGACCGGTTCGTGCAAAAAGCAATTGACTTTGCTAAGACTCTCTGCGAAAAACTCGGAATCGAACTCAAAACGAGAAGAATTCGCAGAAAAAACGCATGCATGGCGATGAATCTTCTGAAGATGCAGCTTTGTCTCACGAACAGGAAATCCGTCGAGAGGTGATCGCATCATTCGACAAGATCATTCAAGAAATGACGACTCGATTCCAGCAAATTCAAGAAATATCGGACAAGTTCGGATTTTTGATGCCAGCGAAACTTTTGGACAGCAAGTTCGAGTGTGATCTTTCCCATGTATTACAAGACATCGACAAGGACGAGTTTCAGATGGAGCGGAAGCGTCTTCAGCAGTTTGTTGTTGTTGCCTGTTCTGAATCAGAGGAAGATATAAGTGGTAAAGGACCACTGGAGCTCCTCCAGTTCATTCAAAAACTGAATCTCGGAATTTCGGTTCCAAATATAGTCATCTTGATTCGTATATATTTGACTATGGCGATTAGTGTTGCAAGTTGTGAGAGAAGTTTTTCGAAGTTGAAGCTAATAAATAATTACCTCAGATCTACTATGAGCTCCGCTAGACTATCAAACTTGGCTATATTGTCGATTGAACAAGAATTGGCTGCTAAAATTGATTTTGACAAAGTTATTTCTGACTTCGCTGCTCATAAGGCCCGTAGAATCCGCTTGTAAAACCGCTCATCCTATTTTAACTTCAATAAAAGGTACCTCATTGGATGTGAAATTTAATTTTAATTAAGCACCTATAGAATGGGGGCGGCAAAATGGGTCTCCCGCCCCAGGCGCCGAGATGGCACGCTACGCCACTGCTCTAGAAAGAATAATTACCTATAAACTTAGAGTAGGTAATTTAATTAGACATAAAGCGCGTCTCAAATTATTAGTAAAGTTATTATTTGCGTAAGTCTAGAGTTACTCTAGAAATAATAATTACAAGGCGCTTCTCAAATTATTAGTAAAGTTATTATCATTGGGCTTAATGAATTCGCTTCGATTAGTGAAGTGCTCAGCTAATTTGTGAATGAGTTAGTGAATGACAGTTCGGCCATGATGTTTGTTTACGCGTGCAGCACATCGCGCTCACTGCCTCGAAATAGCACGGCCACGGCACCAACATCCAAGAGTGCGGTCGACGACCTGTGCCCTGCCTGCCGCCGCACCAAAAATATTGGAACTTCGCTCACATCAACCACACTCAAGCCTTTCTCTGATTATGATAATAGGTCATTTATATTTTGTGAATGATTACTACCTACTTGACAAATCTTATTAGTAGTGCACCTAATTATCTTCTTAGATTGATAGGACTCACTCGAGTAGATACTACCTAAATGAATTACACCAATTATACCAATTCAATCTTGAGGTAGGTAAGGTAGAGCTATCTTGAAATTTCACAATCATTAGACCTAGGCCTAATACAAAGTTCAATGTCGTTATTGAAATTGTTATACAATTGTCACAAAGTAGCGTAGTCTTCATAAAAAAAGGTAATTTAAGGTAACTTTAATGAATTCCTTGGTCTATGACGTTTAGCGCCATCTGTGTTTTGATGTCGTAAACTAATATGACATCGGCTTTCTTGATAATGGTTGTGTTGTTTTCGATATTGGTTGTGTTGGATTGGAACGTGGTTTCCTGCTACGAAAGTATTTTTTTTTATGATTTGTAATATAATATCGTTGTAGAATTATTATACCTATGCAATTATACCGCATTGATACGACATTCGACCCGCACTTTGATTTCGTAATCATAAACAAGCGTTATTCCATAGATGAAAATTGGTCCATGGTTATTCTATGCGGGTTCTATCGAAAGACCAGCGCTGGATAGTCCTCTTGCGAGAGCTTAGCCAGCAGTATTCTGAGTTAGGACCATTTTATCATAGACTTTATCCATGGTAGCCGTGTACAATATAGCTGTGTTACAGTTACATTGTACACAGGAGACAGTGCTCCAACTCCATTGTTACAAATATTTTTGAAAGAAACGTTTGTATTTGTATTTTGTATAAGTATAGGTAGGTAAGTTATTCTAAGGGTAGGTACTTACCTAGTGTTGGTACCTTGTTTTTAATTTTTTGTATGATTATTATAAATTATTTATATTCTATTGAAAATGAAAATGAAAAGTTTTTTATTTCTTTAAGCTTACAAATAAGCACTTAGACAGGTCATATTTATTTCTTTCAATTATTCTAAAGTTCTTTCTATTCTTAATCAGTTTACATTATAATTGCTGCTAACAACAGTTCCCATAACGATGATGCTTCTCAGTAAATGTGCCAGCGACGAGTATTTTATCTACACTACACAAATGGACGGAATGACATTCGTAGGCGGCGGCGGCGGCGGCGGGGGCGGCGCACCCACGTGGTACCCACACCTAGCTTGCCGCAGTCGCCACGATGTTAACTGCCATCCTATCCCTATTCAGAGAATGTGGTTTCACCTACCTACTCAGTTTCACAAGCACTGATATTCAATTTGCTAACCTTGTTTTAAAAATTTCATCATTTTCATGGAACTGAGAAATGTAAATTATTAACCTACCGTAGCAGTTCTGACTTGGACTTCTGATGAGAATCTTCATGTAATCCTAGTCAATTCATCAGTTCGTAATTACCAAGAATCATGCATTAAAGTAAGTACCTTACCTACCTAATATATTACACAAACCGTGCTCCATACCCGACCCGGCCAATGGTTTGTACGTTTTGTAAACAATAGTCGAGTCGGATACGACGACATTCGCTTCATAATCCTATTTGGGTCTCTGTAAACATCAAGGCACTAGCTAGGCTAGCAATTTTATTATGTGGTCTAGCTCGATAATAATAATGTAGATTAGAGCCTTGAAGCAGGCTCGTGGGCCGAGTGCGCTATTCGCCGCCTACGAGTTAATTTGTTGCCTCCAATTTCGTCGAATCATTTCGCAACGCACGTCAAGTCAACCAGTTCGCTCGATACTCCGACACCCGAACCTACCAAATTCTGAGCCCACAGACACCACAGTCCGTGGGCAGGTGGAAAGTGGACCAAGCCAATGCCTAACAGTTATGCAACGTATCAATATGGTATGCGTATGCACATTATCGGGTACGAAAGTCGACATTTGTTCGTCCTTGATAAGGCACCGGATTCCATTCCATTCCTAGTGATGTACGAAGGTTTACATAATTGATTTATGACGCAGCGAAAAGGGATTCCATGGCCCACGACCACGACGCACATCACAATCTGAACTAATCTGTAGAAGCGGACGGCCAGCGCACCGCCGAGGGTGGACAGCTTCAGCAATCTTTTACCCAACATATTGATAACTGCTGGTGTAAACGTGTTCTTGAGTGGAGACCGCGGCTCGGCAAACGTAGTGTAGAACGCCCTCCGGCCAGGTGGGGTGGGATGACGACCTGCGAAGGATTGCAGGCAGGTGCTGGATGCGGCAAGCTGAAGACAGGGCGCTATGGCGCTCATTAGGGGAGGCCTATGTCCAGCAGTGGACTGCTATAGGCTGATGATGATGATTGGTAACTGGCAAATTGAAGGTACAAGTTTCTTGGGTGGATTTCAACAACCATCTCAATCAACCGTGCTACTAAAATAATGTCATATTTTCTTCGAATTGCGTTAAAATAATGTGAGTTGAGTAATGTAGAGCAGGAGATACGGTGCGTTTCAGTTCAGAGTGCAGGAGGCGAGTTAGGGCATTTCCTGCGTTAGTGACACGCGCTCCCTTATCATGTTCATTGATAATAATCTATCTGGAAGAGGTCGCCGGCCGCCGCGCCCGCGCCCGCTCGCCTGTACCTACTGTAGGTACCTACCTACTTCTCAACTGATAATATTATACATGTTTTTATCTTCCGAAAAACTAGCCTTGTGGCGCTATACATATTTTTATTCGCTAATTTAATCTTTATTATTATTTTGGCGAAGTAATGGTAAAATAGGAACCCTAGGTACTGGAAAAATAGGAACCTAGGTAATTAGTACCTAGGTTCAGGAAAAATAGGAACCTAGGTAATTAGTACCTAGGTTCCTATTTTCCATTACTTCCTGAAACCCGGGTTTTTAGTAGCCTATGAACTCGCATTGTCTGTTATACCTACTAGTTATAATCTCAATAAATAACTAATTTAAGTTTACAGCACGTTATTGCTTATTCATTATAAAATCTATGTGCACGGTGAGCATTTAATGACTTCGTATCGTACTAAAAAGCCGTAACGGGAGATCTACTTCCTGTTGGTGAGCGGTGTCGGTGTAGTGTAGAGTACCTACTGCATGTCCAGCAGCGGCACGGAATGGATACCACAGATTATACCGACCGATGCAGTGAACGTTCAGTTGTGCCTTGTGCGTGTAAAAGTAAAAAGTATTTATTATATTGCAGCAAAAGAAAATTACAAAACACAATAGAGAAAATTACACTACACATACTTATCTAAATAATATGTTAGTTTTATACGGTACAAATTACACAAAAAATTCAAAAAAGGGAGCAGCAACTAATTAGTTATGTCTTGTGCAGATAGCTATTGTTAGGTAAGTACCTACCTAGAATTATATTTGTCTGTTGATTTCTTCACTAGGCTAAGCCTGTATCGAAGAAATTATTAGAGTACGAAAATTTCGAACATTTATTACTTATTTACGGAAAATGTACTGTAAAAAAGTGTGTACAACAACTAGGTATTCATCTAGGTACTTAACTAGAAGTTTTATGGATGGCAGCGTTTGTTTAACAAATATTTATGGTACAAAATATAATTTTTTACATAGGTAAGTGTAAAAATATCAATCTAGCTAGAATAAGTGATTTAATTACTAATCACTTATTCTAGCTATAAGTATTTATATTTTTGGGTATAGGTGGTGTATTTTTTTTATACTAAAAATATCAATCTAGCTTTGCAACGCGACACTCTATCTCAGGGGTGGCCAACTTGATTAGACCCAAGATCGACTGTTTACAGACGAAATCCTGTGAGATCTACCGATTACATACTTCTTAAAATTGTAAATGAAACAGTTTAGTTCAGTATACAAGTAAGTATGTTGTATTTTTAATGTAATAAGAGGGAAGACGTTAAATTATTATGGGAAGCGGGCGTCCCGCGTTAATTTGGGACTTTGGGGGTTGGTTTAGCAAGAAAGACTACGAATTCTACGGTTATCTCCATCGTTGTAGCTTCCTACAACGATGGAGATAACCGTAGAATTTTTGTGATTCTTTGAGGCGAAATAAAAGAAATATATAACGGCGAGCGGAGCGAACCCCGAAAATTTTGTAGTTTTCGTTAGATTTTTGCGTTATTTTTTCAAGTGGGGGTTCGCTTTTTTCTGTAGCCACAAGGAACAATTGCTATGGCTTGTGTTGTGGAACTTATCGCGAAAAACGACGGAGATAACCGCAGCATTTTGAGAGTTTTTTGTGTATACAAAAGAAATGCCATTATACAAAAGATATAACTTGAATTTTTGTTACTTTTTTCAAACTAGTTAAGAAGAGTACGAAAATATTAATAAAAATGAATGGAGCGAGCCCTGAAAATGAAAGACTATTTTTGCAAGTTTTTGTGTTTGGCAAAATTATCTTAATGTGAGCACTTGACTACCCAAGAAACAGAAAAAAAATGCAAAACTTTTGTGGTTTTCGTTAGAATTTTGTGTTATTTTTTAAACCGTTTGTCGGGGGGTTTGATTTTTTCTATAGCCAGAAGGAACAATTGTTATCGGCTTGTGGAACTAACCGCGAAAAAATGTGTTGTCTCCTTAGATTTTTTGTGCCCTTTGAAAAAGTTTCCTTGCAGAGTATTTGTTACATTTTGCGCTACTTGTTGCGGTGATTGAATTGATAGAAAATGACTGTAGCAAAGGTGCCGTTGCATTTGCAGAACTGATACGAAACATAACAAAACGCCCAAAACACGAGTAATATCGGCGAGCGGAGCGAGCCACGATTTTTTTTTACCGCATTGGATACTGGTTAACCATATTGGTAAGTTACATGTTAGATATTTTCATACTCTATTCGAGTTTGAAATAAAAATTTATTTAAGGTTTCGGACTTTCGGTTTTGCCTTGCCACGATCGACTAGACTAATAGCCGCGATCAACCGGTCGATCGCGATCGACCGGTTGATGGCCATCCCTGCTCTATCTGATAGAGTACATAATGCGCTTCAAAGCAACCATAAAAACACAGGTCAACTTTTCGTGTGCGGTTTTAACTTGCGCTACTCATTATTTGTTGGCATAATATTACCAGTTGTAAAGAAACTCCTATTAGAAATTGTGTTTATTTTATTTACCACCGAGTGTCCACAAAAATATGCTTAAAGAAAAAAGGAAGCAAGCGCGGGTTAGAGATTTAGAGGCCAACTGTTGGACTCTATATTTTTTCTATGCTTTTACGGCGTTCACAGTATATCTAACTAGACATATAGAAATAAATAATCAAAGGATGCAGCAATTAATGTCACATAGTAGAAAAATGTAACCAGACCAGAAACTGGACACTGCAAAGTGCGAAGCTAGTCTCATGGCTTACTACACCTTAGGTCATAGAATCTACATATTTTGTTCTATGTATTAGGTACATATATTTTTCTGGTAGGTCTATATTACAATGTAATATAGACCGCGGTGGAACTACCCATTTTAGGAGCATGTCATGCTCCTAAAATGGGTAGTTCCACCGCGCTCCAAAACCCATTGTTCTCATAATTTTAAAGTTCATAAGTACATTGATTCCACTGCGCTCCAAGAATTTTTAAGTAATAAAATAATTTAATATTTTTCGCGCTTCAAGAATGCGTTCCTCCGGGCTCCTAGTTTTTATTACCCATTTTATTTTAAAAATTAAAGGTACCAAAATGATTCCACAGCGCTCCAAAAGCAAAATTTATAAAAGGTACACCATAAGTTGTTTAATGTTTTGTACAAGTAGAAATATCATTGATATTTTTTTAACGTTGATTCGTCTCGTCAGGCAAAAACGCTTATTAAAAAAGTTCAAGTAGGTATGCAAAAACGCCCCCTAAAATGTAAATGTGAAAGCATCGAACCCCATGCCGGTTTTGAGACCTGTATACATAGTTACCCAATGATTCAAATGAAAAAACTTCTGTTCTCTGTTCTGTCTTCATAATCAATTTGGCAATATACAAAAAAGACGTAGCGTGTGCGTCTAACATCAGTTTGATAATTTTATTGAATGAAACAGCAGCGCGTTTCGTTCAAGGTCGTCGCTCGGTAGCTAGTTTGGTATTTTTTAAAGAGTAATAAATGGATGACGCACCGACTGTGGATCCGGTGTGATGGAGAGGAAAATCGGGGATCGGTGTTTAGTTTAGTTTTAACGTAAGTGTGTGGAGCACATTCAATGTCACTCGAGTTAGTGATGTTGAGCGCAGGTTGCGCAGCGCGTGCGAACGACCGCCGCGCCGCGCGCCGCCGCCGCCGCCGCCGCCGGCCCGGCCGGCCGCCAGCGAGGCGCGCGCGCCCGCAATGCTTCCATTCATTCATTCGCGCGCATCAATGAACGAAAAACACGTGGCCGAAAAAACACTCGTCTAGGAAAAACATTGTTCATAAAATTCATACACAAATAGCCAATCAAGGCAGGTTGGTTGTAATTTTAGCCTCAGTAGCATATTAAATGTTGCGTGATGTACCGACAACGGAACGCGTTAATTCCATTCATTCTGCGTAGGTACATTTAAGATTTTGAAGTAGGTGTCGGAATTGGCCTGAACTGGAAAAACATTATTGTCACTACGAGCGACGCTGACTCGACGGACTTTGTCAAAAAGTGCTTTATAAGAAAACTGTCAGTTTTCACAAAATACTTATTCTAAAGATACCTGATATGCATTCAGTTTTTCTGCCTCTATTACAAAACAACGTTAATAATTAGGTACCTATTTACCTAAAATAGATCAAAGCGATGCGCTTTTAAACCATGCATGCACGAACCGCTTTTAGTTTTTAGGATTCCGTACCAAACGGTGAAAACGGAGCCCTAAGCCTCCGCTCTCTGTCCGTCGGCGGCGGCGGCGGCGGCGTCGCGTCGCGTCGTCCGCGGGATGTATCTCATGAACCGTAAAAGGTAGTTCACATTTTCACAGAATATGTACATGCACATAAATTTTGTACCGCTATAAGAACAAATAATAAAATATATATTAAATTTAAAGGGAGCTTCCATACAAAAAACATAATATTTTGCTCTATTTTTGACTTTGACTGTAGGTATGTATGTATGTCTTGAACCGTAATAGGTAGACAGTTGAAATTTTGTCAAAATATAGATTGTTATTATATAATAATAATAATAAAATAAATATAATTATTGAGGGGTCCAATGTCCATCCATCTGTACCAAACTTAATTTCTAACAGAATAGCTCTTATCGGGTATGCTTGCCTATGTTCAAATCTTTTTAAAGGTCATCCTATGTAATATATTACATAGGTACACGAAGAATTACAGAATAAAAGGTCATGGGTCAAATATGAGAAGGTAACGTAACTAGGCACCTACCTTAAATAACATAAAGCTCCTGATATTAGTAGAGTTATCCGACGCATCTTTTCACAAACGACTCAATCACCATTTTCAACACACTTCACTACACTAATTGCATATTTAATTTCCGGTACAAAATTTTAAGATGAAGAATATTCTTCTGTAATAGTTCAGAGCTCGTTTGACGTTACAAAGATGACTGAGATAGGTTCCGCAGATCAGCTAGTTCCCGGGTATCGGCGCGCGTGCGCTCCGCCGCGCGGGGCGTGACCTAGACCCTGAAGATTCCTCCCCTTAGCCCACGCATACAGAGTTACCATGGTAACGGAAGCTTGTTACCAAAAGCTAAAAACGAGTAAGAAAAAAAGCGGATCTGTAAAATGCGCTAGCTTTTTTAAACTAAAGTTTTTGATGGTTACCTTTATCAATCACATACGGTTGCATATTAAACTGGAAAAGCGGCTAGCCGCGCGATTACCTACGTAGGAAACCGACAGTATTTTTCCAATGCCAGCGCATTTTTTTGTTTTGGACCCGCTAGTTTTAGCTTTTTTCTTATAATTAATTTACAATTACAAATTTCAACCGTATGTGATTGATAATGGTAACCAAAGAGATTTTACATATAGAGACGTCATACTCATTGTAAAGAAATAAAAACATTGCGATATTTTACTATAGCTACATACCTAGCGTCGACGTTCGAACATACAACGCCGCATGGCATTATCTCTGTCACTCATAAACGTAACGCATTGCTTGTTTCGTTCGTGTTGGTGGCAAAGCGGCAACAGCGCGGCAGTGATTTTAGTTCGAACAGACGAGACGCCGCACGGCATATGTCCTTATCTCTGTCACTCATAAACGCAACGCACGCATTACTTGTCTCGTTCGTGTAGGTGGCAAAGCGGAAATCGCGCGGCATTGATTTTTGAGTAAAATTACATTTATTTTATGATTTTCCATTTTAAACAGTACAAAACAAATAGAAGACAAAAAGACACATCCTTCTTGCTTTTCACAACCGTCCCATAGTAATATTGCACTTTCTAAACGCACAACACGGCATTTTAATATTTTTCATACTCCAAAATCCCGCTTCAACGTACGTCCGCGTCGCGGCCAGGAGCAAGACGGACTGAGTTCAATTCAGACACTTACCTGATTTTCATCTTGTTAGGCAGACCTCGGTACAACGTATCTACGTATATATAACATCATTGATGGTAACCGTCAGAAATTTCGATGAGCCTATCTTGAGAAATGACTCCGAGATAAATTAAGACATCTACTGAAAACAAAATAAATCATATATCTGCAAAAAAAAAAAAAAAAGATTATGAAGTAAAAGAGCTTTCAAAATGCAGTTCTATTTCACTCTAAAATGCTACAATATCAACTAGTGGCGTCTGTCTATGACGTCACCGATGCACAAACATCTGATGATACCTACAGAATGACCATTATTTTCAAGAGAAGAAAGTCAGATCTTTACCATAGTTATTCTGTATCTTTACATTACTTATTGTTACGAAATGACGTCACAAATCAGTATTCTCTGCTTGGTGTTGTGTTGTGTGTCATGCATGGTGGGTGATTGCTGTATGTGGTCGTTTTATTTTATCAAAATAATAATAAATCTCGATTAAAATAAAAATTATAGTACTTATATCATAATATACTATAATTTTTATATAAACATTTAAACATAATATATCTGAGCCTATGGCTCAGATATATTCGGTAATATAATATTATACATAATTTTGATGATTTTTAGTTACTGTCACCATCCCTATTGCAGGCCCGTGCGGGAACGCAAGTCGGTTCCGTCGGCGATCCCTGCCTTGCCTAGATAGACTGGCTCCATCCACCAGAGCATTAAAGACAAGTTTGCCGCGAAGGATTAAAAATGCCTAAATGTTTTAAGGCGGGATTTTTCCTGGCATAGCAACCGCTGAGCGTTGGCCTTTTTTTGCGTTCGTTTAACCGCAGTATTGGTCTATAGTTTGTTCTACGTTTTAGGTAAAATAACGATAAAAATAAACGCGTTGTAACTATGTAGCCGATTGACCTTGATCGATGGCTACAAACACAAAGTTACAATTTGATTCTTTTGAAAAAACTAAATCCGACTTTGAATCCCTTAATTTAACTCTTAACTACCTACCCTCTATTTTAGTCACGCAACTACCTACCCGCGGTCTGTGAGACGTCTGCGATATATCGCTCCAGCAAAAGAAATCTATGGCAGTGGGAGATAATTTGAAATAAAACGTATATTTTAATATGTTTTTTATTTATATTAAAGTAACAAAAATATAAAAAATCATCATGGTTTCTTCACTAAACAAAAATCTCTTCTAAAATCTGAGAAACAGCATAAAAAATCAACATATTTATAAAATGAGATCTACAACAAAAGTAACATAAATCACGAACTTCTCTTTTAAAATTTCTATAAATTCAGGAATCAACTTATACAACTACACAGTGAAATCAATCTAAAAAAAGATATTTTTATAAAATTGCATGTCATGAACTTTACAGTTTTTCGCGGCAGTAAATACACAACATGTTTGCGCATCCTAGGCAAATTGGTTTCTTGCAATGAAAACACAAGTATTGGGTCTTGCGTTTCTTCTTAGGGTCACAAACAGAGCAGGTCTTGCGAGTTTCCAACCTATCTGCATCAGCATCACTTCCAGCAGCTGCAGGAAGCTGTTCTGCATTGAGCTGCAATACCCGACGAAGAGAAAGTTTGATATCCCGCGGTATGGACGAATACAATTCTCTACGCTCCATGAGTGGTCTCAAAAGCTGTTAAGCCAGCTTCTTCATGAATTTGAACCTGCTTTTTTTCATGTTCCAATGTTCTTGTCCGATAGGACGGTGGTAATAATGACCAACGAAAGCGATTCTTGCCATTCTTCCTTGGCCTACAACTCAATTCTTCCAATGGGATATTGTCGTCATCATCTGATGAGGATTGCGTCGACAAGACCGGGAGCGTACTTTGGGGCCAAAAATATTTACTTACTTCCGCTAAAAATGTTTCATATTCACCATCAATTTCGGAATCTGAATCGCGAAACTCTTCCATCACAAAATCATCTCCTATGTCTATCTCCACAATACTACAGTCTCCGATTGGTAATTCCTCATTTCATTTTGTACTAAAATAATAAAAATCATTTGATGAAAAAAAGTCACATAACTACCTACCCGCGGTCGCTCAGACCGCTGACAAATGTTTTTTACTCACCAAAAGCAAACGCGCGCAATTGTGACCTCGACAAGCGCAGGCACGATGCTGCGGGTAGCGGGGAAAAGGTACATAGACGCACGAGATATTACAATGAGCATACACTTCGTAATTCACAAAAATATTACAGCTGGTGTCCGTGAGACCGCGGGTAGGTAGTTAAGGGTTAAACTGTATAAAAGTTTTCCGGGATACGTCGTATAAAAATAGCGAAAGAATTTTCAAAATTGAGCTTTAAATTGACGTAGAAATCCATTAACATACATACAGACGAACATAGAACCCCCTCCTTTTTTTATGACGGTTAAAAAAGCGTTTTAATTTCGTTTAAAATGGTATAGATTTTCCACAAAACATTATTTTATGTTTGAGACCTGAAAGGTTACACCTGAAATCTTTCTGGAAGCTTGTTTTGTTGCCATTACCTAATCTTTATATATAAAAATCTATAAATCTAATCAAAATCGGCCCAGCCGATTTAGCTGATTTTGAAATGTTGTCGTAGTCCAGGGAAGGATTAAACGGTGAGAAAACAAGGTAAAATTGCGCAGAAATTTCCACGCGGGCGAAGCCGCGGGGCGCAGCTAGTTCTTAATAATATGTAACTTCTTTACGCCGACAACTTGGGTACTACGTAATGCAGTACCAACTTCCATAAAAACGATTCGAGGTAACCATTAAAAGGCATAATACGTACATTTATAGTTTAATAAAAGTTCTCCAATATAAGAATAATGTCCGATTCCATCTGTTTTATAAATACAAAGCATTTCGTAAATGGGAAATACCTACATTCAAATACAACCATGCGATATCCATACTTCTGTAAACTGATTCACGTCAATTCGGTTTACGAGAAAACCACCAAGACAACTCATGGAGTTTTAGCTCCACCGAGAAAAAACATTTAAAAGACGAAATCTCCTCACATATTAGGGGATACAGCCTAATTGCATTTATATGTGGTGATTTCCCTGATTGCAGTCAGTACCTAACTTAGGTACTGCAATCAGTGAAATCACCACATGTCTTAGCCATTCCTAGAAATCCCAACTACGCTTTTAAACGAGATCGTACATAAGATATTGCGCTCCCTAAGATTGTTATACAAAATTATCATATTATTACAAAACCAAATAATATTCAGGCGACAATAATATTTACAACACTCTACTGTAAAGAAATTAAATGAATGAGTTATGTTATGTATTTACAAAGAAATAACATGGATCTAAAAACTTATACATAACACCGACTTTTAAATAGTATCATTAGCACGGCTGTTCCTTTGAGCCTGCGGTGTTATCAATAAATAAATTATGTTAATCTATTAAAATACTATTTACAGTGTTTTAAAACAACAAATTTCATTGGTGAAAAAAAGTAAATGCTACAATTTGTGATTACAATCAAATTCAACAACCGACCTGTTATTACCTATGGGGTACATGTTCAACACTGTTTGATGGATGAGATTCTACTAAACAAACATTCTACGGTAGATGGAACAGACAAAGCTTTACGAGTAATCATAAGTTCGGGTATACAACACTAATAGATACTGTATAAGGTGGGTTTACTTCAGAGGATCTGGAACAGTTTTTTGAGTTCAACCATGAGCGCCCAATCAGTCTTGATGAGGTCGTCCCGGAAATAGTCCTTACACGCGTCGATGCTCGCGCGAGATATCTGGAACAATATTCATTCATTAACAAAAGCTTCTCGAGACATGTTCCTGACAGTTGTCGAGAATGTGGAAGTCAATGCAAGTCCAAAATCTATATTCACAAATATAGGATTTTTCAACACATCAAACGCAAGAAACAGAGTGCAATGGCGAGGAAAGCAAAAAAATAATTTCCGCCTACACCAAAAAGATGAAACCTGTTCACAAGTACGCAGATACGGAGGGTTCTAAATATAGAACAACATGAAATACCTATGAATGTATACGTACAGGGTACAACCAGGTCGACCCAATTTAGGACGCATCGATTCACAATTCCGAGCTGAATGGTTTGACGTCATAGCATTGAGAAATTAGAGCAGGTTGTGCAAGCAAGGAACTAGGTCAGAAGCACCCCGCAGCCCCTCACCTCGCGACCTCGGAGCCCCAACGGGCTTCCCTTGCTCATACAAGGACATTTCACCGCGCACACAACAAATGACCTCCAAGCAGAGCAATAGTCGTCATAGTGTGGCTTTTGGATTAGACACAATTATAACAGAAATTTTTTTTGGACAATCCACAAAGCATCATCTAGCCACAAGCTAAGCAGAGCTTGTGTTATGGGTACTAGATGACTGATATACATAATACAATACATTACATGGTAGCTTAGTTAGATCCATGGCTAACATTTTTAAAGCACGGACTCATACAAGAGCGGAATATTACAAGAGATTGATATATCGTAACTTGGATGTTTTTCTATTAAAAAACGCTGCAACAAAACTTCCAAGCAACTGAACAATAATCTGAGCAGATTTTAGAGTAGTTAACTCAATGCTGTGGGTGGGTTGGGTACCTATCCTATGGCATATAAGTACATAGGTATAACGGATAGAAAACCCTGTCCGAAGACGAGCTCAAGCAGATGAGACAAGTAACGTAGGAAAACCATTCAGTTCATTCATAACAACAATAAATGGGCAGGACATCCAACAAACTTAAGATTTTAATCAATGGAACCGCACTGCAAAAATATCAATGAAACTTTTAGAATGGATTCGACCCGGGCGAGGTGAATGTGTGTGTGTTGCCAACAGTATCGGACGATGGTTGTGGGTAATGTTAGTTGTGTGCGTTTACCTCGCAAGTCTTGCAACTTGCAAGACAAAATGTTCAAACAGGACTTGCATGGTTACGGGGTGTAGATAGGTATTTATGATTTGGGACCAATGAAGTATGCTTGTTTGACTTTGGAACCTAATTACAATCAGTAAAGTAACGTAAGATCTGTCTTCGATGGGTGTAAATAACAAACAAAAACCTTATCTACATGTTTTTTTATATACATGTGCTAGAGTGCTATAATATGCTAGAGTCGGTCTAACTAGTGATGAGATCAAAGATACATATATCGAAACTTTTTATGGCAATGCTCTAGCAAGAGAACTTTAATTCTATGAAACAAATTGTCGATGGTTTTGACCACAGGGCAAAATTCGACGGATTCTGAACTACAACCTTAGTTCATTCAAAAAATAGTTCCGACTCTAGGAATGTATATTGGCTAAATACTTATGGGAAATTATGTTCGTAACTATGATGCTGGGATCTCCAGTCTAAAAGGGCTTGCCAAAAATGCTGTTCGAAGACGGAGCGTTTGCCTAACGCATGGGAAGCATGACGTCATCCAACCCAAAATAGTTCGGCCTTCGCGTGGATGACTCAAAATCGAGTTTATTTTATACGAAGTAGGTAAATAAGTACAAAGAGATTTAGAAAATGATCAGGGGATTTCTAATACTAAGTATACCATTTTAAAAACGATTAATCTCCAAAAACACAGTGCCCCGCCGCATCCGTCTGTCTGAACAAGAACAATTCAAAAACTACCGAACGGATTTATCATATGCATTTACACAAAAAAGCTGTCTTTGCAGAGCTGTTGTTATGATTAAATCGACCAGAGTGCAAGTAGTATATGATATTCCTGCCACTTTGTCATCGCAAAGAATGCAATGCATTGTGTTCATATACCTAGCAAACCATTGACACACAGAACAATGCACATTATAATCGGTTAGCTATGCCTGTTTGTGTTTTGATCTCTACCTACGTGATTCATGACATGTGCGAAATAAGCTACAAGTATGAGTTGTTCTATAAAATTATTATAGATAGGTAGTATCAAATATAAAAGATCATTTATATTATAATTATCTTTGACGATATGAAAAACAAGTACCTACAAAGAAGTATCAAAAGCCATGTACCAAGCTCAAATTGATTTTACTAACTTATAATTCAATGGTTCTTTAAATATGTAGAAACGAAAAAAACTTGAATGTCCTCAGAATCTGCTATATACATATTTTTAGTAATAATAATAATGCTTAGAAAAGACGATTCATAGCACAGAGAAGAGCGCAGGACGCAATGGCTGGTACCTACCTACTATAATATTCGTAGATAAGCGCGGTGCTTTTCTGTTCCGACCTAGTGACCTCCCCCGCCCCTGCCCCTCTGCAAGCGATCAATGAAGTTGCGGAAGGGGCGCCATTGATGTGCCGAGCTGCATTTCTACATGTAGCGCACAATGAATGAAATACTCGAACGAACCGTTCATAACCGTCACGCTACCATGGAAGTAATTGATAAAACCATGATAGTGTGTTAGGAACACGCAAGGAATTAAGTAGCTGCCTAGAAAAACCTAGAAAAGTTTTGAACGCGTAAAAAAGTTTATATGTCAAGGCTCAAAAGGGAAATTTATTTCCGATTTATGCTAACCAGGGTTTTTAATACTAGGTGTATGAACCACAAATGTGAACTTACTTTTGGCCAGTCTTGCTAGTGATTTTAGAGTTGTTGGATGCGTAAAATAGCAATTTTAATCCATCACGAAATATCGTGTTTCGTTTCGGCTAACTGCTGTACCAACTTGCACATAAAAAACGAAAGAATCGATTGCGTGAATAAAAATAGGCCTTCAGGACAGCTATTCTTGTGGGGTCGTATGGAGGCTTCTGTCCAGCAGTGGTCGTTTGTGGCCTGATATAATGACGATGAAGTCTTAGGTTCTTAAATCGAACTAAGTCTGAATGTATTTATTATATGCTTTGTGCATCATATGCGTAGTAGGACGACGACGATGATGGAAAAAGGAGTTTCTATAGTTATTCCACTCTCTTACTTGCTAAAAATAAACGCGATAAATACCTGTTAAGGCTTTACATGAATGCAATATATGACGCAACTTCTTTTACCGTCTGTAAGATTTCTCGCCGATGACGTGCCAAGTTTATTTTTATTTATTTATTTTTTGAGATAATAACATCATAACAAGTTTTTTTATTAAGGCCTAAGGCGATGTTATAACTACTTATACTAAAAATTACATATTTTTGTACATACACACAATACTAAATAATTTATAATTTTGTTTCAATAACATTTTGTGCCTTTTTCATGGCTTTCGGCAGGTTATATTGTCCGTACTGTACTTATAATTTTATTATCTCTTACTTGCTGTTTGATAGTTCGACTGTCAATCAAATTCATGTCCTAGATAGTTCGACTGTCAATCAAATTCATGTCCTAGATAGTTCGACTGTCAATCAAATTCATGTCCTAATGCTTTACCGATTCTATTTATTGATGACAATCGATTTTGTTTATAAAGAAGTTGTAGTAATCTATTTTGTCAGCGTTTCTGATTTGCCCAACATTATGTATCATTTTACAGTCTGTGGCGTCTAAATTACTTTTTTTGGAATCATAATATTCAATTGAATTAAATAGCTACTTGATCTACCCGTGGCATTACACGCGTTTTTTTTTTTAAATATGACAGATTGAGTTTCTGTGGTAAACTATAATTTTTATACTATTATATTTTCAATACTTTTTCATGGTCATCTAGAATAATCATCATTACATACTTTGTCCGCTCGATAATATGTTATCTCAACTTTCGTAAGTCCCCATATTTTTTAGTCGACAGATTCGCATCTGTGTCAAAAGTAACTGTGTCTATCAAATATTTCATTCTGTCATTCAGTCTTTCTTCACTCACTTATCAATAATTAGGGAACTTCTTACTCGTGCATATACCAAACAAAAAAATAAATACGTGGACGAGGTATGGTTATGGACGAGATGTTGTGATAAATAAAAAACTATTATTTTGTGTTTGTGAGTAACCTGATCTGGATTATTTAGCGAATCAAACAATAAGATAAAACGAACCCTGAAGCCGACTTAGAAGGCTCATATTGCAGTTCTAATATTCAAATGGACACATTAAAATTGCCAAAGCAAGCTCAGGCATTGATGGACCACCTCATACAATATTTGTATGCGAATCATGTTGCATTTTAATGTTGCATCCGTATACCATGACATTTCCAACGGAGCGCAGACCGAGAATACATATTACACAGGTTTAGAAAGGTCGATGAGACCGATAGAGCTCCTATTTTGTCGTTAAGTTTATGGAAATGCGTACTATCTATGCCCGCGCGCGATAGCGTGCTAAATAAATAAATATAAATAATGCTGGACAATTCACAGCATTATCCATCCCCAAGCTAAGTGCTTGTGTTATGAATTCTGTAAAACTTAATACAATACACTAGATATATATTTTTTACTTGCGGACCTTCCCGCCTTCGGACGGTTTTAGTACGGATCCCAAACTTTTTGAAAATATAATATAGCCTATGTTCAACGGGGATAGCAGCTTCCCAACGGTGAAAGAATTTTTGAAATCGGTCCAGTAGTTCCGGAGCCTATTCATTACAAACAAACAAAAAATCCTCTTTATAATATTAGTATAGATAAAAAAAACAGACAACACCCAGAGCACCCGGAACAAGTATTGATTATTTAGAACTAGCTGCCCCCGCGGCTTCGCCCGCGTGGAAATCTATGACTGTGTCAAACGGTTTATAAACCTTCCTCTTGAATCACTCCATCTATTAAAAAAACCGCATCAAAATCCGTTGCGTAGTTTTAAAGATCTAAGCATAGGTACAAAGGGACAGCGGTAAGCGTCTTGTTTTAAACTATGTAGAGATGTTAAATAAAACTACGTTGTTTTATACGAAACAAAACTTTTCTACATTTTCATAAGTTTTCTTCTGAGGCAGAAACAACCTCGAATTTTGTAATAAAACTACATCTAGCGTGTCTACCGCCATTTGCAATGGACAACAAACTCGCCACGTTTACAATCCGTGCAAGATGTAGGTAAACATCAGCTGAAACGCAGCAAACACGGCAGGACACATCATTTCCGTTCTATTCTCGAACGCAAACATTTGAATATCGCTGATCTACTTAACCGTGGCGGATGCAGCGTGAGAATCGAACCCTATCGAATACCCTCATCATCATCATCAGCCTATATTAGTCCACGGTTGGACATAGGCCTCCCCCAATGAGCGCTATAGCGCCCTGTCTTCAGCTTGACGCATTCAGCATCTACATCTACTACTATCTACCGAATACCCTACTACCTATATTAATTATTTGAATATTTTTGTCATTATTCATATAAATAATAATTATTATACATTTTAATTTTTTATTTGACTTTGTTTATTTTTTATTATATTTTTTGACATTTGGACACTATTGGCATTCTAGAATAGGCATGATATGAATCAAATTAATTTAATTTAATATTTGACGACCGATGTGGCGCGGTGGGCGAAGGTCCGCCTGCGACGCAGGAGGTTACGGAATCGATTCCCGCCTCGAAACAATTGTGTTTACGATATACAGATATTTGTTCTGGGTGTTCTAGTCGTTTTCTATGTATAATAAAAAATATCTATCTATGTAATATATTGTATTATGTATATTAGCTATCTAGTACCCATAACTTACACATAGCTCCAACAGCATTCTGAGCGTGTTCTCGAATAGGTTTGACTGCATTTATATTTATTACTCTTCCAGGTTGCACGCTTTTACAAATAATAATCATGTAAAGTACAAAATCGTTAAATAATGTTTGTAATTTTGTTTATTAATTTCTTGTTTTGATTATTTTGTTATTTTTCCCTTCAATTATCTCATGTTTATTTTTAATTTTTGTAGATTTAGGTGACTTTTTAATTATTATTGTGTACTTTTAAGTGAATATGGTGAATATATACCCATATGTAGTCTGAAAGAAAGATCATTATTATTCACTCATTTATTTAAACTCTCGTATAAAATACATTTTTACTATAGAAAATACAATAAAATATTATAAAACTATACTACAGTAAAAAATATATCAAAACGGTAGATCACCGACCGCGAAGCTAGGCTCAAGCGGCCGGTGACTAGGGCTGCAGAGAAAGGTGACGATACGTGCCGAGTCCAAGAGTACCACCTTCTGGATCTGGCCCTTGATCCAACTTCTTAGCGAGAGTCTCTTCAGGTGTTGATCGAGGCTCTTCGCTATTACGCCGTTCATTATTATTATTATTATAACACAAGCTCTGCTTACCATGGCATAATAATGCTGTGTGAATTGTCCAGCATTATTTATTTATAATATTATTTATTGAATATAGAAGCCCTATAGAATCGAAAACCCGTAGTTGTCGTTAAGGGCAGCACCTTACTTCTATGTATTATTACAAGTTTTTATTCTACTTACTACTTGCCCTGTTAATGCCCTGTGTGGGATAAATCATGCAATTGAATTTTAGAACCTCAACCGATTGAGCTGAAAATTGGCTTAAACGAACCCAAACTCGACGGCGCGGCATAAACCCGTCCAGTTTGGGTTCGTTGGATTTGTATCTCCAAGCAATTTAGTCTTCGATGATTATTAAATCTAAAAGTTTTTTAATGTTTAAAATTAACAACTGCGATCACCAATCCGCCAGCGAAGTACATTTTTGGTGGACGGTTTGAGTGCTAATTGGTTATCCCGCGGCGGGAATCGAACCCGGAACCTCCTGCGTAGTAGGTGGACCTTCGCCCGCCCCGCCACAACGGTCGTCTACGAAAAAACGTGTCAGTTATCTGAACCTACCGGTACACGGCCAAATAGCCTAAGTAGCTCCTATTGTAAAAGAAACGGTGTTCAAGTAATTTTAATTGTTTATCATCGAAACTAAAAATACCCACTACAATTCAAACAGTACGCTTTCTGTTCTGCAATGGCCGATAATTTCTCAAGCCTTCAAACCGAGTATATTGACAAACGATGTGGCGCGGTGGGCGAAGGTCCGCTTGCGACGCAGGAGGTTGCGGGTTCGACTCCCGACTCGGAACAATTGTGTGTACGATCCGCAGATATTTGTTCCGGGTGTTCTGGTCGTTTTCTATGTATAATAAAAATTATCTATCTATGTAATGTATTGTATTATGTATATCAGTTATCTAGTACCCATAACACAAGCTCTGCTTACCATGGGGCTAGATAATGCTGTGTGAATTGTCCAGCATTATTTATTTATATTTATTCAATGAAATAAATTTATTTTGGTTAGTTCGACTGACGATCGAGTCGTGCTTTACTGATTCCATTTTTTATGACAATCAATTTTGTTTATGAAAAATAGATTTTGTTATTGTTTCTGTACATTTTGTATTATTTTACAGATTTTACTCAGGCTCTAGGCGTCTATATGATTTAATTTTTGGAATCAGAATGATCAAAAGAATAAAATTGTATTATATTTATTTTATTTCCAACATTTCGTCTCCCCAGCCATCCTCATCCTAACCTGCTAGATAACGGCCTAGACTCATGTGAAAATATCAACTTCATAATTTTTGAACTCATTTATTTTACAATTATTTTTTGACCATTGACACTGGCAGAAAAGTCCAACCAGACTAATTGCCATAAACAAAGAATCGTCACATAAAATGAATTCGTAGACGAGGTTATTATAATAGATGGCAAGCCATACATGAATTCCCAGCATGTTTGTTGGATCTATTAATAGGCGTGTCAATCGATGCCATTTGTCTCGGAGCTATAATGGTACCGATATCATGTAATGTGCAACTCTCGACCCATTCATAACTGTCGCGTGCGTGTGACATAAGAAGCTTGTAGACGGACCAGCAAGAGATAAACCACATCGTCCGACGATACTGATACAGCTATAGGTACACTTGGCTTATTCAAGCGTTATTTTTTTCGTCTGGCTTTGCTCGTGAATGACGATAAGAACAGAAATAACATTATTTTATGAATGTGTTATAAATTACACTTCGGAACCACCATACCCCTGGCCATATCCCTGGGGGTAGGGTGGGACGGAACCATACCCCTATATAAAGATGTGACCTAAGGACTTCCACGTATCTTTGAAAGTATTTAATGAAATACCCATTAATAACTGTTATTTAAAATTTAAGCGAACCGTATACCTATTATAAGTTATAATAGGTAAACGGTTCGCTTAAATTTAAGTATGCTCAGGCGTATTAAGAGCGTTTATTTCTAAAATGCGCAGAAACAGTACTTTTCAAACCCGTTTATATCATGAACCACTTATATTATAGTATATGTTATTTACTAATAATTTTAGGAAATTTTAGTGTCCAAATAGTTTGACTATAAAATATTTCGATTAATATAGTATGTACGCGTTCTATCAAGATAACTTGTGAGAGGTTTTCATAATTTCCCTTTCAGCATCAGTTTCGAAGCTCAAAATAATAGAAAATACTGACATATCTAATTAAGAAAAAAATATAACCTACTGATGAGATCCTTGGCTAATAATCTAATTAGAAAGATGTTTGGTTTTGGTATCCTACTATGAGAAATTAAAATTTAAAAAATGTGAAATATTACGAATATTTCACATTTTTAAATGATGTTTTTACCGATATACCTTATTTAATTTAATATAATAATAGCCTACCAATAAAGTGAAGCATCTTTTTTAAAATCATACATTTAAAATTTTTATGATTTTGTTGCTATTATTTTTCTATAAATATTTTAAAACTACTATAAAACGCTGCGCGAAAACCAGTTCGCCGCGAGGCTTTCTAGAGTGTGGTCACGTCGCTCATTAAATATTTATAGAAAAATAATAGCAACAAAATCATAAAAATTTTAAATGTATGATTTTAAAAAAGATGCTCCACTTTATTGGTAGGCTATTATTATATTAAATTAAATAAGGTATATCGGTAAAAACATCATTTAAAAATGTGAAATATTCGTAATATTTCACATTTTTTTAATTTTAACTTCTCATAGTAGGATACCAAAACCAAACATCTATCTAATTAATTTTTTAGCCAAGGATCTCATTAGTAGGTTATATTTTTTTCTTAATAAGATATGTCAGTATTTTCTATTATTTTGATCTTCGAAACTGATGCTGAAAGGGAAATTATGAAAACCTCTCACAAGTTATCTTGATAGAACGCGTACATACTATATTAATCGAAATATTTTATAGTCAAACTATTTGGACACTAAAATTTCCTAAAATTATTAGTAAATAACATATACTATAAGATAAGTGGTTCATGATATAAACGGGTTTGAAAAGTACTGTTTCTGCGCATTTTAGGAATAAACGCTCTTAAAAAACCATGAACAATCAGCGGTCTATGATTGAGAAACGCATTTGCCATCGAAAATCGTTACCTAAGCAAAGATCGATGACTGTATAAGCTTTTATAATACGGGTCTAAGGTTTTTTTTGTTGAAATAATTCAAAATAAGAAGATAAAACCCCTAGAAATTGCGTTTTGTTCTGCTTAGGCCGCCATGTTGTTTACTGGTACTCTGTTTATACGCTATATATCAAATTTTATAGTTAAGGCGTATCCATACACTACTAGATCTTTGATTATGAGCGTGTCTTTTTGAATTTCATACATACATACATATGTAGGTATTTATGAAACAAACAGACGTACAGCACATTTTGTATAGTAGCAGCAGATAAAAGTACTAGTCTGCGATAGTAAGTAATGTCAGAATGAAGGTCACCGGTAGTAGGCAAGTATTTGGCGAGCTCCTGGCAGATCAAAGCATTCTTTTGATTCCATGTTTGCTTGGCTGTTTTGCGTAACGATACAAGGACGAACGATTTATCAGTTAGATAAGGCGATACAATTATTATTCTGTTCGATATACCTACCTACGTGCATGTAGGATCTGCTCGCAGCTTCACACGCCTTTAAATTTAATTGTAACTCTTTTTTACATGAATAATGTATATAATGACATTTTTCCTTTTGCCCGGACTACGCATACGCAATAGTTATTCGAGAATTTTGTCGGTAGTTTTTGAGTAGCTTGCACAGAAAGGGGATAATTTTTGTATGTGTTTAAGATATTACTTGTGAAACGTGTTTCTATAATCAATTTATGATAATGAAAGTTAATTAATTGATGTTGACATATTTATTTATATGTAAAATTGTATTGTTTAATATCAATAGTTATTATTATGTTTTAATGCTATTATGAATTTATATTATTACATTAACTTATACATATATTAAGTATGAATCTAAACTGAAAGACCTGTAACTATGTTGCCAATAAAGAATATGAATACATATATGGAAATAATTTTTTTGGCTCGCGCTGTAGCCCTAACGGCTAAAATAGTCGGTTTTAGTAAAAAAATCTCGAGAACCCTTTTGAGTTTGTCTGGATGTGGGCTGGATCTCGGAAGAGTTATATAAAAAAACTAAAAAAACAAATATGGCGGAAGGAAGAAGCTATTTTCAAAAATAATTTTATTCTATTAATATTATGTCGTCGTCTACGTGTTGTATTTTTTCTGTCCCAAACATCTGTTTCAAAGAAACACATTCTACACATTCATCTATTACAGAACGTAACTAAGTATCTTAGTTTAATATGTTGTATTTATCGTATTTAGTTTTATTTTCCCCTACGTTTGTATCGCATTACAGCGATCACGCGGGTGAGTATCGCGGTGTGACCGGCAGTTGCCCCAGGTACCTACGTGATAAATTTTTTTTATATGTAAACCTCGCGATAGTTTTATATAGTTTGTTATTATTGATGTAATTGCCTGGGAGTTTGTAGCTGCCTTGTAGGATGTTTTCAATGATAAATCTTCGTTAATTTCAGGAGTTTATTCAGTTTTTACAGTTTCAATCATGGATAGACGCACGATTTGGTGGCGTCGGTCGAGTCAAGAAGGAATTACAAGAAATGTCAAAAAAAGGGTCAAGTGTGTGCTCACACTTGACCCTTTTTTTGACATTACTAATCAATTAGACATTGACAATTATAAATTTCTAGACTTGTAGAACAATTACCTAGCTGCGCCCCGCGGTTTCACCCGCGTGGTGATAGATATTTTGGATAATATACTACATATATGTATATCTTTATGAATTGTAACCTATGTGTTATTCTGATGTATAAGCTATATTATTGTAAAGTTTCATTAAAATCCATTCAGTAGTTTTACGTTAAAGAGTAACAAACATCCATCCATACTTACAAACTTTAACGTTTATAGGATAAAATATTAGTAGGATTCTATTAATTTCTTGCAGAATGAAGTCCCCATCTCATTGTGTTTGATGCCCTAAAATGAAACACCCTGTATATTTAGAAGATAATACAGTTTGCTTATGTATTTCGCGAGATCGTTCAAATACCATTAACAAACAGGTACATACTTACCATAAACAAGAACAATGGTATTTTCATTGTTATGTTTGAATTTGCACACAAAGATCCTACTAATATTATAAACGCGAAAGTTTGTAAGTATGGCTGGATGTTTGTTACTCTTTAACGTAAAACTACACTACATAATAGCTTATACATCAGAATAACACATTGGTTACAATTTTTAAAGATATACATATTGTATATTATCCAAAAAATCTATCACCACGCGGGTGAAACCGCGATGCGCAGCTAGTAGGTAATAAAAAAATAACTGACGGACATGATTTGACTTATCTATCGTGATGTCTGTTAGACTCGAAGTACTTACACGTTTTGTATCAATGTGTACGGCGCCGAACCGGATTACTCTTTACCCGACTACTAACGGAGGAAGCTTATCACTTAGTATAAAACAAAGTCGCTTCCCGCTGTCTGTCTGTAGGGACAGAGGGGGTTGCATACATCCCTATGTATGCTTAGACTTTTAAAACTACGCAACGGATTTCGATGCGGTTTTTTAAAATAAATAGAGTGATTCAAGAGGAAGGTTTATAAACTATTTGACAAATAGATTTCCACGCGGGCGAAGCCGCGGGGCGCAGCTAGTAATAATTATAAATGTAGGACGTATAGTCGTGTTTTACGCCCCCTAAGCTACGCTATAATAACACACTTTTTGAACAAGATAGTTAAAAGAGAACTTGTTCTTACCTCCATCATCATCATCAGCCTATAGCAGTCCACTGCTGGACATAGGCCTCCCCCAACCTTGGTAACCTTGATTCTCTATCGGATGTATTCGTTACGAATCCTATCCTTCAGAGAAACCCCGAGCATAGCTCTTTCCATAGCTCGCTGAGCGACTTTGAACTGGTGGACCAGCCCTATCGTGAGTGTCCACGTCGCAGCTCCGTAGGTCATAACGTTCTTACCTTGCTGACTAGAAAATCGTTTTCGTCGAAATGTCGTCCAAACATCTTGGGCGACTCTCCGGGTATGGGCTCGATCTTGATGCACACCTCCTGTCCCTTCCGCGCCGTCTCCACTTGCTTGTGGTTCACCTCTATCGACGTCACTATGCCGAGCTCCACGAACTGAAACAATCACGTCATTTGAAAACTTCCTTACCTCAACGTCAAACTGTTCATTAATTAATTAATATATTTATACAGGGTGTCCGGTAATTAATGGATAACCCCGCAGGTACTTGTGGGGCCACCATGGCCAATTAGGATTTAAAAAATAATCTATCCGCAGTAGTAAAGGATTTATTCAATCCAAATTCAATACAGATGTATACATCATACCTACATTATTTATATGTGTATTCTTATTTATATTGTATATTTATGTATTTATTTATACTTATAGCTATCAGTAGGTATTTCAACCTTTGGAATTATATTTAATTACAGAATAATATTTAATTGGGACATACATAACGTATGTCCCAATTAAATATTATTCTGTATAACACGAAACCTTACTAGTTGTAACACTTCATGTCCATCCAAAGGTTGCCTGGCAGAGATCGCTCATAGGGATAAGTCCGCTCATTGTACAACAAATTTGTAATTTTTAAATTTAATAAATTTAATTGTAAATATTCATTATGTTTATTCAATTTAATAAACATAATGTAATTTTTCTGCAATTTTTGTGGAAGTAGAAAAGGGAGGCCTTTGCCCAGCAGTGGGACAATAACGGCTTAAAATAAAAATAAAATATTTTTTCTGCAGATATTGGATTTAAATATATGTAGATATAAATAATGCTGGACAACTCACACAGCATTATCTAGCCCCAAGGTAAGCAGAGCTTGTGTTATGGGTACTAGATGACTGATATACATAATACAATACATTACATAGATAGTCTTTTTTATGATATTAGTATAGATATAGTTACTTCTTGGCTCGGCACACATATGGGCGTGCCTTCCTTGACCACCCCAGCTTCGACCATCACGCCGGCGACGATGGGGTCGCGCGAGTTAAATACGAACTGTGGCAGAATCTGTAACAGACAACGTTTTAATAAATCATTGTATCTAAGCTGCATTGATGGCGGCTGAATAATAAAGCTAGACGACCGATGTGGCGCGGTGGGCGAAGGTCCGCCTGCGACGCAGGAGGTTGCGGGTTCGATTCCCGCCTTGGAACAATTGTTTGTACGATCTGCAGATATTTGTTCTGGGCGTTCTGGTCGTTTTCTATGTATATAAAAATATCTATCTATGTAATATATTGTATTATGTATATCAGTTATCTAGTAACCATAACACAAGCTCTGCTTACCATGGGGCTAGATAATGCTGTGTGAATTATCTAGCATTATTTATTTATTATCAATAAATAATACACCCTCAATGGTCAACATTCTCAAAAGAACAAAACCTTTTTATTTTGTGTAGTGACTTTAATAACTTTGATTTACTATATCATCTATCATCATCATCATCAGCCTATAGTATTTTTTATTGAGATAGTAACACCACGTAGTCCACTGCTGGACATAGGCCTCCCTAAGGAGCGCCATAGCGCCCTGTCTTCAGCTTGCCTCCAGCATCTGCCTGCAGTCCTTCGCAGTGCCTATACTCAAGCCAAATCCGATGTGGAATGTTTATTTACATCCCGCTTATGCTTAACCTACCTAGCTACTAAATATTCTTTTAGTAGCTATGTATGTCCAGTCCATCCAAAGTTTGCCTGGAAGAGATCGCTCTCAGCGATAAGGCCTCCCTTTATACTTCCTTTATTCTATTGTTTATTCCTGTATTGTTTTCTGTTTTGTGTGTGGTATCATAAAATATTTTCTATCTATCTATCTATAATAAACTTACATAGACATACGTTAAGGCTATTCGCGTGTTGTATTTACCTTGAGCTTGCAAGGGAACACAGCTATATGCTTGAACTCTTCTCTCTTCTTCTGCTTGAGCTCGTCGCGGTAGGCGGTGAACTTGTCGAACAGATGGTAGATGATGTCAGCGGAGAATATCTTTACGCCGAGGTTGTCCGCCAACTCCTGCGCATCGCGTTCTATCTGTAAGGTAATACATAAATAAATAAGTAATCATCGTCATCATCAGCCTAAATAATAAATAATGCTGGACAATTCACACAGCATCATCTAGCCCCAAGCAAAGCCGAGCTTGTGTTATGGGTACTGGATGACTGATATACATTACATAGATAGTTTTTTTTATTATATGTAGAAAAAAACCAGAACACCCGGAATAAATGTCTGCAGATCGTACAAACAGTTGTCCCAAGGCGGGAATCTCCCGCCGCGCCTCAGAGGTCGTCGTGTGGTTAAACTAACACTACCAAAACAAGTGAAAATGAAAATATAATAATATTATTTTAATATTCACTTTAATTTTTTGTCCACTAGTGGAAGAAGTGAGAAGAAGAAACCAATAGTATGTTAAAGTGAATCTTCTCCCCAGTTTTGGTTGCCAGATTTCACGGTCGCCCTTTGCAAACGCAAGCAATGTTTATCGGTCAGATTTGGTTCTTATGATTGTATCTACCAATCGGTGTCATTAAAATACATTTTTTGTCTTTAGCTGTTTAGCCATAATTAGATGTTGTCTTGGCTGGGATACTCAGGTGCCTTCCAGTGAAAAGCACCATGTTAAAATTTGGACACTTTAGTTTCTTTGATCAAGTTTGAGTATTTGCCATCTTTTAAACGTTTTATGTGGTATTTGTCCCGTAGTAGGTGTTTTGCTAGTGTGTTGACGATTATTCAGTCTTTCGTTGTATAATATACTAGCGTTTACCCGCGTTTAATTCGAATTTAACATTCCTAAAATATAATATAGCCTATGTTCACAGAGGCTAGTGTAGCTTCCCAATGGTGAAATTATCTCCCAACGGTGAATTGGTCCAGTAGTTTCGGAGCCTATTCAATACAAACAAACAAACAAAAAATCAAACCTTTCCTCTTTATAATATCAGTATAGATATAGACAAGCATCGGATTCAGTCTTTCTATGTATAGCTAGCGGACCGTCCCGGCTTCGCACGGGTATTTATTATTCATAATTTATTTGCGGCCGTTTATTTCCCTCAATCATAAAAATACATGGTGTTATATTTTTTATACGATTTTAGTGGGTTCGATTCCGGACCAAGCAATTATGTTTTCGAAATTCTGTGAATGAGAGTGTACTTATTTCTAAAACGGAATGTTTTTTTAGTTTTACTTCCTAAGATCAATATTACGTTTACTTGCCCTGCATGTCATTTGGCATTGGGACACTATAAATCCTACTATTATTATAAACGCGAAAGTTTGTATGTATTGGATTTTTGTTACTCTTTCACGCAAAAACTACTTAACGGATTGGGCTGAAAATTTGCATATAGGTAGTTCCAGGCCCGGAATAAAACATAGACTTCTAATTCCCTAAATCAGTTCCCATGGAATGGAAATAACCTCAAAACGTTTCCATAGAAACAACGCGTGCGAAGCCGCGGGCAGAAACTAGTGCAGTAATAATATAATCATACCTTGACATCAAACGCTAGTATCGTGGCCCATTGGGAGTCATGCTCCAACATCGCCGAAGCCTTCATCACGTCGCGCTTCACCACCGGACCTATTCGGATCGCGGAATACTGAAACAAATCACAACACAAATACACTTTATTGTCCACCAGATAATGACAGATCATTGCAACAATACATCACAGGCAACAAGTACGAGCGCCGCTGCTAGCTCCGGCTTGTAGCGGCATCATGCTGAGACAGGGACCTTTTTGGCCCCTTTAGTAACACGTACCTATCTGTACCTATGTCTTATCTATTTCCTTGTAATTTTTTCTTGTCTTTATATTTTCTTACTATGTAATGTGTCGTGTTATGTGTTATGTATGGTGTCAAATAAATGTATTTTCTTTCTTTCTTACAACGGGCGGCCTTATCGCTTAGATGCGATCTCTTCCAGACAATCTTTGTATGGGAAGAATTATGTTAATTTAAGAAGGGCGGGGGGTGTACCAAATATAAAGCTAGAATAAATTATTATGAATATTTGATGACGACCTCTGTGGCACGGCGAAGGTCCGCCTGCGACGCAGAATGTTGCGGGTTCGATTCCCGCCTCGGGACAATTGTTTGTACGATCTGCAGATATTTGTTCCGGGTGTTCTGGTCGTTATGTAAATAAAAAATCGTGTGTATAATAAAAAAAAATCTATCTATGTAATGTATTGTATTATGTATATCAGTTATCTAGTGCCCATAACACACAAGCTCTGCTTAGCTTGGGGCTAGATGATGCTGTCCAGCAGTATTTATTACTTTCTTATTTCCCACTGCCACTTCAGCTTGCTAATTATATCGATAACTTTGGTTCTCTGTCGGATGTACAATACTTACAGGAATTTTACTAGTTCGTAGAAACTCTAGCAAGGCCTCGAGCGAGCCCAGCGTGGAGGCCTGCACGTACACGCCGCGCTCCGTCAGCTTGATCGAGGAGAGGGCGGATTTCAACTCGCGCGCACACTCTTCCCTGTCAAATAATATCATCTTTATTTTTTAACTCATTGTTTTTATATTTTCTGTTACCATAATGTTATAATACGTAAAAAGTATTTTTTAAATGTCGGCTGATGTAACAAGGAAGAGCGGAACCTCCTAGTACAAGTATTCTATACTTAAAAGGAGGTTTTTAAAATTTGTAAGATAAACATGTAAGTACTTTGTAAAAGAAATAAGAACATTTGTATTAGTGGTGTTTTAAAGCTGATTTTGCTTTTAAGCCCAAGATAACCTTAATTGGCTGTCAGACAGTCACTGCAGAGTAATAGAGCCACAGACAAAATCATAGTTCTCACTTATTACCTCTTTTATTATTGTTAGAGTGGGAGTGCACTCACTCTAATAATAAAAGAGGTAATAAGTGAGAATAGGTAATATGGTACATATTGCCTATCCTCTTTTTTATTGTTCCTCTTTTTTGGCGAGAGTTCAGCTTTGTTTTATTTAGTTCGACAAAACAAACCTAAACTAGAACGCGTAATTAATTAATTAAAATTCATAATTGTGTTTCGTTCGAGTCCTGGTTAAAAGCGGTGAAAACGCTTGGTAATTTGATAAATTTGAATGTTTCTAAGTTAACATCACTCATAATGTTTTAACCTGGTACCGCGTGAGTGAAGCCGCGGGTAGAAGCGAGTTTATGAATAGTACTGACTTAAGTACGTCGACCTCATCCGGCCTCTGCGCCACGAGCAGGTTAAGCCCAGCGATGGCCTTCTCGAGCTCCTTGGCTGCAATCTTGACGCCCTGCGCGCCCACCACCACTTTATGCTCCAAGTACGCGTTCTGGGGAAACAAATACGAAAATATATAAAAAAACACAAAAAGGCTAACGGCGATGAGCCTAAGAAAATAAATACATATAATAGAATAAAATATTTGACTAACAGTTTTACAATAATTGTTTAAACCGTAGTAGAGACCGTCATGTATAAATACTTGGTTAGAAGGTCTCGCTCTTCTATAACAGACATTCATTACAGACTGAAGCAAATCAGTATGTTACATTGTCTTTCTGATCTCAAATCATCAAACAGTGCAAATGGTGTAAAATATTCAAAAGCAAGAAGGTTTTTTCAGGAAGTTAAGATTGGCTCGAGTCAATACTTTAGCAAGTTTTAAGTCTTAAACTTGCTACAAGCCTACTTTGCTTACTTTAGCTAGTCAAGAGTATTAAAAACCTAACATTACATTATGTTGACAGTATCGAACCGAAGTTACAGAGATATACAGACACATTATTGAGCAAGCAGCTTTATTATGTAATGGCCTTTATTCGGGTCCTGATAAAGTAGGAAGTCTCGCTTTAGACAGTGCACACAAATAAAGGTCCTCTACAATATTTTTTATGTATTGAGGTTTTTAAACTATTGTATTCAAAAGAAAGATATTCATTGTACCTTATAATGTAATTTTTACTGCTAAAATATTATAATAACTCGATTTTACGAATAGTGAACAAATTTCAAGTTTTTATAAATCTCAATGCTCTATCGATGGTTTTTTTTTTAATGATGTTCTATTTTATTATTTAAGAGGCGACGTGGAAGGCCCAGGATGAGATGGCGTGACGAGCTCGATGCACATCTTCCATCATGGCCTGTTGCAGCGTTGGATCGCGAGAAGTGGAAGGAGAAAAGGAGGCCTTTGCCCAGCAGTGCGACAATAATGGCTCAAAATAATAATAATAAATAATAAATGTTTTACTTTAAATACCTTTACTCTAAGTTCCTTCATTGGTTGCGGCATCAGCAGAGACCGTATCTGCGTGACGATGGGTCCGTCCGTGCCGGCCAGGATCATGGTGTCTCCTTCATGCAGAGTGCCGTTTATGAGAATAGTGTCGATTGTTGTGCCCAGACCAGAGATGGCTTTCACCTGAAAAGAAATTAAATGTGCTGAGCTTTACATAAATATTGCCATGTTCCGAAAATCGCATTTTATTTAGATTTAGAAAATTTGACTAGTCTAAATGCTTATTCTATAAGCCTAAAGAAATAAAGTTTGGTTGTAAGACAGGACCAGAGCCACCTGGGGAGGCTAGAAATAATCAGCACGCTCCTCAGGTGTTTTGGTGATGGCGAATGCGAATTTCTTCGATGTAATATGCCTTTTTTTATTTTCTTTGGGTGGCTTGGGTGTCACTGCGGCCATGTTAGGCCTATTGTGATCGCCACTTTATTCGTTCAGCCCCGAAGCTGTAGCGTTCATAGTTCGCCACTAACCCTTGCAGCTGCTAGGAACTGTAGGATTTTCTTCAGGGTGATGTCTTTCAGCTTGTCTGGGCTATGCAGATGCTTGCCCAGATGGATGCTGCGTTTGTGCATCAGTGCTCCACACTCACCTAGCAGATGGAGGGGCGTCTCATCCGCCTCCTCACAGAATCTGCAGGATTGTGTGTCGCTTAGCCCTAGTTTGAACAAGTGCTTGTTAAGGCGACAGAGTCCAGTTAGGGCTCTTGTCATAATGCGTAGATTGCCTTTGCTTAGCGCTAGGATTCGGTTGGCATACCGTTTATCGAGGGCTTTTTAATATGCATATTATATATATTTGATATGCCCTGGCCGCCACGACAACATAAATCTAAAAGTCGGTGAGCTCACCTCAAGCACAGTAGCCAACAGCTGCTCGGAGAATATGAGTCGTTTGTGCAGCGGTCCCTCGCAGGCCTGCACGATCATGGCTAGCAGGTTGCCCATGCCCTCGCCCGTGACTGCGCTCGTGGGGACTAGGGACACGTACGTGCGAGGGTCCGGGTTGTCGTAGAATAGAGCTGCGTTTAGACCCTGGAATAATACAATACGATACGAAAATGCTTTTATAGGGGAATGTAGTCCTATGTATAGTAGGGGCGGGCACAGATAGGTAAATTGTCCAACACTGTATTTACACGATAAACAACGAAATAATTCGGAAGCTCAGGCGGCACGCGGTCTATGCATCAAATCTATTTCCCCTGTCGTCGTTGCAGAGACGCGGTTGTAGGTAAAATGCAGTCTAATTCGTTACGTTTTGCACTTTTTATACCAAAAACCACGTACGAGGCCGCGGGCAAAAACTAGTTAATTATAAATGTTTTACTACAAACTTAGTTTTTGCAGGAAACTACCAACGTTGCATCGCTTACGGCGGTACACCGAGGCAAACTAGCGGCTCCACCTATTTTCTATACTTATAAAGAGGAAAGGTTTGATTTTTTGTTTGTTTGTTTGTACCGAAAAGGCTCCGAAACTACTGGACCGATTTGTAAAATTCTTTCACCGTTGGGAAGCTACTCTATCCGCGGCTATATTAAAATTTAGGAATGTGAAATATGAATTTAACGCGGGTGTAACCGCGGGAAACAGCTAGTATCTTATAATTACGGTGAACAAAGGAAATAACAAAAATTTAATTGGTGATTTTGTGATACCCATTATAAGCTTTTTTAATGTGTAAAAAGATTGAATAGTCTATATAATAAATAAAACTATTACAAGTTTTATTTACTAAAGACTATTCAATCTTTTGGCTTGAACAGATTTGGTGGATGTCACTTACCTGTTCCGAGAACTGCACAATAACATCCTTAGTCCTCTTATCGAACTCCATCTGTGTGTTATGCTGCTGCAGCTTCAGGATGTCCCGTACGTCCTTCCGCTGTGCGCTCTGCCAGTCGTACAGTCGGTCTATCTTGTTCAACGCGACTATGAACGGGGTTTTCTTCTTCTTTAAAAGGTCTATTGACTCTATGGTTTGAGGCTCGAGTCCGTGCATTATGTCGACAACCTGGAGGAAAAGTTTTAAAGTCAGTTAAAAATATAGAGCGTTAAAATATATACTTGTGAAAACTTTTAATGGGCCGTCCTTACATTTATACTTAATTCTTCTTGTTATGCTGAGCCGTAGGTTTTCCGAAAATAACTAAGTATAAGCCGTAAACTGTTGCCGTAAAAAATAATAATAATCCGTAAGTTTACCCAAAAAAAAAAATTATCTGCTTATCTACATATAATATAAAAATGAATCGCTGAATGTGTTGCTAAGCGCAAATCTCGAGAGCAGCTGAACCAGTTTCGTTAATTCTTTTTTTAGAATATTCTCTGAAGTACGAGGATGGTTCTTACCTCCGTAAGAACGTGAGATAAAAGAGAAAAAATTTAAAAATTGCCTGAAACAAATGACCACCCGGGTGAAGCCGGGACGGGCCGCTAGTTTATCAAATAAGTAAATAAAACAGCCGTTTGTACTTACAAGAATAGCGATATCGCAGAGCGAGGAGCCCCTGCTGCGCAGGTTGCTGAAGGACTCGTGCCCCGGCGTGTCGATGATCAGGAGGCCGGGCAGCTTGAACGCTATCTCATTCACCTGCAACATTTAACAATACAAGGAATGCATTATCATAGCAACACACTAGCAAAAAACCTGCTACAGGACAAAGATAATATAAAACGCCTAAGAGATGGAATATTCTTGAGCTTAATAATTGGCCTTAAACTTCTAATTGGCCTTAAGTTAAATATTCTTGTATCAAATCTTTATCTAGCTGTAAGTTTTCCTAAGATTGTAAAAATAAATAAAATAAAATAAATTAACCGAAGGAACTAAACTTTAGTTCCTTCGGTTAAGCTCAAGAATATTCCATCTCTAGACTTGAATACTTTAGTTACTAAAGTATGATAGTGCCTTTCACTGGAAATGGCACCTGAGTATCCCACCCGAGACCGCGTCTAATTATGGCTGAACCGATTTATTTTTCAGCGTTAAGCTCGCCTTAGTACATATCTTATTAGATTAGTTCTTGCTATATACATTAAAGAGGATGCCTCAGCAACGACGAATCAGCTGCCCACGTAATCCTGGAATGCGAGGGAGTACTAACGAATAGAAATCCTCAACTTGCCGAGGACGCAAAGCTTGGCGGGCTATGCTAGCAAACAACACGCGTAAAGGACCAACTGGAGTCCAAATGCGGAAACCGGAGTACCTCCACCTTAACCTTATACATTAAAGAATAACAGAACTTACGCCTTTAACGTGTTTGGTCTGCTCCCTAATATTCTCGATAGGAACGTTGGTAGCGCCGATTTGCTGCGTGATACCGCCCGCTTCGCCATCCTGCACGTTGGTCCTGCGTAGCTTGTCTAGGATCTTCGTCTTGCCTGTATCTACGTGGCCGAGGACGCACACGACCGCCGCGCGCAGTTGGTTGTTCGTTTTGTTGGCCTCATTGTCGATACGACGTTTCTAGAAGTGACATGGTTTGTTTATCAGATAAACAATAATCGAATTAAAACTAATTATATTTTATTATTGTGAGTAGGTACTCGGTTCTCGAATCCAAAATATTTTATGATATATTTAAATATTTTCAATTTTACTGAATAAATTTAATTTTGCAATAATAATTTATTTTTTATTTAGTACTTATCGAAAAAAATCCAGTGGTTTCTTTGGTTATGTAACCCTTAGATCTAGGATTCTTGAATCAAGTTCGTATTTTATAAGATATTATAAAGAGGAAATATTTGATTTTTTGTTTGTATTGAATAGGCTCCGAAACTACTGGACCACCGATTTTAAAAATTCTTTCACCATTGGGAAGCTACACTATCCCCGGTTCATAGGCAATATTATATTTTCAAAAAAGTTAGGGTTCCTTATTAAAACTCCAATAATGTAACCGAAGGTGTAAAAAATCACCTAATAAAGTGAAATTCGAGTTTAACGCGGGTGAAACCGCGGGGAACAGCTAGTATTTTATAAGACTTCACTGTTACTAAGTCAACCGACATAAACATTGTAAAAAGGTTGTAAAATCTGAATAAAAAAAAAAGATCTCTATGATATATGTATGTAGATGTATGTAATACTAGCTGCGCCCCGCGGTTTCACTCGCGTGGTGATAGATATTTTGGATAATATACAATATATATTTTTTAATTGTAGCCTATGATTCTGATATTTAAGCTATATTATTGTGAAGTTTCATCAAAATCCATTCGGTAGTTTTTGCGTGAAAGAGCAACATACATCTTCACAAACTTTCGCGTTTATAATATTAGTATGATAATGCAAAGTCCCGATAGTTTCGCATATAAACAGGACTTGTTACCTCTAATCTCTTGAGCACAGCCTCCCGTTTCTTCTGCGCGTCCGTCATCTGATCGTCATCCGAATCATCCTCGCTCGAGTCATCGTCTGAACTCTCATCATCGTCGTCATCAGAACTGTCTTCATCATCTTTCTGAAATCAAACATAGATACATCACTACTAATGTCCGAATAGGATAAAATTGTTAATTCATACAGTGAATTTCATTTATTGCTATCTTGATGTAGCGACCATTTAGCTATAGCGACCTTTATATCCAAATCCCTAGAATTTAAATGTTCTTTAGTACAAAATGCATGTAGCTATGTAATTTGGATGGAACGCCAAGTTCGGTTGTAGCGACTGTTTTGAATCATTTGTAACAAGTTTTTAGAAATCCCATGCAGATATTGCGACCGGAGTCGGCCGCCAAAGACGCAATGAGCTATCCTATCTTTTGTTTACATCCACATAAAGCATTAGGTACTAACTCTACGCTCTACGGAACCGAACTTCGTCTTACGTGATCGAACTTAATGCGGTCGCGTAGCAGACGGGGCGCGGCGGCGACGGCCCAACCATTTTGATCATTCACAGACTCATGGCAATCGCGTCAAGACGCAGTGTAACAATGTTGACGACCACTGAATGAAAAGTGTAACAATAATATTTAAAACTCGACACCAAGCTTGTGTTTTTTGTGTGTCTAACAAACATTTCACATTGAATGTGGTTTCAGGATATTGGATAGTTCTGTGTACATAACTATAGTAAATAACACGTGGGAATAAGCGCTTACGCTTTCATACATATCATTAAATTTGTGTACAAGCAGAAGCTGTGTACCGAATGGATACAATTGATATAGATAGATCGATATATAGACAATGATTGTGAACATAGTAGTGGTTTCTTTTTCACTTCTTCCAGAAGTGAAAAAGAAACCACTACTATGTTATTATTAGAGACTACAGCCATTATTGTAGTAAGCATATTTACTGTAACAGAAGTCCCAACTAACCTTTTCTTCCTTTGGTGGTGAGGCCTCTTGCTTGGCCTTCACCGAGGCAGTTGGTGCCTTCGGCTCGGGTTCCGGTTCTGGCTCAGGTTCCTCCTCAGAAGACTCGGCATCCCATGCATCTTTCACCGACTCACTCTCTGATACTTTCTTCTCTGATACTATTGGTGTTTCCTCCTAAAATACAATTAAAATAATTTACTTTGAAAACTATCATAGTGTGACCAATTCATTATGAATGTAAGGGGGTAAACGAACCTTATTTGTGTAAGGGGACGTGAGGTGTTTAGTTTTTGTGTCGAATTTTAGTAGCACTGAGGAGAGGGGGGGGGGGGGGGGGTCGAAAGAGCACCAAAATTCCCTTGCATAATGAATGGATGCGATAACACAAACAAGGGTTGCATAAAATCACAGATTTTATGGAGATCAGATATCTTTATAATAGCATTTGCTTTCAACCTACCTTCTTTTCAGAAGTATCTATTTCAGCCTTTTTCTCTTCAGTCGGAGAAGCAAGGGCATCTTGAGAAACTTGACTCTTCAGTCTTCCAGGCTTGACCCTAGTACCAGGTCGAAGTGGTTTCTTTTCAGGTGCTCCAATCTCTATACCCTGAGCCTTGAGGGAATCCAGCAAGGCTTGAGCTCTTGCTTTTTCAGCTTTCTGTTTGGGCGTAAGAAGCTTGCCCTCTGCTTTAAGTCTTTCTTTCCTCTCCTTTTCTTTTTGTTTCTTTCGGTCTTTCCGTTCCTTCTCCAGTCTTATTGCTTCTAACCTCTGTTCTTCTCTTTCCTCCTCCTGTTTAATTTTTTCTTCCTCCTCTTTTTGCAATCTTTCCTCTTCTTCTTTGAGCTTTTTTAGTGCTTCTTGCATAGCAGCTATAGTTTTCTTTGCAGGGCCCTTCTTTCCCTTATCATCTTTGTCTCCTTTATCACCTTTCTTCTTCTTTTTTCCTTCTTTCTCTGGAGCATCACCTTCCTCATTTTCCTCGACTTTATCTTCCTTTTCAACTGGTTTGCCTTCTGTTGACTCTGAAGTTACTTCAGGAGTTGCTTCTTTCTTTCCCTCTTTCATCTTAGATTCTTGTTTCTTTAACTTTTCTCGTTCCTTCTTTTCTTTTTTCTTTTGTGCAGCTGTTTTTAAGGTGACATTGTTTTCATTGTCACTGCCTTCTTCTTCTTTCTCAGGTTCAGGTTGTGGTACATCTTTTTTCCCTTTTTTCTTAGATTTTGGTTTCTCTTCCTCCTGAGATTTCTCTTCAATTGCAGCTGCAACAGGCTCTGCTGGTTTAGCTCCAGAATATTCCATTTCTAACTCAGCTAGAACCTTGTCAAGATCATCATCACTGTCATTCTTCTTACGTTTGGCTTTCTTGCCCTTTTTGCCAGCAGGTTCGCTTTTTTCAGGCTTTTTTAGTGTTTTGGTCACAGGTTTCTCTTCATCTGAAGAGGGGGGAGCCTCGACAGGAGAGTCTCCTTCATCCTCTATTTCCAGAAGAGAGAATGCACTTTTCTTATCTTCTTTCTTCTTGTTCTTCTTCTTGGGTTTTTCTTCAGGTTCTTCATCTGATTCATCTGTAATCACAAAATATTATGAAATAATATCACCAGAATAGTAGTTTATAATAGAAGGTACTCCATTGCTTTTATAAGTACTTGGACTACTTGATATTTTTTTCAGTATTATGATTGATTTTTTAAAGTATTTTAGTAAAGATTACCTTGACTATCTCCTTTAGGTTTTTTCTTTTGAGACTTGGTAATGGAGACATTCTTTATACTCTTTGTGACTTCAGTGACATCTTCATCTACTGAATTTTTGTGTTTAGTTTTCGCCTTCGGTTTCTCGTCCTCACTCTCATCAGAGTCAACGTCAACATTAACTCTGAAATTAACAAAGTTTGATTTCGGCTTGTTTCATGAATGATACAGTGCACCAACAGAGGGAACTGAGTGAGTTTTATCATCAAGATAGTCCTAGTATTAAAACTCGTTAATCAAAGACTAATAGTGTGAAATGTACCTCCGGGGAGACCAGAGAGATGATATAAATAACCTAGAAATGTTAGCTTACTTTTTCTCTTTTTGTACCGGTTTAACATTGTCGATGTTGGTGGTTTCTACTTCACTGTCGCTGGAAAATAAGAATAATTTATGGGTGGAAACTAGAGAATTCTAATAAGATAGAGAAGGGCTAAACATATGTGATCTTACCCGTCATCCGCAGTCGTGTTCTTCTTCCCTTTTTTAGCCTTCCCCATTTTGTTTTATGGTTGTAATATGACACAGGACTTCTATTGCAAATTTCTCTTTTCGTATTTTTATTGATTTCTATCATGTGAAACGTAATCAACGCACAAGGATTTCTAAATTGCAGCCAAAATTTTACAAGATTTGCAAAGCAAAGCAAAGTCGCCGTCTGTCGCCGATCGCCGTCGTGTCCTCGGCCTCGACTTTCCGGTGGACAATGACATACGCAAACTAATGACAATGTCAATCCCGACGTCTTGCTTGGCTCAAGAGACTTTGAAGACAGCTTGCGATGCTATCATGAGAACTGGCAGATTGCGTCAATCCATACGCAGAGCCATCTAGCCTAGGAAGAAGTTGAAGTTGACGTAGTTTTAGTAATAGTTGGTAATAGTAATCTTCGGGAAAGTATTTTAACTTTCTTCCCGAAGATTAAACGGGATCCAAACCATAATGGGCGACAAAGTACATTATGTACTGACAGTACTTCTACAATCTGCCTGCAGCCATTTGATAAAAAAGCTTCGTGATAAAGTAAAGCCTGCTACTGCTATGGCTATTTTAAAAACGCTCTATGAACGAAGAAAAAGTCTGAAAACGGAAATAGCTTTCAGTAGGTAAAAAGCGCATGACGAGCGCGACGCATCGCGTCGTCGTTGCGTCGTCCCCGACGGTAGCTGACTCAACTTTGTTTTAATGGACCCTGCAACTGTCCTACACTGTCCGACCACAGAACAATAATATCCTAACTGTCCGACTTACTGGGCCTTTGAAAATAAGGCGTAAGTAGCGGTACAAAGAACGTTTTGTGTATTGTACCGATCTCGGTACGCGTCTCGCGTCGTCGCGTCGGAGAGCGGTGCTTTTGAACGGAACCTTCAAAATTACCTTAAAATATTTGAATGTCACTACTACTGGCTTGTACTAAATGACACTAACTCGCCCACAGACTACTCAGGGACTAGATAACGTATGACTACACTAAACTCTATGGTCCTCACCATTGGCTCAGTACCATTGGGCCAACCAAATTGTATAGTGTAAAAAGATCAGCACATATTTAAAAAAAATTAAGTCAGGCAAGGATTTTACTAGCTGTCCATTGGTTAAAATTTGAAAAACCATAAACCATAGACAAATGTAAACTGCAACAGCTGAAAATGCCAAAATTACTATTTTCTGTTCTGTGTTGGTTGTCCGTTGACGCCACAAAAAGTGTTTGGGGGTGATTTTGGATTTGCTGATGCACATTTTTTTCAACTACACTCATATTTATTTCAAAATGTGCAATTACATTTAGCAGTTAGTCACATTTCAACGGTGATTGCCTTATTGCAAACGTGTAATTAACGTATTTGCCGATCTTGTATATTGTTAGTTGTTTACGGAAGCGAGGACAATGGCATTCAGAATTCACGAAGATCAAGAAAACGGCTCCCTAACGATGAGAAAGGACAGTGCTGAGATATTCTCCGCGAACCAGCGGCGTGCCCTTGGAGACCTCAGTCAATTTGCTTGCAATCAAAATCGGAACGCAAAACTCGTAAGTTGATTGTTTGGTTATCGTGTGAACGGCTGAATTTATTGTTTTACGATGGCTTCGTATTGTTTTAGGCTGGTTTGACAAATGTAACGTGCAAACTACCGGATGAGAATCGGACGGTGCGCCAAATCAAGAATGAAAAGAACATCGTGCCCCCCGTAGCGCAGTTTCGCGCCTTCAGCGTATACGAAGACAAGCCTTCGGCGGAGGCCGAGGTCAAGAAACGAGAGCCAACCTTCAAACCTTTTGTGGCTAAAGAGACTGCGAGGAAGGATAATCTGTTTGTGAATAATAATGCTGAAAATATAAAGGTGCTCTCTGTGAAGGAGAAACTGGATCGGCAGAAAGAAGTTCTACCTCTGCGGTAAGTCATACTGACAGGTTAGAGGTTACCTTTTATGTTTTGCACTAAACCAGATTTATTACCTTTGTATTGAATATGCAGTACCTTATATACTTAAATCAATGTAAGCCAGATAATTTTTTAGATAACAAAAGGTCACAGACAGCTGGTGATGATGTCGTGGCTATTTCTAAATAGTTGCTACCATTGCTTGATTGTCTTCAAAACTTCTAAATTATGTTTGTAAGTATGTGCACAAAATTGTTAACAGGCAACCATTACAAGAAAAGAAAGATGTGGTTGAATCGCCCATGTCCATTGGTGACTCCAGCGTCCTCTCAATGTCTCTGTCCAAGAGCCTGCTGGAAGATGAGGATGCGACCACGGCAACCACAGATAGAGACATGTTCTTCCATGTTGTGGAGTATCGACAAGACATCTATGAATACATGAGGGAAATTGAGGTATGTGGTGTATTTAATACCTACCCTACATGTGAGTGCACTCATAATAAATAATGAAATATATGTGGGTACTTGGATAAAGATGCTGATGACAACTACCCACAATCTGCAGTTCTGATCTACCAAGTAAGTCCATAAGAAGGTAATTGTACACAATTTTTAGATTTCAATACCTCAAAAGGAAAACGAACCCTTGTAGGATCAATTGGTTATCTGTCTGTCAACCCTTTTCTCAGGAATGCATGGAGGTATCTAGTTAAAATTAATATTAAATACTCAAGTCTGTAACCTCTTCGAGAAGTGATTTATTTTGAACTCTAAGTCAACACAACCAAGAGTTAATAAAATAATATGTATATACATAATGTAATAAATAATTTTTTTTATGAAATCTAACAAAACACGAAATTTTCTCTTGGCTTTCTCAGCTCACCATACATTTATTTTACCTTGTTCTAGTTTAGCCAGTGCCTGTTGCTAGTTATGTAAGCAATTACACAAAAATCTTACGAAACAAATTTTAACGGCTCGCTCCGCTCGTAACATTATTTTAGTTCTTCATTTGAGCCAAGATCTGGCTCCCATATCTCTGGTGTCTTTAATCACAGTCGCAAACAAATTACACGGAAATCTAACAAAACACATACATAAAAAAACCGAATTGATCCACTTGCCGGTAAGAAATATTTTCTTTATAGATGAGACCCGGGATCAGACCCACCTATTAAGTGGGTCTAATGGGCCTCACCAGTCACCAAACAAATCCCACGAAAACCTAAAACATGGATACATAATAGTACATAATAGTAGTAATAGTTTAAGGGTGATTTAAAGCCGCCACACAAACCTTGGCTGGGCCAGACGCGAAGGCGTGCGGGTTGTATCATACGATTTTATATGAAAGACTACACATACACCGCCGAGCAGTGGCTAAGCGGTGCACGTAATTTCTTATAAATCAACCCCCAGTTTGTGTGTGGCGGCTTTCAAATAAATCCAAATAAATTTCCGGCGGCCTCCAAAAAGTTATTGGTTTATAAGAGGGCTAGAAATTCGTCAAGTTGGCCCCTTATCACTAAAAGGTTAAGGACCACTGACCTAGATCCATGAAATTGGCAAGAAACAAAGTCTTTTTATAGCACAAATAAACAGAACAATACGAATACCGCTAAATTTGTAGTTAACCCACATTTTTTTTTCGTCCCAAGGTACTAAAACTTGATGCTTATCTCCCGTTGATCTAGACTAGAATCATAATAGTATAGCATGAAGGAAAGTCTTATATTGGGAACCCTCTGGTGCGCGAGTCCGCACTTGACGGTTACATTAATTATAGTACAACAGCTCGGAAAATGGCTTATTTATTTTCCAAGCATGATGATGAAAGTACGTCATTGCTGTCGTACTAAAATACTGGAGGAAAAACTATGGAAATCCATTTATTGTATGTTGTAACATTTTTATTTTATGTCATATCAGCCCAAAGCTATCTCTCTCAACAAAGAAAATACTAACTCTTCTATGCTCGCAACGTATTTCAAACGCCCTTAACAATGTCGTCTGACCAAATTGACCTTATATGTTCGTTTATCCCACAGTCGAAGAACCGCGCCAGCCCTCGCTACATGCGCAAGCAGCCGGACATCACACACCTGATGCGCTCCATCCTCGTGGACTGGCTGGTGGAAGTCTGCGATGAGTACAGTCAACAGAGCGAGACTCTGCACCTCGCAGTATCCTATGTAGACCGCTTCCTGTCCTACATGAGTGTAGTCCGGACTAAACTGCAGTTGGTGGGCACTGCCGCTACATATATCGCTGCGTGAGTAACTAACTTGCTTCTTAAATACATATCTCCATCAGTAGATATACAAAAGGCGGATCGGTGATCGGTACAGTGAAAGTGTTAAAAATACACTGAAGGTAGAGTTGTGTGTACGATCGGCAGATATTTGGTCCGGGTGTTCTGGTCCTTATCTGTGTTGGTAAAAAATCTCTATGTTATATATTGTAATAAGTAAAATATATCAGTAAACTGTTACCCATAGCACAGAAGCTATCCCTTAGTTCAATAGACTACATCTTATGCAACCTGAGCGCAGCATTTGACCGACGACAACTGACGACCGATGTGGCGCGGTGGGCGAAGGTCCGCCTGCAACGCAGGAGGTTGCGGGTTCGATTCCCGCCTCGGAACAATTGTGTGTACGAGCTGCAGATATTTGTTCCGGGTGTTCTGGTCGTTTTCTATGTATAATAAAAAATATCTATCTATGTAATGTATTGTATTATGTATATCAGTTATCTAGTATACCCATAACACAAGCTTTGCTTACCATGGGGCTAGATAATGCTGTGTGGATTGTCCAGCATTAAAAAAAAATTATAATTTGGTAGAGAGAGACTAGTAAACCGGCTTTGTCCATAGGATTAATAAATTGTACCAACCTACTTATATGATTAAGTAATAACCATACTAATATAAGTAATTATGTTCTTTTATTGCCTTTACTAATCCTTGGAATAGCTGAATGATATTTTCGGAGTTCTCGAGAAAACGTAAGTAAATAATGTACTTAGAGTTAGCATTATCAGAGTCATCATCAGCCTATAGCAGTCCACTGCTGGACATAGGCCTCCCTCAATGAGCGCCATAGCGCCCTGTCTTCAGCTTGCCGCATCCAGCATCTACCTGCAGTCTTTCGCAGGTCGTCATCCCACCTGGTCGGAGGGCGTCCTACACTACGTTTACCGAGTCGTGGTCTCCACTCAAGAACACGTTTGCCCCAGCGGCCGTCGATTCTTCGCGAGATATGGCCGGCCCACTGCCACTTCAGCTTGCTAATTCTTTGAGCTATGTCGATAACCTTGGTTCTCTGTCGGATGTATTCGTTACGAATCCTATCCTTCAGAGAAACTCCCAGCATAGCTCTTTCCATAGCTCGCTGAGCGACTTTGAACTGGTGGACCAGCCCTATCGTGAGTGTCCACGTCGCAGCTCCGTAGGTCATAACGGGTAGGACGCACTGATTGAAAACTTTCGTTTTCAAGCTATGCGGTATGGATTATCAGAGTAAAAATAGTTCAAGCTTTTGAAACTGTCATGGTTTATCACTAAGAGATGGCGTGACGAGCTCGAGGCACATGTTTCATCATGGCCTGTTGCAGCGTTGGATCGCAAGGAGTGGAAGGAGAAAACATCAGTGGGACAATATTGGCTAAAAATAAAAATCTTATAAACTAGCGGACCTTCCCGGCTTCACACGGATATTTACATTTTTGAACTCGTGATATCTTTCGAATGGTATGTCCAAATTGAATAATTCAAAAAGTTACATTTAGTTATTGAAGCAGAGTAAATAGGTGTCTTCCAACCATCAAATGACCAACCATAAAGTGAGATTGTGGTCAAACTAAAGTCTATTCGTCTTATAACACGCCACAATCGTTTTAACTACAGAATTTTAGATTTAATTACGGTCAAACAAATAATATTTAATTAAATTATATATTATTAAATAATAAATTATATGTATATTAGACATAACACAACAATAGAAAAAAATGGAGAATACTATACAAGAGTTTACCTACTTAGCTCGATTATTACATTTAGTCACATTTACATGCTAAGAATACATCATAGCTGTAAAAGCTATTGTCAGTGCGTAAGCCGCTTATGTCCTGAATGTAATGAATTCCTCAAGCTACGGCAGTTTCTTTTTATATCAAATGTATTGCGTTTCACTGATTGAATTCTTTCTTTTTTCAAGAAAATACGAAGAAGTATACCCACCAGAAGTATCAGAGTTCGTCTACATCACCGACGATACTTACAGCAAGCGCGAGGTCCTTCGCATGGAGCATCTCATTCTGAAGGTTCTGTCGTTTGACCTCTCGACACCAACCTCACTGGCCTTCCTCTCGCATTACTGCATATCCAATGGAATAGGAAAGAAGACGTTCCATTTGGCTGCGGTAAGTATTTTTCAAAACGATCAAATCTTTATTATTTTGGTAGAACCATCATCTTATGCGCCCATGAAAAGTTTTGTCAAAGAATATTTTTACATCTCTCGATGACTTGAAGCAAAACTATTTATTCTTATCAATATAATGTTGTAATGGTTAACATTAACAGTTCATCGGCGAGCTGTGTCTGCTTGAAGCCGACCCGTACCTCCAATACAAGCAGTCTGTAATCGCGGCGGGCTCGCTCGCCACGGCGCGCCACTGCCTGCTCTGCGAGCGGTGCGCTGCAGACACCAAGAACACCCGCGAGGCTAAGGACGCCCGTGAAACTAAGTAACTATAAAACTTTTGAAACCATCATGGTTATTAACAAGTCAAGTCATAGTGATAGTCATAGCAAGATCACGCAATAATGTTATTCCGTGATCATGGCGCATAAAACTGTGCCGAAATATTGGAAATCTCAAAAATCTAATCACGGTAAAGATCCCGTTTTAAATGACGTAAGTTTTGGTATTCTAAGACTTAACCGCCACTTAGAATACCAAAACGTCTGGCTAATTCTGTGACAATACCAATTACAAAGTCACTCATGCAATTGGTTTAGCAATCGTATTCATTTTGTGAAATAAGTAACAAACGTAAATAAGTAACACAGGATAAATTGCAGGTATTGCTGTCGGATCATACGTTAACTACAGTAGATATTATATTTTTATTTGTTTTAGCGATGAGAAGGACATCAGCGCGCACCCGAGTTGCGAAGCCGTCGCGTGGCCGCCGGCCCTAGAGCAGAGTTCGGGCTACTCGTTCGCGGACCTGGAGCCGGTGCTGAGGCAACTAGCGCGCACTCACTCGCACGTAGGGCAGCAGCCGTACCAGGCGATACCCGACAAGTACAAGAGTAACAAGTAAGTTCATATTTGGCCGTGTTCATAGCTAGAATAGGATGAACATTCATTTCGACGAGATTGTAAAATACTGCTGTACGGCCACCTTAACCACTGCTGGCTCATAGATGACTCTTAGCAAGGCGACTGAGTCGTTACATTTGCACGTCAAAGGGCGTATGGTGGCTCCATATGTTCTTGCTTTCCAAACGTAATATTTCTATTTACACCAGTTCTGTGGCGTAGTGCGCGAAAGTTCGCTTGTATTGCAGGAAATTTCGGGTTCGTTTCCCGCCACAAATGTTTGCACGATCTTCACTTGTTCTGTGTGTTTTCTGTTGATTAAAAAATCCATCTATGTAATACCTATATCAGTTCTAGTATCCACCCATAACAAGCTCTGCTAGTGTGCTAGATGATGCTCTGTAGATTGTCCAGCATTATTTATTTATTTATTATTTGTAGATTCGACGGCGTGTCCGCGATAGAAGCAAGACCAATGTTTCCCGTGCCCAAGTTCGTAGCGCCACCACCCGCTGCCGGCGCCACCACACGGCCGGTCCCTGCTGAAACTCGCACTTGATACACCGGCCATTGCAAGGACAGTTTTGGGGCAGCATTATCGCATCGACCGTCTCTATCCTTACCTCAGAAACATTATTCGCTAAAGTTGGCGACTGCATGCCAAGCTCGGGAATGATGATTTTGAGCTAGAAGGTTATGCGAATGTGTACCCAATCCTTAGTTAGCTAATACCGTTATTTCAGTGCTGGCAGGCAGTTCACTCAATGTCACTTGTGTTGCCTTTTTTAAATTCTATGATATCAAGAGATGATTTATAAATAGAAAATCATTAACTCGACTAGAGTTGCTAATAGTGAACTGCCAGCAAAACATTCTGCGGTTTCCTTACATACATTGCATGCATGTCTACTAAGATCTGACGAATTGCCTTATTTTAAATGGCATATTAATGTGCAATTCCAAATAAAAATCGCATTTCTGGTAAGTTTTTACACAATATACACGCATTTAAGAGTTAGAGACTGAGCTAATAATTGTCAGGTTTCTGTAGTGGCACTTGGTCTGAATAGTTGTGTTCTATCAGTCGTAAGGTTGATATTGCCGCAAGTATTGTGAAACCAGTGGAGTGCCGTTGTACAAGTATGTTTTAGAGGATAGTATCGTAAAGTTTTTAGTACAAAATAGACTGCTCTTCTAACGATTTCTATAATTTAAACGTGTAGTGTGATTCGTTAAGCTAGTTTTAGTTTATAACATTTTCCATTGGAAATAAAAAGTTCCAAAACATTGTTTTGCTTGTAAAGGTTTCTACTGGCTTACAAACTGGTTTCTCCAAAATAACTAGCTTAATAACGTAGATCCTTTTATTGTTTTTTTTATTATTTATAATCATAGACCAAATGCAATATCTTGCAAGTATTATTCTGTATATAAATAAATCCTAAACTGTGTTTATATGAATCTGTCAAAGAAATGATTCTTGATTTACTTTCCTCACTCAGTGGTGTTGGTACCATTTCCCATAATAATATATTATTTTCTATTTATTTTTCAATTTTTTTTTTTTATAAATTTGCAACCGGAAAAATTATTTTGACAAGCATGTGAGTTAACGCGACTGTGAGTATATTCAGTGTACCCCACTCTTATAATAAGTTTGTTAGTAAATTATTATTTTTTGAGATAAAAGGTACGTTTTAATGTTGATAAGTAGTTTATAATGTAATTTTAATATAATTGATATTTTTCTTCAATATGTTAACGAAGAAGAATCGAGCCTTTGTAAGGGTAAATATAATTATTAATAAAGTGGACCGGGTTTCATTTTCGTAAAACACAGCAGGTGCAAATAACTATGACATTGAGGAATAATTTCCTTCCTCTGGGCGATACGTTACCGAGATTGACTGATCGTTGGAATGGATCTTGATGAGTGGTAATAAGGTTGTTTATGCAAATGCGGGTATACGCGGCGGACGGCGGCAACGGTCGAATCTATTTGGAGAGGCTCGCGTCATTTCATCTCCGAACTACTAGGCCATCTAAATATTTCAAATTCTAGAAATTATATGCAAGAAGCTGTAGGTTAGGTTAGAAACCGAAAACGGGTCTGAGGTGACGGACCCTCTTATTCAGAAACCTCTGCTATCTTTAAGCAATAGCTATGTAAGTCTTGTTATCTTCTGATGTTACAGTAACAAAAATGTTTCGATTCATATTAATTTTATGTTTATAGAGAAATAATTATTATGTAGAATTGTAGTAAAATGGATCTCGTGTCTGAAATAAGGAGTTATTTATAATTGCGCTATAGTGAGTGAACCAGTACGTTTTGTTTTAGTAAGTGTTACCTGTAGCCATGCGCGCCGCCACACCGTCGTCGTCGTCAGTCGTTAGTTACCTTAAATATACATATCTACATAGCCAGGATAATAATTCAGTATGGGGGAAAAGGTTTTTTGTAGAAAATAATTTTTATTCACTATTTTACTGTATAAAGCGAGGTTACTTTATGAAGCATCATGTATTTTTTACAATTTGTACTGTTTTCGGAGTTCTAAATTACTCGGCAGATATTTCAGGAGGGATGTTTCTCTTGTGTGTAAACGTTTCCTAATTTTTTGCCTGATGATGGACCTGAAACAGAAGAAAAACGTTAATCTCTAATTAAACTTGGTTATATCATAATAGGCAATAGAAGAGTTAAAGTGGGATATTATAGGTATCAGCGAAATGCGCAGATTCGGAGAAGGTATAGAGAACCATGGTAAATACGTACTACATTATAAAGGAGAGACACCAGGACTGTATGGGGTTGGATTCATGGTAAAAATAAATCTAGTAAACAACATAGAAGAACTCAGGGGAATCTCGGAACGTATTGCAATCCTTAATATAAAACTGTCCTTGAACGGAGAAAAAGAAGAGAGATGGTCTATTATACAGGCATATTCACCAACTGAATCTGATAAAGGAGACGCAAAAACAATTGAGAAATTCTATGAGGATCTCCAAAACGCCATTGATAACGCACATAAAAACGTCATCGTGATGGGAGACTTCAATGGACAGATTGGGATACAAAATAGTGGGGAAGAAAATACTATAGGAAAGTATGGGTATGGAAATAGAAGCAAAAACGGAAGAAGACTGGTAAACTATGCATTGGAAAACAGATTAAGTATCCTAAACAGTTTCTATGAAAGGAAGCCATCAAAGAAATGGACATGGATCTCACCCAATGGACAATACAAGAATGAAATCGATTTTATTATGTCCAATAATAGAAAAGCCTTCAAGAATGTATCTATCATAAACAATTTAAACTTCCACACAGACCATAGGATGGTTCGAGCTACGATGTCAGGAACGTTCAAGAAAACAAGACGATTTCAAAATAAACACATACAATACACAGGTGACCCTAAACTATTACTTAATAATCTTCAAACATCTCTAGAAGCCGCGGAATTAGAGAAGAAAGAATATCCATCAATACAAGAAAAGTACAACCTATTACTAAATCAACTAAAAACAGTAACCAACAAAACAAACAAAAATATCAAGAAAGAAGTCTCATTTACAATCAAACAATTATTACAACAACGGAAAGAACTTCTACAACAAAAGAAAAAAAAAAGAAAATCGCCAAAGAATAACAGAAGTGAGCAAAAAGATCAGCGAACAACTTAGGAAAGAAAGGAAAACTAGAAGATCTAATACAATGAAAAGTTACATAGAAAAAACAGGAGGAATAAAAAAGGCATTGAAGGAATTAAACTACAAAAAGGACTGGATACCAAGTATGAAAAAGAAAGATGGTAATAGTACAAGTAAAAGACTCGAGATATTAAAAATCGCTACAAAATTCTACCGAAACCTATACCAAAGCCAAAAAGAGAAAGAAACTATAAAAGAAAACGACGAAACAACCGACGAAGAATATATACCGGAAATAATGAAGGAAGAAATCATAAAAGCAATAAATTCACAAAAACTCGATAAAGCCCCTGGATCTGATCTTGTTACAAACGAACTTCTAAAAGCAACGTTACCAGTAATCGCTCCAAAACTTACAGATATATTTAATGAAATTATCAATACGGAAAAGATACCAGATGATTGGACAAAATCTACAATTATACTACTACATAAAAAAGGTGACAAAGGAGATGTAGCAAATTACAGACCAATCAGTTTAATGTCCAATATTTACAAAGTGTTTTCAAAAATAATATTATCTAGAATCACAAATACACTCGAAGCAAACCAACCCAAAGAACAAGCTGGATTCCGTAGAAATTTTTCAACAATAGACCACATCCACGCCCTTAGACAAATACTCCAAAAATTTAAAGAATATAACAAAATTTACTACATAGGGTTTGTGGATTTCAACAAAGCATTCGACACACTCGAACATAGATTTATCTGGGACGCACTGGAAAAGCAAGGCGTACATGCAAAATACATACGAATACTGAAAAACGTATACACAAAAAGCACCGCACAAGTAAAGCTAGAATCTACAGGCGAAGAATTTTCGATTGAGAGAGGGGTACGCCAGGGAGACCCAATCTCACCAAAAATATTCTCAGCTGTCCTGGAAATGATATTCAGAAATCTGGATTGGACGAATAAAGGACTAAATATAAATGGCGAAAAGCTGAGTCACCTACGCTTTGCAGACGACCTGATCTTATTTTCGGAAAACCCGAAAAACCTAGAGACAATGTTTCAACAGTTAGCGGAAGAGAGCGAGAAGGCAGGCCTGTCAATGAACTTAACGAAAACAAAAGTAATGTCAAATTCCTCACAAACAGAGCCCATAACAGTAAATAATGAAGAAATAGAGTATGTAGGGGAGTATGTGTATTTGGGACAGTTAATATCTACTGAGGAATGTATGCAAAAGGAAATCGAAAGAAGAATAAGTAATACTTGGAAGAGATATTGGTCACTCAGTGAAGTCATGAAAAATAAAGATATGCCTATGAGGAACAAGAGGAGAGTATACAATATGTGTATCCTACCATGCTTACTATATGGGTGCCAAACATGGGCACTAACAGAAGAACTAGCAAGAAAAATAAAAATTTGTCAGAATGGAATGGAGAGAAGCACAATAGGAGTTAAAAGAAAAGACCGAGTTAAACTGAAATGTATCAAAAGTAAAACAAAATTTAAGAATGCATACACGACATACAGGTGCTTAAAGTGGAGATGGGCTGGGCATATGATAAGAGAGAAGAAGGAGAAATGGACGAGACTAATAACTGAATGGCAACCACGAGATAGCAAAAGAAAAAGAGGCAGACAGACTAGAAGATGGGAGGACGACATTAGAAAAGTGGCGGGTCCAATATGGACCCGCATAGCGAAAGATAGAATAGAGTGGAAATCTTTAGAGGAGGCCTATGTCGAAAGACAAGCTGAAATACAGAAACGACCGTTTACCGATACTTAATTTATTTGTAAGAAAACTGTAAAAAACATTGTAAAAATTAGTTCAGCAATAAAGGCTATTTTATTTTATTTATTTATTTATTATTTATTTATATCATAATAGAAAATCAATGCATGACATCAACGTCATTGCAAAAACAACATTTTCAATGTAAGAGCGTATTCACACAGCGGATCCGTACGTATTAACGGAACCCTTCGTGCGTTCGTTTTTTAGTCTTCTAGTCCGACTCGTTTTTTATTTTACGTATCCTTCGCTACTGGATCCGAAATACGGTCGGGTAAGTCAACACACTCCTGCATCTAGATACGCCATCACGGAAGAAAATAACATCCCACAAAACGGATGCTGCGCCCTTAGTTCAAGATATAATCCTAATAAATAACTTGGTTTCTGTCTCCCACTATAGAAATGAACATAAACGTGTCGTGTACGGTGCACGTTTACAGTGCCCTTGCGAAGTATTCGCAGCTGTATAAAAAGTTTCCCCACATAAAACAAAAAGAGTTGATGCTAATTGCGGTTTGTGGCCACCTTATTTGAATTTACGGCTTGCGTGCGCGTGCGCACTGAATCGTAATGCTGCCAGCTGCAGATATTCCAGGATTATTACCTGCTATAAAACTTGCGGAAATGTTATATAAGCATAAACAAATTAATCAAATTGTTTTGTAGTTTTTTGCATAATGTTACCTACCTAGTCCTACGCTGAAGACGTTAGTACATTTTGGGCTAAAACACCTGCATAATGTGACATTATGAAGCTAACTCTATGGGAAGGACACAATAAAACTACTTTTTATCAGCTAAAACTTGTGCAGAGCTATTACTACATATTTGTTACATAACCTTTATTTTGTACCTACTTAGTTCCAAGTAGTTAGGTACCTAAGTTCTAATAAGATATAGCTTACATACATGCTTGATGCTTGTGTCACATCTGTGATACCCTGATACATGATGGATACATGCATGCATACTAAATCCCAAGCGAGGAGGTAGTAAAGGTGTCTTGTATTGTAGTTGTATGTAGTTAATTGAGATTCTGCGCACGTTCTAACTTCTGCTGCGGATAAAATACGAACAATTTTAGAGCTTTGTTTACGAGTTTCTATTTCAGTGTTTTGTAACATAAACATTGTAGCGTTCCCTCCATAGCTGCGAACGCCCATTGGTTCTAGGAAGTCGGATTCGAACTACGCAACTGGCAGTCCTGGCAGACTACATTTAACCTTCAAACGATCGCCAATGCCCCGGTCTGCGTCTCGAGCGAAACTCAATTTATCTTATTTGCGCGCAGATTTGGCACAAGCAAGATGCATCAATACTAAGTAGGCTTATAAATCTTTTTGAGTCTGCCGCGAAGACGATTTGGACGAGACGAGGTCTAACATATTCGTGGCATTTGGATGCAGAAAGGGTTTGATTCTAAGACGTTAGGTAGGACCTACCTACTTATATCTACGTGATTCGTTTTAATTATCATCAGGCGTCTATTCTAGTAATGTATTGGTGATCGCAGATTCTAGTAATCGGCGAATAAACATAGGTTAACTACTCCTACCATCGATGACTCCTACTAATCAAAAGTTACCTAGTTAAATGCCTGACTGAATCCATAATTTGCGTAGCCACCTTAGAGAAAGTTTCTATAAGGTATCAAAAACAAAGCAGGTGTACCTACCTTACCTAGGTAGGTAGGGACCTACCTACTGAAGAACAAACAATCTCATTCTGCGTTTAGCCAGGCAGGATGATTGCATCCGGTGAGTACGTAATCCAACCAACCTCAATGATGAGATAACAGTGTCGGATCTACGATTTTACCGAGGGGGGGGGGGGGGGGGGGGGGGGGCGAGGCTGAAACTTGAAAAGGCGTCCGCTCTCCTGCGTTTCAGGCAAAATGTTAAAAAAATGCCTCTATGTTACCTACCTTACATACATAATGCGTAATACTAATAGGTATGTAGGTCCAGTTCTCTCTCTCTTCTAGCCATTGCTTACTAAACATTTTACTACAAACACCTTTTTTTATTTTTATTAAGTTATAATCCTAGAGAGCTACTACCCCCTCTAGACCCCCCTAGATCTGACACTGACTGATAATAATAATTGAACTAGCCTAGACCTCAGTATAAGTGGTATAAGTATAGAGTACTGTGCCTAGACCTAGAAGAAACGCGTTAAATAAATAGGTAGGTATCGAACCGTCTTTCTTATAAGTATTAATATTATTAATTTTTCAAAACTTTATTTCTAGTGGCATTATTATGTTGGTAACTTTAATAATTACCTAACATGTTAATCTAAATTGAGACCTTTGACAGGGGACGACGAAAGTATTTACCTACCAAATACTTTTTTTAAATCAAGTTTTTTTAACCCGTCCCTGCTGTCGATATACGTGCATTTTTTGCTTTTATCTCAAATTCAGTGTGGACTAGCTTGCACTACAGCGTAACTAAAAAGTACGACTTTAGCACGCGGTCGAAAATAACAATAATAACATATTCTGCTACTTAAATATCAATAGGTACACCTTCGCAAAGTGTTATTGCCATCGTGTCCACAGCATAGCTCTTGCATAAAGAACAGCACATCCAGGCAACTTCCGGAGCCCAAAAAGGAAAGGAAATTCAGTTGTGATTTGCGATTCTACACACGGCGGTCCGATATTGTCTGTCGATGCTGTTCCCATGCCGCATATTTGATGTTTGATAACTAATGCAAATCATTGAGATGGACGACCCCTGCCGCGCTGGTCTTAAGTAGGTACCTACAGTACTCTTCAGCGATCGTTAACAACTCAATTTCTATAAATACAGAAATATTTTATAATCGGAATATTTCAGCAAACTAAAGATTGCAAGCTGTTTTATATAAAAACAATAAAATGAAACCTACAACCAATGTAATTACACGACTTGGAAGGGGGGTGACCTAACGATGAACGCTAACTGTACCTATAGATTTTGAACTCGTTATTATTCCCCCCGCTTCTGCAAAGCATCGGGGATGTTTGCAGAGTATCAAACAGATGCCTTTGAAGCAGAGTGCGGGACAGCCACAACAGCATCCTGAAAACCATAGCGGACAGATACTCATCCCCGCTGTGGGTATGTCTTGTTCGCTTAATTTCGCTTTAATTTAAGATTCTAACCTTCTATAATTATATTTTTGTGTGTTCACTAACCAAATATGGATCCATGGATATCCGAAATAAAGAGATTTTATTTCATAGTTGACTAGCTTTGCTTCTGCCCGTAGCATCGACTTTACCCGGAGCAAAGTACTAGGGGTAGGTACCTGCCTACTGACTTAAACGTTTAATATGATCCGTTTAGTCGAGAATACCTAGATAATAGACAAACGACTGTCATAATCATAAGTATAGATAGATGATTGAATGTATGGCCTGATGGATGGATTTGAGTTCATAATCTTTTTGTGGCAGTGCGTACAGCAGTTCCATTCCAGTGCTAATATCGTTTACTTTCGTTGAAATAGTCCACTCAGCTCATATTTACGAACCAAACCAAAAAGCAAACTTTATAATTAGAACTTGTAGGTTTGTCTTTATGGAAGTAAAATAGAAGTAGTTCGGTAGAATGCCGCTCAAAATATTGTGCCAATTCAAACAGATCGATGTACAAATCCAGAAATATCGAACAGACGTCATGATCTCGCGCAAGTTTATGATTTATGATTAGGTATACAGTTTCGACTGATCTATTTATTGACTGCACAAACGTGGTGAGGAATGAAAGCTTCCAGCCGCTTCCTGGCGCAAACGAGGAATGGGGTCGGAGCTTTCCGGCTTACATTTTTTATAATCCGTGCCTTTATTAAACATGCGGAGTTATAACTATACACCTAGCGCTATTATAACATGATTCCCAACCTAATTAAAATTGTAGGACTTAATAGGATGTGTTCTATAATATGAAAGTTTTGTTTGTATCTTTCTATAAATATGTCGTCGTTAACTACTTAGGTCGGTAATAAGGACAATTGCATTAATAGACTATGTAAACAAAACGTCGTAATTGCATAGCGCCTTTGTAGGTAAGCATAATGCCTTTTTTCAGAATGCCCTAGTGAGTGAGTAGAATGTCTTTGTTGTACGATCGACAACTATTTATCGGTATTGATATTGAATTACGACGCCTCGTACGTGCCTCAAACTATTTTATTATTCTCTGTCGTTCAGGCAAGTTCGAGTAAAGTCATTTTAATAAAAGTGGACATGCGTGCTCACGACTTTCGTAACGAGACACGACATGGTGGGAGCCGGGAGTTCCAATGGTAAATCCATCACTACATAGTATAAAACAAAGTCGCTTCCCGCGCGCTGGTCTATCCCTTCCCTATGTGCGCTTAGATCTTTAAAACTACGCAAAGGATTTTGATGCGGTTTTTTTTATAGATAGAGTAATTCAAGAGGAAGCTTTATAAACCATTTGACACATAGATTTCCACGCAAGCGAAGCCGCAGCTACCTAGTTAGGTATTATAACAATCGTGGTTTGATTCCTGCACTGCAGGCAGCTTAGCTCTGCCAAACCAAGTCTACTAAACTTACAAGGGAAAAGCTAAAATTACGCATAGGTACATTAGGGCTATTTCAAAACTTTATCGTCCAAGTTGTTTATGCCTGTTATCGTGTTTGTAAACACAAACGTGCAGATGGTTGACGTGACGAAGGATCCTCGGTAATGCTTATAGATAACTAGTTTCTGCCCGCGGCTTCGCACGCGTGTCTACTTCATGGGATAAAGCCTATATGAATACAGACTTAGATAGACCTACATCAATGCAAAATTTAACCTGATCCGTTCACTAGTTTTGGCGTGAAGAAGTAGGTAGGTACTACCTACCAAACATCCATCTATGTAAACTCTCGCATGTTTATTATTACTTGGAGTGATGCGATGTGACATTACCGAGATGAAGGTGATCTTATGGTTTACGTATACCTATTTACTATTTTACCTCAATTTTTTTTATTCAAATATATTTAGGTATAATCAAAATATATTTAAGTATATATTTTATTTCTCAGTGTCCTAGATATAATAAAGACCTGGTGTTTTCACAAACATGTTCGCGGTAGTGGTGGTAAGAACCTGTTGCTGTAGTTCACACAGTGTGAGTGAATTACTAATAAGTTATTAGTTAACCTAGCTAGGTAGGTAGGTGTGCCTCATATTTTAAATATCTAATCTACATAGGTAAGGTACTTACGGACGGACATAGAGAAAAAACACGCTGCTGTCTGTCATACATAGCAGAGGGATTCAACAACTTTCTTGATTTTATAACCAAAAAAACGAATCTTGTCGGAGGTGACAAGCTAGTGCACGTTTTCGAATACAGATATGACATATGAGACTAATTTGTCAAAATTTATTGGCAACATCTTGTTTGTGTCTTCTTCTGTGTCGAAGTTATTATGTTAGGTAAGGACCTAACATAATCATTAGGATCGGAACATAATAATTTTCTAAATGGCAACTCCTGACAATTTTAGTGACAACATTAATTTACAGCAGAATTTACCTTAATTCATAATTTTTTCTTATTTAATTTATAAAATTAATTCGTAAGTTTTAAACAGCTCGATCCGCTTATTGTTAAGTAATTAAAAATACATTGTCAAAAATTGTGTGAACAGGAAGTGCGGACGGTACCTTAGAAGCCCTTCGGGGCGGAAGCAGCGCGCGGGCTTGCATTACAAATACCCTGATAATGGACACACGTGTCAGGGCGACGCACTAACCATCCTTGGGGCTAAGATTGTAGATGGTCTACAGACTTGAAACTGTGAAGGTGTATGTAATTGTTTTTTTTCCGGATAAACGTGAGCACTCTGAATTTTAAATGATAACGGTCACGACCGCCTCGCGACCTTTAGGCAGGAGCCTATAATAAGAAAATATTTTTAGAAATAGTGTAGTATTTTCATTATTATTTTGTATTTTCTGACAGCGATTTTTTTTATTCAAATTTGATAGACCTGTTCCTAAGTGTCTATTATAGATTTTTGATTTAGTTGTAAAGTAATGTAAAATGTTATTTATTGACATAATAGCTAGTGTTACAGAAGATTATATGTCCATAGGCTCCGGAATAAGTTATAAAAATTGTGTTTCAGGAACCAATGGCATCTTAACAAATTATCTACGAGTAATAACAGTTGTTCAGTTGCTGTTACTAAAATCACTAAAACATGAGTAGAACTAGTGATTTCGAGCTTGTGCTTTCAAAACTACCTTGTATGTAATGTATAATATTGTACACAATATAATGAATCTCAGTGTAAAAGTTATATTATTCACTTCGAATAAAGTTGTATTGTAGAAAACTTATTCAATCTCTATGAACATTACCTTCCCAACATGTTCAACGACAGTTAGTTAGATATAGGGGTCCGAGTCCGATGCCCGCCGCCCGGTAGGTTTAGGTACCTACCTATTCTATTTTGTAATTTGGAAAGCGTGGTTTGCTACATCAGTCGCATCGCGGAAAGAATAAAGTCGCGTGCCATTAAAATTTGATCGGCAACTAGCGCGCGTACGCTGTGGCATCCCATGGCCCCGATTGAATGCATCTGCAGCCTTGGAGCCTTATTAGAGCATCGATATATGATTGGATTATTGATTGGTCTATCAATAAGAAGTCGATAAGTTTAAAGTAGGAAGGTAAGATGCTTTCTTACCTACATAATATAAGTTAGAACCTAAGAAATTTACTTATCTACCAAGGTAGATATGTAAGAATTTTCTGTTGTGTGAACAATCTAGTAGTTAGTTGAAAAAGGTATGTTAAGCTTTCTTCAGGTTATGATAAGGTCAAGTCTCGGTCAGATGGTCGCCGAACGAAAAATTTAAATTTTTAGGGTTCCGTATTATATTCCTAAATGCCCAACCCTTTCCATTCCCAACCCCATTTGGGATGGTATACCGAGCCCTTAAAGGGCGGCACTTTTGCTTTATCTTAACAATCGCTGGAACTATGTTGGTAGTTATCTTTTGAACGTAATAGACACAGGGAATATAAAGCTGGCCCTTCGGCTATGAATTTGACTCGCACTTGCCAGTTATTTCATACACAGATAGCTCTATAGCAAGGCCGCCCAAACCCAGGCCCGCGGGTCACGAAGTGGCCTGTCATGCCAAGGCATTTGAATGTGCCCGCCAGCAATTCGGTCGACCGGCATCCAGTGGGGTACAGATTTTATAAAAAAAAACGAAAGAACTCAAAGTACCTATCAAGTATTTGAAAACAGATTCCAGGATTTTGAATCTCACAAGAAAAATATGCTGCTGTTTATGAATCCATTTGAAATCTGCTTTTCTGACATGGTTAAATATTCAGCGTGAAGTGACAGATCTTCAAAACCACACTGCCTTTATCTTCAGAGCAGCTAATACAATTTTTTGGGAATAAGTTTCCAGTGAAGATTTTCCGACATTGCGTTATTAATTTAGCAAAATTAAATTGTACTTTATAACATTGGATTTAAAAGCAAATTAGTAATGTGGCCCGGCACGGCGTCACTACAAACAAAAAAATTGCCCACCTGGAAAATCTATTGGGCGGCCTTGCTCTATAGTTTTATAACGATGCCAGACAGCGTCGCCACCCGCCACCCGCCACCTACCCACGAAGCGAGTCCAGACTCAATCACTCCGTCTCCTATCCGCCTACATGCTCCCTCGGGCTGTCTCGTCTCGGGTCATACTATAAAATTATAGTGGTTGGCATCGCATGGATGGCGTATGGCGTAGCGCCAAATGAGTTTTGATAAGCGCGACGTCGGCGTCGGTCGTCATTGGCGCGACCAAATATGAATCGATTTATTATTTTCCATTTTTGCAAAGAAAAGTAAAACCCTATTTGAGTTCCACTCTTGAATTTTCCGCACTAGTATGACCTAGGCTCTTACTGCTTGGACTAAACCAGTGATGCCCCGGACCGGGATACATGGAAAGAGGGAAGACCTTTGCTCAACAGTGAGACTGTGAGATGGAGCGGGCTGAGATACACACAAGATTGAGGTTTATTAAGAATAGATAGGTAGTAAGTATTACGCGGGGTGGTAGCCACCAAAGGCAACTTTGTATCTCTGCCTAAACCATACAAGATACAAATATTACAGTGGCATTATAAAAGCCTTTGAATTTAATTTAAATTTTCTCTATTCGATGTAAGTGGCAACAACAGTGCGCTTTGTCGCTCATTAGAGGTTGCCTAAGTCCAGCAGTGGGCTCATATAGGCTGATGATGATATGATAAGTAACTTACCAAGTAAAGCTTCTTTGCCGGCATGTATATTGCAGTAGATGTGATGGTCGGTGGCTACGACCACTGGCTGCACAGGCGTCCCCGCCTCCATTAGCTTCAGCTTCGCAGTCAGGTCTTGCACGTCTGCCAATAATAAACACATAGTATAGGCTTGGTATAGGCCTTCTCTCATCTCTAACCCATGCCCAGGCATAAGAATAGATAAATGATACAATACCTACAAAAATGTTTTTTTATTATCATTCGCTTATGGTTCATTATACATTGTTCACTTTGTTCTGTGTTTGAGGCCTCCTTTTAAGTATAAGAATACCTGTATTAGGAGTTAACGCTCTTTATTAACATACACTAATGTTATTGTCTATTATTATGCCCAAGATGAGAATTATACATTTGATACCAACACACTTAGAATAACTAGGCTTACTCTGAGCCAACACACTAATTAAGGACGCCCTCCCGGCCAGGTGGGATGACGACCTGCGAAATATTATACTAGAGGCAGATACTGGAGGCGGCAAGCAGAAGACAGGCCAATGCACTATCGCGTATTTTTTAATCAGATCTTTTTAGGCTGATAATGATGATGATAATGATGCTTTAAATAAATTTTATCTGAACTAGTTTTTTCGGAGAGCCAATGTGTGTTTGTGAAATATAGAAATGTAATCAGGTAGGAACACCTATATCTAATATCTTCAATATACTGCCCAGGTATCACTTACTTCTTATTTTATTCAAAGGCAAACTGTAGTTGGGTACGGTGGGTAGGAACTCTATCCATTATCTTTCTTATAAGAACACAGTGTTCAATTAATGTTCTAAATCTATCCAACAGAAAACAGCATCAAAAGTGCTGCGGTTAAAAACCACAAACATAAAAAGCTTGCGCGTTAAAATCAGATCCTAATAGCTCTAATTCTGGAGTAGACGAATGCAATAAAACCCCGTTAGCTATTGTTGCAGGGCGGTCCGCTAGGCAGGTCGAAATTAGTAGCACATGTTCAAACAAACTCGCATTGTTTACACGACGCGGCCCAGACGAGCGACCGCTAGGAACCGTGGTTTGCTGGTTGCTCAGTCAGAGTTTCGATTTATTTTGATCGAATTTGCGTAGACCTATGTACATAGATAGACTGAGTAGCCTAGCAACTTAGCAATGAACCTAGCAACAAAAAGCTAATGAATGGCCTTCACGGCTAAATGACTGGTGATGCAATCGGACCGAGATGAATCGAACAGTTTAAAATCATTATCAAATGATGAGAACTACCTATTATACTTTAATTTATAATAAAAAGAATTGGGCTTACTAGGTAGTAAACGAATATAATTTATTTTTTATTCAAAATCTAAAATAAAGTTTATAGAACTTAACGACGTCAAGTGTAACATGTGTAGGTAGTACCACAGAACAGAGAATACATAGAAATAGTAAGTAGGCGGGGCCCGCGTCTAACCTAGTAGGCGCAGTACTGCGCACTTCAAGCTCCGCTTACATCAGTCGTGTTTTAATTTAGCAGAGTAAACATACTTCAAAAAAAAAACAAATAAAATATAAAAATACCGTATTGTGCCGTTTTATAGTGTAAAAACGAAAGCCGAACCAAATATTTAACGAAAGGGGGCATATCATATCAACTGTCAGCATTATTTTATTGTTTTTTTGTTAGTTTTGTTCAAAATGCAAAACCGTCAAACAAAAATAGAAAACAGACATAGAAAAATAGACTGTGAGTCATAACACTAAAGGTCGATTTTTCTTAAACCGTAACTTTCGCTACTCAATTAGGGATGTGCCGTAATGAACACAAATGTGCTATCGATAACTTTAAGGTTATGAATTCGTAAACATTACCCATTTAATGCCCATGACTATTGTGACTATTATGACTATTAAAAAAAGAATTTATAATAATGAAAATATTACGTAAGTATGTTGGAGAAAAACTGTTCGAAAATATAAACTTTCATCAAGTCGGACAGATTCCCGTATCAAACCATGTCAGTGATTTGATAAAAGCCATAAATGTGCGTATCCATCATTTATTAAAATTAAACGTAAAACTTACGAAAAGACAGTTATTTAACAAATACGTCCTATCAAGGACAATAAATTTTCATTAATTGTCATTAAAGAATAAAAGGAAAGGTAAGCTTTTTATTTCGACCACCACAAATATAACCTGACGTACCTATTTTGTTATTCATCAGGAGGTAATAATCGATATCGATAGATTCGTCTCGTATTCTCATTGGTACATCACTAAGGCAGTAGCTATGTTTTCTGGGTAATCGATAAACAGCCATTGTATTATCGATCTTATGGCCCGTTGTTAGAGACTATAATAAAAGTCGATAGCAATAGCGCCAGCGCCATCTCTTGTTAAGTAGCTTTGTGTTGTGTATAATCAAGAAAGGCAGCCATTGTATTAGTAATCTTATTTGCTGGGAATAGAGACTATAAAAATATTTGGCAAAAGCGCCATCTTTTGCTAAGTAGACAAAGTAGATATTCATTTTTTATCGCTGTTTATTTTATTGAGTTTTGAACCATGTGTCTACCGAAATAAGGTTTAATATCAATAAAATTAGTTTTATGGTTTTATGCCCTTTTAACGTACTCTTTCAACCAATAAGAATTTTTATTTCTATGTGTGTTAGTTTATACATGTGTGAGTTTAGCGACACTAGTTCTCTTAGTAAAAAGGCATCATGCTAATTCTATGTATTCTCTGTTCTGTGGGTAGTACCTACGATGGAAATAAATAAACAACCAAGCAAAGCAAGTGAGGTTCAGTTTTTTGTGTCGTGGTTTATTTACAACAATTCTACATCGAGTTTGGCTGGTCTATAGTGGCCTACCTCTTCCATCCAACTAGAAGCAAAAGTAGCGCCATGCATGCGCCATCATAACGCTGCTTTTGAACAAAAAAGAAATATGTAGTCTACAAGACTACAAATAATTGTATACCTATCGTCCAAACTTCCCATCACAAGCCTTACACGATTATAACTTAAATAAAAACCATCGACTTATGATTCAACTCGAGATGGTTAAAAACCGTTGATATTCCAAACGCATCAATCTCTGGATAATAAAAACGACTACTCGGAGGTCGCAGAAGATCGCTCGTCCTGAATAAATAAACCGTAATTTATGCACTCTCAGAGAAAATGTTTACACAACGCGAATTATTTATGTACGAGTAGCTTCTGGTTCTTATGCGGTGCTGTTTTTTTCTTGTGAAGGACGTGTTGTTTTTACATTGTATTTGAATAAGATTGATAAGTGTTTGCTGTCTAGCTGGAAATCTGTATTACTTGCACTACACTCAAACTACAATTTAGTTTTTTTAGTTTGGTACGTTTCTTACACAGATCTTAGCCTAAACACATGTGGCGATGTCGCCAGCAGTGTTGCGATGGGACGATCAGATTCCCCACTCATCGGACAGATAGATGTTTAAATCTACTTTTTGGGTTATTTTTTTAATTTATTGTTATTAGAGATAACCCCGAGTGCGAGGGCTAACGCACTATAATAACAAAAATCTCTAGAATTGTTTACAATAATTGTAATGGTTATTATTATAGGTAAGTATACTTAACTCCAAAGCACTGATCTTAAGAGACTGTAAAATAATACTTAGGTTCACGAATCTCACCTGAGTGCAACGCCCGCTTGAGTATCCTCCACTCTTTCGCATGATACAGCGACAAAACAAGCACCACGAGGAAGAACACCAAACACCCACTAGCAGCCAGGGTCAGGCTGGTCGTCTGTAGGTCCCAACTACCGTCACTGTCCGTCACTTCACTGTCGTAGTCCACATACTCGTAATACTCGTCGTCAATAACCGCACTATTGTTCTTGGGTGTGTTAAAAGGGTAAATGCGGACATTCTCGAGGGAATGGCAGATGGTGTCGCGGTGTATTTCGCAGGGGAAGCGAACCGCCTGGTCGGGGGGCTCGCAGGTTGTGCAGGGCACGCACTCGTTGCGCTCCCGGTTCCACCAAGACGTTCCCCGCTTGCAGATCTCTGCGCGTACGCAACCAGCTGCCAATGCAATGATCGCTATGCACAGCTGGGGTGTACCTCCTCGCATCACCTGAAAAATTTAAATTGTAAAGTTTTTTAATCTTGCGCGATCCACAATATACCTACACAAGTAACTTTCATCTATGATAACTAGTAGTACTACTATAACATAGGTACTCCGACGGATATCTCCACCTCGGCAGCCAGCGTGTAGGTAAATCTAATAGTGACACTTTAATGCAGGTAGAGAGAGTTCCACTGATAGATTATCTCCCTGGCAGGATCCAATCCAAATAATCTTAATTAATTTAATTACATTCTATATGTTGGTACATATTGGTTTATATTTACCTTATTGGGTAGATAGGCACCCTACCTTACCCTATAAAAATATTTTGACAAAAAAAACAGATTTCTATCTTCACTAGGTTATAACGACTCATAGAAAGATTATAATTATGCTTATGTAGTTTTAAAATAGAAATTGGCTTCAAACGTACATAACTCGGGGGCTCTCTTACTGTTCATTACGGGTGTTAATTATGAGTAGATAGATAGGTACAGGTACCTCGGAATTATAAAGATTCCGTTACAATTTAACAAATTAATAAATAAGGTAAAGTATGTTAGAACAATATTTATACATTCATCTTGTTTCTTATAGGAAGGGGCACGCTTAAGCCGAGTTATTAACATCGATAGATTGTTGTAACGTACCTACTTTATTTTATTTAGATAAAGAAGGTACGTTAGAACAATATTTATACTTCATCTTGTTTAAATGTAGGAAGCAAAGCACCACGCATATGCGAGTTATTAACATTGATCAAATAACGAATAGATTAGCTGTTAGTCTACCGGAAGTCAGATCGGTGAACCCTCATCGGGGTTTCCAGGTATACTCAATGCATGCAACTGCACGCTTTAAGGATTCTTAATCCATGGGTACTTAAACCAGCCTTACACTTTGATGTTATGTGTGAGGTGCGTAAACAATAAAAGAAAGCACTCTACCTTGTTCCTTAAATTCATGTAGTCTGTTCAATATGGACCCACATATCAATATTGTTTCATTAGAAAGGCACTTTCACTGATTTCACTGCGTTCCTAGTCATTAAAATTCGTTGAATATGAGTGGAATCCATCAAGTATAAATAGTCACAAGGTTTTCGAAAGAGATTTGTTTAGCGGCACAGGAAATACTGTAATTAGATTCGAGAGACAGAGACGCGGGCGCGCGGTGCGTTCCTCGGGCGATACGTTACTTACTACTACGCGCGTCGCGCGCGCGAGACGTTCGTGTTCCCTTGCCCCGTGTCGTCGTCGTTGTCGTCGCCCGACCCGTCTTACACCTACGCGCCAGAAAACACGTTCGCGTTTGGAGTTTGCATCCAGCCAAGTTTCATGAATTTAGAAAGGTCTTTCTTGGCTGAGTTTAAGAGCCAAGGAACGAACTTAGCAAATTTTTCTATCATTTACAACATTTCCTAGCTAAAGCCTAGCTAACATTATATTAAAGGTATGATAAAACGGGCCTTTATGCTTATTTGATCCATATACTCGTAGATCAAATTAATATCATCTGGTAGATCCCAAAAATCAGAATAGGTACCTTTGATCAGCAAACCAGATATGCGCTTTTTAATATTAAAAAACTTACAAATTATTTATACTAGCTTCTGCCCGCGGCTTCGCTTGCGCTTTTCCAGGATAAAAATAGTCCTTTTCCGGTATACAGATTCATGAATGAAATTTGGTAGTTTCCATTGAAGGATCACACAATTTCAATAATCAAATAATTGTATTTTATTATTCCTACTTTGTAAACCCATCTCTGTGACTAAATATATTTTATTATTATTATTAAATAATCTGGAGAGATTGGTTTTCAGATAACATGGGTACAATAAATGGTTTACATTATTCCAGTGGCATTCCAGCGCTGGATACGAACGCGCTGGAATAATGTAAACCAAATTTTACCCATGTATTACCAAAAACTACTGTCACTGTCATCGATCATATGTGTGTCATGTGTGTGTCAAAGTCGAGAACGATTTTTATTTCTTCGCAGAATATTTTTATCATTTTTGAGGCAACGTTCGATAAACTTAAATAAATAGGTATCCACAACTATGTGCAGCAATTAGCGGTTAGCGGAAGCTATCGTTTCGATTGGGGCGTCAGTGCATTTATGGTTTTTCACATAACTTTATTTCCTTTTTTGTTGAAATCTAATAAGAATTTTATAGAAACAAGCACAATGAATTCGCGCGCTCAGGAGACTCAAGGTGAAGTCCAAGACCCCTCCGTATCCTCCACAGTCCGCATCCTTCACCAAACCATTACCAGACCACGAATTCGAAACATAAGACCAGAGAATATTGGACTGTATTATCCTCTCCTAAGTACCTACCATTTATTTCCTGATCCTTACCAATTTCCTGCTGGCATACCAGATATAATTCTATCACATTCATTTCGTTTGTTTTTTATTACAGATATAAATCCAATGGTAACCACAAGTGATGCAAGCATTTCCACTCCGAAAGCCTTGGTTCTAGTTGTTATAATTTTCGTCTCATCATTGCTAGCATTAGGAATACTTTATAAGCAGTTTCCAGATCTTGAAGAGTGAGTTACCTACATATTAAGTAGTTTGTGTTTAAAATGCAAGGACACTACCCTTAAATTGATTGTTGTATTTGAATAAGCAGCTATGAATTTGGTTTCAGACATGAAAAAGAACACCTGCACCTGCCTTGGGATCTGGAAGATGCTAAACATTTAGGTTTAGTACTGGAAAGATACAAAGAAAAGTATTTTTATGAAGTATTATTTGGAGTATTTTTAGTTTATATCTTGTAAGAAAGTTTATTAATAACTTAAACTTATTAAAATAGTTCTTTCTTTAAAAAGTACTATAAGATCTAATGAGCATTTCTTTTGTTTCAGTTTGCAGACATTTGCGATACCTGGATCCATATTCCTGAGTATTCTCTCAGGATTCTTATTCCCATTTTACTTAGCCCTTACACTAGTCTGCTGTTGTTCAGCAATTGGAGCCAGTCTGTGCTTCTTTTTATCAAATATTTTAGGAAAGAAGTTGGTAAAGAAGTTCTTCCCTGAAAAAGCAGCCATATGGGCTGTTGCAGTAGAAAAGCATAGAGATAATTTGTTGAATTATATGATATTTCTTAGGGTGACCCCATTTTTGCCAAACTGGTTCATCAATATGACTGCCCCGGTGATAGGGGTACCACTGGTGCCATTTGCTCTTGGAACTTTTATAGGTGGGTACTACTGACTTGTCTTATAAATAACTGAGTATGTTAAGACGACCTCCGTGGCGCGGTAGGCGAAGGTCCGCCTGCGACTCAGGAGGTTGCGGGTTCTATATAATAAAAAATATCTATCTATCTATGTAATGTATTGTATTATGTGTATAAATTATCTGGTACCCTTAACACAGGCTCGAGGTTGCGGGTTCTATATAATAAAAAATATCTATCTATCTATATAATGTATTGTATTATGTGTATAAATTATCTGGTACCCTTAACACAGGCTCTTAGCTAGGGGCTAGATAACGCTGTGTGAGTTTTCCAGCATTATTTTATTTATTTGCTCACTTTACTGCCTTTGGTCTCCTTGACTTCAAAGTTTTTAACATAGTGTTAACTTTTTCAGGTGTGGCCCCTCCATCATTTGTGGCTATCCAAGCTGGAAGGACACTGAACACTCTGACTTCCACCAGCGATGCCATGTCATGGACCTCAACGGCAGTTCTGAGCATATTCGCAATTCTCTCTCTTATACCTGTTTTCCTTAAGAACAAGTTAAAACAAAAATTTGAATGAAAGTTTGGTATATGTCATTTTGTAGTTAATTTTATTTTAATTAATTAATTTAATTTGTTATGTAGTATTGTCAATAAAATGGTGTTTGTACATTCCATTAGGAGGCATTTTGTATTTTCCACTTTACTAACAACACTTTATAATAAGAATAAAATATTCTATAATCATATGAAACAAATATAAGAGGTACAAGGATAATTCAGATAATTTCTTCAACTAATATTTTGGCTTGTAGCAATATGATCCAACATGAGCAATGTAGGTGGTGTTTCATTCGATGGGAGTGCTGTAGGTATCCACCACCAGTTGTATTGTACTGCAAGAAAAACCTTATATTACCTTATATTTACTATACAGAAAATCAGCAAAACTGGGGGTAAGTAGCTACTAGGTATTAATCCGATAATTGATGGGATTCCCCACATAGGTGTATGGTATGACCCTGGACTGCTCTAGCAGGGAATGCCACATCCCTCTTATCCTATGCCTATGGCGGTAGAATCCTCAAGTCCCTTTCCACTTTTGCATTTGCTTTTACAACTAACTGTCATGATTTGTTGACATATTAAAGATGCACAGGATTCCACGACAGAGGCGAAAAGTTAGAGAAAGTATGGGTGTGGCGTAATGAGTGGATAATCCTTTACCCACGGTTGGTGGGCATCGCGACTGTTCGGAAAATGACAATTTGTATTCAGTAAAAGTGTCACGGTTTTCGAGATATCAGGCATTTTTAAAAAGTTAGACCTTACCCACTCTCTTAAGTACCAAATTTACAATACAAAGAATTTTCTCAGTCTGTTTTCTGAATAGCATTCCTAGATAGTGGTGCTATCAAATGTAAACTACCAATTTTGTACGATAGCCTTAGTTTTTTTTATTTTTATTTTTGAACGCAAAATTTGTGTTTTTACTTTATTTTTTTCTAACTTTGGTATCTCGTGGTGTAAAAAAAATGTAGGGTGACATGAGTGCCCAATAAATTAATTAATAGCCTATTTCATCAGGATTCCAAAATGGTATAACATACGATATCTCAAGCTCTGAATTTAAAAATATTGAATTTAACATGAGTCAAGTCCAACTTTCTTAGAAAGTTGTCTTTCGCAAAACTATTACTTTTTTTAATAGTTTTACCATTTTCAGTCTATAAAAATGTTGAGAAAGAGTTCATACCACCTACATACTTTTAGACAATCTTTAACCCTTCATTGGAATGCAGTTCCAGAGCTAGTTTAGAGCTCTGGATATTAATGTAAGTAGGAAAAATATATGCCAGATTCCAGAATATTACGACTAATCAATCATCGTAGGTATTATAATTCGAATTTGGCGCCGCCCGCACCGTTACATGTTTTTTTGATGTTGGCAGTGCCTCTAGATAGTAGGTAGGTAGTGTACGTACTGAGCAGTGCCAGACAGACGTGCCAGTCATAGAGTAACTTTATATTGGTGCCAGTGTGTGTGCTGCTACGCGTAGCGTTTGTTTGTGTGTGTCAACAAAATGAAAATTCTGTGGATTTTGTTGACTACTAGAGAACTTTTATTAACATTAGAATAGTACCACAATTAAGATCTATGGCTTAATTCCATGTTATTTTCTGTTTCAGTAGGTAAGTACATAATAGATAGGTACCTATACGAAAATATTGTATATTTGGTACCTTACCTATTTATCTTCTGTCTGTCTATCATTTGACCAACATAACAGACAGCAACAAACAAATCTTCGATTTGTTTTCTACCTAAAAAATATATATAAATTTGATTATATATATATACATATATAGATTGTTTTCTTGTTAAAATCAATCCATCAACAATGTCAAAAGTTTGACGTTGATGTTTGATGAAATTTGATGTTAAACATATTTTTACATTATTCTACCCGACGATAAATGTTTCCACCAACGTAAACAAAGTTTCCTACAATTTACCTACTGCTGGTAAGCGAAGGTATTTATTTTTATGAAATAAAAGTCAAACTTTAAGCATTTTTAAATATTTACCTATTGCATGGGTTTCTATATATGCGTCGACACACTTATGCCTTCCCATCTTCCGTCTTCCGGGGACAAGGCTGGTGCAGCGGCAGATTTGACCGAAGATCTCAAAGAGGCACACATATCTCGATAAAACCTACATATTTGCTCTTCATAGAGTCGAGATTCTAAGGTTCGTGGGCTTGGTACCCTACCTAAGAAACTCGGTAGCAAAGAGAATACAAAGCATCTCGGTAGGTTCTCTGGGTTTTCAAAAATAACCTCAGCGTCTGATCGAAGCGACGCTAGTGTCTGTCTACCGCAGCGCATCACCTTTGCCATAGAGCGGGGCAATGCAACGTCCTTAGGGATGCCGCCGCCGATACTGGTATTGATATTTAGATCAATTCACTGCAGCTACCTGTTGTTTGTTTGTAACAGTTTGCAGTTAGCTCAATTGTTTCAATTGTAAATACTAGTTCTAATTTATTTCTATTATTCTATTATAATAGTCATTATTTACTAAGCTAACAGATATCAGAAGAAAAATATTGATAGTTAATTATAATTAGGTAGGTATTTAAATAATTCAAAACCGATACGCATTTTTTATTGTCTCCCTTAAATTATTGTGTTGATTTTTGTAAAGTACAAAATAGTTATTATAAAAATAAGGATGAGCTTATAATAAAAATGCAACCAACTTCCTTACCTAGCTGCTGAACACGTGCTGTGTATCAATAACTGTATCTTGTTGAATTTTGACTCAAGGTGATCTTTTCCAGCCCATAAGTATAGCCAGTATATATATAGCCAGTAGGCATCTAGTAGGTATTTACAGTCAGTACGCAAACAAATCTGTGTGTGCTTACATGAATAATCTAGGCTCGTACACTAGATAAGAGACGAAGTAGTAGGTACAAATATAAAAGAAAAGTTGAGTATTTTTTTAGAAGGTTATAACTAACAAACGTGTTTGGTGGTTTTTTTTTGAGCAGATATAACTGTAAGTTTTTTTGTTTTAATAAGTATATGTATAGGACAAGAATTTCCGATGTTGGTACGTTTACGTTGTTACACGCGTTCACATCACCACTTATCGCGGACTGATAAATTCACGTATTAATTGCCGTTGTTGTACCTTTCAGCACGACGCATCTTGATGACTGATTAAAATACAAAGTAGGTAACGAGTTGTTTAATATCTGAATGATAAGCAAAGATGCCGATAACATTTCTTATATTTTATTGACAAATAGGTTCATTCATTTCTTATCAGAACCATTATTTACTAGAATACATTTCCTTTAGCATACCTTTATGTCGTACACGACTTACAATATCTACGAGCTTTTGTTTATTTCACGAATTTATATATAAACTACCTATACCTACCTACACGATGTTATCTTTATTCCCAGGCAAACGTAAAGGCTATATTAACTTAGATATGGAAACACAAAATCCACAAAACTTAGGTAAGTGCGAATTAGTACCCAGGTACACTACCGTGAAATAACAATTTGTTTTTTTTATCATCGTTGTTTACTTACCTCTATAACTCACTTAGCTATTTTATGTTTATGTTTGTATTTTACGTGTTTTTAATTCATGTTATGTTTATAGGTGTTCGTGTGTATTCATTCGTAGGTAATCATTTTGTTAATTAGATTGATTCCAAATAATTCATCGCATCCCTATTGTAATCTTAATTTTTAAAACGAGTTATGCATAAATTCACATGCCAATTAAATTAACATCACCAATTTATAACTAGTTATAAAGAGAGTCAATGTAACCGGCTATATTCTAACTTATTCTTCTTTTTGTTTAGAAGGTGATCAGCCTTATTAACAGCATGCAATATAATGAGGTGTAGAAATCGGATAATATTCACGTTTGAATATTATTCATTAATTTCTAATTTTATTTTCGTAATACCTATACTGATAGATCGAAAAACATATTCACATAATGACTTATTGTTTCATAATTCCACAGATGCAAACGGAGAAACAGATAAAATTAATAGGTAATCCATAAGCCCAACTCAAAAAGCAAATTCGCCTCAGAAAAACCGAATGTTGGGAAAGGTTCTGCACCAACATTGAAAACAACAATCAGGCCTCCCGTATAAGAACTATACTGGCAAACGTGCCAGAAAGCACGCTTGGGTGCCTCATCAAACCTGACAATACCTACACCAAATCAGACGCTGAAACCAGCGAAGTGCTTATGAATACACACTTCCCAGGCTGTCTTGTCACAGACACCAATACATGGGAGGAGATATCAGAGCGCACGCCCACCGACCAAGATTGGATAACAGCCCAGAATATGATAAACCGTGAAAAGGTAATCTGGGCAATCAACAGCTTCCTTCCCTTCAAAGCACCAGGACTGGACGGGATCTTTCCAGGTATGCTCAGCTGGTGCAGTGGCTTACTAGCAGACCACCTAGTGAAGTTATTCAGGGCATGCATTGCCCATAGATATATACCTCACATATGGAGGGAAGTGAAGGTAGTATTCATACCTAAACCAGGAAGGAGTGACTACACCCAACCGAAATCTTTCAGACCTATAAGCCTGACATCATTCCTTCTAAAAACACTAGAAAGGCTTTGTGACAGAGAAATAAGAGACACCACACTCTACCACAACCCTTTACACTCTCAACAACATGCCTACAGTAAAGGCAAATCAACAGAATCCGCCTTACATAGCGTAGTCTCACGAATAGGAGGTGGATTATCATCAAAACAACCTACACTAGCTGCCTTTATAGATATTGAAGGAGCTTTTGACAAGACCAACTTCACCAGCATACACAGAGCCCTTACCAGATATGGTGTAGCGCCGACGCTGGCCGAGTGGATAAACAACATGCTCCAACACAGAGCCATACAAGTCAAAATCAACGAAACCACAAGAGGTGTAGTCGCCAGGGGCTGCCCCCAGGGGGGCGTCCTTTCGCCCTTATTATGGAACATAGTTGTTGACGAGCTAATTCGCAAACTCAACGGTCATGGTCTGGTCACGGTAGGATACGCGGATGACCTCGCGATCCTGGCGACCGGCTGTTTTGAGCACACACTATGTGACCTGATGAAACTCGCCTTCAAAACCATTGAAACATGGTGCAACGATCACGAACTGACAGTAAACCCAACAAAAACGGAACTGATCATGTTCACAAACAAACGACAACTGGGTAATATAAAAATCCCAAAACTTCTCAACACAGAGATAACGCTAAAAACAGAAGTCAAGTACCTAGGGGTCATACTAGATAGCAAACTGCTATGGAACAAACATCTTGACTACAAACTCCAGCGTGCGACCGCTACTCTCTACCAATGCAGCAGAATGCTAGGGAAAACTTGGGGACTTTCACCGAAAATATCCAAGTGGCTCTACACTGCTATCATCAGACCAACATTAACCTACGGAGCGATAGTTTGGTGGACTAGAACGGAACTGAGCACCGTGGTAACTAAACTACAACGCTTTCAAAGAATGGCATGCTCTGCGATAACAGGATGCATGCGATCCACACCAGGCGCTGCCCTAGATATAATTCTAGATGTAGCACCTTTAGACCTCTACATACAACAAGAAGCCACGATGTCGGCTCTAAGACTACACAACACAGGCCTCTGGGGAGTCACAAGAAGTCCACATGCGCAGATCATGGACAAGGCCATAACATATGAACCACTCACAGCGGCCCCTTGTGACAGAATGGCCAACAAACCAATACTAAACAAACACTACCAAATACAACTATACGAGGACCAAAAAGATGAATCAGGTACCCACGAAGTCAGAATTTACACAGATGGCTCCAAAACCGAAACCGGTACGGGTGCCGGAGTTCACTCACTGGACCTCAACATTAACATATCAATAACGCTAGGAACGCATAGCTCCATATTCCAATGCGAATGTGTAGCAATAACACAGGCAGCTACAGCCGTACAAAAGAGAGGAATCAAAGACCAACGTGTACGCATCCTCTCTGACAGCGCAGCCATACTCAGAGCCTTGGAAGGAAACAACTGTAGCTCCAAGCTCGTTTACGAATGTCACTCTGCTCTGGAAAGGATATCCACTGAAAACCGGATCATCCTACAATGGATCAAAGGACATAGTGGTTCGCTAGGAAATGATGCTGCGGACGAACTGGCACGGAGAGGATCGGCGACAACCATAGAAGGACCACCGCCATTCCTACCCCTGCCATTCTCTCTGCTTCAGACATGGACCAAGCTCAGAACTAGAGATACACATAACGAACGATGGACTAGCCAAATCAATTGCAGACAAGCAAGGACGGCACTCCCATCAACATCACCGAAGCTAACAAAACGCTTACTAAATCTGAACAGATTGGACCTACGTGTCCTTGTGGGAACACTAACAGGACACTGTCCACTAAACAAACACTTATTCACCATCGGAGCGACGGATAGCCCTCTCTGTAGAGGATGCCTCAGCAACGACGAAACAGCTTCCCACGTAATCCTGGAATGCGAGGGAGTTTTAACACAACGTATAGATATCCTCAACTTGCCGAGGTCGCTCCGCGAAGCCTGTGAAGACCCCAGGAAGATTCTGCGCTTCTGGACGGAGCTAGGCTGGCTATGCTAGCAAACTACTACGCATAAAGGACCAACTGGAGTCCAAATGCGGAAAAAGGAGTACCTGAACCTGAACCTGAAGCCCAACTCTTTGTCTTAAAATAATAATGTTTTTATGTTAATATTTTTTTATTTTTCAGGAAATGGTGGGAGACATTCTGTTTACGATGTCACCAAGCTGACATAAGCCCATCATGGCAGCCTTCTTGGTGGTCAAAAGTTTTTCCTTTCCCAGTTTTTTCAACCTACAGACAATCAGCTCAGCAATTATGCATTTTGATGTTCTGTATGTATTTTACCCTATTTTTTATCGAACAACTTTACACAGTGTAAAATATTTTTGCTTATTTAATTTGTTTCAGTTCTTCTAACGTGGGGAATACTCTACTCGGAATTAGGAGAGTCAGTAGGGTTAAACGGAGAGTTACTTGGCATGAGCTTACTCGTCATTTCAGCGTACTTAATTGGTTGGATATGGCTCAAAGTCACAACTTTACCAGCTCTTATTGGGATGCTATTTACAGGAATATTGTTCCAAAACCTTGGCTTAGTTCACATGACTGATGATTATAGAAAACTCAATCAAGATCTGAGGTAAGTACCTATATAAAATAAAAAGTTTGGTTAATTGGATGTTTGTCAGTTTTCTTAGGGTCAGCTCACACCGAGACTTCGAAGTTCAATCAAAAAACATTAACTACGCAAAAAAATACAGTACTAATCTAAAGGAAAAGTCTTATCAAGCGTTAGTGTATCCAGTGTTACATTAATGTTCTTTCATATGGTAACATAGTATTTCCTTTTATTGTATTTATCGTTTCAGAAAAATAGCGTTGGTCATAATCCTTACAAGAGCTGGGTTAGGCTTGGACGCAAGAGTGATGAGAAAGCATTACGCAGCTGTGCTGCAGCTTGGATTACTTCCATGGCTAATTGAATGTCTTGCTATTAGTGTTTCTACACACTATCTCCTCGGCTTACCATGGATTTGGGGTATAAAAATCAAAAAATCATTCTGTGAAATCTTGGTTTCACCGTTCAGTTATGTTTAATGTTTTTTTTTCAGGATTTCTCTTAGGTTCAATGATTGCGTCAGTGTCCCCTGCTGTTGTTGTTCCATGTTTATTCAGACTCAAAGACGTTGGGTATGGCGTTTCCAAAGGAATCCCAACTATAGTGGTCGCTGCTGCTGCCATAGATGACTCTGTGAGCGTCGCTGTATTCGCTATAATCCTTAATGCAATGTTTTCTACTGGCTCAACTACTTTCAATATTATCAAGGTTTGTTTACTGGTCAAAGATACCGTAAGTTTGCGAACGATATAAGTGTTACTTAGGACTTGAATAGTTAATATTTGTGTTGTGGTAATAGGTAGTAGGGTAAATCTGGTAAAATATTTGCTGTTGGCTACGCCATACTATCGTATAGAGTACCCAACAACAGCAAATTTGACAGCAAATGTGCCTTAATTTAAATAATTTTATTTTTCAGGGTCCGTTGTCTATTGTTGCAGGAGTTTTATTTGGTTCACTATGGGGTGCGATGTTATCAATAATACCAGAAAAGGGAGATACTTACGTTGTTCCTCTAAGATTTGTGGCTTTATTTCTAGGAGGACTGTTTTCTTTATTTATTTCGAGTATGATTGGATGGAGTGGTGCGGGTAAGATACCTCTAATTTACCTTAAATTATTATTTTTGAAACATGCCTTACCTTTAAAAAAAAATTTAATTTGTTTTAATGCTTAAGTTGTAGCCAACTTCGAATAACATATTTTTTCTGTATTTCAGGTCCTCTAGCCATCGTATCCTCGGGCTTTGTAGCTGCTTATTATTGGGATAAACAAGGCTGGACAGTAAACAAAAATCCCGTTAGCAATATTTTTAGAATTTTATGGATATTTTTTGAACCCATATTATTTGCTTTTACTGGAGCTCAAATAACTGTTAGTAAAATTACACAATACGAGATAATCTATGTACCTTTGACAGTATTAATGATCCTTAACTCCTATCTTATTGGTTTTTTAATAGATAAGTGCCTTAGATCCGGAGGACATTAAAATGGGTGCGATATGTTTAATGGCATGTTTATTAATACGAGCGATTGCAACGTTTCTCGTGGCTTTCGGCTGTGGACTTAACGCCAAAGAAAAGTTATTCATTGGTCTGACTTGGACTGCTAAAGCTACAGTACAGGTAAGTAAAACACCTATTCTTTTGTCGTCACAAACGTAAAAGAGAATGGTGTCCTTGAATGAAGACTATAAAGTGATAATCATGATTTTGTTACCTATATTATTTACGTAGGTAACATTGCCAATTGACTCGATAATTGTTAGAATGACAAGACAGTGAGTCACGAGAACATCTACTCAATATCGGACGTCACCAATGTATATACGTATAAAAAACAACATCCAATAATTAGGACATGTGAACATAAATGTTTTGTTTGGAGTGCGTGTAACGTATTAATTAATATTTGTTTCAGGCTGCCCTTGGCCCAGCCGCCTTAGATTTGGTTCACAGCGGCAAAACAACTGGAGCTGATAAACTTTATGAAGATAAATGGGCTACAATTATATTAACAGTCAGTGTTTTAAGTGTAGTACTATCAGCCCCGTTGGGAGCTCTGCTTATTTCCTTAGCAGGCCCAAGACTATTGACAATTGGTCCATGTAAGTAGATAACATTAAATATCATTATTAAGCAGCTTAGTTTCACTCAAGTAGTGCATTATAGAGTATAATTTAATCATGGATTTGATTTTCAGCTTCTGCAATTTCGTTAGATAACAAGGAAGAGAATATTCAAATCGAAAATGGGACGGGTGAAAATGCTAGAGAAACCTCAAATTGATCTGCAATTGATGGATCTGATCTGACTAACACTAATTCTATGTACTTATAATTATGTAATCATTGTTTTTACCTATATAATATAATTGGTACCTACCTAATAACTATACGTAGGAGGTACCTACTTAATAGAAAGAACTCTTTTTGAAATATGCCTTTTCTACACCTACTTTACTGTACTTAACATCTTTGTATAACCAGCGTACTTACTTAAAGAATGCTCACTTCAAATTGGATCATATTTGCCATTTCATATCATGTCGTATTTTTAACCCGTTCCTTAAATACGCGGGTTATAAAGCATGAAATCATATAAAGTTCTTATATGTAGGTAGGTATGATGTTTGATGTAGATTGACTAGGTAGGTACTGAGTTGTGAAATGTTAAAGCTTGTTAATGAGATAGGATATATAAAACTAAAACGTGTAGATTGAACAAGTGCCTAAAATGTACAATTAAACAATTCAACTTGCTTCTTTTGTATTTATTTTTTGTTTTAACTTGCCCATCAAGTTTTTGCTACAATTAAGGTAGGTACTAGGGCATGCAATTATCGAAACTTTTCGATAATCGATAATTCGATATTTATCGCTCTATTTATCGATAAATATCGAGAATTATCGGTTTTGGTAAAGGAAAAATATCTTTACGTTTCGGTTTCTAATTTAACTGCTCTATTTATCCAATCTGCTGCACTCAGCAAGATTTATGTATTACCTACTATTAATCTATCTATATCGTTATATGTATTTAGTTATTAAATGTTTTTCCTTATAGCTTTCGGTCATTAAAGTTTCAAAGATTGAATGTACCAGATGTCTCAGTGATCAACAGGTTCAATACCGGATCTGATCACCGACTCCTCCGAGGCTTTCTGAATATTAACTTGAAGCTTGAGATAAACCATCTGATGACGTCCACGCTCCGAACTAACCCAATCCAAATCATGGCGGGCACCGAGAAGTTCCAGCAGCTTCTCGGTGATAGATTTGTTGCCTTGAAAACCTTTAATGACTCTGATGAGACGTTTTTTTTATTATCTTTGGGTGGCTTGGTATCACAGCGGCCATGATAGGCCTATTGTGATCGCCACTTATACGTTCAGCCCCGAAGCCGTAGCGTTCATAGTTAACCCTTGCAGCTGCTAGGAACTGTAGGATTTTCTTCGGGGTGATGTCTCGTAGCTCGTCTGGGCTATGCAGATGGATGCTGCGTTTGTGCATCAGTGCTCCACACTCACCTAGCAGATGGACGGGCGTTTCATCCGCCTCCTCGCAGAATCTGCAGGATTGTGTATCGTTTAGCCCTAGTTTGAACATGTGCTTGTTAAGACGAGAGTATACCGATTATCGAAGGCTTTTATCAGAGATTTTGAGTGATCCATGCCCGAGGAGTTGCTCTAGAGCTTGTACGATTCCTCAAGGCAGGATCCCAAGAGTGTTCTGTGCGCCAGGCTTTTAGGTATTCCACAGAACGGCTCGGGGCCTAGCCGATTCCCCTTGGCCCCGGAGCGCACAAAATCGTCGGCACACTCATTGCCGTTGATTCCTGCGTGCTCCGGAACCGATCTTAGGAGGACTCTGTTATTTGAGCGTTTAGTCGTGACAGACAGTACTCAAATAATTTGAACGTGATGACCTTCGAGTCCATCGCTAGTAGTGCCACCTGGCTGTTGGAGTTGATAATTATAGTTTGTTTAGGGTTGGAGTAGCGCTTTTTCAGATTTATATCATCGCATAGTAGGATGACGAATATTTCTGATTGGAAGATAGAGGCGTGATTGCCCAGGTTTATGCTTATGCCAAAACGGGTCGCTCTCCGTACACTCCACAGCCTACGTCCAGTCCCATTTTGGAGCAATCCGTGTACCAGATTAGGCATCTATCCATGCAGAGAAGCTGTCTATTTAGCCAGTCTTCTCTGGAAAGAAGTTCCACTGTGTGAGACGCTTTACAATCTGGTCGTAACGTTGAGCGACGAGGGCATTAAGTTCTGCCAAAAGCAGCATACTGGCAAGAAGTCCAAACTTTCGGAAAATACTCTTGGGCTGATTACAAAAAGACGGGAAACCACCCAAGCATCTTCGTCAGAGGGGTCAGACCTGAACAAGCGAATTGCGAAGATCATCTCATTGAATAGGTGATAGAGCAAAACCGAGAGTCGAGTCCCAACTATTTAATCAGCAGCTTGGCAGGAGCAACCTGACGAAGCTCAAAATGCACGACGGTAGGTACAGCTTAAGCGGGCAACTCTTTAAGATTTGAAGGCCGTGTTGTGCCTGCACTGTCAAGTCAAATGAATGTCAAAAAGTTTATTTTGTTTACCATAGATTTAGTAATATTCCAGATGGAGTCCTACGGAATCACAAGTGAGTCCGCCATTGAACAGCAATGGCGGGCTTGTCATAAGTGAGGGATGCCAACTGATGAAAAAAATGCCGATAATTTTCATAAAATTTTATACAGATCACATATCAAGCAGGTAGCTATTATTTTTTTAAAAAGTAGCGTAATGCTTTAGTCACATAAATGTTATAGTTTTTATAAGACCTACTTACTACGTAACATACCTATGATTATAATTATCAGAAAAAATAATTCACATTTCGTTATAAGTAAAAAGCTGTTAAATTTACACCACAAACAAAAAATCCATTTATTTTATTGTAACAATACGACTCTGCTCGTGCTGCCACAAAGCAAGGCTCGCTTCGCTCGCCTTGCTGTGTGACAGTTGTCGCACTGCGGTTCACTTCACAAAATTTTATTTGCATTTGAAATAACTTGTCCCCCTTGTCCCTCATAAAAAAATTAAGAAATATGGCTCTGCGTAGGAGCTCGCCCACTGGGGGAGGTCTTGGGGGGGGGGGCAAATGTCAAAAAGTCGGAATTTTCCCTAGAAGACGCTCCCCTATACAATGCCGTGATCGAGGAAGATGGAAGGAGCTGGAGGAGGCTTTCACCGCTGAAAGCGGTACTCACATATTATGTATAGACAGAGATAATATATAGATTAGTATTTAAGTTAAGTGTGAGAAATAAAAGCTGTTTTATTTATTTATTATTTTATTTATACGATGCCGTAAAACAAAACATACTTGCCCATCCACCATCAAGGAGAACAATTATGTCAGTCAGTCAGTGAATCAGTGGTACCTAATCTAGCTTCATACTACAGTAGGATGAAATGATAAAGTAATATCTAATTAAATTCTTATCTATACTAAGTAGGCTACCTTATTCCAATTTTAAGGATACACAAGGATTCAAACATTTTTAATAAACTCCCACATTATTCGGAAATTTAGAAGTTTACGTGCTGGTAACACCGGCAAGATTTGTGTTTTTTGTGTTGATAGTTATTTGCGTTCAATCGAAGAAATAAGTGGATGTAATAAGAAATTTATCTGTGAAATGTGATTCCGGGTTTTTTATTTCCTGAACTAGTGTGATTTCGGCAACATCTCACCACACAAGAAGGCATTTTTTATTTTTCGATCTCAATTAGAACAGAGTCACTCTGTTGGTGTATGAAGCGGTAATGGCGGACGAGTGGTCTATCAATAGACAATGTCAAAATTTGGTACCTCAGTGAGTCCTTCGTTCCTCGGTTGACTGAGACTCGATCCGGAGATTTTTTTCATTCATGAGTTTTACTTCATATGCCTTTATCCTTAAAAAAAATGGCCCCTCCGTCAAGTCGAATATTAATTGATGCTGCGAAAAATTAGAAACGATCCTGAATTTTTTGATAGAGTACTCTGGAGCGACGAATCGTCATGTAAAAAAGACGGCTATTTTAATATGCACAATTTGCATAGCTGGCAGCTCACCAACCCTCGTTTGATGAGAGAAGAAAGGTCCCAGTACCAATTTAAAATAAACCTTTGGACTGGGATCTGGAATGGCCAAGTCATCGGTCCAATTGAGCTGCCGGCAACGCTGGCGAAGGATATTTAACGCACGACTGCCGAAGGATATTTAAATTTACCACAGAATGATCTCCCAACACTATTAGAAGACGTTCCGCTTGAAGAAAGAAGGAGAATGTGGCTGCAGCAAGATGGTTGCCCATTACGCCCGAGTTGTGCGCGAACATCTCGACGCCACATTTTCCGGAAGATGGATTGGGCGCTTGGGAACTATTCCGTGGCCACCTCAGTCATCTGATTTAAACCCCCTGGATTTTTTTTACTAGGGGTGCCTCAAGGACATGGTTTACAAAGACCCATCTCCACCATCGACTAACTTCGGGAGCGAATAAACAGGGCAGCGGAGACCATAAGTCAAACGGGGCATGCCCGAAATGTTAAGCGATCGTTTATTAGAAGGTGCAGGGCATGCATTCGAGCTCACGGTGGGCAATTCGAACATTTATTGTAAATAAATGTAATAAATGTAATTTTGATGACTTTATGTTTCATTTACACGCTCTAATACTGTTCCTAGTTGTAACATTAGTATTAATTATTAAAATGAAATAATTTTAAATTAACTTGTAAATTCAAAAAATGCTTCTAACTCATCTTAAAAGCTTTAGTTTTTTAATTCAGAGCTAGAAATATCGTATGTTATACCATTTTGGTATCCTAATGAAATAGGCTATTAATTAATTAATTGGGCACTCATGTCACCGTACATTTTTTTTACGCCACGAGATACCAAAGTTAGAAAAAAATAAAGTAAAAACACAAATTTTGCGTTCAAAAATAATAATAAAAAAAACTATGGCTATCGTACAAAATTGGTAGTTTACATTTGATAGCACCACTATCTAGGAATGCTATTCAGAAAACAGACTGAGAAAATTCTTTGTATTGTAAATTTGGTACTTAAAAGAGTGGGTAAGGTCTAACTTTTTTAAAATTTTTAAAAATGCCTGATATCTCGAAAACCGTGACACTTTTACTGAATACAAATTGTCATTTTCCGAACAGTCGCGATGCCCCCCAACCGTGGGTAAAGGATTATCCACTCATTACACACCCTGTATATATAGATTGGGGTTATTAGCTACATAAAATATCACCAAAAAACCTGACATAAAAAATCTAAAATCGGAGTAAAAACTTTTGATGGCAACACTATTTCGTATTATCTGTCCCTCACACGAACCACGCTACCCATCCTATCCTATTGCTGTCAATAATGACAGCTGTCTATAGTCTATGAAAAAATCTTGGATGTGGTCATAGACAACATAACCTCTCTTTCTTCATCCGTCAAGCTTTGTATCGCAAGGTGAATTTTGTAAATTTAGGAAAAATCTATAAAAATATCGTAAAACCTGAACCAAATCCGTATCAACTAAAAGTTTTGCATTGTCCTAAACTTTCCTGGTGTAGTAGTTGGAGGATTATTGTGCAGTGTGTTATATTAGCGAGTAGTCCACGTGTTTTGCTTTCGGTGCCTGTAACGAAATATCGCTTAATTTTCAGGCGCTAAAATGACGAACTCCAAGGGTTACCGTCGGGGAACTAGGGATTTGTTTGCCCGCAAATTCCGCACACATGGAACCATACCCCTTTCCACGTACATGAAAGTGTACAAAGTTGGAGACATTGTCGACATCAAGGTAATTCATTCATCCAACCTACAAGATTCATCCTAGTTCCTACTTCATGGAAAGCTCTATCAATAGCAACAACTTTTTATAATAGTTTTCATAATGTAAACAACCCTGGAAATTTGACTCTGATAAGGAAGAGATGAATTCTTCATGGTAGTAAAGCTTTTCTTACGGTTTAGGAAGACCGTACCATCTCCTATTCAGTATTCATATTCTAACACAACTCGAAACATTCACTCGTATGGGTAACAAACATCTTCTATTTCAGGGTAATGGAGCAGTTCAAAAGGGTATGCCACACAAAGTGTACCATGGAAAGACTGGTCGCGTCTACAACGTCACAGCTCACGCTCTTGGTGTGATTGTCAACAAGCGCGTCCGTGGCAGAATCCTACCCAAGCGCATCAACATCCGCATCGAGCATGTCAAGCACTCAAAGTGCAGACAAGACTTCCTCAAGCGAGTGAAGGAAAATGAGAGGCTGTTGACTGAAGCCCGTGCTACCAACAAGACCATCAACCTGAAGAGACAGCCAGCTCCCCCCAAGCCTGCTCACATTGTCAGTGGATTGGAGAAGCCAGTGCTACTTGCGCCCATCCCCTATGAGTTTGTAGCATAAAAATAAACTATTTTGTAAGATCAATTGGTTTTTTTTTTTTCTGTTTTTGCCTGAATGTAATTTTTAGTAAAGTAGTCTGCAACTTTTTAGGAAGAGATGAATGAACAACTGGCATAAAATTACAGTTATCCATTCTCTTAATATATATTACCCAAACCTGCTGCTTTGTGCCCTGTCATATACCCATATAATAGTGTTAATTTGCAATTAACTATTAGCAGGAAAACAACTGGCCTATTTTAGTACAGAATTAAAAGCCAGTAGATAAAGGGAATGTATTGTGGACTTGCATTGTGGAACCTGATTAACCTATAATACAGATTATTTATTTGCTCACATGGGTCACAGCACAGAAAAGAGTTAAATATTTACCATACATGTCCTGCTGTAGGCTACTTAATTTGTTTTCCTACAGTTGGCTATGGTCACTAAACATTTAAAAGTAGGTTGACAACAGAAAAATAAATATCTTTTATTAGTCATTACAAAGACATCTTGTTGTTACATTATTGACTAATATTTTTTTTTATGTAGTAGTATTAAATAAATAACTAAATGTGTTAAATTAAATCAAACAACTCTTGTTAACAACTAAATTATTTTATTAAAACTACAACACTATACAAAGCTAAATATATTATTTCTTTTCAACTATATTTCCATCACTGATTTCAACATTTTTCTGCTGGAGCTTTGCAATCATCACCTTTTCTTTAGCTTCCTTCCTTGCTATTTTTTCTTTTTTCTTCTGTTCTTTTTCACGCTTGACCAGCATCTCTTGGAAGCGTTCATCACGAGGGTCTAGTTTGAAGCCAAAGTGCCTTCTAACTTCTTCTACCAGACGCTCTTTCTTTTCCTGTAAGACAAAAATAACTCCATAATGTGATTGTGGTTTTTCAACATACATAATACAATACAATACAAAAAATATTGTACATATCATTACAAAAATACATTATTTGCGACAAGTACAATAGTGACTTTATCTCTTAGAAGTGATCTCTTCCAGGCATTAATATATTATAATAAACTAAAATGTCTTATTTTGCTGGTTAAATAATAATCTACAGCCCATGCTAGCCCACTTCTGGAAATATGCCTCCCCTGAAATGATGAACATAAGAATATAATTACTTTAGCTGCCTGAGCATCAGCTGTCTTCTTTGCTATTTTATCATCTAAGTCCTTTGTCCACTGAGCAAGCTTTGCATACTTGGCAGCTACATCTCTGTCCCTCTCTAATATCTTTTTTTGTTCTTCTAATCTCTTCCTCTTCACATTTTCTATCATCTCTTTGACTGTGAAAGGATATGCAACAGTTTCATATTCAAGGGTTTCTTGAATATCTTCTTTAGATGGCCAGCATAAACCTGAAACATAGTATGTATGTAGAAGACTACCAACACAACATAATACATATAGTGGTGGGTGAATAGGTTTGTTGACTTACTAGGATTGACCCCACTAGCAACTCCATATTTCCCATACATCTTCCTACTATATTTGACTGTCAAGTGAGCTATTGATTTCGGCTCTTCGTATGGTCTTCGGTCATTTATCACATTATAATGCGCCTCGGTAAGACGAGATACATTGCGTTTCTTCTCGATTTCTTCCTCTCGAGCCCGGGTTTCATCACTGTCGTCGATTAGCACAGTTTCTGTTGCCTCAATAACCTCAGAAGGCGCAGTTGAAAGCCGATAGAAGGACCCTATTAAATTGGACCGCAAGCTCCGAACTTTTACACACAAATTCATATTTTTATTACTTAATTTTGGAATTCGGAAATAAAAATAAACAGATAAGATGACAATTTGATTGGACGCTTTTTTTAGGTTATAATATTAAACAGTCTGACATTGATAGATTTTCATTCCGACAGTTATGGAACCATAGACTAAATTTTGTCATACGATGTCGATTGGGTGGGGTGGCTAGATTGTGTCGTGTATGAGCGCGTAAAATTGTATAATGTAGTGCCTGATTCCAGATGCATAATATTTTCTAGGTATTTTCGTATTTACTACATGTTTTCTACAATTTTCGTTCAGTACCTATCTAAAATCACAATTACCTACCTACCTTATTAATCTATGTACCTACCTAATAATTGGGTCTATGGATGGATGAACGAAGGAAGTATATGGTATAGTCTATGATTTGTTTGCGACGTTTTGATTTTTCAATTTTGGATGTAACTACATATTGTGCCCTTTTTCCTAAAAATTTGCTAAATTCTTCGACATGGACGGCTTCGGAGATGATTTCGTGCAGCCAGAAGTTGACCCCGCAGCAGAGTTCCTCGCACGAGAGCAGAACAATCTAGCAGGGCTTGAAGATGAACTGGAAACCTCTGCTCCACCCCCTGTTTCAACTACAAACGGATTAGTGGACGATTTCGTTGGTAATGATTTTGTTGGTAAGTTTCATATCGATTCATAACGCCATAACTCTTACAGGAACAAAAATCAATATATAGAAGAGAATATATAAATAATAGCATCAACCATGGTTCCTTATACAATTTAAAAATTGTGATGATTCACCCTCTAACTACCAAGATCTAAACTACAAAACACTCCATATACCGTAAACTACCCTGTTCTGCATTTAACTGTCTATTCCAAGCTTCCGTTAAACTGTATTTATCCTTTTTATCATATTTCTTTATAGAAGTGCCAAGAGCCTCTGAATTTGAGTCCAGTGAACTCCTGGATGATGAGCCACAGCAGAGTGTATTCCGACAGGAGCGCGAAGAGCCTGAGAAGATTAAGATCTGGAGGGAGGAACAGAAGCTGAGATTAGAAGAGAAAGGTATATTCTCTCTCTTGAAGCAACTGTGTTACATATTGTAAAACAGCTGGCACATACCAGATGTGTTATGTAGATGCTGTTGCTGTGATGCTTTCTGGAAAATTGCTGTCATGCACCAAGGTCTCCAACACCTGAGGGAGTTGAGCTGGTTATAGAAGACCAGTAATTGACAATAAATACATTCTACTGTAAAATTACAGTTCCCTAAATTAGACTTAGATAGCTATAATGCTTCTGAATATAAAGTAAAACTCAAGTGCGAGTTAGGCTCGCACACTGAGGGTTCAGTATAATAATAAGACCATCTTTTGTTGCATCCTTAATATTAGATCAACAGGATGTAGGTTCCTAACCTAAAGGTTTTGATCTCATGAAAGAATAAATAAACTTTATTTAGGACGTAATTTTTTTGTTTAAACTAAGCTTGTGCTCTTTGCCCAGATGCTGAAGAGGAGAGAAAGAAGGAAGAGATGCTGAAAGTAGCCAAGAAAGAACTGGAAGATTGGTATAAGACACATGAGGAGCAGATCGCTAAAACCAAAGCAGCAAACAGGTACATATTAAACTGAAAAAAAAAAGACTTGTTTTCTTCTTCTATTTTTAGCTTTAGAATAGCATGGATATTGATATTATTTGTTAGTTAATTTCTTGTTTCTGGTTCAAATTCCTATAAACCTTCTAGTATAAAGTTCAATCCCTTATAGCTTCTAGTAGGTATCTAAAGCTTGCATTGTAGTAGTTCTGCATTAATTATTTAGATATTTCTTATCTATCAGGTTTATTATTATAAATATTTTGCATGCTTACTGTAATCAACTAATGTGCTATATTTTCTTTCCAATGCTGTCAGGGAGTCTGCTAAGTAAGTTTTTATTATAAGTAGAATTTAATACTAACAAATTGGATTTGGTGCTGGTAAGATGTCAGGGCTATTTCTATAAAAATTAAGGTTGTGTTAACAAACCTCTAACACTGGCTGGTCCTGGCTTCGCAAATTAATATGAAATGAAATCAATTAATTGTACCATAATATTAATGTATCTTGATTTGATTTTTGAATTTTCAAATATCTTGGCACAGTTTAATTCGCCATGATCTTGGAATTTACTAAAAAGGGTTCAATTTTTACATTATGATTTCATAGTTGGGCTATGTTTCAATCAACAATAACCTTCATAAAAGACTTGGGCCACATCTGCAGAGTGTCTTGTTCTGAACAGAGTATGCAAGTAAGTTATGGGTGGTCATGTCGTCATGAAGAGCTGTTAATATATATCTATTTATTGTATATACATAGTATATGTATACTATAATATACCCTTTGAGTTGAGATATGAAGTGCAGTTTCAAGCTTTCTTTTTTTTGACAATAATTTCTTCTTATCTTTGCCTTACACAGGCCTATCTACTCTTTGTTTCTAATACCCACCACCAAAACAAATGTTCGGCTAAACCGCTTCAAACACGCCGGATGCGAAGCGAGAGCGTCAACAACGCGAAACTTCCCGCGTCTCAGTCGCGTAGGTGTGGCGCCAAGTGCCATTGAATCTCCATTGCAGTCTTCCGCCCCGCCGCGCAGTAGACGCTCCCGCGTCCGCGCAGGTTTTGCCGAAGCTTCAACTAAATACCTAATCTGACTGAAAATACCATACCTTTTATTTCGATCGAAGCCCTTACAAATTTGTTTCATTTTGGCAACATCTGAATTGACACCATGGTTCACACTCATGACTAAGTACCTATTTGTGTTGGGTCATATTCACAACTACCTTTTTGTTATTAATGTGATGATACATCATTTATATCAACTATGTACCAGGAACGCAGAACGCGCTCTGGCAAAAGGCTCTGAAGACGGCGTAGAAGAAGGTAACGAGTGGGCGCGCGTGGCTTCTCTCTGCGACTTCGGGCCGAGGCGCGGCCGAGACGTGGCGAGGTTGCGATCCATCGTGCTGCAGCTCAAGCAGTCGGGCGTTCGGCCTCAACACCCACCGAGGCAGGCTAAAGTGTAGGTTATATTTATTCAGCATTGGTTGAATAGTTTCGACACTGGACTAAGTTCAAATCTAAATCTAAATAATAACACTCCAACCACATTCATAATTACATAATTTGGACTTTCAAAGCAAGAAAACGGCAAAAGTGATTTAATACATGAGGCATCAAACACATGCCTGAAGTCTGAGGGAGTGTTCTTAAATCATTTTCTAGGCCTTTGCTCCACTTTTGCAAAATGACGGGCTTTTTGCAGAAGTGAAAAAGCCAGGACCAAAAGGTTTTCATTATTTTACCTTTAATGAACCTGACAAATTTTGCCACTTCCTCAAAGTAACTATTATTATGGTTGTCTCTGTGGTTTTAGATTAGTTAAGCCAGTAAAACTGAAAAAGACTTGGCTATGGCTATAAGATGAGGTAGATAAATATAACTTTCTGTCAGTGTTTTCATATGAAATTTATTGCTGATTTAATGTAATTTCTGGGATGTTTGATTAATAGAAATAATATTAAAACATCTCTTTTTGTCCACAGAGCATGAACAAATCAAGAAACATTGGTTATGTTATATAATTGTTACTCCACTGGATTGATGCACATTAAATTGTAATCAGTCTTGAAATTTGAATAATCACATTATTATTTAAAGTAGAAAATAATACATTATATAAAACTGTTATAATACTGGAATATAATAGCAATGGTGTAATGGAAGTATTATTTATTATAATTATTGTTTTGTATTTACAATGTTATGGCTAGCTAACAGATTAACAGGTTAGGGAGTTTTTTTTTATTTTCTGTAATCTTTAGTATTAAAATATATCATTCCATTAAAAAATATTTGTACTTATGCTTTGGTAATGTCTAGCTATACATTTATCTAGCAAAAAAATAGAATTCTGTTCCTAAATATACAAACTTATTAGTCACAATTTTATTTCTTTTATAGAAGGCTAACCTTATAAAGCTTGCATTTTTAAATCCTTAGTAATATCAATATGTTTTCTTTTATGTATTCTTTCACATAATTGCAATAGCAAATACATAAGGCTGATAACTAAAAGAAATGGCCAAACACCACAATTTAAATAGCTTCTCAACTGTTCTCCTAAGCATTTATTTTTATTGGTAATTATTTTATTGTAAACAATCTCTGTTCTTCTTGTGACATCCATCCAATTGTACATCTTTCTTACCATAAGATTACATTCAAAAGGGCATAGGATATTCCCTTGGTTAATGTCCTCCATGGCTTTCTCTATTCCCTCCATCAAACTGCCTACATTAGGCTCAGTAAGATAAATCATACTCTCGGGCAAGACCTCTGGTATACCACCAACTTTAGTAGATACAACTTTCAAGCCACATGAAGCGGCTTCCACTATTGCCATGCAATATGCCTCAGTTAGTGAAGTATTCAGAAATATATCTCCTTTCACTAGTACATCTCTGACTTCTGAATGCTTGAGACTGCCTAGCAGTGTGACACAGTCTTGTAAGCCAAACTTCTCTCTGACTTCTTGTAGAAGCCACATCTTTGGGCCATCTCCACCAATAATAAACTTTAGTTTTGGATATTTTGGGCACATCTCTGCAATCACTGCAGCCATTAGATCAACTCCTTTTCTGTAGACTAATCTGGACACAATTACTATAGTTATCACATTGGGATCTCTTTTGCTAGGGTCCGGAGTAAAACTGTATGCATCCACTGCATTTGGAATAACAGAAACTTTGTGAGCTTTGACTTTAGCTCTCAGGACTGTGTTTTCCTTTCCCGTATGAGACACACATAGGCAGTGATCACATTCACAAAGGCTTATTTGGAGAAATTTGTTAGTTAGAACTGCTGATGTATCTGCAAATCCAAATAAACTATGATCTGTAAAGACAGTCTTGAGACCTAATAGTTTCCCTATAACTGAAACCTCATGACATAGAACACTGAATGCAGAGTGGCCATGGACTATTTCTATGCATTCCCGTAACAGGATGTAGCGGATCAAAGCTATGTTGCAAATCATGGTGGGTAGTACACATTGGGCATAGAAAACTCTGATAGGTAGGTAGTAAACTTTGAGCCCTGCTGTGAGGTACCGAATACCGACCCGTTGACCATACGAATGAGTAATAACTACGACTTTGTGCCCTCTCTTGATCAGGCATTGTGATAGATTGTAGATATGCTCTTCAACACCTCCAGTATTAGGATAAAAGAAGTCTGAAGCCATGCAGATTACATGTCTTTTTTTATTTTTTCTTAATCCCTGAAAAGTAAATTTTATTGTAAACAAGGAAAATGCAAAGAACATCAAAGAAAACTACGTTTGGTGTAGCTTACAGTTAGCGTTTTCATTTGCGACACGAAGAAATACTCGAATTCATACAGAAACAAGTATAACATAACAGTACTACATTATGATTTTTCAAAACATATTAAATTAAATTTATTCAGATTGCAGCTGATAACTGACTGTTTCGATCACTAAATTGATTGACAGTGTTATTTTGACACTGACTGCATGCATTGACTAGTAAGGTAACACCTCAGTGTTTCTTCAAGTAGGTACCAACCAACCACTGTCATGTTGTGGAAAGCATACATTATGTAGGTTTTCTGGTTTATCTTTCTGGCTCAGTATAAGTATTTCTGGGCATAGATTACTTCTAGATGGAGTATCAGTCAACCTAAGAATGAAGGACTCACTGAGGTACCAAATTTTGACATTGTCTATTGATAGACCACTCGTCCGCCATTACCGCTTCATACACCAACAGAGTCACTCTGTTCTAATTGAAATCGAAAAATAAAAAATGCCTTCTTGTGTGGTGAGATGTTGCCGAAATCACACTAGTTCAGGAAATAAAAAACCCGGAATCACATTTCACAGGTAAATTTCTTATTACATCCACTTATTTCTTCGATTGAACGCAAATAACTATCAACACAAAAAACACAACAAAAACACAAATCTTGCCGGTGTTACCAGCACGTAAACTTCAAAATTTTCGAATAATGTGGGAGTTTATTAAAAATGTTTGAATCCTTGTATATTAAATTTAATCCTTAAAATTGGAATAAGGTAGCCTACTTAGTATAGATAAGAATTTAATTATATATTACTTTATCATTTCATCCTACTATAGTATGAAGCTAGATTAGGTACCACTGATTCACTGACTGACTGACATAAAATTGTTCTCCTTGATGGTGGATGGGCAAGTATGTTTTGTTTACGGCATCGTATAAATAAATAAAACAGCTTTTATTTCTCACACTTAACTTAAATACTAATCTATATACCTCTATTATCTCTGTCTATACATATGTTAGTACCTTCTTTTTTCTTTCAGCGGTGAAAGCCTCCTCCAGCTCCTTCCATCTTCATCGATCACGGCATCGTATAGGGGAGCTAAAAGTCTCCTAGGGAAAATTCAGACTTTTTGAAATTTGCCCCCCCAAGACCTCCCCCAGTGGGCGAGCTCCTACGCAGAGCCATATTTCTTAATTTTTTTATGAGGGACAAGGGGGACAAGTTATTTCAAATGCAAATAAAATTTTGTGAAGCGAACCGCAGTGCGACAACTGTCACACAGCAAGGCGAGCGAAGCGAGCCTTGCTTTGTGGCAGCACGAGCAGAGTCGTAATGTTACAATAAAATAAATGGATTTTTTGTTTGTGATGTAAATTTAACAGCTTTTTACTTATAACGAAATGTGAATTATTTTTTCTGATAATTATAATCATAGGTATGTTACGTAGTAAGTAGGTCTTATAAAAACTATAACATTTATGTGACTAAAGCATTACGCTACTTTTTAAAAAAAATAATAGCTACCTGCTTGATATGTGATCTGTACAAAATTTTATGAAAATTATAGGCATTTTTTTTCATCAGTTGGCATCCCTCTCTTATGACAAGTCCGCCATTGCTGTTCAATGGCGGACTCACTTGTGATTCCGTAGGACTCCATCTGGAATATTACTAAATCTATGTTTCTGGGCTTGATTCTAGCCTCAACGTAAAACAACTTAATTTCAGCTTGTGCCTCTTCGTTACACAATGGGCTAAATAGATAGAAAGTGCGCTTGCAGTGTAAAACATGTGTAAAACACATAATCCGTTCCGTCCTCGTCGTCGTCGTCCGGTGGAATAGCGTTTAGGTATATCTATCTACGGTTCGTTCCCTTCCCTATATATATTTGTTCGGAATGTTCGGTAGATTAATTAAAGTCACATCACATCACAGTATTACTTTTACTATGCTTTTACTATATTAGTTTGTGATTAAAGTAAAGGTAAAGACGGTCAGGCAGGATTTCAGTCAATCAAAGAGAGAGAATAGGTACGTGATTTTAGTGAGAGAGATTTGTTTTTAAATTAGAGTTCTGCTGCATGGTTTCAATTTCAATGGTTTGTTGTGAATTCAGACTTCCTAGTTCCTTCTGAGTTTTTTGTGTGATTATAACTGAAATGGATGACAAAAGGAAGACAGAACGTAAACAAAAACGTTTTGCTGCACGCCTTAAAAGTTCCAGAGGCATTATCTGCACTGATATTCCTGGACCGGTAGGTTATTTGCAAAACTTCGTCGATCATAATTTTTTTATCTTTTCCTTGGAATACATGGAATAATTTTTTTATAATTTCGTTCAGAACATTATCCTCTGCAATGCCGGTCGAGCCACAGGGTATGAAAAGAACGATATTTTGGATATCATCAAAGCAATAAATCCAGACAATGATATGCCCAAGTTTATAGCGGAGAAGACGGAAACTTATTCCTTTCTTGTGTTCCAAAGAACTGAACATGCTGTGTCTTTCTTCAACGCGTGCAACGGCAAAGCCCTGATGGATAAGTCTGGAACTCCATTGTATATGAACTTTGTTGAAAAAGGTAGGTACTTAGGTTTTTTCATAAATGACTTCATAAAGTATGTACAGGTACCTACAGACTTATATCAAAATATTATCACTCTGCTCACGGCTTTGCTCAATACCTGGATAAAATACTCAGGGATTATGACGCTTTCTAATAATGAAAGAATTTTCAAAATGTGACTGTCTGTTCCAGAGTACTTAATAAATAAAAATATTTTATTTCGAATAAAACAATCCATATTTTGTTCGTTAAATATTACCTATAGAAAAGACTTTAAATTAAGGTTAGGAAGAACACACACTAATTATAAATAGAACATTCGTGTAGATTTTTATTTTTACTTACAGATTCCCATATCCATGTATGAAGAACATAAACAAATAAATTATTAAATGTTAAATTATACATTGTATTCATTTCCAGAATCAATTCCAAACACAGAATTAATATGCCCTCACGAGGATCCTAATGGTTTGACTATTCATAACAACTTCATAACTCCAGAAGAAGAGACTAAATTCATGCAAATCTTTGATTGGACTGAAGCAGACGCAGGAATCTTGAAGAACCGTCAAGTGAGACACTTTGGATTTGCCTTCAGATATGGAACTAATGATGTGGACTTGGAGAATCCATTATCAGAAAAGATTCCTCCTGAATGTGATATATTGTGGAAAAGACTGGAAGAACATGGCCTCCGTTTGGGACGACCTGATCAGCTAACAGTGAACAAATATAGCCCGGGACATGGTAAGAAATAACTCATAAAAAATTAAAACATTATAAAGTGGGACTTGGTCTAGTCATGTATAAAAATACATAACAAGTCCAAGTTATAAAAGGTGGTTTTGGCCTGAGTGAAAAACTAATTTTTGTTTACCATGGAGGAAGAATTACCCTTTTTAAAGCATTTAACAATCACCAAGAAGGCATTCTCAGTTCCATTTTTAAAATTTAAATTCAAATTAATGTATGTTCTTTTCTTTGTAAATGGAATACCAAAAAATAAAGTCTCTAAGGAAGAGGATGAATGTTTTGTACTAGCTGAAATTATTTTAAGAACAATATTTTTTTAAAAAAGGTTTAAACTTAAACTCTCTCTCTCTCTCTCTTGCCCTACTACTTTGACTTTGATCAAACTTAGTATAAATATCTTAACTGTCTTTTTCACAGGAATACCATCTCACGTAGACCGACACAGCCCATTCGGAGACACCATATTGTCTCTGTCTCTGGGATCCTCAGTAGTCATGGATTGGAAGCACCACAGTGGGAGGAGTGTACCTACTGTCCTGCCGGCTAGATCCTTACTTATTATGCAGGGGGAAGCCAGGTCAGTGATAATGTCTATCTTCAGCCACAGTAATGTCACAGCTAAACACAGCCTATGTCATGAACACAAGCCTAATATTAGCTCTCTGTTGTGATTTATAACTATATAGACATTATTGTAGCTGATGGTGTGCTTTGCACAATTATTTCTGATATATATAATCTTTTTTTTTCTCATTTTTGAAAAGAATTACTTGTATGGCAAATATGATTATATATTTTTTCAAACATTTACGCCTTTCTATGCTAGATCCTAGCTCTCCATCGGCCGGTATTTTTAACTTTTAGGTACGATATTATTTCAATATGATGTATTATAATAAACATCTCCTTCTCCAGATATGACTGGCAGCACGGCATCCAGCCCACCGCCACGGACCCTGTAATCGAGCAGCGAGTAGATGAACAGACTCGAAAGCCAGTCAGAGTCATCACCAACGACACTCAACCCAGGCGAACCAGGATATCACTCACTTTCAGGTACCTTAAATCATTTTCCAAATCATGAACTAAGTATATTGACATAATTTAAAATACCATGTTGTTTTCATAAATACCTTTTTGTGGGACTAAGTTTTGTGACATTATTTCGCATTATATTAACTGTTTATCAAGGTGAGTAATGACTACATGTAATGTACCATTCGCTGCGAGCATTATACGTTACGCGCCGTGTGCTAAAATCCGCCTCATTACTAGTTGTAAGCTCCTTCAATGCAGCAATTAATAACATACACACTGACCTGCATTATACCAAAAACGTTGGGCTTAATATTCTCTATGTTGTGACAGTCGTTTTTTGTGTTGATTCAAAGCGTAGCTCGTTTTTAATTAACGCTCACGACGCTCACTCTACTCACACAAACGATGAGTGCCTAAATAGCCAGAATCAAATGGTGAAGCCATTTGATTTTGAGTCATCGATAATGTGAAGCAGTCAAGCGTATATTACTGTAAAATAGATGTCAGTGCAAACAACAAATTAATTTATCGACCCAGAATCGCCAAAACCGCTGATTAAAAATATATTTATATTTACAATATAAGGGTACGCCCGTGGGGCGTCAATAACCCACGATGTAGGTACTGTCGGGGAACTGAACGATACAAAACCAGATAGCGACCTATCCAAGGCCAAGCCCCTTGTGTGGGTCGCTAAGCCGGAGTAAGTTCCTAGTAATAACAGTTGTGTTTGTTATAATTTGCAGGTGGACTAGAAAAGGGCCCTGTGAGTGCGGGTTCAAAGTCCTGTGCGACATCGGCGGGACGACGCAAACAGAACTGGACGACAGTGTGGCTTCTAACCTAGAGGAGTTGCATGTTCACCAAGTGAGCAGTTCTCATAACTACCTACATATATATTTTACTTATATAATATACTAGCTCTGCCTCGCGGCTTCGCCCCCATGGAAAGTTCTTTTATATATAGATAATATCTCTCCTCATCATTTCCATGACGGCGACCCTACATTACTGATTCTTCTATTATGAGCCCTAATATAGACCGAAATTGGTCTTCAATACCCTATGGCACGTATGTCAAAACGCCAGATACGAAAAGAGAGAATTAAGCCCTCCTACACGAATAAATATAACTCATCGGGCCGCGAGCTGATGGCCTTCCTGGAAGACATCGGGTGGTTAGCCTTAGGCTAACCACCCGATGTCTCTCCATCGTTACTCTCAAATCGATGAACCTTTGTAAGTTTTTGGTTCGTAACGTGACTTCCTAGAGTGTTTATTAGCTATATTTGAGAAAAATTGGTGCAGCCGTTTTAATATCATGTAGGTTTAAAATATGTTGCGTCGGAGATTAATAAAATAAATGATTGATACAGGTGTACGAGCAAATAGCGGGTCACTTCAGCAGCACGCGCCACACGGCGTGGCCGCGCGTGGTGCAGTTCTCACGTGACGTGGCCGCGGGCACCGTGCTGTTGGACCTCGGCGCGGGCAATGGCAAGAACGTGCAGGCACGGACCGATATACTACAGGTTAAAACTTTTCAATCTATCATTGTTATGTAGTCATTTAAAACGGGATATTTACAATGATTAGATTTTTTTTTTTTAAAAACCTTAATCGCAGTGCCTTCTGTTATTCCGTGATCATTCCTGGTCGGATGACGTCCTACACTACGTTTATTGAGTCGTCGTCTCCACTCACACACAAGAACACCCAAGCGCGGTTGTCGATTTTTCGCTAGATATGACCTTGATTATGATGATGTACCAAATCCCGATCAACGCGAATTTCACCAAATTTCAAACATAACATGTCTATAATAATATTATAAAATAGTTTGATTATTTGTTTGTTTGTATTGAATAGGCTGCGAAACTACTGGGCGGATTTAAAAATGATTTCACTGTTGGGAAGCTACACTATCCCCGATGAACATAAGCTATATTATATTTTAGAAATGTGAAATTCGGATTTAACGCGGGTTACGTGACAGCTAATTTAAAATAAAGTTGGTAATACTTGATACTGTGATTCCAGATAGCAGGCGAGCGCAGCATGGGCCTTCTAACAGAATGCGCAGCGCACACTCGGTGTATACCCGCGGCTTGCTGCGTGCGCCTCGATCTGCTGAATGCGGCGCTGCGGGACGGCTGTGCGGATGTCGTTATATGCATCGCGGTGATACACCATATGAGCACTAAGGTATGATCGGCTTATATGCTATGTTGTGACAGTTAGCATCAATTAGCACTTCTGTTGGAGGACTACTTTGCAACACGAAGTTTCTCCTGATGGATCTAAACCGTCTATGTATCCATCACACTCTAGCTCTAGAACGTAGAGTACAATTTTTCACAGAATCATGTTACTGCAGTATTTTCAACGTTCGTAAAACGTAATGATAATTGCACACGGGACGGTAGAAATATATTTAATCACATTTATGTATATCTTACTTACTTGTTTCTGGACTTGTTTCTGCAACTTGGCCACAGGTGGGTTCTTTTTGCGTGTCGGGTGGGGGGGCTGCTAGTCTAACCACCCGATGTCCTCCAGGAAGGCCAGCAGCTCGCTGATACCAGTGCATGCCTCCCTAGGCGTCCTCGGTGTCCCAAAGTGATGCAGCCTTTGAGAAGCTACATTGTAGCAATCTACAAGCACATGCACAGCCGTCTCCTCTGCATTCAAACACCCTCTGCAAAGGGGGCTGTCACATTTATATCTAAAACAAGGGTAATCTGCATGTATTTCATGCAATAGATAATGATTTACTAATTCTTTTACAGGCCAGGAGACTCCAAGCCATATCTACCATCCACCGCCTTCTGAGACCATCAGGCAAAGCCCTAATCACAGTCTGGGCGAAGGACCAATCGCGATCCAACTATCTAGCCAAGAACAAAGTGGCTAGCCCAAACCAACAACTCAGTGTGAATGGAGTTACACTCTACGTTCATGAAAATAGAACTCAGTTTCAACATAAGGACTTGCTTGTTCCGTGGAAACTGAATACTAAATGTAAGAGTAAAAGTGATGGAAAGGTTAGTGATAAACAGTCGAAAAATAATGGTAGGGTACCAAAAAGTGATGATAAAATGAGTAAAACGAATGATGATCTATCAAAGAGGGATAGTAAGTTTGTAAAAAGTGATAAAAGCGTGACTCAAAGTGATAATAATCCGCCAAAGAGTGTTAATGTAGAGAACACATTGCTAAGATTCTACCATGTGTTTGAAGAGGGTGAACTGGATGAGTTATGTGAAGAGGTAGGATTTGTTATAGAGGAAACCTTCTACGAAGAGGGAAACTGGTGTGTTATATGTAAGAAAGCATAATTTGTACATAGAAATAATTTTAATTTATACAAATATATATTTTGTTACATAATATTTTTGAAATTACAAACACAACAGTTGTTTACATTTTATCAAAGCACGTAGAAAAACAAGTAAGTAGTTATTTAGATAACAGATTTGTACTCTTTTTTTCAATTTGACATCACAAGTTGCCTACAAAATTATAAAACACTATACAAAAAACAAAGAAGGTCTTGAACAAACATGATCAAAATAAATCACGTAGATCTTTCCAAAAAAGTATAAAAACAACAAAATAATGTTTTTCTTATTCAATAAATTATCACTGCATGCTGGCCGAAGAAAGCGTGTTATCTCATCACTGATGTGTATTGTGATATCACTTGGCTCAGAAGCAGTGAGTTATCACGTCAGCAATCATTTGTCAGCAGTGGAAATGTCAGCAGTTACGGCTTTATAAGTGCAAGCTGCAGCAACGGAATTACAGATATCGTTGACAGATCCGCTAACACTGCATCCACGTTTTGTAAGGTGTTCACCTGAGAAAAGAATTTAATTGATCACTTCACAATCTATCAGAAAACGTATGTACAATATTTTACAGTCCCACTGTAAAAGTTTGTATTCTATGATTCAGCGTGTCTAAGGGGCTGTCCATATTCACGTAAGGGTCACACCTCACCACGGCGGATTAAAAAATGCTAAAAAAACATCACGTGATTAATTGACGGCCCCTAACTGCGGTGTCTGTTATCTTCAATCGTCATATTTTTGCCGCGTGCGCGTCTCTGCGGCAAGCTACCTAGCCCCCTCTTTGTATGTTATTATAAATAGTGAGCAGTTCAGAAAATAGCATTCACCTATCAACTAGCAACAAAATAAGTAGAACTTCTAACACTGCCGTCCTTAAGCTAAAATGCCGTTAACTACCAAAACCTAATTTCGAGATATGCGCAAAATAGCGGGAAATAATTTAAAATGTATGCTGTTTTGAAACCATCAACAATTTGTTCGACCTGAAGGTATCAAAAAATAGTACTTCAGAAGTACTTTCTAATAGCTTATCTTTCATCTAATAACTATAATTCAAATAATGTAAAAATATGTTTTGTATGGCCAAATGTTAGATAACGGCATTTTAGCTTAAGGACGGCAGAACATGCTAACCTAGATATTAGGACTATTAAACTACAAATGATTTCTTCTCTATGGGTTGTACCGGCGTAGGCGGCTTTTTATGATCTAACTTAATTTATTTATTTATACTTCTTGCACCATAAAACATACAAAACTTATTCTAGAAAATTATTACAAACGCGAACTTAACCCTTAAAAGAGTTATCTTCCAGCAAACCTTATTGGGAGAGAGAGACAACGTGAAGAGAGAAGCGAATACATGTGCATAAATAATTAGAAATAGACAAAAGATTAAATTTAAGTTTTTTTTATGGATGATATACTGTGAAGTTACCTGAAATATATTCTCCTTCCTGAAGCTGAGTATGGCGAGTGCCAACAGAGGCAGGATCTCGAGGCAGTCGTACCCGAGGATGGCGTCCCACAGCAGCAGGAGCTGGTCCGGAGGCAGGTGGCCGCTGAACGCGCGCATCAGCCATTTGAAGACTACGCGCACACTGGAAGTTTACATCAAAAGTAAAGTCAAGAGATAAAACTTTTAAAACTATCATGGTTATTAACACAAAAGTCACTTATAACTTATATAACGCGAAACTGCCGAAATATTGGAAAACTCCAAAATCAAATCATTGTACATAATTATCCTGTTATAAGCGACAAGCTATTTATAACAGCGCCATCTATGTCTGAAATAAGCAAATAAGGTAGGTGCGTTGATTTGTACTCAAAACTAATATAATAGCTAGTTACAAATCAGGTATTTTAAACATTGCGGAGCTAATAATGACCCCGACAATGACGGGCTGTCTTATTTATTTTTATTTAATCCACAGTACTTTTTCTAAACAAACTTAAAAATTCTATGTTTTTCTTACGACCAATAACGGAGTCTTCGAGAAAGATTTATAAATAATGATTTTAAATAGGTAGGTAAGAAGAAAAACTCACGGATTTATATTGATGTTTCTAAAGTGTATCCACAGTAAGGGCTCGTTCGCTTCTAAAAGCCTTTCGTACAAAAGGCACAATGAAACTATACCCTGAAACAAAACATACAAATAGCGCCATCTATTTTCATTCTGACAAACTCATTTTTCAAAATCTTTGCCAGCAAAAGACGGTAGGGACATCATTCCTCCTTCCTAATATACGTTTGCCAGTTAAAAAGCGGCAAATGTATATTTATCTACCTTTTTATTTACCTGTGGGTGCGTAGATATGTAATGCAGGCGATGCCAGTATCTGATGTAAAACGCTCTGAAAGTGTAGTAAAGCTGCACTGGATCGTCGTACAGATAGCAGAATGGTGTCGCTGGAAAAAAACACACATAAAAAGTTAGTCACGCCATCCATCAGCGTGCAGTGGCAATGGTATCAATATTGTTTAATCGTTTCGACATTATCGACCACATCATCAGCATCACTTACCGGTGAGATTGTGGTCAAACGAAGGTTGAAGTTTCCACAATTAAAAAAATCGGCTATGGCTCGCCCTTGTCAGCGTACAGCGGGGCGCGGCGTTTTTGTAAAAAATATCAAGTGTTGGGCTGTTAACATAAGAATAGGTACAGACATAGTCAAAAGTCTTACCATACATAGTAAACCCGTGGAAGGGTATGACTCCGCTAGGCGGGAACACAGTCGACACCTCAGTAGTCGTGTGTTTTCCCTTCACGGCCACTGAAAGCGGGTTCCCGATGCTGCCTTGTAGCTGTTGGAGTATCTCACAGTCGCGGGAGAAACATAGCATGACCTGGAAAAAACTAGGATTTATCAAATAGTTTGTCAATAACTAGAAACTGTTAATACTAGATGGCGCTGGGAAATTTTGCTTTTGGTCTCGGCATAAAATTCCTACACCCTGTATGTAGACAACGCTTCAATTGAAGAAATCTAGATATAGAGATATAATAAGATATATATGTACCTGTAAAAAAGGGATAGACATACGAGATTGTTGCAAATTTGAGATTAAATGAATTCTAGGTAGGATATAAGATTTAGGTTTAGGAAACTTTGTGAAATAGATAGCCTAGGAAATAGAGAATATATTGGTACAAGAATCATGAGAATAGCCTTAGAAATGTTAGTTATAGGCAAAAAACCGAGCCCGGCATAGTAAAATTGAGAGTAATTAAAGGACCAAAATAAGCCGTCCTCTACACGGTATAGCCTAGAGCCGGGTAAGCTAGCGAGAAAGCGTGTTGCATTACCAAAAGGGGAAAAAAGAGATTCCCACTAACCCAAGGACCGAGGGGTCGTCACCCCTCGAGTTGACGCCGCCGGGGTAATGAGGCCAAGCCTCGAGGCCTCTCTGTGCCCCCACCGGGGCCGGAAAGAAATCTATTATTATGTTGCATCACGCTCAGTCACACCGAGAAAATTCTACCCTCGCTCAGCAATAGAAAGAGAGAAGAAGTGCGAATAAAGTCTACTGGATTCCAAGTACCACAAGTTTCCCTTCACCCGGGACCTCCATCATAGGCAGAACGCTCCGTGCGCCGTGGCACGGAGCGTTCTGCCTATGATCTTCAGGATTGGCGGGGCTACCCAAGCCCAGAGAAGAGAAAAAGACGGCGGTCTGACCCCAGGTCCGCCACACTGTATAAAGGAGCAGTTGCAAGCGCTATGATCGCGGAACAACTGACCTATAGTAATTTTTAAGTTTCAAACTTTCAAAGCAATAGTTGTAAGATGCTTATACTTTCTTACATTTATAAACATTTCAATTACATGTGTAGAAAATCCGTTTCAAATAAGACTACAGAAATCCCTCACTCAGGTTTCTATAGAAAATACTCCTGACTATTTTCTATAGATGGTAGGTAGGTAGATTCATTACCTGATACAATAGATCTTCAAACACGAAATACTGGTCGTCGTTCGAGGCCGTTAGCTGCACGTCCTTGAAGATCAGCTTGTCTATCATGAGGTCCACGTCGAGGACGCTTTTCTTCAGCTGGTTGAAGTAGGAGATTTTCTATAAACAAAGACTCATCATTACCTATGGAACTAATTTGAAATAAGGTACTAGGTAAGGGCACACTGATAGATTTTTTTAGGGTTTTAGTAAAATACTAGTATTTCGTTCTGACTCTCTGTCCGTCCGTCCGACCATCAAAACTTCCAAACTCTAGCGACTCTTGAGCGCCGCTTCTCTTCAGGAACTCTTGCACCACGGGCGCGTAGCCTAGCGCAGCCACTCTCTCCAGTACCAGCTATATACCTGTGCCTCCACTTGCGAGCCCAGTACATGCGACCACAAGGTGGCCCGCAGCGCCTGAGGGCTGCCTCTCTTCAGGAACTCTTGCACCACGGGCGCGTAGCCTAGCGCAGCCACTCTCTCCAGTACCAGCTATATACCTGTGCCTCCACTTGCGAGCCCAGTACATGCGACCACAAGGTGGCCCGCAGCGCCTGAGGGCTGCCTCTCTTCAGGAACTCTTGCACCACGGGCGCGTAGCCTAGCGCAGCCACTCTCATGCCGAGAGCCACCCTCTCGGACTCTAGTGAGGTGGTAGCTCCGCTGAGAGAAGGGTTGACTCCTAGGAGGGCCTCGCCGCTGCTCCATTCTGGGTAGATTTTCCTCTAGAAAAAGTACCTAAAATTATCGATATCGAGGGGTAGGTACCATTTATCTACCTACAGACATCCTACAGATATCAAAATGCATATGCCAATCTGAGAACCATGATGCATGACAGATAAGAAAGACGTAGGATAGTATACCTACCTACTGTAAAAAATGACAGTTAAAAACAGAATTCCATATAAAGTCGAATTTTCGCCATGTAGATTTGAAACATGTTTTCAGATTTATTTTTCTAGAGTTTTAGGAACTCAAGCTTATCTATGTTATTAAGTGTGTTTAGTTAGTTAAAACACTAGACTAGGAGAAGGGACTCAAGCAGATCTTACCAATTCATCCAAATTCTTGACTTGTAGAGGCAAATGTGCGAATTCCCATTTAGGTTCGTCCCTAAAAACAACAAAATTGTTAAGACTAAACAGGAATAGGTACCTGGTATGTATAGGACTGATACTTACTCAAAAAGTAACCTATATAAGTATATACCTTTATAGAAAGGTACCTACGCAAGTTAATAAGATAAAGAGCAGACATAACTTACGGCTTCGTGAAGGGAACGTAGCCAGATAACGTTAGTAGAACTTCCAGGAAGTCCTTGGGCGCGTAGACTGGTCTGTATTTTGTTAAATCTGAAAATTTTCTCGATTTCAATGAATTTATTTATAATTGATTCTCTTGGTTTTCCAGAGGAGTTTCAACAGGCTGAAAGCTGCCGCGGCCCCCCCGTGGTGATCACTGATCATCGAATGATTGGAGTCGGTATTTGAGTTTGTGTCGCGTCTGTTAAGTTTATGTAAGTACCTGCCTAGGTCTCTCAAACAACTTAAAGTTAGGGAGGTAAGGAACTATGACTACCCTACCGTACCTACTTACTTATACCTTCGCCTTTTTTTGTATTTGTTTGTTCCCAGTGGGGAAGGGAGGACGCCTTTTCCCAGCCATGGGAGCTAGCGCACTGATAATGGTAGGTTCTTCCTAATCGAATACCTACCTATACTGTATGTGCTAAGTTCATTCCATTTGTCTGCCAACTCTTCGTGTTCACTCTGTATTCTGATTTTCGCCAAAGACGTCTCCAAGTCTGAGCACATAGAGTTCAATGATTTGTGGATCCTTTTCTCCCATTGTGCGCTAGCTTTGAGCAATGACGTTATTGGATCGAGTTTCTGTAAGAAAAGTCATTTTTTAGATTCACCACATTATTTTACTGGGCTGTGAAGTGTGATTTGTGCTGATGAAACCAATCCAAAAAATCATAGACGTTCGAAAGCGCGTCAAATAATCGTTAACTGAATTTCACTTCAAATGTGCATAAGTTACCTTTGGCAAGTTGTTGAAATGGCAAGATATTTTATGAACAGTAAAACTTCCTTACGTTATGTTTATTTTGTGTTCTGACCCAATGAAATACTGTGTTTCTCAGTTTTGTGTCCAAGCCCTTCTCCTTCATTGCTTGTTGCAGTGTTTGCCTGAAATCCTCCTTCTTAACATTTGGTGAAGAGACTAGTTTCTAAAATAAAAATGATGAATGAAGAAAATCAATAATCATATAAAATAAACTCATTCATTAGAATAGATATTCATTGTAATCAAACAACTTGCCTGCACATCACTGTAAAACGATTTATAGATAGACAGGTTTTTAATTTCTTCGGCTAATTTTACCGCAGTTTGATGGATCGCGTCTTCCTTTAAATCTTCCATAACCAGCGAAAAATTCTAGGCCAATTTTGTAAAATTAAAATAACAGAAGCAACTGTGTTTACTATTTTTAGGAAATTTCATTGTTCACAAATATGGATGATTGAAATGACACAGTTGCTCTGGTAACTGATAAACAATTTTCAGACAGTTATCCAACCTAAGCAAATATTCATAACGTTACCGCAGTGACTTAGGTTTTTGTGACTTTGGTGGAAAATCAAAAATATTGATATTTTCGCAAAAATTCTAGGTATATTATTAAAATCTCCAAAAAATGGTTCTCAACAAAATATTTTTAAATTTTCCCGGCTTTTTGGATTTGGCGCATCTTGCGAAGTGAATCGAAACGCAGTGATTCTCTACCACCATAGCCGCAACAAAAAACTGCTGGATGTCATGTCAATGCCAAATTACCAGCTGAGTGTCAAAACAAAATTTGTGTCGTTCGTGGACTTGATAAATTTGATGATGTGATGTTTTGCTTTTTGTTTGGAAACAAAGAAATAATTGACGAAAAAAATGGGAAAAATCTTCCTTGATCATATTGGTGGGATGCGTTTGTTCTCCTGTGCAGCCTGCGATGTGAACTTGACTAACCGTTCTGAGCTCATCAGCACGAGATTCACGGGGGCTACTGGTTTGTAATTATTAATTGATTATTGAACTTATAAGGTTTATATACCTCTGGTCGGGTTTCACAAATCTAAGACTACGACGTACGATATAACACTAAAGATATATTAAATAATTATCATTATGTCTATCCATTGTTACTAGTTCTGAACTTTTTATAAAGAGATAATAAAAAGTTACAGCTAGCCACTACTACTAAGTTGTAGAACTAAATTTATCAGAGTTCATAGTATATTATTATATGTTATGAACTTTAGTTTAAACCAATCCTTTTCACTGTCCTTAGGTCGAGCATTCCTATTCCACAAGGTAGTGAACCTAGTGTACTCCGAAGTCCAGGACCGCGTCATGTTGACAGGGCGCCACATGGTGCGCGATGTCTCCTGCAAGAACTGCGGCACTAAACTTGGATGGGTGTACGAGTTTGCTACTGAAGAGAATCAAAGGTTTGTTAAGAAACTTTTTGCAAACCTTTTGTGGCCCTAACTAAACAATCCATAATAAAATCCTAAAGTAACTAGTCTTTCTGTAAGCTTTTCACAAATAAACTGCTGAATGTATCTGGCAAATCTGGGAGAATTATGGACCATTGAGGTTATTTTTCTCATTGGGTAGGAACAACCCAGTACCTATGGGAATGCCCATAAAAAACCATTATTTTTGTAATAAAAACATGTAAAATTCCAGTAAAGAAATTTTTACAGTAGCTCTAGCTAAATATTTACTACAAAATGTTTAATGTAACTCATTTTATTTCCAGATACAAGGAAGGCCGAGTTATCCTGGAAAGAGCTCTTGTCACAGAAAGCGACGGGCTCGAAGAACATCCAGGGAATGCAGAGGAATAAATTAGTTGAATATGACTTCCACATTGGAGACATAATCATTCCAAGCTAAATGTTCAAGCACTGTCTAGGTTCAGTACCTGCCTTGTACAATCTGAGAGATAAAAGTTTTAAAAATTCACAAAGCAGGGTGATCAAACTCTTAACCAAGATAAGATCAGCTCTGTTGCTAACTTTAACAAGAGACTTCACTAAAAACTTAAAATAAATATTAAAAGAACTTCTAATGAGTGAATGCTGACAATGTGGAAGTCTTAAGAATATTTGGGAATAGTTTCAATAGCAAAGTTTTTAATTATCTTTATTGGGGCATAGGTCCTAGTAATTGTATGAGATGACCGATGTAGGGCGGCGAGCGGAGGTCCGCCTGCGGCGCGGGAGGTTGTGGGTTCGATTCCCACCTCTTGGAAAAAACTTTGTATGATCTGCAAAAATTATGTAATATAATATTGCATGAAAATGTAATGTAATATATTAATAAAGTATATCACTCATCTAGTACCCTTCACATAACACAAGCTCTGCTTAGCTTGGGGGCTAGATGATGCTGTGTATTCAGCATTATTTATTTATATTTAAGATTTGATGTCTATAATTAACAATAATTACACTTAAGGTTAACAGGTCCTTTATATTTCCATACTAATGTGGAAGGGTAACTACTAACTGATGTTGACCATCCAAAACTAAGTACAATATCAATTTATCTTATGAATATCTATATTTGTATCTGGTTTGTATACACCCAAATCAGTAAAAAAAGAAGCTTGTATTTTTCAAATTCTAAACTATCAACACTGAGTTTACCCAATTTTGAGAAAGAAAACTCTAAAGCCTGTTCCAATATTAGTTATTCAAAAGTTGCAATAAATTTGTTTTGAAAATAAAAACTCGATTGTTTTTCTATAACTATCCTTGTGCTAGAAGTCTTCACATTTTTGATGTGTTCTTTATAGGAATGAATCAAAATGAAATACACAATGACAATGTTTTGTTACCAATTAACTCAATGTTAAGCTAAAGTAGGTAAGGTGTTATGAGTTTCTCGTTAATTAAAATAAGTACAAATTATACAAGTTCACTTGAATTTGGCATGTATAGATCAGGAAAGGTTCGTCTTTGAGGAACTACAAATTGTTTATGTGATTAGTCATTTTCAAGAAATTAGCGTAAACAGTACATATGTGGTTTTATCTAACAAAAGTGTCACATTAGGTACTTTAAAATAATTTTTCACTGAGTCTATGAGCAGTAGCATCGACTACGTATAAAGTAGACTCTAAACTAAATAATTGCCTATTACTGTATTTACATTGTGCATTTCATACTAGCGCGCCCTTTCGCGCACTATGTCAGATGAGGTACCATATTATGGTCGTCGTAACTCGTCGATAGGCGAAAGGATGGTACTATTATGGTAACCATAATGGTACCTCTCCAATATAAAAGTTACTCTATGATGGTACGATACATTCGCCTATCGACGAGTTCATGCCACTGACTTGTTTACCATTAATATACCTAATGAGAGGTTCAAATAAAAAGCCTGAGATACAATATCACATTTTATTCATTATTTATATTATTATAACACAACATATACCTATCTTTATCAGATAACATAATTTTATGTCATTGTGATTATTTTCAACTCAGCTTTAAAAATTGGAATAATTATATTAAATTAAAATGCCAACAACATAAGACTGATCAAGCAGTGCGGTGAATTTTGGGTGGTTTAGTTTATTATTCTATTTATAGATAGTTATTTTCATTATGTGGCTACTTGTGTTGAATGAGTCTATTGGAATTGTGTTACAGGAAAATCACTTATTGCATTGGATAGCTATTAAGTTGTAGTCATAAAATATTCACTGCTTGATAAACCTTGGAAAACAATAATTTTGGATATTAACATCATTTATCATATCATACAAACAAATCGTAAAAATATCGCACCATCAAAAAAAATCGTCACAATAAAAAGCACCTTCAATATTACATTCACAAACAAACATGGTGCTCTTATAAAACAGGCATTTACCAACATAAAGTGTACCAAATGTAGTTTAATGTCTAGCATTATTACAAGGGCATTATAAAAATGTCAACAAAACATTTCCTTAAGAATAATAATCATCAATTCAAATTCAATTTAAGTCAATGATTGTTTTTATTTAATGATTACTTAGGCTCATAGAACATGTCAATAGTAAAAATTAATTAAAAACAAATAAAATTCTATAATTTTCGAAATCTATAGGTAATTACCTACAACATTGCTGTACCTACTACAGATGAAACAATTATAATTTGAACAACATCTCACTCAAACCTCTGAAAATGTAGGTAGGTAATAGGTATTACCATAAAATATAAAACATTCATTTTATTAAAATTCCAATTCGAGATCACGTTGAAGTCATACTCTCGACTTTTTGTCGTACTTAAAGCAATAATAGAATCAGGTCGCCGTTGTTTTTATATCGTTAAAATACCTAATATTAACTTGAATGTAAAACCACAAAAATTCTTCAGTAAATGTACAGTTTTTACCGAAATTTTGATCTGTATATATTTTAGTACCAATTAACTCAAAAATCTTGGGATTTACTTAAATAACATAATCTATAATTCAATTATAAGTTCTTTATCTAGCAAACCCTTCCCTTGCATTTCTGAATTCTGTGCATAAAACTTGCTTCTTATACAGCAACAGACCGGAAATAAGTAGGTATTATACTTACCTAATTAATAGGGAATTTCCGAACTATAAGCTAGTGTATTGCAGTTAAATTATTGTAAATAGTTGTAATAGGTTGTTTTGCAAAAACAGGGAAGGTTGTTTCACTAATCTTGTGATTAATACGTAATAATAAACAGCTTATCTTATAAAATACATACAGATGCTGGGCAAGCTAGTGACTTAACGTAAAATTCGATAGCAGTTCTTAAAAAAAAAAAATGATTGAAAAATGCATACACATTTTTTTAAACAACAGAAGATAACTCAATTTAGTGGACCAGGCGCCTAAGGCCTCAAATAACTACATCTTACAGTGTTCCTTTTATAAAATCGATACTTAGCTTTTCATAAGAAATGGGCAGATAGTCATTAAAACAGGTACCAACTTATGAATCTAGTTAAAACTGATCGGGTCTCGGTTCACAACTACAAGTTAGGATAAGGTAGTTTTATTTAGTTCATAAAAAGGGCATAGGGAGCGTCCGGACCCGCGGAGAGTCCAGACTGGGCTCTGTACCCAGGCCGACTCTCTGCTTCTCCGTCTCGATAAACTCTAAAACCGCCATGTAAATAAACTTATACTGGGCTTCGTTCTGCACCATACCGGATCTGTGGTCTCTGACCATCTGCACCGTGCGGTGAATGTCGATTTCGCAATCAAATCCTTCTTTCCTGATCTGATCGAGGATCATGTCGATGACGATGAAGGTCCCTGTGCGGCCGATGCCGGCCGAGCAGTGCACGCACACCACGGCCTGCGGCGGGGGCGTGGCGCCCATCATGATCTGCTGCAGGCGGTAGTTCACGTCCAGCAGGATGTTCAGCACCCGTCCTGGCTCCGACGGCACGCCGTGGTCCGGCCATGCGGTGAAATGGAAGTGGTATATCGTGCGTTTCACGTTCGGCTCATCTTTCTTAGTCACAAGGAAACGTCGCAGGGTGTAATCAGGAGTCGCGGACTCCGATTCATTGTAGATGGTGAACTTCTTAATAGCGTCCGTTTTGTTTAGGTCGGGCCAGTACCTTTCGCATTTGACTTTCCCTCGTTCTATCTCCTTCGTCGTCATTATTATGATGCAGACGTTTTCCTGCCAAATCATTGACCAGAACTGGTAGATTGTGTTCGTGAGGCAGCCTTGTGTGGCGATGTAAACCTTATTGTAGACGCGCTCCGTTGTTTCGTCAGTTTCTTCGGCAGATTTTGGTATCGTCGTATTAACGTAGTTGGGGTTGGATCGCAGTACGCTAGGTTCAAACGTGGCTGTAGCCAATAGCTTTTGCGTGCCATTCCTGACGACTTTCTCCTCTGTTACAACGATGCTGTGGTTCCGTGATCCGTTCTCGTCGACGCCGTTGTCTTTGTCGCTGTTATCGATGCTGTCGCAGCGAATGTAATTTGCATTGATGTAATCTGATCCGGCTGGCGCGTCCGGCGGTACGTCCCTCAAAATGATACGCGTGTGGTCGAAAGGTATGATATTCTTGTACCTGTTTTTCCGAATGTTTTCCGGTTTAGAACCCTCCATTCTATCAAAGAGTTGTAAGTTTTCCATCATTTGGAGCGTTTCGAACTCTTCCCAAAAGCCTTGTTTGTAGGCCATACTTTCAATAGGTCCTTCGTTCTCCTTATGTAGTTGTTTGACGCGTCTATGGAAATGTCTGACTTGGATGCGGGTGGCGTTAAACGGCTGGATGAGCCGCAACACCTCGCCCGTGGTCTCAACCATGGGGAAGTTCCTGTAGTGTTCTATCAAGGCTACGAGATCTGGGAACTGTTCTCCGCCGCCGACGTCGTACTTGTCGTCTTGCCGGCGGATGATGACGTGCGTGGTGCGGTCGCGGGTCCGTACCGACAGCACGAAGTCGCCGGGCTGCCGCTGAGATTCCCGGACTAAGAATGAGCCATTTTTTCCGTTTTCCAGCATTAGCTTTTCGGCCTCTTTCGCAGTCAGCTGTCCATGATACCAACGTTCTGTTGTAGGGTCGTCACAGTTGAGGGGTGTTTTAAGCCTTATAATATTGCCATTTTTCTCGCGAAGTTGACATTGATTCTCCATGTAATATTGAACAAGCTCAGAGAGTGTCGCGAATTTCTCCCCTCCATAGAGATCGAGATATTCGCCATTGTTTTGTATTTTGATGTGCGTGACTTCACTGCCTCTTCGCACAGAGAGTGTGAAGTCCCCCTTATTGCTCATACTAGGTCGCGCTAGAAAGTACCCATCATGTCCTCGCTCTATTAACAACTTCTCTGCCTCAACTCCTGTGAGGGAGGGATGAAACCATCTTCTCGTTATCATCTTAACACTAAAAAGCACCACTTAGTTACACTTATGTTTATATCTACCTCTATGTTCTTGCTCTAATGGACTGCCACATACTTTCCTCAAGCATCTGTAACAAATAAACCCCTATTTTAACTGGCACCATGTTGCTTAACACTTTGACTGCGGACATTTTTCGACGACTGCAATATTTTTTTTAACCTAAGCTATTCGTGCTGCCGCTCTAAACAGCGGTTGTGATGCGCCGCACATACGTTTCGCTCGAAAAACATTACAGCTGTGCTGAGTCACACAGATCTGTATTTTCTCAGCCACTGCGCTAGTGTGGATTTACGTATATTAGTCACTTGTAGAAAACACATACGGTGTGATTTCAGCACTCGAAGTGTTAAGTATTTAACATCTATAAATGCACTACATAGGACACAGCACATGTAAGGATAGATCCACTCTTACAAGACATTTTAAGATCCTTCATTGAACTATGATACATAATGTTAACTTTTTACTCGGTGCTGCGCTCATAGAGTGAGCTTATTTATAGCCTTAAATGTAGTAGTACAGAACAAATCTAATTATAATACAGTAAATTACCATACTGACAAGGTTGAGGGCTCTGTGATCAATGGACCTTCACCAAGGTTGCATCACATTTCCTTTACAAGTAAATTACAATTAAGTACTTCAGTTATGGATTGGGTGCTGGACATGTTGCTATAGTCTGTGTTGGAGCTATGCTGAGTGACATAAGACTGTGGTGCCAGATTACTGTGCCACTTATGTATAAGTAGCTATAGTATTAAGACCCTTGTCGAAAGTATGTTACATTTTATCATAAAAGGACAGATTGGCAAAACTGATAATGGTCGCACCTCAGTTAAAAAATTCGCTGCATTGTGCTGTGCATGGGCAATTCTGGGAATTCCTTACCATTTTTAGAGAAATGGGGAAACATTAGGGCAATATTCTTGCAGCATTATTATTACAAGTTTTGAAGTAAGTGTACGAAGAAGTGGGCACATTCAATCTTAAATAAGTAAGATTGAATGTGCCCACCAACTAGTATTTATACCCTAGAAAATGTAAGTAAATAACTTAGCAAACAAAGGTGGACAGCCCATAAAGTAAGTACCTACTTAATAATGAAGTCATTGGGTAATTGTACATGGATAATCCAATACTTTTATAAGCAAACCAGGACATTAATATTATTTCTCACTAAAGACTCTTACTTACTTTACATAGGCACTCCTACTATAGAACAGAACATCAACCGAAACTCGTTGAAATACCAGCCCGTAACACAGATCGAAGCACTGTTGCTATGCAGATTTTACAGTTTTCAAGGGCGTATACAAGCGCATGCCTCGCCAGTAACTCATAATTTGGATATACAAATATTTTACGCGTTTGGTTACCTACGTGAAATCTTTTGAATGATGCGTGAATTGCAAGTTATTTTAAACTAAAATTCGTGAAAATGAACTCGTTTGCACCAAATACACCTTTGCACAAAAGCAAAAGCAAGCAAGAAGCATACATCCCGGAGTGAACAAGAAAGAAGGAATTAAGAAATGTTACTAGAACTATAACTAAATGTCAGTCAGCTGAATTGTCATTTTCATTTGCCATCACTTTTGTCAACGTCAATTTGATGTCTATGGTTGCTACGTATTGCAGTTGCAGTTACCACGCTATTTAATACATAACGTAACGCGCGTTATCAGCGTTATTAGGTTACCACGCTGTTTAATACATAACGTAACGCGCATTATCAGTGTTATTACGCTAATTTTAGCGCGGATAACGCGTGTTAAGGCGCATTTTAATAAACGAATATCTCGTCTCGTTATTCACGTTACACTTCACCTTATGATGCGTTAATCGCGTTAAAATTACCGTAATAAGACTGGAAGAGATCGCTTCTAAGCGATAAGGCCGCCCATTGTACTTGTCACATGTAATATCTTTCATAATGTTCTGTATCTGGTGTACAATAAAGTATTTTTGTATTGTATTGTAATAACGCTGATAACGTGCGTTACGTTATGTGTTAAATAGCGTGGTAGCCCCACAGGCAGGCATTACACAAGATTACACACGACAAGACTAGTAAAATAAGACGCCGATGACTTAATTCACCTAAAAATATTTGTATGGTACATAATAAAAAAAGAGTAAAACTACGCGTCAAATACGCAGGTGCGGGAAGCGAAGAGTGAGCGACAATAACGCTAAACTAGTCTACAAACCTGTGTCTACAGCACGAACAGCGAACTTCATTATGTTTAGTGAAGCTTCACGTCTTACACCTTAATTGTTGTCTCATATAAAATGTATACCTACATATAATATGTGTACCTACATATAATATGTGTGAAGTAATTATTTGCAATCTATTTTTCTCCCGCCTGCAAGTTTGACGCGCAGTTTTGGTCGAAGCTTAAAATTTTAGTCTCTCAATAAACACGCGCGAAGCAGCGAAGTGTTTGGTGGAGGGTTAGACAAACTCGGTGGGTGTGTAGGTGGACCTATTTGTAAAATACAAATTGAAGTAGAAGACCCTAACTCTTTACATTTTTTTTAAATTCTGTTTTTTATATTTTTAAATAATTTTCCGAAATTTTAACGCTTTTCCCCTACAATTTTTTTTCAAACATATTTTCGATTGTTCTTTTTATTTGGTTTTGGTTCCAGATGTATCCTTCATCTATTGAAGGCATTATTCATTTTAAAAAACCAGTAAATAATTAGTTATACGCTCTCAAAGTTAAAAAAAATGAAAACCTGAGTTAAGAAGGTCATCTTTACATCGTTTTTAAAAAAAAACTTAAAGCGATCGAGGAGTTCAAATGGTTTTAAAAATTTAAATTATCATCGCTTATTACAACGGTATACTACATGTAGCCGAAAAGTCTATAAACTTGCCAAAAATTAACACTTAAAGGGAAAACGAAGTAAAAATTCAAAGGAAAAAATAAACCTTTTTTTCTACTTACCTAACAAACCTTTTTACTTCTTTAATCTTAGACTGATATGTCTATTAGAGGATTCAAATTTCGAAATTTGAATTCTAATCAATATGTGTAACTTATCGTTAAATTTCCTTTTTTTTTTGGGTATTTCGTTGCATTTCGAGTACTGGTAGTGGGATCCTCGTTAAACGCTTGGAGTATGGCTTCGTCTACAGCAACATGCTGCTGCGTTGTACTGACTCGTGGTTCTCGAAGGGTTAAGTTTCCCGTTTCTTGAAGTCGCCGAAAGGTATTAAAAAATGTGCTGTGGTGTGGCACACGTCTGTTGGGATGCAATTCTCTGAACAGTTTCTGTGCTGCACGTGTATTTCCATCGTATCGACCATGCGCATAAATCATATCAGCGTATTCTTCGTTGCTGGATTCCGCCATTGTGACGAAAACAACGATATCAAAAACAAAACCAACAAACAGTTTATCAAAACTGACGAAATACCCAAAATAACAAGGAAATTTAACGATTAGGTACAATTATTCTTTAGAATTCGAATTTCAAACTTCGAAATTTGAATCCTCTAATAGACATATCAGTCTAAGATTAAAGAAGTAAAAAGGTTTGTTAGGTAAGTGGAAAAAAAGGATTATTTTTTCCTTTGAAGTTTTACTTCGTTTTCCCTTTAAGTGTTAATTTTTGACAAGGTTTGGACTTTTCGGCTACATGTGGTATACCGTTGTAAGCAATGATAAGATAATTTTTTAAAAGCATTTGAACTCCTCGATCGCTTTAAGTTTTTTTTTAAAAACGATGTAAAGATGACCTTCTTAACTCGGTTTTTAATTTTTTTTAACTTTGAGAGCGTATAAAAAATGATTTACTGGTTTTCTAAAATGAATAATGCCTTCAATAGATGAACGATACATCTGGAACCAAAACCAAATAAAAAGAACAATCGAAAAGATGTTCAAAAAAAAATTGTAGGGAAAAAGAGTTAAAATTTCGGAAAATTATTTAAAAATACTAAAAACAGGATTAAAAAAAATTGTAAAGAGTTAGGGTCTTCTACTTCAATTTGTATTTTACAGATAGGTCCACCTACACACCCACCGAGTTTGTCTAACCCTCCACCAAACATCCTGTATAATAATATGTAGATATATAACACGAATAATCACATTATTCGATAAGTTCGCGCCTCGATCCCGTAGTTTGTTAGTTTTTAGAGCAGCGACATTACGAACGAATTGTCGCTGGTCTAAAAAACTTATAATGTGCGCGTGTGTGAGTGGAGGCATCATCGGCGGGCGGCGGGGCGGGCGGCAGTTCCGCATCGCGATTTAACGCAACGTGATTCGCGCACGAGTGTGGAAAGGCTTTATAGTGAGGTATCTTAAACATCCGTTAATTGTACATTTAGTACCTATCTACCTACATGTTGAACATGTAGGTTAATTAAAAGTTCTAGTAGGAAATATTTTTTATACCAATACTAGTAAGATAGTACCTACCTAGGTCTGTAATCCTTAGGGTACTTATTAAAAGTTTTGATATTATAGATCTATTAAAATCTATCCGTAAAAAGCCCCGACGCGAATTACTAAGTAGGTATCTATATTTAGTTGTGAATAAAAATAAGCAGTTTAATCAAAAAACAATAGTTTATTCCTCTCTAGGAGCTGGTGGTACTTTTTGAGCTTTACCAAAATAGCTGGAAAGAACTTTTCTTACAGCCAAACGTTTGCTATGTGATGAAGAATCTTCTTGAGTTGGTCCCTTGGGTAAGTACTCTGCAAAGCTTTGACGCTTAAAAATTTTCCCTAACGACTGCCACTTTTGCTCTGGACTCATCTCTTTCTCCTCAAAGTTATCTTTGCTGCCGGAGGGGCGATCTCCCTGCAAAGAAGAATTATCAGGACTAGATATACTTTTTTCATTCAAATTGTAAGTAGTGAATTATATATAATAGTTCAATCCCGCATCGAAATAATTATGTAGCACAAGCTTCCGCCCACACCCGGTTTCGCATGAGCCTGTCTTTCCCCGATTTCTACCTATCTATGAATCTCTTTGCCTAGTTTCATTAAGATCCGTTCTCGTCGACAGACAGAATTAGGTACTTGTGTATTTAAAATATTACGGCGGCGGGGCGGGCGGCGGGGCGGGCGGCAGTTTCCCGTCGCGATTTAACGCAACGTGATTCGCGCACGAGTGTGGAGAGGCTTTATAGTGAGGTATCTTAAGCATCCGTTAATTGTACGTAAACTTACATCGTTTGATTTTGTTGAGCGAAGCTGATTTCGAAAGAAGTTAGATATCGATTTTTTCCATGTCTTCAAGTGTTTGAATGAATTCATACTTTCTGGGCCACCGCTTCCTTCAGTTGGCATCTTTTTGGGCGTTCTTCCATATATTTCGTCATCTTCTTTATCTTCCATTTCGTTCTCGAATTGCTCACCATCAGGACACAGCATTTTGATTGTTTTTCAAAAATAATGTTTTTTATAAATTGCACGTCTAAATTATTTTGAAATATAATTTCATTGACATTTCCTTCATTCATTTGTTCGTACTTGATGTCAACAGTGAAAAGTAAACAAAACTGAATTCAACCAGTACAAATACCTTCCTATGTAAGGAGTTTAAAAAAAGCTTTTAAAAAGAGTTTTATTTAATGTTCAATTTTGCGGACTCCGTTGTGTCCGATCCGGTGTACCTACTCTCTGACTCTTACGGAAACGGGAAATGTTTTCTGGTCGACTTGTCTATGGCCTATAACGAGACAACCATTCGCCATCGACCATTTTGTTTGGCGCGAAAGCGCAATAGTTACACTTTTTTTGTACAGAAAATTTTAATTTATTTTACAGTGAAAAATGACGGCTACAGTTCAGGTATAAAAGTATTAAATTACTTATAACGATAGTTTCAAAAGTTGTACCTACACAAAATAATAATAAATTAATAACACACAGGAACTTTTGTATCAATACCATTATGATCGAGCCTTTAATCAAGAAATTACAAAGCTACTCATTCTTTATTATTTTAGGAGCAGTCTTTAGAAGTTTTAACGAAACAGGCTACAGAGACCTACGGTGGTTCAGTTTTGCTAATGAAGCAATTAACCACGATCGCCGTAAGTGCTGTCACATACATAAAAAATGTGTTTGAGGAAGAAAACTTTAAAATTGAACACATAAATGGACTTAAACTTAATATTCTTAAGAAGAACTGCAAAAATGAGCTCGCGCAATTCTTAAGCACGGCACTCACGCAAGCATTTGACGCCTTCGATAAGAAATACGTGAGTTTTATTTTGAAACTTCATTATCCAAGAACACCGCCAAACACGGCATACCTATTTGACGCTTTTTTACCGTATTGTGAGTATGAGCTACAGTACGAGTGTATTTTCATAAGTAAATATTTCAAAATGTAATATTTTATATAAACCTACCACATTATTCTCAAAATAGGGTTTCTTTCCCTAAAATAAAAATAGCTATTATTTGTACAAAGTAACTTCCGTTATTTATCTGTAATCCCGGAATTTTCACTTTGGTTTGGTCCACTTTTAGGACAGTGATAAAATATATACTACAATGATATTACTTATGTATCTACCTTCCTTATTTGAATTTCGAAATTCAGTAGGCTACGAAGAAATAATTATTTCTTCGTAGTCAGTAGGCGAAGTCACATTCTATAAGTAGGTAGGTACATAATCTATAAAAGAACCTGACAGGGCTGGGCAATAGCATTTAATCCAAAAGGGCAATGATGCCAGGTTTGACGGTTATAACAAAATGGGGTGGGTTGAGTGCAGCGGTGGTGGTGGCGGCAAGGTAAGGTACAACACCAAAAACTCGGTACGATATTTTATTGTTTAGAACAACAGCTGTTGTTTTTTCACTATAGGTGCCTGATAGGTCCATTGTAAAAAAACCTACCTAAGCACTAGTCAAATTCGATGTGGAATGTTTGTAAAACAACAGCCCATCATCATCATCAGCCTAGAATAGGTGAACATAGGCTATATTTTATTTTAGAAATGTGAAATTCGAATTTAACACGGGTAACACCGCGAGAAACAGCTAGTTATTAATAAACCAACTGTATGTGTGTTCTATCCATGTGACAAATAAATTATTACTTACTCATTTCAGCTCCAGAAACTAGCACTATGCTTCTACGACGGGGATGCTTCCGACGCCGACAAACTTATAGAATACTTAGTCATTGAATACTCGTACACACTGAGCGGAATGACGATGGACGTCAGGTCCAAGTCGCGGCCCGGCGGCGCCAAGTCTCAGTTCACGGTCGAACACGTGCGAGACGCGATAACCGTTATGCTACGAAGATGCATTTCCATTATACAAATTCAGTTTCCATTCCCTGCGAGTTATGACATCAGTTTGAGGCTCTATTACAATGATGGTAAGAACTTATACTTGACTTGCTTTTGCCCGCGGCTTCACGAACGTGGAATTTACTTGGATGAAATTCTTGTGGATGAATACTGTCCTGTGAAATACCCAGTGCATTTATCTTACAGCGGCCCCGGAAGGTTACCAGCCTCCTGGATTTATTCCAGTCTCCGAAGTTGACGACCACCTCGAGATGTGTGTGATCAAAAATGGCCACTTGGACCAAGTGGGCTGTGTCCAAACGCCGTTCCATCGCATCGTCGGCCATTACTGCGCGAGGCAAGTGGTGCCTTCAAGCAATACCGCTGAGGTAAGATGCTTCGAAGATAGACACACAAGCAGTTCAACAATCTAACTATAGTAGGAAGGTACCCATTGGCTCCTGAACTTGTAAAAAACTGTGTTTCCGGAACCAAAAAAAATATATAAGTAATAGGTATTTATCTGCTATAGGCTGATGATGATGATGATGATTAGGTATTTATCTGTAGGTACCTTAACATTACAGTTTATGTCTGTACCTTCACAGATTACAGATTTCTGTAATTCTCGTGTTTGTTTTGTCAAAACAGCAGGTTTTTCGGGTATTTTATTAGTAATTGATATATTTTTCAGCCTTCTCAAAACGAACCGGTGATGACGCAGGATGATTTTGACGGTGAGTACCTACTTTAGCTTTATTTCCACCGTAGGTGCACAATGTTACACTATTATAAATAAATAATGCTGCACACATAGCATCCAAACAGCCCCAAGCTATGGAGCTTGTCTTATGGCTTTATGTATGGGTACTAGATCACTGATTTACTACTATACCTACTACATAAATAAATAGATATTTTATAGTATACGAGAAAAACTCACAGCAAATATTTGCAGACCGTAAAAATAATGTTCCGAGGCGGGACTCAAACCTATGCTCGTTGCGCCACAGAGGTCGTCAAATATGCAGGGTAATTTTTCTTGCTTGTAAACTTACCTATTATGTAATGAATGTGTTCGATATATCGATTACGTAGGTATTAGGGATTGTAAAATCGGGCCATTTTTGAGGAACCGGGAATCCCGGGAAATGTCGAAGACGGAACCGGGAATACCACATAATGAAAATTTTAGTCAAATTCATCAGAAAATACCTTAAAAAAGGTGGTTTACCTTATTTACCTATTTAGTTAAAAAATGAGACAAAAAACCGACTATATTATGAGGTTTTTATTAAAATGCATACTAATTTTTTAATATAAAGATTAGAAATTGACAGAATGACAAGAAAAGAATGCTGCAACACTTGCACTTGAATCTGAAGGCAGTCTGCTTGAATTGTAAGTCGAAAGAAATGAGATCATATGCCTCGAAATCAAACTGGGAGCTCCTCGATGTAACTCTTACACAACTCTGAACTTTTGTAGTTTTATCGGGTCGAGCACTGAAACGACACAAAGCTAATTGTCTCATACTATACGATATTGGGCAATATTTAGCACAACTTTTTTTCTTTGTCAAGCTTGATCCTTGTCCGGTCTGGTATGGAGTATTGCTGCCATGATGCTCAGTCAGTAGGTATGTTGTTACTGATACTTTGCTAAGCAACATAGCAGCAGTCCACTCGATAGAACGAAAAGCCTTCAGGGTTTTTGATGAACGAGGGGACAATAGACAAAGAAACTAAGATTAATAGAACTGAGAATGTATGTATAATGATGATTTAAAATGATCTGATCACAAGACATAAAGCTATTTAAATCGTAAATGAATTTTATAACTGCTAAACGGTTCACTGGTGGTTTCAAACAAATCAACAATATCTCTAGTCTGGTCAGGCTTACAGCATTATCTAATACCGCGTAGGAACCTGCGAAATTCTATAAGAGCTTCCTCTTATAGAATTTCGCAGGTTCCTACGGTATAACTTAAATTATGTTGTTTTGGTAAATAACATTTATTATATTCTGTCTATTCAAGGTCTAAAAGTAAAAACATATTTCCCGAATTTTCCCGGGAAGTGATTTATGATTTCCCGGTTCTTAAACGCTCCAAAAATTTCGGGAATTCCCGGGTCCAAACCGTAGTAGGAAGGTATATATTAGCAGTATCAGCAGTTCGACCTAAGTATGTTACCTTTGCCGCCAGCGCAGACCTGGTGCCTACGGAAGTCAGTGCATCACCAGCTTTCGTGTTGTCTTATGTGTCACCTATGGTGTCAAATAAATGTATTTTCTTATGATCTTTCGAATGTTGAATATTTACTTGAAATGTAAATAAAGCAGAAACGGGTCTTACTATGTTGGTTCACTACACTGTAATCGTTTATTGTAGATTTTGATACTAATGTGAGCGTGCAAGACAGCGCGGGCCAAGCGGCTAGTTCTGCGGGCCGCGGCGCCGTGCGCTGCCCTTGCTTGAGGGAAGACGTCGACGGACAGCTAATGCTAACCTGCGAGTAAGTTGTTTAATGCCATTTTATTGTAAGACGTTATCAGATGTAAGAAGGACTCAGGTAAGTTGATGAGATGAGATGCGTTTGAGTATGAGTACTGATGTTCCAGTATCTGCGGGTACCTGCAGCACGGCGCGTGCTTCGGCCGCATACGCGCGCCGCGCCGCCACGCCTGCGTGCGCTGCGGGCCCGCGCCCGGCGCTGACTTGAAACTACTGGTGTTAAACGATAGGAAACGAGAGGTACCTCTACCAGATATAATAGCTCAGCTCAGTAGTATAAATAATAATAATGATAATAATAATAATGGGTTTAAAGCTTAGTTTAATAAAAAGTAATCATCCAAATCAGTTGGCCTGATATTGAGTTATTCTTCCATTTGTCGTGCAAAATTAAGACTTGTATGGTTTTCTTATGGATGCCCAGTCAGTGTGACCAAATTGAAAGGGACCACACGTGCAGCACCAGCTTTTAAATAAAAACAGAATCATCAAAATCGCTTCACTCAGTTGAATGTTCTGAGGTAAGGTCACAAACATTAAAAAAATACAGACGAATTTGAACCTCCTCCTTATTTGAAGTCGGTTCCAACCGATTTCGATGATTATTTTTTAATATTAAGCTTTAAGCCCATTTTCAATAATTGAGTAATTTGAAGTCGGTTTACAGTTTTGTTTATCACGGCAAATCAAAACGCATAACCAACCACCTGAACATAACTAATGGAGGCCATACACGTTAGGGTTTGCATGCTGGTTTTAGCCTTGCATGCATAACCGACAGGCATAACCGAGTTTCATATAACACATACACGTTTGGGTTTGCATGCACAGTTTTGCCATTAACTCTCAGTTGAGCTACGTGACGGTGTGTGTACGACGCCTAGGTACTGTGTACGGTATATACCAACCAAACTACAATGGACGACGACGATGTGATAGCTGTACTTGGCTTAGCACTTGTTTTGCAGAACAGAAAAAGAAAAAGAGATCGCACTGAATGGTCTAAACGCTGGTTATTGAAAAGAAAGCAGTTCTCCCACGTAAATTTGATAAATGAATTGAGATTTTCACCTACAGATTACGAAAACAAGTCAATTTAATACTGAGAACTGTGGCAGGCATGCTCGCCGGACGCCACACACGCTCGGTTATGCTCGCGCGCAAACATAACCGAGCGGCATAAAATATCAATTTTGATATTTGCTCGGTTGCATGTACATGCACCGATAACTGTACAGTTTTATCACATACACGCTAGGGTTTACCTGTTGGTTATGCATGCAAGGCTAAAACCAGCATGCAAACCCTAACGTGTATGGCCTCCATAAGGCTGGTTTTATTGTTACGCGTTTCGACAGCGCCGCCCGTTGGAGCGCGCGCGCTCGGAGATGTATGGGGGTAGTAGTTGCGTTTCAAAGTCGCGCGCTTGTGCAGCGCCTTTCAGTAAACGCTTATCAGTTAAAGTTAATAGCGCGCTGCAGCGCTGCCCGGCGGCGCGTCCAGCGGCGTGACTATAAAACCAGCCTAAATGTCCGCAGTGTATGTGCGTGCTGCGCCGCTCGCTGTGCTACTGCTCTCGGCGCGTACGCGTGGCGCCGTGCGAGCTGCAGCACTGCTTCCAGCTCTCACAAGAGCAGATAGACAATCTGCTCCGGCGACTCATCACCCTGGGCGTGCTCGAGGACTCCGAGCATGGGTGAGTCACTCACATCTTTAAAGTTTATCATCAAGCTATATAACTAGTCCATTGCTTCCGTCCGCAGCTTGCCACATCCAGCATCTGCCTGCAGTCTTTCGCAGGTCATCCGACCTCATCGGAGAGCGTCCTACTCTACATTTGCAGAGTTCCGTTCGGACAGACGGTTGGTGTTAAGTACTTAGGTTCTATGGTAGACCCTGCGGCTTATCCCCCAGTACCTATACCTAATCCCTTAGTCGGAAGAAATATCTACCTGCCCTGCCTAAGGTAGGTTCAGGTAGGTGCAGGTAGGTAAGAGCTAGGTACCCAGAGTCGACTTAATAATAATAATTCATTTATTTCAGGCAACATTATTCAAGCACATAATGGAATAAACTTAATATAAAAATAAAATAAACTTAAAAACTACGGCCCATATAAAATATATACCCTTAAAATAAACCTATTCACTAGCACGTAATGTCGGCGACGTGTGTGACGCAATATGTGCTGCGACCGGTAATCGTCTGCGAAAACGCCGGAACAACACATTTTTCGGTCAGAATAACCGGATTGGAGTCTAATCTTACGTCGCAACTTCTTACGAAACTTCTATGTATACAACAGATTCGTACATTTCAACAGCATTATGCAGCCTAGAAAGATATTCCATGAGGAGCTGAAAGCGCAGATAAGAAAGAGATTCTACGAGGAGTCGGAACTTGTGGAACAGTTGGAGGCCGAGGGCCTCTCGGAGGCGCCGCGCGACCCCGTGGGGGCCGTGCTGCGGCCCATGGAGAGGGCCAGTCTCCAGGACGCTACTGTTCTTGGTAATGATTCATTTTGTTCGCTTCACATTGCCGTGAGGTTAGTTTCTTTCTGGTGGACCGGTTGGAGGCCGAGGATCTACCGGAGGCGCCGCGCGACCCCGTGGAGGCCGTGCTGGGGCCCATAGAGAGGGCCAGCCTTCAGGACGCTACTGTTCGCTTCACATTATTATTGTACCATTGATTTTTCTCCAACTCTTAGTTTTTATTCTTACTTATACCTATATACATATGTAAAACTTTGTTATGTTTAATCTGTGGACCGTTACTCGAGACACGACGTCACCCCAATTTAAGGTCCAGCCTGAAAACCAGTGTCACTATCGTCCTCGGTCGATAATGACAACAAGCTGAGATTGGACCTTATTAACCGCGCACATAGGGAAAGACCAGTTATTCTTATACTTGGGACTCTACTACCACGCTACATAGTTTAAATCCCTACTACTTAAGTTGTTTTGTATTTTTTATGTGTTTTCCTTTTTTTTGTAATTGTTTATTATTGTGTGTGGCTATAAATAAATTCTTTTAGATCACAAGTACTATCTAGATGTCGGGTCGGCGCAAAAATTCCGTCTCCGTAAATAAGAGCACACTGGTAATGTGAGCTCTTATTTTGTTTAGTTTGATTGAAACACAGCCAATGTAAACACGTGTCACAATGCTGCAATGTGTAATTAAAAGTTGCAAATATAAAATATTATTTGTTAGTTTAAAGCTAGAAATATAACTTATTCTACATTTACTTACCTCAAATGCGCTCTTATTTACGGAGACGGCTTTTATATAGCTTTGATTTTGTATGTGACCCCTATATAATATTGGTGATCGCAGGTTCTATTAATTGAAGACTTAAAAAAGCTTACGGAACGTAGGCTACTACAATATTTGGTATTTTTTGTTTTCTACGTTTTTATCTTAACACGTATTATATTATCAGGTAAAATGATCGAGCCACCAACACAGAAAGTCGTGGAAGACAAGACTTTGCAGCAATATAAAGAAGCTTTACGATCCGGCCAAAACATGGAGGAGGACTTACCGCTCAGTGGAAACCACAATCCGGTCCAAGATATGAACTTAATTGGTAGGAAGAGGCGTATGAGAAACTCTAATAATGAAAAGAAAAATGATGTCGGTGTAAAGAATAAGAGAGTCAAGGCTAAGTAACCGACAGCTTTTCATTGTCACTTGATTTAGATTCACAAACTACTTTCCAGAAGAATTGGTCATGGAAAGCATGTGTTACCGGATTATTATAGAGGAAACATTTGTTAGTTAAGTACAAAGTATAATATATTTTTTAAAATTAAAAGATTTTCGTACTATAGTTTCTTAAGAGAAGTTTTTCTTAATTTACCTAATTAATTAATCACAGATTTGTGCCTGTTTCGGAAACGCCGTTGCCCTTTGAGAATTGTATTTCTGAAAAAGATTAAAACGTTATGTTAATAACAAAACTCTTAATAAAATTGATTTTTAAAACATTCAAAACGTCTTTTAATGATTTCTCAGAGTAACTAGTAACCTACTTAATAATAATATTAACAAGTAATGTAGCTTAAAATACTCCTTCGAGCATTATAGCATTATAGCCTTCATTCGGAATGTTTTGACGATCGATGTGGATCAAGCTCCGTCTGCGAAGCAGGAGGTTGCGGGTTTAATTCCCGCCTTGGTACAAATGTATGTATGGTCGCCATTTATTCCGGTTGTTCTCGGTATTTAATTAATAAATAAAAAGTACCCCATCTAATAAAATGTATTCTATTATCTAAATAGTATAAATCAGTCATCTAGTACCCATAACACAAGCTCTGCTTAGCTTGGGGCTAGATGATACTGTGTGAATTGTCCAGCATTATTATTATTTTCGCACATTTACCCAAAAAAAACATTTTATGTCGTTATTTTGCTTCGAGATCAAAGTAAGATACTCAACTCAAACCACCACTTAGATACTCTTGCAACATTCAACGGGAAAAATGTTAAACTTACTATAATTAGTAAAATCAGCAAAGTTGGTCCACACTCTGCCCCAGTATTTCGGGTTTCCTTTTTGATCATTGCGTTGGTTGGTCGGAGGAACCGCCGTCGCGTTCAGTGAAGCCAATTCCGAGAGTAGTTCTTGAAGTATTTCCGGGTTTCTAAGACAAAAGGTGCTTTATTAGAATATTTGACGACCTATCTGGCGCAGTGGGCGAAGGTTGGCAAGGTACGAAGCCCGCCTCGTGACCAATATTTGTACGATCTGATTACATTCCGTGTGTTTTCTTTGTACATAGAATGAAAATATCTACGAGTGTGTAAAGTTTTGTATTTAGTATATCAGTTATCTAGTACTCATAACACAAGCACTCTTTAGCTTGGGACTAGTTTATCTTGTGATGGCTTGTCTAGCATTATTTTTTATTTGAAGTCTTAAATTAGAACTGAAAAAAAAACTATATCTAAATTCACATGATTAATTTTTTTTGAGAGAGCTATATCTGATTCTTTACATTAGGCACATTACTTTACATCTTAACTTAATTGTAAGTTACCACAATATTTATTATAACACCATTCATTACAATGTACTAAGTGCTACACTTAGTATTCTGGCGCCAGTAAAATAGCTTTGATTGTACAAGCGTTGCATGTCACCCGTGACAATGGAGCATTTAATGCAGAGCCGGTAGCCTATTTGTGTACTCGCTGTTAATATTAGTTCCTGCTTCGTATTGTTTGATATTTTGAAACGCAAATAAATATATTCTCTTCTAAATCGCATGTAGAGTAATAGTGTGGTAATAGCAAACGAAACTTACGAATCTGCCAGGTTATTGTATTCACAGGGATCGGCCTCGATGTCAAACAGACACGGAGCCGTCAGCGGTGCACAAGATGGTGAGTTTTCGCGCGTACAATTTATTATTGCTGTATTTCTGGGACAGGACACAGGATCGGTACAGTCAACGTCAAAAATAGCTGCTCATCAAGGGTTTTACAATCAAACCAAACTGATGAAAAGCTAAAAATAAATGAAGTTCTCGAAAAATCTAGAATCTCGTCTGGTAGTGGGTAGAATCAAAATAAATAGACGTTATTGATTGGTGAATCAAATTATAGACTAACTATTCATTTCGCACATTGCAGATTTTGGTAGGTACATCTTGCACATATTTACACTAGACTTGACATAGCTCTAAGAATTAGCAAGCGGAAGTGGCAGTGGGCCGGCCATATCTCGCGAAGAACCGACGGCCGCTGGGGCAAACGTGTTCTAGAGTAGAGACCGCGACTCGGCAAACGTAGAATAGGACGCCCTCAGCTAGGTGGTGCTGTGTGGATTGTCCAGCATAACTTATATTTATTAAACATTTTGTATGGCGCGAGGTACAAATATACATATAGTGACCGGGCTACACGTCCCTCGGCCAGGTGGGATGACGACGCTCAGGACCATAGAGGCAGATGCTGGATGCGGCTAGCTGAAGACAGGGCGCTATGGTACTCATTGGGGGAGGCCTATGTCCAGCAGTGGACCAGTATAGGCTGATGATGATGATGGGCTATAAGTAAATACCTTAAATCATTGATAAAGAGGTCATCGGGCAACATTCCCAGTTTCTGTAGAATAGAGCCGACGACATCGGAGTAGACCAGAGAGGTGTCATACTGACCCTCGCGCTCCGCAGGCCCGTACCAGTTGTCCCACTGGCCTTTGTAGTTCGTTCCTATTACAACAACACAATTTTAAAGGTTTTTGCTACTGTAGTGTGATCTAGCTGCGCCCTGCGGCTTTTCCCGCGTAAAAATCGATGTGTTAAATTGTAAAAAAAAGTTGCGTAGTTTTAAAGATCTAAGCATACATAGGGACAGACAGACAGCGGGAAGCGACCGTTTTATACTATGTAGTGAAGCCTGACCATGTGAGTAATTTCTAAGAAATTTAAAAATATTTTAAATAATATTTTAATTTTTTTTAACAATCCCGAATTTTAGATTCAGAAAAAGGAAATAAAAACGCTACTAGAAAAAGCAATAACTGAACTGATGCATGCGCTTATTATAATTTAAAAGGCCTAAGTACCTGTTTACATTAACTTATTTGTTTCCCAGTGTATTTATTATTGCCATTCCATTGGTTTAACCCGAATGAACGCGTGCAAAACCGCGGATAATCTATTTATATAAAAGTATCAAGTTTACCTTTAACTAGTTTCCACTTGCCGACAGTAATGGCAGCACTTCCGAAGATATCGTCAATGTTGTGAAGAACGCTGCTTCTTTTCGTCGGTAGGTTCTTCGATAGACATTCCCATTGGTTGATGCCATCTAAATTGTCCAGTGTGCTGAAATATTGACATAACTGTAATGAGAGTCCATTGCGTTTGTTTTAGGCCTGGTTGATATCAAGCAAAACTATTCCAATGATACTCCTGATTAAAAAAAAATCGATCATAATCATGAGAATCATGCCATTTAGCTGCATCATTTATGACAAATTATTGTATTTATCTATGACTAGCGAACCGTCCCGGCTTCGCACGGGTATTGGAAAAATTATTATTGGAGTTTTAGTAAGGATCCCTAACTTTTTTGAAAATATAATATAGCCTATGTTCACCGGGGATAGTGTAGCCTCCCAATGGTGAAAGAATTGTTCAAATCGGTCTAGTAGTTTCGGAACCTATTCAATACAAACAATAAACAAAAAATCAAACCTTTCCTCTTTATAATATTATTGTTGTCAAAAGAGCGTTGCTAGGCAACCACGTTTATTTAGAAAAAATGGCGTATTGATATGCAATATACAAGTATCATATAATGATGCTATGTAATTGTTGAAGTAGTTATCCGTGTGTAATTTTATGTGTTTCTTTTTGATTTCGCCTGTTACAATTTTACAATTTTTATCTTTTGTATTTAAATTTTTTATATGAACTAAAACGCAAACATACTTATCTGCCTAATTTTTATTGTATGTAGAACCGCTGTCCGTTTATATTTTATTGTTTTAGTCTTGTCTTTTATTTTATTTTTTTGTTATATATTGTCTTGTGTTATCTTCCGTGACGTCACCAAACGGCTCTACCGGAAGACCAGCGTTGGTTGTAACATGCTTACAACTAACCCACGCTGAGATAGAGTCCGTTTTGTGACTCAATTACAAAAATCTGTTTATCCTTTATTTTTTTAATCATGTTTGTTTTTTTTTTTTTGTATATTGAGTTACAAATAAACTATTCTATTCAAGGAATTTTATAGGTACATTTTTCACACCTTGGGTTACATTATTGGAGTTTTAGTAAGGATCCCTTACTTTTTTGAAAATATAGTATTGCCTATGTTCACCACGGATATTTAGGCTTCCTAACGGTGATAGAATTTTTCAAATCGGTCCAGTAGTTTCGGAGCCTATTCGTTACAAACAAACAAACAAAAAATCAAACCATTCCTTTTTATAATATTAGTGTATAGACATGTCATGTTTTTTAGCATATTGTTTGTTTTGTTGAGTTTTTCTGTAATGGATAATGATTTCTAATTTTAATATTAAATAATAAAGGACTATTTATTGGGTGTGCCCGTTAGGATATATGTACATGTTTGTAAATAAAGAAATAAAAATATATAGGAAAACCTGTGTAGGTACATATGCAGATCAATTAGTAAAAATAACAACCCCATAAGCTTAAGAGCGATTTTACGAAATTGCAGACAACCCAGTCTTTGTGTATCAAAAAAAAGTCAAAATGATTTATTTCCATGGGCTTAAAAAAAAGCACTTAGACAAATTTTATCCAAACAAAGAAAAGAAAACATTGTCTTTATGAACATAATACCTTATGAATGTAGATATTTATAGAGCACCATAATGGCTTTTATTATTAGAGGGTAATGCCATATTGGTGTTTGGATAGTGGATCTGTTCTGCAGTGTACTACTGCATATGCCAAGGTGAATATTGCAGCGCCTCTTACTTACGACATCCGCGGCAATAGTTAGGGGTGTAGCAAATTATTTGCTGACAGACACTTCAGTTCAATACGACGACGACCTCTGTGGCGCGGTGGGCGAAGGTCCGCCTGCGACGCAGAAGGTTACGGGTTTGATTCCCGCCTCGGGACAAATGTGTGTACGATCTGCAGATATTTGTTCCGGTTGCTCTGTTATCTATGTATGTATAATAAAAAATATCTATCTAAATCGTAATCGTATATCAGTCATCTAGTACCCATACCTAATACAAGCTCTGCTCAGCTTGGGGCTAGATGATGCTGTGTGGATTGTCCAGCATTATTTATTTATTTTATTTAATAATATTAATTCGACTACTAATGTACAACTCCACCAACATAAGTTTGCAAACTTACGCGACGACGCGAGGTGCAAACTTAGCTTGGTCGAGTTGTAGGTAGGTACTGACGTGGTATCCGCCCCGGCTGCGCCAAGTATCGTGGGCAGCCAGTCACTGATGTGCAGCCGCTGTGTGCCCACGTGCATGCTCTTCTCCAGCAGTGGGCTCCACAACAAGCCGGCGCCGCGCACTCCGCCCTCCCAGAGCGTGTTTTTAACCTGAAAGTAGCGGTAAACGGTAATTTATTTATAATTTATAAAATATGATTAACTAGCTAGCAAGTTTTTAAAGAGATAAATGAATTCTCGCACTCAATCGTTTAACTTTATAAAAAAACTAGCTGTTTTACCCGCGTAAATTCTGAATTCACATTTCTAAAATATAATATAGCCTTTGTTCACCGGGGATAGCGTTGCTTCCCAATGGTGAAATAATTTTTCAAATCGGTCCAGTAGTTTCGGAGCCTATTCAATACAAACAAACAAAAAAAATCAAACCTTTCCTCTTTATAATATTGGTATAGATAGCCGACTACTAGATACAGATGGAATTCTTCGCTCACTTCAAGTCGTCCTACCGGAACGGCTTTATGGACGAAATTCTGACAACCATCAGTGCGTCGCACCATCGATTTGCGCATCTCATATTTAAGCACGTCTCAAGTGGCCATTTTTTGAGAGTTATCAATTAAAATCTGTCAGAAATGCTCATTGCTTAAATCTGAGATGCGTTTGAGTATTCGGGGGCAAGAGACTAAGGTACGCGCCTAGCTACAATAGAAGCAACCCGCTAAAAGACCATGGGCCTTAGGAAATTCAGGGAGTAAAAACTTACCCCCTTCAAAGGGAAGTTGGAAGCTGCGTTATCATTGAAGCCAGACGCCGCACCTCCGTTGTCGGTGCTAAATATGACGATCGAGTTCTGCAGCAATTCCTTGGTATTCAATGCCTTGAAAACTTGTCCGATTGATTCATCCAACTTCGATAGTACAGCTGTAAATTATTTACAATGATTATTATTAATGATTTTGTATAATGTTTATTAGGATACGTAGACTTTGGAGTGTTTATTATTTAATACAATTAACGCGGGGCTGATTCGATTATCAAGAGTCTGACAGAGAGACTTATTCAAACAGTTACATTTAGACGATGGGTGGATATTGCCACTTAAAACTAGATTTAGCTAAGTATACTCTATGTACAATATTTGTTAAGTATTTTTGACTTAAATTATGGATAATTTTGCATCTGAAATAAAGACCTATTATGTAAACATAACGGTAGCGACATCGGTAATTATTATACAATAAATCAAAAGCTTGCTAATGTTAGTATTGAATGAGCCAGACACATACACAGCTCTAAGGTCTAGGGCACTTAATATTATGAGTATGTACTTACTATGGGTAAGAATACTGACGAGGTATGAATGAATATACGGCAAACTTTATACGGAACCGGCTCGGCAATTATAAAACTTTAAATGAATTGCCGCTTATTTTGTTTGTTTATCTTGTAAATTGTGCGCCATTTAGGCTTATCTATATTATATGGACAGATAACTCTTCAATGTATTGAGCCTGTGCTGTATATAGGCCTTCTATTGCCTCTCTCATATGCCTACATCCACTCTTATCCAGCTATATTGACTAATAGTTTCTGCCCGCGGCTTCACACGCGTTGTTTCTATCGAAATATTTTACATTTTATTACTATTATTACGACCCATAAAGAAGCTTTAGGCCTTTCTCTGATAGGGTCTTAGTCGACTCTTACGATACCCACACATGCTATGTTGGAGCGGTCGATTCTTTCGCCGCAACCTCCACGGCCTCCCTCTCTATTAAACTTAATTAATATTCTTACCAGCGAATTTCATCCTCTGCGTGTTATTGATATATTTGAACCTCTCTATGTCCTTGTCGGGCGCTCGTATCGGCTCGTGCGGGTTCCCCGAGTGAACGGCAGAGTGCGCCACCAGCAGAAACAGAGGGTCACTCGCATTGTGGTTATTTATTATCTGGAATTTAATATATCATGATTTGTTTTGAATTTAAAACAGTTTGTTTTAATTAAATTTAATCCTAGTTGAAGATTGGTGTCGGTTTGGTGGCCTTGTAGCTTAAAACGATTATTCTAGGCAACTAAAGATTATGAGAATGCATTCCATGACCGACTAGAATACTATGCACAACTGGAATTCATTGTAGTAATTTTGTAATAATAATAATGCAGCTAAGGTCCACACATATTTATGTAAAAGTATTAAGGCGATTTTATTAATCAGTGAAGAACTTCAAAATTATAATTGTTTAATAGTAATTGTTTTAGAGTGATGTGTGAAGTGACTGGTTTGGCTAAACACAAATTTAAGTAAGTCGTATCTGTACGACTATGACTATGTGTATGATCATGATTTATTCGTCTCCATACTTGCTTTACTCTCTTGCTCACTTGACCAGTAGATAAAATAGGTAATGCTGCACAACAAAGGCCTTCAAGGAGGTAGGTAGGTATACTATTCTTGATGATGAATTAAAGAATGTAATTAATATTAAACTCACACGAACTGCTTCGTCAGTGTAAACATCAGTCGCGTAGTGACCATACAGCTCGTGCGCTTCTTCATACCCTGGAATAATACAATACAATACGCTTCATTGCACATCAAACAGAGAAATAGTAAAGAACAAACAAATAAAGATGTACAATACCAGTCAACCTTTGAATGGACACGTAGCTATTGTATATCTGTCTTCACTGAAAATCAGCGCTGGGTGGACACATTAGTGGGCACCCAGCACAATGCTGAGTGAAGGCCATATTTGCCATGAACTCTGCTACGCACAATAATTTGTAAGATATATTGTATTAATTTGCGTAGTTTTAAGTTTGTTGTGTATACTAGTTTTTAAGGTAAATAAAAATATTTTCTTTCTTTCTTGTATAGGTATAGACGGTGGCGTATTATAGACTAATGATAATATCACACTTATTTAGCAAGAGATTGAGAACCTAGGTTCCTGGATTATTTGGGTGTCTGTTCGATATTTCTCGAGAAAGAGACGGGAAAAAATCAGAAACGTCTCGAGAACTCGGGAAATCATATCCGTGAGCTAGCTAACTAAAAAATGAAACGTCAAGTGCGAGTCAGACGAGTCAGTACCGAGGGTTCCGTATTATAAGACCCTGTTTCTTTTTTGTTTGCCTAATATCATGAGTCTATACTTCATGGTTGTTTCTATGAAAACAACCTTGGTTTAGACCTATGAGATCTTAGGATCTCATCATAATCAACACCATGACCATCTGATGATTTGCTGGAAGAAAATTATTTTTTAGGGTTAAGCTCGCCTATATACTTATCTCATTAGGTACGTTCAATGCTATGAAGCTATATAACCTAATGTGCACATTAAAGAATTACAGAATAATGCTGTGTGAATTGTCCAGCATTATTTATTAATCATCTAACTAAGCTGTTCCATCATGCATCGCGTTGGATCGCGAGGAGTGGAAGGAGAAAAGGGAGGCCTTTGCCCAGCAGTGGGACAATAATGGCTATAAATAATAATAATAAGGTGTTGCGTAGGTGTAATGCTTCACCTTGCATGTAGTGCAATAATACTTCACCTTGCACGCCATCTCAATGCATTATTAGCGTAAAATAATTACCTCTTTTAAAATCGAAACCCCATGTTCCATGTTCCGCGTTAGTGTGATCAAACATGTCGACTTTACCGGTCCAAAACCCGAAATGTGAATCAAACCTGTGTAACAACAAAGTTCATTATGCAGCTATTCACTCGTAACGGTAAATAAATGATACATTATTATTTATTGAAAGGTTAATGTCATTTTTTTCTTTCCCATTTGTTTCATCTAATTTTAAGCAATTTTTCCGATATATTTTTTTAAATTTTATCTGCATTAGTAATTTTACCATTTATTTTATTTTTATTTTATTAGGTAGGTAGCTACACAAAACACATTACAAGCAATAATAATATAACACAAAAAAAATATAATCTGGCTTAAAACTTAAAGTATGTGCATATTTGGTATAACAGGCTAACTAGAGTTAGGTACCTATCCGTACTGCCCCTTTACAGCAAAATTGTTCCATATTACCTATCTCTATTGTATCTATATCGTGTTTGACGAGACATAGTCTCATAATTTAATTTAAGTTACATTATTATGATTTTATTATGTGTATGAAGTATGACAATAAATTATCTGAATCTGAACCTAAAATTGTCTAAATAACAAAATAATGTAATCAGCCCACTGCATCCCATTAGGCTGATCAGATTTGATTCGTCTCGCTGGGCAACAGCCTCCAATACATTCCAAAAGGATCCACAGCCTTAGCCTTACTGGCCATCAAGGAGGGTCGTGTGGCCACTGAACATTCCCAGGCCCAATCGGGCCTCTCTTAGCGCATAGCGCAATTTGCATAGGTACAGATATACAAAAGACGTCCAGACCCACTTTAAACAATTGGGAACGTAAATTTATAAATTAGTATGACTTGTGCGGCTGTGCCGTGCTGGACCATAGATACACACACAAGCATGTAGACTTGTAGAGTGATAAGATGATCTGGATAATGGTTTTTGTAAAAACAGTCACCTTTCCCGGGGGAAAGTCCAGAGGATGACCCATTACACGATGGAAAAAGGAAGTATTAAAGGACATTAAGAAAGTATCAAGCTTTCGAAGAATAAGTCAAAGTTAAATTTTTATTGCAAGCCTGTTGTACATTCAAGGGATCTTATACAGAACAAGGTTGTTTCAAACATGCACCCGGCTAGGGCACGGCTATATTATGTTCTAACTAGCTGCGCCCCGCGGTTTCACCCGCGTGGTGATAGATATTTTGGATAATATACAATATATCTTTATAAATTGTAGCCTATGTATTAGTCTGATGTATAAGCTTTATTATTGTAAAGTTTCATTAAAATCCATTCATTGTTTTTAAGTGAAAGAGTAACAAACATAGTAGGATATTATTTATTATGCTAGGTGGCGAAAACTTATTCTAATTTTTTTAGGCATAAAATATAAAACCTTTTAATCTAAAGTATTTAGCCTATAAACTATAACTATTCCTACGTCCAGGATAGACCGAAGTGGAGGAAATCAATTTAGAAAACTGGCTTACCCCAACAACACCATATGGGATAAATAAATAGTTAGAGAGAGAGATACAGAGGGGGAGAGAGAGAGAGAGAGTAATAAAATAACAGAAGCTATAATCTTATCTTACCCTCTATTCATAGGCAGATACTCTTTCTTGTAAGAGCCGAGATGCCACTTGCCCACGAGATGTGTCTTGTAGCCCAGCTCCTTGAGATACTGCGGTAGTATCTTCTCGGATAGGGGCAGACCTCGCGGCTCCATGCCGTATATTGTTCCGTGTTGCATTCCTGAGGGATCAGACTATGTTTAAGTTAAGTACTACAAAGGTTTTTGTGTCTTATGGTGACCTGCTGGTTATTTTTAGGGAAATTCGAAAATCCTTTATCTATCTACATATTTTATTTACGAAATCAGGGATATAAATGATATGACTATTGTTTGTTTGGTATATTTCTTTTTAATTCCTTTGCTAGGCTGCAGTTAAGATAGCTGAGTGTCTAGTCACGCCGTTTTTGAAGTGCGCTATTAATGTCTTCCTAGCCGAATCTTTGGCGACGGGGGGCCAGTCTTAACGGAGGAAAATTTTGACATCACTTTTATTAAATATTTTTGACGCTGATTTTGAGTGTTTAAACGTGGTATAAACTAACCATTATGTATCGGATATTTGCCCGTCATGAGCGCGGCACGCGACGGCGTACAGATCGGCGGCACATAGTAGTTCTGTAGGATTATCCCGGAGTAAGCTAAGGCGTCTATGTTGGGAGTTCGTATCGCGTTGGACCCGTGGAAACCGACGTCGTTCCATCCCTGGAAAACCAATAGGGATTAGATCTTTTCAAAAACTTTACATAAATCTCGGCTATCCATTGTTATGACACTTTAAAAAAGTTGATGTGTGTTGTAAAAGTCATACATATGCGACGCGTAAAACTCAAGACCACGAAGATTGTCATAATTAACGCCGATTCTAACGATATTAAAATTTATTTATTTTATAATTTAAAGAATATAGGAGTTTACATTGCGTTAATAGAACGAAGGTGTTTGACCACAATCTTACTGGTAGGAAGTGAAATGAAAATACATATATTTATTCTGATCGATACAGGTACTAAATTCCTACGAATATTTTCCTATGTCTGTTCCTGTATCTACACTAACTTTTCTTTTACATTTAAAAGAAAACTTGTGTGAAAGTAAAAATGTGGCCTACGTTGCATCACGTAGAGTAGAACCTATTCCGGTCCGCTAGTCCTTCCGGTGCTTGATTGCTGTTATCGTTGTAGCTTGACTTGACTCTTTCATTTGGCAATATGTGTCTGGTTTGCCAATTTTCTGCCAATGTCCAGTTCAAATTTCATGGAATGGGGCGGAATTACAATAATAATATGAGCGGTAAAATTTGAAAAACTAATAGCTAATTAAAAATTGTCGTTTGACAGCAATGATCGCGAGATTTAGGTACGCCTCTTGCAAACCAGTCGCGAGATTCGTAATCAGCCGGCGCGTGTTATTGTCGTTTTCTATGTATGTACATACTAAAAAAATTATATCTTTGTAATGTATTGTAGGATGCATAATTATAGGCAGGGCGCTCATTGGAGGAGGCCTATGTCCAGCAGTGGACTAATATAGGCTGATGATGATGCATAATCAGTTAAGTTACCTAGTTACCCATAACAGAAGCTCTGCTTAGCTTGGGGCTAGATAATACTGTGTGAATTGTCCAGCATTATTTATTCACTGTTGTCTTGAAGAGACCCAGGCAAAGATTGAAATCTTTGGACCTAAACTAAACATCTTTAAACCGAACGACCTGTAGTTCGGTTTAAAGATGTTTATTGCTCATAAAACAAAATATTCACTTATAATGAGATACAATAAATCTTAAAAATAATGCTTTATCTTGTTCTGTTATAATGCCACTGGATTAAAACAAAGGTAGGTACCTATATCTATGTAGGTACGGTTAATATTAAATGTAGTAGGTAGGTACTCACCAAATCATCTGCCAGAAAGAACACAACATTCGGCGGAGTAGCATCACTCAACACGAATGTCAGACACAGACACAGAATCCACATTATAAAAGCACGGCTTCCTAAAACACCTCAATTCTTAATTATTGTTTTAAACCGAACCAATCACTTAACGTTTGTAAAATAGCATAAACTACCTGCTATTTATTATCCCGCAGACTTTTACATTTAATTTATAATTCTAATAAACACTACTAACTTCATCGCTAAGCCATGTAGATATGGCACTCTAAATTGAAAGTTACGACTAAGTACCACTAAACACACAGTAACATAAATCTCCGCTAAAGGTTGTATCACCAAGAATTCTTTGGATAAATATTGAACTATCAAAGCATACGTCGTACACTGAGTGGTCGTGCAAAGGAACACGGCACACACGAGTACACACGATCAAGACGAGTGTCCGTCGAAAGCTATAACCTTGTGAGCGCGCCAGAGAATCTAGCGCATCGGGGTCCGTAATTGATAGCGCTGATAACGTACAGGGCGTAACAGGATAGCTGTCGTAAAACAACGCGTTTAACGACTTGTAATTTGATTTTAACATTCGACACCTACATATTTGCTACGATATTTTAGTCATTAAAAAAACCCTTGGGCTTCTTCTTTAAAGGGCATTTGAACCAGCACGCCTGACATTTATTTATGATTAAGAAAGTGTGCTTTAAAATAATATTGATGTTTGTTACGTCTTCACGCCAAAACTACTAAACAAATCGGTCTGAAATTTTTCATACAAGTAGTTCTAGGTCTGGAATAAAAGCTTTTACTTCATAATTTACTGCAACAAAAATATTTCGTAGTCTTCGTAGTTGGTTAAGCTACCTAGCACATTCCAACCTGTACGTTTCCACCTTTAACCGGTCTAAAGCGCAGATATATAAGTTATGTATGTACCTACCAGCAGGCAGGTAGTCTTCGCCGGTAGAAAATCACTGAGTCAGTCTTCCAAGAGCGTTCTAAGGCGTATACGGATAGGCTGTGAACAGAACCCTATTACTAAGCCTCCGCCTGACCGTCCATCTGGACAATTAAGGAAGTTGAGTGTACCTAGAGTTCAAATTCGTTGACGCAGAACGTTGTAATTCCCACATTGTTTCTCACGGTTTATTACCGCCCGTTTACTTTACGGGAATTAACGAAATTATTTAATTGACCGAGCGAGCGAAAATTGTCGGACATTCCACACAACATCTGGACACAAAGACGCATAAGGACGTTTAAAAGCCCTATGACGCCGAAGATTTGCGAGCGATTGCGTAGCGAGCACGCCGCCGCCGCCGCCGCGCCGCGCCGCGATGATGCCGCGGATATGCAGCGAGCTCGCCGCGCATAGCGCCTCGGACATTCGACGCCGCCGCGGTGACACTAGAGTTCAAAAGGCAGCCATGCACGCTATTTAGCACATAACGGAATGCACGTTATCAGCTTTATTGCGCTTATTTTAAATCTTTAAAAGCGCATTTTAGCGTAATAACGCCAATAACGTAATAATAATTAATAAATTAATTTAATAGCGCCTTTTCGCGTTATTAAAGCTTAAATATTAGCGTAATAACTCTGATAACGTGCGTTAATTACGTTATGTGTTAAATAGCGTGGTAGCCTTGCAGATCGCAAGCTGCGCCGCCGCCTGCGCAAATTGCCAATGTGATATGATAAGGTTCTCAGATCATTCGCGGGTCAACTTAATTCCCGCAATATTTTGTTTTCGGGTAATAACTTCGGTTCACTTTTTCTGCGGGAAGAGCTTATGAATGTTTTTATTACTTTGTTGTCACTGATTGATATCAGAGTTCAAACAACCGGTCGATAGCTTATCAGGCTCACTGTTTACTTTATTTATAAAAGCTGTCCATATGACGACCTCTGTGGTGCAGTGGACGAACATCTGTGACGCAGAGGTTGCGGATTCGTTTGTCGATAAATGTTTGTACGATCTGCAGAAATTTGTTCCGGGTTTTCTTGTCTATGTATATTATAAAAATAGATCTATATAATGTATTGTATGAATCCTTACATACATCTTTAGTTTTTATCAATACAACTAGCTGCGCCCCGCTGCTTCACCCGCTTGGAAATCAATGTGTCAAATTGTTTAAAAACCTTCCTCTTGAATCACTCAATCTATTTAAAAAAAAAACCGCATCAATATCCGTTTTGTTTGGATTTGTGTATTTTGAGTCATGTCAGTTTTAACTTTTTCAAGAGTTGTGTGTATTATTTGATTAGCCATGCTAATATTATAAATTCGAAAGTAACTCTGTCTGTCTGCGGACCTAAACGGCAGCTTAATGATATTTTGCAGGGAGGTAGATGGTGTCTGAATAGGCTACTTGAAAAACGCGTGAAAATTCGCTAGAAATCTATATACTTGGAACTTTAACGACATCAAGAAGTGTATCACGTGTACACTGTACAGCTAACACTCAGCAGCACAACCTCTACGGAATATATATATATATACACAAAAATTTCCCGTCTCACATTCGGTCTTCCGTTGGTAGTCGGGTAAAAACTTACGGATTATACGAGCTCTCCACATAGAGAAATAATCGCGGAGATTCGTCCATAGAGATAATTTCTAAGTCCTGCCAATCCTGCTTAAACATTGCACGATACACCTAAAATAATAACAAACTTTACAAATAATTTACTTTATTATAAATTGCAGTCATCATAACTAACTATAACACACGGTTACTTAAAACGAACGCTTCGAGATAATCTTATGTTGTTAAGCTGCAAGTTTACAACCTCGATGTGACTTGTGGAGCGTCCACTTAAGATATTCGTTCTTAAGATGGCAATTTTTTCAAGATAAACCTTTATTTAGTAAGTAAATAATATTATAAGATAAATAAGAAGACGATTTTTTCAAAATAATAGTACTCATAAGTAAAGAATATTGTTAGATATATTAGAGACGAGTTCAAAATAATAACGGTTCAAAATGCAGTTTTCTTACCTAATCGAGGCACGAATTCCAAAAGCCGTTATCTTATCGCCTAGTTCAATAAAGCTCACAGTATTTTGAGAGATAATTTAATCTGTATTTGAGGAACTACTTTGTGTGTCGTTGTTTTACGTAACATATATACGAAAGTTTTAGTAATGCATCGTCAAATGCTGTTATTGACAGCAGCAAAGGGCATTGACACGTCGTCGGTCGTGCAAAGATAACATTGTAATGTTTCGTGTACGCACCACAAGGTCACATCGTAAATTTCATACCAACTGAACTAATTTGTAAAATAAAATCACCATTTGGAATATTTAATAAAATTGAAAATGTATAAATTGTACTTATGTACGAAGCATACAAAATGCGATATTATGAGACATTAAGTACTATAATATGGTCCAGGTAACACCTAACACAGCTAACTAACTTCAGTTATAAATGTTTTTAATTAGGATGGTACCCCGGGGCACACTAGCGCCGCCACCTATTTGAACTCTTAAATGGTTAAAAAAAAAGTAAATTGGAAAAAAATGGACTGTTTGTTGATACTTATTATAAGTTTTTTTTTTATTTAATGCCTCTGTAATATTTTTTTGTGCGCCAGTGTGCGTCGGGTACCGCCTTAACGTATGAAAACATAGTCACATTATTTGCTAAATTAAATTCACTTAATTTTCTTGCACTTAATAACATTTATAACTCAAGCCGTTTCTATATAATCATTATGAACACACGGAATTATCTACAGCATATATCATGCATTATACATACATAGTAAATAATAGAAAATGCAATATCTACTTAGATGAGAAATTATATATTAATATCTTACAATTGCTTATAAATATATATTCGTCATAGAATGTGAACCATATTCGTCATAGAATGTGAACCATATTCGTCATAGAATGTTAACCATATTCTTCAGCAAATTCATAACCATAATACAATCTCGTACAATTATCTATATATTATAGAACAACTACTCACTCCAAACGATCACTCATAAGCAAGAAATTTCACTATTATAATAAAAACTAAAGAAAATTCGTTCATATTGACAGCTTTACCTACTACAATTTGTATGGATTAAATAACTGACCTGTCATAATGAACCAATCACAAGCAAACTTTATAAATAGCTTTCGGTTGTGATCGACAACATGAAACACATTACGGTCACTGACAGACGGTAGCTACTTGTTTTACTATTATGCTTAGAGTCTGACACCGTCAGACCTTCGTCAGTTTATAGAATTAATAAAAGCTGAGAGTTTGTGAGCGGATGCCCCCAACACAGGTGGGAACTATCACCGATTATGAAGTTTGGGTCATAGTGGCTTTGGCAGATAATATTCGGCTTGTAAAGTTGATGTATTTACATGAATATTTCGTTAGGTTTAGTATAAAGGTTTGAATCGACGGTCCTGCCAGACACTTTGAAATACTGCCGTAGCAGCTAACACTCAGTAGGTGCGAGGTTAACGTATAAAGCTATTATGTATTTCTAGGTAGGTTTAGTTTTAAAAATAAAGTACTTCCCTGGCCAGACCTGCATAGTGACTTTCCTCTGCCAAACGCTTTTGACCTTGATAAAATGTAATGAAATTTCTTCATGGTTTATAAGGTGTATTTTATGTAATAATATGTTACTGGGGAAGTATCGAAACATATTTCCTTATAAGCCACTTTTTCAATAGTTCCTACGTCCGTTATAAAATGACGAAGGTCCGGCGATCGCAGGCACTTAGTCCATATATATACATACATTGATAATAAGATTTTATATTATTTTACTGGAAATAAAGAATCCTAACTAATATAGTTTGTTCAAGATAAGTGAAGAAAGTAAAAATCTTTGGTGGAGATTTGTAGGTGACAAGGAAATGTAGCTAGATAATAAATAAAACAGGAATAGAGCTTTCTGGAAATGCATAACAATACTTAAAATGAAGATAGGAAATATATTATTATGAGGATTTTGAATAATAAATGATAGTTTACACATACAAGTGTATTTCATATTACCAGTACATAAACCCTACGAAATCTCTTCTACTTTTTCGGCACGTTAGTGTACGATCGACGAAGACATAGACATATTATAGTTTAGCACATTGCCTGAGTTTTACTTATTCAATCGAAAGTAAATCTTATTGCAAATAGAAATACACAGTGTTCTATTTTAAGGGGATCAAACGAAGTGGGCTTTTCATTTTGATTGTACACTTCCAAATATAGTTCAAGTGACTTATTTTCCAAAACTAGGTCTGATTTTGTTCGATCTTTATTCATTTTGAACGAAACTAGTTTTTTGTTCTTAAAGAACATAGTACTTTGGGTACTATCCCGTTAAAAGTGTATTTGGTTTTCATAATAGTTTCAAAAGTTTAGGAGGTAAACTCAAAATATTTAGCGAGGTCTGTTCACAATTTAAAACTTCCCCCCACTTCGTCCACCCTTAGAATAGAACATTCAATAGATGCGGTAAACCAAGTTGTCTAGTACGACTATACCTGCGCCGCTCAAGATGTTTTTTCTCATTTACTCCTTGCGTGCTTTCCTCTTCCTTTGGCCGTCGCCAGCGCCCTCTGAGTCGCCGACTGGAACCGTCTGAAACAATCGTTATTATTTATTGGTGATTCATACAAAAAAATATAATTTTGAATTAAGAATTTTGTCTCAGCTAGACATTCCTACAAATAAATGGCCCAGTTATTGTAAAAAAGCCCTATAAGTACCTATAGATAGTAGTACCTATGTCTCATTTAAAGAGCTTTATATATATATAAAGAGCTATGCTCGGAGTTTCGGGGTAAACGTGTTTTTGAGTGGAAACTGCGACTCGGTAAACGTAGCGTAGGATGCCCTACGGCCAGATGCGATGATGAAGCGAAGCGAAGGACTGCAGGCAGATGCTGGAGGCGGCAAGCTGAAGACAGGGCGCTATGGCGCTCATTAGGGGAGGCCTATGTCCAGCTGTGGACTACTATGGGCTGATGATGATGTCTCTATTACCTCGGGAGTATCATCCTGCGCAGGCGTAGCTGGTCCCTCGAGATCGGCCTTGGTTGGCTTGGCAGTGGTCGTTTCCTCATCGCTGCGGCTCTCCTCTTCAGCATCAGATTCATGGGGATCGTCAGCTTCTAGTGTCTCGGATTTCTTAGCATCGCCAACCGGGTCCTGATGGAAATATGTTCTATTAGTATGAGGATTCAAAACTCAATACCATTTATTTCCATAGGCTTACAAAATAAGCACTTAGACAAGGACACGGAGTGGGCAAAAATTGCAAGGTGTTTAAGTGGCTTATTCAACTTAGTTTTATTAGCTTCTGCCCGCGGCATCGCACGTGCTTTTCCAGGAAAATAAGTAGCTATGTGTGCTATATTCGTCCTAGTTCGTCTAGACATTAAGGAAAATTAGCATGTATTTGTTTTTTTCTTATCTTCATACAAGATTTATCTTAGTAAGAGCGAGGATTCGAGAACTTACTCTACATCAAGATCATGTCTGTATAAATTGATACATAGAAGTTTAAATGTATGTTTTTTTGGTATGTTTAATTTGTAAATAAATACCTTTTTTTGAGTTTGTTTTTATTGAAAGAGAACTCACAGATGTAGGTCCGCAGCAGAGATAGGCGCCGATGCCGACCACGATGAAAGTCCCGAAGATAACGACCGCGTACACCCACGGGTTGTCGCCCGCGAACTGGACCGCGCGCTCGAAGAACGACTCCTGGAATCAGCTGCTACTTAGCACTACGGACTAGCTTCTACTAAAACTTTTCAAACTATTAATATTGTTATTCCGAGATCATGGCGCTTGAAACTGTGCCGAAATATTGGAAAACGAAAATCAAATCATGGTAAATATCCCGTTTAAAATGACTTTAGCTTCTACTAGAGATCTACTGGGTTTGAGGAATCAGATCCGCAAGGCTACCACGCTATTTAACACATAACGTAACGCGCGTTATCAGCGTTATTACGCTAATTTTACCGCGTGTGAGTATTTTAGCGTGAATAACGCGTGAAAAGGCGATATATTCACGTTAAAATGCGCCTTTACATGCGGATTTTGCTCTAACTAATTGAGACAAACAGAAAACCAACAGAGTAGAGGTACAAATCTAGCCGTGTTTTGAGCTTTAGAACATGAGTAAACTTCTCTCGCGCCTTTGACGAGTAACACGATGTATCCTACGATGGGGATGGCGCAGTAGATGGCGACACTTCCTAAAGATCTAATTGAGTAAATACCAAAACCCTACATGTACAAATCTAGCCATGTGTTAGCTTTAGAACCGTACTTATAAAGGAGTAAACCTCTCTCGCGCGCCTGACGAGTAACACGATGTATCCTACGATGGGGATAGCGCAGTAGATAGCGTACAGCGCCCAGTAGCCGGGCCGGTAGTTAGTGGCGCGCAGGACCGCGCCCCACCACGTTTTCTTTTCAAGTAAGAAATTTTAAATTTCTAATAATTAATTTTATGGTAATGTAGTTTTTGTTTTTGTAACTTTTTGTTTACTGTTTGTGCTCTACCAACACTAAGTAGACTCATATCTTTTTCCCCATCCCTAGGTTGCCTGAGAGAAATGCTGTCAGCGATAAGGCTGCCTATTATACTACTCTTTATGTTTAAAATTTTGATATAAAGTTTTATTTTGTTACGTTTTGCAATAAAGCGTACATTCATTCATTCTTTGTAAATGTAGGCAATATAGGATTACTAGAGCACTATGTCGATTGGTTGGTTCGTGTGGTTTTCGTAATTTTGCAGAGAATGCGATAAATCGCATCACACATGATTTCATCATCAGTCTATGCTGGTCTTATGATGGACTGCTTTCAGCCAACAAGGCTTCCACGCTATTTAACACATAACGTAACTCGCGTTATCAGCGTTATTACGATTATTTTAGCGTAAATAACGCGTGTTAAGGCGCATTCTACCGTGAATAACAAGTGAAAATGCGCCTTAACACGCGTTATTGGCGTAATAACGCTGATAACGCGAATTACGTTGTGTTAAATAGCGTGGTAGCCTTGCAGTAGTATTTCGACAGATAAATAATAAATAAATAAATAATGCTGGACATTTCACACAGCATTATCTAGCCCCATGGTAAGCAGAGCTTGTGTTATGGTACTAGATAGTACTAGATGACAGATATTGAAGTAAAGAGCTTCAACTCTACGACGACCGATGTGGCGCGGTGGGCGAAGGTACGCCTGCGACGCAGGAGGTTGCGGGTTCGATTCTCGCCTCGGAACAATTGTGTGTACGATATGCAGATATTTGTTCCGGGTGTTTTGGTCGTTATATATAATTATGTACATATCTACAGTAAAAAATATGTATCTATGTAATATATTGTAATAAGTATATCAATCATCTAGTGCCCATAACACAAGCTCTGCTTACAAGCTAAGCAGAGCTGCGGGCTAGATGATGCTGTGTGAATCGTCCAGCATTATTTATTGAAGTAGAGGTTCAACTCTACTTACAGAGTCTCTGGAAAGCTTAGCTCGCTTGAGCCTGAAGGTTTGCGCGGCGAACAGCTCGGCGACCAGCTCATCGTCCGTCACCAGAACGTTGTCGAACAGAAGCTGCGGAGACATGGACCACAGCTCGAAGCCTATTGCGTGCTGGAACAGAGAAACTTACCTTAATGGCCAGACACATACATAATGTTTGTAATGTAGGTATTGTATATTCATGTTATGTTCATATTTATTCTAGATTATCCTTGGTACACCCTCTGCCTTTCTTAAATTCACATAATTCTTTCCATCCAAAGGTTGCCTGGAAGAGATCGCTTCTAAGCGATAAGGCCACCCATTGTACTTGTATCATGTGATGTCTTTTATAATAATCTGTAACTGGTGTACAATAAAGTATTTTTGTATTGTAGTGTCACATATTTTGTATTTTATTCTGTCTTGTTTGTTTTATTTTTGAGTGTGCAATAAAAGAATTATCTATCTATCTATGTAGTGTAAGTATTTGTTTTTTATTTATTAAAGTGACAGCGTCTGTACTGTACTATCTTTTATTTTTTTTCTCATATTTTTTCAATATCATAGATGAAGACTAAATCGTGGGCATTTCTCTAAAACACACAACACAAAGTGCATTTCCATACCTCACAGAACTTTTGGAAGGGCTGTGACGTCTAGAGCATCATTTGTGAGCAAAGTAAACATGAGTATTACTTACAATGGGGGTCATCTTGAAGGGTTGTTCGTCCTTGAAGTAGTCTGGGTTGGGGATGCGGCGCGGGCTCCACTTGCCTTTGTAGTTCGGGTTGGTGATGAGAGGCGCGCGCCATATGCCCTGAAAATTATTCATTAGAAAATATATTTTGAGTTGGATAAACGTTATGGCAGGCTTCTTTATACAATATTACAATTCAAGAGTTGCTTCTCGGATTCTAAAATGGGCACTACGTACTGCTACTAGTGGTTTCCTTTTCACTTCTTCCACTAGTTTACAAAAATTGAAGTGAACAGAAAATCAAAAACACCTTATTTCTTTTTTGATAATAATTTAGATAGTTAACATAAATGTGAGGACAAACAAATAAGGGAGGAAATTAGTGAGCTACCTTGTATTCGGGGTTGGGTACCAGGGGCGGAGACCAAAGCCCGCAGCCCGGGGCCTGGCTGCAGAGAGGGTTGTCGATAAGCGGCGCCTCCCATTCACCGTCCATCTCATCGTCCCAGTCGGCTGGCTTCTTGGCCTCAGGGTCTGAAATAATCATGACTCAATTATATTATTTATTCCACAACAGACATCAGAGCCCCGAGTTTGGTTGACGCTAGTACCGAGACCTGATCGTTCTCTACCATCGTACATAACTATTTAGCAAAAGAAACCCTAAAACATAAAAAAAGAACAAAATATAATAGCAAAAAGCAATCCTGATGCGGTCACCATACAGGTACATTGGACCCCTTTATTCAATTTATGTTATTTGTTGTTACTATATAAGGAGCGTTTACTGTATCATAAATAAAGTATTAGTTACCAGGAATATGCTCAGGTTCGTCGTCGAGCCAGCCCGTGGGTTTGACCGCGTTGGGGTCGATGATTTGAGCTGGAGCTTCCTCGTCCCAGTCTTCAGGCTTGCTGGCTTCAGGGTCCACAATCTACAAAAATAAATAAATAATGCTGGAAAATCTACACAGCTTCATCTAGCTAGAACAAAGCAAATTGTCTGGGAGTCAGTCACAGATTATCATGATCAAGTAAAACTTCGTAATATAGATTAGGGATGAATATTACTTATACTCGTGACCGTCAGCTGCGACTCCGTGGCTGGGTTGGGCAGTGGCAGCGATGACGACATTATTCCTATGGAATAAGCTTCAAATCAAAATACTGGAATATGCGAATTTTAATTTCTGATTTGAACCTTATTTCATAATATTGACCTGTTCCTGGTTCCTGGACCAAAAGCAGAGCTTGTGTTCTGGGTAGTATAGATGACTATTATTAATTTAATTAAAACGGTAAATAATACCAATAGCATTAATTAAAGCAAAATAAAATTAGATCATTGATATACAAATTCGATATACTTAATACAATACATAACAAATACAAAGATATTTTTTAATTCAATTCATTCTTTATTTCCAGAAAAAAAACATCCAGATCAATTATATTTACAGATTGTATAAACATTTGTCCCAAGGCGGGAATCGAACCCGCGTTTCCTGCGACGCAGGCGGACCTTCACCCGCAGCGCCACATCGGTTGTCAATAACCCTAACGCGTTTCAACAAATCAATATTATATATACAGTCGTGGTCAACTAATTAGGGACAATCTTAGTTAAGCCAAATTGTGTTTTTTTTTAACAAGTCTTAAAAATAATCTATATCTTTTACATGTAAGTATAATTAGTCATTGATGTGCCCGATTATACAAACAATAATAACTTCTTAAACATTAAAGAGTTTTATATTTATATGTACATAAACGGTTATTGCTCTTCACTATCTTGAAAGTCCCTAATTAGTTGACCATGTCTGTATATAACATTAACTTGCTGAATGCATTAGCATTTACTGAAATACCAATTACCAGAGAAAATGACTTACATTCCTGGCAGACTTCCTCCTAAAGTATAGAGATGGCTGCTTGTCTTTGTAAATCTCGCTAACTTACCTAGCATCGCAAAGATCATCATCACCATCAACCCATAGTAGTCCAATGCAAACATAGGCCCCTAATGAGCGACATAGCGCCCTGTCTTCAGCTTTTGGCAAAGACGGTTAAGTTAAATATAGTGGGTTATCTTCACACACAGACCGAAGACAGACAGATCCCCTGGTGCTGTCCACGATCCTATCCATCCATGGTTGTAGAGATCGCTCTTGAGCGATAAGACCGCCAATTGTAATTATTTTTTTAAGTTTTAACTGTACATAGTTGTCTATTTAAAGTGCAATAAAGAATTTTCACCTTTTCCCTCTCATCCCAGTCCTCCGGCTTCGTATCTTTAGGGTCGTCGACCTCTGCGGGCGGGTTCACAGCGGGCGTGAAGTCTTCAAGCAGAGAACCAGAGTTCACTTCCTTGCCATCTATGTTGATGAGGAACGTGTTGTCCGGACGGACGATCAGGGTGTAGAGGTGGGGCTGCTTGTCTTTGTAGATCTCTTCGAGGCGTTGGCTGTGGAGAGGTTATGTGGTTATTAACAGGTTATTATTATATAGGACCCTGAGGTCAGTGGCGTAACTATACCGTTCGAGGTCCGGAAATTCATCGGATCCTCGCTTTTTACTTGTGTATGCAACTAAGATTAAGGTTACCGACGTTTTATTAAATAAGAAACTTACGTAGGCTTCTTGCTGTGTTTCTCCTCAATAGTACCATTCTTGGGATTCTTATGTCTGAAGATGAAATGCAGCTTGTTATCGTTCCCACACTTGTCCGGTCCGAACATGATTGTGTAAGGCGTTTGGTCGTGGAACTGGCGTAGGTCTGCCTTCGTGTTCGTGCCTTTGGATAGCAGCTTGATGTACGCTCCGCCGCAGTTTTGACCTTCCTGTAATGGAGATTAAGTAAGAAATTGAATGTGTGTGACTTTCTGAAAGTGATATGTTTGACGTAACAACTACACGCTGCTTAGTATCCGTTCAAAATTTGAATAAGTTTTATGGTTTTCTTTATTACATAATTTTTGTATCATCTTCCAAACCAGCTTCCCTTGCACATACAAGCGCCATTATGGTTATTTTTTTTTTATTAACCATTATGAACATGTTGGGCCCAATCGATTAGAGGTGGGAGTTATTGCATATTTTCGCCAACAGTTATTAGTTGGGTATTTTATTCCAATAACGCTAGCACCAACCGGTGCCCAATAACTGACTATCTCGTTTACTCGCATAAGAATCCTGGTGTTAGACAGGGATGACAAGAGGTATTGGGTAATTTGAGTAACTGACTATCCCGTTTACTCGCATTAGAATCATGGTGTTAGACAGGGACGACGAGAGGTATTAGATATTTCTAACCAAATCAGTTGGGTGGATGGTAGCTAGCGTGCCTAGAATAGGTGATAGTTATTGCAGGCTGGATTAGATATGATAAGTTATGGTCGGGTGACGAGTGACTGACGGGTGGGTATGGTTGTTTGAGCGGTGAGCGCGATGCTCGCGCTTCGTACAGTACGCGGATCTTTCAATAACGCTGGATATTTTTGAAGCAAGCCAACTGTTATTCAGTTGGATATTGTATACCGGACTCACCTCTACAATCGATGGGCTTCCTGTGTATCAACCTGAGCCTAAAAGAGTCTAAGGTACCTTACTAACTTAGTACACTTATCGATTTTAAATCTAGGTCATACAACGTCACCAGCCCTTTCGTGCGTATAAGGTATTTCAATCGATACTAACTGTATTGAAATCCCTAATACGTTTTTAATAGTTTTGTTAAAAAAGGGTTGCCTGGCAGAGATCGCTCATAGCGATAACGCCGCCCATTGTACAACCTATTCTGTGTTATTTTTTTGTGTGCGATAAAGAGTAATTTTATTGTATTGTTGATTTCACTGTACCTTATTTTATCATGTAGGTTTGTTCTGAATCTAGATTATTCAAATTCAACCCAACTATGTGGACAGTTGATGATAGTGATAATCACATTTCTTAATGCTGAATGATGTGGCAAATCAACAAGTAATAAAGAATTGACGTAAACAAGTCGGTTTGCGGTTTTATTTGTGCATTTCCAGACATTAATATCTGGCCCAATGCCAAGGTGTAAAAGTATTTTTAGAATTGACTTATAAAGAGGTATCTAGAGATGAAAAACTCAAAATTTAAACTGACATCATTATAGATAGGTACTTAACCAAATATTTGTAATCTTAAAGAAGGCCAAGGAGATCTAAGACAGCAATATTGCCTAAATCTTTACTAATCTTTCTTTTGTCTGAACAAAGGCAGACAAAGAATTGTCATAAAGGTAAATTTTAATACCTATTAAGAGAATTAACAAACAAAGAAACCAAGTAACATATTATTCAGCACATAAGCTGATTGTCTTCAAATTCTTATTAGCAAGTTATGTCCTAGTGACTTAAGTCTCTAGACACTGAAATTGGATTACCCCTCTAGAATGGAATAGAATCCAATATTGAAATGGTGCAAGACATGACGCAATTTTACACGCCTGAAATTTATATACATAGAGATAAGCCAATTAGCCATGCTGAAAGTTATTGTTTCAGTAAAATTATTTAATGATAAGGTAGGCTGTTATAGGAACTTTTGTTATGGGTATATCAGTAATACTTCTTTTTGTTAGTGAAATACTCATAAGTGTTTAATCATAATGTTAACTTACGTAACATTAGTTCCCTGCTAACCGTGCCACAAGTTGGGGTTTCCGTCAAACCACCACACTCGGCATGCTAACTATAAAACCAAGGTTTTGATCAGCATGAATATGACTTGGGTAAATTATTCATAGCATACCACAATGTTATAGGCAAACTATGCCAGACTAGTAAGAATAGATGCTTGCATGTTAGCATGATCTCTTACCTGGTAGCTGGAATATTATCCGCGACTAGGATGCAAGTGATATTTTTAGCATGAATACTTATGTAATGACATAAAAACATCAGCACAAATTCCTGATCATGCATCCTCCAAAAGAAGGGGGGTTTTGTATTATCACTCTTGGCAGGCAGTTTGCTAATTGCAGTAGAGGTGTAGAATAAACAGGAAACTGTTGCCCTGCATCTGCGAGGTTCCTTTAGTGTTAATATGAGGTAACAACTCTATCTGATGCTCTTACAAACCAATGAGATGTCAATGCAGATTACAAACATTTCACTTAGTACTAGGTGTATTAATAGCAATTAAGGATTTAATATACCCTAGATTGCTTGCTATAAATGGACAACCTCCACTGCTGGTCTGTCCCACTCTAAAAACACTCTGTTCCAGCCACATGGGTAGTAATCTATTCTTTTTTTGGAAATGGTTGAGTGTTTGGCCACCGCCTCACTCAAGTAAGTGAAGATGTGGCTTTGGATAGAGCACGCTTCACCAGGTTGGCTTACTATAGATTATCATGATTGTGCTTCATCAGTAAAATATGCAGAAAGCTCATTATTTTGGTTTGAGTTCTTACCTGCATAGTGACTTCATACTGCACAACAAGGGGCTTGTCTTTGAACTCAAATGGCTTGTCCAGGAGAGCAGAGATGGCAGCGTGCTTTGCTTCAGTGGTCAAAACTAGTCCCAGGTCATTTTTGAAGATCTTCCTTGAAGGAGTTTGGAGCTGAAATCAGAAATAACATTATCTAATGGGCCCTAAGGATGCAGGGTTATTAAATTGTTTTTTAATAAGAGCATAATGCGTTTAGGGATCATGTTCATTACAGCGCATGTATGGTTTGATTGTATGCCCGAAAAGCTAATCACTTTCGATACAGTTAAGCAGGTTTTTTTTATGGACCTTACCTCCCATGCCCCATCATATTTCGCAATATCCTCGTCCACACCTTGCTTTTTAGTTTCAGACTTCACCCATTTCTTGCCGAATTCTTTTGAGTCATCAAAATGTTCTGCAAAATGTACCCTTGTTGGGATCTCAGGGCTTGTATACTCTTCTATTTCTTCTTCAACTTCAACTTCCACCTGATCAAATAAGGAATAGTGAGGCAGGTAAATAGTTATTAATTTTGTACCAACATGTAGACAATGTTGTAGATAAAGATAGTGAAATGTAGGTCATATTGAAGATAGCAGTATTGACTGAAAATTTTAGAGCAACTAACCTTAACCTCATCATCAGCTTCGCACAAAACAGAGCCCACGAACACCACTAAACACCAAATAAGAACTTTACTCCTGAAAGGAGCCATCTGGAAGAAATACATGTGTGAGTGAAACGACCGACAGGCGTTTACAAGCAATGTAATAACCTCAGTGACACGCTCCGCCGCTACTTTATGTTAATTTAATTAGATGGAGAGGTGGCCGGTAACTCATGCGATGGGTGGAAAGTTCGGGAGCGGCGGGCGATGAAGCTGCGGTCACCGGATGACGGATATCCTCAATTAGAATAGAGCCATAGGATTGAGAAATAAATTTGAGGCCGAAGGGTGAAATTTACGCACCTTGTTCAGGAATATACACACTATTTATTTCTTATCCGTCGTGCGTGTACTACTACACGGGAAAATATGAAGAATTTCAGTCAGGCATCAACCTCAAAGAATGATTTTGATTTTCCTGAAAATTTTCAACCAATCAAAAACAAACAGTTGTCAAGCAAGAGGGAAGCAAAGCAATCAAATTTTACAAAAACTCGCGTTCATAGTTGTCAATTTTAGTCTATGACCAGCCAAATATCCAGCATGCCAACCAAATTGTATTGTGTGCAAAAGCCTTAATAATGGTGTTTTACTTGGAGATTCTGTTCGTCCAAGGTTTTTGATAATTCAAAGCATAGATTTAGTTCCAGATGGAGGCCTACGGAATCACAAGTCAACAACAGCAATGGCGGACTTGTCATAAGTGAGAGATGCCAACTGATGAAAAAAAAATGCCGATAATTTTCATAAAAGTTTCTAGAAATCACAGATCACAAATCAAATAGGTAGCTATTATTTTAAAAAAAAGTAGCGTAATCACAAAAATGTTATAGTTTTTATAAGAGCTACCTAATACGTAACATACCAACCTATGATTATAATTATTTTCCTTCCGAACAACTGGCTGGTTTTTCTACTCGAAAGAAACCATCTATACGATCCTGTAATCAGAACCCCTAAATCGCGATGGCATCTGGTAGCACACTCAAAAGAGGAGTTCTCAGAGGGCACGGGGAACAACATTTAGTTTGCATTTAAAATCACTGGTCTCCTCTATACACCCCCAATATTATTTTTATGCAATATGGCTCCGCGTAGGGGCCAGGAGGGGGTCTGGGGGAGTAAATGTCAAAAAGTTTGAATTTTTCTTAGGTCACCTCAACCCCCCTATACGATTCCGTAAAAAAAACCATTATGTCAATCAGTAAGTCAAGTCAGTCCGTGTTAATTTAGCTTTATATAATAAAATATTTAAGAAATATCTATTTAAATTCTTATTTATGTTAGGTAGGCTACCTACCTCATTCAAATTTTAAGCATTATATGTATATAATATACAAAGATTCAAACATTTTTAATAAACTCCCACATTATTCGGAAATTTAGAAGTTTACGTGCTGGTAACACCGGCAAGATTTGTGTTTTTGTTGTCATTTTTCTGTTGATAGTTATTTGTGTTCAATCGAAGAAATAAGTGGATGTAATTCGAAATTTACGTGTGAAATGTGATTCTGTGTTTATTATTTACTAAATTAGTGTGATTTCGGCAACATCTGACCACATAAGAAGACATTTTTCATTTTTCGATCTATGTCACTCTGTTCGTGTCTAAAGAGGTAATGGCGGACGAGTAGTCTATAAACCGACAATGTCAAAATCTGTACCACAGTGAGTACTTCATTCTTAGGTTGACTGATACTCCATCTAGAAGTAATCTATGATTCAAAGCAGGATTTCTTTGTATTATGGTCTGGCCATGAATGAAAAAAACACAGACTGACTTGACTTACTGATTGACATAATTGTTTTCCTTGATGGACGTATGTTTTTTTTACGGAATCGTATAGAGGGGGTTGAGGTGACCTAAGAAAAATTCCAACTTTTTGACATTTACTCCCCCAGAACACCCCCCCTGGCCCCTACGCGGAGCCATATTGCATAAATATAGTTGTGGGGGTGTATAGAGGAGACCAGTGATTTTAAATGCAAACTAAATGTTGCTCCCCCCTGCCCTCTGAAAACTCCTCTTTTGAGTGTGCTACCAGATGCCGTCGCGATTTAGGGGTTCTGATTACAGGATCGTATAGATGGTTTCTTTCGAGTAGAAAAACCAGCCAGTCGTTCGGAAGGAAAATAATTATAATCATAGGTTGGTATGTTATGTAGTTGGTAGCTCTTATAAAAACTATAACATTTATGAAATTAAAGCATTACGCTACTTTTTTTTAAAATAATAGCTTCCTATTTGATTTGTGATCTGTGATTTGTAGAAACTTTTATGAAAATTATCGGCATTTTTTTTCATCAGTTGGCATCTCTCACTTATGACAAGTCCGCCATTGCTGTTGTTGACTTGTGATTCCGTAGGACTCCATCTGGAATGGAATTACTAAATCTATGGGTCTGGCGTTTTACTCTTACAAAATTTTTGGTGCTTTTTGGCAATAAAATATTAACCTTCTAGTGCATTCCGTTGGCTACCAATTTTAGTATTTGACCAGCCAGATATCCTGCATGCCATGCCAACCAAATTAAGCCATAACTGACCGTTTTTGACTTTGATGGGAGATTGGTGATTTCATTCTTCTTCCCTAGGAAGAAGTTGAAGTTGAAGGTTTTTGCCAATACACACTACACAGCTGTTTCCTTGTCAGTGGTCCGGCGTTTCGTTTTTGCTCCATTCTTCATAATTGTTTGTTTGACGTTTAGGCATTACCTACATAAATAAATAATTCCATTGCTTTCCGTTGGTTAACACAACATTTTTTGAGTTTCCGCCGAATAGAACGAATTATTTACACATTTTACACAGCATGTAAGCAGGCACGCGCGCACGTATGCTGTCTTGTTTGCAGTATTCTGTTGGGACGTGGTCGTCGTTTCTTGCATTCATTTTTTCTCATAAATTAAAGTGCTTTTTATTCCTGCACTATTTAGTTGTAATAAAAGTAAGTAATTATACCAATAAATTACCTGCCTCTATGATAATGATAACTTGTGTACAAAGGTGTGTAAATAATATATACTTTCGTAGGTAGGTACTTACATGCTTTTTAACAATGGGCTACCTTATGTGCCCTTGCCTTCATGAGCTCATTATTATTTTTCATTGTTATTGTTAGTTACTTATGAAATGAATTTCATAACTCATAATATTATTTATCATAAATTCTTATGCTGGTACTAGGTACATGGATCCTGATTCGTTTAGTTCGATTTTTATCACTTTATTCTGAGCTTTTGCTATGCAGAGAAAGTGAGTACCTATACTTTTATTAAAAATATTTTATTTATAGTCCAATAAAAAGTGTACTTGTCTCTTGTTATAATTCATCAACCTGCTGCCTACTAAAATTTATTTTGGGTATACTATAAATTAAATAAATGTTTTCCACAGCTTTCATCCTATTCGAAACATGAGGCGGTGCTTGTCCCGTCTACTTCGACTCCGGAACCTTCTGGTCCTCACAATAATAGTGATCCTTATGCATTTGTTGAAATCACTAAGCCAAATGGAACTGAAGGAGGCTGATAACAAGTTGGAACATGACTCTGATGTGTTGCCGCAGCCACAGGAAGTTTATGATAAGTTGGAGCATTTCAAATATTTTGTGCCATCTAGTTTAATACAAGTAAGTGAATTATAACATAGTGTAGGACGCCCTCCAACCAGGGGGGATGACGACCTGCGAAAGACTGCAGGTAGATGCTGGATGCGGCTAGCTGAAGACAGAGCGCTAGGCGCACATTGGGGGAGGCCTATGTCCAGCAGTGGACTGCTATAAGCTGATGATGATAATGAGATGATGAAGTGAATTCTATTTTTTTGATTATAGGTAAGTGATTGGGTTTCTTTGGCGGACTCAGTGAAAGAATCAATTTCGCCAACGCAGCTGGTAGATATTGTAAGAGACTAACGCCTCCCTTTAGTCGTACAGTGACCACGATTCAACCTCTACTCAAACTCCGAACGCATTTTGGTATGCTTGATCTATGCTTAATTTTCTATTTTTCTTTTCAGATGGAAGACTGGCACAATTACACACAAATTAGTTTGGAGAAAAAACGTGTTGGTGAGTACACTGCTGTCTTAAAACTATTTAAACAAATTGTTGCATTTTTTCTTAAATATTTTTTTTTGGTGTGGAACTGAGGGACAGAATAAGACCCAGCAGCAGTTCTCTATTAAAACACCCACTGCAAAAAGAAGCCTATACCTGGGTAAAGGCATTCCTTGTGATATCTGGCTATGATGATACAAATACAATACAAATACTGGCTACAATGAATTCTAGCTAAAACTGTTAATCCATACATGACACTCCGAAACGCGGTGGGCGAAGGTCCGCCTACGATGCAGGAGGTTGCGGGTTCGATTCCCGCCTCGGGACAAATGTTTAAATGATCTCAAGAAATTTCCAGATGTTCTGGTCGTTCTCTATGTATAATAAAATGAACTATGTAATGTATATTATTATGTATATCAGTCATCTAGTATCTAGCCACAACACAAGCTTTCAATTCAATTATTACAGGCAACATTTCTAGTAGGTACAGCATCGAAAATACTTGAAAACTACGGCCCATATTTTAACACTGCAGCACATGATACAAAGATCATAATAATAATGGTAAACAATAAGTAATAGTATGAACAATTTAATAAGTAGAGATTTAAAATAGTGTGTGTGCTGCAGCCTGTCAAAAAGGTAATAGCTCGACAGCACAGGCTTTGTCTTAGCTTGGTGCTAGATGATGTGTGGATTGTCCAGCATTACTTATTTATACAGGTATCGGCGAGCAGGGCCTGCCCGCGTCCCTTCCCGCGAGCGAAGCGAAGCTCGAAGACCAGCTCTACTCTGTGAACGGGTTCAACGGCGCGCTCAGCGACCGGATCCCCCTCAACCGTTCCATCCCCGACATACGGCACCGCGGCTGCAGAAACAAGCGGTACTTGAGCTCGCTGCCCACTGTCTCCGTGGTGGTTCCCTTCCATAATGAACACTGGAGTACCTTGTTAAGGACGGCGTATTCTGTGATGTATCGTGCGCCGGCGCATCTTATTAGGGAGGTGCTGTTGGTTGACGATGCTAGTAATAAAGGTGAGCGTCTAAATGTATTACTACATACAATAAATAGTATAAAACAAAGTCGCTTCCCGCTGTCTGCCTATCCATATGTATGCTTAGATCTTTAAAACTACGCAACGGGTTTTGATGTGGTTTTTTTAATAGATAGAGTTATTCAAGAGGAAGGTTTATAAACCATTTTCCACGTAGATTCACACAGGCAAAGCCGCGGAACGCATCTGGTAATATTATAAATGCTAAAGTTTAGATCAATGGATGGATGTTTGTTACTTCCCGCCAAAACTGAACGGATGGGGATGAAATTTTGCATTAATGTAGCTATAAGCCTGAGATCAAACACAGACTACTTTAATTCCCATAATATGTCACAAAATCGCCCGTAACCGCCAAAGTTATATTACGTATTTGAAAAGCAGCCTAACTTTTGACGAGCATTTAACATAGTCACCATCATCGAACTGATGAGACTAAAAAGTCTCATCAGTCCGATCATTGGACTAGATTATCGGACTACTGATACTAGGCGGTTATATTAAGTTACTAGTGGGGCACATTAGACATTATATGTATAAAGATAAAACCAGCCAAGTGCGAGTCGGACTCGCGCACGACGGGTTACGTTTATATTCATTTATTCTCAAAAAGACAATTGATATAAAGTCACTTACATGAGAACAGGGTTCTTAGGTTAAGTATATATGTATATACATACGTTGTGGTCATTCAATAGCTGGCTCATTTAATGTGTTCACATAATAAGAAGTGACTTATCATTTATGATATGTTGGTAATTTGAGTTTGAACACATTAAATGAGCTTACACTTTTAATTTGGGAGGGTAAAGTATTGTAAAGCTGTGCGCCTTCACATAGTATTGTTTTTTTGCCATAGTTAGTCCCGAGTTTTCGGAAGAACGATAAAGCTGGCACGACGTGAACTAAGTTTGCTTATTTCTTAGTGTATGTTTATTAAAATTTGTGTGAATTTTTAATGTGGTTGCGTATAGCTATCAAGGTTCATGAGATACAGCCTAGACGGACAGACGGACAGCGTAGCCTGAGTAATAGGGTCCCGTTTCACCCTTTGCGTACGGAACCCAAATCCGAAAGCCTGAAAAGCTAGCTAACACATTTCCCTTTTCACAGAGTTCCTGAAGTCGAAACTAGACGCATTCCTCTCAGCCAAGATGCCTAAAGCCCGCGTGATCCGTCTGCCTCGCCGCTCTGGTCTCATCACGGCGCGGCTGGCGGGAGCCAGAGAGGCCAAGGGAGACGTGCTGCTGTTCCTGGACTCCCACACGGAGGCCAACGTCAACTTTCTGCCGCCTCTGCTAGGTCTGTGTGTACGTATGTTTTTAATATTAGGACCTCTTGTATGAATGTATCTTTCCCTTCATTCCACTGGTATACGTCGCGCTTGACGAATCTTACAGCTGCTAAGGTGTATATCTTCATCATCATCAGGCTATATTAGTCCTCCCCCAATGAGCGCCATAGCGCCCTGTCTTCAGCTTGACGCATCCAGCATCTACCTGCAGTCATTGGCAGGTCGTCATCCCACCTGGGAGTTGTATACGCTCTGTACCTATAAGATACGAAGATGTAAAAATATACATTATAGCTGTTGTGTGTTGTCTCCTGACGATTTCTATGGAAAGATGTAATGAGATGTATCGTGCTATAATGTACATCTTTATATTATAGCTGCGGTGTGTTTATGCCCAGTAATCACCTGTCACTCGGCTTCATAGAATCTTTAACAATATATTTAATTTATTAGATATTTTCTTTAAAAATAAATAAACTATTAAACGTTATATTTTTCAAAGTGTTAAATAACATTTATAGGACTCGGCAATAGTGTGGTAAGCGATTAGAATAAGAATTTCTACAATCAGGCTATTAGTTCCGGAGATTACCCTATGCAAATGAACTTGCGAATACGTCTTTATTAGCTTAGATATAAGGCATAGTGCTATTCTTTATCTAGTTTTAGCAGATTACAAAACTGGTTGTGTAGGTAGGCAACTAACTAAGTGATTGTAGTTTTAAGTTAAGACGTGCCTCACGATTTTACAACTAACGCTTTTGATAACAGCCTTATCGAAACGGGGGGCCTCGTAAAATACTATAATATATTGGGCAAATTGTTACAGTTTACAATTTGTAGCTTATGATTTTTTCCTACGATAAATATAATATTAAATTTGTAAATAAAGTTACAATCAAATAAAATAAAGAAATTAGAACTAGTATTTACAAATTGCAACAATTGAGTCAAGGTGAAATACGTCCCAAAACCCACGTTTTGACTTAACGGAAAATCAATTTTAAGGGAACAAAACACCTATTTTTCGAATATATTTTGATGATGATCAAAAGTTTAGGATATTAATTATTATTTTATGGGAGTCGAAACACGATTGACTAAACTCGATAGAAAAAAATGCCAAAGTTTCCTCTAAATCTTAATTTTTACAGAGATCTATACGGAAAAACCAGTTTTATGAATGAATGAATGAATGAATGAATTAACACTTTATTGCACTTAAAACTATAAAATAACACCTTATATCTAAATATAACACATAAAAAGTACAATAGGCGGCCTTATCGCTGACAGCGATTTCTCCCAGGCAACCTAGGCATGGAGAAAAAGATATAAGATAACGTAGAGTTGGTAGATTACAAACACAAACAGGTAAAGAAATATCAAAAACAAAAATAAAAAACAAACTACATACATTGCAAGCTACTTAAATTAGAATCTAACCTAACAGATAAACTACAAATAACAATAACTAAATACAATAAGAAGGTACCACAGAGATAAAATCTGATCACAGCTGGAGCTTCAAGAAACATCTGAAGAAACATCATCTGTTTTATTTGCTAAAAGCAAACTCACTTCACCTTAACTGCAGACCTACAGGTAGCTGAACTGAACCATATCAATACCAGTCGGCGCGCGTCCCCAAGACTCTGGCTGCATTTCCCTGCTGTATGAAATGACAATGTTGATGCGCTGCGACAGATACTCTGGGGAGCTAATGTATAGGCGATTTTACTACATACAATAAATAGTATAAAACAAACTAAACTCCGTCGAGACCTGCGTATTTGCGGCTCTTGAGATCTTCGGCCAATTTTTAAAGTATAATAATAATAATAAATAAATATAATAATAAATAATGCTGGACAATTCACACAGCATTACCTAGCCCCATGGTAAGCAGAGCTTGTGTTATGGGTACTAGATAACTGATATACATAATACAATACATTAAATAGATAGATTTTTTTTTTTATTATACATAGAAAACGACCAGAACACCCGGAACAATTATCTGCAGATCGTACACACAATTGTTCCGAGGCGGGAATCGAACCCGCGACCTCGTGCGTCGCAGGCGGACCTTCGCCCACCGCGCCACATCGGTCGTCAAGTATAGTTAAATAGAAAACACTTTATTATACCACTCAAAACAGGAAACAATAATAAAATAAATACTTGAACGACGATGAAGCGAACGCTTAATTGCACACCAAGATATCGATATTATATAGGGATAGACCCTTTCTTTATCTATTTCTTTCTTATTTCAGATCCGATCGCAAAGAACTACCGCACAGTGGTATGTCCGTTCATAGACGTGATAGCGTACGACACGTTCGAGTACCGCGCTCAGGACGAGGGCGCGAGAGGCGCCTTCGACTGGGAGTTGTTCTACAAGCGGCTGCCCGTCCTGCCCAAGGACCAGGCCAACATGCCCGAGCCTTTTGAGTGAGTATATCCATACGAATTATGAACTGGCGATATGACATCACGGTGGATTCTAGCCTCCTCGAATATAAAAAGGAATGAAAGGAAAGGGGATACTAACTCGCTTCCCCTCAGCGAAATATACAAAATCTTTATTTGAAACAAAAACTTATTGTATAGGTACAATGGGAGAAGATGTCAAATATCACAGAAACCGCTGTTTTCCCACGCTATGTGGCAAAAAGTTGTACTAACAAATTGTATATTAGTGGTGATTATTGCGGGCTGACTACCGCAAAAAAAGATTACAAAATGTTATGTAAATAAACCTCGCATTAGTACATATGTCATACATAAATTACAAATGAGGAAACGTTATAACGATTCCGGACGATTGCATCACCTCGCAGGTTTTGAACTAGGAATGTGCCTGACGATAGTGTGACGACAGATGTGGCGCCACATATCTATATTTCATGTATTCATTACTGTTTAAACAAGTTGCTCATCTTCTTATACAAATGTCGAAGGGTAACTACTACACTGTTTGACGTTGACCATCCACTATAGAATTTGACTTGTCGAAGTGTTTATTTCGTAAGCCTACTATAAATAAAATATTTTGAATTTGAAATTAGAATTAGTGCAATAAAGTATATTCTATCTTTATGTATTGCAGGAGTCCAGTGATGGCGGGCGGGCTGTTCGCGATCTCCCGCGCGTACTTCTGGGAGCTGGGCGGGTACGACGCGGGGCTGGACATCTGGGGCGGCGAGCAGTACGAACTCAGCTTTAAGGTAAACACATTTATAATATGGTTCAACGCATACCGGGCCCTTATGAGGCTGCCAAGACACTGCAGTGTCCACCATGTTTTCTGAGGCGGGAGTTCCCGACAGTGGCTTGTCCAACATTATTTATTTTCTTCATTGTGTGTTTTGTTTGCTGGGCATCGACATCGCAAGAAAGCCACGGTTTTGATACATACTTAGGCTGCGTCGCGTAAGCTCGGTGACAATTCTATGTCATGGTACTGAAATAGAAATACAAAAATACAAGTTCTTTTGTTTTCGCGAAATATGGCCAGCCCACTGCCACTTCAGCTTGCTTATTCTTTGAGCTATGTCGGCAATTTTGGTTCTCTATCGGATGATTTCGTGACAAAGTGTTTTTGATTTGGGTTTTTTATTTTCGGCGAATTTTTGTAATTCTTATAAGAATAACGTTTTTTAAACCATTATATTTTTTTATTTTATGAATTGATTTACATTCTAGATCTGGCAATGCGGCGGCCGGATGATAGACGCGCCGTGCTCCCGCATCGGACACATTTACCGCAAGTTCGCGCCCTTCCCCAACCCCAACCACGGGGACTTCGTGGGCAAGGTGAGTTTAACCAACCTTCGGTGAAGATACAAGCATAGTTCGAATCCCGCTGCGAGACATCCATACTTAATCACTACATAGTATAAAACAAAGTCGCTTCCCGCTGTCTATCTGTCCCTATGTATGCTTAGATCTTTAAAACTACGGAACGGATTTTGATGCGGTATTTTTTAATAGATAGAGCTACGAATAAATAATAAGTCAGGAAGTCTAATACAGAACAAATTCCACACAAAAAGTAGCTCTACTTCAAACCAAAACGACGTATGATTCAAACTACCAATCACTACACAGGTTACAAACAGACATGCTTGGTTAAAGGAATCTTTCTTCATAAAATGTAATGGTTGTTATTTGTTTGGTGACTGTTTTTTAGTGGGCTCAGAATATCTTCTTTATCAATTATTTTAGAAAAACACGTGTTGATATTACCTACTGACAGATTACTCGCTCGATTAAGTGAGTTTCCGTTATTGTATTGCAGTTTTGTGTAACATGGTATATCCTTTTAATGATTTATAAAAATCTTTTTCGTCAAAATAAATGGAGCTTACTCTGCTGGTTTTTACAGGCATCCCAGTCATACTCTTGTCTTTCTAGCTTAACTGCAGCTATCCACTTATTTTGTCGAATAGGATCGGCAGGGAAACTAAAAGAAAACAAAAAAAAACAAAATAAATGGTAGAAAAATATCAAAATTTTATTGATTTACATTTTAATATTTCATTATGAAGAAAAAAACCTTCTAAATGAGGTCAAAATTTTATTGACTTCATGTTGTATAATATTGACCATCTCGGTTTGATGACGTATTTGAATATCTTTGAATACAGTTTATAATCTTGCTACTACTTACTAGTGAAAAGTGATCCCTGGACATTTTAATTGTGTATGACTCCTGCACCACTTCAGAACACATGCTGGCATGATGATTCACAGCTATTCACAATGATAAAAACGAAAACGTACGCAAAGATTTGATGTTCGCTCGCTTGCAAGAACAGTGTGCGACTGATGACGCGCTGGACACGACTTTTAAGCCCCGCCCACTTGGACACGACTTTTGTTGGGTAATTTTTGTAACGCAGTTACATTTCCTGACTTATTATTTATTCGTAGAGATAGAGTGATTCAAGATCAAGGTTTATCAACCATTTGACACATACATTTCCACGTGGGAGAAGCTGCGGGGCGCAGCTAGTAATATTATAAACGCGAAAGTTTGTATCTTACTCTTTCATACAAAAACTAGTGAACGGATCGGCTGACATTTTGCACAGGCAGTTCCAGGCCTGGAATAAAACATAGGCTACTTTTTGTCCCATAAATCAGTTCCCATAGGATAGAATTAACCTTAATACATTTCCATAGAAACAACGCGTGCGAAGCCGCAGCCAGAAACTTCTGAAAGTACTTAATAATCTTAATATTATAATTTCAAAAGTAATTCTGTCTCGCTGTCTGTAACCTGTGACCTTTTCACGACGAAACGACTCAACGAATCTCAATCAATTTGGGAGGGAGACAGATATCCCGATGCAAATATAAAAAAAAATTGAATAATTTTCGTCTAAGTAATCTTCGCCGGACTGTTTTTTGTTCCAGATCCTAATGGGATCTTTAATATTCATATCTTTGAACCTCTTCCTTTTTTAAGAGCCTGAACATTTTTTTATACAGAAACAGATACTTTTTTCCTTTGGCTTAAGTGTCACTGCATCCATGATGGCATATTGTGATCGCTACTTTATTCGTTCAGCCCCTGCGCTAGGAACTGTAGGATTTTCTTCTGGGTGATGTCTCGTAGCTCGTCTGGGCGTTGCATAGCATATAGATACTCAATTTAATTGTAACATAACATCTTATTTTTTTATTTATTATTATGGTTCTCATTTACCATGATCTCGGGCCATAAAGTGAACTGGTCCTTTGGAAGGCTTGCGTGGGTCGAAGCCAACAGCACAGAGGCCCTTTGAGAAAGTTAATCTAAAGGCGATGGCTATTATTTATTTTTATTATTATTTGTTTCCAGAACTACCGGCGCGTAGCAGAAGTATGGATGGACGAGTACAAAGAGCACTTGTACCGGCGTCGCCCGCACTACCGAGACATAGACCCCGGGGACTTGAGTGAGCAGAGGGCGCTGCGGCAACGGCTGCGCTGCAAGAGCTTCCACTGGTTCATCACTCAGGTTAGAAGATTATTATCATCTAAAGCTAGCACGGTACTGGTACGTACACCAGTTTAAGGTCGCTCAGCGAGCTATGGAAAGAGCTTCGGAGTTTCTCTGTAGGATAAGATTCGTAACGAATACATCCGACAGAGAACCAAAGTTATCGACATAGCTCTGAGAATTAGCAAGCTGAAGCGGCAGTGGGCCGGCCATATCTCGCAAAGAACCGACGGCCGCGCTGGGGCAAACGTGTTATTGAGTGTAAACGTAGTGTAGAACGCCCTGCGACCAGGTGGGATGACGACAGACTGTAGGTAGATGCTGGATACGTCAAGCGGAGGACAGGGCGCTATGGCGCTCATTAGGAAAGGCGAGTAATAGGGAAACCTATTACCTGACATTCATACCGTATTCGGTATATGGCAATTAACCAAGTCAGACCTTAGGCATCATATATTATCCGATATTATAAGACATTTTATTTTAAGTTAAATATTTAATGTTAACAACTGACCATTGAATTTGGCTTCCATTTAGATCTTACTTCTTTTGTCGTTGAAGTCAACAACCAAAGCATGTTGTTACTTGTTTTGTTTTTGATGAGATGTATTTTCACCCAATCCATAGACAACACAAGTCAGTAGCAAGTTAACGTTTCCATAAAATAATGTTGTAAATGTTTGCTTCACAGATTGCGTTCGACCTCCCCTTCATGTACCCGCCGGTGGAGCCGAAACCGTTTGCACAAGGACGAGTACGTATTTGGAATCCATATAAATAATTATATAGGACGACCTCTGTGGCGCGGTGGGCGAAGGTCCGCTTGCGACGCAGGAGGTTGCGGGTTCAATTCCCGCCTCGGGACAGGTTGCGGGTTCAATTCCCGCCTCGGGACAAATGTTTGTACGATCTGCAGATACTTGTTCCGAGTGTTCTGGTCGTTTTCTATGTACAGTAAAAAGTATCTATGTATGTATTGTACTATGTGTATCAGTCGTCTAGTACCCATAACACAAGCTAAACATATCTCTGCAATCGTTACACTTAGGACTTTGAGTTTACCGGGGTAAATATGATAAAACTAACCCCCCCACAACCCCTAAAAATAATGTATAAGTTTTGTACTATTTTATCTGCAGTTTGATGAGTATAGTAGAGACCAGTTCGCAGAAATAAGCTAACTAAATAAATTACAAACAAATGTAATGTAATTCCAGATTCGGTCAATGAATGACCCAGATGTATGCATAGACGCGCACGGCGGGCAGGACAAGGACGCACTGACGATAACCAAATGTACGGCCTCGGGCGCAGAGAACAAGTTTATATTCTCCTGGCATAAAGATATCAAGTGAGTAAGGTGACCTTGTTAGCACAGTGGATAATGGTAGCGAGTTCGATTCTCGCCGCTTTACTAACTAAAAAACATTTGCCGATGGTGGACCAGCTGTGGACTAATTATAGACATGACGATGATACTTTTTATCCTATAGATACTCTATTATAGAAATACGTTTGATAGAGCAATAAATACATCTTTGTGAACTTGTGACAAAGATGTGTATCAGTAATAATCAGAAATATTTTTAACTAATTAATTTATAATGAAGGATAAACTATGAAAATTTACAATAGACGTGTAAAATGTTTTTTTATGTATCTTTTATGCTTCGAATATTAATTATTGCAACTACTTGAAATGTGATTTTAACGAGGGTTTTATTTGATGAAAATCTGCATTTTAAATTTAATGTTAATGTTTCAAATCATGAAAAAGCGGGACAGAGCTATACGAAGCTGTGCGTATCTCTTTCGCCTGCTGCGTTGTCGGTGGCATATGCGTGTACCCGTGCACTTCACATTCTCGCTGCCCGTCACCAGACAACTTGTTTTGCCGCTACTTATAATAAACTAGCTGCGCCCCGCGGCCCGCGTGGAAATCTATGTGTCAAACTTCCTTCTAAATTTGTTCCTTTTGAATCACTCTATTTATTAAAAAAACCGCATCAAAATCCGTTGCGTAGTTTTAAAGATCTAACATACATAGCGACAGACAGACAGCGGGAAGCGACTTTGTTTTATACTATGTAGTGAAGTGATGTTCTATGATGAACTTATCATCTCTCGACCTTCTTAAGCGCAGAGTTTCGTCCGAAGGGTGTCAAGTTTCGAAGGTTCACTGGCGGTTTCTGATCCAGGAGCAAAGAAAGTGGGACGGCATCAATAACAATGATGCATCGATAATTTGAGGGTTTTATCCTGCATATGTACTGGAAAATACATAGTTACTAGCTACGCCATTGAAAACAAACAAAAAAAAAAAGAATTATCGTAATTGGTCCAGCCGTTCACGCGTTATGCCGTGACTAGGGCGTGCAAAACCGGTTTTCGGTTTTGCTGAAAACCGGAAAACCGGACTAAATTTTAGATTTTTTGAAAACCGGTTTTGAGAGACAAAACCGGTGCCAGCTCCGGTTTTCCCGTTAATGAATTAAATCTTGATTTTAATCCACTTTTTTCGAATACACTCAAGAAATATGTAATTTTGAGTCATCAAATATATCCAAATGCAACATATGCCCCCCTACACTCCTCCTTCCGCGACCCCACACCCGCGACGCGATTCCTGCGTTCCGCCTGCCTGCTTTGTTGCCCAAATACACTTGCCGGGAGTGCACGTGCACAGCGATAACGTTAAGATGATAACTATGTTTTGTAAGGGGTGTTCCAGAATGTTTTTCGTTTTTTATTTGAGTATTATGCGCCAACCACAACTGGTGTGCAGTAGGTTCAATCGCTTGGTGGACTTTTTTAGTTTGTTAGCCATGAAATTATTAACGGGAATGCAGTGCGCATTTTGCGTGCAAGCGTTTTATAGAAACATCGATTCGTACACTCTGTTTGACGTCTCTACATGATACATTTAAATTTAACGACTACGAGAAATTGCCAAGTGCAAATTTAATCAAGCATTGAGTGAGCAAGTTTAAAGAGACTTAGAATACAATGCCGGATTAATCAATTGGGTGCTTAAAGACTTCGAGAAGGAATGAATGTCGACCGCGTACGCTAGTGTGTTATGAACAACCATGACAATCACTATAATTACGCGCAGCTTCGTTTAATTTGAATGAATCCGCGCTTCGTCGCATTATTCACAAAGATTAACATTTTAACCCATATAAAATTGTAAATGTTCAAGCAATTAGGCCGGTGAACCTCATTGAATGACTTAAATTCTGTAGGACAGTGAGAAATTGTTTTAGGAATTACAATATCGTCTGACTCTCCGACAAATCGATTATTACATAAATGGTCATGATATCAAACAAAACTCCACCCAGGGCTGCCAGTTATCCGATAGAACTGCATCAGAAATCACTAAAAGTTTCAATTGAAATGTGCCCTGTAGAGACGTCGAACAGTTGTGTAAGAAATGTAAGAATAGTGGTTTTTATTAAACGTGCGAGCGTTTAATAAAAACCAAAATATGCGCTGCACTCCCGCGATGTGTTCCATGACTATTAAACTGCAAAAGTCCAGCAAGCGATTGAAACCACTCCCCACCCCATGTTGTTTGCGGTGGCGCATAATACTCAAATAAAAAACGAAAAACATTATGAGACACCCTTTATGTTTAAAAAATATTATTCTTCATTCTTACTTGTTGTTGATTTGATCTCAGTTAATTAAAGTTTATTTTTAATTTCATGTTAACTAATCAATTAATGTGGTCTACTTAGTAGGCATAAATGGTTGATTAAAAACAGGTAAATCATAAAATTTGTTGTATTTGTAGGTTTTGTGGGTATCTAAGAATATCGTTTTCTTCTTCAAAATCTTCTATACAAAAAATAAAAAAAGTTTGCCAAAACCGGTGCTAGCACCGGTTTCCGGTTTTGGACCCTCAAAACCGAAATTCAAAACCGGTTTTCAAAAGCTTCCGGTTTTGCACGCCCTAGCCGTGACCAAGGTTTGTAAAGGAAAAAGGGATTAATTTATATATAGACAGAGTTTATCTTAGGTAGACAAATGAGTAGGTACTAGCCAGGCACTAATTTTATTTATATACATATATTTAATAATTATTTTTGCAGCAGTTTTTCATTAAATACATTACATAGGCTATATGGTAGGCATGTGTGCGTATATTCTATTTAAATCCTTAACTTCATAATTACAAGATAATTTTGTCAGTATGCGTAGAGGTTTGACGTTTGTGAAGTAACTTAATTCTAAAGGGTCAACATAATACCAGCGCTGAGTAGGTATCTATATTTGTCTACCCAGCAACATGCTGAGTTGGCACCTTTTTGACTCGACACCATTATTTTAGTAATTAAGTTTGTGCCTAGTTCTTAGTTTTCCTTTGTGTTTTTAAAATTGTAATGTGTCGTGTCAAACAAACCTTATTCATTTCATTTTTATTTTATGATATTTTCAGAACAAAAAGCCGTGGAATGTGCTGGGACCTCCCCGACGGAAAGCCCAAGAGTAAGATCCTCCTCTACCCCTGCCACTTGGGAGGCGGGAACCAGCTGTGGCGGTACCATCTGGTAAGTCATCATCATCATATTTATGTCCAACGCTGGACATAGGCCTCCCCTAATAAGCGCCATAGCGCCCTGTCTTCGACTTGACGCATCCAGCATTTGCCTGCAGCTCCTGGTAACTCAAATGGTTATTAAATTCAATTGAATTTATTTATTTAATTACAACGGTTAAGACCACGACTCGGCAAAAATAATGTAGGACATCCTCCGGCCAGGTGGGATGACGACCTGCGAAAGACTGCAGGTAGATGCTGGATGCGTCAAGCTGAAGACGGATGCGCCATAGCATCCGTTTTCAACTCAATATAAAAGGCCTATGTCCAGCTGTGGACTAACATAGGCTGATGATGATGAAGTTATGTGAAAGTCTTCCTAAATAAATCTACTTGCAAACTTTACTCTTTGGCACTCTTAAGGTAGATAGATATAGGTGAAAGTGGCTCTAACTAAATAATAATATTGCTGGACAAACCACATAGCATCATTAAGCCTCAAGCTAAGCAGAGCTTGTGTTATGAGTGCTGACTGATATACTTAATACGATACATTACATAGATGTATATTTTATATTATACATAGAAAATGTCCAGAACAATTATTTGCAGATTGTACAAACATTTTGTGGCTGGGGCGCTGTTATGAATTCAACTAAAGAGTTGAGTTGAGCTACCTCTATAATGTTTGCAACATAAAAAAAACAATGACAGCAGACTAGCTTCTATTTAAAAAAAAAACTTGTTTTAAATTATTTATTTTCTTTTTTTAATTTTCTTCAAACATATTTTCCAGGGCACCCATCAGCTGAAGCAAGGCAAGGACAACAACTGCGTGGAGTACGACCCGCACTCGCACGCCCTCTACATCAATCCGTGCTCCGGCAGCGCACATCAGAAGTGGGATATCGACGATATCAACCACGAACAGATGGCTTCCTGGGAATCCATTAGGGATGTAGTATATGCTCCCGTCGAAAAAGTACTAGAATAAGCGCTAAAGCTTTAAAGCCTTCACACTGGTGATTTTCGTCAATTAATGGGCCGATTTTGTAAATTCTTTGGTTATTCTATGAAGAATCATGCCGTGTGGCCCCTTATTTATTCTAAAACTGAAAAAACAGTGTAAGTGCAAGTCCCGATGTTCATATTACTCTGTTTAATTAACACATTGCTATTTCTCACTCTGTCTTATCCTACTTAATATTATAAACGTGAAAGTTTGTAAGTATGGATGGGTGGATGTTTGTTACTCTTTCACGTAAAAACTACTGAATGAATTTTAATGAAACTTTACAATAATATAGCTTATACATCAGAATAACACATAGGCTACAATTTATAAAGATATATTGTATATTATCAAAAATATCTATCACCACGCGGGTGAAACCGCGGGGCGCAGCTAGTATTGACATAAGTCGGAGTGAGAAATAACACTGCCAAGTGTAAAATGCTATTTTTATTAATATTATAAATTCTTGTATTCTTAGCAGGTTTTAAGTTAGCAGACCATTAGGAATAGGGGGTTAGGCAGTTCGAAGTCTGGTTTTAGTCTTTCAAATTATATAAATTATTTTTCCGTGCATATTCAGAGAAGAAAAAAAAGAGCGACGAAAGTATTCAGCTTGAGAATGATATGAATTACTGCATAAACCTGACTATGGATTTAGTTCTCAAAAAGAAAGGTAGCAGGCACGCTAATACCAACCATTTCTATTTTAAGCCATTTCTATTTTTTATTTAAATAGATGCTTTTGTGATATTCTGATATATACAAAGTCTGTACATAGTCCTAGTCGCTGATTTGAGACGACGAAAAATACAAGTAAATGGCGAGATTTTTTTTTTAATATACACAGTGTACAACGTTAAAATTACTAACGTTTAAGGATTTTGTTAATTAATAGGAAACATGAATTGTTACTTGTTCATTTAATAACTAGTAAATAGCTAGTGCAGGCAGTATAATTACTCTGATTTAGAATGCAAGATATTTTATGTCAACAAAGTTATTTATGACTGAAAACTTAACATAATCTGATAACAATAACGGAACATTACAAAGTAACAGCAAAGTTTATAACTAAAACACAAACGTGAAAAACGCATAATCTCACAAGTGCAGCAAACACTTTTTAAATTTGAATTAAAAAACAAACGAGAGTACAATAAAATGATGAATAAAAGCTTTCAAAACCAATAATTGTTTCGAGCTTCTGAGCTTTGCTTCGATGATACCAATGCAATGTTGTTCAATATTTTCCACCAATATTCCTGGCGTATGAACCCCTTTGTATACAAAATATATCCAGGTTTTTTAATCGAAGTGTAGTTTTAGTATTTAGTAGTCAATAATATCTAGTTTATTATTATTAAATAAAATTATTATTAAAATAGTAGTTAAGCGCTTGCCTTTTAAAAAATAACTAGTGAAATAAAGTCAATTCTAGCGTAAGGTTCAAGGAATTTGAACAAAAATTTAGATTTATATAATGGTTGACGAAATATTGTTATATATAGAAGCTTTTTTGTGTGTAGGGAATAATAATATTGTTAGCATCTTTATTTAGATCCGTCCTAGTTGGTACTTACCGAAAGTTAAGTCAAACTGATTTAGTTTTGTTTAAGTTCATAATTTGTTAGGTTTATATTTAAAAAAATTATGTTTAGTTTCGAGGGTCAAAACTGAGGAAAGTTTTCATTTTTTATTAATTGGTTGTTTTCTATGTATAATTAAAAAATATCTATCTATGTAATGTATTGTATTATGTATATAAGTCATCTAGTACCCATAACACAAGCTCTGCTTACCATGGGGCTAGATAATGCGTGAGTTGTCCAGCATTATTTATTTATTTATATTTTTTTTATAAACTATCACACGGCATCATCTAGCCCCAACCAGGTAAGCAGAGCAGAGCGTTACTAGATGACTGATATGCTAATACAATAGATTACATATTAAAATTAAAGATTATTTTTGAATTTTTCGGAGATAATTAATAGTGACTTTTTTATGCCTACAACTAGGATGTTATAAATATTGTTGGTGAAGAAGTTGATTGTGTCGTCGGTATGAAATATTGTAATGGCGAGTTTACAATATTTTAAGTACATCATTTTCGAAACGATTATTTACGATATAACGATTAATCAAAGTCAAAGGCATGCCATACAGTCAATGGAATTTTGCGCTGAGGATTCAAAATGATGACTGAAATAATGTAAACTATGCATAAATTCCATTTTGACATATCACTAGTATTAATATTGTATGATTTGTAAAGTTTGTCCCTGACTAGGGGTTTTCTATTGATAGTTGTTTTGATTTCAGAAATATATTTGTTATAAATTTAAAATGAATTTTCATTTAATAGAGTTATTTCCGAGGGTAGTGTCGTTTCCGCATCTTGGTGGGCGAAACGATACCACACTAAATATACAAGCAGTGCAAAGCGAAGAGGGAAGTTTGTGTGTGTTAGAATAAGAACATTCTTTGGATTTGCCGCCATAAATTATTACATTACGACAAAGATATTTTATTATTCATTTGATATATTTTTATTACAGTTTATAGAACACCCAGTACACTCGAAAAAAATATCTGCTTCGTATCCGGATCGTACAAATGATCTGACGAAAGGCCTGAGGCGGGAATCGAGCCCGCAACCTCCGTCGTCGCGGGTGACCTTCAGCCACCGGGCCATAGGTCACTGCTACTATTATGCTTATTGATTCCTTTAAGAATAGCTTCAGTTTCTTTTTTGTCAGCCTATCCCGTCACACTGCTGGGGCAAAGGTCTGCTAAATCTTTCCACACAGGACGATATTGTGTGTTCTTCCACCAATCATATATGTACAATACAATATCAAACGTAGTAATAATAATAAGGCAAGCAATATAGAATATAATATTGTCCTTAACTAATTGATGTATGTATGTTTGTCATAAAAAATATAATTGAACAATATATATATAATAGTCAAATTGTAGAACTCGTCTACAGAGTAGAAAGAGCTCTCTAAGAGCCATTATTTTGATTTACTTTTAAATACCACACTGAAGAAGATGTATTCCTTTTAATAGTATCCGGCAGCCTGTTGTAGACTGAGGGACCCATTATACCTACTCGTATATACGGACCTCTCCGGTGTGACGAGGACGTGAGCGAGCTTGTTACTGCGCAGGGCGCGGGCGGTGTTCACACCTCTCCTCTGGAATCTATCAATGTTTTGGTGTGTGAACAGAGCTACTTGATATATCAGTTCACAGGGGAGAGGTATGACATTCAGCTCCTTAAAGTCTCTGTACGACACATCGTCCTCCACGCCGACGCTCGCGCGCTCTGCTCGTTTCTGCATGACGAAGGCCCGCTCGACATGTAATAGGAAGGCGTTAAGCTTCATCAACTTTTATTCCTAGGTTTGTAGATCATCATCTATGTTAAGTCTAATGCTAGGAATAAGCCTCCCCTAATGAGCACCATTAGCGCCCTGTCTTCAGCTTGCCGCATCCAGCATCTACCTGCAGTCTTTCGCAGGTCGTCATCCCACCTGGTCGGAGGGCGTCCTACTACGTTAAAAAGGTTAAGGTGGTACCTACTCCTGTTTCCGCATTTGGACTCCAGTCGGTCCTTTATGCGTGAATTTGCTAGCATAGCCAGCCAAGCTCCGTCCAGAAGCACAGAATCTTCCTGGGGTCTTCGCAGGCTTCGCTACGTTTACCGAGTCGTGGTCTCCACTGAAGAACAGTATAAGAAATGTACCCATTACTTGTGACATGGGGTGTTAACATTAAAATGCCTACTCTACGTGTTCCTTGCTTGAGCCTTGATTATTCACTAATAATTTGTAATGTTTTTGCCTAACAGTTATAAAATCGACTAAGATTGATTACAAACTTTATGTCGCAAACAATGCCGGCTACATACCTACTACGGGATTCACTCGACTGTGCTTGTAAATAAATGTAATTAGTGTGATGTAAATAAATCTGTATGAAAGTGTTTATGTTCTAGTTTTGTGTTTTATGAAGGTTCCCTACATGGGTTTGGTAGGTACTATAGTTATTAATGAAACAAAGGTACAATTTTGATGTTTTTATTACATATTCCAATAGAATACTTCTATATTTCATTATTGTACATGCTTACTGCTACCGGTCACGGCTCGGCGCCGGTCTATTGCGAGTGGTCTACGCTACCCTCCTATCTACACAAATAAATGCATAGAGGAAATCACCTTCTAGATAAATGCTCCTTTTGTGAAGAACGCGACATGAAAGCCCCTAAATAAAGTCTAGAAGCTGTTTGTCTATGGTTACTTAGTGGTTATGATGGTGGCCGTCTATGGCTAACGACTACTACCCACCGGTTGGTGTTCAATCATGACTGGAGGGTTGTACAGACTCCCCTACTCCCCCTTTACATATATATTTCATAATTACTCTAATACCTTATCGGTTTACATTATAAATAATTCAAGCGTAAAGATATGTACATTATTTTTACAGTTTACATCATTAAGTACCTATTTACAAATTAGAATTCTTTATACATCATAAAAAAGATAACTATACCGCTATAAATATCACCGCGAAATAATAAACTACATTCACAAATAGATATATATATTATTATATTAATTTTTAAATTAAAATACACCTTATGATTACTAAATAAGGGTAAGACGTATTAAAATTACATGTATTGCTTTGTTTAGTCACATTTTGCAAAAATATCACCTTCGAGGGCCGGTGGCCCGTGGAGTAACCATTGATTAAAATTTCACTTCCCTATACTTCATTCTCATTTTAGTAAAAAATATCATCCACGTATCACCTGTCACTCAGTCAACTATCATTAAATTAGTACCTCTAACACAGAATAGACACCACAAATTAAATGATACACATTCATGGACATATACTATAAAATATCTACTTTTTATTAAATTACAAAAGCTTCACGCTGATTTATCATTTGAAAGTTACTTTCACAATACTAGCTGTAGCTGCGTTTTATTTATTTGCCTTGTATTCATTACATTTTCTGGTTATTTCATTTCATTGTTTTATTCAGAATTTCGTTTCAGCGTAGGCACCATTTTTGATCTCCCTCATTTTAACCACTAACTCTAAGTTCAAAGAGAGCAATACAAAATGGCGTCTAAATGTCAGAAAGGAGGTTAAAATTGTATTATATTGTGTTACGCAGCCACAAAAAACAACATCAAATGCATCAGTCTCTAGAAAATAGAATAAATGAATGATAATTCAGCGAAAAGTAGACCTAATCGATTACCTAGAGTTCGATTATTGCACAACACATGCAGAAGTACGTATAGACGTTTCTTTTATTAGTTTGTTCTATCTGCCAGGACACACTAAGCGTGACCTAGGTCGAGTCCAATCTTATGATTGTTATGGAACTTGTAGCATCGCCCTTAGTGTGACATGGCCCTATGTTTAGAGGCCGCTACTTACGGGGTTATAATATTTCTAAATAGGACTCTTGCGCTTAAAAAAACAAGCTACTCATACACGAATAACAGGAAGAATCTAAGGATATAAAACAATATAAAATTATTGCTTATAAGGTATAGGTAGTATTGCGAAGTAAAGATACCTTAGGTCTAACATTAAAAAAGGAAAACTACTTAATAAAATATCATTACTTTCATTATTTACAAATACCTAAATTATGGATAGAACGAAATATTTGGCTAAAACGTGATAGGAATACATTGGTGATGATAATGATAACTCATATGAATTCTAAGTGATGTATAGGATAGTATATAGGATTAATAATAGGTAGGTAGGTAGGTAGTAAAAAGTTCATTAAAAATAATATCAAATTGAGATTAATAATTGTGATCGCATTGAGTATTTTGGTTCCGTTGTTCATATTATGCTCCGTTTATTATTATGTTATATAAGCTTCACTTTATGACTCGTTACCCTGTCCTGAGAATCGAGATTCATTTCAGTCCATGAAGAAAGGATCGTACGTAAATAAAATTAAGCTTCGAAAGGGCTATAGCCTAAGTACGAAAAAAGCGATCTAAGGTTCACAACTTCATTTTTGTCCATCTTTACCTTACTCTAACCTTTCGCATTTCAGTCCTAGAAAAACTTAGAAATATCGATCACAAGAGCCGTCGAAATCTCAGTCCTATAAAAATAAATTTCGAACATAACCGCCATTTTGTTTTAATCAAATCAAGATGGCGTCGTAATGGCACGTTTGGAAAGTCACGAGCGGTGTCGGGCGCGGCCGCTCTTTCTCCGTTTTCTTCTGCCGTCGCGGACGAAGACGATGTTAGCCGGGTCGTCGGCGAGCTGAGGGTACTTGGAGACTGAATGTACGTCTCGGGCGGCCCACCCGTCTACTATGCCGTGAGAGATGAGCTCCTCCTTCTCCTCCTCGGTCCAGGCGCCCCTGCCCTCCCAGCCGGCGGCGACCAAAGCCTTCTCTCGTTCCCAGGCGCGGGCGGCGGCGCGTTTGTGCGCGTGCTTCAGCAGTTTGATTCGTTCTTGCGCCGGGTCGACGCCGTAGCGGAGCACGATCACCGCTTGGGCTGAGCCTTTGCCCACTGCGTGGACTCGGACCTGGAAAGAAATTAGATTGTGAGAAAAATAATAGAGAACGGAATCAATACTTGAACGATTGGCGTCAAAATGGCATATTAGCGGGGATTGAAGATATCATACAACGAGCGTTAGGGTGTCATAGTTAATACTTAAAGTGCTTTATATGTTAAAATACAATGCCGGAGTAGTTTTTTTTAACGTGCCTATATTAAATCCCTTACTAGCTCAGTAATCCATAATGAGCCACTAACTAGCCAAGTCAAGCCTATAGATTCAGAAATCACTACATAGTATAAAACAAAGTTGCTTCCCGCTGTCTGTCTGTCCTAGATCTTTCAAACTATGCAACGGATTTTAATGTGGTTTTTTTAATAGATAGAGTAATTCAAGAGGAAGGCTTATAAACCATTTGACCCATAGATTTCCACGCGGGCGTAGCCGCAGGGCGCTAGCTAGTAATAAATAAGAAACTCAAAGTAACGTACCTCAGAACCCTGATCATTAGTCTCATCCTGCGACACATTGAACTTCCCAGACAGCCGTCTCAACTCCTCCATATCATCTCTAATCTTCAGCGTGTTATCCTTCACGAAGTAGAACACATCCTGGTCGTGAATACTGAAGTGGACATCCAGGAAGTAGGAGTTATTGAAGACGGTGGTGATGACGTCTTCGACGACGCTGTTGGCGCCGTCGGCGACGCTGATGAAGGCCTTCCCGTCGACGCGCGAGATGAGCACGCCCTCGCCGAAGACGCCGCGTTTGTACGACACGCGGGGGAGGAGGTTGCGGGTGATCGGCTCCATTTTGAGGAGGGGGGTTGGGACGAAGTCGATGTCGGCGAGTTTGTCGTTCACCTGTGGAGAAAGACAATGGTTTGATAGAGTTGTTTGACGACCGATGGCGCGGTGGGCGAATGTCCGCTTGCGACGTAGGTTGCGAGTTCAATTCCCGCCTCGGAACAATTGTGGGTACGATCTGCAGATATTTTTTTCCGGGTGCTCTGGTCGTTTCCTAGGTATAATAAAAAATATACATCTATGTAATATACAGTATTATGTATATCAGTCATCTAGTACCCATAACACAAGCTTTGCTTACCATGGGGCTAGATAATGCTGTGTGAATTGTCCAGCATTATTTATTATAGAGAGAAATAGGTATAGTATAAATAGTATATAATATATAATAGGTATAGATTGATAAAAGTTTCACCATCTTTTCCAGAAACAAAGCGTATTAAAAAGATACAGTCTTGCTAAAATTGACTTGATCCTATTGTTTCATCTACTCGTATATTGTTTTTCTATAAAAAATAATGTTGAAAATATTTACCTCTTTGATAATGCAGTGCAGTCCAGACATAACTCCGAAGTCTGGCGCCAACTGCGCAGAAGCCACCGATGTCTTCGGCTGGAAGATCATATCCGTGATGTATTTGGATCCCATCATCTTGTCAAGATCGTACCCATACAGCTGCAGCCAGCTTTCCAAGCTTGTCATGTACGGAACATTCTGGTTGCGGTTCACAGGGTCGTTATTCTTGAATCGGTAGATGAAAATGTCCGTAGGCAAGCTTAGTTTAGTCGCTAGGTGTTCCCAACTCGGCGTCATCCATTGTCCGACTACAGGGTCGAAAAGTCTGTTCTCCAAATAGATGAGGTTGGTACTGTAATCGAGGATACCTCCGTGGAAGTCGATAGGCACGTAGAAACCAGGGTTCGTGTCTTTGACAATCTTTCCGAAAGGACTGCGCTTGATTTCCTTGACGATTTCTCCGTTGACGTCGAAAACGACTAGCGGCGAGCCGTTGTGATCTGTCGCGACGTAGAAACGCTGGTCTTCTGTCTCGATGCATGTCAGGTAGTCTCTTTGATCGTATAAGAAGCGAACGGTCTTTTCGGTCTTAGTGTGGTGCATGTGAGTGATCAGATTCGGGGTTTGAGGGTTGGTGTAGAAGAATTGAGTGACGTTTCCTTTGTCATCCTTCCATGCGACTAATCTGCTCCTATCGTCATAGTAGTACCACATTTGGAACTTATCTCGTTCGAAAGCGTGGACGAATTGTCCTCGGGAGTTGTATCTATACTTCTGTTCCCCGCGTCTGATGACGAAGCCTCTTCCATCGTAGCTGCTGAACTCAAGCTCTCCGTATTGCACCACTCGATCTCCGATGTCATAGCCGAGATATCTCTTTTCTCCTTGTTCGATAACTCCGATCACATTGCCGTTTTCATCGTAATTGTACTTCCAGTCATCTTCGGAACCGATAACCTCCATGAGATGTCCGTCGTAGTTGTAACTGATGCGTGCAACGGAAGACGTGTCTCCGATCATCATGCGTTTGGACTTTATCCTGTTTCTGACGTCGTATTCGAGCTCAAGTCTGAAAACGTCGAATGCTTTGATGTTTATGAGAACAGTCTTTATCCTGCCGTGGTCGTCGTAGTCGATAATCGTGAAGTATTGTTTGCTGGTGTCTTGCATTACAGAGCGGTTGAAGGTATTTCTGTAGATTCTGAGATCGCTAACGGCTTCTAGTATGCCAAGGTTTTGGTTGTATTTGAGGCGGAGTTGCGGCATTTCCTTGCTGTTGATGTTGACGTCAATCGTCGAAAGCCGTGCGTTGCCGTCGTACTGGTACTTGAAATGGGCGTTGTTAAGACCACTCTTCGAGTTGAATTTGATCTTCTCGTCTTTCAGAATACCTGCGTGGTACTTATAGTCTTGCTTCAGTTCGTAATCGGGGTCAGTAACCTCAACGTTCTTTACTAGGTGGGTGTTTTCATGATATCCATAGCGAATAGCGGATGCTCCAGCTAAAATAGTTTCCAGTTTACCGGTGCTATCGTAAACGTACAGAATCTTCCCAGATTGGTGTGGGAAGATCTTCGCTAAGATAAAACCGTCATCGTTGTAAAGAATCTCGTAAGGATGGCGGTTCATAGGCGAGAAGTATTGGTACTTGAAGTAGCCTAGTGACGTCATAAGAGCGAATGTGTGGATGTGACCTCGTGGTGTTGTTAGGTTCTGGAGGGCTCCGGAGTCATCGTAGTCTAGGAGATAGTCACTGCCTCGTGGAGTGGTCACTTTCAACGGTAGACTTGTGAACATATCCCTGAAGGAGTAGGCTAGGGATGAACCATCGCCGTATCGTATCTCGTGTAGTCTTCCCGCTCTATCAAAACCGTAAGTTTCGTTCAAATCTCCCCAGCTCCATCTAGTCAGTCGGTTGAATCTATCGTATTCGAGTTCGACTTCCGCGAATATGTCGTTTCTCGGTCCCCATTTGACGGGTCGTGCTGTTCTATCGTAAGTTACATTTAGCAGTTCCACTTTATCATCCATGAATACAGCGACAGTTGAGGTATCCCGATCGTATTCTAAGGTGAGAAGGTTCTCCCCATTGACTCGAAGCTTTCGGCCGATTTGTGCGACAGCTTTGCTGCTCTTTCCTTTATTGGACAGCAGTCTGCGTAAGAAGTAGCGCCATTCGAATCTGTTCGCCAAATCTCCGCCGACTTCCGTCCTCTGTTTCGCCGGGACGGGATAACTTTCTCCCAAAATGGGGTCGATTTCGGATAAAATCGTGTATGGAACGGTGTCAGTCGAAATTACGTGTCCCCAAGGCATGCTTGACGAAATGCTACCGTCAGTCGAGATAATCGTTTTCTTCTCTGCTTCTCCCAATTTGGTGTTTACCGAAGATCCCTTGATCAAGATCGAGATGGGCTTGCGGTTATTTTCGCTGACTTTCACAGTAGCACCTTTGACGCTGAGATCGAACGTAAGCGTAATGATTCTACCAGTAGGCGTGACCGCAGATGTAAGTCTTCCGAACTCATCATACTTGTAGATGTAACTTCTCCCAGTGCTATCATACTTCGCTTTGAGTAATCCAGTTGTTCCGTGATAGTCGAAAGTCATGTTGAAGTTGTCAGGTGTTCGTAACTCTTGGAGCATCTTCATTTTGGACATTTTGAGGCGACACTTCTGCCCTTTGGTGTTCTCGATCGAGTTGACTAAGCTCGAGTAGTCGCGGAGTAGGAAGACTTTGTTCCCGGCTGCGTCAGTGACCGTGCTCAGTTTGCCATTACTGGTGTTGACGGTATAGGTGAAGACGTAGTTATTTTCTCCAGTAAGGATATTCTTGGTCATAACGTGTTGCCCGAATCTATTGAAGATGTAAGTTTCTTGTGTATCGGGGGAGTAGATGGTATATTCTCTGGCACCACTTGCATCAGGTATACTGGCCATGACAGATCGAATCCTATAATTAGCTTGGTCAGCAATGTGGACTATTCCATCTGGAGTTACGATGACCGCTGAGATAGTATTGAACTTTGAGTTGGAAGCTAGGAAGTTATCGGCTTCGAAGCAATCGCATCCTCGTTCCAAACAGTTACACTTCGATTCTGCTCCTGCGTACAACGAAATCTTTCCATCGGTAGTTATCAACCTTACTCTATTGATTCTTTGTGAATCACTCTCAGCCACGTACAGATCTCCTGCTGCTCCGAAAGCAATGCTTTGAGGCATGACTAAAGTGGCATAGGTCGCTAGTTCCATATCGTAGCCAGTAAGAGGAGACGGGCAGTGGAGCGGTCTACCAGCTATTACCTTCACTCTGCCATCCGGAGCCATTTGTAGAATCATATGATCGTCTATAATGTGAAGGCTGTTATCAAGAGGATTGATAGCTAGTTCTGTCGGCCAGCGTAGGTGGACCTCCTCGACGCTAAGCGTTCCCTCACAAGGGATTGGTTTCCAATGGGCCCTATGCATGTGGTTGCCTATAACCGTTGTTATGATTCCATCTCGGTCGACCATCCGGATATTGGTGCCATCAGCGAAGTAAACAACGTTGTCTGAAGAGACTGCTACTCCTTTCGGGTAGGCTAGCTTAGCGTCCCTCGCTAGAGCACCGTCGCCGCAATGCGCTTCGTCTCCCGGCAGACACCGCTCTCCGGAGCCTACGATAGTTTCCCAGTTGTGTTCAGGATCGCTGAAGTCATCCGTGTTGCGCACTTTGATGATCTGATGAGACTCCGGGTCGGAGATGTAGAGCGTGCCGTCGAGGGGAGAGAGGGCCATATGGTAGCGGTACGACACTCGAGTGGCGCTGGAAATAAATAAAGGTCATTATTTAATACTTAAACATGACCAAATAGGTACATTTAATGATGTGGACCATTTTGACTGAGCGTGAGCCCAATTGGTTCAAGATTGTGATGGGAAGATCATCATACTTAGAAGGGGGGTATATATATCACACCAGCTTGTCCGCGGCTTCATTAACATTATTCCGGGATAAAAATGTAGCCTGTATGTTAATAAAGGTTAAGGGCAAAATTTCAGATCAATCCATTCCGTAGAAAGCTTGAAGAAGTAAGAAACATCCATCCATCAATACAAACTTTCGCATTTTTATTATTACTGTGATTACGTCGTCTAAGCTCAAACTAAGAAAAGGAACTCGAGTTTCGTCAGCTATATTTGTTACTCATACTAAAATAATTAAGAACATAATATTGAACTCAATCAGATCATCCGCAGCGGGAATTGAACCCGTTTCAATTTGTCCACTACAGTATAGAAGTGATATATAAGTGCAAACGTGTTCTTGAGTGGAGACCACGACTCTGTAAACTTAGTGTAGGACGCCCTCCGACCAGGTGGGATGACGACCTGCGAAAGACTGCAGGTAGATGCTGGATGCGGCAAGCTGAAGACAGGGCGCTATGGCGCTCATTGGGGGAGGCCTATGTCCAGCAGTGGACTGCTATAGGCTGATAATGATGATGATGAGTATAGAAGTAATCCGTCCAAATTAAAACATTCATTTGAATTGCAAATAAGTGTTTATAAAAGTCGCGTGCAAAAGTCCAATTAGGTGGCTACAATCTAAAGCGTGAAACTTTAGATTGGTAGTAGCTAATGTGCATATTATTATACTGTCAAGATTAATTGTCATTCTAGTTGCATAGTACTTTTTTAACAGGTCGTATGCTAATGCAATTACGGTTTTTACTGGGTTTTAGTAGCAACGTTAATTTTATTTTGAATAAGCTACTGCTGTCCCTCTGAGTTGGATGGAGGGGTAATGATTTATTTCTCTCATGAAATACGTAATTATGTCCTTCGAATGAATATAACAAAAAAACACTAATGCACTTATGAGGGGAAAGGTACTATATGCAGCTGAAATAGGTAAAGTCTACGCTAAAATCCGCTGAAAACCTATAGCGATAACCTTAGAATTAAACATAACTGAAGATTCACGTGCTGAGTGTTTCTACTGTCAATGTTTAGGAAAACAAGGAAGGAAGGATGGATGGATATAAGAGATGTTTTAAAAGTTCTGCAGGAGGACTCTGTATAAATAACAGTTTTAGTAATTCTTTTTTTCTTTATGTGTTTTAATTGTATCTAATTTTTTTCATAAAAATAATCTTTTTTCTAATTAACTGTACCTGTTTTTATAATCTCTGTAAGTTGTATTTTATTTGTTTGTTTGATTTGTTAATGTTAGACTGTTGGTATTTTGTTAGTTTATTTTATATAGTGTAAATCTCTTATTGGCTGTAAGTTAGATTATTAAGGTTTAAATTTTTTAGATTAAGGGCTGTTGATTTTGTTGAAACAATAATAAAAAAAAAAAGGAACACAGGAAGTGTTGACTGTGCTTCCTCTCGGTTCTATTTTACATATTTTATAGCGTAGACTGCTATAAGACCTTTTTTCCATAAATCAGTTCCCATGGGATAAAAATGACCTTTAAACGTTTCTAGACTAGATAAGAGCAATAAAACATTGGGTATAGACCCAACAACGAATAGTATAAAATATGACTTATCTAAGTGCTTATTTGTAAGCCTAAAGAAATAAACTTTCATTTCATTTCAACGCGTTCGAAGCTGCTGGCAGAAACTATCCTACTAATATTATGAACGTGAAAATTTGTATGTGTTTGTTGTTACTCTTTCACGCAAAAACTAATGAACGGATCGGGCTGAAATTTTGCATACAGGTAGTTCTGGGCCCAGAATAAAACACAGGCTCCTTATTATCCCATAAATCAATTCCCATATGATATAAATAATCTTAAACGTTTCCATAGAAACAACGCTTGCGAATCCGCGGGCAGAAACTATTTTAAAATAAAGTTTAAAAGTAGTACTCACTTGAGTTTGACCACAGTCTTCACCGAGCCATCCGTGCTGATCTTGCGGACGAGGTTGAAGTCTCCCACGAATATGGAGCCGTCGGGCGCGGCCGCCAGCGCCACCGGAGCTAACAGCCGTTGTTTTGTGGCCGATCCTGGAATAAACGTTACATTTATTAAAATTATAAATTAACTAATTGTTGAGGTGTGCGCGGCGGCGGCTATGTATAACTAATTGTTGAGGTGTGCGCGGCGGCGGCTATGTATAACTAATTGTAGAGGTGTGCGCGGCGGCGGCTATGTATAACTAATTGTAGAGGTGTGCGCGGCGGCGGCTATGTATAACTAATTGTAGAGGTGTGCGCGGCGGCGGCTATGTATAACTAATTGTAGAGGTGTGCGCGGCGGCGGCTATGTATAACTAATTGTTGAGGTGTGCGCGGCGGCGGCTATGTATAACATAACATAAGTTTTATTTTCTTCGTTGTAATTGTATTTTCTTTTTTGTAATTTTGTGTATGTGTTATTATGGACCTTTGTTGTCTGATAATAAAGAATTTGAATTGAATAACAGTTATTTTTAATAGCGACCCCCTTTTGCGTAACCTACACCCTCGATTTATTCGAAATCGATAACCATGAAAAGGTTTGCGATGAAAAAAATGTCAGCCATAAACTAATTAGTATTGTGTGTATGTACAACAATATATAAGTTAGTATAAGTAGTTATAACATCGCCTCAGGGCTTATTAAAAAACCTGTATTGATGTTTCTATCTCAATAAATTAAATATTTTTTCACTACGTAGTAGAAAATAAAGTCGCTTCCTGCTGTCTTTCTGTCCCTATGTATGCTTAGATCTTTAAAACTATGCTTCCCTCAACAAGAGCTTCTTGACACGTACAATGGAGACAACTACGATTGTTTCCTATTTTTAATTAAGAAGACAACACGTAAAATAATAAAAACTACATGCTCTTTAAATAAAAAATATATTTAAGAAGCATGTAGCTGTTTGCTACGCCGTAGCGGTGTGGCTTGTTGCTACGCCGCCCGTAGTATTGTATTTCAGTAGTGTAGCGGACAATATTATTATGTAGCTGTTTGCTACGCCGTAGTGGTGTGGCTTGTTGCTACGCCGTAGCGGTGTGACTTGTTGCTACGCCGCCCGTAGTATGTATTTCAGTAGTGTAGCGGACAATATTATGTAGCTGTTTGCTACGCCATAGCGGTGTGGCTTGTTGCTAAGCCGTAGCGGTGTGGCTTGTTGCTACGCCGTAGCGGTGTGGCTTGTTGCTACGCCGCCCGTAGTATGTATTTCAGTAGTGTAGCGGACAATATTATGTAGCTGTTTGCTACGCCGTAGCGGTGTGGCTTGTTGCTACGCCGTAGTGGTGTGGCTTGTTGCTACGCCGTAGTATGTATTTCAGTAGTGTAGTAGCACAATATGTAGATATTTGCTACGAAATTAGTGGTATCGATTTATTGCTACGCCATAGCAATGCAGCCGGTTGCTACGCCGACGTACTATTGTAGTATTGTGCTTTGAGGTTACAACGTTGTGTAGAGGTTGCTACAGTACTAGCATTGATTATGGTTGCTACGCCGTAGCAGTGTAGCCTGTTGCTACGCCGTAGCAGTATAGCCTGTTGCTACGCCGCGTAGTATTGTAGTGGTTGCTATGAGGCAGCTGTGCAGTTGCCATTGCCACGTTATTGTAGTAGTGTCGATTGTTGCTACAATCAGGGACCAGATATATAAATTTATATATCTATAATATATATTTATATATCTGGTCCCTGCTACAATGGAGCAATGTAGCTTTTACTGCGTACAATGTTGATGATTTACTATATCGTAGCGGTGTAGATTGTTGCTACGACTAAGATGATTGCTATGTGGAAGCAGTGTAGGAGAATGCTATGGCTTAGCAGTATATAGCGATTAATTATTTTTAAAAGAACTAAATTTAATATCGTCTTGTGTTGTGTATTTAATAACTTTTTAATTGGCCTTCAGCACACATGCGCTGGTATTTTTGCCTGCATGTACTAAGAAAGTAACTATGTTTAAGACCTAGCTGCAAGTTCTCTCAAAATTTTGAAAATAAAATAAAATAAAATTGAGCTGTGTAATTAGTAGCTCAGGTACGACGATGATGATGATTTATTTGCTAATGGCAACTGTGTCTGATTGGACATTTTTCTGTCAGTGTCAAGTAATGGAAATAATTGTAAAATTAATGAGTTATCTATGAAGATTATGTCATTTTTATTTTGAAAGTTTTTTTAAAATTATTATAAAAAATTTGATTATGAAGATGGTTTGATATTTTCACCAGAGCCTAGTTCGTTATCTAACAGGGTGTAGGTACCACGTGCAGGTAAGGTTGGTAATTTTTTTTTGATATTTTTTTATTAGTCGTTTTTTATGATGTTTATGATATTTTCCTGTTTCTCATTCAAAGAAAACGGACGTTTATTTAGTTTGATATAAGCATCAATCTCCCTTACCATAGCACTCTGTGCCGCACTCCAGCTCTCTCTGGCGGCCGTCGCCCATCGCCGTGATGATGAGGCGCGGCTTGTGCTTCAGGTAGATGTTCGCGCCATCGCCCTTTTGGAGGATTCCTGGAAAAATATCGAATTTTTACTATATATGTTAGAATATTCCTTTTATATATGGTACGGTACATTTATGTATGGTATGGTAACACTACAACTAATTGTTTTTCATGCAATAAATAAATTTGAATTGTGAATTTGAATGGGCTCACTCTGTCCACAGTTTACTACAGTCTTAAATATTAGTTATTCTGTTTGTAATGCGGCCTTCAGCGATACGGTTCTGAACTGTATTAGAAAATAACTGAATTTCGAATTTTGTATTTGTACTGCACAAATTACGTACCGAAATAAAAATAATCGATGGTCTATTCAACTGGACGAACTGTACAATACCATTGGTTATAAAAGTATGAAACTGCAAACAATACAAGAAAATAGGTACTACTTCAGCATAACTACTAAAGTACACTGCTGTGCTTAGGCCTTCATGAGCGCAATAGCGCCCTGTAATCTGTCTGCAGTCTTTCGCAGGTCGTCCCATCTGACCACGTGGTATCCTACGCTACGCTTGTCGAGTTGCGGTCCACACACAGACTCCACCAGCTGTCAGTTCTTTGTGAGATATGGCCGGTCTATTGCCACTTTAGCTTGCTAATAGAACTGCAATAAAATAATAATAAAATTGTCCCGAGGCGGGAATCGAACCCGCAACCTCCAGGCGGACCTTCACCCACCGCGCCACAGAGGTAGTCGTATATGTTCAGATCGCGTAAGTTTAAAAAAACCTTACCTTCGTGGAAGTTGTACCGGTGATGTATATCGAGGTTCCACCCGCCCACGTCGGATATGCTCATGTCGTACCCGGACAGCTTGGTGGTCTGCACGGCCCACATCACGTCCCTGCAGTCCGAGTACTGGTAGCCCACCTTCACCAGCGCCGTGGTCACGCCGTACACACGCTGCCGGTACACATTCAGTCTGAAAACAGATAGTAATAATAATAATAACCGTTTTGATACATTGCATTATAATATTTTTGCATATTTTATTGTATATATTTGCTCTAGTAAAAGAAGTATTTTCTACCAGAATTTTAAATAAATGGGTCAAAATTATAAACGAAATTAGTGTTAGCGTAATAATCCTCTTAATTTCAAAGTTTAGTCCACTACTGGAAGAAGTTATTAAGTTATGTACACTTTATTTTAAGATTGAAACCCGAGGGATGGAGCATTCGGGTAAAACCCCCACGGGTTTAAAGAGTGTTAATATAAGTAATTATGTATATTCTTTATAAATAAAAAATACAAATACAAAGTGAAAAAGTCTAGCTACTAGCTCGTTCAAATATCACTTGCCGCAAAACTTGGCTTCTAGGGCGCTTGCAGACGTATGTCAGAAGTTTTCGTGTATAATTGATATTACTTCATACGTTCTACGTACGTACGTCGTACGACTTAACTACACACTTTTTTGGGCCAGTTTATTTTAATTATGTGATTTTATTTGATTCCCTTTGTGTTCATTATATTTATTTATTTTTTTACTAACTAGGTATTGTCTTTTTTTTCAAAGACTTAGTTTTAAATTGTTGTTATGTTACATATTATATGATTATTTACAATAAATAATTAACTACACACAGAAGAAAGGAATATCTTTTCTCCTGTCCTTACTTACCTATTCCACGGATAAGTAAACTTGATAACAGGATCCGCCTCAAAGGTCTTCTCAAAGAGGATCCCCTCGATCGTGATGCGGAGGTGGATGAGCGCCAGGGTCGGAGGCACCTTCTCCGGAGTGAGCTGCAGCTGGATGGTGGAGAGGTAGCCGGCGGCGCGCGAGCTGTGGTACACCAGGTTCAGACCTGTGCCGGGGATCTGCAGGCTTTCTTGGACAACCTGAGGAAGGTATTGTGCGGTTAACATGAAGAAATCTCGAAAACGTTCTTCTTACTGGATAGTAACAGAGCCTGGCTGCAAGATCCTCTACCCTGTACTAATAATAAACTGCTACAACGCAATGCCGCGGGTGGCTGGCTGGTGCCTGCGGCAAGACGACTGGCCAAATCGGGAAAGTTGACGCACGTAATGGAACCAGCCACCTACATAATCTCCAAGACAAGGTTAGGGACGCGCCGAGTTTAGATAATTTTAAACTAAAGCTAAAAAACTGTCTCGTAGAGAAGACGTTCTACACCTACAACGAGTTCTTAAATTATGCGTAGAATAATTAATTTAATTTTTATTATTATTTTATTAGAAATAATGATAATGAATGATGAATTGTGACGTATAATTTGCCATATTATGAATAAAATGTTTATCTAAGGGTAGTTAATTACCTGAGACTCAGCTAGAATAGCGCTTTTATCCGGACAAGCGCCCTGGAAGCCATGTTTCCAGGTAGCTAGCACGACAGGCTTCATGGCGTCGTAGTCGTGAGCCAGGCACGCCTGGGGCGGACCCATGCCCAGCTTCTCGTCAGCTGTCGACATCACTACCTTGTCTATTATGACCACCTGTGGACAAAACAATGCGGTGAAAAGATGCTTTCGTCATGAGTTACCCGAAACCTGAGTTTTGATTCGAGACAGTACCTTGGGCGAACGAAATAACCTTTTCTGAAAGTACCAAAGAAGTACATAATTGTTATAGTTACTAAAGTAATGTAACATTTTTGTATGGGATTTGCGTAGTTCCATTCAAATTACGTAATCGATAAGTATTTGTCCCGAAAACTGAAAAAACCGCGTTAACACACGGACGGGTACAGACAGTAATACTGAATTTAAAGTTATTGAAGGAAAAAAACAAAATATGTAGTTTAGTTTAGACTATAGAATTGCAAAAATAAATTATTTATTATTATTATTGTCTTATCTAAAGATTAGACTATAGAATCGCAAAAATAAATTATTTATTATTATTATTGTCTTATCTAAAGATACGAACAGCAAATCATCAACGTCATCCACAAAATTATTTATTTGTATTCTCCTCTATTTGTATTACCTATCATTTACTGGCTCTCATTTTATGAAAATAATTATAATTATAAAGACGAACCAAACTCAGTAGGTGGGTAAATACCATTTCATAAATAAATAACTACATATATTCGGGCCTATCATTCCCAATAATAAACATGTACTTAAAGAGCAATAACCGAGTTTTAAACTATAAATACTTAATGCATAAGTTTCTAATTACCGCGTTAGTTACTCAAGTCAAGAAGCAAATACATTTTATCGTTAATTACATTACACAAGCAAATAGTTAAATATCCGTAGAAATAACAAGCATTAGCTCCAAAGCCCTGCCACGCGACAAATCTAACGTGATTAACCGTAAACCGTTCTAAAATAACATATTCAGCAGTACCGACGATTAAAAACGTCTCGTCGAGCCCTTAACCAGTGGAAAATAAAGTTTTAAGCGAAATAATTGACTCGCAAAAAGCGTAATGCCACTTTAATCGTCGGTTCGCATGTCTCAAATCGCGAAAAACTTTAAATTGCTTCATATGAAGTTTAGTGAAGTCGTTTCTATATTAAATGCTTAGGTTTACGAAGTGACTAGGGCGTTATACTTTCGTAGCTATTTACGTAGTGGCTAGGGCGTAATGCTTTCGTAGCTCTATTCTTTGCACTGCCCAATACGTAGGTTTATTATAGACAATATACTGTTATTTATGTAGCCAGGGATCTTGGAAAAGCTTCCGATTGATATAGGTCTGTTGGGATAATTCTTTTGTTTGCAACATTCTGCAGATAGCTCAACTATTTCTATTGCAAATTATTATTATTATTAGCACCAAGGTAAGCAGAGCTTTAGTAGAAAGAGTAAAAGTTTTGAAGAGCTTGAGTAAAAGTTTTGATACTAGATATCTAGTATCAAAACGTCCTTTGCGCTTCTTCATAATTCTTGAGGATAGTAGGACTTTGGATATGATTAAACGTGCCATTATCGTGTGTATCGATAACACGAAGTTCCAAGCTTGTAGGGTTTCATACAAGATAACTTATTTACATCTTCGTAACGAAGAGAAGTTGCGAAGTTATAGACTTGTTACGTTCGACCTTAACAAGTTCACCGTAATGTGCCCTAGATAGGGTGAATAAATAATGGTGAATAATTATAATTAGTCCGTGTATAATAGATAAGTGCTTTTATTTTTAAATCATTTTATTACACACTGTGACTGTGTAATATCTTTTTGAATAAGTATAAATAATGCTGGACAATCCACACAGCATCATCTAGCCCCAAGATAAGCAGAGCTTGTGTTGTATTATGATATCGGTCATCTAGTACCCATAGTACTAGATGACCGATATCATAATACGACATAAGAAAGATATATATTTCATGAAATACGATAGATGTAGGTATTTTATGAATGAATCGAAAACACAACAAAATAAACTTAAATTTGACCTTAGGATATCTAAAGTACATAATCTACCTACTGGTAGGACATGCTATGGCAAATCCCATCGCTTAAAACCTTTAAAACTTGTTTTTATTGCTCTTGTGTTTAAAGGAGTACAAATCGATGAGCTCTCTGTCTTTTTGTAACTATTCACGCTTAAGCGGCTGAACGGGTCTTAGTGAAATTTGGCAGGAACGTAGACAGTATCCCGGAGAAAGGCACAAGCTACTTCTTATCCCGAAAAAGCGCTTGCGGAGCCACAGGCAGCTTATTATATAATTATTTTTAATTTTGATTATACAAACCTCATTCCACGGCACGAAGACAACCTGCGAAGACCTCTTGAACGGCGCTCTCCCGAAGTGCAATGTCACAGCACCGCCTCCATTCACCAACAGATCGAACCATCCGTCTTCCCTTGTCAGGGTGAACCCTTCTAACGGCGTGGATGTAGATACCCTGACTCCGACTAACCCTGAGCCGAGAGAGGTGACTACACGGCCGCGGATGACGGCGGAGCGACTGCAAGTGATGATGATCATTAGATTGGGGAGAGGGGAGGTGACGATGAAAATGATTATGACGGTATCTGTGACTTTGACGTTAATTACGGTAACTTTATTGATTTAGATAAAGTAGTTTCTGATAATGATAAGGACAGATTTTGATAGTAAATTGGCTTTTTGGACAGTTTTCGTGCTGCCAAGAATATTTAGGTCATGAATTTGCAGGTTCGATGTAGTTAAAACTCTCAATGATGATTTTACTAATGACTGCCAATGATGGAAGGTAATGTTTCACAAATTGGCTGATTTGGATAATACACAAACTGCGTATGATTGATCTGCATAATCTTGAGATTTTGAAGAAGTAATGTCCCTATTTGATGGTTTGGATTAAGTTTAAAATTGCCGATGGAAAGAAATGTTATGATCCAATGTAAAGTACTTTTCTATGAAGGTACCTTTAATTGATTAATCAAAGTGAAGGTTTCTATGTTCTATACTGTCTTTGAACTTTTTAACAACAAGCTCTTTGCAGACAGTGACTTTGTGTTCAAGGGAGCTAAGTGATTTTCTAAATTGTGAAAGAAGTTGTCTAATTTTGAGTCTATTTCAATTCTTAATCCAATACTACTTTCAAATCTCTTTGACATCATATCTACGTATGTAGGTGGACGTATACAAATAAATACACATACATAAAAAGCGAACACAATTTCACAGGACACAATAGTAGGAAACAAACACACTAATAACGAACAACATGCACATATAAGATAAACTAAATGCCAATTAATAAATATATACAGCAGATCTAAAACCAAGGATCGCAGGTAAATAAAGGAGTCGACACAATGACTCCGCATCACAAGTCTTACCTCGTGTTGAAGTGGTTCCAAAACATACTGCGCAGCGTTAGAAAACCGAGAGAAATGACACATAATGAGTACACATCCTTACAACTGTTAATTTAGAAGGAAGAAACGACAACAGCCTTGTTAAATGAGAACATGCAAGTGCGATTGGCACTTGTTAATTCTGTGTAAGAAAATAAGAAAAAGCAACGTGTTACAAATTCCATTAAATAAAACATTAGGATTGACTGGGGCACAACATTGCATATTTATATAACAGATATTATTAATATTTAACTTGTAGATTATATTCAATTTGGTACACGATTCGTTAAATCTTTGTATAAATTCTTCAATTAACTGAATACGTTTACATTCATTACCATATCCAACGCAATTAGTATGGTGTCCAAGAGTACAAAATTTGAATTTATTTATAACCTAGAAATCAACTTGAAAATTTAATCTTTAACATCAAGAAGTAAAAAGTAACGAGTCGTGTACAAAGTAGATATTAAAACACGGAAACACAACACCGAACATCGAACCCACCTCTCGTTGAAGGTCTCTTGTTTAGCGTAGTTTTGCAGACTGCCCTCGTCGATGAGGAACTTCATACGTTCGAAGAAGGAGGCCGTGATCGCGGGAGGTTGCTTGCGGAGGAGGATGTCTATGGGTTTGGGAGAGGACACGCAGAGCTGGCTGCCTTTGCAGGGCGCGCTCTGGCAGCATTCTGGGTCCTCGCAGTCTATTAGACCGTCTGTGGATGGAGTAGCAAATATTTTGTATCATAAATGTTAAGGTGGTCACTTTTAAAATTAGTTTTTATTTAGTGTTTTTACTGTAGACAGATCTAGATAGATCTAGGTCTATCCTTTATGGGCCGTGGATTAAATTTTACATGGTTTTTGTGGTTGGTGAACTCTCCATAATTGGTTTTAAAATAGAGTCGGGTTTTTTATCTTTCTGTTTACACGGGTCCATGTAGAACAAGATTTTTAAATTTATTTTTATTAAATTCAAAAATACCCGTTTCTGTTTTGGTTATGATCATTTAATTTGGTTTTATCTATATCCTTGCTTTTGCACGTTGGTCATCCACATACTTCAGTGGGTAACCCCACCGCTCTACTTTTCGTCATGTACAACTTTTGTGCAATAAATTATATTCTATTCTATCGCAAGCCTCACCTTTATCATTATCCTTAGCATCATCGCAGATCTGTTCTTTGAGCGTGGTGCAGTCTGGGCCGTCCCATCCGTCGAAGCACTTGCACTCCCAGCGGCCGTCGTTGGCGACGCGGCAGCTGCCGTGCCCGGCGCAGGCGCGCGGACAACCTGGAATGAGAAGATATTCTATTTAGTACGGTGACGAACTATACATTCAAAAAATACTAGTAAAAAAACTGGGTAAATACTTTTACGTTCGCTATTTTCTGGAAGAAAGAGTATTATTTTGAGCAACAACAATTTGTGAGTTGACTTAATCCCAAAAAAGAAGACTAACTTTGAGCCAAATAATACCAGAGCCTCTAAGCTAGTTTAGACCGCCATTTGACATTCTTCCCTTCTATAAGCCTTACTAAAAATATCTATCTATGTAATGTATAGTATTAAGTATATCAGTCATCTAGTACCCATTTTTTATTATCTTAGGGTGGCTTGGGTATCACAACGGCCATGATAGGCCGTGATCGATCTAGTACCCATAACACATGCTCTGCTTAGCTTGGGACTAAATGATGCTGTGTGGATTGTCCAGCATTATTTATTTATTTTAGTTTTTACCTTCGAGCGTGCAATGTTTCCCGTTCCATCCCGAGACACAGAGACAGGTCCCGTTCTTGCACTGTCCGTGGTCGGCGCAGCGGGCGTCGCAGAGCCGCGAGGCGCAGGCGGCGCCGCTCCAGCCGGGTGCGCACGCGCAGGACGCGCCCACACAGCGCCCGTGCGGACCGCAGTCTAGGTCGCACACCTCTGTCGACAACATAAACAACATGTTATTACTAAAGTCATTTAAAACGGAATATTTACCATGATTTGATTTTTGAGTTATCCAATATTAAGAGAGGGTAGATCGGTATGTCTGCCCATAAAAACTTACTCGCAATCGAAATACTTACTCCGTACTTATTCCGTGATCATGGCGCATGAAACTGTGCCGAAATATTGTATAACTAAAAAATCAAATCATGGTAAATATCCCGTTTTAAATGACTTCAGTGTTAATAACCACGATAGTTTCAAAAGTTTTAACATGTTATTAATGCAAAACTAGGTACACTGAGACAGTAGAGACAAGTATTTTGTAACTGTGATTTACCAATAAACCAAAATATAAAGACTGCCTCTTTAATCCAAAATTCAAAGTGCTTATTTCCTTGACCTTACAGGACTCTTGGACATGTCACAAAATTCAAATTACATAAGTTAAACGGAAATAATGTGATCACTTTATTGTTTGTTCACTTCAATCTCTTATAGGTAAAGTACAGAAGCGAACACGAAAGTAAGAGTAAGATAACTCTGGGTAAGAGGACCGTCTTGGTCACTACGAGCTAAGGGACTGGCCAATTTCTTGGGCTGTTTTTAACCCCCAAGAGTTATTCCATCCCATTTTGACTCTGTGCTCTTAATGATAGGTACAATCTGCCTGCCCGGCGGCAAAGACAGTACTAGTTATTTGGAAGCTGTCCGGAAAGCATTAAAATATATAGGTACTTTATAATCGTAACGGTAACTTTAGCTTAAACAATTCCACATTTATCCTTGATGAAAATAAAACGTCCTGAACGGTAACATTACGTCCAATACAGTCGACATTTGCATTAGGCCCCCTTGCATTGCACATGATTTAATTAATGACATCTTATTTAATTTTACTGATTTTTATATTCACGTGCCTGCATTCGGGCGAGATATGCAGCTCTACTGTGTTGTTCCACTAATGTATTATGTACCATGTCTTATGTGAGTAAATATTACTGATTTACTGATATTACCCTTGGAACAATCCTCTCCCGACCACCTCGCGTGACAGCTGCAAGTCTGAGTATCGACATCGAAGGTCCCGTGTCCGGAACAGTCCGGCAGGCATTGCAGCGCGTCTTTATCCATGGTCGCACAGTCGAGACCCTTCCAGCCTTTCTTACAGACGCAAGTGCCTTCGATGCAGAAACCGTGGCTAGAGCAGGTTGGGTGGGGGCAGTCGACGTCGGCGCAAAATTTGCCTAGAAGGAAGAAAATGTTGATTAATTTGCGTCGTAGGAAAAAAACAGCTGCATTTTTTTATCGTAAATAGACCTTGTTTGACCGCAATCTGAGCTTATGGTAAGGGACGATGTAGAGGTCAAGACACTATCAACCAATTGACTCTAGTCTCGAAGATACGCAGAACGATATTTTACGTTATGTATGGGAGTTGATGGAGCAAACTATGACGATTTATTGGTTCACGTCTTGGATTACAAAAGTATTCTATAATCTGAGGTTTACGTTTAGATCACACTTATTTTCAAACATTATTTACATTTTACCCAAAAATGTTGAATAGACTTGAATCTATCAGGTCAGAACTGATATTGTGAAGGCTGTGACTGTAATCATTGAATGCGAGGTGAAATCGTCAAGGTTTTTTTTGAATTGAAGAGTACATTAAATCAAAGTAGCCCACCTTTATACCCACGAACACAGGAACACTTCCCATTGACGCAGTGCCCGTGTCCATTGCAATCCGGGACCTCGCACTCATCGTGTCGTAGGGAGCACTCCTTGCCTTTCCATCCCGGGTTGCATTGACATTCGCCGTTGATGTATTCTCCGCGTTGACTGCAGAGAACTGGGCAAACGCCTGTGAAGAAAATTTATATTTAGTTTTTGATCTATTCTCATTGACCTTATGCCTACCTACACTAAAGGCTAGAATTATCTTTTCTTAATTACTAAGTAATATTTAGTGAAGTGGAAATCCGATCTTCACGAACTCAAAGTACAAGATAATTGGGAGAAAGCTCAAAATAGAACCGAAATGCATTGACAAATTTTTTGTTGAAGGCACCATTTTGGGTTACTGACCCCACAGGAGTAGTAAGAGTTTAATTTATTAAAATTAAGTTTTGCGTACACTGTTGTAAAATAATACCAGTAGGCTATTATTTGTTGGTCCATTTCGTATACGCTGTAAGTAATTCAAACTAAAAAACCAGCGTTTTTCCAACAATAGAGTTATAGATAGAGGTCAGTTTACATAAAAAAACTGCGGAAAATATTGAGCTCAGTAAATATAAATGAATCGTCGAAGTACCCATCATATACAGCGACTATGTCAGTGCAGTACCTACGACAAAAAAATGCCCACACTAAAAAACAGAATTCAAAAGCTTTGTGAATTGGCGTTTGAAAGAAATTATAAACAAGGAACCATTTTATAGCCCGGTCATCATCATCAACCTATAGTTGTCCACTGCTGGACATAGGTCTCCCCAATGATCGCCCTGTCATTGCTTGCCGCATCCAGCATCTGCTAGCAGTCCATCGCAGGTCGTCATCCCACCTGGCCGGAGGGCGTTCTACACTACTTTTGCCGTTTGCCTCCACTCAAGAACACGTTTACTCCAGCGGTTGTCGGTCCTTTGTGTTATATGGCCGGCACACACTTGCTAATTCTTTTATTGCCCGGTATCAATCTCAAAATAGTGAAAACGTATACCAACGTATACCCACTTACTTTTACTACAATCATCGCCTCCAAAGCCCGGCTGGCACTGACAATGCCCCATCAGACACTCGCCCTTCCCCGAACACCCATTAGGACAGTTGTGCGTCATCTCCTCAGCCACCAAGGCTATGAAGCTGATCTCCTGTGGGTCGCCGTCGTCGTTGTACACGGAGAGGAACCAGTGACCTTGCTCCATGTAGTGGGTGACTTCTTTCTTTACGGATGGCTGAAATACAGAACTTGTTTAAAAGTAGCTTTGATAAATTTATAGACCAACCAATAATGCTTTATGATTTTTGTGTGCGTATAGTAATGATTTGGTTTAAATTATTTTTAATGTCATGGATCATCATCAGCCTATATTAGTCCACTGCTAGGCTACACACCTCCCCTAATGAGTGCCATAGCATCCTGTCTTCAGCTTGCCGCATCCAGTATCTGCCTGCAGTCTTTCGCCGATAGATGAGATGTCATGGATACCGAACGAGATAATTTGATCAGATAGTGAAGTTAATATACCTACTCGGCAATATTCATCGATATTCAGTATTCAGAAACAGTAAAGAACTTTCCTTTAGAAGCAATGCAAGACAAAACGAAAAGCAATACATCGTTCGTCTTTATAAACTTACATGTGAAGCTCTAGTAGTTCTCGCTTTGAATCCGCTCAAAACTTCCAAGAAGTGGTACTGCGTGTGAGTAGGGAGGGCGTTCCGCCTCGCGTACACCCCTATCGAAGCGCCTCGTGGGATCAAATAGTCAAACTTCACGTACGAAGCCTGAGATTGATAGAACTGCATGTTCCAGTAACTATATGGAGGGATTTCTTTTGATAATTTTTCACCTAAAGTAATTTGTTTGAACGTCGTCCCGTCTGGCGGGAAAGACTGGGCGGGGAATGTTCGGGCACCTACAAAATACAAGATTTATTTAGTGTTTTCGTCAATAAATCAGTAAATTATACATGCGATAATGTGGTGAAATTTATGTCTATTTTGTAAATCGGTGTAATACATTCTGCAAAACAAAACTACAAAGCTTCTAGTCTCTACTAAAACAATTCTAACTTTCTGAATTTGAATAACATCACCATAAAATTTCCCAAAGCACATGCAACTGAAAAGACCCCTCCGAAAGATTTTACCCAGTTAACGTGCATGCAAATTAGTAGGTTATGTAGAAAGTTGAGTAGAACACGGAAACCCTATCCGTTGATGATTGTCGTGACGGTTAGTAAGTTATCTCTGATCGTATTCAAATCGACCTCACCTTCCAGTATGAGAATGGGTGGAGGTTCAACCTTTGGGCAAATGCATGGTTTTTCAGTTATGCACGGAACTTCAATATCTGTTTCAGTTGTAAAATCAGATGTCGAAGTTACATCGTCATTTGAAGTTTCGGTACTCGTTAATCCATTAGTAGTGGTTGATGCTTTCTCTGACTCAGATGAACTTTCTGTAGTGTCATAAGTTTCCGCTGATTCCGTAGTCGTCACGTTATTTATAATAGCAGATCCAGTTGATGCAATGTTTTCATTATATTCATCGTAAAAATCATCGGTTGTTATATTGTTATTACAAACAGGACACGAGCATTCACAAGTGCCTCCCCAATCTTCTGAGATTGTTGAATTATCCGTCTTTGCGGTCCCATCTAGAGTAGCTGGCTTGTTGAAATTGGAAGGTTGAGTAGGTTCGATGTCCATTGGAGTTATTTTGACAGTTGGTATCTCATTTGTATCACCTAGCGTGGGTACTGTCAAAGTTAAAGAGTATATCGGTTTATAGGAGGCGTTATCAGCATCGTCAGATGATATTGTTAGATTAATCAAAACGTGTTTAGGATTAGTTTGTTCTGTTGTTTTTTGATGTTCAGGTATATTAACAGTTTTTTCATCGACTGTTATTGTAATTTTTTCAGTCGTTGGTTCTTCCGTGGTTGTATTTGCAATGTTACTATTAGTGACAATTGGGGTCGGAGTAGTAGTCACAACATGCTCTAATTGTGCGACAAACGAATTCGTTGTGATCGGTGTTAGTGGTTCGCTGGGTTTATTAGTTATTGGCGTTTCTACGATTGCAATAGGTTCAGTATTTATAAATGGAGGTGCGATAGTTGTTTGAACTTTTGTTGTGCTCTTTTCACTGTTGTACTTAAACTTCTTAAGGTTATCATCCGGTTCTACAGCGTCTTTCAGATTAATATGAAGTTCTTCGTTTACCTGGTTCAGTCTTGTTAGTAGTTTTAAATACTGAAGCTTTTGAGCACCATAAGAATAGATTGATGGAAAAGCGTCGCTTTGCATATCTTCTGGATCGTAGGCGATATGATCTTTTTCCAATTGGGTCGGTTTTTTGATAGCTTCTGATATTTCGAGCGGATGTTCCAAACGTGATTCCATGTTAGTTATTTTATCTTTTACAACTTTATCGATTATTGATGTTTTAGTAGTTATTGTGGGATCATTTTCTGTAGTGAGTTTTGTTATTTTTCGAACAACTTCCACGGTAGTTGTTTTTGTTATTGCTGGAGCACTTGTTGTTGTCTCCGCGGTTGTCGTTTCCTTAGCTGTTGTGCTGTGTAGCGTTGTTAGATCACCAGTATTAGACACATTGGCGACACCCACAGAAGCATTACCCTCCTCGATGTTTCCGGAAGCAGACTCCACACCATGCGCTAAGTTAACATCGACAGAAGGCGTAGTGATTTCATGCATTTTATCTACAGTGATAGAATCCGAAGGAACAGAAGTGACAGAAGCATGCCCATCTATGTCTACACTTCTACGTGGACGAGAGTGGGTCTCGTTACCTGAGGCCGTGGACAGCGAGCTCTGGTGCGGCCGCGCCAGAGACTTGTTCGACTCGAGAGTCGTTGCTTTGGACGTGGGGAACAATTCCGTTGACTCGCCAACTAGCACTGTACATGCTTTTGAGTTTTGATATGACCAGTTGACGAAATATGAGGCTGTGAACAAACGATTCAAATTACTACTACAAACAGTTAAAATACTGAGGGAATTATTCAAAGTTCTCGTTAAGCGAATTCGTTGACTAGTCGAGCCTAAATCCTTTTGTGAATTTGTATCAAACTCAAAGTTATCAAACAAATTAATTTTGATCATCTCAACTTCATTGACGCAGACAGAATTACGATTTATGTATCAGAATTTATAACAAGCTTAATCGTCGCAACTTCAGAAAAATGGTAAGCCATTGAAAATTAATTCGCTAAGACTAGTTTTGTATTGAAAATAATAACTTGAAAGTCACCTTTCAAGGCGAGTAACCCTAGAAATATGGATTAGATAAATAAAGATAAATCCAACTCACCAGACATATAAGACGAAATTGCTAAAAGTAGAACAAAGAGTAATATGAAGACTATAGCCGTGCACTTCCACGAGCACCTCGAAGACAATCCTTTCCTGAAGTGGAACCTCGAGGCGGTTGGAGGGAAGTGGCTGGAGCGCAGGTTGTTCCTCACGGGTAGGACCGGTACGGGCGCGCCGAATGCGGGGTGAGACCTCTCGCCGCGGTCCATCCTCTCTAGTGTACTCTTATCCTTCCCAGGACTACTGCATGACGAGTTTGACTTGTAGTCCATGGATGGATTCTTTTGAATGTCCCCTGTGGAAGATATGTGTGTGTTATTGTGTATTCTAGAGGTAAAGTATATAAAGTTTATGTAAGATAACAAATAACAATCGCGCCGCACGGTTACCATGGCCTCAGCCGTGACCAGGAATATTGGAGCTGACAGCGACTGGAGGCCGTTTTCTATATGTTGCCATGATGCAAGGTTTTGCTGTAATCACCATACTAAAGGCAGGCGGAGCGGTGATGGCAGTGAAATGGTTGTGGTACACAGAAGGAATCTTCTGCCCTTCATCTAGTTGGTTGCCTTGCACGGCTCTCAAAAATCAATAAATTTGCTAACTTAATTGAATAATAAAATTTCGTAACTATATCTAGATTGTTTTTGTTTGTAAATTAGTTATATTGGCTGATGCTTATAAGGTTTTGTCTCCTGAGAAGCATCGATACAAAAAAACTTAAAATGTTTCCTTTGTCTACTGCCTCTTGACTAAATTAGGATAAGTACAGTGATTTAGCATCATTATGGCGACCAGACAATACACCTATATAATTCGGACCAAAGATAAGTTGAAAATAAATTATAAAATAAATAAAATAATAAATAATGCTGGACAATACACACGCCATCATCTAGCCCCAAGGTAAGCCAGAGCTTGTGTTATAGGTACTAGATAACTGATATATGTACATAATACAATACATTATATAGATATGTACATATATATTTTTTATTATACATAGATAACGACCAGAACACCCGGAACAAATATCTGCGGATCGTACACACAATTGTTCCGAGGCGGAATTGTATTGCCTTGGTTCTTTATGGCCGTCATAAGCAATTAATGAGTTTAGTAATGAGCATCTACATGATATCTACCAAGTATAAAAATGTGTCTAACATTCACCTGAAGGCACGTAGAAGTTTCCAGAAGGTGTGCGCACGAGACACGACGGCTCGAAGTCCCCCAGGTCGGCCGGGTTGCCGGTGATGCGGCCGTTCAGCCGAGACATGGTAGGGTTCCGCGGGGGCACATCAGGCGGGAACCGTGAACCTTCCAGCAGACAACCTGCAGCAATCGAGAAGAGAACTTAGTGATGTTGGAATAAAAAGCAGTCTCAAATGGAAGCAATGAAAAGTGAAAGTTTATGTCATATTCATCTCTTAAATTTTTTGTTTTGAATAAAGAGCACTGTACAATAGAAGCCACCGATGAAAAGTTAGAGATGATGTTATCTCTTAAGTTTTTTGTAGGAATATATCTGATTCTCAAGGACGAAATATATCACGCTTATTATTATTCCATTCTCACAGAACTGAAATGTTGGCGGTACAAGCTAGGTTCGTAGTTAACCCACTTACATTCATAATGAGTTCGTCAAACCACGAAAGTTATAGTAAAATAGATTTGAGAGTGATGCGATAAACCTAGATAAAGACCAACTAAATATGCTATGAATTGGATCAATATTGGGAGAGAAAGTGTTTTCAGTAATATTAGATTGAATATTGGCTAACAATTGAAATCCGTAATGCTTGATTTCACCGACGGAGCTTTTAAGCCAACATTAACTAAACCAAGTTCAGTGCTAACAGTGTATAAATTGTTATCAAAAGCATTATTTGCGAAGTTAACTGCTTTTACGAAATTAATCAGCCCACGGCCGCTACCAACGTTAGAACAGGGAAAAATTTAATTAATTCCATCCACGAAAATTTACAAGTCGAAATTCAATTAAGAACGAATATTGGCTGCCTTAATAGCCGAAAACAAATAGGCAGCAGAACGTCCATGCAAATGGATCCGAGATCGCGTGTTTCGGTAGTTTCTATAAAGGAAATGTATTAGAAGGAGGCGATCGCTCAAACCGCGGGGCGCGCCTCTCCCGCTAATATAACCTAATGGAAAATCGAAGCATTATCTGTGCCCCCGGCTCTTATCGGCCCTATAACAACTTTTGATCCTCGACAAATTTTAAGGATTTCTGGAGGCGTTAATTAATTTATTGTACCACCCGATGTAGCCGCAAGAAAACTCAATTAATTTTAAAAGGGTTTTTATGTTGTTTTTTTTTTCGCTATCGAATCTCCACCCCTCCACGCGCTCACGAAAGAAAATGGCGAAGTTCCCGATAATATCGTCAGGCCCTTTGTGGTCGCGCCCTTTGAGAACCATTCTACTCGTTGTAATTAGAGATTAATGAATTTATTCGAGCGTTTCACTAGGTACGGACCTACCTTTACCGACCGCCAAGCTGGCGAGGAGCAATTATTTATCTGTTTATAGATATTGATAAAGGGGTAAGGAATATTCTGAATCATAATTTCAAATCGTAGTTGCCTTTCGAATAATCAGATAATATAAAATACCGTTCAATGAATTCCAAGTCAAGAGTAGAGTACGGTCTTGAAACACTTGATATAATTTTGTCTTTAAACAAAAGAGCAAAGTAACACAATACTCCTGAAGGATATCTAACTTGAGAAACTCGGAATAATTTATGTGAAACTATCCGATATGAAAGGATAACTGCTAGGCGCAAAACGGCGGGAGTCGGGAGCCACCAATGAAAAACTGAATCACCAAATCCCTCGCCTAATTTAAGAGGACAAGCGTAGTCATTAATACACACGTCAGTCGTCGTGCTACTACAAAATGTGGGCCATTTATATCCCGCTCCCGGGGCTGGGAATTATGGTAATCGGAGCAGTCGTCCTTTGTCTGTAATGGTGGGTAATTACCGACCCACCTCCGGGGCCACTCCGTCTCCGGAAGGCCCATGGGCTCCAGAATTCGACACTCGTTACGTGAATCGTCTCAACTTTAAAAAGGGAACGAGATTTTGATCGCCACCCAGGGATTTGTCGCTGCGTACCGGAACAAACTCGTTTTTTTCCCTCCCAAATTCCAACGATCGCTTTTTTACGTTTGTTTACTCGAACTTTTTGTAGACTTTTCGCCGTTGGATTTTACTATCTCGCATTATTTATTGAGACTGTATGCATAAAAGCGAGTAACAATCAGATAGATACTATCCATACGCCGGTTCGTTTAGTTTTATACTCTTCCAGCCATCTGGCATCCGATCTACTGCCAGCCGTTTAGAGTCCGTATTTTCCCGGGAAACCAAAGCTCACTTACTTATTGGAAGATAAAGGGGGTGTGTTTCGGCTCATTTGTGGCCGAGCTCCGACCCGATCAAACGTGATTTCTTATTGGAATCGGAAAACGAACAGATAGGTAACAAAGTAACTACGGTTAGCCTGCCGTAAGCTCCCAGGGTTAATTCCGTGTCTATTTCTACTAATAAGATAAACAATATAATGTTAATAGGAGTTCCGTTTACCGCAAAATAAAATTCGTTTCGTACGGCTTTCTGAAGGGAGAGGAGTGAGGCGTTTGCAGGGGGCGGGCGAGTCAAGAGCTCTCTGTAGAGCGCTACATCCAGGTAACGTGACGTATGCCATGCGAGCACCGCGGCGCTGCACCGAGACACATTTGCCCAATCTCGCTGGAGTCGCGCTGGTAACACGTGCCCACAATCTTAAGCTCGTTACGCGAACGTTCCGAAGCAATTTAGAATTTACCCCTTAATCTTGATTCGAACTAGAATCCGGGGCGCCCGCGCGAGCTATTTATGCCGATTAATATCGCGGTGTCGTACATCATATGCGGTATAGTCGCAAAACACTTACACAGTCGTATACATTCCGATTGCCGATTCCCCAATTCGATTTTAAATTTAGCACCAAAGTTCGTCGGAATCCCGTACAATATTTATATGAGAGAGCACCGCTGCGATTTATAGTTGGGAAACAATCGGGAAGTTGGTCCAGCGTCGTCGTGACTTCGTTTTAATTAGTACCCATTCATCGCAGAACAATCGAGTCCTCGAACAAATCCATTATCGGGAACTTTTCGATAGTCGAAAGAGGTGTATTCAAAGTTTTGCGATTGCGAGCGGATTGGAGCGGGGCTTTTGTAGACCTTACATTCTGATGGCAGGCGCTGTCTCTCGTCCATTATGAGCTCCATAAAATAAAACTACTTGCAGCTGAATGGGCGCCGGCTCGATCAGCCCGGAGCGACCGGCCTTCTTATAATTTCCTTTACATTTTCTCTAACGGAAGGTTTCGGGGCATTATCGAAAAATTCAGAGGGCATTAACGAAATTCAAGGCTCGAAAGGAAGGCCGCTATCTCCCGCTACAAGTGGAATGGGCTCGAAATGATGACATTATGCGTACATTTTAATCGATGGCTCACGGTTGGGCGACTCCGAATGCCGTATATATCCCAGCTTATCCGCAATATAGACGGATTCATTCTATTAAATTGATCGATTACCTTAGCAAGCTTCAATTGGCAGGGTGTTTGTGGCGAGGACGCATGTCGTGAGCCGACAGTACCGCACGTGACGCGTCATTGTGCCGAGCCGTGCTGCGAGCGAATAGCAGGCCATGTATCATGTCAAGACTTGCCCGTCTGATAAGATTACCAGACAAAGGAAGTCCACCCATATCACTACGACCACGACCGCTAAATGCGAACCTTCATTACTACCCCTTCTTCTAGCTGCGCGGTTCTGGATTCTACGACGCTTTGCTTAAAGTCTAAAGCGTCTTGGGCGGTCTTTATTAGTGTCCCGACGTCGACGTCTGCTTCGTTAAAGGACACTCAGCTTTATTTATGTTGACATACTGGCAATGTTACCTTATTTGTTGTCGACTATCGCTTTGTCCGATTCCGGATTTAGACCGTCCGGCTCTACAAATAGAGTTGGAGTTGGAATCTCATACCGTAGTTGGAGTTACATGTGTTAGTGGAAATTGATCCTTTTTGTGGTACAGTTTACGGTTGAGTTTTAAGTGCGCGGCGCATTGTTGGTCGGGTTTCCTGGCCGCGATAAGGAGACGTAAGTCGGTACGTCACGCGAACTGTCCGCTAATTTATGTTGCGCTGATTTCGAGATATAAGCGGTAGACGGAACTCTCGCCGGGTCCCAACGACTGCACTAGGCAAGGCTATGGCCCGTTATGTTAATGCATTGTCTACTGGAACGAGGACACCGATATCACTTATGTAGCCTACTGCGAGCGAGCATACTTTACCGCCTATAAAATTCACCAGTCAATTAGGCAATTTTCCATCGGTTGGTCGATTTCAGAGCTACAGCGGAACACGCAGCAGGATTTGAATAAAATAACGTGAAAAGAGAGTTCGCTTTGTCTCTCGTCCCGCTGGTTACGGATGTTAGATTACAGACTGGATAATAAACGGAAAGTGCAACGTTAGAGCTCGTTAGACGTGGCTTCATTAGTGTTTACAAGTAAATGGAGAAAAATAAGGCGGGTCCACCGAGGCGCAGTGCTCCTCGCAACTCGATACCTTGACAATTATACCACTGCTCGCTCAGCGGCTTCATACTCCTATTGTGGTTGTATTGTCTTGAACACTCCCTATTAATGGCGTCCAATAATCGTGTAACTCTATATAGCGGTTGATGTTTTGTGTTGTGCCGCGACCCGGTCAGTCAGCACAACACCTAATGGTCAAAACAACGGCACTCGCTCCATCAATCTCACTATCTCACTGTACATAATTCTTTGTCTAAATCCATTAAATTAATTACATCCATTTGGTGAGCCGACTCCGTATTTATTAGGCTCGTTATCATTCATTGAATCTTCCGATAGACGGGTGCTCGGTAAATTGGAAGAAATGCCGAGACGTCGTGATCGATGCTATACTTACACGTAAATGGGGGGATGCCAAATTAGCTGTCTACTGAAGAATGCAGTTACCGAGGTGACGAATCCTCGCCGATGGATTCCGGGGGGTTACAAAGTGTTGGATTCATAGGTGTCATCGGGCATGGGGCGCTCAAATTGGAAAATTCTCCGCCATATTACTTGAGGTGGGATGAAAAAGCGCGGGCACACTCGTGTGGTGTGTAACGAATTGGAAAGGGGCTGTGGGTTCCGAGTGAATGCCGTCAATCACGGGATTAAAAGTAAAACTTTACAGAAGAATCGTTTTAAATGATGAAACTACATATGTTACACAAGTGTACAGTTACCTACATAAACCGACGCCTAAAGCGTAATAGAAAAATATTGTTTACTGAATGCTTCAATAAAGAAGGAAACAAGTTCTTTTGTGAATTTGCCGTGCCACCAACTTCACAAGGTGTAGCTAGTAGCTTTGTATACGTATGTAAGGCAGTCTCAAGTTCGCAGTTCCTGTCATACCTCGTTACAAAGAGTCGTACGTACCGAAACAGTGGGAGTTTTGCTTTATCTATTGTGTATGAGCAGGTCTAGGCGGAAGAATGTCTGTCTTGCTTGTGCACAATGGGCCGCGGACGACCCGCGACCAGGCCGTCAGATGCCCGATAGCCGACTTCATTAACCTTCGCTCTATTCCACAGGCATTAATTATCCCTAATAGAAACAAACAAAACGAAACATCTACAGATAAATGGGCCGAGATAGTTATTTAATTGTCTTATCTCGCGGGTTGGGGACGAATAATGCAGATTCATTTGGCGTTACGTCTTAACTTTTGTCAAAAGTTTCCATTCCTCCCCTTTCCGCTAATGAACGATTCACAAATGAGATTCGGTGTCGGGAATTGATGTTTTGTGTAATTGCTCCGCGACACAGTCGCTGTTCTAATGAAAGGCGGACAAATCGCGGTGATTATAATTGTGCCAAGGAATTATTGGTGACGCGAGCTTTCGTCGCTCAGGAATCACAGGATGGCTTCGTTCGGTTCCCGCAGCCGTCCGTCGCCGGTCACCCTGACAAGGAGACGTATGCGGGGGATTACACACTGTCACGCGTCCAAAAGCGGTCATATTTTTCGTCGCCGGTTTTTTTGAACGGAAATGCTGCGAACCGCCGACGGCGATGCCCTGATAGAGATTGATGATGCGACCACCCCGCCCGCGCCCCTCGTGGGTCATTGCGCTCACCCGATTACACCAGGCCAGAGGGGATTCGCATATATCCAAATTACGTTGCTGATGGACGTTTCTTGCCTAGATAACTAGGTGTTTGTGATAACACATGCCTTGCCGGGAAAGGGGGAATCATATATTTTCGTTAGCGCTCGTTTACATTTCGAATTGCTTCTTAAACCTGCAAAGTATTGTTTTAGAAATACAAACAACATGATGAGTTTTTATCATTAACATGCAAAAGCTCTTCAAAATAAGAGCTCCGGTTCAAAACTTGTAAAAGGGTGTCGTCGTTGCGACGTCCCGATGCGTAACTCGATCTGGCAGTCATCGCGAGGTAATTACCGTGGCTCTTTTGAAATAAAAACAAATGACAGACGCGAGGCGAACGCGCACGATGTGCATTTGTCACACGTTGCACCCGCCATCTTGAATCCTGAGTGGCATTCGACACCGGCTGAGAGGCCCATCCACGCGCCCACAGACAAGTGTGCTATCATACTGCTGCGGCTAAAAACGCGCATTTCCTTTGCGTAATTGGGTGCATAAATGTGAAATATTGTCGACGTCACGCACTGCGACCGATAGGTATCTTGAGCGTATCTGCGCGCGGTTAAGCCGAGGGCTTCTCAATTGCGGTAAAACCATATCGCGTATGAAATAAATCAGCTGTTGCGGGGTTCCCCGGGACGGATCGCGTTACACCCCCGATTTGTGAGGTTATTTGCATTCCGATATAAAATGGCGGCCGCGGTGGGATTTGACGTGACGTTGACAGGTGTGCCCGCTGCCATATCGCGGTTTTGTTTTCGTACGCATCGCTGGCTTGGGTTTGATTAATTGCCGGTGATACGTTCGCAGATTTAATGCAAATTAGTTAGGACTAATTTGCTTTAAATCTGCGAACTTATAGGAAAGAAGAACGAAGGAGTAGGCTCCTTGATTTTGTTTCTAGGGATTATTAAACTTGAGTTAAATAAAATTTTACCATTAGGTACTTAGAATTAAACTGATAAGTTTGAGTGATCTTTATCGAATAGGCGTCTATATTCTGATAAAATGGGTTTTCAGTAAGTAAACATTCTCATCTCAAGGGGTTGGTGTGGAACATTTTTTGGTGTAAAGTAACCTAATACCAGGTCAGCATTACAAGCGAGATTTTCCAAAACATACAAACCTCGGACCTTCCCGTCTACCTACAGAGGTCAAGCACACTTAAGGCCCTTTGTACCCAAATAGATATAGCCTGTGCATTAGCGAGGGTAGCTTTTCTTACCGTTTTTTTCCCTACAAAGACGAGTGGAACCCTACCGGATGTCGAGGGTTCCCTCGGAGGCCGCGATTAAACGCATGTCATTTTGATTTATACACCAAATTATTACACATCAGCCACTGATGCTATCGCTGCAAGTCTCATTTAAGAGATTTAAGTATGAATTAAATATTTTAAGCGCTCGAACGAAACACATGTGCTTAAATACTTAACTACCGAACAGAGTTTAGATAGCTTTAATTAATTGGTATCTTATTCTGACGATTATGAAATGCAATTGGAATAGTGAATATCCTAATAGATTTAGGGAGGAACGTTTACTTTGTGGCTAGAATTTAAAATCCTTTCTCATATGTAAACGGTCCCGTTAGCCAAACACGAGGCCGCCCTTCCCGCGCCATCCATCTTGTTGCCCTAACGGGTCCGAATGTTACATTGACGAACGATGCCTTTCGATATAGGAGATGACACAATGCGATGACCCCGAATCCATTCCTTCTAAGACGCCCAGTAATAGTTTCCTCCATGCTCCTCTCCATATTTTATCGCGGCTTATAAGAGGGTTATATCGGGAATGTGTCATGTTGCTATTGCCGGCCCGCGGCCGCCCGGTTACGTACATATTTGATGCAAACGCGTAAACGATTGATGTGCCTCGTCCCCATCTGAGGGAAAATTCCCTCAGATTGACTTGGCGATTTGTGTATCTGCTTTATTATGCCGATGTCCCATGTCACGATTCAGTCGAGATTCAGTCGAGCTCCACGTATGGTCGTAGCACTAATGGGGTCGTTTTGTTCCGATCACGGGGCATTAATGACGTCATCTATCACGTCAAGTTGACAGGCAGGCGCAGTTGCAGCGGACGCGGATTTAGTGATGCGATACATTGTAAAAACTGGTACGAAGCAATTAAAAACGTAAAAAAACTATGTTTGCGATAGTGCCACGCAACATTGAGCTGCTGGTTCACTATAAACCAGGAAAATTTATAACTTTTTTCCCGTGTACCGCAAACGGATAACTTTCTGTGGGAAATTCGTTTGTGCATTAGAATGAGCCCGAGCGGCTCCATCGGCGGAGCATGCCTCTCTAACCCGGAGCTGGTAATCACACGGTAAACCTATTACCGCTTCAAGTGTGAACTGTGAAATCGCTCATTTCCAAATCCGGATGTCGTGGATGCTAGCCAAATTCAACCGCATCACTCCATTTTTAGAGCACAAATTAAATGTATAATCGACTCAGTTCGAGCGGAAGGAAGCAGAAATAAAGCGGGCTTGTTAAGCGTAATCTAGTGACTAAATAAAGGCGAGAGTTACGACCGCGCCGCTGCGTGGATTAAAATGGACTTTTCCATATAAAAAATGGGCAATAACCGGGTGTGGAGAGGGTTCCCGGCGGACAAGATCCCTCGCTCCCGGAATTTCATTATCAAAATGTTTTCTGAACAAAACGCCATTATTAACTTCTATGACGCGAATGATATCAGATATGAATTCCTGCTGAAATCGAGAGAAATACTTACCTAAATCCTTTTTTTCGGAATGGGTACCTACCTATATGTAAGTGTGTGGTGAAGAGTGGTGTCGGCGGCGGCGCTAATCCGCGGCGGCGCGGAGGCGCGAAGACAGCGCGCGGCGAGCGGATACAAGAGTATTCCATCAGGGGCGGCTTCGCACCTCCGCTTTTTATGTTTTCATAAATTTCCGTTGAGATCAATATTTTATATTCGCGCCCGGCCCCGCGGTGAATGGGGCTTTTTGCAAGTTTGCGCCGCACCCCACGGTTTATTTATTCGGATGTGGCCCTCTCGAGATTCGCCACTTGTACCTTTCGATAAATTTTTCACTCGAATAATGTTATCACGTAGGTTGGCGTTCACGTGTTTTTGTCGGGAGTAAACAGTGCTTTAACCCTAAACGGATCACGTCGCGTCGCCCGGCGCTGGGTTTGTTCTCTCCAGGTGAGATTTGCCGCGTCCCGTGCTGGTCAAATCCAATGCGGGCCGCGCCGCCTTGATTGGGCGCGACACTTTATTACCTTTGCCTCGATTTCCCGGCGCGAAGCTCTTACGTGATAAGTATTTTTATTTGTCCGGAGCTCGGATAAACTAGGATAGGCGCGGATTACTTTACCGTAACACAATATCCATCTAAGATTTTATTGTCACCTGTCACGGTCGTAGTCAGCGACTGAATATAAATTCGAAGCTGCAACTCAGAAGCGGAAACTTTCGAAAACAAACAGAACCTAGTGCGAATGCTCTGTGTAAAGTTTTCCAGCAACAAAGGGGGAAATTCTCAACAAGGGCATAATTTACCGGTTCCCGTATGATAGGAAAAATAAATCGATATCGTACAGGTTGGTTGGAATATTGTAAAAGTTCGCACAGAGACCGGCCGCCCGCGGCGCCGCCGCGCTGCAAAAAATGACCCACTGTGCGGCGCCCGCCGTTCTGCTAATCCTATTTACTCCGGCAAATAAATTATAGCCAGCGACCGCTAATGTGTACGGACGGTGCCCACTGTGCGTTAACTACTTCCTACGATACAGCGTACATTTATACTAGGATTTGTCACTTGTATATTTGCGGTAACTGCCGCCGCCGTTTGTACTCCATCGTAGCGTGTAGGCGGGCTACTTTGTTAGGCTTAAGATGCTCAATACCTCTATCAACTTTCATATTAGAGTGCTTTTTTATCAGGAGTACTCGAATTAAGTAGTTTGGATTAATTTAACTTGGACAATTTATAGAACAGATTGTACTCAGAATTTACGAAAGCTATTTCCGCATCAATCGTTTAATAGGTATCGGTTAATTTGACAGGAGACGTCAAATTCAGCGATCACAAGATCACAATCATTTGATGTCAGAATTTGGAAACGTCAATTAAGCAACTTCAGAGCTTCTGAAGCGCGCCTGATTTAAGTGAGTACCTCGAGCGAGACGGTAAACATCAATGTTTGATCAAGGAGGTATAACTTGGGCAATACTTGGGAGGTATCACGGAAGTGCTATTAAAATATTCAAAAAAATATTTTTTATCTAAGCGCTTGAAAGCTCTACTGGAATTCTACTTGACTGTAACGCAGAAGAATATTTTCTTTATATGAAGAAACTAACCTAACCTTTAGGTATTAGTTTAGTTCAATTTGAATTAATTAAGTATCTACCATAACTGCAATAACATGAAGCGTTATCCACTCAGTTCCAAACATCCGTCTAATTACAATCATGCGAGTATTTGTTCATTGTTGTTTATGGTAATGAGCCGGCACTTTATCAGACTAACGCGTGAAACCTGACGTGTTTGTGTGTTTGCTTACAATTTCATTGAACACACAATGGCTATGCATTTTAAGTGCACGCAGTAGTTATGTAGGCAGCTAGGTGCTTGCGTATATGCATAAACTTATATTATTGATTGTTACTCATGTTAGCAAGAATGCGAAACTAGAAACAGATTGGATTGGAGGAGATTGGAGAAAAAACTTATAAAGTCGCGTCCCGTAAAATGTGTTTTAACTGAATTTAACAGATAAGTTGCGAGCGTCTATTAGAACCCTAGCTCGATCAAAGCAAATAAAAAATATAAATTATTTAAAGCAATTTCAATAATGCCACAATTTCACGGACGCGATGGCGCGAACTCGTGAGTGTTACAATTTAATAGAACTTCAAAGGGCCTGCTGATTCCACCACAATTCTATCAGCTTAGCACGAGATCCCCCGCATTATGCGTATAAAAAGTGGTTATCGTGAACGCCACCCTCGCCCCGCTCGCGGCACGCTGGGGAGCGCACCACGCTACTACGATCTCTAGTGGAAATAACTTTGTACTAACTTTTAAGGTTGTTTTAAGTACATTGCCGTGTTGTTAGGGAATCTGTTTCGCGTTAGAAGTGCGAGCTCGCAATGCATTCGTGTCGCGCGCGTTTCGCGGGTACCTACACTGCGGTTGTTCCGCGACACATGTGTTTTACTTGAGTAGTAGGTACTGTGTTGTGTGCCACTGCCGAGAATTCAATGATAAGCACTAAAGCAAAGGCTTAATTGAAGTCAAACTTGAAACGATTTCTTGCGTCGCTTGCATATTTAGAGGCAAGAACTGTGAAATGAAAATAGAGGCGGAGAAAATGCTGGGAGTTTTATATTTATAGTTTCAATTAGCGGCTCTGCATGCGCCCTGCCCGCTGTAACTCGTTATTTTATTAGAACGGAAAGAACGGGGTTTCTAAAGAATATTTTTTTGTTATTCGCGCAGAAAAATTGGGCAAAAGCGATTGTAAATTAGCGCGCGTATAAAATTCATCGGGTGAAAATTACGACGGTTTAAAGCGATTGTCGAAATTTAATTCAAAATTCGAGAGGAGCTCGGCATTTGTGCGACAATAATCAACGCATATAACATTTGATAGCGCTAGTTAAAAAGTGTGATTTGCAAAGCGCGATTAAAGCGGTGGTCCGCGATCCAACGGCACTATTTAGTACAATTACAGCGCATCACCGGCCATTGTCCAGCGACGATTACGTCGACTACAATGGCTCCAATCTAACCTCTAACGAAGCGACTTCGGCTATTTCCGCTGCACTTCGGACGTTCAAAGACGCGTAATTTGCGGTTACGAAATTTGTGCTCGCTGCGAATTCTGACGATGTTCATTCTAACTTGAGCAAAGTGCAGTCGTTTGAAAGTCGACCTTCGGCGGCGGGAGGGTTAACTGGTGTTGCCCAAGTTCCGGATGTGTCCGGGTTAATTTGGCCGGTCACTCTGACCCCGATTTGTAATTATAAACTAACTATCTAACTTGAGGTTTCCTATTGGGTCCTTTGTTTGGATAGGTCCTATTTGTCACCACGTCGTTTAGCAACGAACACCGAATAAGTTTCCTTATGAATAACATTGACGAGTTTAGCGAGAGGATCCAAGAAAGTCGGTTCGTGAATAAGTTTCAGCATCGGCATTCAGTCGCTAAGTGCTAGGCGCAATTATACGACAAAGCGGGAAGGCTCGCCTTTGTCAGCCACGCCAATAATGACGTAAACTTTACTAATTTCGACCAAGACGGCGAGTTTTGGGACATAGCTACAGCTACGGACATAATGTTCGTACATCTTACCAATAACTCATTGACAGGTCAAGACAGGCCGGCATTGTCGGTATATCAGTGACAGGTAATACAAATTAAAAAAAATAGCTTAAACTCTGACTGTATGTGACCGTGTCATATTGGCTTGCTCGATACAGGCTCTTGAAAATCACTGTTCGAATTAGCTCAGCAATATGTACAAAATTACTATTTTCATGTGTTTTAGGCTTACCCGTTTATTATTTTTTATACTTTGTTGCAATAAATATTTTTCCTTTTACTTACTCGCCGCTTACTTAGCCGCTATAGTGATTTGCCTTTATGAACGGTTCTTGTAAAGAAAGCTTTCTAAAATATTTTCTCAACTCCAAAGACACGAACTTAACATTTAGTTTTTCAATCTTTCTCTCACAACTGGTTCGTTACATTTTGCTTATTTCCGCAAAAAGCTGGAGGACAGGAAGCGCGGAAAGAATACTAAATCTGTAAGTTGTAGGTACACTAAAACTGGTGGAAAAGTCGTGAGCGTAATACAGGTTTAGTCCTGGTTTTGCAGCTATTTTTGGAAGGTCTAAAGTGGGCGTAGAACGTTATGAATTTAACATTTACTGCTACGTAAAAGGTTTCTTTAATGTTGATGAAAAACGTAATGATTAATATTTTATTTATATGGTCTTAATACACAACACGTCACCTACGCTTTGCAGACGACCTGATCTTATTTTCGGAAAACCCGAAAAACCTAGAGACAATGTTTCAGCAGTTAGCGGAAGAGAGCGAGAAGGCAGGCCTGTCAATGAACTTAACGAAAACAAAAGTAATGTCAAATTCCTCACAAACAGAGCCCATAACAGTAAATAATGAAGAAATAGAGTATGTAGGGGAGTATGTGTATTTGGGACAGTTAATATCTACTGAGGAATGTATGCAAAAGGAAATCGAAAGAAGAATAAGTAATGCTTGGAAGAGATATTGGTCACTCAGCGAAGTCATGAAAAATAAAGATATGTCTATGAGGAACAAGAGGAGAGTATACAATATGTGTATCCTATCATGCTTACTATATGGGTGCCAAACATGGGCACTAACAGAAGAACTAGCAAGAAAAATAAAAATTTGTCAGAATGGAATGGAGAGAAGCACAATAGGAGTTAAAAGAAAAGACCGAGTTAAACTGAAATGTATCAAAAGTAAAACGAAATTTAAGAATGCATACACGACATACAAGTGCTTAAAGTGGAGATGGGCTGGGCATATGATAAGAGAGAAGAAGGAGAAATGGACGAGACTAATAACTGAATGGCAACCACGAGATAGCAAAAGAAAAAGAGGCAGACAGACTAGAAGATGGGAGGACGACATTAGAAAAGTGGCGGGTCCAATATGGACCCGCATAGCGAAAGATAGAATAGAGTGGAAATCTTTAGAGGAGGCCTATGTCGAAAGACAAGCTGAAATACAGAAACGACCGTTTACCGATACTTAATTTATATAAAAAGATAAGTAACTGTTATAAAGTAAGCATATTTGTAAGAAAACTGTAAAAACATTGTAAAAATTAGTTCAGCAATAAAGGCTATTTTATTTTATTTATTTTATTTTATAATACACAACAAGTAAACAAAAATATTTATCTCAGCGGAAAAGCAAATCATAATTATAGTAAAAATAAATAATGATGTCATATTATGTCAAGCAATCAAGTTCGTAAGTTTTCGGTCTAAAATAATGTTTGGTTAGTACACAGATATATTATTTATCATGTAGTTACTGAGGAGCTTATTTAAAAGATTTATTATGTATTGTTTTGTTATATGTATGTATATGGAGCGCGTGGGCAGTCTTCGGATGTAACTAATGAGTCGTCCTGGCTTAAGTTAAGTTTGTTTTCTGAAGGAACTATTAACTAATTTATTTTAAGTGGTAAAGAAATAAAGAAAAGAAAAAGTGGTACATAGTATACGGTTTTTTATTTATACTTATAGATTTCAGTTACTTATTCATATTCTATTTGAAAATTGAATTGTCGCCTAGTTTTGAACAGATCTCTCGTGAAATACAGCATAGGCAAATGAAAATATTCCTTTAAACTCGAACCAGCGACCTCCCATATCAGAAGACGAGATAAAATGCCCTTTGACAGTCCTAGCAGTAAGTACAGTATTATCACTGTTATATAAGTACCTAGTGTTATCATATCAGAGCGTCGCTCGTTAGAGCACATTGTGCGTTAATGTCTGATGCCGCCATTGTTGTATTGTTTACTTCATACATGTACGAGTTTCATCTGAATACGGGATTTGTTTGTGCGCATGTTGCAAGATATTTTGCAGTGAGTTGATTATATCGTGGTATCTAGCAACTCGCTCTTCATTCAATTCAATTCAATACGTTTATTTCAGCCATCAATAAAGTTATGATACAAAAACAATTTAAGTGTCTATATTCAAGTTAGCATAAAAACAAATTAAAATTAAATTCAAAATTAAATTTATTTACCTACCCTTTTATGAAGAGAGCTTTTGATGTAGTTCATTTAAAAGTTCTTCAAGTTCCTCTGATTTATATAACATAGCTAAACATAGCAATGAAACTGTGTTTGAATATAAATAAGGAAGGTTAAAATGAATTAAGTTCTTTATTGCATTTTGTGTGACTATTGAAAGCTCATAATAAAAAGTATTCATAATCTCTGAAACACTTTCATAAAGATATTTCATTTTCTTTTACCTCGATCGGTAAGAGAAAATGATTTCTGAACATTTTCACAGAAAATCGAGATTGCGTCTTTCAATTCCACCTTCAAAGGACTAGGCACGCTTTAATCGCCCGAGATTATAACTACCCTCGCGACAAACACAGCGCCCTTAAAATATCCCAGGTTTCAGCGCTTAAAATCGCGATTATCGTCTGAGCAAACGCTGGCGTTTTTACCCCGCTTTAACCAGTCTACACACTTAAGTCGCCGGTCCGCCGACACAGCCCGGCGACACAGCCCGGCGACACTGCCCTGCGGCAAGTCAGGCGTTACCAAGCTGACAAATAATTATCCGCGGCCTGCAATAATCAACACCAAAACTTTTCAGGTAGCGCCGATATGGTTCTCTAAAATAATCCCGCTGACAGCAACCCGCCGACTATGTCGCCGGTGTGAGTAAGTTCAGTGTAGAGTCCTTCAGAGCCCTTCGCAAAAGTTATGAGTAATTCAGCCGCTAAAGACGACCATAATAGAACGAGCCTACACACATTGCTTTTATACCGAAAGCAATAGTCATTGACAGCTCCTTTATTTGACCTATTTGTCTAACTGACTACGTTTTGGCACCATTGTGTAGACTACTACACAATGTTTAACGCAAGAAACGTTCTACACTATTCAACATTTCTTTTCAGAGCTAATTTAAACATTTCCAAGCTAAAGCAGGTGGCCAAAGGCTTTTTTGTAACATGTAGGTACATTGTACACTCACCTTAACTTTTACAGCCCCAGCCTAAAATGTTATTTTCCGTCTTTTTTAGCATAAAAGTAAAGCTTAATCCAGGCACTGAACATTTTTCACAGAACAATAAGGGTAAGCTCAGTTGGGAAAACACTTAACGTAACTTAGGTGCAAGGTAATATTCGGCTTAATCGAGGTCCGACGAGGGTGCAGTAAAAGGGGTTAAGTTATTGCCTGAGTTTTGCCGTGACGTAGGAGGCTACCTGCTTAGCTTTGAATTACGCAGATGAGCTTGTGAAATATAAATTCAGCTGCTTTCTGACAGAAATTTCATTACAAGGTTTATAAGCAGGTTCATTCTTTTTTGGTAATTTATGTCTTTGTTCATATTTCTCTGTCTCACAAATGATAAGTAAATTTACTTAGAGGTATGATATAAATAACTAAGCTAACTAATCGCAACGTTCTTTGAGTTGCGATTACTCGGGCACCATGTAACTCTAGCATAGTTATTATGTTTTGATGTGGTGTTTTGCAAGTAAACATACAAGCGGAGGTTTAAACCATTATGATTGTCCATTAGCCGTAATTAGATAACAGCGAGCGTGAAGTTCGCAGCCGCCGAAGCCGTTCAACCGCTTAATTTCCCGCCGACATCGTAAGCTCTCATTTTATCTATACTTAAGCTAAGAGTTTGTTTACGGAAATGTTATTTTACGCGTCGTTTTGTTAACTTTATATCGGCATCTCGGAGTTTCCAGTTTGTTGACATTAAAAGCGAAGTCCTAAACTCCATTCGAACTCAAATTTCAAGTTTGAGGGACGGACGGTGTCAAACGGCCCAAGATACCGTAATTTGAAACTCGAAGACTTCGACCCGCGAGTATCGAAACTTGAACAACTGAGATATCAGTAAACAAAAGGCAACATTCAAATCTTATTATTCAACTTCTTGAAAAGTTTAGAGTTTTTGTGAGTTGAGTCCTAGAAGATAAATAGGTGTCTTTCAAATCTAACTTGATTGGTCGAGCGTCTGTACCTAACGGTTTTCCGCAAACTGGTTGCAGTGCAGCCAGCGCAGAATCGGTCGTTGGGGCCGGGCGGTTTAACCCTTCTTGGGCAGATATGATGATAGGTCTATCATCATATCTACCCAAGAAGGGTTAAACCGCCCCAACGACCGATTCTGTACTGGCTGCACTGCCACCAGTTTGCGGAAAACCGCAACCTCATAATTTTGGGGAGTGATCACATAAACGTGAGTCATAAGATATAACATAACAGAAGTCGGTATGGTCCGGATAAGGTCAGGTTAAAGCTATTGATTTTTTAATGTTTAAGGCCAAACCAAGTCGGCGCTAGTTAAACTAAGTAAAATATAAATCAGCTCACCGTATCAGCCTCACGTAACCGCAATCCTTGCTCCGCAAAGATGGCCCTGACCCGCGGCCCATTAGGCCTAACTCTAGCACAATACGCTTTGTGATTGGACACCAAAAAGCCTTCATTGTTTACGTTTAATCGTTTCAGCGCAGAAATTGCTTCAATATCTTTTCTTTTCATGGAATTAACAGCGTTTCATTTCTCTCGCACGCAACATTCACCATTTTGCTATAAAATACAGCTGTCAAAGTTTTCCGCTTCGAATCCGTAGACAACAACATAACATGTTAATTACATAGAACATGCATAGGACCTCATTGGACGACAGCATGGGTACACTGTTATTATGCCTGTCAAGGAGGTCGAACTATAGATAGTCAGCGAACGATTCGATATTTAAAAATTCAAAATCTTTTCACTGTTAACAATATTTAGTTTTACAACGCGATGTAATTCTATCTTGATAGTGGTGTTGCAATTTAGCGCATCAGGAGACTTGACTGCAATTTTGCAATTAAGGCGCTCGGGCTTCGCCCTCGAACCCCCAAAGACCCGACAATAATTGGAATGCAACTAAATTGATCGCGATTCCCAGTGTTGTTAATTATTGTCGTCCTATTGTTGAGGAAGAGATTTAAATGGGAAGTGTTGCCATAATAGTAAGCTTTTTTGGCACAACGTTTGTAAGATTTTTAATTACGAAAATAAGTTTTTAAGACGCTTTATATAAATAGATAAATCACTCTGGAACAAAATAAAATGGTTTACAATCGAGGATTCGGTCATTTTCCTAGACTAGATTCTGTTTAAAAACAGTTTATTTATACTATTCCTGAAAGAATCCCCACAGTTCACGTTACACCAGCAAGTAAATGTTGCCAGTTTTTGCCTGTAAATAAGTAATGAGGTGGCTTATCCACGACTACTTATTTCCTCGGGCTTGCGGATCTGTGGTGGGCAGAGGAGGAAGCGAACGATTAGTCTGCGATACGAAACCACGGCTTGTCGACCCGGATGAATTGACGTGCTTTACTTTGCCAATGTTTGAATATTTGTTTCGGGAGCAGTGATTCGAATTTCGAATTTCTCTAGACGGTCGATTTTATTGTTTCAATTTCTTCTTTTGACGAAGGTTTTGCAATTCGTAAAGAGGTTTTATTGTGGATTATGAAATATGAATTGAATTTGGTTAGTTATTCATGAGTAGGGTACGTTATTTCGAACAAGATATAATTTGATATTTTTGAAAAAAAAACCTAAAAAACTACTTCAAATTCCTTAGTTATTTACATTATTTATTAAGTTTTTCGGGACAAATAGTTATCCCTAGAGAATGTAAGCCATCTTTGATAGCGAAATCATTTTTCAAATCAGCCCATAATTGACGTAGAACTCGATAAACATAAACAAAAGAATACATAATGTACAGCCGAACATAGAACCTCCACCTCTTTTTTTCGTAGGTTGACATACGTATGATAAATCTTTTCACCAATAGGATGCGCCGGATTTTCATAGCCCACTCACACACAAAGGTGGGAAGACATAACTCTATAGAAGTAGTCTCTAACGCCTTGCAGCCGAGAGGAACGTAATGCGAGCATTATTGCGCGGCCAATATACACAACAATGTGGCACAGATTTAGGAAATGGTACGTTCATATTTATATTTCATATAGATATTATTTTGATGCCATTGGTAGTAGGGTAGGGAAAATATTTCTTAAGAAACTTGGATTGTGAAATATCTATTAAGACAGATTTAAACAGTTTCACGTAAACAAGTAAATACATTCATAAAATGTATTTACTTGTTTCCTTACAAAACACATGTTTTGGCAAAAAAAAAATACACACTCTTCGCTTGTTTAAAAAGCCTGTCTATATAAATAAAAACACCTTAACCTTGATATTTTAAACAGCGCCATCTAGTTCTAGTATAAGCAATGTCAAATTAGAGAAACAAAAAATCTGAAAAAGAAGTGTCATCCGATTTGAACCACTTTCGTCCCAGAGTTAAACTGAGCCAGTGGCAGTCCAGTGCATTACCGTGGCATGTCTGATATCCCTAGTCTGGAGGAAATAGCCAGCCTATAGCGGGGGGGCTGTGGTGGGTTTAGGGGAGGGGGGGAGGTGGCTGCCACCCTGAAGACACCGTTGCGTAGGAAACAGGCACGGCCGAATTGTGAAGTGCCAATTTAGCTTTTTAATAATATATAATTATACTAGACAATTCACACAGCATCATCTTGCCCCAAGCTAAGCAGAGCTTGTGTTACGGACACTAGATATACCTAATACAATAAATTACATAAATAGATATTTTTTGTTATACATAAAGAACGACCGGAACACCAGGAACAAATATCTACAGATCGTAAACACAATCGTCACGAGGCGGGAATCGAACCCGCTACTTCCTGCGTCGCAGGCGGACCTGCGCCCACCGCGCCCACAGAGATCGTCAAATTGCTACAAATCAGAAACTAATAACGTTTATTCCGGCTTAACAAGTCAAATTGTGATGTATGGATCGTGACAAAAACTACACAAATATTAGTGGCCTGGTCTTTCATCACATCATTTACGGCTGGTTTAGTGATTTTTTTGATCATTAATTGTAATCATCATCGGCACTAGCCTACATTAGTCCACTGCTAGAGATAGGCCGCCCCTAATGAGCGCCCTAGGGTCTTGTCTTTAGCTTGCTGAATCCCACCTGGCCAAAGAGCGTCCTACATTTGCCGAGTCGCGGTCTCATTTACAAATAAATTGTATTGTAAAATTACAATCCAAGCGCAGGTTTTTCATAACCGGCATCCTGTGTAAATGCGTCGTGGTTTGAAGTAAAACGCCGTATCTGATTTCTTTGGTTTTTACGTCTTGGCAAAATGTTTTCGCTAGATTTTATGCTTTATTAGTGCGGCTCGCTCAGGCGGGCTTCTACAGATTATTCTGATAGCGTAGCTTGTGCTTGGAAGGAACGGAGGCATATCTTTTACGTTCCAGGACTGCTTTAGCTTTGGAATATGGTAAAGCAGCAAATGGCTGTGGGAAATGAACGAAGTATTCGGTCTAGCGACCTCAAATTAGGACATGATGGAAATACCTATTGTTAAAGGACATGAGAGAGTGTTAAACTTCCGAAGTCGACGTCGAGGATAGAGTCAAGTAGAGGAAATCAATAAGGAGAGTTGACCCCACCATCATATGGGATAACTAGCTGGGAAGAGAGAGAGAGAGAGAGAGAGAGTACGCATAATTAATAAAAAAAAAATTACAGCTAAACTTATATGTATGTAAAAACTATTAACACTATTAACATTTAAACCGTGAAGAAGTATTTCTAAGTACATGTACTAGAAATTTAGTGTACTAGTTATTAACAAAAGTAGCTTTGAAACAAAGTTAAAATCGATGATGTCCCTCAATAACGTAGGTATGTAAGGTATGCAAAAAACGAAAGTCGTGTTCAGTAATGTTACAATGTAATGCAGGATACATTCTACCTTACCCGAACTGACTTTTGAAACTTCGAACGTCTATGGAATTGCGGTTTCAAAAATAGCTTTCGACCAATCGGCTGCAGCGAGGTAACATTATAGAAATAGTGCAGAATTAAGCGAACGCTCTATTTCACATTTCCTACCGTTAGGTGGCGTATCGCAGCACGATGAAGGCATCAATCAAGTGGCGTGAACCGAAGAAAGCTGCCGACCAGTTATCAGATGCCCTGTTTGTTTACAGCTGGGTGGAGGCGCGACTTTTGGTCGTGTCTTTTACAGCGTTGACCACGCGCACGGTTTAAATGTAGGTCGCGGGCGAATGTGACGCCGTGACCAATACAACGTCTCGCGATGAATGAAAGTCTATGCAGGGGCTTGCATAGTATAGATCTGAATGACTTAACGAAATTTGTCTTGGCCAAGCAGTGGGATATAAGATTATAACAAATATGCAGAAGCTTACTAACTAGCCGATCATGTACCCATTATTTATTTGACATTAGTATAGTCGTTCATATTATGTTCCCGAGTAATGTGGTTGAATTACAATAAAAAGCCGAGACTTTTTGTCGTACCCCGCGACAAAAAGCCGCGTCTGCCACTAAGTTTCCACCTTATTTGCTGCTACTTACAGTAATTTCCGCACATCGATTTGTTTCCTGAACCCCCGCTATAGCGCTCGTTTTCACAACCCCCTATAGCTCGTTCAGCGCGATCGAAAATCTTGTGAATAGTTTTACTCAGAATTTGAATCAAACCTTTCACTTCTTGGTAGATAACCATAAAGAATATTGAAAAGCTATACAGGAAAATAACTGTTAATAGAAAGAAATTTTTATTGGATTTATTAGTGGGAGTTGTTCTTCGAGTTATTCTATGAGCCATTTGATATCCTAAAATGTGGCAATTGATACCATGGAGTGATTTTGTATTAAATGTTAGAATGGTTCAACGAGATCAAGCACCATTGTAAGACGGACCAAAGCACCTGTTATTATTAAACTGTTGCTAAGCAAAGGCCCCTTAACCCTAAGTGAACGCCGACAAAGGTAATCAAAAATCAATCCAGTGATTCTCGAGAAGATTACCAAACGAAAAAATAGCAACACAGGCGAATATTACAAAACACTCAGCAACTCAAGGGTTGTACCAAATCCGTGCTCATTAAAAACTTTTCAACGCTTAATGAAAATCTTATTGAACCGAGGACGAGTGCAGCCCCTTTCCCCTCTAGGGTAGGGGAGGCAGGGGCGAAACGGCCCGGCTAAGTGTATTACAGTCGGATCGCTGCCTTTCATTCGACACATCAAAGAAGATCTCGTTCGTTCGTAACTAAATCGAATCAGTACAGCTTTGTCTCTAGCGGTACTTGGTAGGTAAAGGGAAGGCCCTAGACTTGAGCTCCTTCAAGACTGTAGATTTCTCAATTTCCGTACATTATATTATATTGTATGGCCGTTTTTGCTCCTGTCGTCTGTAGAAGCGGATTTTATCGTACGTTTCGCTTACTCTTTAGAACAGCAACGCATCTAAAGACGAATGCTAAATGTAGGTACCTAAAGGATTTGCTTGAGATCTTGTCTTTTCAAAGCATAAATAGCAAGGTAGAATAAGGAACATGCAGTTTATAATCTCCACCGTAAGCTTGCAAGACTGCAGATGCAAACTATATTCGCACTCTGTGCCACAGAACCAGACGACATTAGTGCTAAAACATGTGTTGGTATATAATGTGTTGCCGCCCCACGGCTTCGCCCTGTGTGGAAATCTATGTGTCGAATGGTTTATCAACCTTCCTCTTTAATCATCCTTTCTATTAAAAAACAGCACCAAGATCCGTTGCGTAGTTTTAAAGATCTAAGCATACATAGGGACTGACAGACAGCGCGAAACTTTGTTTTATACCGTGTATCGTTCTGGCTCACCTAATCTATTGATGTCTGATGCTGACATTTTCAGTTTCTTTTTCGTTCTGTCTACGTCCAATGTCTAAACGTTAAAAAACTGTATACAAATGACCATTCAGGATCTATTGCTTCGTTGCGTGGTTCTCGTTGCTATTTTTATCATCATCATCGTCATCATCAACCTATGTTAGTCCACTGCTGGACATAGGCCTTCCCCAATGAGCGCCATAGCGCCCTGTCTTCAGCTTGACTCATCCAGCATGTTATTATAGCTAGGTATTTTTTATTTTGTAATGTACTCACTACTACTTTATAGTGAACCAATAAACTAATTTTCTTTCTGTAATCCCGCTTTCACTTAGTTTTTATACCTGGTGAACCGTTCGGAAATAGACAGGTAGTTGGAATGTTCTTTCCACGCCCTCTCTCCCCATGAATAGCAACATCGGTTTAAACTAAAAGCGCTACCGGCGCACTAAATGGCCTCCTCGACATAATTCATCCTGAACTGCCTATTAAGCGCCATCGGAAATAAATTAAATCGAAAAAAGCGGCGATATTTCGAAAAGTTGGCACACGCTTCTTCCGCATGGCTCCACGCTATGCCGGACTTTGGAAGACAGGGATGGAATAAGGAGATAAAGGGGGCAGTGAATGTCAGTCGGTGACAGCTGTTGCCAATGCCCTGATGTTTGAATCGCAAAGTATTACATCTACGGGTACTATTGTTAGAGGGTGCAGGGCTAGAGATAACATCCTCTAACGTAAGCAATTCAAAAATATTGGCTTACAAAGCAATGCTCAAAGTCATTTTATCTATATATTTTTTTATTATATTTTTTACTATCTTAGCGTGCTTTTTCTTTCGTTATGCTTTTCTAAAATTTGGGTGCCCTTTGTTTGCTGGCTCTTATATTGTAGCAGCTCTCTGTAGCTGTGGTCACTAGATCACCCCCTCCTGGAGAGTTCCTAGAATCTCTAACTACGTCCCTGTGGCTGTCCAGGGCTGTGATAGGTCAGATTCTGTAGTCGAGCCACGTACCGGGCCCCGCGCCAAGCTCGATTGCGAAAACAATTTAGAATCGAATGCGATTCGCCAGGTTAAACTAGGTGTTAGGCTTTTTAATTTGATAATACTGAAATTATTGAACGCGTTTCATGAAATATGGAGGGGACATTGCTATTTTAGGATCGATTTATCGATGGACAAATATTACTATATTGGATGCAGCTATGAAACTAGATTTAATACGATATCATAATTAAATTTTTCCTATCGTTAATAAAGTTTTGCAACAAAAAAAATTATGTTGTTTTTACGAATTCAGTGTTTATTCAAAGTAAACTTTTTAGTACCAATTCTATTAGCATTACCTCGTCGAGTCGCAAACACATTGTACGATTCAGCCTTATGAAAGCACCAAGGATTCGTGTCGCCGTCTTAACCAGTCGGCGGCCGCCTGCCAAAAATGTCCCGGTCACGTAGTTTTACGTAACCCCGCGCACTTAACAACTATATTGGTTTAGTTTTTAAAGCCACTTCAGATGCCAAACGGCCAAAATTAACCCCGTAGAGCGCGCAGGCTATATACAGCACAATCTTACAAAAATACGTTTTATCCATAAATTTATCATACATCTGGGCATTAAGCTTCAACAGCCGAAGGGAAGAATTAAATTTAGGAAATCTTTGTATGAAATTACATGGTTTTTGCACTATTGTCGGACAAAGCATAATGATTCATTTGTTTCAATTCTATTCGGTTCTCTCGCGTTTGGTTCACACTACTACTTTAATCCGTTTTAGTTTTAGAACTTTAAAAGGGCCATCAAACACGATGGAAAAACGCGGAATCATAGATCTGACCGCGTTTGAACGAATGGGATCATTCAGCCGGTGAAGTCTGAAATTAGGCCGGCTTTGATAGTGTTAAGTAGATGTCAAGCATGGCGGCGGCGTGGCGGCGGCGCGGCGCGGCGGTGGAATGAGGATACAAATACAAACGGATGTGTATTATTCACTTCTGTGATCTTAAACTAGGAATTTTGTTATAAGAATTTATCGTTCTGTGCTTGTGTGAAATGAGCAACACTTTATGAGTAAGCAAAGCTTCACTGTTGCTTAACTGTGATGTAAACGTTTACTTGGAGTATTTGGTGTACTAAGTATGGTACTGAGTGCGAGGGGTTAAGTACTATAATAACGAAAACCTTAGTATAATATGGTGTGTTTCGAATAGTTCTTTATTTTACCGTGTCCGAAAGCACAAAGCACATTGATGTTTGATGTAGAAACAATGTGCGAACAACGTAATCAGAAAACGGCCGCAAAAAGTCAAACAAAATATGCTATTATAAATTTTGTAAGATCTCAGGGGTAAAGATTAGTGTCTCATCGTTTGAGTTATAAAGCAACTAAAATTATGAAAAAATACAAAAATAAACTCTTGATAGAAGCAATAATCGATGTAAGAGGTCTTAGTAGTCAGGATAGCACTAAATAAAGTTGTCAACTTCAGATCGCCTCAAGTACTAAAATTAGCGTTTATAGTTTTAGATCGGAATTGGAATGTTGGGAACTATTGTATAATTTTGAACTGAAATTCAGTTAGTGAATTAACTATTTATTACGACTTACGTAGTTTAGTGGGTGTATTGGAAGGTTATGGGTTCGATACCGGCCATCGAATGTTTGCATAAAAATGGCGGATTCTAGTTATTTCTTTGGGTTTCAATGTGTTTTGCTACTTTCAAAAGACGAAATTTTATGTATATATTTAATGTACCTATGAAAATATGATAATAACCTGACGTATCGCTGTAAGATATTTATGCCAGAAAACCGTTGCCATATACTTGGGTATTACAACTTAAACAGTTTAAATTTAAACTTTTCTTTGTTTAGAACTACATATACATCGATGTATATCGATGGCATCATGTGAACTTCCTCATTAATAATGAATCTGCTAGTTTTAAAGTGGATTAATTAGGGAGTTATATACAGTTTACTCGTTACGTGGCGTATATGTTGTTCGGGGCGTAGTTTATTATTTAATCGACTTGCTGCCGGAGGATTTAAATAATGTATTAATTGACGTTTAACTCGCGGAGCTTGGGAAGTAAAGTTTATAATCATCGTCATCATCATCAGCCTAAATTAGTCCACTGCTGGCCTCCCCCTTTTCTATTGTAATATTTTAGTTTTTAGTTTTAGTGTTATATCTTATTTAGCTTAATGTGTTTTTTTAATGTATGTTTGTCTTTTTTGTGTGTGCTAAAAGTTTTCTATTCTATTCCCCAATGAGCGCCATAGCGCCCTGTCTTCAGCTTTACGCATCCAGCATCTACCTGCAGTCTTTCGCAGGTCGTCATCCCACCTGGTCGAAGGTCGTTCTACACAACGTTTACCGAGTCGTGGTCTCCATACAAGAATACGTTTACCCCAGCGGCCGTCGGTTCTTCGCGAGATATCGCCGGCCCACTGCCACTTCAGCTTGCTAATTCTCAGAGCTGTCAATAACTTTGGTTCTCTGTCGGATGTATTCGTTATGAATCCTATCCTTCAGAGACACTCCGAGCATAGCTCTTTCCATAGCTCGCTGAGCGACTTTGAACTGATGGAGCAGCCCTATCGTGAGTGTCCACGTCTCAGCAGTTAAGTTTATAATGATAGTATTTAACATTTTTGGTAACACCGTTTCGACGCACCGGGTTTTTCAACTTAATTTTTTCGTAATTATTTTTCTAATATAAATATTGAGAGACAATTTTTTTACCTATAAACAAATATATATTACAAATCACAACTAGTTTATTAATACTATGTACTTAGAACACTAGTAAGTTTTTTAGAGCGGAACGTCCCACCCACGGTTGTGCAAAATACTCCATGCGTCATTATATGAAGCTAAGCTTAGTCCACACAGGTTTCAAACACTTGCGTAAAAGCGAAATATATAGGTATTGAATTTATAATCTAGTGTGTCACAAGATTTCTTTAGATTATTATCAGTTGCTAGACTCAAAACTAAATCAAACGTTTCAAAGAACTTCTTTGTTTCACATTGCATTTTATTACAAACTCAAAGCTAACAAAATAGATAAATAAAAAGTGCTACGCCGTAGCAAAGTGCTACGCCGCCGTAGCCCGTAGCCGTAGCGACTTCGTAGCAAGTTATAACACGTTACACCTGGTTTACGACCATAGACTTATAGAGTGCATTTTTAAAGTTTTACGACGGTGATGAGATGTTTTATGGTGATGCGCTGGGGGTTTATGTATTTATTTAGATTTTATACAACTGATGTTCGGATATTCGTTATATTGGAAGGGCTGAACTATAAAACAGCGAGTTACCTATAAAACTTTTTTAGGTTTTATTACAACTTGATCATGCTGAAAATACAATTTTACAGAAAGATGGTCTTTTATGTCTTCTTTTTAGTATTAAATATAAGAAAGAAGTATAAAAATAAATATAAAGCTATGTAGCTCTAGAATTATAAATCGACGCAAAAAGACGTCGTCGGCTAGGTAATATCCCCGAAAATATCACGGGTCCTAAACAACCCCGTATAACGGCGCACAGATGGCGTCGCTGAAATATTAAGTATATTTGAAACGAACGCACCCATTCCATAGAAAGCAAGGTTAACGATGCGTTCAAAATTTAGTGTTGCGTTCGTTCAAAATTTAGTATTGCGTTCGTTTAAAATTTAGTGGTGCGTTTTGGCGATCATTTGCCGCGGCGATGGGGAAATCGCTGTGAATTTGGCGTCAATATTTATATAGAGGCACTGATGTGGAATAAAATATGCAAATTGTTACATTTACGGAAGTAACTGCGTTTATGTTGTGTCATAATGTTGAAATACGGCGGCCATATTGGCAGAGTTTGGCAAAAACAAACGCGGATAGGGTTTTGTAGACTTATCCCGTACCATAGTTACTTACGAGCAGATAAACAAGTTTTGAGATAGGTTCATGGCCAGAAAACAAACAAATACATTTCCATGTACAAAAATAAATCAAAATCACCGTAAAAAACATCTGACTTCACATCAAAAACACCCGCAACAAAATAACACCAAACAAATTACTTAAACCTAAAAAGCCACAATTAAAATGAAACTGAAGTACAAAAATGGGAAAACTCCCATCAACGGGCTGTTGGAATGAATTCTCTGTTTAAGCACCAATTAATGGACGGCGTCAGGTAACGGGACTCAACTCAATCGCAATTATTTCGACGGAGAGGAAAACTAAAGCCCGTAATTGTGGACGAAACGGGATGGGTAAGGGTAGGTACAGAATGGGACAAAACGGGCACGAGATGAATATAGGTAGAGCGGGATGGAAATAGGATGAAACGGCTTCTTGTACAAACATATTGTTTGCATGCATGATTATTATAGCATGATTATTATATCCATGGCACTCACTGAGACTGATTCAAGAAAATATTTTACAGTTTTGATTTCATTAGTTTCTAAGATGGTTCCGTCTTCAATCAATCTTCAATCCGTCTACGCAATCTTAATATAGATACAGAACCACTTCGAAACTCATTAACCGTATAAAGCCCCGGGATTCATATTTAAGGCCACCTTAATATATTTGTACAAAAATAAATTCATAATTTGGAGAGGCACTCATGTCCGAAAATGGAGCAAAAGCTAAATATTACGGACCGAACCTTTCTACAAATAAATTTATATTTCTATTGACCTGAACTGAACGTAGGTAATATGATTGAGTTGAGTCAGGGACAACTTTAATACTAGACCTCCCCAGGTGTCAGTAAAAGCGATTGAATTAAGGAAATAGATGAAGGATCCAGGGAAAGGTAAGTTTCGTGGTCAAAAGCATAAAAAACTTGGTACGAGGAATTTTATTACTGTCGCAGGCTGACAGGGAAGTTTTTATTATTCCTATCGATTTGCGAAAACATATTTATTTCTTTGTTTTTATGCTTTAACTTGTTTGACTTGTTTGCATAAGGTTTTAGCCAATAATCATTTTTGAAAAAACTAGAAATATTTTTTATAACTTGGCTATTTGTCGCGGGACATATTTATGTAATTTGGGGCTGAATAATGCAGTGTGAAATATTGTCTTACATGAATTATTTATGTATTAAAAGGGTAATAATACCCTAAAGTCCTGCCCGATATAAAACACATTTTGACGTTATGGGCCGCGGCTGTGCTGGCCGAAAATTGACGCAATTAGGACGAACAATATTTGGTGTCCGTTTTTCTGCTCGCAGCGACACGACATTAAGTCGCAAATAGTAAAATAGGGAATAATATTTTGACTATACGTGACAATAAGTCGCGATGTAGTTATAACTAGGTATTATTGTATTTAGATGAATTGTCGGAATTTAGATTTATCGATATTAATCAGTTAACTATCTATGTCCCTACATAAGACTTACAAATTATGAAAGGAAATAAGGCAATGTGATATAGGTACCATTTACTTTAATGGCATAAGGTAAAGTTTATGTCATTAAAAATAAATTCACTTTTGGCCAGCGACAAAAAGTATCTGCTGACAAATTTTGTCAAAAATCCCAAAACGAGATGCAAAGTGGCAGTTTATTGAAGGGGTGAAAATTGACGTCCAATAAACGACGGCGGCGTGCAGCTTAGTCTTAATTACTGCAGTAGCTTTTGAGGGTTAATAATGGATGCTATGTAACGAATGACAATTAAAATTAAATCAGGTTGTTACGACCACTCATCGTTATTATAACTAACTATCGTGTTTATTAAGACAAAAGTCATTTATAACGGTATATTTACCAAGATTAAGTTTTTTGAGTTTTCCAACATTTCGGGACAGTTTAATAAATTATTTTATTTTATTTTATTTATTTTATTTTATAATTTTGGGAAAACTAACAGCTAGGTAACTAAATACTAAACACAGTGTGTAACTAACGGCTAATTATAAGTTTCCACAGATATAAGTAAAAGTTACTAAATTTAAATACTAACAGTCGAAAAAGGAAAAAGACAGCACATTTGGTTGAAAATACAAACTAAGTTACATTAAATACTTAAGCAAAGAAAAAACTACTCAACCAGCGTTTAAGACGCTTGGTTGAGGTATTAAATAAATCTAAATCTACTTCATCGTTGCCATCAACAAACATAGTATTTGCTTGGATGTTATTGAATGATTTGCATGCCCTTAAGATGAAAGAGTTCTGCCTGTAGTTCGTCCTCACCAGTGGTTCATACAAGAGCTTTGGCTTACGAAGTGAGCTTATGTTCGTGCGCAGACCAATCAGCTCTAACAGCTCTGGACAGTCCACCGTTCCGTTCGCTATATTCATGAGATAGCATAAGTCAGCAATATTCCTACGTTCGATAAGGGGTAAGAAGTGAAATTTACGACAGCGTTCATTATAATCTTGTAAAAAAATCTTTGCTCTAAACTGCAAGTAGCGTAAAAAACGCTTTTGAATGCCTTCAATTCTAGAAATATAGATGTCATAGCGCGGGTTCCAAACCTGCGAGGCGTACTCTAAATGACTGCGAACATACGCACAGTACAGAATCTTAAAGGTCTTAATACTGGTAAACTCCGATGACATCCTAAGTACAAAACCTAACGATTTTGATGCTTTCTTGACAATGTGATCGATGTGATGATCAAATAAGAGCTTGTTATCGAAGTTAACACCCAAATCTCGGATAGTTTTCACTCTAGATAAGACAGTATTATTCAATGTGTAGTCAAAGTTAAGTACATGTTGTTTACGCGTGTACGTTGATACATAGCATTTGGATACGTTTAACTGGAGGTTGTTAGTGGTGCAGTAAAGTTGAAAACGATAAAGTTCATTTTGTAGGCGCAGAGCATCATCATTGCTACGAATAACGGTGAGGATCTTCATATCGTCTGCATAGAGGAGTACTTTGGAACTATTAAAGCAGGTGTGCACATCATTGACCATTATGAGGAATAGCAGTGGACCTAGAAGGGAGCCCTGGGGTACTCCAGAAGGAATGCTCATGGCAGAAGAAGAGTAACCACTGAGTACTACAGTTTGGCATCTGTTATTAACATAAGAGGTGAACCAGCGGTAAAGGTTGCCTCTTATTCCAATAAGCTGTAGTTTTTTTAAGAGAATTAAGTGATCTATCCGGTCAAAGCATTTGGTATAGTCGGTGTAAATTATATCCACTTGAGACAGCTCAGACATATGGTGTGATATAAACTCACTACATAGTAAAAGGTTAGAGGTGGTAGATTTGCCTCTGATGAAGCCATGTTGACCGGAGTTAAGATCATGTTTCACAGCTGAGTGAAGTTGTATATGAATAATTTTTTCAAGAACTTTTGCAAAGAGGCATAGTTTAGAAATCGGCCTATAATTTTCAATCCTATCTTTAGGTCCTTTTTTATGAATTGGTGTAACATATGCCTTTTTCCACACAGTAGGCATTATGCCTTCTGTGAGGGAGCGACGATATATTATTGAGAGAGGTAAGGTTAAACTTTCAGCACATTTGACTATAAAAATAGGAGGGATATTATCTGGTCCAGCAGTTTTATTGAGATCTAATGATTTTAATAGTTTAAGAACCACATTATTAGAAACCTCTATATCACCTATGTCTGCTGTTGATGTACAATGTTCAGACAGTTCAGATGGTGTATATGCATGTGTAGGTATATCACTGAGGAAAGTAGAGTGGAAATATTCCCCAAACATGTCTGCAATCTCCTTACCTTGGTCTGAAGAGCGGTCACCATAGTGAAATACAGAAGGATATGAATGAGACTGATTCTTAGATTTTACATAGGCCCAAAAGGCACGGGGATTTGTTTTAATATGGTTTTCAATATTTAGTATGTAGGTGTCATAATACTCCTTTTCTAGTAATTTAACCCTCTCCCTAAGCATTATGAATGAATTATAATCACATAGGTTTCCATATTTTTTGAACTTACGGTGAAACTTATATTTCTCCTTTATTATTTTTATTAAAGGTCTTTTATACCATATTGGGTATTTGGTGGAAGGTGAGAATATCTTAGATGGTATGTGCAGGTCACGGAGGTTACCCAAGGTATGGTACAAATAAGAAACTGCATCTTCAACAGATTTTTTAAAAAGTACTGAATGCCAGTCAACGGAGTCAAGTTCCTTACATATTGATTCATAATTGCCATCCTGATAGATGAATTTAGTGTAAGAGAGAGGTTTAATTGTGTGATATTGCACAAAGTCCGCATTGCATACAATGGAACGGTGATGTGGGTCTTCTGGTACAAGTGGAGACTCACAGAGCTTGACAGACACATCATGGTTAGAAAATACTAGATCCAATACATGATTGTTAGTGTTTGTGATTGAGTTGTATTGCAGTAAATTACAAGTATTTAGTTCATCAAATATTTCAACCTGATGTAAACCCTGAATGTTAATTGGATTAAAGGACATACCATCGGTACTGAGTGACCATGAAATATTAGGTAAGTTAAAATCACCTAGGATTATGAACTTATCAAGAGGATGTTCTAATACTATGTTAGCTAAACTTGAAATAAAATGTTCTCTTTGAACTGTCATAGAGTTACCTAAGTTTTGATTACATATATACACTGTACAGATATGAATCTTATAGACACGAGCACCTACCTGGTTCCTGTTGCGAATCGAAATTGTGACCCATAGGTCTTCCGCCGACGAGGACCACTCACGGCACTCAGCCGCAAGTTCCCGCCTAACTGCAATTAAAACACCGCCTCCCTTGCTTTGATTCCTTGCCTGATAGTTTCTGTCTGATCTCCACACTAAGAACCGATCGTCAAACAGCTCACTGTCGGCTATTGTGTCGTTGAGCCATGTTTCAGTGAGACACACTATATCAAAACGGTTCAGGCACATATTTCTGTAAAAATCACTGGTTTTTGACCGCAGTCCACGAACGTTCTGATAATATATACTAATCATTGATAACCGGTAGGTTGTTAGGTACATGGTGGGTCGGTGTAGATGGCAGAATAAATTGCGATATTTTTATGGAACAATGGGCAATGGAAGTTACTATTATTATAATAAATGAAACGTAGGAATAGTTGTAAACATAAACAAAGTAGCGAAGTGTATCAAACAAGTAAAAAACATAGCAAGCAGTCAGGTGATTATGACAGAACATTGCGGGTAGAGGTGACAGTGACGGACAAACAATGAGATGCGAACGAAAGACAGTGGTCGTCAAACTTTGGGTGCATGCATCATACAACAACGTGGCAACAATGAATACAAATAACACAAAAAAGATACAATCTACACTATTTACGCTATTTTTTTGAGGTCGGCTTCTGTTTTTATTATGATAACCGGAGAGGTTGCATTTTTGCGAACACGTATCTTGCAGCCGGTCACCCATGTGAACGCAAACCCCCGTTCCCTCGCAAGTGCCTTGGTTTTGCTTAGAAGGATCTTATTCTCCACCGTCAGGTGATCGTTCACAAAGATCTTAGCATCACCCTTCAATCCTAGGTCACCAGGGGTAGTGTTGCACTTTCTCGCCGCCGCGACAAAGTCGTCCTTGATGTATCGACTGTGCACGGCAACTACAATTGTCTTGTTCTTTTTGTCGTTCCTCATGGGAATTCTGGCTATGTAGTTAATTTGTTCCTTTGGTATAGGATTGTTGATGTGCGAGCCAATCTTGGCCACAACGTCGAAGAGATTTTCAGAGTTGGACAGTGGGACTCCTTTAATTTCAATGTTGTTGAGCCTTGTCCTCTGCTCATTCTCATGGTGTTGAGTTTCCAGGCGCTGAATTTGTAGCTGAAGATGGTCCACATCATGTTTCGTCTTCTGAAGACTCTGTATGTCCTTTTCCATCTCAATGATCTTGTCGGAGAGTGCCGCCATGCGTCGATCAACGAAGTCGATCGATGATTTGATCTCAGTAAGCTCAGGCTTGAGAGCTTTGAGATCATCAAGTTGCGACTTGATACTCTTCACGCTTTCGTCAAGAGTGGGCAGGATGGCTACCTGTAGGGAGAGCCGCTTGAGTTCAGTGAGTACAGCGTCCAAATCGGTCGGTAAGGGAGATTTAGCCGCGGAGTTCTTGCAGGTAGGGCACTTCCATGTAGCTTTCCTGTCGCCCAGCCTCCGATATCCTGCTTCGGTTATGCCAGCGCAGGAGTAGTCGAAATGACCTGAGCATAAAGAACACTGCACTCCGTCTCTTGCATCGTTGTTGCAGCCTTTGCACTTGAACATGTTGTGTTTGATTGATGTATAAGCGAGTAAGTAATGAACTTAAGAAGGAAAAATGTTTAGAGCCGCTGGTCTTGAATTGCAACGCGTTAGGATCGTAGTGCGTGCGCGCGGTCCGCTGTCAGGGACTGTACTGAAACTTATCCTACTAATATTATAAACGCGAAAGTTTGTGCGGATGTATCCTCACAAACTTTCGCGCTAATTATTAGCTTTCGCGCTAAGCTGTATACACAATAATACAGCTTACATACATATCAGAATAACACATAGGCATTCATAAAGATATACCTATTGTATATTATCCAAAATATCTATCACCACGCGGGTGAAACCGCGGAGTGCAGCGTCGCTTTGAATTGTATAATAAAAACAGATATCCGTCTATTACATGAAGCAGTATCGTTTATAGAACGTCGCTAGATGTGGGAACTTATACTGACAGTGACACCTTTTTATAAGTCTTGTCCAAAAAGTCAAACTTTTACTTTTCATTGCTTTATTTACCAATTTTCCGAAAAAATATTAAAATATGGTAAATTAGAGGTTTTTATTGTGACTTTACGAACAAACAGTGTAATCTGCGGTGCTGGTGCCGCGGGTCTATCCGCGCTTAATTAGTGGGAAACTTCGCAGGCGATAGGGATGTGCCTATCTACGTAGAATATTCGATATCGACTGAATTTCTAAGCTAGTCCGGTAATTATTCGAGTTGATGACCTTTCGAAATAAAATTGAAATTCAACTTCAAATATTTACTTTAATTCACGGTTTAGATAATACACATAACGATTTCAGAGAATATAATATGTTTTTGCAATACACGCTAAATACATTTTTAATATATACGAATATAGTTTTTATAAACAAATTTTTATGATCATCTAGGAACAAAGGCTCGAGAAGACAGATCCTATGTACCCAAACTCGACGGGGTGAAGTGGTTTGGTTTAGGAGTTCCTATGGCCACCTTCTTTCTCCATCGTCAGACCTATGGTACCATGACAATGCATTGTCACCATACTTACATAAGTATGCCAAACAGCTCAATCGGTTGAGGATAATTGGTCTAAAGTACTGTTGCTAGATTTGTCCCATGAAAACTAACAGGGCATGCCCTGTTAGTTTTACATCACCTACACAAGATATGAGAGTTCTATTTTCGTCATTACAATGAGAATGTGTAATGTTCAAATAAAGAAATCGACATCGATTCAACTATTTATCGATACTGCACACATTCCTAATCAGAGTTCGAAAGGCAACTCAACTGCCTGTCAAGGAGGATACAAAATAAAAGTTTTTAATTGAATGGAAATATTGAGAAATAAGTCTTGGTCACGCCATTATCATTTCAGGATCCTCCAATTATATCGAGTTTAAACAATGAAACTTTGAAAGGGTCCCAACACTTATTCTGACAATTACAATAACGAGAGTTTACCACGTATACATAAAGCTGAAAGAAAATGTCCACATTGCAAAAACAATATCAATTTTAATTATTGTTTACCCCAAAAGCGGCCAGTTTTAGACCCTTTGTCTCATTCTATCAAAACACTCACCAATTCTATTCAAAACGCTTTGAAGTATTCAGCCTTCGATGAGAAAACTTCAAAATAATATTGCTTAGAAATCTGTGAACTATCCAAGTGATCAATAAGTTCAAGACGAGACCGCCTGCTCATTACCGTGCTCAAAGTGGCTCAACCTTTGAACGCCGCATCATTAGCAGCGTTGTATGTATTACACCACGAACTTTGTGATTACGATTATCCCGAAGGCTCTGTGACAATGTGCGTTATGGTTTTAGTAATGGTATATTGGTTTGTTTTGGAATTATACGATCTATTTTGAGCAAGTGAATCAACATACGAGGCAAGATGGCGTGTCAATAGTTCAGAGTTTCTAAGTTTTAAACTTTGTCAAAGGTTCGACAGGTTTTGACTCACTGAAATAATAAATAATTGTTATTGATTAACGTAGTAGTGTTTCTTTCGTTATTTTTTTCTCAACGGATCGGGCTTAAATTGCATAGATGAAGCTATAAACCCGGAATCAAACAAAGGCTTTTTATCTTATAAACCAGTTCTCTTTAGATACAATACATTACAATACAAAAATACTTTATTGTACACCAGATACAGATCATTACAAAAGACATTTCATGCGACAAGTACAATGGGCGGCCTTATCGCTTAGAAGCAATCTCTTCCAGGCAACCTTTGATAGATATAAGGATAGAAATAAATTTTAGACGTTTTCATAAAAACGCGTTCGAAGCCGCGGGCAGAGAATAGTTTTGTAATAAAGTAAATAAACAACAAAGTTGTCTAATAGATTGCACGTAATACAAAAAGTTGCCCGATGTAACTTAGTTAATTGAAACAATTAAAGTCGACATTAAATAAACTTGCTTCGTAAAAACGCTCCGTTTCAGCGCAGCGAGTATGTCAATTGTTTTGGAGATCCTTACGATTCTAACTTTACTATTTTTTTTGCAAAAGTATCCCCTTACATATAAGGATCTGGCAACATTAAACAGGTGCTCTGCAATGTTGACTTAATTCAACAGAAGAAAATACTTTTTCGACATGGTCTGAAATGTTCTATTGCTTGACGTCAGAAAGGGTGCTAGGGCGCTCATTAGGGAGAGGTCCAGCAGTGGACTAGAAAAGGCTGATGCAAATGATGATCATATAAATTAAGAGGTTAATTTATTTTAACGAATTTAATCAATTAAATTTAACTTCTCGCTCAAGATAAGCTCGGTTAAACATTTTCGAAAATAATAAATCAAGGACAATACACATTTTATTAATTATAAGTATTAATACAACGGGTATTTATCGCGTTTATTTACCTTTAAAATAGGTAAATAAACGCGATAAATACCCGTTGTATTAATACTTATAATTATGTGTTCAGATCGCGTAAGTTTAAAAACACATTTTATTGACAGATACCGATAGGTACCCCGCACTATGCCGCTCAAACCCTGTACATTTCATTTTCCCAATGATAGAATCACACTATACTTTAACTTATTTCAAGATTTACTCGGGTAACTATTGCCTTTTATTCTCAACTCTATCGTAATAAATTGCGAGTAGGTGCAGGAAATACTCGCGTATAAAACAGCGAATTTTGTACGGAACCTCACGTAATTCTCTCACGATTTGCCAATTTTTCAAATACACTAAAAACTTTGTACAGTTAACGTTTAGTGCAGACTTATTTAGTAGAAAGAGAGAAGGGACATTATTTTATAGTGCTAGAAAGGGACGGAGCAGGTCATAAAAGTAAACGTTATATTAGGATTGCCGTTAAAATTAACTTTGTTACAATGTTGTCGAGTGCTTTTTCACTTGTATGAAGTGCCACTGGACGTGTACTTTATGGTATTTGTTATAATATAAGGGGTAGTTTTTATACTTTATAAAGAGCTCTTATGATGGGTACTAGATGATATACTACTTAATAGAATACATTAACAAAGATAGATATTTTTTGTTAAGCATAGAAAATACCCAGACCACTCAAAACAAATACTTGCAGATCGTACAACATGAACAAATAACCTGATGATGTGAAATTTGGCTAAAGTTTTCTACTAAGTATAACGCGTCCCGTATCTACTTGATTAACTTCATAGGTAGTTAGTTTTTCACAATTAAAATGGAGACTCGTGATAATAATAATGGTAACAAGTTGAACAGGATGGGTATTTACGCAGATACAGCGGCATGATAATATTGTTCGCCAGTCGGGAGCGGGCCTTCGCCTCTCAGATAAACTCCATCCCTCATTCCCGACAATAAACTTTCCCCGACATTTTTTCACCCAAACGTATATTTAAAAAATGCGAGAAGTATTTGCTTTGGAAAAAACTTCGACAAATTGTTTCGGGATGCGACTTTCTAAATTGCGAAGATTTCCGACGGAATGAAATTCTGATGAGTTTGACGATTGGGAACATGAATAAACCAATATCTGAGTTTGCCTGTTCCGAGTTTCGACCAAGAAAAGGTCCCGAAATATCGGCAATATTCTCAATGTAAACACGCTTCTAGATCCACTAGATTATTAAAGAAAAAATGCGATTTACGCGTTTCCTCAATATTGGGAGTCCTAAAAAAATATCAATAAGGTTCGGTTATAAAATACGTTTAGCCGGATAGCGGCAGATATCCAGTATCCCAGCGAGGATTGCAGACATACCCGCAAATTATAAGTGGGCGTATGAACGGCTCCTCGGGCGGTCATAATAATATCTTGGAGGGAAAAACGGCGAGAGGAGAGGGGGGCGCGAGCCGGCCGCCCGCGAGCCGCGCTAACGTGATTAAAGACGAGAAGCTTTTTATTGGTTTCTGCAAAGTTTCTGTTAGTGCCATTCTAAAAGTAAACACTACAACGGTAACATCTACAATTTAAATTTGCTTCCGTTGCGATCTAGTTTTTTAGTAAATGAAACTATTAAGAAAAACTGACATGTTTAACTTAGATTTTTTATTTGGAAATAATCTAGTTACGGCAATCATGGTGATAATAAAATTGGACCTGCATATGTTAGTTGCTGGCAGAACTGCCACGAGGCAACAAAATCGATGCCAACGAATGTCACTTCTAAATATTCAGATGCAGGTTTAAACTACTTTAGCATGTATTTATAGTACTTTATAGCTCTCAACTCGGCTAAAGAAAACGAATTCTTGTACCATCAAACAAAGAGTTTAAGCTCCTCTGCAGTCTATAACTCGCGTCGGATCAATACAATATCTACGGATCTAAATTGACTGGAGCTCTTAAATTGAGGCTCGTACATTTTTGCACTAGAACAGTTTGTTACGTTAATGTTTAAACGCGGTTGGCCAAGTATGCCCAGACTCCTCTGGGGTTTAACTGATTGCCAATCGGAGAAGATATCGGCAAATAATTTCTGTTGAAAGATATTCATCGGTTTAGTTCTAAGCGAACGGGCTTATGATTGTTATTCCCTTGTAAATTCTGAGTCAATGTTTGCAGAACAAGTACTATTCCGTTAAAATGTCTGCTGTTTGTGTTGGGTGACAGCGAAATAGATAATTGTTATAAAAAAGCAAAAACAATCCATTAAAAAGATAAACTTCTACTTAGAAAAAAATCCAACCATGAATAACGAAATCTGTCTGCCATAAGCGTAATACAATATGTTATCTAATACGTTCAATCACTGACCTATCTCATCGCCAATAAAAGAATTTCGTAAACAAACGAACCTGCAAACTCATCCATTCAAACAAATCAAGCGTCACAGCGCCCTACAATAACAGAGTAATTTTTCACGCGGCTATAAACAGCGTAACTACAAAACGTAGATTCACGTCCTAAAACGTAGATTCACGGCCCAAAACGTGGATTCACGTGCCATTGTCGACGACACAAAGCCTTCGTGTCAAGTGTCGCGAGTAAGCGATGAAAAAATGCAAATTCACCGCTCTTATCGATTACGAACGATAAGAAACGCTTTGCTAAAGTATCCGAGGCTAGGATTTGCAAAAAGCATTGTTTGAGAGCTGTTGTTTGCATTGTGGATAGTCACAGTAGCTTCCTTCTTCAGGCAATTCTCCCATGGTCCCATTTGAATCAGTTTAGCAATTTTTCTTTTGGGTTTAAAGAGTTTTATTTTGCCCTCGTTAAATGCTCACTATTTCCCTTTAAAGAGGCAATGACACCGAAAGGACAATTATAAAACCTATAAGGAAATCCTATTACTTCGCGCCTCATTACGCAAAACAAATGCTCGATTACAGTCGCGAGCGTTACGCCCCGGGAATAACGCCGATCGTTACGTTGATAACGAAGTTTTTCCGTTATTTTCCGTTAAATCGCGCCTCTTAACGACACTGTCCTTCGTTAAACTTGAAAGTGTTTCAGGTAGTCGTTTGTGAGGAGTGCTCTTTTTCATTTGTAAAAAGGTATTTTAAAAAATGTCTTTTGGAATGAGCTTTTGTATTGTTATTGTGAAGATACTGTTACGGAAGAATGAGCCTAATTTCTGTTGAAACTTGAGTTATTTCGGCTGTATATCTTTGTGATATTCATCGGCCCTGGTACCAACGTAGGCCATCAGATATTTAACGGCTGAAGTATAATTTGCTTCGATATTTAGATTCAACAAAACACAACCTACGCTCCATTGATATAGGACGTAAAGTAGAATAGTAAAGTCATATTAAGAAGATTCCTATGGTATAGTTGAGGAATTCCTTGCGTAGAGCTCACCGCTTCAGACTAATAAACGGTGTACCTACTGCGCCTGTATGCAGGATATCCTTTGAATTTGTTGGATACTATCCGACGGGTGTCTGTCCATGGAATGAACCATGGAATTTGATTCCGAGCATACGTTGGGCAGTATTGAAAGTCATAATCATGATGTTGATTAATCGCTATTCTGTAGCGCATTGGCAGACATAATGTTGTAGAGACTCATCTTTGTTAAAGTAAGCAGTGTAGCAAGTGCTCTGTAGTAAAATAATAAATATAGGTTAGAAAACAAATTTATAAAACTGATAAATAATAAAATGAGCGTTTTCATTCAAAAAGTTCAATATACAAAGGTAAATTACACTCGCAGTCAAGCAATATTGAACGTTCCACACTGTATTAAGAGAACTCACAATAGAGTGAATACCTCAGCGTTTCCTTTAACAAAGGCTGTCGATGCAACGGCCCTTAGCATGTGATTAATAGAACCTAGCAATAACGTTTTGCTTACCTTTGCAAACGTACAATACCTGTTAAGTATAGCCTTCGCTTTTTATATATTTTTGTAAGAAAAGCGTGCTATTATGAGGAAAAATGCTACAGTCACCATCTTAAATCTTAGGAAAACCTAAACAGCCTATTTTGTTCCACTGACGACCGATGTGGCGCGGCGGGCAAAGGTCGGCCTGAGACGCAGGCGGCGGCGGCGGTTCGATTCCCACCTTAGGACAGATATTTGCACGAGCTGCAAATATTTGCTCCGGGTGTTCTGTGTATTTTCTATGAATAATTAAAAATACCTAGCTATGTCTTGTATTGCATTAAGTATATCAGTGATCTAGTACCCATAATACAAGTTTTGCTTAGCTTGGGGCTGGATGATGGCCGTGTGGAATGTCCAGCATTAGTTTTTTTTATTACATAACGATACAGTAAAAGCGAGACGAAGTTAATCTATCAGTTAACTGATGACAAACTGAAGTTCCAGCAATGAACCAGAAATTAAACTATACGATAGGTCTTATCTAAACTCCAGCGGTACAATATTCTCCAATATTAACGTTTAACGTTATACTCGGTGCAAACTCGTTCACGTAAACTTCCTGCCCGTTATCAAGCACCACTAGAACTTGTCTCGAAAATCACGAACTATCTCTAACTAGTAAACAATCGTTCGTAATTAGGGATGTTCCATAAGGTGGTTAGATTTTACACCGAAATAATATGGAAATCTAAATCTCACTCTTACGAAGGTACACCACAGAAAAAACCCAAAAGTGTTGGATTTTATAAGCATGTAACAATATGATGTTGATGAAACTATTGAATTCTCTAAATAAATAACTTTAGCATTAAAAACTCCAAAAGTTGGACATGCATTTGTCATGACTGTGGTCTACAAGCTTACATATATTACTTTATTTCTATTACATGCTGTGAACCAATTTCAAACACAATTGTTTATATTTATTTAATAATTGATTATAAGCTCATTAGGAGCGTATAAGCTAAGCGGTTATTATCAACTCGAAAAATTCAAAAGTTAATCTATAAATTTATTAGCTTACCGTTCAAAATTAAGAGAAACTATTATTACTGAAAAATCTGAGGAATCGGGAATCTTATCAACAGCCTTTGCCAGTTTACTGATGGACAACTACCTCCTCTGGATAAGCGTCTTCTTTGTTTTTATCATAACAGGTAATACCATAATCCCTACAATGGGCATGAGGGTTGGAGATCGCAGTTCGGGTGGTGCAACTTCCGAGTCGGCTTCACGCGATTTTGGGAATGGAACTTTGAACATTCGGAGTAAATCGAACTCGTACTTTACCTCATCTCTACAGTACGTAATTCGCCGGTTATGAACAGAGTGTAATGAGTGAACAGTTCGGTGGATTCTTGCGGAGGCGCTCTATGGCTGCATCGGGTATTGTGTGATACATGTTCAACATATTCTCTTCGCTTGTCTCTTGTTTTATTAATTACTTTCTCGAGCATGGATTCAGGAAATCGAGGAACACACTGTATCAAATATGGACTCGAACAGCAAAAGAAATGGGAACCAAATCACCTGTGTGTAAAACGGTTGGCTTTTGTTAGTGAATTATAAAGCCAATTACAATAAAGGAAAAGGTGAAGAAAAGTGAGTTCTTCGCTCGTGACAATAATGAAATAAATTATTTTAGAATACGCTTCAGTTTTTATCAAAGAAATTAATGAGAGTTAAGTATCACAGATTGATCTATATCGTTTTACAACTTACGGCATTTGAACCGTCTCTCTAAACACGTAAAATACCTGAGCAAAGATACGGAATAACTATAATAGTACTAACGGCAAAGGCTTGTTTATCCGTGCCTAGAATTTAGATCCCTTAGTTCCGACCAGAAGATTCTTAAATAGTTTCCTAAGAATATTCAATAAGCGTTCAATCTAGACGGTTTTCCCTTAAAAGCTGGTGATCATAATATAAAATAATTTCAAATTCATAGACAGTTTAATTCTAATAATAAATCTAAGGTAATCTCAGGTTTAATCAGGGGTTTAGCTCAGATGATAGACACTTTTTCTTTTTTAATCGAAACTGCTTGAACCAACCGAATTAAAACGTAGATGGAAAGTGTTATGGGCCATTGTACCGTAATAATACTAAATATCAAACAGCGCACCTTTGTGCCAGTCTACGCTTTCGATACCAAAACTAGGCATTATTTCACCCCTGAACAGGCCTAGACTATTGTGTGTCAATCACGTCCATATAATGTACGGGAACATGGGTGTTTCCTCGATAACACAGTAAAATCAACTCTATGTCTAAGGTAATACTACCTATGTGTATGTTCAGAGGAGTGAAAGCGAGAAAGTTGAGGAAACTTGAACTTTTTGCTTAGTAAGCTGAAGTGAGGCTAAATAAATTAGTGCGAGTTGTTATGTACGTAAATAAATAGCAGTTTTATCGGGAAAGTTGGCGAGCAGCTGAATCGTGTATCCGTGTTTACTATGTTATTGTTTCTCAGAGAGGTTTTATCACTTTCGTTGATTGATGAAATGTACCAGTCAAGCTATTTGTAAGCTGATTTTTATTGGGGCTTTTGTTTGCTACATCTCCTGTGATCTTGTGATAACACGTAGGTGGAACACGGACAATGGACGAACAATGTCACCTGATAATATGAGACAGGCTCAACATATAGTTTGAAAGTTTAACAGGCGCTGACTAAGAAATTAGTGTAAAATGCGAAACAATAGGTTTGTCAAAAACACGAGTTTTTTAGCCAGATCATAATTGCTATAGATACGCCGACGCTAGATGCATCCTAGGGTTAAATCCGCAATCCGACGATGGCATTCCAATCCAACACAAACCCGGACTAAAATAAAGTGCATCACAATCAGCTTTATTTACCAATCTATAAAAGCATTTCCCTATGTTCGTTCCGATTAAGGCTTTTGCGCAGTTTATTACGAACGAAACAAGCGTTTTTCGCAAAATACACCAGCAAAACATGCAATGCAAATTCAGTTGATTTATTTGATGAATAGTGGTCGACGCGTTTGGGCCGTACGCAATTATTTGCGCGCCCGTACCATTGGTTGGGGTTTACAAACATAAAGTTTGAAGCTTTTGTTAGGTATGAGTAATATACCTGCGTAGGTAACTACCTATAACCTTAACCATGGGATTTAGAATGAAGCCCTATCGCTATGTCTCTCTATCGCTATCCTGCTCAGTTCGTATCTGACCTGAGATGGCGTCATTCTCATTCCCATTCTTTAAGTATGTAAGTTATAAACACAGTCACCTCTGGGTAAATAACGTGTCTTCTACGATCTTCTACGTCTAGTTGGTGAGGTAAGAAACTTGGTTAATAGACGCAATTAAGAATTTGTGGGCTAAGAGAGCCACGGGGAGGGTCGCCACACACACAGAGTCATCGATAATGACCTAGAATAAAATGGCGGGAAAGTCAAAGCCTCTGCAAGCCACGAATGATAATTTTTCAGTATATACTAAGTAAATAAAGTTCGGTATAAGTAAACTACAATGATATGCAACCCTGGACTCGAATTGGCTCCGAAATTCAAGTTTATCTCTCCATGATGGATGACGCGCGTGTTTGTCACACTATCAGGCCAAATAAACGATCTATCACAATAATCGAGTGTGTGTTCTCGATTACATTGTAGTTTAAACACAAACGACCTGTGAAAGGAGGCCTTGTTCAAAGGGGAAGGTTGAAAGGAGGTTATAATACATTCTCCGATAAAGAACTTCGATTATTCGTAAATGGAATTTAAGAACATTTTTCTCGTACCAGATTCGATTTTTAAATTAAATCGCTAATCAAATGATGCTTCAATTCGAGACTTTTAAATGTATGCGAGTTCTAGTTTGGTATAGTTTATCACAACGATAAAATAACTCTAAGCTGTTGCAGTGTATTTTATTTTGCAAATACGATAGTAGAAACCAAAAAGGTGTTACCAAAGAGTTTCGACGGATTAGTCTAAATTTCCTATTCGTATACGTGCACTTATGTGTTAAAGCGTTGAAGTTATATGCTTGTAAATTAAACAGTTTTTTTGATTACAACATCAAGAAAATTGTTGAATGACAATATCCCTCTGTTGCCACAGCAGCGTGTTTTTCCTCTATGGTATCTATTTGCAAGTTTTTTTCTCTCGTAAAGCAAAAAAGGGGAAAGATATGGTAGGTACTTACGTTCGTGGTCTGGGCGGTCGTATGTGGATCTCAGCATGCCTGGAACAAATGAAGCTAAAGTTAGTAAATATTCCATTACACGACACAGTTTTTTTTTTAAAAAGGCAAAGAATATATATCTAACTGTACATACTACATTATCTGTATATTTATATAGGTAGTTAATGTTTTTGAGTTTGTTCGTAGCGATAATCTACGGTCCAGCAATTGGACCGATTTAAAAACTCTTTCACTAAAAAGACAGCTTGGCTTTGTGAGTTAAATAATGTTATATGTCTGTATAATGCCGTAAGTTGAATAAACTATTCGTTTACTACCGCATTAACAGTATCAAAATTTCAATAAAACAATATGAATTCCAAACCACAAAAACTATTTTCGAGCATAATAGTTTACTATTAAATTTTCATTCATCAATTAACTTCAATTCGGCCATTCACCGTTTACATTCATAAAACGAGGTAAAGTCGCCGACACAAGCGATAGCCAATTAGTTTGTTTAACGTTGTGTGTCGAACAGCGTTGCTATAGCAACCGGCGGACACGTGCTAATTGGACAGGCCTGCCCGGGACCGACATTTTGTATCATTTAGCACCTCGGAACATGTGCCATGCGCGTCAACGGACACTCGCCTTCAAGTTCCTACAGTTTAGAACTGTTTGCTGCCCAAACTTGTATCTATACCCCAACGGGTAAGTACAATACTTGCATACTTAGTTAAAGAAATTAGCTAATGTCGTGTACTGAAGTTCCCTAGATTTTTAAGGTGCTGGCGATAAAGCTGATTACTTTTCTAGGAATTAATAAAGTGCCCTTTGATTTTTTTTTTGAGTTTAGTTTCAGCAGTTTTTTATTATTACGTTCATAATAATATTGAGGTAGTATATAGCAAACAATATTTAAAGCAAAGCGGCATCCATTTCTGTGGGTTTGTTTATTTAGCAAACAAAATATTTAACACTTTCGTGCCCGACTATCTGCCGCTAGTTCCCATGGCTTGTCCATAAAAGTTTTGACAAATATACATACAAATAAAACTCGGTACAGATTCAAGTGAGTGTCAATATCAATGTTGACTTCCTTTATTTCGCTGTTGGGTAAACGGAAACAAATTAAGCACCACTACTTTTAAACTTGTTTTGTTATGTAACAAATAATAACAACTTTAAATATTTAGCTTTGATAATAACATTACGCTAGGTCCGTTAGGCAACGAGGAACTCCGGGTTTTTTAAATACTATCTGAGCGTATGGTCGAAGCGACGCGTGACCCGAGAGCTGGTGAGTATCTGGCGCAGCGCATCAGCATTGCATACAGCGGGGCAATGCAGCCAGCGTCGTCGCGGGTAAGCGCGCCGACTGGTATTGATAATTTTTTATTATATCTGTAGATCGTTCGTATACACATTTTTCATGAGGCGGGAATCGAATATACGACGCAGAACGTCGCAGGCGGAGCCTATCGAGAAAAATAAATTCATTCCACTTACCGCAGCGCCACCTACCCACAAACTTCAGAGAAACACGTTCACGTCAGCCACGCTTTCAACAAATTGCAAAAATAAGAACCCTAATGTACTCGCCATTTCCCACACGCACACAAATAGGGCCATTATATAAATATTTCCACACACTCAACACTATTATTGTAAGACGTTTGCAAGGCCCGCCTCGTCCATACAATGAAATAATAAACACGTCACCCCTGCGTGGGCACAGATGTGTTAACAGCCCGTGGGGAGATATCTCACTTTAACAGCTTTTTAGAAAGTTTTTCGAATATAGATATTTTAATAGGTACTTATTAATTTACTTGTTAATTATTTATTAAAGTGCCACCGTCTATATTGTTTCTTCATGTCCAGTCCCTCCTAAAGTTGCCTCGAAGAGATCGCTCTTAGCGATAAGGCCGCTAAGTTTTTATTTCTGTATTTATAGTTTTCTGTTATGTGAGGTATAATAAAGTGTTTTCTATCTATATATCTATCTAGGGACTTACGAGAGGTTCAGCCTATTTATTTTCAGGAAATCATTAACTAACGGCCAAGTGCGAGTTGGACCGCACGAAGGGTTCCGAACCATTATCTTTAAAAAAGAGCAATAAATCACGTTTGTTGCAAATTAAAAGTGCGATAAATAGTATGTGCAGCTTATGTTTTGTTCCAGGCCCAGAACTATCTGAATGCACAATTTCACCCCAATCCGTTCAATAATTTTGGCGTGAAGAGGTAACAAGCATCCAAACATCTAAACATACAAACTTTCGCATTTATAATATTACTGTGATGTGAAGTTAGTAAGGCGCTTATATAAAAAATAGTAAATGAGGCATACTTTCGAGGGTGACAAAACTAACGACTAAAGATTAATTAATAAAAAGGCCTGCGTCCAGCAGTGGACCAGTATAGGCGGTATGGAAAGTAGTGGCACATTATCCCTCTTTAAGAAGATATTACAGCGTAAAGTACAATATATTACATTGTATAGCAAAATAACAACGGGAAGAAAGTTTACTTATCGATGGCTTCCAAATGTATCTATCATTGTTGTATCGCTACTATCTAGTTATTATTTATTATCTCTTTCTATATCTTTTTACTTCACTATGGTGCAGTCGCTCTAGGCAGATATTCCATCAATATTATCACGATACAATACCGTGAATGTCCACAAAAAAATAAAGCAAGCTGTATTTTTATTGGGTCAGATTTACACATGACAGTGTACCTAAAGAGACAAACCAAAACCGACCCTTAGCCCTTCGCATACAGTTCATTTCACCCTCTACGTATACTCCGCTGGTCCAGGGTGTGTCATGTATATTTTGTCACGTTATTATTTGCAAAGTTAAATTTCCCGCGTCACAGGAAGCTGCCCTCAAGGCTTTGATGGAATTCGTCATTCGATATTCATATTTTATTGTATTGACACTGGAGTATCAGCGATGAAGGCAGATTAAATTAAATTAAATTCGTTTATTGATTCAGACTTATTATATATCCATATTGTGATTTATTAAGGAATTTAAAATTACATCATCAGTGTTAATGTAAAGAATGCAATGCAATTTGACTGGAATTACATTACATTCCTTACACCAACACCTACAATTCAATTTATATAATAAATTTGTTTAGCATAAGGGTTCATTAGACTTGACATCCAGTGCCTTTACAGGCTACTGCAATGTCTGTCCACCAGAACCCTTAGCAAGCTATTGGTGCTGCCCAGCATCCTGTGTCTGACGGATGTTATTTTTTGACGAATTACAGCGTAGAAGTCCTTAGTGTGTACGTTAGATTAACAATGGATTTTCGTGTAAGATTATGTACAATTTGATGATTCGACTTTTTCCGCTAGTGAATTACATTTTATACCTTATTGCGTTACAGGAAAGACAGTTCATTTTTAAAGCATATACAATTTATCTGTATTAAAATAAGATAATTACTTTACTAGAGTTGGGCTACCTATAGCTTTTTTATTTGATTGTTCTTTGAAACAAAGAGTCTTTACCACAATAATACAGCAGTTTCTGGTGACGTAACATGGCAATTGACGTCACAATAAATGGTTTTATTCCATTGTAGTCTAAATTATTATATAATTAAAGAGTTATTAGAGCAAAAAATCATATCAAAACAAAACAGCTAAAAGCTAAAATGGACAAATTTCAGACAATCCAACATTTATCGTATATCGCGTTATAATTGGCATTTAGCAAAACGTTTTTTGCATTGCAATGCGAACCGCACCGGAATACTCTAATAGACCTGTACGCCTGATTCGTATGCAGATTGGGAGATATCGCGAACGATATTGTTAACGATTTTGCATGTTATTGTTTAATCGTCGAACTGAATTTTACATAAAATTTATATATTACGCTAAAACGGAACTTTTAGGACGTTAAAACGGAACTTTTAGGTTTTTAACGGTAACTTTTCGAGTCGAATGAATCGAGTTATAAATCAAAGATCCTAGTTGCATACCGCTCTAAATGAATTCTGACGATTCGAGCGGCTCAACGTTGATAATATAAGATAATGTAGGTGCCTAGTCAAATCCGTTCTCCTATTTTTATTAGTATTTATAAGTAGCTTAATCTTCTTTGTATGTTCCTTGTATAGAGGAACCACGTTAGTGTAGTCAGTTTGCGGCAACTGAAGACAGCTAAGGCGCTATGCTACTCAATAGGACTTGGCACATGGCCGAGAGGGCGTCTTACACTACATTTACCGAGTCGTGGTCTCCACTCAAGAACTCGTTTGCCCCAGCGGTTGTCGGTGTTGCGAGAATTGGCCGGTCCATAGCCATTTCAGCTTGCTAATTTAGAGCTATGTTACTTTGGTTGCTGTTGATGAATCAACTAAGAACGATATTTAATTCAGTATTTAAGCGTTTATCTGATAAAGCATTCGATCCTAAACAGATCATGACCGGCTCCATCATTGCCCATTGTCCTGCGGCCACATTACCTATGCCCTTACAATAGCGGAGATATATCAAATAGGAATCAACGAGACAATCGAGGTTGACCCTAATGTGCCTAAGGGAGGAGAGAAAGCGGTTAGGTCTACTTTTGTACACTAACGGAGAGTTTCTAATGATTTTGCCTCTCAATAATAACAAAGAAGTTGGTTTCTCGTCGTAATGATAAGCCATGAAAAGTTCATTGATCGACGAAAAATAAAAGAGGATGAGGTTCTATATCCGAATGTATTTTTTTTTAATGTACGTTCGTCAATTATGGACCGATTTGGGAAACTCTTTCGCCGTTGTATGGAGAATGATCTCGTGGTGGACCCATATTTACTTTTCCGATTTTGACGTCTGTGTCGGCGAGTTCAAGGTGTTTAGATGTGTATTCTGTTAAAATAAAAAAAGCTTTATTTTCTTTCACAAACTTATCATAAAGTTAAGTTTTTCTATATTTACCAATACTACAACTATGCGCAATTAAATTTGACTTATCTAAGTGCTTTTGTAAGCCTAAACAAATAAAGTTTTTGTAATATAAAATCTGCAAGTAGGTACTACTTTAAGAAGTGAAAGTCTCCTCTAGGTTCCGGTCTGTATAACTTGATAAAAAACTGATACAAAAAAAAAACCTATACATGCCTATACTAATAATGTAATGCAATTTTGTTTACTATTTTTATGTATAAGTCACGCACTTGACGACCGTGACGTGACACGATCCCTCCGGTCTTCACTGACAATCAGCGCTGGGTGGACACATTAGTGTGCACCTAGCATAATGCTGAGTGAAGGCCATATTTGCCATGAACTCTGCTACGCAAAATAATTTGTACCATATATAGTATTAATTTGCGTAGTTTTAAGTTTGTTGTGTATGCTAGTTTTTAAGGAAATTAAAAATATTTTCTTTCTTTCTTTCATGCGGGCAGCCTTTGGGGGCTGCCGATAGAAGTAAAAACCAAGTAATTTTATTTATGCGGAAGCGTTCGGTGACGATGACGAGAGTTCCATGATTTTTGTTCACAAGAAAAGTGCTAGACTTCTTAAGGCGCTTAACAAGTTTTCACCTCAAAAATATTTGGAAATGGTGTTCAAATATTAATTCTTTCTCTCTTTTATTTTCACTACAATTCCATTACTTTACCGTTTCCAATCCACAGTGGCAACTGCAGCAGCCATGGCAGGCCGACTTTAGGCCCGAGACCCACTCACGACTTCTATAAATAAGTTACGCGACAAAAAGCGACAATGTCGTCGTGCGCGCGTGTCGTGCCCGGCAGCACGTGTCGCGCAAGTCGGATACGATCACGACATCGACAATACCGACAAAGGAATTGGTTTATCGCTTTTGACGAAATTAATCTGATATTCTAGGCACAATTGGTATCGAGAGTTAAGCCAGGCCTATATAACCGAAATGCGAAATGTTAAAGCATCAACGTGTTCTTGAGTGAAGAACACAAGCGACTCGGCAAACGTAGTGTAGGACGCCCTCCGGCCAGGTGCGATGACGACCTGCGAAGGACTGCAGGCAGATGTTGGATGCGTCAAGCTGAAGACAGACACTATGAAATTGATTCTAGTAAACCCGTGTGTCAATAGGGCGCCCATAACTATATGGGCATGGATTCAGATGTATTCGTGAGTCACTCATACTATTTTTGCCATGTTTTTTATTTATAATCAAATTGAAGCCAATAAATAAATAAATATAAAATAAACGAGTGATAAACTCAGAACTACATAATTATGAATTGACGGGTAGGTTTTAAATAACCTATCCCTTGGTAAATGAGCTAACACTATTCTAGAAAGGTCTCTTGCAACCGTCGGTTCATATTGCACTTCGCAAGCACCTGCTCACGTTCAGTCCTATCTCAGAGAAGATTCGCTAACGATTGGATTCTAAATCGCTGACATTTTTCGGCTTTCGTTGACATTTATAAAACTTGTTGAATTTTCTTTATGTAACATATGATTTGTGATTTTCTACCAAGATAATTCTAGTACATATGATTTCATTTTTTATTGACCCCGGATTACATTGTAAATTTTTATTTATAAAGGTGTTTTTTTTATTAACACAGAAAGTAAATCAAATAATATAAACAAATAAGAACTAAGTAACTATATAATATCATAAAAATGAGTCAAATAAAAATACTATTTCGGCGGGAATTGAACTCGCAACCTTCCCTTCAGTACGGAGAATTAATTTCTTACAGATTACCCCGACTGCGAGGCTCTATAATAACAAAAATCTTAATTAGAACTTATATTTACAATTGCAACACAAGATCGTACTGCAGACTGTTGCAAATGGTTGCAAACAATGTACAGATCGTTCAACTGATCCATTTGTATGTACATTTTTGTTTTATTGGTTATTCAAAATGTTGTAACTTACATAATTACGAGTATATAAACGTAATAGTTGTATTACAGAATTAATCACGAATCCTTATAGGGATGTATCATTGTAACTGAGAACCTCTGTAGGTACTAGGCGCCAGTTACGCAATGAAACGTCAAGCTTTGGAGCATGCAGTGAAATTAATAATATATGTATAATGTATAAGCCCTTGATTTATTCTGCACAAGTGTTAGCTCGGCCACGCGACGGCTAAGCGGAGATTTTTGTGGTGCCAATAATGATAATGTGGATCATAAGTGTTTAGAGTAGGTATACATTTAATAAATATGAATGTTATTATGTTACATTAAAATTTTATCATTTATCTAGGTTTTCAATTGTTATATTTAATTTAAAATTCTACTAATCTTCTATAATTATATTTTTGTGTGTTTGCTAACCAAATATGGCCAAATATAAACGACATCCATGGATATCCGAAATAAAGAGATTTTATTTATTTATTATAAATACTTTTAGATGATGTTTGTAGACCTGCGCCCCGCGGATTCGGTCGCCTGGGAATCTATGTGTCAAATGGTTTTTCAACCAAGCTCTTGAATCACTCTATCTATTAAAAATGATCAAAATCCGTTGCGTAGTTTTAAAGATTTAGGCATAAATAGGGACAGACAGACAGCGGGAAGCGAATTTGTTTTATACTGTAGTGATTATTAATTTTGTATTGTCTATGAAGAAGAACTTGCCAAAAACCCGCCTGATCCTGAACTCCGCAGTTCCGTAATAGAATAACGATAACCATTTCCTCTTTTTCAAAAGTTCAAACGTCATGGGTATAGACTCCGTTTAATCTCATTCCTATTGACCTTTAGAAGACATGCCAATAGCGGATAACAAAGACTTCTAAAGAAGTCGATCGGAAGGGTTCACTGATCCTAATCTAGAAATGTAATATCCTTTCGTAGCTCAATCGGTATGAACTTCTCAATGTTGAAGTATGTAGAAAGCAGTCGCTGCACTTTTGGTTGGCACCGAGAATGGAAGAAATCAAATAAATCACTTTTATTTCTTGAGGCTTTTAACATGGTCGTGGACAAGTCAAATTTTAACAATAAGTTACTAGTGCTTCGTACACGTTGCTTCTATGGAACGTTTTAAGATTATTTCAATCCCATGGGAACAGATGTATAGGATAAAAAGTAGTCTGAACTACTTGTATGCAAAATTTCAGCCCGATCCGTTCAGTAGTTTTTGACGGAAGAGTATTAAACATCTATAAATGAATACATACAAACTTTCGCGTTCATAATATTATGTATTAGTAAGAAATGTCCGTGTGGTACAGTCCAGTGCTGGGCGCGGTATGAAACAGTTCGGCGATTATTCAGTACTAGTTTCTGCCCGCGGCTTCGCACGCGTAGTTTAAGGTTATTTCTATTGCATGCGAATTGATTTAATTGATAAAAATAATGTTTTTTTTCAGGCTTTAAACTACCTGTATGCATACTCTCAGCCCGATCCGTTCTGTAGTTTTTGGAAGAAGTAACAAACATTCAAACTTTCGCACTTTTAATATTAGTATTAACTTAAGGGTTGGACTTGGTTTTATGTCAACAAAGATACATATGTGTTGATATAAAACAATACACCAATCAACAATATCGTTTCCTACCATTTCTAAACCATTCTCACATGACATTTCCCCGATAAGGTCCAAGACACCATACCATTCATCCGAGAGACCCCCTAGAATCGGGCCGAGTAATGCAACTGTACCATATACGGCCCGTAAGACCGGCTGCCCGATATGGCGGGACATAAATGGCCACTACCAAATACGCGGCTGTGCGGGCCGGCGGCGGCGAACGGGTTAACTGAGACACGATTTCGCAAGCTTTTTCATTGTAGTAATTATTTATTTGATAAGCCATCGGCTACGGGGATTTTTATGGTGTTTAATGAGGAGGAATGTTGGTTTATTGCGATTGTTTTTGTTGCCTCTTTGTAAATGACTGCATTGGTTTACGCAAACCAGTCATGTTGAACAACGGACTTTCGTCCGCGACTGAGAGACTTGAGATCGTTTCAGATGATCGGGCTAGATGATGCTGTGTGGATTGTCCAACATTATTTATATATAATTTGGGACAAACTTGTTCTTGAGTGGAGACCACGACTCGGTAAACGTATTGTAGGACGCCCTCCGACCAGGTGGGATGACGACCTGCAAAATACTACAGGTAGATGCTGGATGCGGCAAGCTGAAGACAGGGCGCTATGGCGCTCATTGGGTAGGCCTATGTCCAGCAGTGGACTGCTATTAGGCTGATGATGATGATTTATTTCGGGTAATAATAATACTTGAAGAAACATTCCAGTGGCAGTACAAAGATGCATCTAGTCGCGCTATGTCTTAGAATACGGGGAATCCGAGACTAATGATGTTCACTATTGGAATTCCCCTATTGGGATTTTGTTTCCCGCGGTTTCACCCGCGTTAAATTCGAATTTCACATTTCTTAAATATAATAATAGCCTATTCATCCAGGGATAGTGTAGCTTCCCAACGGTAAAAGTATTTTTAAAATCAGTCCAGTAGTTTCGGAGTCTATTCAATGCAAACAAAGAAAAAATCAAATCTTTCCTTTTTATAATATTAAAAGAAAGAAAGAAAATACATGTATTGATTCACAGGTAAGCTGTACCATGCTGTGTGTGAATCAATACATGTATTGATTCACAGCTACAGCTTGTTACTAAATAATTATCGTATTTATAAGTAAACAAGAACATAAAGAAATACAAAAATTAACTACGTATCTATATAAAAGCAACAAGCGACTCTACAAAATGAACCAATAGGCCCTGTCTCAGCATAATGTTGCTCTACTTCTCCACAAGAAGTAGAGGAACATAGCAAATAGCATTGATAAATAGCTATACGAATGTTTTTCACACTTTGACTGCGATTTTTTGTCGACGACTGCGATCTTTTTTTTAACCTAAAAAATTCGTGCTGCCGCTCTACACAGCGGTTGTGTTGCGCCGCACATGCGTTTCGTTCGAAAAATATTACGGCTGTGCTGAGTCACAAAGATCTGTATTTTCTCAGCCGCTGCGCTAGTGTGGATGGACGCATATTAGTCACTTGTAGAAAACACATACCGTGTGATTTCAGCACTCGAAGTGTTAAAAGGTTTCAGTAAGTGGTGTAAAATTATATTCAGAACTGAAGCTCAGCAAGTCGTTTCGTTATCACGATCTGCTACTACTTTAGTTGTTTTGTATTTTTTATGTGTTTTCCTTTTTTTTGTAACTGTTTATTATTGTGTGTAGCTATCAATAAATCCATTTTTTTTACGATCTTTACATCCCTATAGTATAAAATGAAATCTTTGTTCGATTACATCTTTTAAACTACTGTACGGATTTTAATGCAGTTTTCAGCAATGGATAGAGTGATTCAAGAGGAATGTTTGTATGTGTATAAATCGTGCGATGCCGGGGCGGGTCGCTAGTAAGTTATATAACTCTTTGACTTATCTAAGTACTTACATTTGTTCTAGAGGTGAGTAATAAAACAAGTACTGCAATAGTAATGCATTTTCACACAGCATCTACCATTAAATATTTTGTCTCGAGATGGGAATCGAACCTGTATTCAAAACCTTCTCCAGACCTTCGCCCAATCGCCGTAAAAATCATCCTCTGTTTAAATCACAGATATTTTAAGGTTTTTTAGAAAAAACTAGCAAAGGTAAATTCAGTTTTAAGTGTGTTGTGTATGGTAGTTTTAAGGTAAATAAAAATATTTTCTTTCTTTAATTCAAAGGTTGCCTGGAAGAGATCACTATTAGCGACAATGTCGCTATTCGTGCAACTTAATTATTTACCTTTTATATTTTACTTGTTCTGCAATAAACTATTGTATTGTATGGCGTTTAATTTCTTTCAGGCCACATTGCACCGTTCGAACCCATCTCCCACGGAACCCCAGAACAGAAATAAATTAAAAGATGTCCGCGTCCAAAGTGGCAAGTATTAGCATATTAATTTGTGGTATAAAAGAACACGACGATTCATTATGCTTCCTTTGTATTTATGCATTATTTTTAAAGTGGTCGCTTCGGGGAGTTTTTAGATATTGTTAGAAGAAGTTACAAAATGGTGTGATTACGGCAAATGTGCTGAAATTCCCATTCCCATTGAATAAATGAATAATGCTGGACAATCCACACAGCATCATTCAGCCCTAAGGTAAGCAGAGCTTGTGTTATGGGTACTAGATAACTGATATACTTAATACAACAGATTACATAGATGGATATTTTTTATTATCGAGGTAGGTACATATGTAGATAACGACCAGAACACCCGGAACAAATATCTGCAGATCTTACAGACTATTGTTCCGAGGCGGTAATCGAACACGGAACCTCCTGCGTCGCAGGCGGACCTTCGCCCACGGGTTACATAAGGTATAGGGTAGGGTAGGTACCTACAGTATACACACATAAGTATTTTTGTTATCCCGAATTTATAAACTATCTTAGTTGAACACTACGATAGTTTATATAGTAAAATAACACTACGGTAGGTATCTGTGTGTTTTGAAACAGCAAAATGTTTATAAAACCTAGCTTTTACAAAATCGCGTCACCAGGTCCCTTTGAAAAGGCGAAACGCTGATGTTTTTCGTCGCATTCGAGACGTTTCACTTAACCCCGCTATCAGCGGCCTAATGTAAGGCCCGCGCCACACCGCGCCGACAGAGATAAATGACTGCCGGTGACACGGAGCCATTTACACACGTCGCGCCGCGTCAGGGACGAATCAACGCGCGCGTATTTGAATATGGAACGGTACGGATACACAAAATATTTGGCCGAATTGAAAACCTTTTTTCCGAATTAAAAAAAGAAGGTTTTAATTGAAAACTTTTTTCCGACTTAAAAAAAGAAGATTCTTAATTTTCCGGGTTTATGAAAATGATAGATACTCGATTTTGAAATTTCTGTTCAAACAAGATAAGTACCTATGATATCAGTCGTGTAGATTGAGAATGGGATTGAGAAAGACAGCGGGACTGCTTGTCTCTTATATTTTGTGGGCTACATTTTAATAAGTGATCGAAAAATCTAACATAACCGAGGTATTACCTCCTTACCCTAGTACGTACATATTACCTACGCGACCAAGCCATTTTTACGTTGGCATTACATTATTATTTTAGTAATTTTTTTTACAATCCGGATGAATGTAATAATGAAAATTGGCTAAACAGCAAATGCAGTACTGTGTTTGGCGTTTTTAGACGAAGAGTTATGGAGTGTTAATGCATGTTTGAACCAGTTATGCTAGTAATTTAGATTTATGTCAATTACATGAGAATCGATAAATTAGGAACTTATCGTGACACGTAGAAAATCAATACCTATTTAATTAATATCAAGTACATATAATAAATAAATAATGCTGGACACAGCATTATCTAGATAAGCAGAGCTAGTGTTATGTGTACTAGATAACTGATGTATGTAATACAGTACATTACATATATTTTTTATTATTCGACCGGAACACCCGGAACAAATATCTGCAACTCGTACAAACTTTTTCCCGAGCCGGAATCTCAACCCACTGTACTACAGCGGTCGTCGTAATGAAACAAGCGCCATCTATTGAGTAAGTTATCATCACTATGATAAACATGAATTTTTACATTATCGGAAATTCAAAAATCGATTGTAAACGAAGACCGCTTGATGCGACGATGCATACAATGACGACGTGAATGTATGTAAATGTAGAATTACTTATAACCTGCGTACTTTAAGAATGGGATTGAGAATACGTCATCTCTCATGCTTTCCTGCTCAGTTCGAATCATGTGTCAGCATGAGAGACAACTTCCACATGCAGTCTAGATACAGCCCTAAATATTCCTATCATGACCTCAACGATATTCTTTAAGTAGGTACTACTTCTTTAAGTTATATTTAGATAATAGTCACCAAAAGGAGCTAGAATAATGATCTCAATTCCTTTCAAAATGCAAATTCTCTTGTAAAAAAATTCCAGGAAATCGTTGTATTATCCAAAGAACGGCAGTTAATTTTAATGTTGCCAGTAATTAACGAATCTTGAGACCCTTGAATATGGCAGGAGCGGCTGCCTTAATCACACCGGTATGGGGTGTGGCCTAAGTCGTAAGCGAGAGCGAGTTTTGCTACAAGTTTTCACATGAGCGGAACGGCTATTGTAAAATATGACCAACAGATCTTCTTGCTACAGGATAGTTTTAATCTAACGTAGGCATAATATACGTTATAAAAATCATTCATCATTCATACCTTCGAGAGTTTACTTGTCAAGTACGTTTAGCAAATAAAATGTATTTCAGTGGGTACAAGATGCCAATATGATTTGTTAACATATTAAAGATCATCCCCACCTCCGTGACCTCGATGGCTGTAACGCGATTGAATTGTAAAGGGAAAAAAAACACAAGGAACGTGATAAATAAATGTTTAACCATCGCACTGAGCTGAACTGCACTGTATAAGTGCCGTTTTTCCGATTGTTTTTCCGATTACAACTACCGGCATAGTGCGTGTCCGACCCGCGCAGGCTAACTATTTTTTACCGACAATTTTTACAGACGCCAGCACGGCCGGTGTCTGTCAGTGTATGCACTGTAGATGTTTACCTACATGGATATGTTTATACACACTATCCAGTATAATATTTTTTGTCTACCAGGGCACGTGTCTGGCACGTCTAATGTCAGTAGAATGGATTCTCAAAGTAAAGCCTTGTGACTTTAATTACAAAAACATTCTACGATCGCTAAAAGTGCCTATCTTGCACCAAACATTATTGCTTCAAACTGAAGGGTCGTTTTACTTGGATTTTTCATAGTAACCTCTCTGTAGGTAAATTAGATATTTCCCATAATGAGGGCTTATCACATCTGGGGAGGTCTTCAATACCATGCTGTTATTATCAACGAGCCAAGCCGATGGGGAAAACGAACACCTATGCGGTAAGTATATTGAAAGGAGGGAGATTTACAAGTAAATAAACTTCGATTTTTCGAATGAATATGCTAAAATAGGAAGTAAAGAAAGAAGAAAAAAATATTATACATTTTTATGTTTTTTTGTCGGTATTTTAATGTAGGAGGTACTCTGGAATTCATGGTTTGATTTTGAAAATTCTATATGATTGCTACAAATCGTCAGTACTAATAACCTAATGCCTATGTTTTAACCAAGTATCGGATAAAACGGGCCACGGAAGAAAGGCTACGGGGAGAAGCAAATTAGGAAAGCAACTTGGAATATGGTTTTATGAAAGGAGAGTAGAAATTGAAACGACCGGCTTTTAACAAATTACCTTGATTTCACGTAGATTTGAGTTTAGTCTAACTACTCGTAACTTCATTTGGATTTATGATTAAAGGATAGGAAAGACTTATTAGCCCCGAATCTGGGTCCCGCGGGGTTTCCGCAATGGTTACATTATGAGAATAAATTAAATCCAGCGAATTCACAATATTAAAATATGATTGCGAAGCGAACGGGGGTCGATAGAACGCAATCAGCATCAAATCACGTGTTCCTTTTGAAATCCGCTTATCCGGGACTTATCTAAGCAATTCTTTGCCGCAAACGAAACGGGATCTTAGCTTGTGGGTCCTAGAGTTCAGTATGGGGTGTCTTCGCGAAATGTTGAGCGTAGAAATGCGTCTTCAGCGTTACCTTTGAGCGAGTAATTATTCTGGAATTCCGGAATTAATGCGCGGATAAGCCGATTCCCCCACCTTTTTAAAATGGACGTGAAAGAATCCGAATTGATGGGCCTTTAATCAACCATTTTGTTTATTGGAATTTTCGCGGTTTATATTTTTATCGATTTGAAGCTCTTTATCGTAAGCCTCTCTTATCTCGAGACGATTTTCTGAGATTACTTGTTCAAAATGATTTTCGTTTAATGCTGACTGAAAATATAAATCTGCGAGAATAATCAAGAAATACATTTAAACTGTTATTGGTAAATGCGAAAATGAGAGTATCGAAAAATAAAAACTAAGCTTTCGGTTAGGTTACCCGCGAACGAATCGAGGAGTAGGTAATCGATGCCAGCCTTCAGGTACCTGACAAATCCTATAAGTCGGTAACCATTGAAATACTGGCTTTGTTATTTTACATCACGCCTCAGGACCACTATCGAACTAAATACGAGCGCTCCAACTATACAGCAATGCAAACACGATGAATAAACTTTTTCAGACAAGACAACCAAAGTCAACGCACTAACAAACTATGCATTGTTAAAAATTCACTAGCCACACACACGGGTTCGTTTGACATGGAAATGCAGGCCTCGTTGCGATTTCCCGCGGAATTTATTCAAATATCGAACGCCCCCCTCCAGACAGACCGCACGCACCTGGGCCGCTCCCATTGAAATGCACATTTGATTGTCGACGCTCGAGAGCGGCGGACGTGTGCACAAGTTTAGAATTGAACATTTTATTGAGTTACAACAGGTGAGAACTTATAAGTCTGTGCAACGTCATGGATGCAACGTTTAGGCACCTATATGTCTCGTACCATTTCTAGCGTAATTTCTGGTTCCCGCTTCTAAGAACTTACCATTTAGAAGAAGTCTAAGTCTTTTATTTTTAGGACAGTCGATAAAATAAACTCATCAACATAAAAACCTTTAACAGCCAGAAACATTTTTCCAAACATGTATTCAATCAAGTCCAGATATCAAGTTGTCAATCCAAGACGTATCAAGTCCCTCGATGACTTGCGAGGAGGGTTCAAGTTAAATTAAGGGGAGGTGAAGATAAATGAAAAAACCTGTCAATATCTGTTTTTAAATGTTGCTAGCGAGTCCGTGTGCTTTATACATGGTGTTTTGGAATATCATGGTGAAGTTTTGTTATTTCCACGCGAATAAGCCTTGGTGGAAATGAGGGTGGAAGTAACGAAAAGGTTGGGAGGTTGTGTAAATAAAAATCACGATTCATTGTGTATGGTGTGCAGTACTCATTCAGTAGGTATAATGCTCGTATAGTGAACATCTTCAACTAAAGGCTTTATAGGAAGTGCTGTTTATTTAAGCAGATATTGACTTAAAAATATTCGGGGAGATCAAACCCATACAAAATAAGCTACACTGGCAATACAATACATTACAAGTACAATGGGCCCACTACATGGAGCTGACCTGACAGCTCTTGTAAAACACTAAGGTCACTTTGGCATAATTATCATCATCATCAGCCAATATAAGTCCACACTCCACAGCTGGACATAGGTACTCCCTAATGAGCGCCATAGCGCCCTCGTCGTCAGCTTGCTGCATCCAGAATCTGGCTGCAGTGTTTCGCAATTCATCATCCACCTGGCCGGAGGGCGTTCTACACTACGTTTGCCGAGTCGTGGTCTCCACTCAAGAAACTCCTTTTCATAATTACCTTTCTGTAAAACTGTAATTGTGTGTGTTTTCTAATTTTCTAAAAGTACTCAGTACCTGATTTTATTTCGCAATTTATTTCCGGTTTACTAATTCAATTTCTACCGAGGTGAAAGATGGAATCTAGAACGAACAGCGTCTGGTAATTATTAAAAGGAAAACGTAAGAAATAACTCTTTGATCCGAAAGCGTAGCCAACCGGAAAAGAGCCTCAAACCTACCAATTGCTTGTTCTTTACAGTAAGACGATGCGAAAATACTGCGGTTTTGTGGGTTCCATGATTTTCCGCATGATCTTAACATTTTCCGGGAAAACATAAATTGAATTTAAAAGTTAACAAGGAGAAGCTGTTCTGTTTTGCAAATATTGTAGGTATAGAAACAAAATGGGGTTATTCTTGGGAAGCCATTATGATATTTATTTACTGTTAGTATCAAAAAATCAAAGTAATCACTTTCTTTCTTTTTTAGTTTTACTTAAGTCATTTGAATTTTGTGACGTGTCCAAAAATCCTGTCTAAAAGAAATAAGCACTTTGATATTGATATTTAAAATTGTGTTCTATAGATAACTTATTACTACGTAACTAGTGTTGATTCTTATACTTCTATCTATGCCTCACTAATTTCCTAAAATACTTTATATTTTAGGAAAATAGTGTTTATTGATTGGACAGCAAACTGACTAATCTGTTGAAAAATCACATATGTAGCTAATAGTTCATTATTAATTCATGGTTTCTATCGAAACTAGTTATTACAACACCACTTCGAAGCCGCTACATGGCTCTTAATTCCTCGTTTTAAATAACAAAAGGTTATTACAAGCGTTTTTCGGTGCCTGGCACGAGCAGCCCCTGCACCCTCGCTACCCCTCTAATAGGTGAGGCGGCCGTTCACTACGCCAGCGCGGCTCGAAATAGGTATCTTAAAACTTTTTTATGGTCGAAGATAGGATTGGTAATTTAGATTTATACGACGATATTGAAAATGGAATCAATGCTGATAGAATTTCGACAAAAATCGTGCTCGAGTGGCTTCCGCTTTAATATTTTAGACGACGACGACGGTGAGTCATTTTACCGATACCTAGGTACGATACGTGTGGGTAAGGAAGGCTGTTTGAATAAGGAATCGTTTTTTACTCGAACTTTGTAGATCACGTTTGAATTTAGAATGGTAGCTGAAGGAAATACCAGTTGCTACCAGCCATCGACGGGTACATTTTAAAAAACTGTAGATAGTCTTTTGTTTTTTATAAATTGATCCACGCTGACGTCACAAATCCGGGCTTCTCCTATACGAAAAACAAAAGGGGATCGCACAAGCTTTGAAAGCTGGCGTGATTGTCTTTATTTTGGTTTTGGTTATCCAAAGAGTTCTTAAGGACCCAGTTGCACCAATAAAGTTTCCCTACCATTTAGATATTTTGGCAAGGCAACACTTTACTATCCGCTGCCATTTAATCCGAACTGTGCATAGAGTTACAAGATTATACCGTGATTACAAAGCGTCCATTGTGCCGGTGGGCTCCAGCCAATAATTCCAATTACCAGACCCTGGCCCGGGCCGCTCTAATAAGTCAAATTGAACAATGGAATGACCACTAATTGCTTCAGTATATGTACCACCTACGGACAAACTGGATTAGACCAAGATTTGCTCTCGCCCTGGGGAAGTGCAAGTATACCTGGGCCAAGACTTGCGATTGTCTACGCTGACTAGATTAGGGCCAAGAGTCAGGGCTTTTACCTTGGCCTATGGAAGTAGTTACTGAATTTACCTGTACCACTCACCCCATACTGCCGCTTATTGGTTCACTTACTTTTGTGTTGCCTACAGAGCCCATACAGATAATAATCGATATGATATTAAGGTATTTTTGCAAATAACTATGTGTAGGCTGGTTCTCAGTTGACCTTAGTCTGCCTGAGACTAACCCTGTACACTGAGGTACTAACAAGTATTAATTGCCTTTCCATAGCATTTATCCAGCCTTGGAAGAAACTGATTATTTTGACTTCTAAGACAAGTATATTATATCCTTTAAGACGTAGTTTAATATTATAGGTGGCATAGAAATGAAATATATCCATTTAATTTATAGATCGCTATCTCATAAACGAAAAGAACTAATTCTTGCAATCTGAACTGCATTTAAAACTTACCTTACAATGAAAGTAATTAACAGATTCTTTGTACCAATTTACAAACAAAAAAGATCCAAGAAAACTAAAAAGAACTCCAACCACTCAAGTCTGTTGGCATAAAATCTTTATGAAATGACGTCAAACAATATCGACTAGTGTTGCGCCATGCCGTAAGTAACTTATCGATCTCTCGTGCATTATTGAGGCGACAGCCGAACAGTGAACAACTCCTTCTATCTACCTGGATACGTTCTATTCTTGTGTAACATTGTTTATGGAATCTATAATGCAAGTCCGGGGGTGGGTGACATTTTACCACGAACGATCAGAGCTTCGGTAATATTTATTGGAGTTTTGAAGGCGTTTCTTTGTTTTATTGCTGCAACGATATTGCGGGTTATAATAAGTCTTAATATTTATGGAATAGAAATGTAAGTTTCTGATAAAACGACATTTGACAGTATTAAAATCAAGACGTACAAGTTAAAGTGTCATAGAATATATATAAAAAGTCAGGTATAGCACAAGGAAGTAGCGTTTCTATATTGAGACGGTAGAAATCTTTGTTTGAATTCAGATTGCATTTATTGTTCACAGCAGACACTGTGACACTGACTTTTGGCTATTTTTTAACCCATAGGAGAAAGGGGTAATTTCTCAGTTCCTTCCATTACTCATCACTTCATACAAACTCGGTTGCTAATATATAGACATCTAAAGACTACACTAGACTCAAGGCTGTCTATTTTCAACCGTAGTCATGTCATGTACCGAAAACTCGAAATCCCCACGAGAACATTCAGCCATACTACCCAGAACTGTAACAGCCGAAATAATATCAATCTCAATTTATTTGTAATTATTCCGGAAAATTAAGTTCATTAGCGAACGTAATAATAGAGCTCTCGTAAGAGCCGATTCATAGTTTGATGAAGTTCTGAGATTAATATTATTAACACGAAGCCCCCGATAGTAATCACGCTCTGTATAAATTACGAGAGCTACTTTAACTATATTTCCGCCACTTCAATCAGTTTTGTCATCAAGGCCCGTAATACAGCTGCTCTTTGACTGACAATTAACGGAGTTCCAGGAACAGTCTCATTATATTCTATGTATATGTTTAGGTTAAGTTAGGCAGGCTGACAGCGAATCACTGATTTGAGTTTTTTTCTTAGTACGTGAAAAGCAGAGCCTATGTGGACTTCCTGCTTCAGATATTTTATGGTGAGGTATGAGTTAAAACTTTTGTTACCTACTGTGATCGTTTTTAACACTATAAAACACAGAAACTGAGCAGAAAAGTCAAAACACCACGAATTATGGTAAATTAAATGTATTTGTTATACCAAAAATATATTTTTTAAGCTTTAACACAATCGGATTTAGCGATAACATACTAAAATCTAAAACTATTGATAAATTCAAAGCGGACGTAATAGCCTCTAGGTACATGTAAATATACGATAATGTAGGTGAATTCTAGTAAAACAACGGCAAAAATACCACAAAGGGATGCACTAGTTTCCACTGAAATTTGAAGTTGAAGCGTTCATGCATGAAAAAGTTTGCATCCGTTTGACCAACCGAATCGCTCACGTAACTATCATTCTTCACGTCATTATAGCGCTTCATAGTTTCACGAAACAATCCGCCGATATCGATAAACGGCTACGATAAACATCACTAGTAGGTACATGTCCAGATGTCAATATAAATGCAATAATAGAAAAAGTAAAATGAAACGCGCACTTTTCAAAGGACTCCAGTGACGCTCCACATTCAAAAGAGTATAAAATTCAGGAGAGAAACAAAGCTGCAGCGGCTGTCAGCATCAATCTGCCGCGTAGAGAACACTTGAGAGGCTCCGCAAATTCTATCGATGTGCCAAATGCGAGCACATCACTATTGATACAGAATCGTGTCAGAATTTCGCGAATGCATTACTGCCTTTTGTGGAACTGGGCCAGTCGGTGGCCGGGCTTGCAATTACCGAATGTGCTCGCCTGTACTCTTTGTGATTTTGTGCACGAATGTACATCCGACTTGATTTCATTATATCTTTTATTCTCTGTGCGACTGTACGTTGGTTTCAGATTTTGTTTCGCGTTCCCTGGATCTCTTTTTGCGATTGATTTCTTGTGTGTAATTCCGCAAATTGGAACCAGACGTACTTACTGCCGACTAGTTTTTATTCTTTCTCATTGTTTCAATATTCTGTCGTCGAAGTTCTAACAGAGTACGCCAAAACAAAAAATAAGAGTTATTGTAGTTCCATGTTCCATCAGTTTTTGTGTGATATAATAAAGTGTTTTCTATCTAAGTATCTAATTTTAGTTAATACTTCTTAAATTGTTAAGATTGGTTTACTTTCATTATGAATGCAAGCGAGTTATGTAAGAACCTAGTATGTGTTGGAAGAATACCAACGTTTAAACTAGACTCGTAGTTAACCCGCTTATATTAATAACTAGTGTCTGCCCGCGGCTTCGCACGCTTTGTTTAAGGTTATTTGGGCTAAAAACTATGTATTATTATTAAGACCTGGAATAAACTATGTACATATTATTAACATGTAAACTATGTATTATTCCAGGTCTAGAACTACCTGTATGATTCGATCTGTTGTTTTGGCATAAAGAGGTAATAAACATCCAAACTTTTGCATTTATAATATTAGTTGTGAAACTACGAATGTTTTTTACTACAAAAACAAAAATAAATTATAGAAAATAGCAATTAATAATTTTAAACTTTCGCATTTATAATATCATCATCATCATCAGCCTATGATAGTCCACTGCTGGACATAGGCCAACCCCAATGAGCCCCATTTATAATATTAGTGTTATTTATTCGTGAAACTACGAATGTTTTTTACTACAAAAACAAAAATATATTATAAATTTGGGCAATTCATATTTTTTCGGATTTCATTGATCCAAATAACTTCATAAGCCCCTATTTCATGCACCATCTAATTTACAATACAAATAATGAGGGCCAATCTTGTTGAATCCAAGTATTTACCTTTGGCATCCCCTCACAAAGGTGCCTAACGAGCCTCTCGTTCCGGAATTGTAAAAGTTTCTCGGATAAAACGGAAAGTCTTCGGGAAGAAATGTACGGATCTGTACGGATATAAATAACATATGAGAGAACAAGATATACATACTTCTATAGGTTGCCTGGGAGAAATCGCTGTCGGCGATAAGGCCGCCTATTTTATTTTTAATGTAGATATAAGGTGTTATTTTATAGTTTTCAGTACAATAAAGTGTTCATTCATTCTTAAAAGTAGGTATCGAATGTTGATGATTCAATAGATAAATAATGCTGAGCAATCCACACAGCATCATGTAGCCCAACTTGTTATGTTATGGGTACTAGATGACTGATATACTTATTACAATACATTACATAGATATATATTTTTTATTATACATATAATGACCTGACCACACGGAACCAATATCTGCAGATCGTACACACAATTGTCCCGAGGCGGGAATCGAACCCGCCACCTCCTCGCAGGCGGACCTTCGCCCACCGCGCCATTGAGTACAAACATTTTCCTCTATTTATTTATCTAATAACTAGTTTACTAATATTTCCAGTGACCAAATAGGGCTATCATTTATTGAATAATCGACTGCAGTACGAGTTGTTTCAATCGAGTATCGATCGATGTCGCTGTGCTATTAATACTTGAATATCGATTTTTATGCGCTTGCCGACTAACTTCAGTCAAGTCTTCAATGGTAGACGTCTGAAGGTCTTTTAAATAGCAGCAAAATGCTGTTCAAGCTGCTTGTAACTGTTTTTTTTAATAATAATTATCTATTAGCCTATGGGATGTAATATGTAAAAATATAGGTACCTAGTACCTACCTATACATTATACTAAGTTGCATAAAATAATGTGGATTGACGACATCTTATAAATTTACGACAATAGACATTATTTTGTTTCAATGGAAACGTTTAAAGGTTATATCAGCCCAATCCGCTCAATAATATTGTATAACCAACATATATTATGTCATCTATCTGTCCGTCCATCAAGATCAATCCAAAGTTTCGCACTATTAGTGAGATTTTCCTAATTCAACATTTCATACCCAAGTACTTGGGTATGAAATGTTGAATTAAGAAAAACTCAATTCAAAAATGGAATCGTGTTTCCTATTTTAAAATCGCAACTCAAACCAACGGTTGTTAAACTTTATATCATATCGATTAGCCACTCCGTTTCAGATCACTACTTCCATCCCACTGCCTCGTCATGAACTCTATTACGTAAGCCATAAGATTGAGATTATATTTGCTTTCAATTCAATTTGTATTGCCATTAGATGAGAGCGGTCCCGCAATTGTGCTCTTTTAATAAATAAAAATACTTTTATTTACCAAGGAAACACGTTTATATTAGTTTTGATGTTCTGTGAGTTTTTCCAATAACGTTTTCAGCTAATAAATACGTATGACATAACTTGCCTTTTGAAACAAACGTGTGCAGTGTCAATGGCGAATGTCAAAGTCAAGCTGTCAAATTCAGGAGGGAACATTGAAGCGTGTATGAGCGTTGTCCGACTGAATCACTAAACAGGGTGTCCAATGTCCATATTTAACGCGGCAGCCGCGGCGGTTAATGTGCGGGAACCTTTGCATAATTCAAATAGAGAAACAACGTTCCACTTCTATTGTCTGGCACTGTAATAGAGCAGTGTGAAGTGAACCTTATTGCCTTGGATTTGAGGCTCTTTATCTACCTCTTTACAACGTTATTGGATCTGTGTAATTTAAAATTCGAAATTCAGTAAAGTTCTGATCTAAATGAAAAATTAACCGATTAGAATTTACTACTTACTAAAAACTACAAAGAAATCCTAATTTGTATTGATGAGATCTTGTAAATGTCGCAGTCATCTGGTTGTATCTGCTATTTGATTGTATGACTGGCGCGTTCATTGAATGACGACATTTAATTGAATGACTAGGGCTGAACGTTGATTGAACAGCGTCACTCAACGTCCAACTAGTAAGCGGATTGGAACATAGCTCTTTGAACAAAGCGGACGTAAAATCAGTCAGGTGATTGTACTTGTAAGCCAGCGCAAAAAAAGTGCCGCACAAACCGGTGTGCCTGTTTTAAGAAAAATATGCTCTGCGGTTCTAAATGCCACAACAGTTTGAGCTGCGTTAATAAATAAGTACTAAATTAAGAAGTGCCTCCAAATTTTTTTCTGGTACTTTTTTTAGTTCGAATTAAGATGACTTAAGTTTTCAATTTCATAACATACTATTTCATATTGATGTTATAAAACAGATCAAAAGAATGAACTGAATTTTAAAACTAAATGAACTAAGCCGAACGTTTTTCTACTGTTGTGTTTTTATTTTTATGCATTTTTTATGATTATTTTCTGATATTGAGTAAAATACCCTATTATGTAGGGCATTCAGTTCTCAAAATTCAATGTCTTGTGTAGGTAGACGAAGTCTAATTGTGACGAATGAAAATGAGCCTTCACACGTATAATACAGGCTTCAAAATTCATTGCGCATTTCTAATAGTTTCGCGCGAACTCACACCGTAGGCACTTGTATTGTGATGTAGTGTATAGGTATTGGTTCTTATGCCCTTGAGTCAAAGCACACTCTAGGCTAGACTTTCGACGCGCCACCAAACACGCGTAGTCACGTAGCGCCCTCTACGGTATACTGTGCTACGAGTTTAGTGCGTAGCTGATACTAGAGCAGTCAATAAAAGGCTTTATACTGTTAGCGTTAAGGTTTCATTTTCAATGAGTTCCAGTTTTTGTTTAAAGTTTCGGATATTTTTAGAATAAAGTAAATAAAAATAAAAGTATTGTAAACACGATATTTCAATCTTTATTCTTAGTGACTCACCGTGGAGTGTTCAAATCAGCAAAACCTTGAGGGTTATGTTGGTACGTCTTTAAGACCTTACTGAATGCTGCACATCAAGCGATTTGTGTATCGCTCAAAGCGAATCACAATTAAAAAATGTACCTACATTAATGACAAAGTACTTTAATACGTTTCAGCAAAAAATAAATTAGTTTGGTTTAGTGGTTCGGTCCAATTCTAGGCTACAAAAACCTTTTTTTTAGTAATTGGGGTAAACTTGTTCTTGAGTGGTGACCGCAACTCGGCAATCACAGTGTAGGACACCCTCCAGCCAGGCGGGATGACGACTTGCGAAAGACTGCAGGAAGATGCTGGATGCGGCAAGCTGAAGATAGGGCGCTATGGCGCTCATTAGAGGCCTATGTCTAATCGTAGACTATTATACATTGATGATGATTATGACTACCAATCTATTTGAAAATAGGGTCTATTACGGTTAGGTACAGAGAGATGAAGAGTTCTGTCCCGTTGGCATACTTAAAGTACCAACAAAACCTGTAAAACCTTTCCCATTCACAAACTTCCAGTCAACCACAGAAAAAAGACATGCGAAATATCCCCTAGTAAGTTCCACAGGTCACTTTATTGTTTGGACAAACCGTACACTGGCGAGCAATAAAAAATGAACATCGCCCTGAAGGGCCCTGCTTCACCTGCAGCTCACGTATTTAATTCAGTTATGTGAAATATCAGTACGAATGCACTCCCTGTGGGAATGGACGCTTTTTGCGGACCGGCCCTTTGCGCGGGCTAGCTGCTCGGGCCAGTGTGGACGAGTTGATAAGCTTATCACTACATGGTATAAAACAAAGTCGCTTTCCGCTGTCTGTCTGTCCCTATGTATGCTTTGATCTTTAAAAAGTTTTGAGTTTGATCTTTATAAAGAGTTTCTATCTATCTAAAATAAAAAAAGGTGAGACGAAAATAAATGAGTGAAACAAAGAATGTTAGAGAGATTTCTGGGGAAAACTTTTGATATAAGTAGATACAATACAAAATATTTTTTTTTCACCATCAATACAAAAAATTATAATAATTATGGATCTTAATACTAACTAATGGCACAATCGGCAGCCTTATCGCTAACATATGTATATCTGTTTTAATTCTCAGAATTATTACATTTTACACAATTGAATAATGCCCCAGGTTTATGTTATTTATTTATTGTAATGTCCTATCTCCGTGTGAACATTGCATTTTTTGCACGTTTGGATGTCCCACTCGAGGGAAATTCACGGGATTAATTTGAAAATGACGCCATATTTCATCCTGTTCGCTTTGCTATTTTGGAGTAATTTAATCAAATACCAATGTGGACGTCCATTTTACTGGTTTGATTCGTACTTAGCTCAATTTAAATGAATGAATGAATAAAAGATTGGTTCATTGTGTACTCCGGTATTTGAGGTTGGTTTCAGTTGTTTAGCGCCATTTTACTTTTTTCTATGGTTTCAATTTTTTTTTGTGTACTCTATGTATGTATGTCATAATTGTTGTATTTTGCATGTGTGTGTCTAAGGTTGCAAATAAAAACTTTATCTATCTTATGCATATGAGATGAAAATAAGAAAATTGCACACAATTTTGTAAAGAACTCTTTATAAAACTGAAGTAAGGGAAAGAAGTGCTTAAATAACGGACTCCACATACATGCATAAAATTAATTACGAGTATAACATAAATAATGATTGGTAATCAGAAAAGCCAATGTTTCTAGAAGCACAGCTCCCGCACGAAGCTCCAGAATAATTAACGTACTCATGCAGACCCAGATATTTGCGTTCAACTCCGAACACATTAACGAAATGAACATCGTTGTTCTCACCGTACCAACTATAACTCAATTTATTTAATGAATGCCATACATTACTCGGTTTCTGTTAACAATTCCTGGCTAAGCCGTGGAACTACGTCGTTGGTGTGTCAACAATGACGAGGGATCGTCTTGTATTGCTCGACACGACATCTGAGACCTCGAATCGGAAAGTTCAATTTGTTGAGTGAACGTTCTTTATTTGAATGAAAATTGGAAGTTCCAATCATGCGCAATTGAATCATTGCGTTGTTATGTTTTCAAAAATAGAACGAGCACTCAACGTTCACTCAACATTTTTAACCGTCTGTTGGGAGAAATATACAACTTTTGCCTTTGGATTCACTTTGTTTGTCGATGATTTGTTAATGAACAACAAAAGAAAAAATTAAAAATCATTCCAGATTTTTCAAATACTTTTTACCTATCTTGCAAGGCTTGGTATTCATTAAGCTGGAAAGTAAAAAGGTTTAGATATTCAAAGTATAGCTAAAAAAAGCGAAAGGTAAGGATATAATTTTGTAGCTTGCGTCGGGTTCTCGGGTAGACTATTGTAAAGATTAGACGAATGAAGGTAGAGCAGTGTTTGTCTTCAAATGAAGAGCACTGAGAGCGGGCTCCTCCTTGTCGTCGTCCGCTGATATTTATTTTATTAATAAATATGTTAATCAGCTAGGTAAGTACTGCATTATTCATCGGCCGGTGGCTCAGTTGACACAGCAACGGATAGCCATGCAAATTCAATCCGAGACACCGCGGTATTATCATAATTGTGACGTTTTTGTTTCTGGTACCTGCCGGGGAAGTTTAATCTGAAGTTTGGCGGCACTTTTAGTTCGCTAGCGTCATCGCTACGACGCCATTTGCAATTCAGATAGTGGGAAAAGGCGGGCTCGAAAGTTCTGGGGATTTGTTTGAAAAATACACAGGTCCGTAACTCTTTTTTTTTGCTTTTTAGCGTAACGACAAATTGAATAATGTTGTAAATTCGTTGGCAAGTTTATGCTATATTCATGAGAGGGAAATTTGTTGCGTAGGTACTGAAAGCCGCGGAGGTCGCTGAGGGCGTGATTGACTTTTCGAGTTTTCTTTATGATAGTAAATAACATTGGCATTTCTGTAAATTTTGGTCAATTTATAAGTTTGGTAATTCTGCGCGAAACATAGGGCAAGTACCTACTAAACAGCAAGTAGGTAAGTACTAAACAGCAAGTAGGTAAGTACTAAACCACCTACTAAAAGATGATTTCCAGTTGAAGTGGGAATAATTTTAATGGTGCAGGATCGGGCCTACCGTTTACCGATATTACGCGTTTTTATAGAGCTGTTCTACGGGGAATGTGAACCAGGGCTGTACTGAGGCTGATGCCCTTGACAAACTTATAAAAAAAACTCACAAACTTAAAAATAAAAGGAAGTTATTTAAAAAGGCAAAATTATTGGCCTCAGTAAATATAAATGAAGGGACAATAAATGTTGTTTACGCGAAATCTTTTGTGTAAGATTTACTAAAATTTAATAAATTAAGCAGGTGAAGGTCCGCCTGCGACCCAGGAGGTTACGGGTTCGATTCCCGCCTCGGTAAAAAACGACCAGAAAACCCGGAACAAATATCTCCAGATCGTACAAACATTTATCTATTTAGGAATTGCGACTCAGAGGTCGTCGAACATGACCTAAAGTTGCTTTCACAGGTCTGATGTATCTGACTATGACCATACAGACCTACTGCCAGCCCTGACCATAGTGTATACAGGGTGTTAAACTTGCCCCTCTACAGGTTGTTAAAGTTGGCCCTCGAATCGTAAACGCCGCGGATTGAAGCCTGCCGATGCGATTTTATGTCGCCATGAATTGTCGCCGGCTATTTACGGCGAGTCGGGATGTAGAGTGGGCTGTAAACTTTATGGGTTCATTTGTACATGCCATCGAACGGCTTGTATTTAGTTTTTACATGACTAATATTATGCTTACATCAACAACTATTATTATTGCAACGCAATCCTTCAAAAGTTAACTAACATTCTGGCTCATTGAGCAATGTCACTATAACTTTAAACTATTTGACATTTTATAATGTAATATTTTTATTTTTAATCAATTTATTATGAATATTATATACTCTAATTATCTATTGATAATTTAATTAGAATTTAGAAAATGATATGTAACATAATTATAAACGGTATAAATAAATAAATTGAACTGAACTTACCCTTCACGCCTTCATCTATGGTTCAGAAACCGTGTGTCTTGGCCTTTCAAAAGAGAAGCCATTTTAATGAAAAATTTAAATTAGCGGGTATTTTAACTGTTTATTAATTTCATAATTTATTAAATATTTATTTGCGAAATAAATCCTAACAGTATTCCTGTTATTTCACATGAAATATTCATATTTACGTACTAATCCCGACGTTTCAACAGGTTTACACACGGTCGTGGTCACGGGATGGCTAAGATGAAGCGGCCACATTGGTATGTCGTAGGACTGAGTAAAGTGATGTAACCTACTCAAGAAACTGCAGATAACCCAATAAGATGTTCTAAGAATAAAATTTTAATTAGTTACTGATTGTGTTAGTTTGAACTTTGATGCCTTAAAGAAAGAGCGATTTCTCAGCCAAGGACCAATTGAAGCAGTTTTGCTTCCACGATAGAAAAATAATGTTGTTCGCGACTCAGTCGTCAGCAGTTAGCAAATATATCAATTTGGTTTATAGACTTTATAGTGCACTCAATTAAGTTCATTTTCGAAAAAAAAGCTCACTTTACATAAATAAAATAAAGAGGAAACAGCTCGCCGATCCGTAAACTTGTTCGTTGCGTATTTTCCAACCATTCCTGTAAGCCAGTGTTGCGCTTTATCGATATTTCTGCATTACCGCTATCGATAAAATAGTGTATCGATATGTTTATCGTCGCTGTAACATGGTTACATCATAATTTGTGGGAAATAAAGTCAAATTTTCTTTTAATATGTTTTCTGAATGCCAGCTGTAATTTTTACAGAAAAAACATGTTATTTACTAGAACAACCTATTTCGTTTTGTAAAAAAGATTACAGTAAATTTTCTATGACATTTTCTACAGAAAGTATCTCAACCTCTAAGAAAGCGGAAAGATAATTTAAAACATGGTTGACGTTCTATTTCCAAACGTCGATCGTCTCAGCCCTACTGCCAATCAGAGCACAGGGCGCGGGACTTATTTCCGTTACGGCAACGTTCGCAATTTTTTTTTCCGAGGCTTGACACGAACAAACTTGGTGCATTCATCACCCAGACTGCGGATAGAGCTACGAAGGTTTAGTACAGAAATGTGTGTTTTTAATATCTTAGGTCTGTAGGAATCGTTTTTTTTAAATATTCAATTGAAATCATCGATTTGAATATTTTGTGTATGTAAGGTTTCACGTCCATAGATAATCATATCATAATTTATTATTTTAATATTTATAGTTATATCAGACATGTCAGGAAAGTAATACCACTCAGTATTGTAATGTAATGTATTGCTATTACATCGCATTCTCCATCAAATCAATGAAATTTATTTAACTTGTAACTCTTATAGTAGAACGAAATCATCCGATACTTTGATAATTGAATAGAAACTACTCAACAATAAGCGTTTCACAAATAGACCACTAAATAAAACAAAATACTTGCTACTTACATAAACGCCAGCTCACGTAAGTAGCCTGAAAATTACCTGTAATCTCTAGCCATTTGTAGCTCTACGCATCCTGTATACAGGGGGATGTTTTAGCAAATGAGCGTCGCGGCAAAGTCGAGGAGGCGCCGACTGAAAAATTCGGAGCTAACTCACACACACAGATGTATAGTTCATTCACTCACCTACACGCATATCGACCACCAGTCAGCGAATCGGCAAATAGACTTAAACGCAATTTTTGTGTGTTTTCCCGGTGTTGTTTATTTTTCAATGATAAAATAAAACACAGCAATTTGACGTCAAAAAACGAAAGGTTTTTTTGAATCGTCTCCGAAATCTTATTTGAACGTACTCGTACCTATGTAAACAACAACAAAATGTTTATGGCGATAACCGTGTCGTGTTAATTGAACCGTCATTTAACAGTGAAATTGCTATCTATGAGCTTGTTACTGAAAAAAACCTAAATGAAATGAACGAAACACTGTTGACGACATCTGTATTTATGCTCTATACGCATGTGTGGGTGTTTAGTAAAATACAGGGTAAAATATGAGATTTTGATTGTTTACTTTTGAAGGCTTATGCGAGAATTCAACGAAATGTTAAAAACGTGTTGATTGTCAACGGTTATTGTGAATATTGAAAAAGAGGCTTACGCGGTTATTATTACAAGCAAAAGGCTTCTTCTAAAATATTATTTACAATTGTCCTACTTACGTTCAATGCGTCTTATTTTATAAACTTGTTATCCTATAAATATTTCAAAACTTGTCTTTTATTCTATGGACTATCTACAGTACCTTAACATAACCTATAAATCATCATCATCATCAGCCTATAGCAGTCCACTGCTGGACATAGGCCTCCCCCAATGAGCGCCATAGCGCCCTGTCTTCAGCTTGCCGTATCCAGCATCTACCTGCAGTCTTTCGAAGGTCGTCATCCCACCTGGTCGGAGGGCGTCCTACACTACGTTTACCGAGTCGTTGTCTCCACTCAAGAACACGTTTGCCCCAGCGGCCGTCAGTTCTTCGCGTATTGTAAGGAGTTTTAGTTCCAATCCAAAGTAACACGTAAAAGTTTGTTTTCAACATTCGAAAACAGAATCTGTCAAATCTACTTTTATCTATATAAATTAACCTCAAAAATAATTGGCATGGCAACCCCTAACGGCTAAACGCGACTAAACTCCCGTTAAAGTTCGCTTTCATCAAAAACGCTACAAGTTATTGTGAGAAGGTTATTCTGTAATCAAAGTTTTAATTGGAGATTAATACACGGCTCCAGCCATCGCTTCTTTGTAACGTTAATCAACCAAAATGTTTTTCAGAAAATTGGCGAGTTCGGTTTTGACAGCGGTGAGGCGATTCTATGTTTTCAGGGGCTTTTGTCCGGTTGTGGGAAAGGAAATTATTTGTTTATAATATCATCAGCTTGTAGCAGTCTACTGCTGGACATGGGCCTCCCCCAATGATTGCCATAGCGTCCTGTCTTGAGCTTGTTTATAATATAATTACTAAAACCGAATTTTTCTTTTATTCTCGAAGCCGTAAAAACGGTCGTTTACTTTTTAATCCATAAAAAAGTAGTTTTAAAAAACATATAACAAATTAAAATGAAGGTTTTTTATAGGTCTTAGTCATTATTTTATTATTAATGAAAACAGCAATTGCCACTAATGTCTTGATTTAAAAGTCAATTTATTTATGTAGTAATGTTTAGTATACCATATCGATATGGTACATAGTACGTACTTAAGGGTCCGGCGACCCTCGCTAGCAAAAATCGCTCCGAATATCGCTGTCCCTGTTTAACCCTTGCGCCGCGCCCCATGCGTGCGCTATAGCAATATTAGCCGTTCAAAATTTGGTTTGTTCCGTAATACCAAAAATTATGACTGAAATCTTTTTGTATTCTTCAAAAAGTATTGTTATTCTGTAACTAGACAATATAAGCTATGTTCCTTAATAAATAAAACGTAAGATATTGTTGTTTTTAATACGAAACAAAGAGCAAGAAAACTTGTCCATTTTCGCATAAAAATGTGCAAAATGCGATTGGCTTTCATTTAAGTTTAGGTAAGTATTTTGAAAAAAAAAACTATTTAGGAACCTACTACTATTCAAATACAAATAATACAATATTATAGTGGAAATATGCTTGAATTGGAAATCATTTTGGTATTACGTTTGTATGAAGAATTCGTCCCTCCGGAGGCCTCTTAAGCTAGGTAATTAGTAACGTCACTAATTTCCCGCGCGCACACCTCCCTCCCGTGTGTTTCCAACAAACTTCTTCGAAAACAGTTTAACGAGATTACTTTCGTTTTGTGCTAATATTATGGCTGTGATTGAGTTGAAAACTTGATAATTACCTACAAGTGTTGTATCCGTCGTGACAGCTTCCAGTTTATATTTAGGTCCCGAGTGCATTTAACGCCTGGGTTCTCTAAAGCCAGGTACTGACCGTTACGGGGCGTAATGTAACGTGTAACACAGCGAACGTTCGTCAGTACAGGGAAAGAAGGCGCTCGGATCAGAGAAGAATGACTCTTCTATGGCTCGTTGCGAACGGTACTTTACGCCCCTTGACTCCGGTCTGTTAGATTTTTGAGGAATGTTTATAACCTTTAATTATAACTATTTTTCCGAAGAAAGCAATGGTTCTAGCATTATTGAAACTAGTTGGTGGAGCCTAGTACCTCATCATCAGCCTATAGCAGTCCACTGCTGGACATAGGCCTCCCCCAATGAGCGCCATAGCGCCCTGTCTTCAGCTTGCCGCATCTAGCATCTACCTGCAGTCTTCACAGAAACTCCTAGTACCTACCCAAATTCAATGCGGGAATCGAACCGCCGGCGCAGCAGTCGTCCTTAGAAGCACCGGTCGTTAATATGTTTTTGTGATAATTAAAACTTTAATTGTTTAATAAAATTTAATTCAAAAATTATTTTTTCTCATTTTTTGCAGGTAGTTTATTCCCAAGGTAAGTAGCAACAATTTCCAAGGGCCTTGTTATATCCACATTGTACCTTACAGACCCTTTAGTTTTAAATTACAAGCCCCACAGACTATAAAGATGTTTAACTACTTGCCTACAAGTACAATACACGGTTATCCCTTCTAAATTAACACAAAGGTACGTAAAGTACATTTCTCGAGTATAACACGCTAAATAATTTAACCGGGTACAGTATACCCGGGTAAAATATAGCACGGGTATGCTGGACCCTTCTACAGAACCCGAACAACCTTCTTAGACTTCTGTACTAAGTTGTAGGCTGTTTGTAATGGAAAATGATCCTTATTCTCTGTGATTTTAGGATAAGTAAGTGTGTGGAGGTCTTATTTTCTACGATTTGGGGTTCGACTTACGTAATTGCCGTGAAACTAACGTTTTTTACCTGAAACAACAAAATATATTTTGATTAGAATTAATATGAAGAAAGATTGCACAAAAACAGATACAAATACACACAATATAATGTACATGTCAGATAACTTTCATGTCAGTTATCTAGTACCCATAACACAAGCTCTGCTTACCATGGGGCTAGATAATGCTGTGTGGATTGTCCAGCATTATTTATTTTTTATTTATTTAACTTTAAAAAGAATATGGTAATTATAGAAGTTCAGCTTTACACGCGTTTTTCTAGAATAAAAATTATAGTAAGTAATTCAGGCTTAGAACTACATCTAAGCAAAATTTTTGCCAGATTCGTTAAGTTATTGTAGCTAATATATATAATTAATTAAAAGCTAAGCTCAATCATAAGGTTAATTTTCCATAGTATCAGTACATACAAACATTACATATATCATAAAAAAAACATACAAAAAAATTATTTACCAAAAGTTTACAAGTAATAACACCTTAAGTTAAATTATGTACATATTCTTACATTTTAGAGTTGATTGGTTGAGGTGTTGCAGTTAACAGTGACCCCCGCACTGGGCTAGGCCTGTTTCGCGGGGTATCAACACATTTTCTGTTTGCTGGTAAGGTAAGGAAGTGCACTAACAAAACTTTAGTAACAATAAAATAAAACTAAAGCTAAATAAAACATTAAAGCAAGTGCCAATACATGTGACCTGTAACCAAAAATAATCAATAATAATAAATAAATGAGCTATGAACTAACTATGAACTACACAATTGGAATCTACTAAAGAACGAGAAAAAAGGAGGAATGTAATAAAGTAAAAATCACGGACATTGTTATACAATGCCTTCTGCCTGCATCATATCAAATTAGCATTTAAACAAACCTGGCCATAGTTAACACTTTGACTGCGATTTTTTTTCGACGACTGCGATCTTTTTTTTAACCTAAAAAATTCATGCTGCCGCTCTACACAGCGGTTGTGTTGCGCCGCACATGCGTTTCGTTCGAAAAATATTACGGCTGTGCTGAGTCACAAAGTTCTGTATTTTCTCAGCCGCTGCGCTAGTGTGGATTTACGCATATTAGTCACTTGCAGAAAACACATACCGTGTGATTTCAGCACTCAAAGTGTTAAAGTAAAGCGCAGTAAATGATTAAACTACCATTCCCGAAACATTAAAACCGATATGAAAACTTAATCGTAATAACCTCGCATGACTGTAAAAGGCCTTAAAGTTAAGTAAATTGGAGAAACAAGCCTGTTTACTTCAGTGCGTTGCGACAGTGAGCGCCTGCGACTTTTGAAGTTCATCTCTGATATGGATTTAGTTTTATTGTATGTACGACGATTTTCGAATAATCAAAAACAAGACAAAAAAAAATAGATAAATAAAGCTGGACAATTCACACAGCATTATCTAGCCCTAGGTAAGCAGAGCTTGTGTTATGGGTACTAGATAACTGATATACATAATACAATACATTACATAGATAGATATTTTTTATTATATATAGAAAACGACCAGAACACCCGGAACAAATATCACAATTGTTCCGAGGCGGGAATCCAACCCGCAACCTCCTGCGTCGCAGGCGGACCTTCGCCCACCGTGCCACATCGGTCGTCTAAAATGTTTAGTAAGTATCACATTATAATGATAAAAAAATATTATGAAGATTGTAGAAGATTTAAAAATCTTATTAGTTGTACTCTACGTACATTAATACTCTAAACACGAGTTAGCAATGTTCATATCAACTGAAAATCTATATATATAAAAGAAAGTCGTGTTTGTTACAACACTTATAACTCGAGAACGGCTGAACCGATTTGGCTGAAATTGGTGGGAGGTAGCTTAGAACTAGGAGACGGACATAGGATTTTTATCATCTAAACCATTAGCACATAGGTAGATTTCCACGGGGGCGAAGCCGCGGGGCACAGCTAGTTTAAGTTAAAGTAAAGTAAAAATGTATTGCATCAAATACATGTAAATAGGGTACATAGGTGGTGTCCTATCTTTGCTATACCCGTTATGTAAGGCAATTAAATTACATACCTATAACGTTATGATAAGTTGGTTACCTATTGCAAAGATGACAGACTAAAGGCAAGACAGTCTACCACAAGCATCGCGCACCATCGCCTTGCTCGTAAGTCTAGCTTTAAATTCTCATAGCATTAGAAAAGCAAAGAAAAATAATTTACTTGGCCATTACGAACGCTTACAAGGACTTTAGCATTTATTAAATCCAGTCAGCGTTATATAATATAAGAAAAACGAGAGTTGAATATCATTTTAGCATTTTTATTTCATTACTTAAATACGACTTGATATGGTTAATGCGCGGTAGAAAATATTACTTTTAGCTTATGTATGAAAGTACAAAAGGTTTTAATAAGACGTTGTTTTTCATTGTGTTTATTTATTTGTTATTTTTACTATCGAACACAATATTATGTTGCTTTTATTATTTGAGAGATAAATATACAAGATATTATTTGAGATTATAAGATACCAATTAAAAATACATTTACGCCTAACTTTAATTCTACTGTTACTCTACCTATAAAATCTTTAAATATTTTCTGTGTAAACATCATAAAAAACAAATCCTATGATATAAAACCAATTTTCCTGTAACAACGTTTTATAGAAGAACTCATCATCATCATCAGCCTATAGCAGTCCACTGCTGGACATAGGCCTCCCCCAGTGAGCGCCATAGCGCCCTGTCTTCAGCTTGCCGCATCCAAGAGAACTAATGAAGTAGTAAAATGTAAACGATATTAAAAACTCCCCCTGCATACACCGATCGGCTTGAAGGCAAACAAATAACTCTCTCCTACTGCACGCGTCAATGGGCTTGTTGTTCTTTGCTTAGTTCTTCGTTAAATGAACCTCTAATATCAGAATCGGTTTCTCCACTTTAACCAATCCGGAGCCGGTTAGGGCAGATATAACCCAATAGCGTGTAGTAAAAATTGCGTGATATGACCATCACGTCATGTATTCGAGATGCTATTGGTTGCCTCTCCTACCTACCTCTCCTCCATGCTTTAGTTGAATCGATGTAAAGGTGGCGATGTTTTTATAAGAGACCTCGCACATTGCAGTGTTTGGATTCGATCAGCCAAGATGTTACACGAAAAACTTCACAATTTTATGCTTACATTTTTAAATTGTCTCAGCGTGAATAACTTTTTGTCTTTGTTTGTATATCTACCTTCACGAAAACCAATAAAGACACACTATAGGTACCGTGTTATTTACCAGCTTTTCGCGAAAACCTTTTTTGACAAGAATATGAATATATATAAATATGAAATGAAAATATTATTTTTTTCTGATAGATATAGGTACAGCCATAGGAAAATGTAAAGGAAAACTTAAGTATCTAACTAGGGATAGATATTAATAGACATTTTTTTTTTAATCTTTTTTTTGCGAAACATGGCATGCCACCCCCGTAATTCTAATTCACAATAGTGCTTTATATACTTAACAAGATAAAAAAACATTAATATAAAAAAAAACAACTTAAATTTAACGGAATCTTAGCCTATGTGTATATAAATAATTATTTATTATATATGAGATTAAAAAAATATAGTACTGGATGCTGTGACGGGATCAAATCAATAAAAAAAAAAGCATTGGCGAGACGAACCTAAACTGCACCTTTTTCATCAGATTTATGAAAAAGGTGCAGTTTTGGTTGGAATAAATAAATAACTACTGTAAAGCTTTGTTTGATAATGTATTACCACATTTTATAGCTGGACTAATAGCAGCGGATAGCCACACCACGATATATTAACATTAAACACAATTAAAAAACCCGTACTTCATTAAAATATATTTAATTCATACGCACCAATGACTACTAATTACCATTTTAATTACCCAATAAATTAATTTATTAAAAATTCATTTATTAAAAGGTTGATGAGGGTGATATAGTAACCAGCCATTTGGTTGTAAATGGGTGTAGAGAGGTCGTTTATTTGGTTAATGTTGTATACTTGTTGTAACTCACGGATTAAGCCGTTGGCGAGTGTGTGGTGAGCTTTAAATTATACTGAGTTATGGGCGTCTATGCAAATTAGGAACACTATGGGATAAAAATAGGGACAACCAAAATGTAGTCGTTGGAGTTGTTTCTTTCAAGTCAACACTTTCATGGCTCATAATGCATATGTCCTCCTGAAGGAGCATCAGGTAGGCAGTGAATGCGTTTAGCTGCTAAACATAGCCACATAACACGTGCCTTTCTTAAATTCACATAATTCTTTCCATCCAAAGGTTGCTGAAAGAGAACGCTTCTAAGCGATAAGGCCACCCATTGTTACTTGGTACTTGTCGCATGTAGTGTATTTTTTGTAATGAGAATCTGGTGTACCATAAAGCATTTTTGCATTGTATTGTAATACATTTTTCAATTCATAATATCCTTAATATAGCTCCTTCCACTCATCTATATTATATATATCTCATATTATATATATATATATATTTATTTAGCCTAAGGCGTCCCCCAAATCTTTCCACTCAGTGCGGTCACACGCGATCTTCCACCAATCTCAGAGGAAGGCGGTTTTTTTTATTGATTTGATCCCATCTCAGCATCCAGTACTATAGGTACTGCACAGACAGCAAGGGGTTAAAACAAGGAGCATCTTCGCCAGCGCCTCAAGTACCCCATCACAAGGAAATAAACTCATAACAAACATCAACGAATGCTAACACTCACAAAATGAAAACAGGGGCAAATTACGTAGCATTGGAAAGGGGAGGCTCGGCCAAAAAGGATAAACACGTTAAAGGGTACTGTGGGCTCCACAAAGAAAACACTTATATCGAGAAACGGGGGTTAAGGGGAGGACGGGGATAAAAGTCAATCGAAATTTTTACAAACAGTGTATACGGAATATAACTGAGGAATATTTGGTTTCGCTTAAAGAATTATTGGTTTATGTTGAAATGTTTTTTTAGAGCCACGTTTGAAGGGATCATCCGATAGTTGCGTTTTAAAGAAAATATGTATTTTTAAGATCCTTGTGGACTGTTACAGTTCACCAAATGTTGTACTAGCTGCGCCCCGCGGTTTCACCCGCGTGGTGATAGCTATTTTGGATAATATACAATATATCTTTATAAATTGTAGCCTATTTGTTATTCTGATGTATAAGCTATATTATTGTAAACTTTCATTAAAATCTATTCAGTAGTTTTACGTGAAAGAGTAACAAACATCCATCCATCCATCCATACTTTAGGATGGGGCTTCAGTTTTAGTTTATTTAATCTCTAATTAATATATTTGTGTCGGAATATTTACAAATAATAACGAATACACAATCAAATTACTTATTTTTTTATTAAAAAGGTACTATTTTAACGGGTATTTATCGCGTTTTTTTTACCGATTTTCCCGACGTTTCAACAGGTTTACACACTGTCGTGGTCACGGGATGACTGAGTCATTTGTTCTGTCATTATTATGTTCTGATCGCGTAAGTGTAAAAATATTTATCATCATCATCATCAGCCTATAGCAGTCCATTGCTGGACATAGGCCTCCCCAATGAGCGCCATAGCGCCCTGGCTTCAGCTTGCCGCATCCAGCATCTGCCTGCAGTCCTTCGCAGGTCGTCATCCCACCCTGGAGGACGTCCTACACTACGTTTGCAGAGTCGTGGTCTCCACTCTAGAACACGTTTACCCCAGCGGCCGTCGGTTCTTCGCGAGATATGGCCGGCCCACTGCCACTTCAGCTTGCTAATTCTTAGTAAGCTGTTGTGTTATCTTCAATACGATAATTCTTCTTCTTCTAAAAATTTTTAAGGGGGTTATTCTCTCTATTTCTAAGCTACTAAACAATTTCTGATGCTGAGGGCCGGGCCCATTGCGCGCGAGTGGCGGATAACTGTCCGACTAAATGAAGGCAAGACATTTACTAATTCCTAATAGAATTCCAGCTTGTTAGCGCACACGCGGTGAGAATATATTCTTCGTACGTGGCTGGGTGTGAGGGCGTGGTGCGAGTGGGGGCGGGGAGCGATAAGCGGTAGCGATTTAAAAGAAGTTGCAAATAGGTCATCCAATAGGGAAAGGCCTATTTTATACCCGACTGTTTTTAATTTAACTGTGCTGTAACTGAGCTTGATCAATAAATGTTTCTCTAACTCTAATTAAGTTTTATTATATGTTTTAATTTATGTTTCTTTGAAGTCGTACTGTCATTTTTGTGTGTACTAAATAAATCGGATTCTATTCTATTCCTACTAGTATCTTTCAATGTTTGTCTGGAAGAGAGTACCTTGAGCGATAAGACTGATTGACACATAGTATTTAAAGTGCGTTTTATTTTGAATTGTATTTTCATTTAGTTTGGTAGTGTAAATAATACAAAACATTAGCCTTTTTTCAGCAGTCGGGTAAACACGACCCAGGGGCCTAATTCCACTATTTTTAAAACAAACACGACTATGGCTCCATACAATTGTCATAGCTATTGTGTCTTACGTTTATATGGTATCCTACTAAATTGTGACAGCTGTCTCAATCGCTTACTATTGTATTGTTATTGAGTAGTATGGTAGGTGTTGCCGTATACATCATAAAATAAATATGAAATGGCGGACCAAATATTTATGAATCCGTGCACTCATAATTAAGGGTTTATAGGTATCTAACAATTCAAATTATTACTGCAATTGCGTAAAAGTCTATTTACATCGCTCTCAAATACTTACAACGCAACAAAATCACGATTTTAATAAAATTTGTGAGTAGTAAGCTTTAATGACATAGATAAAAGAGTTTCAAGTTGTCAATGTAAACGTCATATAGCAACTCATGTCAAAGTTACTTGTATTCAAGAAACAAACATTTTGTTATTTATGTTTGATTTTTCCAAACACATTTTTCCCACACAAAATCAATGGATAATGGTACTGCTGAAACAAATTAAGGCCCTCCTTGACTACCTCGACTACCACCGATATTTGGCGCTAGGGCATTAATCTAGAATGCCTTATCTAATCCTAGAGCTATCTCGAAGGAAGTGGAACGATCTCATAAAGAAATGGTATTAGCTCAGACTCGCCATCAAAAACGGGAGACGAGTGGAGATTGGTAAGAAATGCAACTACTATTCTATTCTACTCCATTTTTTATCGCAAACAAGTACAGAGAGCCCATAATACCATGTAGTTGCTTAGATGGTTTCACACTTTTACAAGCATAAACTAGTACCTACTAATTTTTATTATTATTGTTATATTAGCCCGCAGTGTCCCATTGCAGAGCAAAGGCCTCCCCCCCCCCCCCCCCTTCTTTCACTCATCTCGGTCCTCAGTAAGGAGAACCCACTCTTTGTTGTATAGGTCTACCTACTAATATCTAATAATAATCTACCGTTCTTTTTCAGTACTACAATGAATACAAAATATGAAAATGTATGCTGTCATCGCTTCATTGTTGCAACTACAAAGATTTACATGGTCTGCGGAGCATTATTTTTCCCACTCAATCTTTGTGTCTTTCGAAAACATAACACAATTATAACCTACCTATGTAAAACAATTAGACAAGTGTTTAGCTTAGAGCGCTTTTGATTAGTTTAAGTGTTGTTTTAATTAGCATAAGTGTACATACATTATTATATTAATGAATAAAAAATGTGTATATAAAAAATGGTATTTATTTTTACTCTAAACCTGCAGATTCTTGGATACTCAGTAGAATACAAGATTTGTAGTAAGAAGTGTTCTACAACAATGCATAATCTCACATGTGGAGTTAAGTGTTTAAATGAATTTATTAATACTATTTACATTATCATCATGACAGCCATTATCTTGTCGACATGGCTGATTCCATGCCTTGCCACTATTTGCCAACGACAGCTTGCTGCATTGCTCGACCGGCTAGAAGTTTTGGTTTGACTCTACAACAACAGCTTTCAGCGCTGGCTTTCAATTCTTCTGCAATCTGTAGAAAATTATAACAATGAATGTATATACATTATGTATAATTAGGGTTTAGGTACAAAGTGTGAGGGGTACTAACAGCTAAGCTAGTTTTAATCATGACGATATGGTAAGTAAAAGGTCTCTAGTTTAAGGGAGACAGACACTTATCTGATTTCGACAGTTTCTAATCTATATATAGGTATCATATTCATGAACTCACTTGCTCTTTAATTTGTTGCTTTGATCTCTTCGTGTTGGCAAAGAAACATATATGGGATAGACCAAAATAAGTGCCACCAACACCTCCCTCACAGCTCTGGAAACAGCGGGCTATGAGCGACAAACGCCAGTGCAGTCAATATCTGCAAAATAAATTGTTTTAAATAGTAGATACTATCTAGTTACATGAAATAAACATTATAAAGCTTAGGCAAGAGGGAATTTAATCAACAAAGATAGTTTGTTTTACTTACATTGGTCATTATGGAAATGCCATCAGATCAGTACGGCCGGCGTTCCTTACGAATATGAGGATTGAGATCTTCCGCTTATGTTTTGACTGTCCTCTTGATAAGACGATAGGTTTTTGTAAATTCCTTGTCCTGCAATGCAAGGAGTCCAGCGTCTTTCGCAGAAGAGCTCTAGATCGTCGCCGGTTTTGACGCTCTAACAGCCGGCGAGAGTTTATAATGAGTTGCAGACGCGCTCGAATTAGGAAACTCATTGAACTTTTTATTATTTCACTATTATTTCACAAGCACAATAGCACCGAGAGCTACCTTTGTTCAATCGTCCATTATCTCGTCAAAATCTCTAACCATAGACTAAATTAGCCGTCAAAATAACAACAGAATTCCATGTTTGCTTGCTATCGCAAGCGATACAAGAGACTGTGATTATTAGAATGCGACAACTTGTCACAATTGTAAGTTTCATAGATACGACCACGATACAACTGAGACTGAGAAAGATTGTGCTTGTAGGATACCAATAGGTGTCAATAGTGGCGATTTAGACGCGATACTACTGTCATTGTGAGGAGATTGTGTTAGTGGAATTAGGCCCCAGGTCTCTGGCGATCGCCTCAAAGTCAAAGCACTTAAAAGTGCCCTCACCTTTGAAACATAACAATTTAAGCAATTACAGATGAAATCTAGAATAATTATAAGTTTCAGCGGTAAATCCACAGATTAAATAATAGGGACATTCGACCTACGCTAAGTTAGGTTTCTAGTGTAATAGAAATTCATTGCTTTTGTTATCTATACTACTATAATATTAACTGGAATCGTCTGAGATATTTAATTATTAGTTGATTCCAGTGAATAGTCCAGACTATTCACTGGAATCAACTAATAATTAAATATCAGTGGATTCCAATCAATAGTCCAGACTATTCATTCCACTAATAATTAAATATCAGTGGATTCCAATGAATAGTCCAGACTATTCATTCCACTAATAATTAAATATCAGTGGATTCCAGTGAATAGTCATTTCTATTGCATCACCCACGAATGGATCAGTGCTGATGGCTTCTCTTAATAATGTTAAATTACACTGTTATATCTCTTTATTTGACGGCCGCTGGGGCAAACGTGTTCTTGAGTGGAGACCACGACTCGGTAAACGTAGTGTAGGACGCCCACCGACCAGGTGGGATGACGACCTGCGAAAGACTGCAGGTAGATGCTGGATGCGTCAAGCCGAAGACAGGGCGCTATGGCGCTCATTGGGGGAGGCCTATGTCCAGCAGTGGACTAATATAGGCTGATGATGATGATGATGATCTCTTTATTAAACAGAGAGAAAATAAAATGTAATATCAATGGTTTGGATGTTTGTTATGCCTCAATACCTAGCTACTGATAAGACTGATAAGCTGATGCTTAAATTAAAAACTAATTAACACTAAGACATAACGCATATAAAGCCGTGGGCAAAAGCTAAGCTTGTTGACGACCTCTGTGACGCTGCAGGCGAAGGTCCGCTTGTCACGCAGGAGTTTGCGAGATATGGCCGGCCCACTGCCACTACAGCTTGCTAATTCTTTGAGCTATGTCGATAACCTTGGTTCTCTGTCGGATGTATTCGTTACGAATCCTATCCTTCAGAGAAACTCTGTCATTAGATAAGGAGTAATAATTATTTAAGGATAAAGCTAGCACCTGTTTCCAAAGCTCAGTTATCAAACCAACGTTACCTAGTAAACTAGCGCCTGGTTTTAGTCCTCATTTCTCAAGTCTAAAATTAAGTGCCGACTCAAAAGTTAATAAGCAATAATTGAGGTCAAACTGGTAGAGTTGAGTTTTTATCGCCTTTTAATCTAAAATGTGCGCGAGGCATGCTTGTAAATCATTGTTTATTTGTTTAGAGCTCACTGGCGGTTAAAAGTGCCTACAAAGTTGATTCGCCAATTACGAACGAAAGGCCAAATGACAACATGTTTTGGTAGTCGTAGTTCTGGAGATTTTGAATATGAATATTCCCGTTTCCCAGCACTGTTTCTCACCATAATATTTTATTAGATAGGTATTCATTTATTTATTATTTATTCATTCTATTCCTACAAAAAAGCCTCGCACTAATTTTTCCGGGATAAATACTTGCATGTGAGAACACAGGCAACTATTTATGGGTAGAATAGAAACCCATCATCATGGTATCCCGTTCTATCTTTTTTGTCAAATTTCGTCAAGATGTGTGTGTGCTGTTTAGACTTCTCATATCTCATCATTTTCAGACAGTATTGTAGCATAATGTTGGACAATCCACACAGCATCATCTAGCCCCAAGCTGAGCAGAGCTTGTGTTATCGGTACTAGATAACTGATATACGTAATATAAAAAAAAATACCTAATTATAACCCGGAACAAATATTTTCAGATCGTACAATTTTTTTTCCCTCTTGCGTCACAGGTGGACTTTCGCCCAGCCAACGCCATATCGGTCGTCTTGTTAGGCGAATGAAAAACCTCGATCAAGGTAAACACCAAATGCTTTCATATGTGAAACAAACCTCTAGGTACGTGTCGAGGCCTAAAACCCGTGAGTGTAAAAGTCCGACCTTCCCACCATAATATCCATAAACCCTATAGTTGGATCTCGTTAGGTAAAAGCAAAACGTTTTTATCAGAATGCTATTTTATCACTGAAAGTCACGACAAGTTGTTAATTATTGAGTTATAATTTTTATACAGCTATAAAGTTATTAAGTTTTAAGTACCGACTGGTATAGCATGTCGAGTGATATAAATCTTCGTTTTATGCTATCGTTCAGTCTCGTTGAGGGCTTTACCGAAATAAGTTGACCTATTTATTTATTTTAGCTATTTATTATCATAGAATTAATTAACGGTACATAATTGAATATACTTAAATTACTGAACAATTGTTAGACCTATTAATAAATAATTAAACAATAACAATTCACAAAAGCTGTACTGAGCTTTTGTGAATTGTTATTGTTTAATGGACACCAGAGATATATATTTTTTTAAACAACACGGTCTTAATAACCTACTAATATTATAAACGCGAAAGTTTGTGAGGATGTTTGTTGCTCTTTCACTCAAAAACTACAGAATGAATTTTGATGAAACTTTACAATAATATAGCTAACTTATCAGAATAACACATAAGCTAAAATTTATAAAGATACATATATTGTATTTTATCCAAAATAATCGATCACCACGGCGGGTGAAACCGCGGAGTGCAGCTAGTGTTCAATATTATTTATTGCTTTGTCTTCATAAATTGCTCTCTATAAAATATTAAATGTAAAAGTATGTGTAAACTCATCTGACGACTCTATAGTCTGGTGCTGCGCTCTAGATTTTAAATAAGGAAAATTTTATTGGACACATACTTTTAATTTGGACAATCTATGATATTTAATATATTATATTCTATTCAGTATCAGTATTAAGTAAAAATATATAGATTCCCTGGATGCGACATGCTGATATCATGCGCTATATGCTCCTGAGGGATAGCTTCCTCCAAGAGGTCTCATTATGATGATGATGATGCTAAAGAGTCATTAAGTATTTCTAATGCCTATGGTCCTAAGCTATACCAATAACTGATAGAATAATAAACTTAATACCAGATCAACAAATAATGCGCATTATTTGACTGTTAAAACCGACTAGAGTTAAACTAAATTCGTTGCCGTAATTTCAACAGTTAGCATTATCCTCGCAACAGGTGGTTGATTCTCAGATGCAACGATATCATTTAATGTCGAATGGACGAGTTTTTAGCTGTTTCGAGATGGGCCATCACAATTACCAGTAATTAAAAGCTTTTATGGCTAATTACCATCAACATCAACCAGATTTTCTTGTTGCAATTGCACATTGTGTTTAAAGCTTCAAGACTGAATCCTAACGTGCCAATAACTCCGCCATTTTAAATTCTATGTTTTTTTCTTTTCTATTTTTATGTATGTATAATAAGCAATAAAGCCCCTCTAACGTGAGTGCATGGAACAGTCGTTTCATACAGAGCTTTACAGTATAACCGAGTGGAACGTTGGAATTCCCTCTCACCTAGTAGTCAAAGTTCACTTTTCACGACAGTTACCGCATTTTTTCCGCACCTGCGGGATGCAGATTTGTCAACAAAAGAGCATCAACCTATGCGGAATCATTATACATTCATAGACGGCTGCCTGCGAAAGATTCCGCAGACAGACATCCTCGGCTGATTCGCAAAGCGCCCGCGCCTCACGAGCTTACCGCAGCGTGATAATATAATGGCCTGCAAACGTTTCCCAACCTGCCTTTTGAAGGCTTCGCTTTGTTTCCACAATGCCCTTGCGGGATACCAGCAAACAACTCAATAACGTCTTTACCGGCTAGAAAAATAATCATTCGGCATTTACTGAAAAGGACTAGTAACGATTTGGGTAAGGCGCTATTTTCCAAAATCATGTCCTATTTTCACTTTTTGTTCGCACGGATCCGCCAAACTAACGCAGAATTTCAGGAATTTTGTGCACAGATTCGACTATAGTTTATTGAAACATGCAGGTTGAACTAAATACCTTTTTGGGAAACCGTTGAAAATGTTTCCGAAAAAAAGAAGCAACTCGCTCAAACTGAACGGAAAACGTGGCTAAACTGCAGTTGGAATATTTTAGCAAAAAAACAGCTGCAAGCGTTCTAAACAACTCCAAACTAGCCGAAATAAAGTCCTGCCGAACGCATCGGACAACCCACGCTCTCACCATTATTTCCGTGCCACGAACTATTCTAAATTTCGTGATTGTCGTCATTTTAAATTTCCTCCTAAGTATTTACACAAAATGATAAGTCGCGAGAATACCCGAGATTAAAGCTGAACTGGCGAATAATAATAGACGAAACGGTACCCCTCGCTTACATTACCAAGCGTTTTACTTCACGCGGATAAATTACACAGTTATGAATAAATTTCGCATAAAACTCGGAACTGCACCTTTACATGATGAAAGAGACGGTGGTATCTGAAGGTGGGCGGTCGGACAGGGACAGACGGCGTGCCAAGTCGTAATCCGAAAATTTCATTAAGAAGTCAGGCTATCCGAACAGTTTGCTGATATCTAGAATATTCGGGCATACTTATTAAGACGAGGATGGAAATTTCTTCCATTCCCTCGGTTGATTTTAATATAGTGAGCCTTTCAGAGATGAAATTATGCGAGATATCGACGAGTAAGTTTTTGAATAATTTCCGGTTTTCCGATGAGTTGCCAGTACTTGATTAACGAGGTTTCGTTTGCCGTACTCTCGACTGCCGGTTATTCATTGGCAAATGTTTTATTGCTGGACGAAAATATCTAGAAAATAAAGATGTTTTTGTGTTCGAGTTTATTTCATTAAAATTCAAGCCTTCATCATTTTTACGGGGGAAAATACCGAATCACTCCCAAGATTCCCCGGGAATTACATCACGTAACACGGGCCCCATTAATTACGGTTATATCGTAAATTTCGGTTAATCAAAAAAAATTCTGTCCGACTTTTGAGGGCTTTCCTAACCCCCCTCCCCCTCGGAGGTCATTAGCGGCCGCCAAATTCGTGCAGAGTGGACTCCTGGAGTCTGCTAAGTTGATTTTCGAATTTAATTCAATTAACAATTAAAACGTTGGCCTCTGTTTATTTTTTCGGGCTGGCAACTTCTACGTCTGACGTCAGTTTGCGTTTCCTATCGAGATGTGTTTGTTTGGGGAGAATGTAATTAGATAAAGTGCGTACTGTTTTGATTTCGGCGCTACCTGCCTCGGTCCATGTGAAATTAACAAATCAAATTGCTTTAACTTGCTTTGGTCTATTTTCGGAGTTGAAAGAAGGATTACGATGCGAGTATACAGGTACAGATATGTGTATCTCCCTACAAGTCGAAGTCAAAGTCAATATCATTTATTTCTTTAGGCTTACAAAATAAGCACTCAGACAAGTCATACTTTATACTACAAATTATTATTAAATAATTTAGATTATTTTACGTGTTCATGTTCTATAGAACATGATGTAATCGGACATTTTGGTAACTACCCTAAATAACTTTTCAAAAATAAAAGGATATTTACTTCTGGCAACCCGAATCCCCACATTCGCCCTTAACCCCACCGCGTCTTTCATTCTAGATTTATTTAAATAGCCAACCTCTGATTGCTGCGCTGCATAAGCTTGTTACACAATTACCGTTTGAAATTTCTCTCAGTCCTTATTGTTATGTTGATAGAGTTGGTTTTGCAATTGGATGTTTTATGTTAGCGCGAACCCTTTCTCTAATATGAGGATGAAAGGTTTTGAATGATTGTTGTTTCTTTTTTTCATTTCAGTGGTTCGAGTGCCGTTTGATATGTTAATTCGGTAATAGGATGGGATGGGAGCGTGTGTGTGCATTTTTGTAGTCCATTTTCATCTGGTTATTGATTTGGATGGGTTGACTTGGTTGCTAGTGGCTACTTCCTGGTTGCTTGATGGATCTATGGTCGTTAGGATGTAGGTATAAAAGTAACTCAATGCAGAGTCTTGATGGATTTACCATACCGTGAATGATTTGAATTTGACAACCTAGAATAGAAGAAGAAGAAGGTCTGCTAAGAGTTTTAGTTTATTTATTGGTTGACTACAAAAGACGTTAAGACGTTAGCAACCTGTAACAACTGTCTTTTATGATGACAGATTTAGATATAGATTGTTTTTTGATGATTCAATGAATTTAAAAAAATAGCCCATCAAAAGGAACCTTAACCCATTTTAAACTTCGATATCGAGTTTCCGATGCCAAACCGTGTTCCTAACGACAAAAATTATGAGAACCGAATAGGGTAACCGATGGCGTTATAATGAAGTGCTGAACTTTCAGGGCATGTGTGTTCCACAGTCCGGGGGAGGGTAATTGCCCCCTTACCCCTGTGCCTGAACCGGCCCTACGTTTGAGCGAGTTTGAGCTTTATTGTATCGGATTCGGTGGAAGAGTGTCAGGTAAGACTGGTATAGTAGAATGTTTGACTATAAGGTAAATTTTTGCTTGTTTTTTGGCGGTTTGGAAGTGAGATTTCGACTAAAACGATTGCATCGAATTATCTTCAGAAGAACTCTTTCTTCTGGTGCAAAGGCCATTAAATTCAAGAAAAATATAACTATTGATATTTTTAAGAAAAATGTTACAACACTTGAATCTACATTCCAATAAAATGGTATATCAAAAGTTTTTAGGACCAATTTTGTTAATTTTATCCCTTTAAGTTCTCTCAGATATCTATATCCTTAAGAAACCTTAGAGAGTGATGCAAAAATGTCTCCCAGCGCTCCAGTGGAGCTCACACCTTAACCCCCTAAACGCCAGTGATATAGTACGCTTCCGAAACCATCTCCACTGGTAATGCGGCCCTCTATAGTTTTAATCTTCTTTATTGCTGACCCTTCGCTAGTTTCGACCCCATTACACTGTTTGAATGCCTTTTGGACGATGGGATGTTATATTTTCATTTTGAGCCTGGTTTTATGGACCCTCTCTTGATAACGACCGGAGGGGTTAATAAGTTGGGATGGACTTTTAATGTTAACACTAGAATCGAGCTATTTGAGCTAGGACCAGTTGGCAGCTGTTGGTTCAGTTGGATTGAAGAGGATGCTAGTACCCAATAATAAACAATAAAAAATAATGCTGGACAATCCACACAGCATCATCTAGCCCCAAGCTAAGCAGAGCTTGTGTTATGGGTACTAGATGACTGATATACATAATACAATACATAACATTCATAGTTATTTTATATTATAGATAGAAAACGATCAGAACACCCGGAACAGATATCTGCAGATTGTAAAAATATTTGTCCCGAGGCGGGAATCGAGCCCGCAACCTCCTGTGTCGCCCACCGCGCCACAGAGGTCGTCAAAAGAAGCATTGTAATTAAAAAACGAGTACCTGCGACAAATTTCTTGGAGCTGAGCTGTCTGGAAGGTTATCTTTGAGTAAAACCAAACAAACATGGAATTTCTTGGAAGCAATTATTGTGGTAGCACGAGATCGCAATGGAAATCATGTTTGTTTGACTCTGACTGTTTTCTTGAGTGATTTACATATTAGTACATCTTCAGTATCTTAGTACATCGCCTTAGGACTACATAAAAAAACCTGTAATGATGTTAATATCTCAATTCATAAAAAAAAAAAAAACTTCTAGAATCCCAAACTCAAGGCCTCCCTCAGCCAAGAACATCTTACCATATTGGTAAGACCTACGTCTTGACATCGCTATTAATTAGATCTAAGTAAAGCTTCCTCAGCCAAGAAAGACTGACTACCATGTCGGTGAGACCTACGTCTTGACATCGCTATTAACTAGATTTAAGTAAAGCTTCCTCAGCCAAGAACGACTGACTACCATGTCAGTGAGACCTAAGTCTTGACATCGCTATTAACTAGATCTAAGTAAAGCTTCCTCAGCCAAGAACGACTGACTACCTACCATGTCGGTGAGACCTACGTCTTGACATCGCTATTAACTAGATCTAAGTAAAGCTTCCTCAGCCAAGGACGACTGACTACCATGTCGGTGAGACCTACGTCTTGACATCGCTATTAACTAGATCTAAGTAAAGCCTGTTCAGAAGCCGAGATATAAATCGTTTAGCAACACAATGAGAGATGATTTTTCAAAGCGATTCGCGTAGTGCGAGCGACGTCGCGACGTAAGCACGGCAATTAATTTAGTCGACGTCTTCTTGTGTGTTGTGGGGCAAGGTGGAGGAATGCAGCTTTTTGTTAATAGAATGAAGAAGTTACTACTGGATTATCTGTATGATCTACATACTATTCTTTGTCATAGAAAATTCATATAATGTATTACCTACGCACTATTTCCACGTACTGCATGCGTATGGGATTGAGATTGATGGAAATTAACTCTCATACTATCCCACTTAGATCGGATTGGACCTGAGCAGGGCAGTACAAGAGATGATGTCTTTGTTAATCCCATTAAGAAAGACGCAAGTTATACTTAGAATTTACCTCGTCCCTGCTTAGAATCTTACTACAAATTGACGATTGTGAATGAGTGTGTATGTGAGAGTGAAAAAGAATCGAACATCTTGCAAGCAGACTATTCAAAATATATTTCTTTGAAATCACTAAATTTTAATGCTGTGTTGAATGGAATAATATCGGAAAAAAAACCCAGAAATCATATTTGCTTGCTTAGTAATCCGAAAAATGCGTAATAATTACGGACAGTTTACGAGTTTTTCGCAAAAGCTTGTAACTAACCCCAAAACCTAAACAAACTGGGGTAAACAGTGATACATTAATCTTCGGCTCACGCAAAAAGTATCGTATGGATTACTGGCGAACGCGCGCGACTTCCCTCGCTAATCAGCCCGCGTAAACATCTATCCACCTTTACGGGCTGGGGCACAGTGAGTTTCCTTCGCCAAACACATTCAGCCAAAATCAGATTTTAACCGAAGTTCAAACTTTGAAACAAACGAATTTAACGGATGACGTCGGGTCGCACAAAACGAAGGACCCTGAGTTCAGTTTGACGAAAGTATCGAGGCATCATCGTTACGTCTCATTTTTGTATGAGATTTTTGTGTACTTAATCCTATAGAAAATAAGACTTCACGATGACGTCTCGATACCATCGTCAAACCGATATCAGGGCTCAGGCAATACAATTTTACAATTTCATTCAATTAATATTTTACTTAAACAATACGGACATGTCCAATTAGATTATTTAAAGCTTGATGATGAAAGTTTTTTTAAAACATTGTTACAGATTCCAATGAAACCATAATCGCCTTTTAGGTACTTTACTTATAATGAATTCGATTCTGTTGTTCTGGGAAAAGTTTCCATTTTATTAATTTTCGATAATTTTACTACCCGCTTTGTTCTCTGTAATAAAAAACCAAGCTTAAATATGATCTAGCTAGGTGATTCCGAAACCAAATTGATTGTATACTTCCCAAAAACGGGTTTATTCTATACATAAGCTCATATCGACACCAATTTATATTTTTTAAATCAGTAAAGAGATGAACATTTTTCTAAAAAGTATGGGTAGTCTCCTAAGGCGTTTTTTCTGTAACTACAATGCACCTTTCCTTACTGCCCCTTCCAAAAAATTCACCCTGTATAAATTATTTGTAATTAGTTATTTTGATATTGTTTTCGATAACATAAGTTTTATATTTAGAGCAACGTGGTCTGATTGTAAGTAAAAAGCCACTCTAGCTAGTGGGGACTTAAGTACACGAGATTTTTATGTCGACAAAGACATTTACTAATGATATATCTAGTATTCAAGACATTGAGAATGAAAGATAGAGAAACAACACACAGAAAAAATAGTACAGTAAACCTCAAGCTTAACAGGAATCCATCGACGAAAACTCGATAGATTTCGAAGAAAATCGGTCAAAAACATCAATTTTCTTCCCAAAGATACGTCTACCCTCATTGTACTCCCGCCTTACCCATTTAAAGGCCGCAAGCCTCTTGCTAGGCCTCTCTAAGATTAATTGCAAAGCGTGTGTACATTAAAGTAAATTTCTAAACAACACGTAAATATAAATCGTGCTTAACTGCTTTTGTTTCTACTGAAGTGTTACCGCGGCTGTGTGGGCACAGTGAAGGGGCATTCAGCTAGGTTACTTGAGATTCTTAAGATCATTTTAGTATGAAATCAAATGACTATCTTTTACTTCCATACTAGCTGAGTCCAGCAGATATTTTAAAATCAAATCAGGACAATTGCTTAAATAAAAAAATATATCGGTCCACCTTATTTTCTTCTGATTTATATTGAATGTATTCAATATCGGCATGCCTGCAGAGATTTCTTCTAATAATGCACTGATTGCTTTTTATAATGTTACAAAATGATAGAAATAAAAATTTCTATAATATTCATCCTGAAATTCTAGAATTTTATACATTAGCCATTCCATTATACCTACAAATAGTCGATAATAATAGCGTTACAGACAAACCACGCATAATTTAACTTTAATCAAACTAATTACATTACTTACACGAGTTAATTTATTAGCTTAGCCTAAATGAGTGCCTGGATTGAGTGATTACTATCGGATACACACGATGCAATGCTCTCTGATAACGTTTAAGTCGATGAATTGAGCCCAAGTTAAGTATTTATCGCGTAAATACTATACGATAAATACTTGATTTTGACTAAATTCTTAGATTTTGCTGTTTGAAAACATGCGTGTGAAGTAATCTTTATAATTGTATTGTTTTCAATAAACTAAAAACTGACTCAAAATTCCTTAGCGAATAAATCTTTTGTTAAGTATTTAAAGCGTAGTTGTATTTTTTTAAAACGTGCGTTTGGTCGATCATGATGTGAAGTGATCTAGCTTAAATTAAAATAGACTGTGGTCTCGCGGTACAATGATAAAGTACTTCAGGGACCGAGAGATGCTTATCACAAGAATGGAGCATTCAAATAACAAGCTCTATTCTACTGATTAGGCCTCTCACTGATAGTGGGCGTTTACCATACACGGCTTCACTTCATCATGAGCGTTTGTTAGTCCACTGCTGGACATAGGCCTCCCCTAATGAGCGCCATAGCGCCCTGTCGTCAGCTTGCCGCATCCAGCATCTACCTGCAGTCTGTCGCAGGTCGTCATCCAACCTGGCCGGAGCGCCCTACACTACTTAAAAATTGCTTTACTTAAAAATTTATAATTATGACGGATTTTGAAAAACAACTCCGAGTTGTTTTTGGACATCTCGGAGTTGTTTGCAAAATTCAAAATTAAGGGACGGTGGTATAATTACTCGTTATTCACCTGGGATAATTCACCCGTGTGCACTAAGAACACTTTTAGCAGACTATTTACCTGGCACTACCGGGAAATATATTTTTGACAAAAAAAAAATCAATGATCACATTGATCACCTAAATCTCAATCATCAAGAGAAAAAACATTTGACAAAACATTTTCAATAATGATTAGTAAATTAGTATACGAAGAACCAGTTGTAAACAATTCCTTAATAATTAAAGCTTTACATGTACGAAACAATATAATTATTCCAAAGTCCAACTCCGATGAATCACGCCCGCGTGCAGTCGCGCACAATATTAATTTTCGCATATCGCTACATTTCCTTTGCCGTTTCAGTTGGTGGACGTGCACGCGACTGTCCGGCTGGTTTAGTTACGATGGATTAGCTCTGGACTTTGGACTAGAAATTACTGTTTTGGGCTGACGCAGGGCAGAGAGGGATTAAGGGTAAGTTGGGTAAGTCAAACGCGTACTATAGAATAGTACGCGTTTGACTTACCCAACTTACCCTATAGAGCCAGTCTAAGGGCTATGTACAGATATGAGCCAGTAGGTAAATTGGCCAGTATATCTTATACTCGTAGAGGCAGTATACCTGTGCGTAAAATGAATGTGAATGCGAGACGGAGAAATGCTCGAAGACTTTTTTGTAAGTCGGTCTTCAGGCTTCTGTTCATTTATTAAGGTTTTTTCACCACTTTGATACAGTAAAGAATATCGGTTTTTGTCTAGGGTTTTATTATATTACATTGTTCGATCGTTATTGAATACGTAAAAATATTTAATTCCTTTACTTAAATCAATTACACAGTGCCTCAATTTTTTCTAGTCTAGTAGACAAAAACATGCCATACTAAGAGAGTGACCAGCTCTTGCTCTATGGCCACCATACCATAGTCGTTGAGAGTATCTAATAGACACAACATCACTTTAAAATAAAATGTATCTGAGTAAAACATTCAGCCTTACACCACTGAAGCACAGTAAATCCACAAAAGCTTTGAACCTTTGCAAAAGCGCCAACATTTCCACACAACCAAACTTAATATCGCCAGCAAAACTTATCACCCTCCCAACTCCGGAAGTGAAAAGCAAAAGAACTGTTATTCTACAATTTCTCATTTAGCCTCGGATGCGTCTGACATGGCGGGCCCGTAATATCCTGTCAGTACATTGACCCATTTCCAACTGCACTCACAAAAGCGACTGTTTGTCCCTCTTCCAACCCCGGATTAAGGGCGCACTCACACTAAACACTTGGGAACTGGCTTTAGGCTTTTATGAACCAGTGCTATTTTATACCGTGACGGTAAAATAATGCTAAATTACACTTTTTTCTTTCGTGTCTAATGCGCTTTTGTTTTGCCAAAAATGTTAGATTCTTTCACCAGCTCTTGGGTCTACAGATGATTTGGACCACAGAGGCAATAGTAAATTTCCTTGTGCCTCGCTTGAGACCTTGTCAAATAATAAAAAAAATATTTTAAAGAACTTGGAAGATGGAAGAGGTTATGGATATGAACAGGCGTTGATAACCAGCTTCCTGTGTAATTGTACCCTTAAAACGTAGTGTCAACTCGAAAACCTATTTTGTTACAACTCTTAAACCTTTATTACGAAAGCAATAAAGCTCATATTTAACGTTGTCAAAGGTTTCGTTGAGATTAAACCTTCGAAATGAAGACCGCTTCTTTTTTTGGTTGCCACTTTCTCGGTGACTTGGCGGTGAGTTGGAAACACTCGAATTGTCAAATGAATGCTTTGGCAATAAAGTACATACCGTAACTTGTCAGAGACTAACCTAATTGTAATAAATTGAGTTTCAGAATCACGAGCTTATTGGCAGAATGTTTCTCATTATAATGTCAGGGATATATTTAGTTAATTCTTAAAATATCGAAATAACAACGGCATATTTTCCCAAAACGTAAGTCTATTGCCATATAAATCTCGACTCTAAAATTAATAAGCCAAAACAGTTTTTTCTATGGGGCGGAGATTCCACATAAAATAAATATTCTTATCTCGTTGACCCAAATACAGGCGTATTAACCTAAAACCAGGGACAGGGAATTTACTCGATGTTAGTTAATTTGGCCCGATATCGAATATTTTGTCATTTCACTTTTACTTTACGAACGAAAAATCTTTTAGTTAGTATTTTTACCTCAGTATTTTTTACATAAAAAGTTGCATAATTGACTATCATCCCCGAAAATTCTGTCCAAAAACTAACACAACATTAAATGACAGCATAATCGAAGATACACTACTTTTAGCTACCAAAACGTTAACTGCCAACTTACTAAACATTTAAGCATCAAAAGACAAAGGGCTTTTAAGACTTTGAGGTCAATTAATAATGGAATTCTTAATAATGTTCTTATTACATTGTTGGTTAAAGTCTACTTAATTACCAATTTTGAACTATTTAATGAAGCCCTAATATCTCCTAAATCTTTTGATGTAACACAGCTGACAGTTTTAGCCGCCATATTGGATTACATTTGACAAACTATTTAAGCGCGTTAAACGTAAAATTGAATCTAATTGGCAAGATAATTGTGTTTGACAAAAAGGGATGATTTCGATCTAAATCGAAGTTTGATCATTATTTAAAACAGGGTAGTTTTTATGTGAAAGTTACTAGTTTATGGAAGTGGCCATGCAATGTCATGTGGCAAACGTTATTGTTATTTCTTTTTTCTTGAGTTTGTGTATTTTGCCATATTTATAATTATAAAGAATTGGTCACTTACGAGAGTGAGATAGACGGTTTGTGACAAAACTCTCTAATAAATAAAGATTTAAGTAAATTAAAAAGTTTAATTTGATTTGTACATGACATTTAACGTGAAATTTTATTTAATATTCGCTATCAAATTAACAAACCAACTTTTAAATAAAAAAAATTCAATGCCATGGCATTTTTATATTCATTTAAACTCATAAAAATCTTAAAACCAAAATCTTTTCATGGAATTATTTTGAAGCCTACAATTCAATAAAACGGTCGCAGCTTAAATCGACCTCAATATAATTCACAGAGTATTATGCCATTTTCTCCACAACGACCCACTGAAAAGCATTAGAATGAAGGGCACGATATAAATAAAACGGGTCAAGACGTTGTGCGTCTGGGATCGAATTCCTCGAAGAAAACCTCCGGTACCTAGGTAGTTGAGAATCTGCAGACGAGCAAGAATAGGCAACTTTTTTTAAATACAACACTATTCGCATTGAAATTTATGTTTGAATACGTATCATTTTAAAAATATCTTTATCGAGAAAAGTTCCTGCTATAATGTTTTCAGCTTAATAAGAATCTAGGTAGGAACCTAAAATGATAATATATGTAAAAATTGGAAACATGGCTTCTTCAAAAGTATTATGCAATCGTCGATATGCAGCCCTTTAATAAAAATACTGAACGCGCATAAGGAAAAATTGAAACAAATGAATTCTGACGAGTCGTCCGTCTCTACGCAGGCAATTTATGCGCGGTCTTCATACTATTTCATACAACTAAAACTAAGAGAATTGAATATTTTATAAATAGCAAGTTGCAGCCATTGGTTTGGCTCCCATTGAATATAAAATAGACAATAATGATGTATAGCTGGATATTTGCATGTTTTGATGCAACCAACCCGACTATGTTCTAACTGTTGCTGTCACCGGTGTATTGAGCCATTAAGTCACGCCACTAAAAATCGCCCGTCTAACCCCATCCCAATTCCTTCGGGTGCGTTGAATTTTTCGGTCGGTCATTCGCGTGACCGGTCCGCATTAGTGCAATGAATCAAATTGAATAAGGCCCGGTTTACATCAGCGACTTGAGGAAGTGAACGTCGCTAATAAATAATCGACTGGTCGCTTCGTGGCGGTGGCCTAATGGCTGGGCGCGGTGGCTAAACAAGAGACTTAATAAAAGCAAATTATTATAGACAGGCCATTTGAATAAAGTTTGCTTCAAATATTGCTGACCATTGTGGCATGGCGGGCGATTATCCGCATGAGACGCAGGAGGTTGCTGGTTCGTTTCCCGCCCTGGGATGGGTCTATGTATAATAAAAAATATGTATCACACATCTTATCACAACAGTCATCTAGTACCCATAACACAAGCTCTGCTTAGCTTGGGACTAGATGATGCTTTTTGGATTGTCCAGCATTAATTTATTGCTAAGAAAAACAATCACAAAATTCATTGACAGAGCTGATGAATACCATCAAACATGAGAACAACTGCATCAATATATCATAGGTGAAAAATTCACACATAAAACTACATCGAAATCTTTTCATCCGTTTCGAAACTACATTGATAAACACGTTAAACTTTAACACTATGTTTACGTCGAGAGTTACAAAGTGCTTATAGCAAGTAGTATTGTATTCTATCTCTGAAATATCTCACCAATAGGCGCCATCTGGTTTACAAATAAAAATATTTGCTTAGTTTTAAGCGTGCAACATTTCATTACTTAATAATTAAGTCTGAAACAGAGCAATGGGTAGGTATAGGATTGATTTTTGTTGAAAGTTCAGCGACTGTAAAGGGTTAAAGCCCTTTATATCGGGATAAACTATACAACCTTCTATAGCAAATTATACGACAACTCTAAAAATCCACGGCTCCTGAGGGAACAGAACAATAACCGTCATCTACGATCTAGCGCCCAATAAAACAATTCCTAACCCCCGGTCATTATGACCCGGCATAAATGACCCGGGATTAGAACCCACACTCGAAGTTCAAAGTCGCTCCTGGACTGAATTAATAGGGTTATTGTGGCAATAAATATGGGAGGTCGGCGGATGTTGGCAACACTATATCAGCGTTAATGTAATATGAGCTCTGTTTGGAATGGACTTGGTTTGAATTTCGAAAAGCTCTCGGTTCCTGAACAGTTTTTGGCAAGCAAATTCATGGATGGGAGGTCGATTGTCACTGTTCTACATTCAAATTTTGACATTCGATTTAAATAGCATAGATTCGTTTTTGTTTTTTTTGTGCTATTGCTCGGGCGCTTTGATTTAGAAACCTAACGTTCCTTTCTCTACAAGACGTACACTAAAGGTATTTAAACGAATGCTGCCAACATCAAAGAAGTTAACGAAGGTTTTTTTCCGATTGACGTAGGTATACCTTTAAAACAGCTAAGAAAATTGCCTGTCATGTCAAACCTCTTCTGACCACCCTTGTGGTAAGTCCGTTGAAATATTACAACGCTGGACAATCAGCTTTACTATTCCTTCAGAGGCGCCTTGTTTGTGGCATGATAAATCAAGGGGCACCGCAAGACAGCCCTTCTGTCCCACTCGAGCACTTGCGGTTATTTATGGGAGAGAGCGAGACGGATTAACTGTTTAGAATTAGGTGGTTTTGCTAAGTGCCGTGCGCTTTGAATCTGTAACCTTTATGGAGATTCTGTGCTGTGGAGTCTAGATCAAGAATATGGTAGGAATGGTAGAAACTCTATGTCTATTAACAGAAAGTTGAAATTCCAAGTCACAAGCTGTCAATCAAGAAGTGTAATTTGGATCGCTTTCTTTGATTTATTATACAGATATTTGTTGTAGAAATGAAGTAACTCAATTAAAGAACAATATTAGTCACCTATTTGTTTTTAGGAAAGCCCACCGTGGGGATTATGTTCTAACTTGGTAATGATAAACGTCTTGGCGTATGTCCAGCAGTGGGCTGGTAAAGGCACATCAACGATGTGAAAAAATAGTATAGATAATTTGTGTTTAAAATCAAATAGCCTATGTCTAGGTAGGTAAGTATTAAGTTGAAAGCCATTCTTTAAAAAAGGTCCGCTATTAAAAACAATAGCTGAAAACCGGCCCAGGTGCAGTTAACTGCGGCAAAACAAAGTTTTTCAGGTCATTAAATTTATTTATTACTTCAACAAATAACTCTGTGAAAGTGTTTAACTAAAACATTTTATAAGTAAAGGTAAAAGACCTTCTATTATTAAAATAAACATCTTGAATCATTTAAGCCATTGCTTGCGTCGACAACCACACAATTTAGGTCTCTTTGTAAACCAGGCTTATATTATAACCAAATATAATTAATATATAAAAACAACTTTCTATCTGGATGAGATTACGTCGTTTCATTTAGGAGTTAACCGGCAAATGTATTCTTGAGTGAAGACCACGACTCGGTCAACGTAGTGTAGGACGCCTCCCAACTAGATGCTGGATGCTTCAAGTTGAAGACAGGGCGCTATGGCGCTCATTAGGCCTGTGTCCAGCAGTGCACCGACAATAGTATGTAAGTAATTTGTTGTTGTACATAGCTTTACTTAAATATTGTCATGTATCGAATCATATTATATTTAGACTTAAATAGGCAAATAACCATGTATTAGACATAATAAGAGATGAACATGCTAGTGGTTTCTTTTTCACTTCTTCCACTAGTGGACAAAAAATTGAAGTGAACAGTAAAATAATTTTATTTGATAATAATTTAATGTATAAAATATGACTTGTATAAGTGCTTATTTTGTAAGCCTAAAGAATAAATGATTTTTGACTTTTGACTTTTGAGTGGACTAACAGCTGATGATGATGAACTTTCTTTGTTCTTAAATACTTAACTCGTCTATAATAAAATATGCCAGACCACCGTAAAATACTGTGGATTTAAAAAAGCTGCAATTGTTATTTTATAAAGTTTTTCCTAGCTTGTGCTTTTTGTTTGAAAGTCTACTTGGGGAACTGTGAGCTCACAACTGCGACAAAGTGGGAAAGTAAAGTACCCCGATTCTTTGGTTCTACCTTGATGCTGATATGAACAGTGTTTTCAATAAGTTTTCCCAACTTAGATGCAAATTACAAGATGTTTATTAACAAAGTAAATAAACACATATCCTTTGAAAAAAGGTTTATTACAAACTATCGGATTATCTATATGATAAAAAAGCTTGGGACGAACTATACTCCAACTCGAAAACTAACAACCTAACAAGGTAAAGGTTTCTTGTTCGCTTCTTTACTTTACCTTTATAAGATTGAAGTGAACAATCAAAGTGGTCAGTTTATTTCCTAGTATGTATGTAATTTGAATTTTGTGACGTGTCCAAGAGTCATGTACATAAGGTCTAAAGTATATAAATACTTTGATATTTTGATATACATATAAGCAAATAATAAAAATAAGCTTTGGCAGTCGTTAGGTGTGGCTTATGTCTGTGTGGGTGACTAATATAGGTTGATGATAAATAGAAACAAACTAGAACTAGTATTTACAAATTGAGCTAACTGCAGCATATTGCAAACAATCTACCTACAGGTAGTGCAGCTAAATGTATTTATTTATTTATTACATACACATAATATTAGCTAAGATCTTATTAGCTTAGAGGTAGGTACATGTACGCTGTAAGGGCGCTGCAATTTATTTATAAAATTTACATTTTTTCCTAAATTCATATTTTGTTGTTAAACCAAATCGTAAGATATCATCCAAAACTTTTCCGACCACAGCATAGTCTTTAGACGCTAATCAATAATTATATTAATGTTATGGTATATTTATTAATAAATTAAAAACATATTTTTGAACATTAATCGTTGAACAGCACAAGCATTTGACTAAATGGCGACATTTTCTAAACCTAGCCATTATACAAACGAGCTGATTCTACGATCAGGCGCCAACATAATACACTGTAGTTGCTCTATATATTTTTGTAAATAGCTTTCCAATATATAGCGTCTCATTTAAATTGGTTTTCTAATGATCACCCTACCCGTACAAATTTGAATACGTCCCAACAATTTATGCGTCGCTCAGCTCACCTGAGGCGTATCCAAGATATCTACTATACTCTACCATCTCTTCGCATCAGGTTTAGGAGGATAGAAGCTCTAGTACATTGGGATAAGGTTCAAGTAAGCCTTGAGTGTACTGTCTTCCAGCTTAAGTGGAAGGCTGTGTTAGGTTTTGATTTGACTTGGTGTTCGATGTGTTCTTATAAATTTTAACTTGAATTGATGTAAGAATAGAGTCAGATAAAGTTTTAGTGAACGTTCATTTTTGTTTTTTTTTTTAAATAAAAACTGGTAGCTAAATTTTTTTGAACTCTGGCAGCTTCTTCGTTATAGATACTCAAGAATTTAGAAGATTAATCGAACCTGCAACCTCCTGCGTCGCAGGCGGACTTTCGCTCACCGAACCACAGGGGGACGCGTCGTCAAGGTAATATGTAAACTGACCCTTACTCGAAGTGAGATTCCCTACAAGCTACTGCTATTTGTTCCACGGCAGTGCCAAGGGGGTGACTAATTTATAGTCGGTTAATTTACGGTGTTTTATGGCCCTGAGGGGTCAGAAAGAATTGTTGCATTGTGATTTGCATGTCTCGCAAGTGGCCTTTGGGGCCGGTGGGCAGTTAGGGCTACTTGGACGGCCAAGTTGACAGATGACATGGCTTAACCCTTGAAAGACAATTAAGTGCTGTGGTCATTTTGGGAATTTGTTTTCTTGTATTTGTTTTTGCCCAACTGCGATGGTCATGTTTTTAAAAATACAATTAATTCAAAATTCTTTATTTCTATAGGCTTAAAAAATATGCACTTAGACATGCACAATTGTATACTATAAATTACAATTAAATAAGAAATAAGGTGTTTTTGATTTTCTGTTCACTTTAATTTTTTATTTGTTTGGGCAGGTTCGTTCTTTTGGCTGTCTGTTACTGTATCCCAAAAAAGATACAAGATTTTTTTTATTGAAATTTCTTAATCCTTTAAATTGTATTCCCAAAAGTATTTATTGACAAAACTGAAGGTATATTTGTTTAGTTCAAAATTAATAACTGCTCTGATAAAAATAAACAAATATTTATATAGTTAATTACTCTTGAAACTGCGCAACTACTAAAATCTTTGAAAGAAGTTATTACATTGAACGCCAGGTTACTAATAAAGCCTATTTACACAGCTGTTGTTTTCTAGTGAAGCCAAATTTCGTTGTAAATATTTCAAATACTTAAAACAAAGCTATTTGCCTTTTGAAACAAGTTTTAAATGAAACTTTAAGACATAAGATAATTTGTAACAGCTGTGCACTTACTAAAACAGAAAAAATATATATTTTATAATGTAAATGAAGCGGTGGTTTGAGGAATACACAATTCTTTGTTTTATATAATTTTAATATCTTGTCTGTTTTTCACATGTTTGTTGTTCAATTGAAGTTGAGGAAAACTTTGTGACAGTTTAATTTCTATTTTATTTAGTTACGAATGAAAGTTAAAATATATAAAATAATAAAAGAGAAAATAGGGGGGGTAACGTCCCCCCACGTTACCCAAAACAAATCTGACTGAATTTAATTTTCTATTTTATTGTGCCTTTTGACCCCTTTCACCCTTTAATCAGCAAGAACATCTTTTATCTCGAAGATAATTAATAACCATCTGAAACGGACGTTGCGTTTTGGACTTTCGGACCGTCAAACCTAAAATTCGAGGTACTTTTGAACCTTAAATTCGGGGTAAATTTGTTCGTTAATTATAACTTTCAGTGACGTCCATTTAAACTGTTCTTCAATTAAAAGTGTTCTGTGTTGGATAGCTGTTGTGTTATAATTAATATTACGGGCACAACGGGCCGTGTGTGCAGGTGATTTATTTTAACCTGTTTTAGGGTTAATGGTCGCTGGATGAAAAGTGACTTTGTGTATAATTATCATTAACTGTGGTTAATTTTGACAATAGATTTTGTTTTATTTAACCATTTAAAACGTGCAAGATTTCAAAAATATATTTTTGCCGCTGACAAATGAGACCCCAGCACCATTGCAATCAGTACGTACGAGTACCTACATTGCCGAGGTTAATCAATCTTTGGCGAATTGCTATTTCGACCCCTGTACTTACTTAAAGATAAAGAATAATTTAAAAATAATAACAGAAAATTATTTACCTCCTGATGTAGGTTTTGAAATCGGCAACACACAACTAACAATATGTTAGGTTTTTAGCAGGATTTATTTATTTATTGGTGTGTACTAAATATTGAGAAATATTGCTGAATAGCTCCCTCTAAATAGGTCCTGTTAACACAACAGGAGCCTATTTAGAGAGATTAAAGTTAAAAAACAAAAAATAACTACCTTAATTTACAACTGTAAGTTTTATTCAGTAATTACCGTTATTAAGCGGTAATAACTGAATTAATATTTAAAAATTGGGTCAGATATAATAATTTCTTGATTAGAGTAGTCAAGTTTGGTTTCACTACTTTTCTAGCTCGTTTAATAACACAAAATGTTCGAGGAAACAAACTTTTGTCTTAAAAAGTTTGGATTGGATCGTCTGCGAGCGTTCAAAGCAAACAAATCTCAGAAAACAGAAGCACAATAGGATGAAAATAGTTTGAACAAAGCTAGAGCAGGTACTAAAATACCCTCCTTTAGAAAACAACCTGAAATCACAAGGAAGAACTTCTTAAAACTTCTTCAGGAATGTGACACACGCTCCGAATAAAACCAATAAGAGAACTGAACCAAAGGAATTGTTTACAGAAACCAATTTGATCCGTTGTCCTTTTTTAACGTACACTTCCGTGCATTGTTATCGTGAGTGTCATCATTCAGATTTAGAAGTAAAAAAATATTGGAATATGGATTTACGCGTTTAAAATTTCGTCCTAAACAATTTCAAGTTCGGCAACTGACTTTTACTAATCAATTTTAAACATAGATATAATTAATTATCATCATGAGCCTATGTTAGTCCATAGGGCCTATGGACTAACATAGGCTCATGATGAGCCCCCTGATGAGCGGCATAGCGCCGTGTCGCTTGCCGTATCCAACATCTGCCTGCAGTCCTTCACAGTTCACCATCCCACCAGGTCAGAGTATGACCTACACAACGCATGCCGAGTCGTGGTCTAACTCAAGAACAGTTTTTACCCCAGCGGTTGTCAGTTCTTCGCTAGATAATAATGGCCAGCCCATTTCTACTTCAGCACTAATTCTTAAATCGAGATACAATTAAATACCTTAAATTCAATTTAGTGCGCATAATTAGGCTACCATTTTGTAATATAGCAGGTATTTAACTAATTTAACTAAGTATTCGACCAAGAAATGTTCCACATAACTATTTCTTGGGTCCCTAATTAGATTACAGTGTTGCCTATAATATGCTTTCCCTACTGATTCATCAAGTGGTAAATCGATCTGCAGAATTCTGCCGATTGTCACACGGTGCGTCCGCTCTCATTGCTCGGCAGTGTACCTTTAATGGGAAATTCTTTTACCTCCGCCGTGGTATCGGTAAAGTTCGTAAACAACAACTGGTACTTGGGAACTTTCGGAGTAAAACACGGGAAATCCTTCGAGAGACACATATTTTGGCTGTGTCCCTGGGCCATCTTATCATCCTCATTATCGTCTTACCGGTAAGGTGAGGCGAGGCGGGAATCGTACCCGCAACCTCCTGCGTCTTACTGCGTAAGATGATAATCCAAATTTAAGCCGATTTAGGTTTATTTTTTGATTTTTCAATAACTAATCTCAATAGTTCGTAAATCGAATTAAAAGCCATGTATAAATATAAAATATTAATATAAATGTTGTGAAATAAACAATAACTTTATCATTAAATATTTTAAGGTCGGTATAATTTGTCCGCTGTGTTTTACGAACATCAAAAGTCATTTTATGTCCAAAATATTACGAAAAAATTATAAAGTAAATAAATTACGAAAATATCTGTAATATATCCGTCGGAAAATATTATTAAAATTTTGTGGGTTAATATGATTTTTAGTTAATTTCAGATAAAATATTGAGGCAAGGTTTTCATCGAAAATGCCAACAAAATTATTAAATATTTTCTCTTTTTAACTTCGATATTAAATACTTTATAGCCAAGCTTCTATAATCGACACGAATGGTCTTTTCTAGAAGAAACTCAATATTTCCAAGAATATTTTTATAGATCTAGTCGTCTCAAACGTAAAGTCGTCAAGTCCTACAAAGTATAATCATTAAAACATTTTGCTTCGGTTGTAACCATGCAAAAGTCACACCAACCTTGCATGAGAATGTCAAAGGTGAATGTGAAATTTATAGGTCAAATTATGAGCTTTTTCGTAAGAACCCTTCCAAGAAAACAAAATAATCAGCGTTAAAGTAAAAGTTCATGAAAAGATATAATAAAAAGTATAAAGCTTCAAGTGGGAAGTTTGAAAGCTTGATAATAGCGATCAGTGATCTAATCAAAGAGAACAAAGTTGACATGATGCCGTTGTTTTATCATTCTGTAAAATATTTAAGTTTCTTCTGGCTAAGGTTGTATAAAAAAAAATCTTAAAATTATTGTTTGGTTTGGAAAATCTGCACTTTTTAAATTTATATTTCAGTCTTCCTCCTTGAATACATTATACATTATTCAATACAAACAAACAAACAATCAAATATTTCCTCTTTATAATATTAGTATAGACTAGCTGCGCCCCGCGGCTTCGTCCGCGAGGAAATTTCTGCGCAATTTTACCATATTTTCTCAACGTTTAGACCTTCCCTGGACTACAGCAAACATTTCAAAACCAAAATCAGCTAAATCGGCCCAGCCGTTCTCGAGTTTTAGCGAGACTAACGAACAGCAATTGATTTTTATAAGATTTTTTTAAAACACACCGTAATAGATAGCGTAGCGTACGTAGGTACTGTAGGTAGCTAGAAACTCTAGCTTGGAGAACGTTAAAAATGCCTAAATGCTTTCACTCGCACTTCTAAGCTGCCATCGGTAGAGGCCTGGGAACATGCACGTGGCAAACTATGGTGCTTTTTAAGAGATTTTCCTTGTCTCAAAACATTCCCTCTTAGGGGGAGTTGTAAAAGTTTCAGCACTTTTCAGGCAATGTGTTTTTCGCTCATTGTTGCCGCAAAACTTTTCCTGTCCGAATTCCTTTTATTTTCAGTTTTTGCAGAGCTTTTTCTGTTTATAATAAATCTTACCAAATGTTAAATGATAATGAATTGCTAAGATTACACTTTGGATTCCTTTGGGCACAAAAAATTTACTTGAATATTTAATTAGATACAGAACTTTTAAGTTAAATAACTCTGTCGCAATAATAACTTTACAATGTTTAGATGAACTCTGAATTTCAAAACATGCCGACAGAAACAAAATTAAAACTTTCTTTTGAAAAAATAATTCAATTTCTTTGTATTTATTATTATATTTATTCAATGTCTTTTCTATTTCTTTTGTTTTGTCAAATTTAATTGTGTTCTAACTTTACCATGACGGCCATTTTGATTTTTATCTGTTGGGATTCATTTGAATATTTCCCGCTATCAGAGCAAAATGTCTTGTTTTGATAAGTGAGAGGGAAAAATAAGTTTCACCACTTTATTAATGTTCTTTTATGACTTTTTCTTTATGTTTATAATATACTGTTTTTTTATCTCGTGTAATTTGTCTTTGGCCAATGAATTGAGGTTAGATCTTTGTTCAGATGCGACAAACATTTTCAGTTCTTTAAGTGTCTTGCTCAAGTTTCTGAAAGGGACAAGGGAAACCGAATTCTTATTTCACAGACGGTTTACGTAAATTGTCTTCAGCCGGGTAAACCAAGACAAACAGATAAATTCGCGGGACGGTATTAGAGAAAAATAAATCCTAGATAGACGGGTAGTTTAAAAATCCAGTTTAAACCAGTTTTTCCCGGCAAGTTACTCGTTAGACGAATGGTCGGGGTACGTGTGTTGGACAGGACCCCCCCTTGCCCCCTATAGGGGCGCTTACGAACCTTAGTCAGTATTATTTATACTGCGCTAGTCTGTCGAACGCACCCGACGCCTTCGTTAAATCGTACTAACTTGGAAAGCATTTTGAAAGAAATAAAATCGTTCCACTGTTTGTATGGACAACATTTTAAAGTTTAAATAATATACATACCTTACCTACCTAAATATCCCTTAAACTCAAAATCCGGTTTTGTGGAGACAATCTACACTTTATTTTATCCAGTTATGAAAAAGAAGGTTTTGCATGTTAGTCACCGTGCCAGAGAAATCGTGCGTGAGCATAATTTCTTTGCATAAATATATTTAATTTTGTGCGGAAATCTTCAGTAGAAATTATTATTTCTGCTGGACATCTCCACAAAGAAACTTATAGCTTGTTCAGGAGTTGACCAGCAATGCTATTAATAAAGTTTTTTTTTGAATACTTAGGGAGTTAAAGAGACTGTAAATAGAAAGCATCCAACCGTTCAACTTGTTGGTTGCAACGCTTACTATGCAAGCATTTTTTGTATCTTTACGCAGTTTCATAATTACTAAACCGTTGTGGATTCTATGTAAATATTTAGTTTCCAACATTTAACTAAAACTTTCGACGAAAAACAAACAAGCAAGTTTTAACTGAATTAACTGCTGAGCTCAGTTCGAGGATACTTCGTTTATTCTAAATGATAAAAAAATATTATTTTCCGTGTAAAAAGGAATTTTTTCGTTGAAAATGCTTACTACGTTTATTTCCAACTTCTTATGAGTCTTGAAATAACTCTTATTTGGCACTTTACTATAGACCTTCGAAATAATAAAATATAGACCTTTTCTCATCTTATCAAGATGGTTTAGGTTTATGATGTCAGCCTTTATTTTATTAGTGGTAAGCAATTTATCAGACACTAGCTGCACCCCGCGGTTTCACCCGCGTGGTGATAGATATTTTAGATAATATACAATATATCTTTATGACTTGTAGTCTATTTGTTATTCTTATAAGTAAGCTATTATATATTATTGTGAAGTTTTAACAAAATCCTATTAGTAGTATTTGCGTGAAAGAGCAAGAAACATCCTCACAAAACTTCGCGTTTATAATATTAGTAGGATTATCAATAGCGTAACTAGGAGACATAGTGGTTCATTTTTACATTCTCGTGTATAGATAGATAAAGCAGGAAGTTGCGAGTAAACCTAGCATCTCATCTTTATAAATTTCATCAAAACAGGGATGGCATCCTCTATTTACGAAGAGGATGTTTGTCCAAAGGTTTCCGGACTTCCCGTAATCTAACCTATTGTGTTTGCGCTACTACATACATACATACATTGTATTACGTAAGTCGTATAGAAGGGTAAGAATATTGGACTGCAAGTCAGCAAACAGCCTTCCAGCCGAGGCTTTCTGCAGAAGGGAGATTTTTGATCGGCCGATGATAAATTGATTTGTAGTTGGTACTGTTGGGCGATTCCAAATGTTTAGATCATTCATTATGTTAATTCACCATTGATATTTACTTCGTTCTTTAGAAAAATTTTGATTATTTGCATTGCTTCCTCATTTTAATAATCTGATTGTATGCCATCGTTTCGTTTGTGCTTTATTTTCGATTAAGATGCAATTAATCATCATCACCATAGGAAAGTGTTTAGATATGAGTCGTGATCTTGATCATCATGTAGTTTCTGCTCAAGTACTTGCAAATCATTACAATTGTAGTGCCATTCCACTAAATACGCACTTTATTACTTCATCGTCATCATAAGCCTATATAAGTTCACTACTGGACATACGCCTCCGCTAAATAACCTTATTCTTATTTGACAAATCATTTCTAGTATAATTGCCTAAAGAAATAAAGTTATTGAAATCTGAAATATAATGTATTATAACGTCACCGGGTCCATGGATTTTTTTTTTCGTAATTTTATATATATATACATATATATACGTAAGATAGACTTGCTTACACACAAAAGGCATTCAGCTTTCATCCTTCGGAATCGAATTGACGAGAACGTACATCCCCTAACTCATTCCTTTACAATCCTTTTAACGCTTAAAATAGCAATATACCTATGTAGATTCACTTGCTAGGGTTGCCAATAACTTTTGGATAAAATGAAAACTAGGGCGCCTTAGGCTCTTCGCAAGTCTATTCGAGTTTTTATTGAAAGTTGAAAGAATTTCGCGGAATGTGTCGGGATTTCAGAATTATTGTAATACTGAGAACTAGTCCTTAAACATATTAAAAAATATATTTTATAATGAGATTTTAAATAAATGAAGTATAATAATAATGCTAGACAATTCACAGAGCATCATCTAGCCCCAAGCTAAGCGCAGAGCTTGTATTAGATTCTATGATTATAGGTAAATATTAAAAATTAGTCATCAAGAAATCATAACACAACGCTCTGCTTAGCTTGGGGCCAGATGATCCCGTGTGGATTATTATTTTTAATAGCCCAGGTTGTCTCCAACACATTGCAAAGAATCCTCATATGGGTTACAAGCTCCCAAACTTTCAAAACAAAATGAGCTGAGTTGTAGCAAAAGGAATTGGATTTTTGTATTGAACTGACAGAGGCAGGGGTAGGGGAGGGGAGGGGAGGGCAAACACAGGTGGGAGCAAACATCATCTGTCAAAGGACGACATCGTCCTCGGATTGGTCTTTTGTTATTATGAGACATCACATGGTGCGGACTTCTCTGTTCTTTGGTTCAGACCATGGCGGTGTCTTATAATATGACGACCTCCGTGGCGCGGTGGGCGAAGGTTCGCCTTCAAAGCAGGTTGTGGGTTAGATTCCCGCCAATTGTGTGTACAATCTTCAGATATTTGTTCCGGGTTTTCCGGTCGTTATCTAAAAAAATATCTATCCATGTAATCTAATGTATTAACTATAGTCATCTATTATCACGCTGAAAAACATTTCACATCGTAAAAATATTTGCCCTGAGACGCGAATCGAACCCGCAACATTCAGTCCCAGCCGGACCTTCGCCCGCTGCGCCACTGAGGTCGTCGTATTTTGGGGGGAATCAATAGAAGCAATTCAGTTACAGATAGATCAGGTAGCTAGTTTGTAAAGTTTCACCGTCCATCCGTCTATCATACAATGTCTTCCATCTGTGTACAAAACAACTAATAAATGAAACAATACCACAATCCCCTATTTGCATATTAATTCCGTATCAAGCCCAGCACAGAGTTCCTGTAGATTGTCAATTAATAAGCAGTAGAACTTTTGATTAAGAATACATTTTCGGATTAAGGAATGTTTCTTGTACAAATGATATCCTACTTGCTCGAAAATTCCGTTTGTGGATCCAAACTTTCGTACAACTCTGCCTACTCTCAAGACATAACTTGCCATCGTTGACAAAAGTCGTTGAGAGTTAAAATGAAAATCTAAGAAAATTGAAATTTTGAGTTTTTCAGTAGGCCAAGCTCAGCGATGGTTAGGTTAGCAAAATGACACTGTATCGCATATCATTGCGTAAATTAATGAAATTGAAGAAATTCTATAGTTTTTAATATTTTACGACTTCGTTGACGACGCGTCATCATTTTTATCATCTGCGTAGTTCCACGACTGCACGATAGAGGCGCTGTACCAAAATTCCATAGAAGAATTAGACGCCATGATTATCGCGATACTATCAAACCTAACTCTGTCGGCTCTGGTTTCGATAGTCTTATCATTTTTCGTTTGTAGACTGGTAGTCGTTGGCCAGAAATAAGTGAACGCCCTTGGAAATAAACTTTAAGCAATTGGCAACACTGTTGTAATAAAACGTTTCAACAAATGTGAAGTCTATACCACCCCTTTCATAGCAACTCCTTTTTTACTTGGCAAAGGATCGCAGTTCAAACCAATCTGCTTTTGATGAGCCTTCGGAAACCTTCCAACAAATAACGAGCATCAATAAGGTTGAAAATTGCGCAGCTTATCCTACCCTAAAATCCGTCAGACAAAGGCACTTCCGGCTGTGCCAAGACGGTGTGCCGGAAGTAGACACTATCGCCATCTATGCGCCTTATCGGAAACTACGTGTCTATGTGTACATTGTTTATGATGTTAAGTTATAGTTATTGCAGTTTTGCGCGTTTTTATCAATCGGTGGGAGATAGGAAAGTACGCTTCTATTCTGTAATTTATTTTATCCGCGAAATACATATACGATAAAGTTCGGCGGAGCAGAAATTTATTTTTTATCTACCGTGAAATGCAAAATTTTCTCCGCCACATAAATATCTGAATTCATATACTTATTATTGTGTAAGTGAAGTAAATATAATAGTGTTTGTTGTTTGCAAAGAAAATTATAAATTAAATTGAATAAAAAATCAAAATGCGTGACTACCTCCAATTTGTCTTCAACACATAAATTTCCAAAAACTAAAAGTGAAGGCTACAAAAATCAAGTCCAATCATGCCTCTACCATAACTCTAGCAAAACAAGTTGTTCCCCTTTAAAAGCAGGTAGTAGATGGTCGGTTAGGTGAAATTTATAACCCTTGGCGAGATGGGGTGCAAGCGGCGTAAATTGGTTAATGCAAGGGGTTTAGTTAGTGCGAATGTGTAGAAAACGTTTTTCGAATGCCTGGAGGGAAGTTATTAGAGGCTTCGCGGGGTTTTATCGCTTTTTAAGAATCCCTCTCATTTACCTACCATCTTATTTCCGAGGGGAAGTTGTGAATTCGACCCCTGGATCGACTGAAATGGGTGCAATGCAACGTAATTTAGAACATTTTTCACGGCGCTCTCTCGACACAAACGTTGCTTTCCACACACGGAAGGAATATTTATGTAGTAATAGTCTTTTGATGAAGGATAACCTAGTAGAAACCTTTTGGTATAGTCGTTATACCTAGAAGTTTCTTCTGCAGACAGTTGACCAAAATAATGCAAGCATCATGGGTAGGTTAACGTAGCCTAAGGTTTATTTCAGCCAGGCTAAACTGACCAAAATAACTCTATATAATGATGGTCCTATTGTGATGGCATCAGAGACTTTCACCAAAACAATACTGACTTGGTACTTACAAAACTTGCTGGCAATTACATTAGTATATGTGAGTCCAGATTATTTCCTTACCTGTAACAAGAAAGACAATTAATTAAACAATTTAAATGGCTGCATGGGGAAAATAAGTCATGAATCACGTCGGGGATGAAAACGGAGAAGAAAAGAAATCTGCAGAGAATAATTAAATACTTATACATTTGTATTTATATCACTTAAAGCGGAAGTAGTTGTAGGAATGATATATTTTTAAACAAAAATTAATGAAGGAACTTTCATAAGAAATAATAAAATAATTACGACCTAGATATTACAAAAACGTTGATAATGAAGAATTTATCTATGCACACGATGATGTTCCACTGAAGTGTGAATAACTAAGTAAAACCACATGAAGTCTACCAAAATTGTAAGTCGTAAATAAGCTTATCCTGTATTAACTATGACTACAACTTCATGTTTAACTGCACCCCTCACGAAAACTTATTATGTTTCTTCAATATTTCGTGCAGCAAACATTAGACCATCCCCTAGCTAGTCAAACGAAGAATCAATTTCAATAATCGAGGATTATTTTTTTCAATCAAGGGGATCATTAATTTTGATAGATGTAGGGTCAGTAAACGAAAAGGTTCATTGCACTTTACCTATTGTAGAGACTATTGCATATGCTGCTGTGGAATGAGTCCAGAATCTGGCAATTGTTGGCTGGAATAGGAGCTAAACTAGGTTACTTACATCACTGTCCCAAATCGGACAGTCACGGATTAACTGAGCTGACTACCGTAGGAAGAATGTATATTTGCCAAACAGCTAAATTCATGCCAGTCAATGGACACGAGTAAAATACCTGAAAAATTGCGTTTTATACACAAAAATGGGTGCAAAGTAAACAGGAGAAATCGATGTAGTGGAAGATGAGAAACAGCTTGTAAAAACAATCTAATAGGTGTTCCAACATTGTGACATAACTGAGGGACAAAATGTCCCAAACAAAATCTTAACGACAGTTTCAGTTTTATCGCCCATCGATCCAAGACAGAGGGGCACCTACCTCAATATTTAAATCGAGAATCAAATAAAATTGCAAATTCTACAGGCGTACTCCGGACCCTCAGATCAGTTACGACCGCTAGACGCATCGCATAATACATTGACGTTCTTGAATGACAAATGGCGATGGCTTTTTTGACTAGCCAAGCGTTCTATTTACGACATTCCGGAATCGTTGCGAATTCGAATGAGGGTGGAAGTCGAACTGTTTGTTTAAGGGTATCATATCGTCTTGACATTGTAATGAGATGTTGGAAATCTTTTGAAGTAGCAAGAGATCAAAATATAACTCTTGCAGCTGCGTTAGCAAGGGTCTGATAGCCGACGTAAACTAGACTGCCAGTCGGTGCATTTGAATAAATTGATGATCTCAAAGTAACTGGCGATATTATTTGCTTTGTATGTATCCATTTCTTTTTAACCGCGGTGAATGATTTTATTACGAAAGCATTCTATTTTGCTTTGCATTTAGAGATGGGCAAAGTGAGGTCACGTTACTATAGACCTAAAGCTCAGCTAGGTGTGACTAAATCCAGTTTCAAAGAACCCAATTTGCTTATAAGGAAGGCTACATAGAGCTGCGAAATTGACTTTGTGTTCAGTAAATGGATGTTAATCTACTTAAAAGTTTAGTCGGAGCTTTGTGTCAACTTTTCAGGACGGGACACTAAAAAGCTTTCAATTCTCTCTTCTGATGGCATTGATGGGTGGATCCAAACGTGTAATTAGATTTATCTTGTTGCTGATAACTTTAATAGGTCAAAGGTATACAAAGAACCTTTAAAGGTTCTCTCGTTTTAACAACTTTGAAGACAGGTTTTAAGGAATTTTATAACATAACGAGATTATATTCTGTTTTACACAAAGCAAAACATATTTTTTTCAAAGCTTGTAGGTATCTTAAGACACTTGGGTACGACGAGTTCTGTGTAATATGCATTGAATCATAACACAAAATACAAGTAAACGTGAATCGGTCGAAATCCGCAAAATAAAGCAAAAAATTAAAAATAAAGCTCTACTAACTAACAAATAACTCGCAAATTCGTTTACATTACCGAGATACTTCAGCACGCATAAAACGTAAAACGCAAAGTAAACAGTTTTATACTTACCCCACGAAGGGCATTAACAATACTCCCCTATTCGATTAAAGGAAGGAAATAAAAACTCCCCGGTTCTATTTCATAATTTGCATGGTAGACGAAAATAAATTTAAAATATTGCTGTAAGAAGCCTTAATTTTTCCTTATCTGTGTTCCAATCAATCTTGCGGTGTCAGGCAAACAGATATGTAATTACTTTGATTTCGAAATGCGAGCTGCTATGGCGGCTTTTTTTTCAAATTTAATGTCTATTTTTATGCATTTTACATGCAGATGATTTTCAGAATGCTTGCCAATAACATTATAGCCTAACCGTTGGAGCTGGTTCAGGCTTTGCTGCATTTTAGCTGGCCGTCTGTCTTTGTGATGCGCAAAAATCCCTCGGCCTTGGCTTTGAAAACTGCTCTAAATACGACATTATTATGTTTTATAGAATAATATATAGAAACCGCTGCTGAGTTCAAATCTGTTGACGCAGACCACTGTCAAATAAACTAAAAAAAAAAATGCCAACAAAACCTGGCGGCGCGGCGCCCAAGCCCCCAAGCATCTATATAAAATTTAAAATTCACAATCCTTTATTTCTCTATGTTTACAAAATAAACACTAGACATTTCAAATTTTATACTATAACATGTATACCTAAAATAATGATACGAAATTTGAAGGAAATACTTGAAAGAAGGCCTGTTCCCATCGGGTCGTTCGTCAACTCACACCATAAATCTTGTCCCAACTGGTGTGAGTTGACGAATCGTAAAAAAGCTATACTCTTCATTCTGCAACTCACACCACTTTTACTCTGGGTGAATTTTAGTACAGTCAACCAAAAAAAGTATAAGTAAAATAATAGACAAAAGACATAGGTACTTATTATACACTTTTATTTGACTATTAATTAAAACTACACTTGTCAGCAAAAAAAAAGAACAAAATATCTCCACAACAAAATAAAAAAATCAACAATGGTATTAACATAATTATTTTAAAATCCACAATAAAATATAATAAATCTCTTACAACAAAATCAGACTCATAACATCACATATAGAAGTTTTTAACATTTTTACCTAAGTATACTTAAACAGCCAAGTGCTACGCAAAATCAGCATTAAAAAAAATCAAAAGATTATTATTACAATACGATAGGAACTGTATTTTGATTCTAAACTAATATTTTCACTGAAAAACATAAGTGACTCATTTACCTTGTCAAAATAAATAACTTGTCAAAAGTCTATATTATGGTCTAAAATGTGATAGGTTCCATATAAAATTGCATGAAAACTCTATGCCGAATAGGGTTTATCAGAAGGTTTCATATGGAATCTAACTAGAACCTTTGTAAAAAACACTAGCTGGTAATAAATACAAACCACTCGTAAGGAATTTCGGAGTTTGAATGCTAATCCATATAAATAGAGCTGTATTGAAAGTTTTTGATCTTGGTTTGTGCTTAAGTAAGTACAAGTGATAACCAAACATAGTAATGTACAAACAAAGGTCAAAAGCGAAACATTGCACTTACCAAAACAGTTGATTCAATCCAATTCCCATGTGGGTAGTAATAACACTTTGCACTACTACACACACACACACGGCACACACAAGATGGTCTAAGAGTCTTTAAAAAATTATTTCTTTAAAAGTATGGAAAATATCACGGAGCACCTTACTAGACACAAGTAAAAAGCAAAGTAATCGTTTTTAAAATATCATTCTGGATACTGGTATTGCTATTATAACCTACCTGTCCCATTTCCATTGTTTTAAGAGTCGTAAAAATATGTCCAAAATAGATTAGATCAAAAGAAAAGGCGTCAGGTAATCCTTTCAAGTTACCTTACATTGTTTTAAAATACCTACGTTGTTACTTAACTTTTTAACGCCACATCTATTGTAAAATTTAAACCAAGAGATTATATTTATCAGTTAAGTTAAAGGGTTATAAATCTTACGTCTGACATGCGGCAGTAATCTGTTTTAAAAACAACGAAGTTTATAAACAATGACGGTAATAGAGCAATAATAATTATTTGATACTACAGTTCGCTTTTTTGGTGATTGTACCCAACGCATAAATTCAATAGAAACAAAAGGTGGTGTGAGTTGCAGAATGACAATAATATTTTTTTTACGATTCGTCAACTCACACCAGTTGGGACAAGATTCATGGTGTGAGTTGACGAACGACTCTTCCCATCAGTAGGTAGGCTGTTAAAAAAGATAAAATAAAAAGAAACTAACACCAGAACACCTTACAACGAAAACACCAATACCCTAAATACACTGGATAACTACGTCACAAGCTATAATAAGAGGTACAAAAACTAATCTAACTCGAACAATAGTAAAGATAACATGGCCGTCCCTGGGGTGCCTTGCCTACTGTTAGCTTTGCAACTCTGTCGAAGTAACATTGGACCAGTAGATAGTAGGGATGCCACAATTCAATAAAAATAAGTATAAAAATAGTTTCTGATGTAATTTTTCAAAGCTCAGCAAGCTTGACACTGAGAGAGGGCTTATAATATGTCGTATGCACCATTTTACTTTCATCGACAATGAGGCCTGATTTTTGTTACATCTTTGGAAACCACATTCTTCAAACCTTACACAGCATAGGTTCTTACGAAAACAGCCAAGTACTACAAGAGAAAAGGGTATCTTACAATCAGTTTAAGTTTTAGTTTATTTATTAAAAAACAATATACAATCCGTATGAAATTCTAAAAATCACATCGCTATAGCGATAGCTTTATACCATTGTCGACATCGCATTACTTCTTTTAAGATGGTAAAATCCAGCTAAAGTGATAATTAGAACTTATGTAACTTATATTATTAAAATGTGACATCCTTAATACTAAAAATAAACTTCGACATGGTCCCAACTACAATGAGATAGGACTTGCAGCGCAATTAAATGAGGGGGGCTTACTGTCGTATTATTTAGCTATTTTTGCTTTCAATAGTTTCTGATTAGAATCGGGAATATATTGAAAGGAAACGAGTTTCCTACTTCTTGTATGCTATTTTGCTATTTCATTTAGAAGTAGTTTCTGCCCACGGCTTCGTAGGCACAGGTTTTTTCGATATGATAAATAGCACACTCGTTTATGTTTTCCCAATGCAATAGTCTCTATATACTCTATTGCATTGGGTGTGCCAATGCAATAGAGTTGAACATGTTTGTAAATAAATAAAAATAAATTCAAAATTCACATAGAAAATTTCAGTCCGATCAGTTACATAATTTTGGCGTGAAGAGGAGACGGTAACAGTCTAGAATACTTATTAGTACGATACACATCAAAACATTCGTAACTATCGTGGTTTTTAAGTACGCAAGTGACTAGGTACAGCATTAGTTATTGAATCATGATACGTCATACAACTGTGCCCAAATATTAGGAAAGTAAAAAACATCAAACTAAGTTAAATATGTGATTCTACCAATATAGGCTTTACATTTTGTTTCTTTACAAATGTCGGGGCATGAAGTCAATGCTTATCCACACTTCGATTTAATGGAATTGGTGTTTTTTATGATTTTTACCTATTTAATTAATTTCCGATTACCTTGTGACAGTTATTGAAATTCGTTGAAATGACACTTTATAAACGGAAATATTAGTTCATAGTTCATTTATTTATTTGTGTATTTAATGCAATGTTATTTTATTTGAAGTTGATTTGATTTGTGTCCACTCGCACGTAGGTACCTACCTACTTTTACATAATTCACATTTAATTTTTAGAACTCTCAGAATAAAATGGTAATATATTTTTACTGAATATAAAGTGGCTAATAGTTAATATAAGGCTTGGCAGTGCGTGCTACGCGCTCGGCAGGCTGGCTCGTCTGGTGCCCGCTGATATGGTCCGCATGTGTTACTTTGCGACCGTACACTCACTGTTGCAGTACGGCGCCGAGCTCTTCGGACGCGCTGCCGAAAGGGAACGCGTCTTCAGAATGCAAAAAAGAGCCGTACGGACTATAGTACGTGTGTCGCAGAGAACATCTGTGAGACCATACTTTACTCAGCTACATATCATGACCTTCCCTTCGATGGTCATTTACCAGGTAGCAGTGCATGTCCGTCAAAACATCTCTTCGTTTTCGAAACAGGCGGAGATGCACTGCTACAACACTCGCAATGCCGCGGTCGGCTGGCTGGTGCCTGCGGCAAGACGACTGGCCAAATCAGACACGTTGACGCACGTAATGGGACCAGCTACCTACAATAAGCTGCCAGACAAGGTTAGGGACGCACCGAGTATAGATAATTTCAAATTAAAACTAAAAAACTGGCTCATAGAGAAGGCGTTCTATACCCACGACGAGTTTTTAAACTACTATGCTTAATATAGAATAATACTATGTTTGAAATTTTACTATAATTAGATATTATAATTTTATTTTAGAAATGATTGATTTATAAAGTGTGACATATAATTTGACAAATTATGAATAAAATGTTTATCTGTTTATCTGTTTATCTGTTTAAACATGATCATTATCGAAAACTAGTAACTAATCTTTAGCAAAACCCTGTTTTTAAAAAAAATTATAAGAGGACATGCATGCCAGTTTACCATACATGTCCTCGGTATCCATTTGCGGGCTTTAGCTTGCACAAAGCTAAATTTGCTAAGATTAACATATAAGCTAACATTATTTGCGAACCGCAGAGCAATTGTCGCAAATAATGTTAGTCGGTGGATGAAATTACAGTAGTTACACACATGACCACACTTAAGATGTTGTTCTCTTAAAAGAAAATCTGATAGTCTAATTTTTAGTTACGTTATTAACAAAGTTTTTACACAATTTACATCAAAGTTATCTGACACAGCAGCTGATATGATACATAGACAGATACAAAATACATTTTAGAAAAAACTACCCTCAATAAAGTAAAACGGCAGCCATTTCGGTTGTTAACCCTCACTGTTGCCAACGCATTTAGACAGCCGGCCTAGATTGCCATACGAAGCCTAGACTGACATTTGCACACAGGCCATCGGAGTAAACTGGCACAATCATGCAAAGTGGCCGTTCGCGTTAGCTAAGACGGCATACTAAGGGACTATGAATATTGAATTACAATTTCGCCGAAGTTCGCAGTGGTGTCAACTGTGGCGCTTTGTGAGGACTGAAACGTGTTGATTGAAAGGGACTTATGACGTTTGTAACGGCATTTTGATCACGTGAGCTGCTAGTCAAGTTATGTATAGCACTATAGTTCAGTTGTTTTTGTGTGCAGTGGTGCAAAGTGGAGGATTTGCTTTGGGGTGGCTTTCGTATCACGGCGGCCATGATAGGCCTATTGTGATCGCCACTATTCACTATTACATTTCAGTCCCGAAGCCGTGGCGTTCATAGTTCGCCACTAACCCTTGCAGCTGCTAAGAACTGTAGGATTTTCTTCGGGGTGATGTCTTTCAGCTCGTCTGGGCTATGCAGATGCTTGCCCAGATGCATGCTGCGTATGTTTCAAGGCTGACCTTACCTTCCATATTATGGGATGACTGTTTGAAAAGAGAAAACGACTCACAAAGTCTATGTGTTCTATTTTAATCCAACTGAATAACCAGTCCTTATGTCTACGCCGCGCGTAGACACGCGGCGTATTAAGCGCTAATAGGTGAGCACAAAAAATAGCAGAAGCTGCAGAATTTATATTTATTGTATATTCATAAGCATTTATTGGCATTCAGCATTTATTTGATGGTCTATCGCATAGTTGCTGAATGTTTTATTGCTATTAAAGCTTCGATATACGATATTCTGTTCACAGTATAAGTGGTAGGCACCTACTCTGGTGTCGTGACGATGCTGTCGTGCGGACTTGACAGCGTATCTGGTGAAATTGCCGCGGATGATGGGAAAGTGGGATCATTCGGTGCACCCGGGTCGGGGTCATATTAAACGAACGTTGTTAATATGATTTTATCTTCATTACTTTTAAATTGTGCGTTTAGCAGAGCCTAGAATAATTGGAATGGTTTCTAGAAAAAAACATAACATTAAAAAGCCTATTTTGCTGTTTTGAAGACTGCTTACCTATAATATTCAGAAGGCATTTGATCTTGACCGACGTTTTTCATATTCTTCTAACTAATAAATTATTGAGGGCCTAGACGAAATATGACGATTAATATTCCAGTAGAATCTTGTTAACGTTCGCAGGGTCTTTTATATAATATATCAGACCGTATAATAAAGGCCTTAGAAGTTTTGAGAAAATGCTGACATTCTCAGACGGTTTTTATTAAAATAATGTGTTATTATCTTCTATGAGTCTCTCTTTGCACGACTTTCACTATCGATTTGCATTTTGCGAAATTGCGTGCTAAAGAATTCATGTTATTTTATTACATTATTTGGAATTTTATGCGAAGTTTTGGTTAGAAAGCTTTTTGTGCATTATTTAAGGCGATGAATTACCATTTTAATATTCATCATACGACTAAAGACTAAAGGATTTATGACATTTTATAGTTCATGAAGTATTCATGATTTACATTTTGATTGATGTATGTGCTTGAAATAAAATCAGGTATAATAATGAATTCAAAGCATAAAGCCCAATTGAGTAAGCAATAAAATACGGGAAAACGCGACAAACAGTAGAAATCACAGAAATAAAACGAAAGAACTAGCGAACAATTATTGCTGTTATACCAAGTTTTTCAGCTCAAGGACAGACATGAAAACAAGTCTAGGTAGCACTAAAAAGAACTAGAAATTTTACTATTACTGGTCACGCTCGGCCTAAAAGGTTCACAAGTTTCCACGAAAAATAATCGAATATTTCCAAGTAGCTTTGTGTTTTTCACACGTAAACAACTCAGGAAGAAAATAATTGCGGCCTTCTCGCCTAAAACCCAGCCAAAAGGTCACCTTAATTAAAACGTACCTCACATTACCCGTCAAATATTTCAACTATTCCAAGAATTACACCGTTACATCCCCTCTTCCTAATTTCACTCTTGCAGATACCCAGTTATTCTAAATGGTAATATTATACAATTACGCTCCCCTGTACCAGGTATGAATATATCGGCCTCTCGGAGGGATAATTCAGTAAGCGGCCGAATAAGAATATCACAATCTTCGGTCTTAAAGTCGTACGTCGTAAATCTTTAGTATTATTCCGCGAAAGGGATATTTATTTAGCTTTAAGCCAGTAAGGTATGAGACGAAAAGTAGCTGCCTGCGTATTAAATACATTTATTATTGTCAGCTTATGTTGCAGTTTAAAAGTGATTGGCTGAAAATTAGTAATAGCATTGACTCCATTTAGGTCTGCTGCTTTGCGCACTAGTCAATTTATCAAGATAAAAGGGTAAAAATGCGAATCTTTCGAGTAGATAGAGATCTTTAAATATTTTTAACATTAAATGAGTTACGTCGTTTTGCCATTCAAAGCTCGATCCCTGAAGTTTACTTTTAACAAATGCCAGTTGCGCGTTCGCACCTGTGTGTTACTTATAAAGTTTTTTATAACTTCACGATACGACAATGGATAGAGAATAGGAACAGATGGCATTCTGTTGTAGGATGTTACATCACTCATAGTTATTATGGAACAATGAGTAGGTAATGTAATATCATAATGAAAGTTCGCAAACATGAAAACTATGGCAGGAAATAAAACGGAAAAAGGCTTTTTATACAAAAAATCTTATTTTTGATGGAAAATCTTTGACAATAATCTACCGAGTTATTAAACTCTGGATTTAATTAAACTCACTCTCTCCTTTAAGGTGTTTTTTAGTTCGGGTAATAATAACCTGAATAAGGAATAAATGGCATTCCAAGTCTTAAGTTGGTTGACGTAGGCACGGATTATACGAAATTGTTGAATATTGTAAATTATTTTAAGGCTGTAAAAGTTCGTTTAATAGGTAAAGGTTTTTGGTTTTCATGTTCCTTTTTAATAATTTTGTAAAGGATCAGTGTGATTAAATCGTGTCGTATGCTATAAAGACGTGTTAAAAGCATGGAGCCGTTAATTTGTGTCTTGGAATAATGCTATAGAGCCCCCTTTCTTCTGTAATTGTTATGAAATTCAAACTGTTTGTACGAGTTGTATTGTTGGCAATTAGTATAAATGCCATCTGTGGTTTGAACAAGGGAATGGAACGAGTTGTACCTTGTATTTTAATTACAACTGAACTTTTAACAGGCGATGTTTCGATATTTTAAAGAATTTAGCCGCAAATAACACCCCGCACACCGTGATCGTTTTAAAATCATTATAGCTTCTGACCGCAGCTTTGTGTAAATGTTTCCTATTATATATAAGTATTATTTAAGTATTTATCGCGATTATTTACTTATTTTTCCTACGACAGTGTGTAAACCTGTTGAAACGTCGGTAAAAATAGGTAATAAACGCGATGAATACCCGTTAAATAGTACTTATAATTATGTGTTCAAATCGCGTAAGTTACAAATATTTATATTTTTCTAGATTTTTAGAAGTCTTCAAGTTCGTCAACGTCTAGAACTAGCATCGACCTAGAATTTTGTATCTTACCTACTTCAAAATTCGTCTTCAATGCGTTATGTACTTTGAAAGCAATATTAACATCAAAGCTTTTTCTTTTACAATATTATATTACACCGAAACACGCCCGTTAAAAATAAACCTACATCATTAGAACCTTCAAATACAAATTTGTCAACCCTCTACCTTTCATTTCGACAGTGACACTTCACATCACTTGACATTTGCAAAAACCAGCACCAAAGTGCACCTTATCTCATCGTAACAAGGGTTATTATGTCCCCCAAGAAATTTGTATGATAATTCTGTTGTTTCGCCTACTTATGCAACAAACGTCGCGATCTTAGAAGTTCAAATGTAGAGCTTCAAGCGGTGAAATCGTGATCCAGTGAGCGCCATGCTTGGCCGCCATGTTGGTCCGGTGCAAGGATGTCACTGTCAAACTCAATTATAATTTGACGGGTTCATGGCACTCGTTTGATTTTGTACGTTGAATGAAATTATATTAAAATGTTAACTTGAGAGCTCCATACAATAATTTTATAATGTAAAATAATTTATGAGTTGACGTTTATACGTGTCATCTTTTGTGTCTTCTAAAATGAAGTAATGATGCTTTGTTTTTTAGGAAGTAAACAACCTATCTTTGTCCTATAACTAAGTTAAAATGTAACATTAATTCTTTGACAAACTAACCGTTCTTAAATTATGAAAAATCTGATATCACAGTTAATTTTAACCTGTCAACCATCACCTGACACATTTCTGTCACAAAGTCAATTAAGTGATCCAAGTGATCGATCGCAATCAAGAAGCTAACTGGAACCCACACAGCCTGCGAGCGCGCGGTAATTAGATAATTGAACGAGACGTGACAACCCTGTGTGTTTGCACCTACCGGAGAGTCTAGGAGATAGCGGTTTCTTACGTCCAAACTACATCGTCTACATTTCTATGTCGTTTTCGTTTTTGCGTTTGATGTTATTCCTGAAAATATATGCCAAGTTGTGTAAAATAAAGGATATACTACCAACTGGTTATTTCTAATATGAGGTGGATATAAATTTTGAACTTCGTAAGAAAATGTGAAATACAGGATTATTAATCCTGTTTACACATTTAAAAAACCCAAAGTCCATTAACGTATTGCTGGAAAAAGTATCCCCCATCGGGACAAGCAACATATTCATACAAATTTATAAAACTTAACGAATTTATTAAACCGCGATAAAAGATTTAAGAGCAGGATAAAAATTTATTTGCTTTTTATTTAAGTAAGTGCTTGCTCAAGTAGAAATGTCGTGAGATTCATCGCCCTAGCTCCCGGCCTACACGTCACAGGTAACTCAATAGTGCCTCGTATTTGCACTGTAGGTGCAAATACGAGAGGATTGGCATCAAGCACTGTAAATCCGCTCGGAAGGTTGTCAACTTGATTTGTTCTTTAGTTGGTATCGTTTGAAGACAAATTGGGACGAGGTAATCAGCTTACGGCGTGTACTTTGTATCATCGCGATCGTATATCAATTCAAAGGATCGTTAATTTTAGGAACTGTTACCATATCTCATACACATGGATTACATTAAACAAGCAGGGTAAGGCTTTAAGCTGGGTTTCGTCTTAAAACCTTACCCTCGTATCATTCGCAGCGAACATGTTACGTTGTATCCATACTTACATGTGTTCAGATCGCGTAAGTTTAAAAATATGATATATTATTGATTATCTGACGACCGATGTGGCGCGGTGGACGTAGGTCCGCCTGCGACGCAGGAGGTTGCGGGTTCGATTCCCGCCTCGGAACAATTATGTGTACGATCTGCAGATATTTGTTCCGGGTGTTCTGGTTGTTTTCTATGTATAATAAAAAATATCTATCTATGGAATATATTGTATTATGTATATCAGTTATCTAGTACCCATAACACAAGCTCTGCTTAGCTTGGGGCTAGATAATGCTGTGTGAATGAAATTGTGCATTATTTATTTATTTATTTTATTAATTATTACGTTACGCCGTGTGCTAAAATCCGTCTCGTTGCTCGATGCGAGCGCCTTCTTTCTCCGTACTGACTGCACGAACGTTCGCTGTGTAACACTTTACATTACGCCCCGTAACGCCGGTCAGTACCTACCATAAGGAGGAAATCAAATCATAGTGAATAACCCGTTATACGAGTTAATAACTTTTGTGAAAATTGATCCTGACAACATCTGTGGCTCAGTGGATGAATTTTATAATAATTAGTCCTGAGACGCAGAAGGTAGCGGGTTTGGTTCTCACCGCGGGACGAATTCTTATTATCAACAAATATATTTTTTCAGATTCTCGGTTTCTCCATTTTTTATTAAAATAATGAACTAGTCGCATGTTATGCATTTTTGTAATGATCTGCATATGGTGTACAGTAAAGCATTTTTGTATTGTATTGTATTATATTGTTATTTCATTTCTACTATTGAGTCATCGACACATTTCTTTGTGTAATTTTCTGGGCAATTAAGAGTACGGGACATAAAAGGCCTATTTCGTATTGTTATATTAATTTTTAACACTTTTATATTCACTAGTGAATAAGGCCATCTGTAACACAAACATGACACATACATAACAGCTATTAAAGTATTTAATAATTTACCAGTAGAAATAAAGCAACTTGATGGAATGATGTTTAAATGTAAGTTCAGGAAATGGCTAGTTGATAAAACTCACTATAATTTAAAGGAGTTTTTTGATAATTAGATTATGCCTAGATTAATATAGGTTAAGATAACTATGATACTTATATGAGTAAAATAATATTTTGGTATAATTTTGAACCTATGTTAATATTATTAAAAAAAAAAGATATAGTATGTCCGAATAGGATTAAATTGTTGATAGTATATTTCAATAATTATAAGACCTTCATGTAACTATGATTCACACAATTTTACAACAAATTAAACTTATTGTTATTGTTATTCATAAAAGCCAGAGGCCCGATCCGTTTACATTGAGAACTGCGGCGGTCTCGACCGCAGGCGATGCATTAACATAATTGCAGGGTCTATTGATTGGCAAGGCTTCGCCGGTAGAGGTGTGCTGTTGACTAGACCATGCTGATTAAAGTGCTTTTTATTTGCATGGATGTTAACTTATGCAGTTAAAGCAGTTGTCATATCAGTCATACTGAAATACTATTTATTGGTAAAAACTATTGACATGTCAAGTTCTCATAAAAATGGTAATAATAATAATACAAATTGTGTTGTGAAATAAAATATCATAAAAGTTAATATTATATTAATTGAATAAATTAAATTAAATAAATAAAAAAATGTTGTTTATTTTATGAAAATTTTTGTAAAAAAATTACTACAGTTAAAATATTTATTATTCTCCGATATATTTTTCAAGAAAGTCTACTCCATAGAATTTCTAGCTCTACAGTAGCTACTAACATCCCGTCCGGGGACATTCTATGATACGATCGTAACCACAGTGCAGCTTGTAGCCATCGGGAAACTGAATTATTTCGATTAAGATGGGCGTACATAAATATCACAGATTTGAATTATTCCGCTTCTGGCAAACAATAACCAGATGTCGTGTGTGCGAGAAGTTCGTCTTCGAAGCGAATCCTGAATCATAGAGAGAAGAGGCGCCCTCTATATTGCAGGTCCCGGTCGCTCAAACACCCATAAAAGAGGTCATTGTCGATCAAGCAATTTTTTTAGTAGCAGTCTAAGTACGTCTTGTACTCTAAACATACAGGGTTTGATTTGATCCTGCGCGTTTTAACACTTTAACTGCTACCGCCTCAATTACCTTCTTCAGAAGATTCATGCGCAGTGACAAAACGCCGACAACAAGGGTCTGGGTCGCATAGCTCAAGCTAGGCAGTGAACGCGCTAACTCACAAACACAAGGAATACGTATTAAGCTCCGTTTTTCAATCTCTAATCGTCCTTTCAACATATATTTAAAAGCGTAAAATTTGAACCTCAACGCATTAACTGCCCAGCTTCTCCGGTGCGACGCGACCGCAACGCTAAGGTAGAAGAAAATAAAGACTGCGGATGTGCATCATGGGCTACGATAGTTTACTTATATACTAACTAAGTACCTACTTGTAGGTGTCCTTTCATATAGTTTTTTGTTTTCCTCAATAAACTCGATAGAACGCCATGAAACTAAGCGTGGAATGAATCATTAATGTGCGGACACTGGATTTCTCTCAACTGGTTACTAATGGATTTTCACATTTTCCACTCTGATGAAGAGCTTGTTCCGTGGAAAGGATGGTCCTTAGAGAATTGTGTATTGAGTGACCGTCGATGTAGTATCCAGGTTTTTTTATGGTATTTACTGCCCAACTAATCGTTACTGATGTATGTGGGGTTATCTACCACCTATGGTTGCTCTTTTATTACAAATATAAATTATATACAATGAAATGTATAGCAGATGGATATAAATATACATAGATCTTAAAACAACATCTTCGATCTTGAAAAAACTTGTAGAGCATGTACATTTGTCTTGCGGCGGGAAATAATCCTGCATGGTCGGACAGTGGAACTTCCACTACTGCGCCACAGGCGAAGTCAAAAGCAAAGACAAGCGAAGCAAAAACGCACCAACATTTTCCACAGGCAAGATTCTATCAGACGAATCTTATAATTCTAATACCAAAGTAAATCGAAATCGAAGGAAATCCCACCCATTCCCTGGTCGGTTACATATCCAATCAGAGAATCGAACCCGCGTGCGAGTAAAACGACCAAATCACAGTCAAGTTCGACTCGCTGTAATTGCATGTAGCACAAAGGTTCCGTCGTAAATCCTTTGCCCTTTTGAGAAAAACCTGATGAAAAACGGATCAGTCGTTTTAATGAGATGTTCTTTTCAGTTTTGCGAAGTTGTAAATTGATTTGCTTTTGGGTTCGTTAAAATTAGAATGGGTAAGCTGAAACCAGATCAGGGACGTTAAAGCATGTTAGTCCCTTGGAAAGTCTTACTGTAAACATTTCACAGCATTTAAGAAAAATATAATATAATTATTATATTATATTATAGGTAGATATAGATACATCTTTTATATATTATATTATAATATACAAAAGATGTATCATTGTATAATTCTATTATAAAATGGTGTACATATGTATATCAAAGTCTAAATTACTCATCGCACACCTAAAAAAATGGTTAACCATCATTGTAACGTCACGTAAAATCAAATCATGGTAAATATCCCGTTTTAAATGACTTTAGTATTAATAACCATGATAGTTTCAAAAGTTTTACCATGTAACGTATTTGCTTACCTACATAAATATTTGATGCTCTTGTGTATCACTTGTACAAAGTTTACATACCTGAAACAAAATAATAAAAACGTTATTAAAACGAAGAGTAAGCAGTTTCAACGAATATAGTTTTTACACAAAGCTAAATACATATATTTAATTCTCTATTTTTGTTAAATTAGCAGAGTAATCAGTCACAACATAACTTATTAAATTAGATGTAATCCAGAAAGTCCAGCCATTGGGTCCAAACCGGGCCAGCATGAATAAATGAGCGCCCCTGGCGGACGAGCGTCGAATCAAAGACTGCGAGTTGCGACTAGCGTTCCTTTTAAAAAATAACTAGACCGGTCCGCGGTATTTATTTGTAAATAAAAACCACCTCAAGTATACAAATAATTAAAAATCGAAAAAATATTTGGTATAGCTGCAAATAGGTATACCAGTAAACTTTCAGTCTCTTTAAAAATGTGTAGAATTCCTTGCACAAAAGACAAATTGCTAAGTTAGACAATATTTTTACGATTTCCAACAAAATGTTTTCAATTTACTATTTTCGCAGACAATGTTAGGATCACATCTATAAGTTACGATCTACGTGATCGAATTTCAGTTAGTTTAAGATGTAGCTTTTATTGCCGAAGAGTAAGACAGTTTATCGCTTGTACTTCGTAAATCAGCACTTTATGTTACGACTTACGACTCGAGTTTGATTAATTGTCAAAAAGTTTGTCTACCGTTAAAAAATTGCAGCAACGATTGTGTCACTGTCATCATTATTATCATCAAAATCATAAAATCATCAAATATTTATAAGATAAGTTTATTTATTTTTAAGAACTGTGGATTTTGTTCATTAATAAAAAAAAAAAAAAACCAGCATCTGCCGGCAGTCTTTCACAAGTAGTCATCTCACCTGGCCGGAGGGCATCCTACACTACATTTTCCGAGTCGCGGTCTCAACTCAAGAACACATTTACCCCAGCGGTTGTCGGTTCTTTGCGATATATGGGCGGACCACTGCCACTTCAGGTTGCTGTTTCTCTGTCAGATGATTTCGTTACGAATCCTATCCTTCAGGGATACCCCGAGCATAGCTCTTTCTATAGCTCTGAGCAACTTTGATTGTGTCACTGTGACAAATATTTATTAACCATTACCTTTTACTGACATTTAAAAGTGAAAATCGGCTAACACGTTGCTAGTCAACTGGCAAAATGATAATGATGAATCTAGAGGAAGAATTGTCCCATCTTTAAACCCGAAAGTGCCTACGAGACGAAACAAAGTAATATCACAAGGTAAGAATCTTACCGCGAAGGATTATCCCCACTTGACTTAGATATTTTGATGTTTTACCAACGAAATTGGTTTTTCCCTTAGCAAAGAAAACCCATTATCGTAAAGGGAAGCCATCTTGTTACATACCTATCTAATTTAGGATCATCCCATCTGAGGTGTGAGATTGACAGCAGTAAGTAGGGATTTGCACGGTAATGATGGGTTATTGAAATACTGAAGTATTTCAATAACCCACTATTATCCGATATACCAATTTTGTTGTGTAGCTGCTACGAATTTATGCCGGAAAAAAGATTTGTCCTCTTTGAGATACGATTTATTCTAAATGATACAACGTATCTTGAAGAAGACAAATCTCTAAAGATTGTCGTATTTCTAAAGATTTGTCTTGTTTAAGTTACATACATTGTATCTTATAGAATACATCGTATCTTAAAGAAGACAAATCTTTAGAAATATGACAACATTTAGAATGAATAAAGATTTGTGTTCTACTAACTAGGTACTTACATTAATAAGTAAAGTACCTATGTAGTTAGTAGAAGACAGAAGGTCTGATAGGTCGGATAGGTCTATGTAAAGTGAGATCAATTAGAAGTCTTTCTTATATGTTCGCTATCAAAAATGGCCACATTATGTAAGCTTGAAACTTTTCTCTCACTTCATACTAAAGTATCAAAATTAATAGCAAACATGTGTACAAAATGACGCAATTTGAAATGTTAAAACTCAAATGTATTGTCATACACACGCGCGGCGACGAGTCATGGGGGCGCATTGTGTGTGGCGGGCCTAATGCAGCTATGTAGGGTCGACTTTAGGTGTCGAGTGCATGTTGGGGGAGCCCTTAGAATTGATTGAATAAGATTATGGGTTCGGAGGTCTCGTATGTAGATGGATTTGGTGAAAAATTACTTTCAAATAAATGAATAGATTTGGAATAAGTAAGTAGCTAAGTAGGCACCTATTTATACTTGACAGTAGATAGAGAAATAATCAGGCAATCAAAAAGAGCATCACCAGACTTTAAAATCTCAATGCTTGCAACCTCGGTGCTTTTTTAACCTGGCTGACATTTCAGGATTCTTGGACCCATAAATACTCGGATATTCACCTTCGAAATCGACCCTGTGGGGTAAAATACAGTTTTGTAACGACTTAACATAAAAAATTCGAATTTCAAGATGTTAAAATGCAAAAAGTCTCATGTTTTTAGAATGAAAATTGTTGTACCTCCCAAGTACCAGTTGTAATTTGATTTTCTTTATTTTCTTTTGTCTCTCTCATTGTTTTTATACACAAAGTTATGAGATTAACTCAATTTTAGGCCTACGTTGTGTGTCCTTTGGAGTTGAAAAAAAAAAGAAAATAGAAGTGCTCTCGAGAGTTTTAATGGAATTTCTTCGGAGGGAAGTAAAAGCATAATTTTATAAATACCATCGATGTTTTATTTATAGAACCTGGAAGCTTCTTGTTTTTACCTTTTTATTGAGATTTTAAGGAGAAATTGAGGATAAAAGAACATTAGTTGCGTAATAAATTAAAAATCTAATTAACAATATGTTTTTTTAATATTTACCTGACGATTGTGACTTATTTTGGGTAAGTATGAAGGAAATAAATTATTATTTGAGTCGGTTGCTTACCTAGCAATATTTATGAATACAGTTTCTGAGAAATAAAACAGATTATCGGTTACAAAATTAATTTTAGAAGTTTCAGTTTGAAACTTTCTTTGAATTTACGTGAGCCAAGAGCCGGGAATCGGTGGCTTAATTAACTCATCAATAGGTAAGCGGTTTCTTTGAAAACAACATGAATCTTGAGGTATCGAAGTTCATTCATAATTTATAAACGGAGAGCGGTATGAAACCTCTGAAAATACTATTAACCGTAGGTTTTATAACTAAAAAGCGGGCCGTTGAGCATCTTTCGGCACGCACAAGTGTGCGACATTTCTTGGGAATTTTATTTAAGTAGGTATACTTAGTAAAAAAAATAATGTTAACACAACCAGAGAGACTATTAAGATTTCGGTTATTCTATGTCCAACAAGGCACTCAATAGTACGTTCTTAGAGATGAAAATATTATTCTGATTATGAATCCTTAACGTTGATTGCTACGGCTCTCTTAGTACCGTCAAAAGTTCGGCTCCAAAATGTACTTAACAACCCATATCTAGCTTTAATCGGTATTACCAAGCATTACCTTTCCTTGTAAAAGCTATTTATCACAGCTCAGCTTATTGATTCCTAAGAATCTACATTACTCAGGATTTCAGCACCAATCCTTCTATCGCCTTCGATTTGCACGTGTTCCGCCCTTTGAGGGCTTAGGCACTGGACGAGAAAATGGCTTTTACATTAGGGAGCTCTTTGAGTTACTTTCTAGTTAGTATATTTTCTTATATTTCCCACATAGGTATACATAAGGACAGATTGGTATCTGAATGTGATGAGCTCGAGTTTGCGATTTTTTTATTGTATTTTGGTATACCTGTGTTTTAGGTTTATTATACATACAAAGTTATTGACATAGCTCTAGTAATAAACAAACTGAAGTAGCAGTGAGCCGGCCATATCACACGAAGAACTGACAACTGCTGGGGTAACGACCGTGACTCGGCAAACGACTGCAAAAGACTGCAGGCAGATGCTGGAAGCGTCAAGCTGAAGACAGGGCGCTATGGCGCTCATTAGGGGAGGCCTATATCCAGAAATGGACTAACATAGGCCTAACATAGGATGATGATACATTAGACATGGCTTGGATGTTGACAAGAAGTAGTAACTTCTTGTTTTTAAACTTACACGATCGGATCACTATCGTGGAAGCACTAATACAACGCGATAAACACACGTTGTATCAGTGCTGTTAATGATAACTTCTTGTTTCTAAATAAATGCATTATTATATAAATTTTCACTTACCATTCTTTTAAAATTCACTGAAAGCAGCCTCCAGCAGTAAAACCTCCCAGAGCGCCCTCTACCGGTGCTTACGGGCCCCGCGTTATCAGGCCCCCGCAGGCGTCTGCCGTATTTTTGTTAACAACTTCTTTTGAAACCCACTTGATGTACTGCATTGTGTTCGGGATTCGAACCTGTTATCGTTTCGGAACTTTCAACGAGATAGGCAAGTTTTTGGCGGGATTAATTTCATAATTGTTGACTTGGTTTTGAAAATTAGTGTTGTGGGTATATTTCTTGTGTTATTTGGAATTTTGGTTAAGACATATTTGGACTCTTTATACCTAAAGTTATTTAAAATCATCTTGTTATTTTTCGATCGAGAGTTGATCGTTTTCACAAGAAGCTATTAAATATGTAGAGAAACACGCTGAAAATCACACAAATATATTAAATACGAAAGTTTGGATGTTTACATTGATGGATCACGCCAAAACTACTGAACAGATCGGGCTGAAATTGCATACTGGTAGTTCTAGACCTGGAATAAAACATGGGCTGTTTATCCCCATAAGTTCCCATGGGATAGAAGTTTCCATAGAAGGCGTGCGAAGCCGCGGGCAGAAACTATTAAAAATTGGAGCCGTGCGCATATTTAGAGCTAAAGAAATAACTCTACATACATACTTAACTTTATTTGTAAACCAAGATCGGTTTCCGTATCTTCGCTACAAACAAACTAGACTTGCAGAATGTCTTCATATCATATTTTTATACAAAGTTCAGTACAGAAACGTTTACAAGGGGAAATACCTCTTATCTCCCATAGTATAAGCACATAGGTGAAAAATGCAATAGAAAATTGCCACTTACTCTCGAATCCCTCCCTTTGTGCATGTCGTCATATATTTAAAGCCTTATCAATAGGGGGCTGTCGGATAAAATATGCGTCTTATTTTCTTTTTTGGAAATATATTTGGTCTGAAAGACTTTAATAGAATTCCCCCTTGAATACACTTAAATCAACTTTTTTGAAGGTCTCTTGTATTTCAAGTACAATTTGCAAGTTTATGAGCTAATTTGTACTCTACTTGTGAAAATTGACATGTTTTCTGAGCTAAATCATAAATCATAAATCATTTATTTTTGCAGGAATGTAGGTACAATAGATTTTCTTAATAATAAGGTTCCTATACATTCTGCCTCGTCAGGGCGTGCAAAATTGTTACAAATTTATTATCTACAATATTCTTAGGCTTTATAAGTAATGTCAAAAAAAAAATATAATCATAAAAGGTAGATAACTAAAATGTCAGAAAGAAAATTTTACAATTTTATCAAAAAGTCCTATAATTTAAATATTCTTTAATGTCATAGAAACATTTATCAATTAACCACTTTCTAAGCTTAATTTTAAATAAATTATATTGCATAGATTTAAATTCATTGGGTAACTTATTATAAATTCTTATTGCTTGATGATATGCATTCTTATTTGCAAGTTCTACTCTACATTTTGGGACATAGAGCCTGTCTTTATGTCTCGTCCGTCTCTCCATCACATCTGCGTGAGTCTTAAAATAATGAGGATATTCTTTCACAAACAAACAAATATCTCTTATGTACATGCTCGGCAATGGAAGTATATTATATTTCTTAAATAAGGGTTTGCAGCTTTCCGTACTCCAAGCGCCACAGATGGCCCGCACGCACTTTTTTTGAATAATAAAGGCCTTTTCTACATCAGTTGAGTTTCCCCATAGAATTAGTCCGTAAGCTAGGGTTGACGAAACATACCCGTGGTACGCTTTGAGCGCGGCATCTATGGAAACACGTAGTCTTAGACTTTTAATGGCGAAAACAAATCTATTGAGTTTGTCACATACATGTTTGATGTGTGCTTTCCAGTTGCAGTGCTGGTCAAGCCAAATACCCAAAAACTTGGCTGAATCCACTTCAGCTATATCATTATTGTTATATTTAATATTAACATTTATCTTTTCCCTTCTATATGTTCCAAATTGTATAATGTTCGTCTTAGTCAAATTGATTTTTAAATTATTTTTATTCAGCCATTCAATTGTATTAGATAATGTCATATTAATTTCACTTTCAAATGTCATATTATTTTCTCCCCTTATTAGAATTGTGGTGTCGTCAGCAAATAAAATTGTATTATGTCTAGTTATATTAGGAATGTCATTAATGTATACGAGAAATAAGAACGGCCCTAAAATACTACCCTGCGGTACTCCAAATCTATTGTATTTAAAAGTAGACCGCACAGTATGTTTGTTTCCTTTATAAACTTTCGCTACTTCAACACACTGCTGACGATTGTATAAGTAGCTCTGAAGCCATTCATTAGCTCTACCTCTAATGCCGTACTTATTGAGTTTGTAGAGCAACAATTTGTGATCTACAAAATCGAATGCTTTGGACATGTCTAGTAGTAGCGCTATCACGGGTACATTATCTTCTTATTTATAGCGTCCATTACTAGTTTGATGACGTTGAAACAAGCCAGAGAAGTAGAGCTGTTTTTTCGAAATCCAAATTGTTCGGGCTTTAGAATATTATGTTTCGTCACAAAATTCTGAAGACGAATCAACATGATTTTTTCAAAAACTTTTGATAGTATCGGTATCAAAGTTACCGGTCGATAATTGTCCATATTAAGTTTGTCACCTTTTTTAAAAAGTGGCTTAACAATAGACAGTTTCAATTTACTGGGAAACTCACCTTCTTCAAAGGACCTGTTTATCAAATAACTAAGCTTTTCACAAATATTATGAGCACTGAGTTTGATTATTCTGGTGCTGAGTCCATCCACGCCTACCGAATTTGTATTCTTCAAACTCTTAATTACTTTGAAGATTTCAACAGGGTCAGTTGGATATAGAAAAATAGATGATAAGTTAGAGTTGTCAATGGAACTAGCTATGTCATAAGATTTAAAATTAAAATTATTCGAATTTGTAATGTCTATAAAATATTGATTAAATAATTCACTGATGTCATGCGGGTCATTATATGTCAAGTTATTGGTAGTGATATTGTCTATTTGTTTTAAGGGCTCAATCTCACCTATATTGTCAGTGATCACTTCCCATGCAGCTTTGCATACATTGCTGCTATTTGTTATTAATTTCATATTTTGAAGCTGCTGTGACTTGTATATACACTTTTTTAATATTTTACAATAGTTATAGTACTCACTCTGATATATTTTCTTGTTTGAGCATGACTTTATTAGTTTTAAGTAGAGTTTCCTTTTATTCAAACTTGACCTCTTAAGTCCTCTAGTGAGCCATCTACATTTTTTGCCCTTGTTTGTATTTTTAATTCTATAAACCGGGAAACACAGGTCATAGAATAATACATAGAGATTATGAAAGTAGTCAAAAGCCTCATTTAGGGTTTTTTTTTCTCTCATCTCTGAGAAAGACAGAGCAGACATACTTCTGGCAAACTTGTTTATATTCTCTTCGCAGAAGTCCCTTTTATACTCAAACCATTGACATAATTCATACTTTTTTTTTATTGGAACTTCCAATGTTTGTGCTGTTTCGTGGTCTGACAATGCTAAGTAATGAATGTTACCTATAGATTTTTTAATATTACTAGCAAAGATATCCAAACATGAGTTTCTGCGAGTAGGAGCATTGATGTAGAATTCAAAATTATAATTTTTTAAGATACTTGAGAGTTCATTACTATATCTATTAATTTTTAATGTATTAATATTCCAATCTCCACACAATATTATACTTTTATATTTAACTGTTATTTTGTCCAGTAGTGTAGCTAGCTTTTCAAAAAATACATTTGCGGCACTACCGGGTGTCCTATAAATACAGATTAAAATTATATTATATGTCAAAATATTAATTCCAGTACATTCAAAACAAAAATTACATGCTAAATCATTTACAAAGTCAAGAGTTTTATATTTAATATTTGTCGTCACCAAAATACACGCACCGCCACGTTTTTTGTCGGTACGCGAATATGCCGACGCTACTTTAAAACCTGGTATTTTCAGACACCTTTCTAAACCCTTCATAATAAAACTCTCAGTAAAGCAAATAATGTCAACCGTTGTGCCATCTTGTTTAAGCTGTGACAGTGCTGCATATATTTCTTCCATTTTGTTTAGAGCCCCGCATATATTTTGGTGCAAAACTGTTAAACTGATTGAATTATTAACGAAAAAACATCTGTTCATTTTGCGAAGAGGCCTTTTTGTTAATTGAACTGATACTGGTACTTGGAACTACTGGGCGAAAGTAGTACGGAATAGTACCCTTCTTAGTTATTATCAGTTTGTTCGTTGAAGTTGGGTGCACTGTACATAATGACCTAAGCCTGTTCATGTCCAAAAAATCCTCACTGTATGCTATGTTGTCAATTTCAATGTTAATTTTAAAACTTAAATAACGTGTATAGCTTTTAGAATGTGTTTGAAAAGATTCACGAGACATATCAATGAATTTGCAACCATTGTAATTTCTTGTCAGTAATTTTATTTTATTGTTAAGTTTACCTAAGTTCAAGAAATTGTTTTGTCCTACACTTGCTATTATCACTCTTTGTCCGTTTAAGCTACATAGAAAATTACAGAGATTACTATACATAACGTAAGGGTTATTATCATTTGACCCTAAAACCAAAATAATAATGTCTTTGTCGTTTTTTGACAGCGTCGCTACGTTGCAGTTTCCCAGTATCTCGCTAGATGTCGCCGAGGGCTTAACCAAGCCAAACACATCGTATTTGTCATTCCATTTACCCATTCTATCTCGGGTGAGCTGTTGTGTTAAGTTTCTTGCTTGTTGGTCCCCTAGCACAATAATTTTAGGTTTTTGGTCGGCAGTGGTGCCCTCTGATGCCATGTTGTTGTCATCTATAAATGGGTCCAAATTGTGCTCCGTTAACTGTTGAGATTGAGGTTCCGCGGAAGTTATTCTTGAAGTTAACGTAGATATCTTGTTTGACCGGCTCTGGAGATCTTGCCTAATTGGTGTTTCACGAATGCTGCAATCTCTGCTATTATTGTTAATAGGGGAAATCCGTTGGATCTTCATACGTATATTCGTGAGTTTCTTCATTATAGGCGTGGTGACATTTCGAGGAGATGATCTTGAAGAAACAAATACTGGGTCTGTTGTAATTTTCTTTAGTAAGTCAATTTGTGCCGATTTATCAGCCAGCTCTTTTTTAAGTGAGCTGCAGTACAAATTAAGATTTGCAATTTCTTCGTGTGCTGTATCCATTTCACTTCTTAAATCCTTAATTTGTTGTTTCAGGTCACTCAAATTGGTGGTAGTGTCTAGCTGGTTGGTCACGGGGACACTTTTGGTTGAAACATCCAATAGACATCCATCTGCTATAGTCGAATTAAATTGTGTGATTTCAGTTGTTATGTCAGATAAATCTAAAAATGTTTTCGGCCTTTGCCTCCTTTTAGTTACATTTTTATCCGCCATTTCTCTTATTTATTGACTATAAAGCGTCCTCTATTGATAGCGATCCAAAAGCTTGTTGCTTGCTACTCACCGCTAGATGGAGCTGGTTGTAATCGACCAGTTGCAACAATCATTCAGTTGTCTATGATAAAATTTTCTTTATGTTGGTACTACGACATAAAAGTCATCGAACTCCAGTGACTGTTGTCAAAAACAGCTGATTATAGGAATGTCAGCTCTAATGCTTTCGTTGTAAAAAAAATGGTACCTACTCACATTTTTTTATTTTTGACTGCCAAACGTATTCAAAATCACTGTTTCAGTTTTGTGACCGTTAGAATATTGGATGTGATGATGTTTTCCATGAAATTTCAGCCGGAATCGTCGCTGGATGTGTCGTAAAATGATAGTGTTGTGTTCCTTGGAGGTTAGTTTGTTGTTGAAGAACTTTTACGTATTAGGAGACACTTTATTCACTTAAATTAAATTAAAATTCGCAAGAGCTTTGCCGCTGTATGTTTACGTCTCACTTGACCAGAGACAAATCCCTTGGATATGTAATTGTAATGTAAATAATAAGGCACATTATTTACATTTCTGTGGTTTATACAGTTATAAAGGTTATCCTACAGGAACCACGTGAGCAAAGACACGGGCTACTAGCCCGTGTATTCACTAAACATATAAAACGACTCGAGAAGAACATTATTATGCTTGACTTATTTCATGTCTCTATGACTTCCCGCAGTCAAAAGCGGGTCAACATATTATATTTTGATGAAACTACACGAAGCCTGTACTTCACCTCCCTCCATGTTTATATAAATTATAACTTTATTCACAAACGTAAATAAAATACAAAGAACTCCCGTAAATTCAGGAAAAACGTGGGAGTAAGTTTTATCGGTTGACCTTATTCCAAAGTACAATTACCCACAAATATTCGTATCTGTTTATATCCCGCTGAAATTTTATTCGCTATTCAATGGCTGGAAACTGCCTTTGTCTCTGATGATATACAGCCTGTATCGAAGGGTTATTCCCGATTGACCTACTCTTAACCCCACAATTGACATTCCATGAACTTCAGTAAAATTGTTCATTTATTGTAAAATATACCGCTCGGTACATTGCATTACTTTATTAAGAGCCTTTATTCCTAAAATGCGCAGAAACAGTACTTTTCAAACCCGTTTATATCATGAACCACTTATCTTATAGTATATGTTATTTACTAATAATTTTAGGAAATTTTAGTGTCCAACGAGTTTGACTATAAAATATTTCGATTAATATAGTATGTACGCGTTCTATCAAGATAACTTGTGAGAGGTTTTCATAATTTCCCTTTCAGCATCAGTTTCGAAGCTCAAAATAATAGAAAATACTGACATATCTAATTAAGAAAAAAATATAACCTACTGATGAGATCCTTGGCTAAAAAGTTACTTAGATAGATGTTTGGTTTTGGTATCCTACTATGAGAAATTAAAATTAAAAAAATGTGAAATATTACGAATATTTCACATTTTTAAATGATGTTTTTACCGATATACCTTATTTAATTTAATATAATAATAGCCTACCAATAAAGTAGAGCATCTTTTTTAAAATCATACATTTAAAATTTTTATGATTTTGTTGCTATTATTTTTCTATAAATATTTAATGAGCGACGTGACCACACTCTAGAAAGCCTCGCGGCGGACTGATTTTCGCGCAGCGTTTTATAGTAGTTTTAAAATATTTATAGAAAAATAATAGCAACAAAATCATAAAAATTTTAAATGTATGATTTTAAAAAAGATGCTTCACTTTATTGGTAGGCTATTATTATATTAAATTAAATAAGGTATATCGGTAAAAACATCATTTAAAAATGTGAAATATTCGTAATATTTCACATTTTTTGAATTTTAATTTGTCATAGTAGGATACCAAAACCAAACATCTTTCTAATTAGATTTTTAGCCAAGGATCTCATCAGTAGGTTATATTTTTTTCTTAATTAGATATGTCAGTATTTTCTATTATTTTGAGCTTCGAAACTGATGCTGAAAGGGAAATTATGAAAACCTCTCACAAGTTATCTTGATAGAACGCGTACATACTATATTAATCGAAATATTTTATAGTCAAACTCATTGGACACTAAAATTTCCTAAAATTATTAGTAAATAACATATACTATAAGATAAGTGGTTCATGATATAAACGGGTTTGAAAAGTACTGTTTCTGCGCATTTTAGGAATAAAGGCTCTTAACTGAGGTATAAAACTTCGTAAAAATTTCACCAAAAGTTTATATAGAAATTAACTGAAAAATGCCAAAATATAATCACACCTAAATAAAACTCATTCAGTTTCAAGTTGAAGGAAATTACAAGTAAGTTCTTGTGTGCATATAGTTTTTATTCTATTTGTATTTAAGATTCTGTGCATTGAAACACGAGTCAAGCAAAAAAGAAGTTCATCGACAAAGCATCGCCGAAAAAAGTCGTGGCCTTAGTGGATGTGAGTGCTTAACATTTGAAGCCGAGTCAAGAGGAACAGCCCATATCGACGGCTCGCTACAATGCTTTGGCGAAAATGAAAAGCTAACGATATAAACAGCAGAGGGCTGTTGGCTTTTTGTAGAGGTGTTTTAGAAAGGCGGGTACAAAGACTTTTTGTTTCCAACAAAACAGGGAAATTACCCCTAGGGAAATGTGTTTTCATGTTTGGAATACATTTTAAAACTTGATAGTTTTCAGTTTGATCAGAAAACAATCTTGTGTTCTGCTGTTTTTACTCGAAATACTGCATGCAGTAAAACACAATTACATTGCTGAAGTCTAGCGTTATTTTAAAGAAGTTTTGTTAATACTGCAATTTGTAGTACCAAATAACTGATTTGCTACTACTATAAGAAATAACTTATTAAATTACCGCAGGCAAAGAATAACATTTCCAAAAAAAGCAACAGAAAAATAAAATACGAACTTAACCTATCAAAGTAAAACAGAATGTCACAACCAAAAAACCGAACAAAAAGCTTTACAAGTACAAACAGTAGACAAAAGACGTTTTAGCGCAACCTGGTATCGACAAGCCAAGTCGAAGACGGACCGGCTCCCAGCAGCCCCCATCCGATATTTTCATTTAACTTTGAAAATTGGTCGCTTCACCCGCGCCTCGCAAATTGGGAAGACGAGCAGGGAACATGGAAGAAGCTTGAATAGGGATCAATAATAGGATTCTAGGTGCGATTTTCTTCCGGGATGAGACTACTGTGAATCTTTTGATGGAAAAATTTAGGAAATTGTCTGTTGGGATTCGGGGTAAATTGTTTTTCGGTGGCAGAAGGGTTGTGGGTGCTTTGTTAAAATATCAATTTTGTGTGGAGATCGTTTTCAAGTTTACCGTGATGGCATAGCCGCTTAAAAATCATTAGGATAAGTACTTTAAAATTGTGTACTTACGTAATGTACTTATCGATGTTCTTTCTTTTTCTTTTAACACATAAATAACATTGTGTATGTACATAAGTAAACAGAGAACCTCTAAATAAAGCATACATAATTATTAACCCAAAAAGCTGAAGTAACAACAAAAAGCGGATGTTTTAAAACATGTACAAAACAACAGATTACGTAAACCGACAAAGACAATTATTAAAACGCTACAAGTGTTCCGCCGGTTCGAAAAAACGAAAAAAGCGACATGAATATTCAAAAGACATAATTTATCCAGATTAAGAGAACTCTTTTCGTCCGAAGACGTTCCAACTCAACATTATTACGGTCCCATTGCTCAGGCCTTTGAGTCCTCAGCGGGCAAAAGATTTACATAAAAAGAAACTTTCAGTCTTCTAAATTATGATTCAATTAGTATTAAAGGCTGGTCTCTCAAAGGTCCCGTATTTTTCGGGTCCGCCGAGCAGCTGATAAGTAAATCCTTTGTGTTCTAACCGGACTAAAGAGTATCTTTGGAGAAAGGTTCGTTTTCGCTGCCATAGAGGTATTGGTACAAATTACAAGCGGATTTACTGGTAATGTCATTGCAAAAACTACAAAGGGAAAGCTGAAAACACATTACTTTTCTCGTATATTTATGTACGGACGCTGCGCAAGGTTCGCTCTAAGCCCGTAGTTATATAAATGAGTCTGGTGGCTCTCGGAGGTCACGCCGTCCGGCAAAGGACTTCAGCTCAGTTCATTACGCATTACGAGATTTCTTCCTTCGTTTGAGTTTCGGAAGAATTTTATGCTCAATGTACTGTAAAAGTCTCCATGTCGACCCTTTCGCTGGGTTTTAATCGCTTATTTTTTCTAAGAAACGTTTGATGAAGATAAGTTTTTGTTCCATCGATTTCACAAGCTTTCAACATTCCTGTGATAATTTATAACAAAGATTCAGATCTTCTTTTAGAATGAGATGATTATCTTTGGTGTCTCACACAGAAATGTCTGAGTGTGTCACATAATCATTATCTGTGACATTTTAGGGTATTTGTAACAGGCCGTGCGAGTCGGATCAAGTGAAGAATTACATTTTTTGCGCGAAACCTTGCGGTTATTCCGCTCCGTTCGTAAGTTTCGGATATTCGTCTTAAGGATTAAGGGGCGTCTTGAGCGCACGAAATTTCACGGTATTCCCTTGATGGATGAATACGGAAGCCTTAATTCCGCAATTTCGGGTGTAAAATAGTAAAAGAGAAGACAACGTTGACGCTAATGACGTCATATTCTTGGAGGATCCCTTTTTATAACCCCGAAAATCCTTAGTAGGATTTAGGGTCGGTACTTGTTCGTTTTATGTCTCGAGTCGCTCCGACTGTTAAACACAGCACGGCACCATATGGAAATTTAAAAAGGCATTCATTCATTAAGCAAACATACATAAAATTTAACGAAGCGCTGCCATATTCGTTAACGAATTTCCGGCATTCATTATGATTATCCCACAGTTATTTGTCTCTTTCTGTTGCAGTAGTTGAGACAATAGTAGAGGGAGACGGTAATCGGAAAAAAGAATGCCGGCCATCTATCGCTCGGTGATGTCGCAACCACGCGTTTAGTGGCGTAAATTAAAGGAGATAGGTCGCCGCTGGCTGCGACGCGACGCGACGCGACCGAAATATCGCGACATAAAAACGTCGTTGTTACCGCGTATCAAATTGTATAACACATTCCCTTTTACGACTTGTCGTCTGTTTATGACGGCCATCCAACGATTTGTGATAGGAATTGCTTTGCTTCTAAATGTAGAAACGTTCGATTGGTATTTCAGATCATTAGTTTATATTGTAAGCAGATTTATATTATACGGTGGGAAAGAATTCGTTATAAATCGAGTTATGTCGGCTGTCATAAACAAAGATGACGATAAAATCGAGAAATAATTGGTATAATTTGAGCGGAACAGACAAGTTAAACAAAGGTAAAAATTAATTGAAAAGCGTAGGAGGGAATGAACATCGCTTACAATAATTAACGAAGCGAAATGAAGTCCAGTGACACAGGACGACCCAAATTAAAGATAAAACGTAGCTTCCATTACAGGGGACAAATTATACAGGAATTTGCCAAAACCGAAACATATCCCGAATAAATTCTGAGCCACAAACAAAGGTCTGGGTGCTGACCGCGACGGCCATGTCGCACTAAACGGCAAATAAAACCAGCTCTAGTTTAAATTGTACCCCAAAAACTGTGTGTAAACAACCTAACCCAAATTTTCGTTCAGAAGTTTAAGGCCAAACCACCCTTTGATCGAAAACATCTAGCAGTTTGTAAAACAAGTTATAAATTCAAACTAACAATTTGTCGAAGCAACACGTAGAGTACCTTTAGTTTAGCTTTCCAATTAGCGGTCGCTGTCAGCCGGTATATTTAAAACAACGGGGGTTAAAACTGGTGTGAATTGTATTGTTGTTGTTACGCAATGTTAGTGGGACACTAATGAAAAGAACCTATCGAAGCCCACGCATCGGGATCTCGATCGTGGAAAGGAAGTACCATCGAGACATGTTAGCAAAGCTCATCCACCTCACTTAGTTTCAACATCATCATCTTCTGCCTATGTTAGTCCACATGCTGCACATAGGCCTCCCCCAATGAGCACCATAGTCTTCAATTTGACGCATCCAACATCTCCCAGCAGTCTTTCGCAGGTCGTCATCCCACCTGATCGCAGGGCTTCTTACACCACGTTTGCCGAGTCGTGGTCTCTACCCGATAACACGTTTACCCCAGCGTTGGTCACTAAGCTCACTACAGCCAAAATCATATATCAGAGATTAAGGTCGCGAGTCGAAACAACCTCAATTTGGCGAGGTACCTAACCATACAGTTGCTTATTTTAGAAATAAGCACTTGAAAACACAGCGCTTTTGGGACACGTTGTGACAATGCCTCATTTCAAAGTTTTGGGCGATAAAACTGTGATAAACAAAATGGAAGCTGTATTCGCTTGTGTTGGTGAACGCTGTTTTATTAGGTTGAACACACGAACTGCGCCGCAGCGGGTGAAGAATGACAGTTTTCAACGTATGCTTTAATTTTCCAGCTCGTTTTTGAGATAATTTTTGGCAAAGCAGTGCTTTTAGCGGGTAATTTGTTTGGTTTAGTTAGTTTTCACTGTTAAATGAGAGCACCCAATACACAAATGATCATGAGACGAAGTTGTGGTTTTAGTGAATGATTTTTATTGATGTTTTGAGAAAATCTAGACCTACTTCCTTAAATTCTTACTGCTCGTTAAAAAGCGGAGTCGAACAATTGTATTATATAAGACCGCGGTTTAAGATATTTATTTAATTCTCAAAAGATTAATAATCACTGGTGAGAAACAATGTGTGTTAGTTCGGTACGAGCAAAAATAATCCAAATTTCGTGGGTATTTATGATAGTAAAAATACTGTACAGAGCAAATAAAAACATGAATAATAATTTGGCACAAAAATTGGAACTAAATTTATACAAAAAACTTGTATTTTTGTCGTAATTTTATCTAATGTTTCCAGACAGTTTAGACGTACTAAACTTATCCTACTAACATTATAAACGCGAAAGTTTGTGAGGATGTATGTAAGTATGTTTGTTGCTCTTTCACGCAAAAAACTACTAAATGGATTTTGATGAAACTTCACAATAATATATGTAGCTTACATATCAGAATAACACATAGGCAACAATTCATAAAGATAACAAGATAACAATGATATTGTATATTATCCAAAATATCAATTACCACGCGGGTGAAACCGCAGGGTGCAACTAGTTCTTCATAAAAAAAACAGTGTAGCAGAATCAAACCTAAACCATCCATCGGAACGTAATACCGACTCGACCACTATCGATTCAAATCACGGCGAGAATTCCAATTAAATTGCATTTCAATGAAAATCTAGGACGATTATAGAATCCGATGGTGGGCAAATTAAAACCGGGACTCTGTTGGATTTCCTGTTCAATTTTCATGGAGTGGGGGGTGCGATAAAAATCCATTAGGGAGCGGCCGTGGCACTGGCGCAATGTGAAACTGGCTTAGGATTGCTGGAAGGGATTCTATTACCTTAGTTTAGGCAGGTCATACTCAGGCTTCTCTTGTAATAGGTCATCATCATCATCAGCCTTAAGCAGTCCACTGCTGGACATAGGCCTCCCCTAATAAGCGCCTTTCTAAATTGCCGCATCCAGCATCTCCCTGCAGTCCTTCGCAGGTCGTCATCCCAGCTGGCCGGAGGACGTGCTACACTACGTTTGCCGGGTCGCGGTCTCCACTCTAGAAGACGTTTACCCCACCGGTTGTCGGTTCTTCGAGATATGGTGAAATCAGCTGATTGATGGATATAACTCTTTAACTTTCGAATTCGTGTGGATAGGTTGCCTTAGATCGTGGGCTAGTCGCGTGGAGTCAGGGGTCAAGTCTCAGCTACCAATCTCAATCAATGCACAACTAATGCTGATGTTATGATCACGTTCACTGATGATGACTGACAAGCGATTTTTGAACGCAAGAGGTTGCGGGTTTGATTCTCGCCTAGGGACAAACGTTTGTACGATATTCAGATATTTGTTCAGGGTGTTCTGGTCGTTTTCTATGTATAATAAAAAATGTCTATCTATGTAAAGTATTGTATTATGTACAATATCAGTTATCTAGTACCCATAATACATTTACCATGGGGCTAGATAATGCTGTGTGAATTGTCCAGCATTATTTATTTGACGTTCCGCACGTTCCTTCATATAAAACTCGTATCAAAAGTCATACAAGTGCGATATAGGGCAAAAATTCCTTTATTAAATTGAGAATATTCATATCCAGATTCGCGGGTGTCGGTGTATCCCGAGTATGCGCATAATGCGATCCCATCGCAATCACATGCTTCATTTTGCATACCCGCAAACACTTTTATGTCGGATCCTGCGGCATCAGAGCTTTTTCTACTTTGGATGAAAATTTTACTGCTGGTATTTACTTCTAGTTTTTTAATTCATGGCAAAAATCAAGTTTAGAACTTTAAAAATGTATGTAAAAAAGGACAACGCTGTCGTCATAAATATGTCGGCATAGTACTTGTACACATGTTTATAAAAAACAAGAGAACGCCACCCTTTTTAAGCAATAAGTTGCTTTCAATAAAAGATCCTACCGTTTAACCAAAGTTATTGACATAGTTCTAAGAATTAGCAAGCTTAATTGGCAGTGGGCCGGCCATATCTCGCGAAGAACCGACAACCGCTGGGGTAAACGTGTTCTTGAGTGGAGACCGCGACTCGGGGGATGACGACTTGCGAAGGACTGCAGGCAGATGCTGAATGCGGCAAGCTGAAGAAGACAGGGCGCTATGGTGCTCATTAGGGGAGGCCTATGTCCAGCATTGCACTACTATAGGCTGATGATGATGATGAAATCCCTGAGCATTAAGTTCTTTTCAATAGAAGATCCTATTCTTACCGTTTTGCACGAGAAGAGTAGAATCCCTCGCCAGAGGCAGCTCGGAGTCCGTCAGAGTCGCGTCGGACGCGTTGTCGGAGGCCGAGGTCGGCGTCGTGGGCGCGGTCGGCGAGTGGGACAGGCCGCGGGTGCGCGCGCGCCGCCGCCCGCTCTCGCTACTGCTGCTGCCGCTCCCCGCGCCGTACGGGTGCAGACGGCCCAGACCTGGAACAGACAACTCCCATTAGTATCACCTTATTTAATAAGGTGTACCGTAAATATAATATAGCCTGTGTCACCCGGGGATAGTGTAGTTACCCAAGGATGGCGGTGAAAGAATTTTTAAAATCGGTCTAGTAGTTTCAGAGCCTATTCAATGCAAATAATCAAACCTTTCCTCTTTATAATATTAGTATAGACTACTACATAGTATAAAACAAAGTCGCTTCCCGCTGTCTGCCTGTCCCTATGTATGCTTAGATCTTTAAAACTACACAACGGATTCTGATGCGGGTTTTTTTAAATATAACCTAAAAACTAGGGGCAATGCAAGATCTGGTTATTCGAAATAAAATAAGTTTTATTTAAACTTGAAAAGTGAAGCTTGTATTGTCTCTTCAGCACACCTCTCTCTCCCAATAAGATTTTCCTCAATGTAATTCATTTTACAACCGGTTGTAAAAGGAATTACATAGAGGAAAATCTTCATCTATCATGAATCATGATTACAGTTCTTAACAGTTTGGCTCGGCAAGTAGGAATCAGAATCAATGAATATCGTATATTCTATGAAAATTAATTTAAAAACCTAATTGCACTAGAAACAAAGATTTGTTATGATCGAAAGACAAACTGCTTAATTCCTTTTGACCTAGCAGGAATCATCACGAGTCATAAGCTTAAAATTAATATAAATTTGATTCGACGAGGACTAAAACTATGCAGCTGTTTATAGCAGAACTGATCATGTTATATCGCTGTTTTTACATGGGTTCGTGATTTATTTGCGAAAGATCTCTCGATTATTCTAGAGAAAAAATATATAGATTTCTAGAAAATACACTCCTAGAAAGATCTAAGCTGTTTATACATACAGAAATCAGCTTGAAGCAATCATTTAAAACTTTGAAATCCTGAAGTCTCAAGCTTCACATAACTACCCCCACTCGACTCTGCATACTCGATGTTCCACTAATGAGGTGGACTCCAAAGTTATTTTATTTCGTTTTCTTTGAGTAGGACCTCTTATAATGTTTGATTTAAATAAAAAAGTTCGTGAAACATCTCAAGCACCTAAGGCCTTTCCAATACTTTCATAATGATATCGTACGATTAATATTACGTAAGAAATTTTGTTATCTGCCATGTACCTTTCAGAGAAATAATTCAGAATACCTTATAGTATGTTTGTGCCAAGAGTTTAACAATGCTATCCTGTTTTGGTTTAATGAAGTTGGTGTTGGATGACACAGGTATACAAAAGGGTTCCCTAAAAAGAAAAATGTATTCAGAATCTCAACTTCAAGAAGTTTTAAACGGCTAAGATAATTCTAAACTTGTGGAGTTAATAAATGAAATAAATAAATTATGCTGGACAATCCACTTAACATAATCTAGCCCCAAGCTAACAACGAGAATAACAAGTGTATATAAAAATCAATAACGTACTCCAGATATATTTTTTCTATTTCACGTGAATCTTTTTCATCGGTAAGCATATATGCTTATTATATATATATAGATATATTAGATGCTTTCATTGGATTTGTTGATTTTCGTAAATCCAACTTTTATGATAATATTTATATCCATTTATGAAACCTTTAAGTAATGAACGTTTGAGATCAAAAGACGGGCTTTGATCAGAAAAACGGGAATATGTTTATGTAGGTATTAATATTATGTACCTATATGTGACGCAGGGGATTTTTTCTCATTAATATTGTAATGAGTACGTTCAAACAGGTTTTTATGGATAGACTTCGAAGAAGGTTCTTCTTATAGTAAAATATGTTTATGGAATTCTAGTTTTTACCGTCGAATATAAACCACCACACGAAATAATTTATACTCAAGTACGCTTACTAATCTATAACCATTACATTAGTTTCTATCAAATATCAAGTCACCGCAAAACTAATTTCCCTTGAATGCTTTAGTGAATTCAGAATATCTCATTCTTATATCCTATTTTCAGGGATTCCATCGATTTAATTCCCGACATAGAATAAGTTGGTACGAGGAGAATTCTCATTGTGCGCTTTTGTCATGTCGAAGCCTTATTATTCCTAATTATGCTTGCCCTTTGCCTTCCTTCTTTCTGCGGCTTCTTTTCCTTTGTTATTTATTTTCAATGAAATATCCGCAGGTACTTCGCTTACTTAGTGAATATGGTATGTTTCGGGTTTCTAGAGCGACCTTTTGACGGTTTTATTATTATCTTCTTATGTTTACGTATCGTTTCATTTTCTTTGATAAAATATGCAGAAAGTTCAAGTGCTTTTCAATGTGTTGCCTATGTTTTTCCCAAAATAGGGTGCTGTTTCTTGGAAACATTTTAATTTTAATTCATTTCTGTAGTTTGGCCTCTTGATTGCTTCATTATTATAGCATATAATTGGAGTATGATTCAAGCTTATAAAACCAAATGAATTTGAAAAGTTTGAGTATGTTGAAATTGGGAACCATAGTGCTCCAAATATTTGTTTTGAAATTCGGATCGAGATAAGAGCATTCCTTAATAAATTCTTTGAATAAAGTTTTCGAGAGTAGTAAAGGCGCTTATGAATATCTAACATTGCAATTTTTAATATACTTCACTATTTTTACAAACAATAATTAACCTGCTTGCTACTAATATATTGTTGTACACTTGTACAGTCACATATGTAGTTATAGGCATCTAATTATTTGCTCGCCCATGTTCGTTCATACCCTCCTGTAACCCATTTTCAATTAGCATTTTTCCCGCCCAATTCCAACTAGTGTCCGGGAGAGGACTTGGCAAAAATTCCAACGTAACGAGGCTATTGTTCTTTTTGTTTGCGAGTCCTTTGTCACGGGTTCCGCTGACTGTCCTTAATTATAGCATTGGCGCTTCCTGGATATTTGATTAGACCCTATCTCGAGGGGCTTTGGCCGGTTTTGCGAGCTTATTTTTTGTGAAGAAGGCTTGAGTTTCCTTGACGTCAATAGGAGTAACTTGGGATTATTGTTTGACTTCGTAATTTGTAGATTCGTTTATGATTCATGATTTGTTTGTTTTAAGTAAGTTCATTTTATTTAAAACTTCTATTTATTATATAGAACGGTTTATCAGAACATATTTTCTGCAATGTTTTTAAATAAAGAAATTATTTGTAAATCACGTATTATTATTTATACATTTTAATAATATCATCATTATCATCAGCTTATAGCAGTCCACTGCTGGACATAGGCCTCCCCCAATGAGCCAATGATATTTTTTTTGTAAAACTTATATTGAGAATTTGCTTTGTAGCCTTTCAAAATGCTTACGAATAATATTTATTTAAAATAATCGCACAAACACCTGAGTAATTGAATCACCCACATACCTTATTACCTGTATATCAAAAATATTAACAATATTTTTGAAGATTTAATTCACTGGGGTTCCGCGAATCGAGAATATTCCGCCACAAATCACAACACAAAGTCGCCAAAAAGTAACAAAACTGAACGTCACAAATCAGGAATTAATTCTAGCAGTAACGCAGATCACGTTCGTCCTTCACGTAAATTTATATAAAACTAAATCGTGGATATTCCAGTGTTTGCCGCGCGTGGGTGAACTCGACTAATATAAATAAAAATACCGCCTGCTTCCTCCCTTACTGATAAGGGCTGATAGGCGGCAGGACATCCTCGCTGATAGTGATGACCGGTCATCTGAGTTCGCTGTTTTGTGCCACAAATATGAATCTCATGCTTTATTTGTGGGGAACTCCCGGTATTTGTTTTTTTCTCGTTAGTGTTGCAGAAAGGACATAGGTATCTATTTTTACTAAAACACAGAACAGGCAAATGGCAAAAGGCTTATCACCATCTTGCAGAGCAAATATATACAAATTAAATAACGCTGGACAACACACAGATATAGCTGTTTGTAACAGCTACTGCAATTTATTGTATCGAAATTAATTCAAGTACATGCAAGGACAATGTGTAACATTGTATGACTTTTCGCTACATTATCCCAACACAATAGTGTCCCAGCAGAATCAACTCCGACAAAAAAGAATTACAATAAGATTCAATTCAAATAGTGAACTCATAAATATACAATTGGCGAGTTTGCTTGCGCGGTGAAATCACGTTCACGAGATAATGGCGAACCCCAAATGTGTCCCGAGAAAAAATACGACGAATAAACATAAAAATCCTCCTTCCGCACGTATTGTTACACATTCGTTACTAAGAAAAGAAAACTACGATTTGAGTCCTACAAAGTCGCATAAACGAACCGAAAACCCTCGGGGGGACAACTGTCACAATCGTCAGGGATAAAAAAATCGCATACATAATCATCATTGCGTATGCATGCGCATTCACGCGGGTTTGGTCGGGTTGTGTCTTGATTATGATGACATACGATGGATTTGTGAATATTGAAGAGCGAAATTGAATTATTTTCGTTACTAGCTGCGCCCCGCGGCTTCGCCCGCTTGAAAATGGTTTTTATGAACCTTCCTCTTGAATCACTCACTCTACTCATATCATATCAAATCTATTAAAAAACGCGCATAATCCGTTGCGTAGTTTTAAAGATCTAAACAAATATAGGAACAGACAGACAGTGGAAAGCGAATTGGTTTTATACTATGTAGATGGCAACAGATGTTTATGAAGCAATATACAATCAGCTTTTAAATATGGGACTGTGATACAACATGTAAATGTCCCCGAGGGTTCCAGGAACTTGTGGAATTCCATCATTTAATTTGCACCACATTTCCCCTATTCTTCGTGTATGTAAATCAATACGGATTCCCAAAGTCCCTTCCTCAGATATAATATTCTAAACACGATGCCCCGCGTTAAGGCAAACGTAGAAATTTGTCACATGAGCGATGGTTCACCTACGTGTTCCGCCGTCTAAATCCCAAATATAATCCTTCGTCGTTCAAATAAAACAGACCTTTATTACTTTAAAGAGAAAAGCTTTAATCCAGCGCAGCCTCCGCCGGGAATTTCATATTTCATACGCACGCGAATGCGGATTTATCGTGCGAATTTATATCTTAGCCTAGTTATCTAAAAGTACGGTTTCGACAGGCAGCAGGCGGGCGCCGCGCCGCGTCGCTGCCAGTTGTACGGTAGTTGCGGAGTGAGACTGTATGATTTTATGCCAGCAAAAGTAAAGAAGGTTGACAAATAGGTCGGGCGTGCCGATGTTCAGTTTTATTAAAATTAAAACGTTCTATCTTGACATTAATAAAAGGCAGTAAGGTTGAGAATCGTTCGTGTGCAACGTTTAAATTTACAACGGGAACACGAGGGATAAGCTGAACATTTTTATTATCATCGCGCTAGTTTATTGCGTCTCGAGCTTGAGCATTAGAAATAATCTTCAATGTGGGGTGTATTTTTTAGAGATCCGCAAGTGCTGACAATTCTAGAGAGTGCAAGTCTTCGAGGTAATCTTCAGGACGACTTTTCCGCTCGAAGAATAAAAGCGGAGTTGGATAGGCGTCGACGGGAAACATTTGGGGTAGCGAAAATTTGTAAATAGAAAGCGAACAATAAATCTGTCGGTGAAGCCGGGAGGCGTTCGCAGCCGTAACTCTCCTCAATCCTTGAACGACATTTACGACCCGACATGAACTGTAGTTGTCAAATGCTGACGTCTGCCGTACCGAGCAATAAATGATAGACATAAAGAATAGGCTGTAGACAAGCGGAGGCTTAGGTATTGTGGTCACGTACCAGTCGACTGGGGAGACGCAATCTCTGAACAAAGAATTACATTTATCCAAAGCATGGAAAAATCTCGCGTAATTCAATGCATTGCGACGGCTGTTATTGTGAAATGCCGTCGAGAGGAGCTGACATATTGAAATATATTTTGGCAAAAGTATTCGATGATCAAACAGTTTTAAGTCTGAACTGTAGCAATTGGTATTCAGTAAAGATTTCACGCAGTTGGCGGGTGATTTATGTCTATTGAATTTGAAAAACTTACGCAAGCTATTCTAGTTGATCTTAGTTTTCTATGGTGTAACTTTGAAGTAGAATATGTACGTTTTGTAATTTTCAAAGGTTTTGTATTCTAGAGGTAAAGGTGAAATACAACGAAATGAAAATATAAAAGGGGAATACCCAAAACAGTTGTCAAACTAACGATATCCGCTGACAGCTTATTAGATAGCAATCCCAGCGGCACAATCGAGCACATGCGATCAACACAATCATTGCGAATCATCCGCGGCTTAGAACCAAATCCCGGCTAGTGAGTGTTTGTTTTTGATTTTTGTCTAACGAGACAATGGGGAAATGATGAGCACTGCGCCGAACGTCGCCTCTGGGACTTCACCCCATACCGACACTGCCACCCTCGGCATTCCCACCCGTTAAAAATTTCACCTTACATACCTAGACGTAGAATTTAAATTGATTTCTTGTTGTTTGTGTTATGAGCCCTTCTGGTGATGTGGTGGTCACATATGGCATCAAACGGGCTACGGCGAGTGACGGCATGCCACTCGGGGGACCCGTATTGGCCTTTAGTGTTCCACGGGACATTCACTATGTCACTGGACAGAAGCGATTTTTTGTGATTTCATAGCAGGTGTGTTTTTGCAAGCTTTATTTTGATATAGGCTCGATTCTATACGGATTCAATAGTTTCCAAAAAGTCTCGTTATATCCTCCATTCTCGGGGGACGGAGACAATTTACCTCGAATTTATTCACTTGTTACGAATTTTTAAGTCCTTTACTGAAAGGTTCAGGCAATTCATAATTCTGGGTCAAATCCAATTACCCCAGCCTTAAAGTAGTCACGCGAAATTCTAATATGGGAACTCTCAATTTGTATGACACGCTATCCACTCACTCTTAGGCTTGGAACAGAACGACGACGAGTCCTATTAACCGTGACCTTGGTTTCTCTCCAGACGTCACTTAGGCCAGCAAATGAATGCGTCAACATTAGCCAACAGTAAAGACAATTTGTGTCAATCAAAGTGTATGAAAGTGAACTAGCGAACACGTACTACATTGCACCTCAGGTGATTGAAAAGGTGACTCAAGTCAAACGTAGTTAGGTGGTATTACTCGACGGTTTTGTACACTAGTATCCTTTTCAAGTTCAAACCAGGTTCTTTGTACCTTCATACTCGTTTACTCCCGGTAAGAATAAAGCCTTGAAATATTGCAGGTCTTTAAGACTAACTTTCATAGACTGAATTGCATAGATGTTCAAACGTCTAGTCTATGAAAGTCAGTTCAGTTCGTTCCATTCCGCAGTTTTGGCGTGACGTAACAAACATCCATCCAATTTTTGACTTAAATATTAGTATGGTTTAACGCGTACAACATCAAGTGCGTAGAACTATGTAACACCGTATCCACCCCAATTAATAATAAAGCCGGCAGCTTTAATTACTACAAGCGAAGTAGTTTATTAGAGCAAAACCAAAGCTATATGTAGTACACGTGTCGCTCCTAGCAATGCTCCTAGCAACCAATCAGATAAATCACTATCAGCTCCGAAATTAATAGGACATTCGCTAAATTAGTAGATTAGTCACTCTCTGAAACTGAGGGAGCCGCTTATGTACCGCTAATTAGGTAGACGTCAGTCGTTTACCTTTGTAATGATCACATCAAAGTGGATCCACCAGCTCAGCGGTATCGAGACCGACGCCGGGAACTCAAACTTAGTGATTTATTTACGCTGTGGAGTATTGATCGAGGCTTCTATAGCGCTACTACCGTTTGGGGAAATCTGAGGATCGGGGTCAAGTGGATATATCTAATTCTCTCGTGTTTTTCTTTGATTTACAAGATATAATCCCTTCAGGAGAATTCATATTTGCTTTCTTCGTATTTGCTGATGGCGTTTGTCGGGCGTCAACTTTCGTGATTCGATTGACATGAATTTTTGAGGGGGTATCAATTATTCGTGGGATGAGCTGGGAATACTCTAAGTGGAGGAATGATTTGTAATATACCTTTAATAATTCACGTGTGGTGCGGACAAAGTGATTGATTCGAACAACTACATACTCTTGGTTTAGAGCAGAAAAAAACTGTATTTTCATCATAGGAAATTCGAAATTTCAATTCGAGCCTTGTGTAGGTAAATTCTATTTGACAGCATCGACGTCCTTTAAAGCTTGACTTGCATTATTAGTACCAAATATTTTTTTATCTATCTATCTATGTATCTTAAAGCGCAGTGGGTGAAGTGAAGGTACACCTTTGACGCATAATGTGTTTTCATATGCCGCATTGAAACAAGTCACAAATTTCAAAAAGAGTTACAAATAAAAGGTCTTTACTAAGTTAGGTTAAGGTAGGTACTAAATATAGTAATTAGTTAAGTAGATTTTAACTTGCATGGAATGAATGAAAACATTACATTACATCATTATGACCTACAGAGTAAGTAAACCTGTAGTTTCTAAGAAATTAAAAATTATCTCAAAAATTTACGATTTCGATAGGACTTGAACACTAGATCTCCCCCGGGTATGAGTGCTTACGCATTTTAACAAAAACCTTACCTGTAGATTGTTTGCAAGAAGCTCAATTTTTGCTGACAGATAGACGGACTAAAAAAAATTGTAAATACTACTTATATTTTTTTTCTTTAATTTGATTGTAACTTTCTTTGTTAATAAAGAGAGTTTTTCTACATTTAGGTATTGGTATGAATCACGATATAATTTACTTTGCGTTAGATGAAGCTGTGTGATGTTGTCCATCGTTGTTATTCTTAGAAGTCGCTACAAGGTATAAAATAAAGTCGGTTCCGCTGTCTGTCTGTCCCTATATATGCTTAGATCTTTAAAATTACGCAACGGATATTGATGCGGTCTTTTTGAATAGACTGATTCAAGAGGAAGGTTTATAATCCATTTATCTGATAGATTTACACGCGGGCAAAGTCGCGGGGCGCATTTTGTAACGTTATAAAATGCTCTTTGTATATGTGATACAGTCGCCATTGATTCGAAAACAATGTTTTTTCATACTGGTCACGTACAAAGCGGTTCTTGTCAATGCCAATATGTCCTGCTTGTCAGTTGACTCATCATTATTGACTTGTGTAACACCACTACATAGTATTAAACAAAGTCGGTTGTGCTGTCTGCCTGTCCGTAGGTATGTTTAGATCTTTAAAACTACGCAACAGATTTTGATCCAGTTTTTTTTCAATAGATAAAGTGATTCAAGAGAAAGCCGCGGTTAAAGAATGAAGGGGCAAACACATAAATAAAGGCTCGTTTCAATAGTGTGTAGAGCCCATAACCAAGAGCCAAGAGCTAGTCTACAAATTAGTTAACCTGACTGCATATTAGTAAATTTGATTCCGACAATCTTAAACAAATTAAAATAAAAGAGAACTATTGAGTAGCAGTAACAGAACACCGGAGGTAAATAATTGAAGCAATTGTCGGGTCGCATCGGGTCAATTAATCATCGGAGCCGGCCGAACGTGCATTAACTATTTATACGTAGCCCAAAATTCAGTAACATGTTTCAAACGGCTTTAGGGTGGCCCATTAGAGGTCCCACGTAAATGAATCTATTTCGGGAACTATGGATTATTTAGTATTCTAGTGGTCCGTATATACGTTGGACCAATGAGCCCGCAATGTCCACGACAGATTCCACAGTATTTACAGAAATACAATTGGCAAACATGAGGATGGACCATTCGCTATAAAGTCTGCACCGCAGGAGCCGCACTCCATTTTACTCAAATACGTCGCGTTTGGCGCGGATAGGTGCGCGATGTTGCTTACTATTTCATATAAATATTTAGAATATGCAATTACTGTGGAAGTGGTAGTGGGCCGGCCATATCTTGCGAAGAACCGATAACCGCTGGGGCAAACGTGTTCTTGAATGGAGGCCACAACTAGGTTAACGTTGTGTAGGACGCTCTCCGACCAGGTGGGATGACGACATGCGAAAGACTGCAGGTAAATGCTGGATGCGTCAAACTAAAGACAGGGCGCTGTGGCGCTCATTGGGGGAGGCCTATGTCCAGCAGTGGACTAACATAGGCTGATGATGATGACTGCGGTGAGTGCGGCTGCTACGGCGCGCACAGGTGCGCGTTCAGCTTAATGGTCCACCCACACGGAGGCTGAATGACACATTTGATGTATGTCTCTGACCAACATTCTTTAATAACGCACGTTCCTAAAGCGCGCGTTTAAAAACACCTAATGTGTACTTGCTTATAGATTTGTGAGTGGTGTGGTCAGGACATCAATTTGTATTCAAACATGCAGAAATTTGTGGTTGTAATAAAGGCTGAAGACATGGCGTTATGGCACACATTAGGGGAGGCCTATGTCCAGCAGTGGACCAGTATAGACTAATGATGACGACGAATTTAAGTTATTTTATATCGCGGAAGTACCAGCGTACCTTGTTTTCAATTATCAAAGCTCAAAAGGATATAAACCTCTACATAGTACAAGATCAGCATAAAATTGAAAAGATCAGCAAATAAAGTGATAGAAAAAGACTGTCACAGCCCCATAAAAAGTGATAAGTGCACATGGCCCCCATAAAAATCATGTATGTATCTTTCCATAGGTCCGGGCACTTAAGTGTCAATATCGCTAGAGTGTCAGTGCTGGGATAATACGACAAAAAATAAATGAAAAACTTAATCCAGCATCAGCAGAGCCATGAAAAGTGATGAGATATGAACCGAAGTGTGAAACAGCGAGGTCTCTGTAAAATGACCGGATGCTTGTAGGCGTTGCAGTGATATTAACAACATTATTGTTTATATTTTCTAGATACTATATTCTTATTTCTGGTCCATATTTGGCACGCGGGTGGCCGTTTCAAAATGACCTACATTCCACGTACGTTGCAGTTTGAATATTTTAAACCAATCTGTAATGTTTGTTCAATCATGCCGCTGGCTAGTTTTTATGAAGGGACGTAATGGATTCATAACTTTAGCCGGTTTGAGTTTTTCTCATGCTATTGGCATTATTTAAAACCTAGACGCTGGAATGCCAGCGGTAAGGTGAAGGTAACAAGGTTCAAATTTATTTGAGCTTTACAATTAAATTAGCTTTCTACGTGAAATTGCAAGCTCGTCAACGACAACTTATGAAGCTTTTAAATAAGCTCCACTCAACACATCAAGATTATACTTCTAAATAGCATATCTAAATGTAAGACCTCGTAAATATTAGATCAAGTGTGAGTGCACACTAAAAAACTAAAGCCCACTAAAACTTTTGTCTTCGGTAAAACAATAAACGAGAATTTATCCCGGAGTTTGGACCGTAAAGTAAAAGTTATCTTTATGTCTTTATTTCGTCCGTTTAAAAATAGAAGGACATGTGTTCGATGTTCGAAGAATGACAGTTAATGCTTGTACAGATTATGAAGACCATGTATGGTAAAACCAGCGTTGCTCTACTTCTTATGGAGAAGTAGAGCAACATCATTATGCTGAGATAGGACCTATTGATTCGCTTTGTGGAGTCGCTTGTTGCTTTTATATAATACATACGTAGTTAATTTTATTTATTTCTTTATGTTCTAGTTTACCTTATAGATTATTATTATTCAGTAACAAGCTGTACCTACTTGTGAATCAATAAATGTATTTTCTTTCTTTCTTTCTGGTCGAAGATTCAACCATCTTCGACCATACATCTTTCACACTAGCCAGGTGCGCAGGACATATTATAATGCCCAAGTGTGTACGCAAACACAGATCCAATCTCTATTCCACCACTCTTATAATCCGATGAAAGTAAAGCAAATGGACATCGCAGAGGTCACGCGCAGGACCAACGGATTGACGGGCTTTCCCAGGCACGGAGTGTAACTGCACCAACTTTCCGAGTCCGGGCTGTTACCGTGATTATTATCATAACAAAGCTACTAAAGTTATCGCTACCTTTTTATTTACAGGATATACAGAAGTTGGCCCATAGCGTTGTAATTTACCTTAAACTTATTTACTTTTAAATTTTGTACCCGGAGCGGACCATAGCGGTAGCTCCACCATAGAGGTTGTCATAAAGTCGGTACTCATTTACTTACATAGATTAAGATAAAAATCCTCTGCCTACAAAAAATAGAATTTTACCTACATTAATAAAAACTGGTAAAGAAATGCAAACTTAAGTTTATCATACAATGCATTTCATTGTAGGTACATCTACTCTGTACAGTCATTCGTTTCATTACTCATTCTCCGCATATCAATTCAAAGAGTTTCCAACAAAAGCTCTATTGTCTATGAAATGTGAACTTTGTTTCTCATAACGACACCAATGTTTAAAATTAGAATAAAACAAAAATTTCGTCGCACCTTGCTATTTTCACGTTGTAATATTTGAGTGCAACGTAGGGTAATAAACTAAAGGTATGCCTACGGTTCAAACCGTTGTCTGAGACCAATCTCCTGTGCCAATTCAGAAACAAGAAAATGTCTGATCATAAAATATCTAATCTGTTCGAACCATAGGGTTCGATTTAGACCAGATTTTAGGTATGACTTTTTTGTATCTGGTACATACTTATTCAGTAGGCATAGCGATTCTTGTCTGGGCTAAAACAGAGAAAAATGTTTTTCAATGTTTTAAGTAGTATATTCAATTCAATGCATTGGGAAATACTTTAAATTATAATTTTCATGCAAATCATGAGCATTAACTTTCTTTTTTTGCAAAAATTTTATGTGTTGGCATAATTTTATGTTAAATATAAATAATGAATATCTAAGTAAAGTTTAGGGCACCAGCTCATCACCAAGTGTTATTATTTCATAGAGAGACCAATGAACTTTATAAAAAATTCAAAGACGAACAAAGACTTACAAAAATAAAGATTTTGGTCTGGCAAAAGGACAGAATTGGCCTAAGATCACAGCACCAGTCAATGTGCACTCCAAACGCACAAAGAAGCTCCTTATCAAAATGCCACGGAAAATGCGATGGCTCCGTTGCCCTCCGTAACTTCGCTCTTGGGACCTATTCGCTCTATATTACCTTCTTTCCGACGAGTCATGTTCGAAATTCAAAATTATGTGCCGCCATCTTTGTTCGCGATGACGTATCCAGATTGTTTGCGTTTCGTTCACTATTATTTACACTTAGAGGGGTTTTCGATTTTCCGAAAACGATTTTTTTTAAATACTTAGCTCAAAAGATGGCGTATTAATGAAACTATGTAAAATTAAAATCAATCTGAAAGAAGCTTATGAAGTTCTCCATATACAAACAAAAATATTTCTACATGAATCACAGATTTAAGTTTTAAGACGTGGATTATAGCTTCATTCAAATAATAAATCAATTTAGAACCTACAAAGGTTATAATAGGAAGGCCTTCCCAGCAGTGGACTAATATTCTGTTGATTGTGAAATGAATTCTAAAGTCTCTAAGCTTTTTCTTCTCAAGTAAATGTTTAAAAATTTAATAACAAATTTGCATTGATAATTTATTGAAAATAACTTATTCACAGCAGTTTGTAATAACGAAGACAAAAGAAAACAAAGCCAGAGGCAGAACAATTTAATAGTTCAATTAATTTGTTGCGATTCAAAGGGACTTAGAAGCATTGTTGGGGGACATTTTTATTGGAGCTATTAGGAAGACACTTGTTCTTTTTCGGAATGGTCGAAGGAATTCAACGCCATAAATACCTGAACATGCTTAATATTTAATTCTATTTTAGCATACGAATATCGACGAACTCTGTGGCGCGGTGGGTGTAGGTCCACCTGCGACGCAGGAAATTGCGGGTTCGATTCTCGCCTCGGATTTAATGTTTATACGATCTACAGATATTTGTTCCGGATGTTCTGGCCTATTCTAAAACATATCTATTCTAGTAATGTATTGTATAAAGTACATTATAATAATATAATTATATAAAAGAAAGTCGTGTTAGTTACACTATTTATAACTCAAGAACGGCTGAACCGATTTCGCAGAAAATTGGTGGGGAGGTAGCTTAGAACCAGGAGTCTAACATAGGACTTTTTATCCCGGAAACCACCCCAAGGGGTGAAAAAGGGGGTGAAAGTTTGTATGGTAAATTAAAAAATGATGACTGGATTTGGATGATTTGACGGGCATAGGATACTTTTTATCATTTAAACCTTTTGACACAGATTTCCACGGGGGTGAAGCCTCGGGGCGCAGCTAGTAATAATATATGCAGTAAATTAAAAGTGTTCAGCACTTTATGGAAATGGTAATTCAAAGGTTGTTTTTATTATAGTGCATAAGCCCTCGTACTCCGGGTAATCTCTAAGATGTTTTATGGGATATTCTTTACATTCGTTCAAATACAAAAGAAAAGGAAGGAAAGCTAGTAAATATGTTCTAACTATCAGCAACGGCCTGGCTCCAATGGGAAGACCTTGGATTACGAAGTTTTTCTATCAAAAACTTGTACTATAAATCGTCATAGACTATCCTAACTCAGTCCAACTGAGCTTAGCAGCGATTGCTTTAATTTCGTCTATTTGCACGATTTATTTGTACCTACAAGGCGTGGGTTTTGGTCTCTCATATTGACTTTTAGCAGAGTATGTTAACTTAGAATATAATAAGATCAAAAACACTATCTACACGATTTCTCTGACTATATAAAGAAGAGGAAAAGAGAATAGAAAAAAATAATATTATTTCTACATGTTAAGAGACTTCTGCTCTGAAAATAATTGTCATGACGTACTTCGGTCCTTGATTTTTGTGACGGAGATACCAGGACATAATCGGCGAAGAGTCCACGTACCTTAGAGATACAGAAGATATCTTCCATCAAGCGTCTCACACTGGGGCCTACGGATTTGACAAGCTATTACATATTTACAGTGATTCGATTAATTATAGGCGTGTCAGAACCGTAGGCCATAGGCTCGATATTTGCATACCCACAAACGGACGAGACCACAGACCGCGTAACAGGATCCGATACGTACTATATTTATGATTATGTAACCTGTCATACAATCAAGGAGAAAAATACAGATCAAGGTCATACTTTATAAAGCGTTTTATGGACAAACGAGGAGTGCACCAGTTTTTGAAAAGTGACGATGTTCAGCAACTTTTGTATTCTTTAACCTTACGGCATCGACAGGAAACGTTCTAAACACGATGTTATTAATTTTTTTTTCTTTCTTTTCTAGTATTTTAAAAAGGTTATTCAAAGTTCTAGGTTTCAACAAACAGCTTTTTGGTCCAATATTCTTCCTTTACAGAAAATATTAAGTTTCAACAAATTACCCTTACTTTATCGGCTAATCTCGTCTTCAAATTAATCCAACTCACAGAATTAAATGAAAGCCGAAGCCCTAATCAAATCCACTTAGCGAGCACCACAAGTGTTGCCAACTATTCAACTTCTCCTTTGATTAAGCAGACGACAAAGATTTCTTGGTTAAAATTTCCCCAGAAGGAAAATTGTGGTTTGGAGTCTTGTTCCTTTGTAACTTGATGGCTCCACTTTCGCAAATATTTTCGTCGTTGCCGAAATGTTGGGATAATTATTGCTTACTTCGTAGAAGATGTAAATATCGCGTGAAATGGCCTTGGTTTCCCGTTCAGTCCTTTTATAGGTATTCTGTTGAAATATATTTGAGCATTCGAAAGGATCGTATTATATTATTGTGCTCTCTTGACAAATGTATGGATATTTATTAAGTGAATAAATATATAAATAATGCTGGACAATTCACACAGCATCATCCAGCCCCAAGCTAAGCAGAGCTTGTGTTATGGGTACTAGATGACTGATATACATAATACAATACATTACTAGAGACTCTTAGACTCTTAGACTCTTGTTTTTTATATTAATATTTTTTGAATAGTTATATATCAAATCGAAAACGCCTCATTAAATTGATGTTTCGGGTCAAAATATTAGAATAAATATTTAAATTAAAAAAGGCAGAAAACGTTACAAGAGATGTAACATTGACGAGTCTGTCATGCATTCCATCGATTGTATTATCAACAGATCGAGGATAAAAAAGGCTTTTGTTGTAATTGTTGAATAAACTACTAATCAGTTATTATGATATCAAAAATCATTACATAAAAACTGATATTTTGTTCAACCAATACAGCAAAAGCCTTTATTCCAGGATCTGTTACTCGTATTAAAATAATCGAGCCAGAAAATAATTGTAGGAAACTAGAATTGGACTCTTTACATAGGTACACGTATTCCAAGAATATTTATATGAGAATACTGTGTAGGCAACAGAAAACTATACTGAAATCCAATGCAGGGCAATATGTTCGTAATTAACAGACTTCAAAACTCTAAAAGAGGAGGTTCAATGTTTAGCTGTATTTATTTGTATCATGTATGTTCGTCCATATCTTCGTCAATATTGTACAGATTTTAAAAATTATTTCGCTATTTTGTAGATAACGATACCGAGATCTGAAACAAAAGGTGTCATTCAATGACGCGTCCGAAGCAATGCACGTTCAGCAGTCAGGTTTTGCATTTCTTGCGATCCCTTAACCGAAATTTCGTATACCGAGTTTACAATTATGAAAAAAATATGGAATAATGGGAAATTTTAATAAAGAAATATTAAGATAAAACCGTAATCAAATCTATCATCGCAAGCATAGATATCGTAGGACTGCTCATGCATTGGGGGATGCCATGTCCAGCAGAAGATGAAATTCGGCTGAGATTATAAAGAACCGTCGCTGGTGAAACCTGGCCGATGTGTAACTGCCTAAGCCATAGGATCAGAATTACAATTCTAGACATGAGTGTAACAATTTATTTGAAACCCGAACAAAGAAGTAGAACGAAAAGGCTGGGTCGGATATAACGGTACATAAATACAAAGCCCAATGCCATATCCATATTTCATCGCTCGCTGATTAGATATGGGGAATAATATTTTGCGGGAAAATAATATCCTGATTTATTCTTTAAGGGCAGATAGCGGTAGGAAAGATGTGGCCGTAATGGCCGAAACCGGCCGGAATCGCCCGAAATGGGCCGAGAAAGGCCGAAAGTGGCCTTTAACGCTGGTATTTTTACATATTATTTTCAGGGGGAGCATTAAATTACGGGGGATTTTTTCGTAGAGTTATGAAAGAACATATTTTGTAGAGGTGTGCTCTACGCCGCGCCGCGACTCATGCCTTCAGGAGCCGTAAAAAACTGAATAATTATATGTTTTATGCGGTACTCTTTTTTTATTTGGGTTTCATTTTATCCTGGTCTTAAAACAGCTTTATAATTAATGCTGGACGGATAATGTGGGACTTTTTATAGCCTATTTTGAGGATACAACTTACAATTGTTATGTAATTTGGTGGTTTTTATAAAATGTAATAATTTTTTTATTAATTTCAGCACTTTAATGCGCAATAAGTACTTATGGTAGGCTTACCCAGGTCATTGAAACCTGCCAATCACTTCAGGGTTCATTTCTTAATAATAGCTACGTTTCCAACTCTACATTTTTCATGCACTACTTTGCAATTACCTGCTCGTATCTTTGATACAAATAAAATATATATATATAGGTTAAAAGTTATATACTAATAACAGGTTGTACATATTGTATTGTCTAGTAAGAGCCGTGCTTATATATGGACTATTATATTATCTACAAAGGTATATGTTACCTACATCAATAATTTATATCTCAAAAAGTATTAGAAAAGGCACTAGGTATAGGGTGTTTGGTTTTTAGGGATGTATTTGGAATAAAAAGCAGTGTAAGGTGGTAGGTAGTCAATGTGTATACCTTCACCGCAAGATCATCCCCGATGAAGCAACTGGAAGAAAAATTCAAGAAATTATTAATCATAACATAGGAAAAACCATAATAAGACAAAAATATGAAAAACTAAGTTTGAATTTTGCAGGTAGATTCGAAATGAGTCGGTCCGTTACCTAAAGCTGGCGCGATAAAATAAATATTGTGTAGTGAATTTTACACCTTTAAGCAAACGTTTACGAATGTATGTCATTTGAACATTAAAATGTATATCATATTCGATTATAATAATTTATTTATCCAAAACATTCAACATAATCAATCACAAGCACCGATTTCCATAAAAACAATAAGCAATAATAATACAATAAAACAGTCAATGAGAAAAAAAAATTAAATGATGTATAATGTATTTTTGTAATGATTGATTTGATTATGGTGTACAATAAAGAATTTTTGTATTGTATTGTATTGTCAATGAGCAGAAAAAAATAATACAATACAATTTGTCTTTAAACGTATGATCATGCCCTTTCAGTATTTTAAGAACACCATATAATTAAACAAACTTTCTAACCACTACGCCCTGTGCAGCTTGTGGAAACAACATCAAAATGCATATTTTTAAAGATTTGTACATCTTTTAAGTTTAAGTGCCTTTTTATTCTCATTTTATAGGTCTGCAAACTTTCTGAGAGTACCTACTCAGGTACTTCCCCCATCATCAGCCTATAGCAGTCCACTGCTGGACATAGGCCTCCCCCAATGAGCGCCATAGCGCCGTGTCTTCTGCTTGACGCATCCAGCATCTACCTGCAGTCTTTCGCAGGTGTCATCCCACCTGGCCGAAGGGTGTCCTACACTACGTTTACCGAGTCCTGGTCTCCACTCAAGAACACGTTTGTCCCAGCGGCCTTCGGTTCTTCGCGAGATATGGCCGACCCACTGTCACTTCAGCTTGCTAATTCTTAGAGCTATGTCGATAACTTTGGTTCTCTGTCGGATGTATTCGTTACCCAATTGTTAAAAAATAATAGACAAAAAGTTTGAAAGCTTCAACAAACAGCATTTCAAAGAATATCTCTGCTATGTTCAGACGGACAAACTAACAGCCTTATTAATCAAGTAAAGGAAACTTGTTGAATTAAAAGTAGATTGTTTTTACCTCCCCGTAATAAAACTAAAGGTACTGCGGTTACGGGCACTACTGCAGTTGGAAGATGTATTCAAATTCTTGATAATTAAATTAAGAATTACGGAATACTGTAATAGTGTCCGACCGAACCTTGATATTCAGCCGAAACTGAAACCGAACCTTCGGCCTTCGTGCCAGTTTCGACCAAAAACGAAACCGAACTTTTTTGTACAAAAATCTACTTAATTTGCAATAGCTTTATGTTATCTACCTAATAATAATATAATTAGAATTAATAAATGCATTGTGTTCTATTGACTTATCTTTTTTGACTTATCTTTTTTGACTTAGCTTTTTTGACTTAGCTTTTTTGATGCCTTTTTCAGAGAAAAGAATAAGATAGAATCTATCTTTTTGGATGATAAAATAAAGTTATATAGTTATATTTTGGTATGGGGCCGTTCAAATATTACGTGAGCAGATTTATTACAATTATTTACCCCCCCATCCTCCTTGTCAGCAAAAGTAAGCAAAGCTCTTACCCCCTCCCCCCATGCTTACGTAAACATTTTTCAATTATAAATGTTTTTTTTTTATATTATAATTTTAAACATTCCCCGAAAATGCGTTTCGTTTTCAAGCATAGACAATGTGAGGGTTGCCATTCGTGTAAAAAAGTAAATAACTACCGATGACATAATCATCATCTAGACTCCACTACCCCCCATGTCATCCAAAATAAGCAAAACAAAGACCCCCACCCCCGAATAGTGCTTACGTAATACTTGAACGGCCCCTAATCGAACCAAAACCTTCCGTTGCAGCTGACTATTATTTCTTCAGTGACAATATCATCGATGTGATATTTTATTTATCCTAGTTCTCACATTCCTAGTAAAAAAAAAATCCACTGCACCATTGTAACATCACCTTTATAAATTTCAAAGGTATGTTTACTTTCCCGCCTTGAAATTTTATTATCATGGACCAAGTTTTTCGATGAGTTTTTAGAGTTTAGAGTTCCCGCTCTCATGAGAGTTTTTATAATTATCTTCAGTGAACTTGGCTAGTTACTTGTTTGTTTACGATCAGAGTTTTAAGGGTTCTAAAAGGTTGAATTACGAAAAAAGGCGGTTGATTCTTTTTACAGAGGAAGATTATCGTTTTGAGTTTGGTCTATCAGTGGCGTTCTTACCCTGGCCCTGAATGGCATAGATACTTCCCTGCATAGACCGCGCATAAACTAACACTGTCTTAGCCCAAGAGGCACACACTCCGCCGCAGCCTCTCCGGCCCTGCGGGACGCACCGCCGAGACTAGGCAGTGAACGCATTAACATGTTTAGAGTTCTAATGAGAATGTATGTTTATTTTTTGGAAAACACCAGTATAGCTGTATACCTAGCTTTATTATTACAAAAAATTTATTCCTTTTATCAAAGGGTGTAGACGTTATAATAAATAGCGAGAGTTGCTAGTTAAAACTATCACTGCCCAGCCTCTACCGTACGACGACGTGAGACCCTGGAGCGCACCGCCGCCGCCGCCGTCACATGAAAAGTCGCAAGACGCAGAAGGCGATCTGCGTCACGGGCACTGATAGAGTTCATCATCATCATCAGCCTATAGCAGTCCACTGCTGGACATAGGCCTCTTCTAATGAGCGCCATAGGACCCTGTCTTATCCAGCATCTGCCTGCAGTCCTTCACAGGTTGTCATCCCACCTGGCCGGAGGACGTCCTACACTATGTTCAGGTTAAATGACATAAATTTAGTTTCTCCGTTAGCTCTCGCGCGATACTTCTCTACCGTAGGTATAGTTAGGTAGAGGTACCTACCTACACAAGTCATGACGAATCCGCAATGGAATAATGGCTGACCTCGTGGCGACCGTGACTGTTGGACTGGAACGAAGATAATTGGGTTTGGGTATCGTCGCTTTATACTGCAGCATGATTTACTTTACTTGCTGCGCCCCGCGGCTTCGCTCGCGTAGAAATCTATGAGGCAAATAGTTTATAAAACTTCCTCTTGAATCACTCTATCTATTAAAACCATCGACTACGTATAATAGGGTACGTAGTCGATGATTAAAACAAACCGCATCAAAATCCGTTGCGTAGTTTTAAAGATCTGCATACATAGGGACAGACAGACAGCGGGAAGTGACTTTGTTTTATACTATGTAGTGATGCAAATCTTTACACTAGCTGAACTGGATGTAGAATGTTTGTAAACAAACTGCCTATATGTACATAGTCTAAAATTCACTCTGTTGCCTTGCCGCGTGTTGTTGTACGAAATTCACTTACTTGTCGATTTGAGATCCTACCTTCAATAAATATTAAAGTGATTCAAGAGGAAGGCTTATAAACTATTTGACACAAAGATTTCCACGCGGGCGAAGCCGCGGGGCGCAGCTACAAGATAATAAAATTAAAATAAATTGGTCGAAAAAATACCTATGACAAAACGTTTTGATATCAATATATGTATTATTTACACCATAAACACGGTTTTCTAGTACCTACCCAGTGCTTTAATTTAGTTTTAAACATGTTTCAGCACATTTATCTAGAAAGCAGAAACAGTAGGTTGCTTCATTACAAACATTGTACAAAACATGGTGAAAGCTACCCATCTGAAGCTCCCATACACCATACCAGGCCGTATGACTTGCAAAGCCTTATTATCCTGAATAGACTATAAACGCATTAAAGTCCAAAGTGAAAAACGATCCACTTACGTAAGTCCACAGGTAATATAAGTAACTCGTAAGGCAAACGAGAACCGAAACTGCCCTAGAAGAACATTTACAATTCTGAACGCGTCCTACCATCCGCATTCCTTCCCTCCTGCTCTAACCCGAGATATTTCAGTATATTCGTCTCCGTCTGATGCAGCCGGTTTTCAGGGTTGTCGCTTTGTTTCCGATGGGTAGTGATTTTGCATTCGACCGAATTGATCGGATTCCTTCGGATTTTCACTCGTGGGAATATTTACGTTGATGCCTTATATTGAGGGTGCAATGTCCTTCTGGAATTTTCTAGAACTTTAAAGAATGGTAGGTAGCTATTTGGTTTCAGGAAAAATAGATTTATTTTAACAAGTGTGTATGTTTATTTATTTATTTAACACCGTAGGTACACATGTTTCACGCACACACGGAAAATTAAATAATATTTAAATTATTAAAATTAATTAAAATTGTTTATTACTTAGTCAAAATTAATAATTATATTGGGACTTACTGTAATATTTGTTTTCACCAATAAATTGATTATTCTGAACATTCTGACTTTAACATCTACGCAGCATAATCAAAATGTTCCCGAACCTTTATTTTAAGTCCTAGCATAATGCTCGCAATCGACACGTTCAAGAACCTACATAGAGTAAGCCGCGTATCGACTCGCGCTCCAAGAGGGCGAACATTGGCGCGCGTTCCGGCCGCGCGAAATGGATACCATATTGGAACGCGCGCCAATGTGTTCGTTGGAACGCACGAACGTGAAGCGGGCCGTTCCATTTGGTGTCGGTTTTTAACCGCGTATCAAAGGTAGCTCAGTTGTGGCGCGCGCGCCAGTTGAGAAGGACGCAATGGTATTTTGTGTTTTTGTTGCGTTCCGCTCGTTTAGGACTGGCCTGCATGTTGAACGATCAAACACTGGAACAGTAGCCACGCGCGCCAGGTGCGCTTAGTTGATATGATTCAAATATTTGTAACGCGTTCCACGGAACGCACTCTCGGCGTGGTCATTCATGGCACGCGCGCCAGGAGCGCGTAGTCGATACGCGGCTTAACAGTCCCGGCATAATGCTCGCAATCGCCTCATCAAGGATTCATGGGACACCGAAACATTTCAGTTATCCAATGTTCCGGTACAGCCATTTGCAATTTAAATCATATTGTTCCATGATGGATCAGGACTAAGTCCATAGGCGTTTGGTGTTTCGTAGCGGTGCGATTGGCGTTCAATAACGACCTAATTCAATATTAGGTCGTTATTTATCTAGTAGGTATAATAGTGCATTATATTGGCCGAGTTATGGCTTGTAATCTCTTTGAAATAAGATAAACGTGTGAGATGATGATTTAAATCATGGTTTTAAAAGTTTAAGTTATGACGTATACACTCGTACTTGCTGTGCATTGAAACAAAACTTCTCTAAAATTATCTTGAGTCATTACTCAAGATAATTTTCAATTACATTTCATTGAAGGACAAGGGTTTATAAACGAAAGTCCGTATTTAAAAAAAAAAAGTGGTGCATGTGGTGTATAGACTTGTTGGTGCGAAATGTTAAAGGTGCAGCATTGTAAAAAAAGTTAAGTTTTACTTACTTATATAACTATAACTGCAGTCATCCCCATTTTGTTGCGACTCACCTGAAAAAGAAAAAAAAACTCTATTATAATAGTGCAGGTATAAAAAGTTTCTCATATACCTACAATTACAGAAGAACTTAGGAAACATACAACATCTTAGAACTGTTTCATTAATCGACTTCACTAAACATCTCAAAACTTGGAATTGAACCCACACCTTTTTGTCTCCGTATTCCGCCTATTACATAACCGCGAAGATTACAAGCTTCCTTCAAAGATATGACAATTTAGACCTTATCGCATTAACAACTCAAACAAAAGGGACACGATCCGTGACACCAATAAAAAACCCATGAACAGCCCATTCGTACAGTCGTGACGTCACGAAGACAATAACGACATATTTAGACTTGTCCCATTTTAAAGGACCACATGTTTGAAATAAACAAAGCTTGGTACAGAAGTTACTCTAAACGCATTTTACGACGAGTTGAAATGTTGATTGCTTCAACAAAGGTGCTTTGTTCAAGTCCTGGGGGATTTCTTAAAACGTTGATAGTTTGTTTTTATGCGTTGTAGTTATTTATTACGGGCATTATTTAAAAATTTAAAATATACCAGGATCCGACGAAAAATTACGAAAAAAGGTAAACATTCGACAATTTGGAATAAAATTATAATACATGTCTGGTTATTAAAAAAGCATTATTGTGAAAACTAGATATCCGTTAGAAGCCAACCATACCATAACAACAAAAAGTATCCCCCTATCAAAAGCCTCCAAAAGCCACAAAGAATTTTTCTTCATAATGAGGTAACTCTATATTTTATGGTCCACAGGAATTTAATTTTGGCCCTTTATATTTTTGACCACGGCTCGGTTCTTTATCGCGGATATTGCGGGCACTCACGTACGCATATTAGAGGACCTCTTAAAACTCGTAAAGAGGTCGGATAAGGTCGAAAGAGGTCAGCTCACGCATTTACGACGCCTTTGAACTTTTATTTCTACGATTGATGTCTTAGATGGGCTCTGTTTGATGACAGTTGAGAATGGGACCTTCCTTAGCTTTGTATGCGAAGTTTGGTCAAGGATCCAAATGGGTTTTAATCAAAAACACGCCGTATTTAATTTAAACCAATGCGATTATAACTGCCGTTTATTTGTCTTGTACTTGTTTTTCTCTGTCTTGATGTGCATTATAGGTTATTTCTATTGTATTGTTTTGTGTTGTAACAATATATTTTGACGATGTACTTGTAAATTTCACACTATTTATACCACTTTAACCGGCTTCCGCAAACGTCCGCCAATTTCAAGCCTCACATAAAATCACACGCACTCAGCTGATCAGGCGCTGCTATTCAAAACTACCCTCTTTTGATAGTTAATTAAACTCTGGGTGGGAAATATTCGCGTCATTAGGACGAGGCAGGCACCGCGGCCGGAAGCTACGTCGCCGTCTCCCCCCGCGCCCCGCGCCCCTACTCGCGAGACTGGGTACTATGTGTTCTAGAAACACCGAGAAAGTTCTAGAAAACTGATGACTATTCTATAACATGAATAAACTGGTGAAAGTTGAGTTCTTTTGGAAACTACGTCACCGCCTCCCCCGCGGCCTATATCTGCGAGACTTGGTACCAGTATTGGGTCCAGAAAGATCTGTAAAGAGATGATCTTTACAGATCTTTATAGAGGTACTAGGAACCTAGGTTCTAGGACTATTATGAAATGACCTTTATTGTAAACTAGTTTAGACCGGATCTACCTTTGAACTCATAGAAAACATTCGGATATCACTGTCCGAAAGAAATACTTCCAATCCAACGTAGGATTTAGGAAATAAATAGGTATTTTTAAAAGGGTTCCTTAGTAGAACACAGTTTCAGATCTAGAAATATTATAGCAGCTTTTTTAAAGTGTGTGTTATCCGTAGATACGAAATATATAAACAAGAAACTACTCGATTCTAATTCACCCCCGTCCTATCGAATCATCGTAGTAATAGGCCTCCTTCGTCGCGTGCTGAACAATATTTCATTAGAATTCGAATTTAGTGCTTGTAGAAATTCGTGATGTTTCGAGCATCCCCCAATTGGTAAATGCGCCGTGAACAACACAGTTGAAACAGGAAATTTAGTGGCTCAGTATTATTGAAAGCTATACGGCCTTCGTTCACGAATCAGGCCGAGAGTGCTGCTGTACTAGGGCAGATAAATATGAACCTTATTAGGGCGGTACAAAACTGTGTTTGTCTTGACTTGTTGTAATGCTTTGGTCTGTATTCATATTCTTTTAGATGGATAACTCATTCAGCCATGCCAGAACCACTGGTACTGGAGTGTTGATATCCCTTAACATTTTTATTTAATCACCCTGTACACGTAACGAATAGATCCGACAGAGTGCCAAAGTTATCGACATAGCTCAAAGAATTAGCAAACTGAAGTGGTCATATTTCGCGAAAACCGCTGCGGTAAAAATATTTTCGAGTAGAGACCGCGACTTGGCAAACGTACCTTAGGACACCCTGCGTTCAGGCGTGATAATGACTTGCGAAAGACTGCATGCAGATGCTGGATGCGGCAACCTGAAGACAAGGCGCTATGTCGCTTACTAGGCTCCCCTAGTAAGCGCCATAGCGCCCTGTCTTCAGCTCTCATATGTAAGCCTCCGACTTCTATGACTAATACATTGATCATGATGACCCAAAAGAACTAACCAAAAATTATCATATTTACAACTCGCAACGTCGTCGTCGCGTCCCACAGATTCCATTGTTTATGTTTTCGATAGGATGAGCGTTGAGCGGCATACCTCAATGATACGGGCATATTGATGCACCGAGCACTCTTGAATGGCTTTTGTCTCGGGCATCGAGAGATCCTCTAATTGTGTACTTACAGTTTTGTTGGCTTTATTTTAATTAGTTTGACAGGATTCAGAAGCACGGATATCGATCTCTATTTGTTTTATTTATTGACTAGCTGCGCCCCGCGGTTTCCCCCGCGTGGTGATAGATATTGTAGATAATATACAATACATATTTATAAATTGTAGCCTATGTGTTATTCTGATGTATAAGCTATATTATTGTACCGTTTGATTAAAATACATTCAGTAGTTTTTACGTGATAGAGTAACAAACATCCATCCATCCATACTTACACACATTCGCGTTTATAATATTATTTGGATGTAATTAGAACGGCCCTAGTCCAATTATACTAATTACAGAAGGTTATTAAATATTGTTAGTTTATGTAAGAACACATGTTATAAATAGTTATACAGTCAAATAATCAATAATCAATAATCAAGCTTAATTATTCTATAAGGCTGATAAGTTTATCGATCAGAAATATTTGATTATTGATATATCTTCTTCTTGCAAGGCTTCGGTCAGATTCGTATCTTTTCCCTAAATATATAATTATCTTTTTGTATTTATTTATTTTTAAAGAATATACAAAATTTCTTATATTAACACTCTTTAAATCCGTAGGGGTTTGACCCGAAAGTCCGTCAATATCGCTCAGGCAACTCCTTAAAAAACAAGAAGAAAAAACAAGGTTAAATAGAAGATATCTAAGTAAGGCTTACGATTTAGGACTTTCATTGGACGACAACTTTCCGTTTGGTCCATGGAAAACTATGTAGACGCTCTAAACATTTATTTCATATTAACACTTTGACTGCTGAAATCACACGGTATGTGTTTTCTACAAGTGACTAATATGCGTAAATCCACACTAGCGCAGCGGCTGAGAAAATACAGATCTTTGTGACTCAGCACAGCCGTAATATTTTTCGAACGAAACGCATGTGTGGCGCAACACAAGCGCTGTGTAGAGCGGCAGCACGAATTTTTTAGGTTAAAAAAAGATCGCAGTCGTCGAAAAAAAATCGCAGTCAAAGTGTTAAAATCCTGGTCCATAGAAAACTAGAGGCTTTTAACATTGCTATCATATCAAATAGTATAAAAAAAATCGCTTCCCGCTCTTGTCTGTCCCTATGCATACTTTGATCTTTTTAACTACGCAACGGATTTTATGTTTTTTTAGAGATATAGTGATTCAAGAGGAATGTTTATAAACCATTTGAAACATAGCGCGCGGGCGAAGCCATGGGGCAGAGCTAGTTGATAATAAAATAAATTAATATAATTTGAACGTACTAAATAACTAATAAAATCTCTTAACGCCATAGAGTTAGAACAGGATAAAGCCACTTATGACCAGCCAATCAACTGACAAAGCTACGGTCACACGCGATTTCTTCAGGAGTGTTCCTTCGCGGTCGGCCACGCACGATCGGCTGGCCAGCTACCAGCACCCACAAGCTATAGCTATAATAGCCTTGGGAGCCGTGAGATGATGGATTCTTACATAGGCTACGAAATTATAATAGAATATTCTGCGGCATTTATATATAACACAAGTATAAACAAGTGAAAACAGCTAACGTAAATATAATAATAAAACGAATTTGTGTTTTACTTCGAAACCTATCGATTTTAAAGCAAGTTTTTTTAAGTTGCCTGAGCGATATTGAATGGTAGATCTTGTGAAACATCAAACCCAGTATTAAAAAGGTTTTCAATTTACGCAGAAATATTTATTCTAACAACTAAACGACAATTATACATTTGTTGTTTTATGTTGGACGTTATGAAAACACTTACAAAGCTAAAACGTGTTCACTGGTTGGTTCTTGAATTAAATGAAATGAATTTATTTTTTATTAGACTTACATAGAACATAATAAACTTAAACTAAGAGGAAACGTGTCGGTAAGTGTGTAAGTCCAGTAACAAAATGTTTTTTTTTAATTACGATATAATTACAATTCAAAAATACTTTATAGTACACCGTAATATATTACATGCGACAAGAACACTGGGTCGGCAATTATGATAAGAATAAATAATAATTATGGATAGTGGACTATCATCATCATCAGCCTATAGCAGTCCACTGCTGGACATAGGCCTCCCCCAATGAGCGCCATAGCGCCCTGTCTTCAGCTTATAGTGGACTATATGAAGAATTAAACTTGATTTTTTTTTACTTAAATTTTTGTTTTTCTGTAGGCTTATTTTATTTATGTATTTTATACTGTGTACTGTGTTTTTTATGTGTGTTTATTGCTTTAATTGTGTAGCCTGTTTTTTTGGCCAAATAAAACAATTCTTATTATTATTCTTAATCTAACAGTGCAAGTTTGTGTCTAGATGCTATCTGTGTGAATGGTCCAGAATGTTTTGTATGCTTCCTATGTAGGAACTTTGTGATAAATCCCGACTTTAACTTAACTTTCCAGTGATTGGCAATCAATGTAAAGTTAGGGTCACCTTCACCACGGTTATTGAATTGCAGTAATCTGGCAAACTTTTTAATACTTTCAAAGTTTCTAATCTGGTCTGAAACCGTCTAACAGGTTAATTGACCTTGCTCTTATAACTTTTCTTAACACGTTTTTACTTTTATTACTCTTTAAGGCGATAAAACTTTTTTGTCCCCGATTTTTAGGCTTCATGATGAACTTGTGAATGATGGAGACAATCATTAGGTTATTATTACTATATTATTAAATTATTCAACTTTTGAAGTTGTCTATCTATCTAGTTCCGACTACCTATTTATATTAATACTTTATATTTTTTGTCTTGAAACAGGTAGAATAATTAGGACATCAGCAACTTCAAACGATGCTTAGTAGGTACATCGATCGGCACGCCTCTTCAAAGATCACTCCGCGCACAATTTTACACAAAATCAGACCCGAAAATAGAAAGTAAATTTAAATATCGACCCGACACTTTAAAATTCATTCCCCTAATACAAATGTAATTCAGATGAGTTTGATATCTGCATAATCCGCGATCCTACACCAACAGACGGATCCAAAGCACGGGAATGAAAATAAACGGAACTCAAATCCTGAACGAATGTTCAATTCGAGGCCTCCAGTAACATTGTATAGGGCATTCACTTTCGGTAGTTGTTGATGGGTTACTGTGTGAGGCACAAAACGGAGTCTGTACAGAGGTCAAGATAAAATTATAGATACATGAATCAAAGTAATTCTACTAATATTATCAACGGGAAAGTTTGTAAGTATGGATGGATGGATGGATGTTTGTTACACGTAAAAATTACTGAATGGATTTTAATCAAACTTTACAGTAATATAGCTTATACATCAGAATAACATATAGGCTACAATTTATAAAGATATATTGTATATTATCCAAAATATCTATCACAACGCGGGTGAAACCGCGAGGCGCTGTTATACATGTGAAAGTTTTGATGGAACATGGATTTTTCTTACTTAATTCTTCATGCCAAAACTATTTTCAAAAAATTTATTAATGCTGAAATTTCCATTGTTTTAGCGCTAAACCTGGAATCAAACATTTGCCATGGGATAAAAATAACGTTTAAACGTTTCCATAGAAACAACGCGTGCGAAGCCGCGGGCGGAAACTAGTACATCATTAACAATATACTTGTCACAATGGAGATTTCGTCTAAATTCGTACTTGAAATCAACTTTAAAATCATTATGAAACATTTCAGGGACTCAACAGAAAAAAAACTGACATACAGCAACGTCCGAGCCGAGTCAAATTGACATACAGCAACGTCCGAGCCGAGTCAAACTGACATACAGCAACGTCCGAGCCGAGTCAAACTGACATACAGCAACGTCCGAGCCGAGTCAAACTGACATACAGCAACGTCCGAGCCGAGTCAAACTGACATACAGCAACGTCCGAGCCGAGTCAAACTGACATACAGCAACGTCCGAGCCGAGTCAAACTGACATACAGCAACGTCCGAGCCGAGTCAAACTGACATACAGCAACGTCCGAGCCGAGTCAAACTGACATACAGCAACGTCCGAGCCGAGTCAAACTGACATACAGCAACGTCCGAGCCGAGTCAAACTTGATAATTACAACACCAACACATCATGTACGGGTTTGAAGGCAGATTTTATTCTATTAAAAATGAGCTCAAATATGTTTCGTCTATTTATTAAAAACTTACTCGTCGAATACATTTAAGTATGATTTACTTCACGCTTATTTAAAGTCGAGCATTCAATCAATTCACTGCAAACGTATTCGGAGCAGACTTTTCACAAAGGAATAAAGACCAGAATACCTTGATTTACTGCCTCGACGCCTGCCAAGCTACCAATAGCTCAATAGAAAAAGAAAATTTGCGATCTACCAGCAAAAAAATAAGGCAGAATTCCGCTTGTGGCGAAGGCGCCGAACGAAAGTTACATACGGATGCCTACACAAAAATAACGAACGCTCGAGACTGTAGTAATCACGAAGCCTGAATGCCATAGACTATATTATGTAAAGGATCTTTTGAGCTTTTTCAAAGGGACCTAAAGCGTTACAGCCGGTTAATTATACGTTGAAGGTCCTAAAGGTTCATGTAAATGAGCGATTTTATGGCCCTTGAGGTAATGCAGGCGATATACATATGTAGTTGTTAATCGAAATATGAACGGCTTGGTACTATTTTAGTTAAACATACACAGTACCTACTTCAGAGTAGCAAAAGGGCTTGAAGGGCTATACTATGTATGTACTCGTATACGATAGTCTAGCTATGGTTGTCATTAAGGGAGGCCTATGTCCAGCAATGGGCTAACATGGGCTGATGATGATGATGCGATAGTGAAAGCTAATATTTAATAGCTTAGGGCTCACTTTTGAATACAAGGCCAATTCTTTCTTTAAGTAAATCTTTATTGGTTACCTTACCTCTTAAAATCTGGTTAGTCATGTTAAGTTCTAATATCTTTTTAAAAATCGCCATATCTTGATCCCACCACTATTTTTGCTACCGACCACATGCGTTGCTCGTGTATAACAACCCTTAATAGGAGTTTGAGTTTAATTCTCCTGCCTTGGAGTGGTTTTCTCCATTTTGTCTTGCGTCTTAGATGTGGTTTTTTGATGGTTCTCGAAATTACTTTGAATCTCGTTCGGTTAGTCTGACCTTTATTTGGTTTTACTCAAGTGTGTTTGGTGGGTTTGCGTTGTTTATAACACCGTGGGTATAAAATATGAAAAGGTAGTTTTTGCAAGGCAACTTGAACCTGATGAAATTTCAAAGACGAATTTCAAAGTCTAATTTTTTTTATGCATATTAATGGGATTTCTCATTATAGTTTTTTCCCCATCCAATTGCGTTTATACTAAGTAACTTATTAATAGAAATGAGTGTTACTTCTAAATCTAGTTTGAACAGCGTCAGGTCTTTTCTCCGGAAAAATGAACCAATAAAAATGTTGTTTTATAAACATACATATAACATTCTATGATTCTTTCCAAAGCCACAAACTCGCTAAAGAACTGCCTGCTCCGCTGCAAGTCATTTTGAACTTACTTCCACAAGCAGACAGTTGAAAATCCTGAAAAATACCTTGCATCAAACATAAAACTTGCTGTTCATAACTGCTCCATCATCTGCAATGCAGTCTCTTGCGACAAAGAGCAGTTCTGATACATTAGGACAAACGTATCGCATCGTAAATGAGGCCATGAAATGTGCGATCAGAGAGCAATAAAATGAAGAATTAATGGCCACTCCGAGCTTTGGCCAACAGATGAACATTAAACAAAGTATTGGTATTTTTTTTGGCAGTAGAAATGTTGGTTGTTTATAGGTGCGGGAACAAAACTGTAATCGATGACTCAACTTTTCGAAATATCAAAATTATAACAAGTTACTACTAGTATTTATAACTTAAATAGTTAAGATAACAGCTGCAGACTATTACGGAGCTTAGCCAGCATTATGCTGAGTTAGGGCCTTTTACAACAACTCTATACGAGTACCTATTCTATAAGTGTGTCTTTTGTATGTTGTTATAAATAAATATCTTTCTATTCTATTCTAATTCTACCTTCACTTCACACGAAATATTTAATATTTATTTATCACTAGCTGCGCCAGGCGGTTTCACCCGCGTTGGGATAGATATTTTGGATAATATACAATATACGAGTATCTTTATGACGTTAGCTATATAATTGTGAAGATTCATCAAAATCCATTCAGTAGTTTTGCGTGAAAGAGCAACAAACATACTCACAAACTTTCGCGTTTATAATAATTAGTAGGATTCTAGTTTGATATTTTGGTATAACAAATTGAACCCCCGCTAGTTTAATGCCCGCACCACACGTCAGCGGCATCCCGTGATGGGTCCTCATTCGATTTATGTGACGCATGGCCATTGGGTCACGTGGCCGTTGGCCCATTGGACCGTAAAGACAACCGATACACATAACCCAATACACGACAAACTACATTGTGTTCAAAATACACCAACATGGAAAACATAGTTTAAATTGTAAATTTTATCCCATAACTAGCTTTTGCCCGTGGATTTATAGAAATAAAAGACTATGTCCTTTCTTCACGATAAAAACGCCACTAGCTTAGGTTCGCGGTCTATGATCGGTTGTATATTCGTCGATTTCTCCGTCATTTATGGACCGATATGGATGATTCTGTTGCAGTTGTATAAAAATGGTCCCAAAGTGGTCGTTAAAAAAATATTCCCGAGGGATAAGTATAAGAAGAAGAAGAGAAGTAAAACCAAGCACTTTAAAATGACTCGTTCGTGTGATTTCAATCGATTTAACAATAAAAAGACAGCCCTCTACAAAACAAAACTCCGTATTTTATTTATGACCTATAAAACTTATAAAGGCTCTTATTTGAAAGAAATAAAGCCAATACGCAGTGCATAAAGTACAGGGCAATAGGTATATATCCCGATTAAACTAGAAATGACCGGTAAAATCCAGTTATAACTGGTATGTAACTGGATTTATTGCCGTTATAAAAGTTGGCGGCCGGTGCTTGTAATAAGGTTCAGGTGTAGCACAAGTGTAGGTATGTTACAGTATAACAGAGACCTAGGGGTGAGTTTTGTATACTTTACGAAAAATATAATAGTTTATTATCGTTTTCATACATTTAGCTCCTTGCAGCGCTTTAAGTATTGAATAAAGATAATAAATAATGATAAGTCCGGGGGCAAGTGTATAATGATAAGTCCGGGGGCAAGTGTATAATGATAAGTCCGGGGGCAAGTGTATAATTTTGAATTGACGGTATCCTTCCCACACAACAAACAAATACCTTCAATCATACCTTCAAAGGCCGTTCATTCGGAGCAGTGTGCATGTAGATTAAACGTGTTTGTCTGTCTGTTTGTTGGATACTAGTGTTTGTTCGGCACTTAATGACGCCTCGGCTTGCTGCTGCGTTTTGGCAATATGTGCGGACGGGCGGGGGTAGTGGTCAAGGAGCTTTTGGATTGATTGATGAATCTCTTAAAGGAATTTAATCAATTAGTAATATTATAAACGTGAAAGTTTGGATAGATGGATGGTTTGACAACTAAACCAGATAAGGTTGTAGTTTTGCATAATTTTTTTTCTGGGTATGGCAAAAAAATAAAGTTGCTAGGTTTTCTATCCCAAAAAATGCATGCAATACCGTGGGCAGAAGTTTGTTTAAGTAAAACTAGTAATTAATTGAAAACGATGGAAACCCCGTTAGGTGCACGCTTTTTTACCTTTTTTCGCAAAAGTAGAGTGGCAATGGTCTACATAATGAAGCTGAGAACCATTACAAGAGTTTGGAGGAATATTTTTATATCTACCTTATTTATCAAAATCGCTTCAGCCTTTTGGATGCTTTGACATAATAAAAAGGTTAACCAAATCAAAAATAGTAATCCACACCTGATAGTAAATCAATTAGGTATTATTCATAATAAATATTTTCCAAACTATTTAAAAACTTCGAAATTGAAGCCACATGCACAAATTATATTCAAATGGTACGTACGCAACTTATTTTTAGCATCACTCGTACCAAACTACTATGTGTAAATATTCAGCCTCAAAAAGTTTACCCACAAATACCAAACCGAAAATATTCCTGTCAATACAGCCTATCGATTGACAGGCATGACCATTAGCCGTATAGACACGCCTTACTTAAACTTGTGTTAGTATTATGCATGTGTGTTTATGTGTGCATTATACTTGTGTGTTTTGCATGTGTTGTGTTCCAAATGCAGTTCCTATGTTAGCGCATGCGGAGGAAATTGTTTTAAGGGAAGCTTTTCGGCTTGTTCGTTTGACGACCTTTGTGGCATAGGGAGCGGTAAGTCTGCCTGAGACGCAGGTTGTAGGTTCAATTTCCACCATGGTACAATACACGTTTGTAAATGCATGCGTAGGTTTTAGACCTGATTGATAATTATTGTATTTCTTAATAAGTTTTTATTTTGTATATACAAACATCATAGAAGACTTCCTTAAACACGGCCAAAGTCACGAACATTTTCTAGTCAAAACATAACAGATTATAATAACAAAGTTTCCAAACTCAGCAGCTTCCGCCGGAAGCCTGTCTTACTGCATGAATGCTACGCCGTAGACGGTCTACGCCGTAGGCTATTGCTACGGGGTTGTGCTACGGAACAAAAACACAAATTTGTCCCGAGGCGGGAATCGAACCCGCAACCTCCTTTGTCGCAGGCAGACCTTCGCTCACCGCGCCACAGAGGTCGTCACTTAGTTTTTCTTGTGTGAACAGTTAACAAACAATCGACCAACCTTATAAAGGTAGTTATTGAACTGCAAAGTGCAAAGAAACGGTTCACCTTTGCACTAAGAAAGAATTATATTAAGCAAACAATAAAAACACAGGCAGTGAAATGAAGGTTATTCCCGGACCTGAAATACCCTTCGGCGAAGGTTGACTAAATGTTTTTGGTTACCATAATTTGGGTCCTAGAAATAAAAACCTGAATTACAAACCTCCAGCCTAAACACAATAATCCTGGTGCTTACAAATTGCTCACTTAATCATCCCTTGTATGAGCGATGTTTTCCATCATACCGGTCCGAACCGGTTTCGGTCAGTTTCGGCCCGATTTTTTGTCCCGAATATTTCCGCTAATCGGTGGCATTACGAGTTTTGACGGTTGACGTTATTTCATGGATTAGGGACTGGACTATTAATCCTGGGTGACCGAAAATATAGCTACCATCTATTTTGCGGTCTACTAGCTTATCATTATTATCACCTACCCCATCGAGCCGGCCAAAGTAAAAGTCAATATCATTTATTTCCTGAAATATTTCTATATAAACATTTTTTTTTATTTATGTGATGTACTGGTAAAGTTGGATCCACCTAATCCTAATGAAGCTACGAATAAAATACGTTGTAATTTCAGAGAATTTAAGAACAACTTCAATTATTTCAATAAAATCCATCTCAAATCCAATTAAAACGTAATTGCTATCATCGCTTTCACTAAATATTTCAATTTGTGTTATCTCTAACATTCAATTTTATTTTTAATTCAATTATACGATTGTAATCAATTATAGCGTTAAAAATATCTCCCTTCAGTTTGATTGCCTCACGCCCTTATCTGCATTGACCAGTATATTCTAATAGGTAGATAAATAATTTAACCCTTTGCTGTCCAGAGAAATTATGACCTTAGGGGTCGCATGTACCCGGATTAGGGCAGATAGGGCATTGTGCCCACCAGGATATTAAACAAGGAATCTTACAAACAATGCCTGTGGATATAAGCTATTAGATACACAATAAGTGAACGTAATTAAATTTTGCTTGCAAAAATGTGAGGAAGTGTTCGTTGTTCTGTTGTTTTATGATATAAGTTACACAATATTATATTAATAGAGATTATAATATTAATATGTTTTAGACTAGTTTAATACAACGAAAAACGTAATGTTTCCAGCTAAAAATAAATGAAGTTTTAAACTTTGTAATTGTACAATTATTATGTAATATGAATAATTATAGGAACATACTGTTAGCCCGCTATCCCATCCCCTCGGTGACCACCTGCCCGACGGGAGTGTATTGAAAACCAGCGCTGCATGTCTTGACATTGGCTGGGTCATTGGGAGTCAATGGATGGTGGCGACTCAGCACTGCTATTCGTGGCGTCATCTGGAGGACACCTATGTCCATCAGTGGACAAATACTGGCTGATGATAATGGATGATTGAAAAGTTTCTGCAGCTGATTTACAAGTACTATTTTAACGGGTATATATCGCGTTTATTTACCTATTTTTCCCGACGTTTCAACAGGTTTAGACACTGTCGTGGTCACGGGATGATTGAGTACTCGTAATTATGACGTGTTCTGATCGCTAAGTTTAAAAATATTTTTGCAGTTGATTTGACAACATCATAAATGAAACCTTCATGTCTCTAGGCTCCTTTTACTCATTCTATGAAAGTAAATCGTGAGGAGCTTTTACTAAAAAGGCCAGAATATTTAAGTAAGTCCAAGATTAATGGGCAGTTTAGAGAGACAGGAGTATTAATGTACCCAGGGTCAAAGTGACCCATGCAAGGTGCTGGGTGAGCTCAGACTGACCAAGGTGACTCCAGATAATTTAGGGCTCCTAAGTAAGGCACGTTGCGCGAACTTTCGGTAACGCATAAATCTTGAAGATTTTAAATAATGGGAGTCCAAAAATATTTCGTATCTTGATCACAATAGAACATAAAAAGGTGAACAAAAAATAACCACGTAATAGGTAGGTTAGGTTCTCGTAATTTGACACTCAAAGCTACAATTATCTTGCTGTACATTATGTAGAACAGAAATTAAACGCAATAGACTCAATCCAAACATAGCACCAAATTGAAATGGACATTAGATACCGCAGGAGGAAATTCAACCATCTGAATTATACGATAATAGCCCTTAATACAGAGATAATAGGACCTAATCTTCTACCGGATACCACCAACAACCGGCGTTTCTGTGACGTCATTGGTATTACACGTCTAAGGAAATGCTAATGGAATATTGTCGAAGTGGTGGAACCGGGAGATTGTCTTGTAGCGAAGTGTTTAGGTTTAATTTTATATTTACTATAAATAAATAATGCTGGACGATCCACACAGCATCATCTAGCCCCAAGCTAAGCAAAAGATTGCGTAACAGATACTAGATGACTGATATACTTAATATCATATTACATAGATATTTTTATTATTCATAAAAAACGACCAGAACACCCAGAACAAATATTTACTGATCGTTCAAACATTTGTGCTGAGGCGGGAATCAAACCCTGTTAAAACTCTGTTAAAATCACTTACCATATTGAATATCTCTGCAATCTACGCTATTTCGATCAGTTCGTAAAAAATTTAACAATAGTGTTTGAAATTTAGCAAAACTCTCTAAATCATGAATAGAGACACAAAACAACACATCCAGGTAGGAAGGAAGCCACAAAATATGTCAACGACAATGCAAATAAAATATGCATAAAATAACAGAAGGTATGGATGTATCGAGCGAGTGTGACAGCCGCCAGCCCCCCAGTTGTTTATTACAACAGGCCATTCAATAAATATTTCTAGCTATTCTCATAGACAACTTTTGGGTGTAGATCTTTCGCCACCCCATTTTAATGGGTCCCGTTTGATTAATGACTCTGAATTGAATATTGCGTTGTATATCTGGACTCCCCTATCCCGAACATTACAATCTGCGAGATGTCTATTTTACTTCCCTTTTTGTCATCGCGTGATGTCCCATAATGCGCTTTTTATAACTTTTGATGAATGAGTATGTCTTATTTAATGTTATTGATGAGACTTAGCCTTAAGTACTTTTATGAAAGGCACCCTAGCTTTTGTACAAATAAATATGCTTTCTAAAACCATATTTCTTTCTAAATCGCTGACAGCCGACGCAAATATTTTGAACGTACTAGGAGTTCATCAAAGAAACAAGACGTTTTTCAACTCTTTACTGAATGTTGGCTTACCTATAGAACTATGTGGCTGGCCAACGGTCATTTAGGTCTTTTGCCTTTGCCAAAAGCCACTAGGGTCGCCCAGGGACCACCAATAGAATTTCACTCGCACGGTCGAATTCGGTCGAATAAAATTTTACCGAAATTGAATCGGCCGGGAGTACTAGACCATGAAATTGGCGGACGGTCAGTATAAAAGCGGACATACATGGACAATCTGATCTGTGACACTCCGCGCCATCAATACAAAACCGGAGACTACAAACGTTTTTTGTAGACTTTGGTTTTTATCTTTGATGTCTAGACTCCATTACGCATGAATGGAATCTACACGCTAAAGTTGGCAACACAGCTCGGCGGCGGCGAGTTGGTGCGACATTTCAGTGTATGAATGAATATTGTAGTCGGCCGACAGTGTTTTGTCAAGTAGACGGCGGCCCGTCTACGTAAATTACATAAGAAATGAGGAGTCACTTACGCTACCTGGTTTTAACTAAAAACCAGCGCTCTTTCACAAATTACCTTAAGTAGCAAACAGGCTCAACTTTTTGCTGAAAATGTCAAAAAAATTGTTAGTATGTTAAATGTCTGATCATAGACTCGTAGTGAGAGATCAGAGTGTCCGTGTATGTTCCTTCTAAGATACCATACTGCGCGATGTTTGTAGGATACCGTTCGGTGTCGCCCAGCCTACTGAATTATACATGGGTCAGACCTGTGATTTAGTGCGCCGTCTTCCGGTACCGAGAGGACTTAGCGACGGATCCCGGTATGTTTATGGATTTTCGGGAGTTTGCTCGACGACACTTTTGTTTTATTGGCAGTTAGGTCAGTTTGGAAGTTGAGCTGTTAGGAATAAGGAAACTGTTTTATTGGATGGTACGCAAACCTTTTCTTGTATACTTATGGATCGCAAAAGCGGTTTATTCTCAAAACTTATAGTATAAAGCGTATATAGTTTAAATAGACAGTGTGTAGAAATCTTAAATAGTTTCATACAAGATAATAAAGGTATCGACGCCGCAGAGTCTCGGTAGGTAGCCAGGTACTTTGAATGCAAACAAGCAGTGTCCCGGAACGAAATCCCAAACTCCTTGTGAAGCCTAGAACTAAAGCTAGTCACAAACAAATAAAGCCAATGAAGCAAAAACTCACTATATTTATTGCATCATAGAGAAAAACGTTATCAAGCCAGAAAATAAATATCTTCACATCCAAGGGTCAGCACAAAAAGAAACCAAATAAAACTGAATAGAACATTAGACGTACACGTCTTTCGCAGCCTAGGGTGGCCATTCAAAGTCAGAGACCAACCCCTAAATACTGCATTCAGACCTTCCCCCAGCAAATTAACTGATGTTACACCAAAGTTCCTCCCTATTCAATGGTCAGCCATTATTCTTCGAGGTTTTCATGGGAAAATGGCGAAGGAAGTTGCTGTTTACGCATCTAAATGCAGTCTTGATGAGTAATCAGAGTGTATGGATTTGGGGTCTAGGGCGTGACGGATTGTCTTTGGATTTGTGAAGGCACTAAAGTGAACGGAAGTGATTTGAATGGTGTTGGTTATAGTAGGGTGGAGAAACAAGTGACCATCGATAAATAAGGGTCGAGTTTGAAGAGCTGTTTGAAACAATCATATAAGCAGTGTCTAAATAGCGCAATGACTATCACAACACGTATTCGAGATTATATTGGTTGATCTTATACATACAATAGTTATTTAATATTTTTTCTAATTCAATGGTTTCATCAATATTTATTTATGTGTGAGAGTCTGAGAAACAATGGCATGTCATGTCAATGTTCCATTGTGACGCCATTTTGAGGTGTTCAATGTGAAACGCTACAGAAGCGATTAGTAAATCGAACAAACGCTAAATCTTCGCTGCCGGCAATTCATCCCTTACGCCATAAAGGTCGTTAAAGACATCACTTATCTGATTGAGTCAACAATGCAGGTAAAAAAAAATACAAAAAGAAACTTGATGTTATCTATCTGTCAACCATTTGTTTATCATCTCCTGAGATCTCAAGACCCTCAGGTAGATTAAAAATGACATCGATAACCTTTTTCAACAACGCAAAGATTTTTTTACAATATCCTGCATGAATCTGTAGAAAAAATGACAAACAAGATAGATCTATTGGAAAACGTGATGTTTAAAAGCTTTCTGTGATTATTTCCTAGACAACGATTGGATAGAAGAGAATAAAACCGCAAATAGTTTAGAATTCTACGGAGTTTATACGTGTCTGTGAAATAATACTTTTAAAGGAATACGGAAATATAATGTCAAGTTGCTATCTGATAAACACAACATGAATACCATGGCCGATAATTCCCGAAGTCGCTAAGGTAGCAAAACAGAGTGATCGAATAATCCAATATCCCACCTTATCAGCAAATGACATCTCTAGCTTTTCATTATTTATCAATTTTATTTAAATTTATTAATTATTATACTTATTCGATTTATTTGCTAAATTAAATTAAATTAAATTAAATTCGTTTATTGATTCAGACTTATTATATATCCATATTGTGATTTATTATAGAATTTAAAAAAATTACATCATCATCATAGTGTTAATGTAAAGAATGCAATGCAATTTGACTGAAATTACATTACATTCCTTACACTAACACCTACAAATCAATTTATATAATAAATTTGTTTAGCATAAGGGTTCATTAGACTTGACATCCAGTGCCTTTGCAGGCTACTGCAATGTCTGTCCACCAGAACCCTTAGCAAGCTATTGGTGCTGCCCAGCATCCTGTGCTAAGTATGTACAAATTTAAATTAAGTGCAAATTATTGTAACCAGATTTTGCACGCCACAAAGGTAGAAATACATTGTGTCTTATTTAAACATACACCACCTACATATGTACCCTATTTACATGTATTTGATGCAATAAATTTTAATATTTACTTTACTTTATCAGATCACGACGCGATGCAAAGATTTCGTTTCATACTTTGAATACACTTAAACGAGCATTTCCTTTTATTCTCTTGCAGTAAAAATCCTCGGTAAGTTGAAAATAAACCAGATTGCACTACGAACTCCATTCTCCCAAAACCACTTTCGGCGACTGTTCAAGAGATTGATGTGAATCAACATCGGCGACGTAAAACCGGATTCTAGCTATTTCAGCTTGCAAACTTTGAACTGTTACCAAAAATTAGCTTAAAAAGCAAGTGGATGGTAGTTGTAAAGGCTTTTGCGCCAGCGATATTCGGGCGAGCTTTTAAGCTAAAATTATTAAGCGTAACTTGCGCCGTGTTATGTACCAGCTTAATTTAAGCTCTTGACGTAACAGTAACACCTTTATGGATGGGAATGATATAGCGGTGTGCATTAATTTTATCAAAATGAGGTTTTATTTGACGTTTCGGAACTTGAGTGTTTTTTTACACTGGCAAGTTCATTTGATGATATTTTTCTTGTCCAGAACACGTCTTGGTCTAGTTTCGATCTACATAGTTTCCGTTAAACATAACTAGTTTAACATAACATAACTTCTGACTAGTCTTCAACCCCCAACAACATTCGTTATTTATTCAGTCAAAGTCAAAAATCATTTATTCTTTAGGCTAACAAAATAAGCACTTAGACAAGTCAAGTTTTATACATTAAATTATTATCAAATAAAATGATTTTGTACTATACAAGTAAGTTACCTTCCCTTATAAAGCTTGCGATGCTATCATGAGACGGACACTGGCAGAATTGCGTCAATCCAGACGCAGAGCCATGTAGGAAGAAGTTGAAGTTGAAAATGATTTTACTGTTCACATAAATGTTTTGTCCACTAGTGGAAGAAGTGGAAAAGAAACCACTAGTATGTCTATCTCTTATACATATGTCTAATACATGGTGCTGCATTCAATTGTGCTTTTAGTAAGTTTACGTTGTAGAATCTGATGTAGCTAATGGTAACCTTATAACTAACCACAAAGCAATATATAATATTACTTGAATAGTAACCGTGGTACTTCCCAGTAGAATTATTCACAAAAGGTCTACTAATACATTCATAGCAACCTATTCCAGCTGAATAAAGTAAAATATCAACCCTCGTAACCTTTATTTAAGCAAAACAAACAGTAGCCCGACCGAAACCATAGAACAAACACTCTATATTATGTTAAAACCTTTATCCACATCTAGTCAAGATAAATAAACGTAAAAACAACCGCAAAACTTACAAAATGAAACTTAGAGGTCGACGGAGAAAAATTATTTAATCTCAGAGAGATACAATTTTAAAAGTCTCGGTGCCAGTTTCTTTCTAAGCCAATGGTTTATTGTTTATAATAAAAGACTGTTTTGAGTTAGCTTTTTGTACGGAACTGCTATATATTTAAGTGTAATGGTCCATCCAAATGTTATCAAAGTCATAACAAACGTCTTTCTGATGAAAAAAGGGTGTCTTTAAAAGATTAGGCTTGCCATCATAATATTGTATTAACTTATATTTAAGAATATGTACATTATTTACAATTAACATTGCCCACTAGGGCAAAAGGGGCTGAAAGTTGATGCAATGCTTTTTTAAATTTTATTTATTAAAGCCAATAGATCTTCGTTTAACTATGTACAATCTCACCTGATGGAAAGTGAAGATGTGGCCAACGGTTTATCATATGAAGGTAAATACTTATATATATGAAGATCGAAGGTCTAGAAGACCTCTTCCTCTATATTTTTATCCGTTTATGTTGGCTTCTAGATTGCTGCTGAAATTTGTCTGCACTATCATTTGCAGTACAAGTCAATTGTCAATCGAATCATTGACCTGAAGCGGTTCTCTGAAACGGGTGGCAGAGCTTTGAATGACAACTAGGAAATTCCGGAATATTCGGTTTGATCGCTAAGGCAGTTTTCCTTTGGAAATGAACGACGTTCCAGATATAAGAAACAAACTAGCACGTTAACGTTGTCATGGCTTTTACAGGCTGTCTTTTTTATAACATTGATTTGCAATCTAGCGACACGTCCAGTATATGGACAAAATAAACATCAGTGTAGGTTTTAATTATTATGAAAGTCAAAGATCATGCTGCGTTAAAATACTCAAAACCATTTATAATAATTTTTATTTTTATTAAGTATTCTTACATAATTATGTACGTCATCAATATTTATTTAGGCTTCTAATTTGCTAAATCGATTGGCTGTCAACACAAAGTACTTTCAAAGAATATGTATATATATAAATATGTGTGTAATGCTCCCAATGATTTGCACACATCCCCGATAGCTTTCTTTTAAATTGTTCAAAACGAAACCTTATCTACAATGAAAATAAAGTTCCGAGTAACAGTAGTGACGTGAGTTCGAGGTCTATAGACAAGTCGTTACAGCTTTCAGGTTAATAAATACTGAAAGAGATGAAACCGAGTGGTCTATCAGTCGGATGAGTTTCAGCGCGACGTAGCTTATCCTGGCGTAGCTAGGATACATAAATAAATAAACACAATAAACAGTATCATCTAGCCCCAAAATAAGCAGAGCTTGTGTTATGGGTACTAGATGACTAATATACTTAATACAATACATTACACTGATAGATATTTTTTTTATTATACATAAATATCAACACGAACACCCGGAACAAATATCTGCAGATCGTACACACAATTATCCCGAGGCGGGAACTGAAACCGCAACCTCCTGCATCGCAGGCGGACCATCGCCCACCCCGCCACGTCATGATCAAGAAGAAGAAAAAAAACAATAATTTAATCCGAAAGCGTACCGGAAGGTGCATGGTGGGTAGACCCCCCATGAGTTAAACCGAGCTACGTGGCGAAGGTTGCGGATAACCGCTGGACGGGCAGCGCCCGACCGGCCATTGTGGCGACCTTTGGAGAGGCCTACTCACAACCATTAAGGTATTGTAGGTATTCGATTAAGGGATGAATTTTGCTAGACCGTAGCGGGCGCGAAACGTGCCGCGTGCAACGCACGGACGAGACACGGGCGGGATAAAACTTCACCAACATTTTTAACCCACGAAAAATCAAAAAGGAGTGGAGACTATGCCCAATCAATCAAATAATTTATTTGCCAAAGTATGATAGTACAAAGTAGTTCTTAGAATTTATGAAGTTTGACATAATGTCCCGCAAAAAGTATTTTACGATGAACTGATTATTCCCTAGTTTCTTTAAAAATAGAGAAATAAGGGGTTGCTATCAGCATCTATGTATATTTAAAAGTACTACCAAGGATCAATCCATCCCAAGGTGGCCTGGAAGAGATTGCTCTCAGTAATATGATAAGGCTATACCTTTATTCTAAGTTTTTATTTCTGTATTGTTTTCTGTTTTGTGTCGTATAATAAAGTATTTTATATCTATCTATCTACAACGGTAAAAAAACGCTCGGCATTAATTTCCTGTCCACAAAAAGGCCCGTATTATAAAATGCCATTTGATTATGCTTTTGGTAGACTTGAATAAAACCGCAAGCAATGTCCCACCAGAGACTCATTAATATCTGATTATCATAAATGTACACACATAAATTCCAGTGAACTTATCAAATAACAATAATTTACCAAAATCATTATCTTCGCTATTAGGTTATATTAGCTCTAGTGCTATCCGGAATACATTGCAATCGTAAACATTTAAACGAGTTTACTGAGTATTGATGTCTGGTCAATAAACTTGTTTATGGGTCCTCTGAACTGTAGTATCTGCACACTTAGCTTTGAGAGTACAAGCTCGTATTGATAAGGGATTTTATGTGATTGTTTGACTGTGAAGGTAGAAAGCACAAGAACGCACGGTAGATAACCTCTTAGAGTATCTAACTGCATAAATTAAAACGATTTAGATATTATATATAGTAGATGAAATTAAGTGAGTGTTTGTTTACAGAAAATAAGAAAAGATGACAAGAAATTCGTTGGCGAATCGCAGAAAACTTAGAGAAGGCAATGACCACTCTGACAAAAATGCTGCGAAGAACTGAGATGAGAATCTCAACTACTTATTCTATAAGATGTTGTCATTTTCAACAATGACCTCTTCGCGTCATTCTTGTCAGATGATTTGCACGGAGAAATTGATAGAAACGTTTCAACCTGGACACTTTTGATAAGCGTCCCTCCTTCTGTAGTTTCGTTATGGAAAGTAAAATGCCCATAATGAAATATATAAATTAAATGAATAAATTATTCGTTGATACGATTATTATGGTGAAGCGATTAATTTAGTAGAATTAAGACCTAGAAGTAAGAATAGGCCTATAACTATAACGATGACGCACTGGAAAGAGAGGCATATATATAACAGACAGTTGTAAGTGTGAGTTAGCTGATTCTCGAGGGCTGTGACCGGCCGATTCGAGTGAAATATCAATTTCCTTCTCGCTGGCTGCGCGAGCCCACCTCATTTATCAGAAAGCAGTGCAGGGTGAAATAAAATATGTATCTAAAAGCTTGCAGTAATTGTAAAGGTTTAAACTTATTGTACGATATCAGTTATGGGAAATAAATAATGCTACAATCGGAAATCAATGCTATTTATACCCATGCATTTTCATAACTGGTAATCTTGGAAAGATTGCAGTTATGAAAATACATGGTGTTTGAACGGTTCTCGGTGAGATTTGTCAAAGAGGATAGAAGCCATTTTCACATCAACGGAGCCTATATGCTTTGCGTCAAGAATAATAAAAAATCAGAAATAAATAGAAACTAGTCTAAGAATAATGTTGCATAGGTGTTAGTAAAGACAATACTGGCAAATATATATATCTACAGATCTCCAAAATACCAGTGTAAGAACGAAATAATTCATCTAAAAATCTATTGGTGAGTACTGAACCCCGTTTTATAATTAAAACATGAGGTTTCCCGAGGTCAACGATCCTTCTGTAAATGCACAGCAATTCTACCTTAGGTTATGTTTTTCCTTCGCGTTAATTCATAATCCAGCAAGATGCATGCAAGCCATATCCGTCCTAAACAACTATTGGCTTAGGTCGCTTTAACAATGGCCGAAACTACCTTCTAGGTGACACAGAAGGTTTAGTAGTCAGTATAGTGGAGCGGTATGACTAGGACGATATTTTTTTATCGTGAAACCTCAGGTGACCATAGAAGTTTACTCCATTTGATTACAATCTCACAATAATCAGGGCTTATTGAAAATAGCAAATTATTTTAGGTATGAGTAACACAAACTTTTAAACAGGAGAATAACAAGCATAACAAACGTAATAAAAATCCAATAAATGGCTCGTTAGCATTTCCCTGACATAACTATGAAATTATTCCTTTCAGGCGACTTCCCCAAAACCAATTAAACTGTTTCCCCTAAAACGGGCACGCACAACGAAAACAAGAAAGTTTAATCACCGAATAACCAACAATTCGATAATTTAATAAAACGATCGGAAATTCTTCAACAACGCCCGAGGCTTGTTTGAAAAACGCTAGTAAATGAGCGTAAGGAAGCGACTTCTTTTAGGGCTCCTAAGACTTTTAACGAGTCTCATTGAGGCACTTTCCGAACTCTAATAAAAAGATCATAAAAAAGAATTTGCGAAGTTCTTTTAGGGGCGAGTGGTGTATTATATGGATTGGGGTCAGGCGGGGCACTAATTGTACGCTAAGCCCTACTTATTATTCCATAAATGCGCGATCCGTTCGTTCTTCAGCCAGCGGGAAATCTTGATGGAAATCGGGGATGACATTGCGAAATTTTTTAATTAGTTCTTAAGTTGGGTTTTGGGCGAAAGTGGCGAGTCATTTTATATCTAAAAGCAATGAGTTGCCTTAGTTACTAGCTGTAACTTCATTGCTTAATAGGGTTCTACAAAGGTTCCTTATAGTTCGAATATGGAACTAAAAGCGACTCTCACCATAATTTACCTTAAAGACGACCTCAAAACCAACTTGTCAAAACAAAATGTAAACGAAGAAAGGAAGTTCATAAATTATTTATCGTAGAAACAAGGCGATGGTGTTGCCATCTGCTTATCCTTAGCATGTGATACTATAACAAACTTATGATCAAATCAAATAGAACCCAGCCTAAGGTACCTACCCTTAAATTGATAATAACGCAGTAAAATCAGAAGACATATTACAAACATTATAAAGTTATAAACCATCTCATAAATATTGCGTACACGAAATTAATACATCAAAGTTGTTTGTTTATCCCGCCTACTTCACAATTTACCAGTATACCACTAACTTACCGAACTAACTTAATTTATGACTTGTTTACTTGGCACACATGCTTTTACTATCAAAACTTTCGCGCATTCGATGAAAGTATGGCGATTTTTCATTTTATATACAGTGCTTTTATAACTATTTAGTAGCATAGTAACCTCGGCAAAGAGGTAAGTTTGACGACCTCTGTGGCACAGTGGCCAAGGAACGGCAAGCAGTTTAAGTGCCAAAGTTTGTATGGACTTCAAATATAGATATTGTTAAAAATAAACTGGTTCTATTAGCAAAAAAAGCCTTTAAAACATAACATAACCTACTGAAAAAAAAATTGTAAATTACCGTCTCAGTTTAATTAAAAAGTAACAAGCTGCACGCGAACAAATAAATAAAATAGGTACTGAACTACGGTTGACTAGGTTCTACGTTCGTGGAATGTGTAAAAAATATGGTGACTAGGTAGGTGACTTTCACACACAATTCAAGGCAAAAATTTCCTCTTCTGACCTTCTCGGACCGTGTGCTGGCAACCCCATTCCAGTAGGTCATTGTTTTCCTAGATTGTAGATGATAGCATTCGAAAAACAAAAAAATGGAAACAATTTGCGAGAATGGAGCATTTTAACTTTTTCAATTAACTGGATACGGGCGCGGGTGTATTCGAAAAGATTTCGACCCAGATCCGTTGACGGACCAATGGTATTAACTACCTATTCTGTAAGTATTTATTCTGTATATTCCGAATTGTGTAGTGTAGATGCTAAGGGCTAGAAGAGAAAGTTTACTTGCACAAAAGTTAGATCATTCCTTTTTACTTGCCCTGTTACTTCACAAAACTCTTCAGGTGGTCTTGGTTCCTATTCCTCATAGTATTCTATGCTGCATAGGCCGGGGAGGTCGCAGCATAAGAATCGACACCGCAGTCGGTCTGTGAGAGCCAACTAACGACATAAACCTTCCAAAGCAAAGGCAGCCTTCTTATATTTTTAATACCTCTACTGCTATCTCCAAGCAGCCTGTTAATGAAATTACGGAATAACGTTCCTTGGACGTGCTGTGCTGATGATATGCAGCATGTACTTCAGAATAAACAAAATAATGAAACTTCATGACAAAAACAAAATAAACGTCATCATCCGAAAATATCGTTAATCCATCACTATGATTAAATTGAATCTAATCAACTAATATACAAGGCTTATTTTTCAATGGTAACGGAAACAAATTGACAGTTGTTTTTTATCGGATACGCAGCGATGAAAACGTTCTGTTCTGATTGTTCACCGCCGAACCACTCGTGTGGAATAATAAAAGAAAACAGTACCGCTTTGGGAAATTTGCTCAAAGTTCAATAGCTTTAGGAAGCTAATGGGTGTTCAGGTGTAAATCTTTATTTGATTCATGATAAAGAATAAATGTATTATATTATACCTTCTATAAAATGTAGTTTAAGTTAAGATTTACCATTTACGCATCCTATGTATAATAAACGTTTTTGTAGGTTAGTCGTAACAAAATAGCATTTGTCTAAAGTAACACCCAATAGGAGGGATCGGTAATAAGGCAGACTAGATAAACTATGCAGAACGAAAGCGAATAGGTTGGGATCGAGAAAACACCTTAAAGAATAGGGACATTCTTTCCTATTGGCTATAAAAAAGGTCGAAGACAAACGTCAAATTGGCTCCCAACCTCCACAGATCGAACTGTCGCAAAGCAGCTTTTTATAGGTTAGTGGAGTTTGAAAATAGAACGCTCTGTTTTCGAATGTTGATGGTGACAGTGATTATTTCAACCAATAAAATATTCGGTTCCAATTTTAAACTTTAAAATAAATTTTTCGAACAAAATAATATAAAGATGATTATCAAAATAGCATGAATCGCATGAAACACGTTTGACTGAATTAGAGCACGCACGACATCACGTGGCCAAACTTACCGTTGCCTACTTTTAGGTAGGTTAGGAACTTGGTGACCTTATGAAGTTAAAGGGTTTGGTTTGTTTACATCGAAAAGTTCATAACTAAGTACAAACTTTCTTGAGGTCGCGTTTATATTTAATACAAAATAGTTCAGCGTCTGATTCTATTCAAGCGTTTGAGCTAATTAACTTATGCCCTCTCCACCGAGACGAAAATCAACACCAGTTCAAATTTCGAACTTGAGTCAAGAAACTAACTTATTAAAGCGAGCATGGAGCGTTGAAAACTGAATTACGCCCACGTATAACGGTAACCTTGTCCCAATTAAAGTTCCAATCAAGTCCTTCCAGTAAAGTTGACACGCCAACTGACCAAATAGACCCGTGCATGTCGCTCAAGTAACGCCGAAGTAGCTCGAAGTCGCCCGAAGTTTGCCGAAGCGAGACAAGCTTTCGCGATCAATACCCCCTGGCACCCGTGCCTCGCGTCAATTCCGGGGGCAAAAGTCACGCTTTTGGGATAGCCGTCGATTTTGAACGGTCAGGCCCGATTTGGTACGTGTGTCCGGAACGGACGGGCACAGAACGGGGTAACGAGTGCGCGACTAATGTCGAATTTGAATTCTCAAGGCGTTCCCAAGTTTGAATTTGAAATAGGAATTGGAGGAATTTTCTTAAATTTTCTAGACGAAAGAGGTTTTGCGAACGTGCGAGCTAGCCAATCTTCTTGTGAAATGAAAACTTCGCTTGAATGGGATACCTAGATTTCTTTCAATATGGGACGAGCTTTGTGGACGATATGCATTATTTACAAGCGAAAGTAAACATCAAGCAACGTTTATAGTATGTTTACAATACGTGTAAACAAGGTGGAAGGATGTAGGAGCAACGCCAAGACACGCCAAGATAAATGTTGGTCCTCTGATAAGTAGGTCACAAGTGTTGCCAGCTTGTCTTGGATTCGCATTTTAACGTGAAAATAAAATGCGGGTTAAGTTTACTTGAGAATTTAATGAATTCCTACATTGCTGTGAAATGTTCGTGCGCATAGCATAAGGACCGTTTTCACTGCAGCAGAAAATTAAAAATAGAACCTTCATAGTTACAAAAACGGTCACAAATTCAACGGGCGCGTACATTTTACCCTGTCTGTAAAATAAATTCTCCGTTTGTACATATGTAAGTAAACTTTAAATAATAATTTGGTAAGCAAGGTACAAACCAATATGGGCTCGTGTGTGGTAAAATTAAGTAAATTGAATAAATAATAAATGCATCTGTCCAAATAGGTATTCGCAAATCGCGTTTCGAAAGCCACGCATCGTTTATTTATGACTGCCCGACGGGTTTTCTGTTTTACGTAATGTTTTTTTAATTGTTTAACAAAATGAATCTCTTTTTATACTGAAAGTAATTATTAAAGTTTATTTTATGAAGAACTTACTGCTTTAATTTCCCACTGACCAAAGTGGGTTGTTAACTTTTTATTCGTTTGTTAGTTATTGTAACACATGGGTAACATAAAAAGCTATGCGAAGCTATCTTTCTAGAAAATGTATGCAAAAAAAACCATATACCTACCTAAGTACTTGATAATTCAAAAAATAAATAAAAATTCAAATAAAGAACTTTTCAAATCTAAAGAAAAGTCAACTTTGTTCTTGATTTAAAAATAAGACCACCGATTTAAAAACATAATACTAACCTGACAAAAGACGATCAAATGCAACAAAAGCTTCACCAAAAAGTTTCCTCGCCAGAAAAAAATACAAAAATGGAACAAAACTAAGTCAGAACTCGTCTCAATAATAAAACACAAAAATAAACCGCGAGAACTGGGTCAGGGTCGTAGGAACGCGCAAAAATCCTCCCTTAGGGGTGAAGGAGAAATTAAAACGTCGCCGTGAGCGGAACCAGCGCTTTCGAATAAGGATGTCATTACACGCGAAGAAATATCAGCCTGTAGTCGATGTTCGTCACTTTGTACAATTGTACTGTAGTTTCTTTTTGTGTGAATTTATTTATCGTCAGCTACCCGTGCGGAAAGAAACCTCTAAATCTGATCATCATCATCTTCAACCTATGTTAGTCCACTGCTGAACATAGCCTCTCCAATGAGCGCCATAGCGTCCTGTCTTCAGCTTGCCGCATCCAGCATCTACCTGTCTATTTCGTAGGTCGACATCCCACCTGGTCGGAGGGCATCCTACACTACGTTTGCCGAGTCGTGGTCTCCACTCAAGAACACGTTTGCCCCAGCGACCGTCGTCGGTTCTTCGCGAGATATGGCCGGCCCACAGCCACTTCAGCTTGCTAATTCTTAGAGCTATGTCGATAACTTTGGTTCTCTGTTGGATGTATTCGTTACGAATCCTATCCTTCAGCCATAACTCGCTGAGCGACCTTGAACTGGTGGACCAGCCCTATCGTGAGTGTCCACGTCTCATAAATCTGATACAGCTAACTTTTGATTAGAAGCACACCCGTCTATCAGCTAGTTGTATTTGCACCAGGTTTATATCATTACGGGGTGGTTCGATTTAATTTGCGCGCGAGATAAAAAAAGTATATTTTCATTTTAATAATTACTTATTCAGTGTAATACACACAGGTAAACAGCGGAAAAATACAGTAGTACGTACACACAATTGTCCCGAGACGGGAATCGAACCCGCAACCTCCTGCGTCGTAGGCGAGCGTCGCGCGCGTCGAGTATATTATTACAATACCTATGGGATTATTTATTTAGTTTACGAAAACTAAATCTGTAAGATCACGGATTCAGGTAGAACCAAGTGCACTTCTGGCGCCTGAAGTGAAACCTCTGCATAACATTACACAAAGCAAGTTTAACTTAAACTTAACTTAACCCTTTATCCACTATTACAGAGTTAAGTATGTTATTAAACGAAGTTTAGTATTAAATTTGGAGTTTGTAATGATTCTGAGACGTGAAGTTTGCAGGTAAGGTTGGGTTGTTGTTATGGAGGATTAGCTCGTGATCAATACTAAGTTTATGATTACCTTTATCTAAGCTAGTAAGTAGGTTATTAGCTTAATGTGAACTTTAAGTTTAGAAGGCATGGGTGATGATAATTATTAATGACATTTTGTTGAGATCTTATTAAAATAAATTAGCTATAGTTTGACCGAAACCGCTGTACCGCTCCTTTGGAAAGTGCGGCGAGGTGGGGGGCGAGGAAAAGAGAGCAAGAGTACGCGTTGCCGGCAGACTGATGGATAAGGGCGGCCGCCCCCCCGTCTCGCCGCTCGCATACCTCAGGCGCGGTACAGCGGATTCGGTCTATAGTAGCGACCTGGCGATTGTAATCGCACCATAATAACAATAACCAGCGCTGCACTGGCTTACGTCAATGTAACATTTAATGCTGAGCCGGTAGCCTTTCTGTGTTCTCGTATTTTAATTCTTTTATTCGTCCCTAATTTGTTATCTTTATTATTATTATTTCTTAAGTTGTATTATTTTATATGAAACACAAAGACAATCTCATACACACATATTTTATAGAATATCGGTATATTTTTTCATTAAGTATAATGTCGTGTTAACTTATCTACGTAGAAAACACCCAGAAAAACGGGAAAAAATATCTGCCCATCGTACAAACTTTTGTCCCGGAGCAGGAGTCGGACCCGCTTTTGCGTCGCAGTCGGACCTTCACTAGCTACGCCACAAAGGTCGTCCTAGATCTGAGATAAGGTAATATTTCACATACTTTAGTTTTAGGGTTTGTTTTGGAGACACACTTAATGTGTTCATAAAATGGATCATTAGTTTAAAACTAACTCATGATACCTGTTTTAATACTTTAACAAAAGGTATCATATCTCTTTATAAAAGAACACCTAGAACCAGAACCATTTGTATTAATAAGTATTTGCAGAACATAAGAAACAAACACGCATTATCAAACCAAAGTTTCATCTCAAACGGACCAACGAACAATGCGTCACATAGGTATATCATAACGTAGGTACGAACTCTGCTATCGCTTCGAATCTATAACGTAGGTCTACTTAGTATATGAAACGTAGGTAGGAACTCTGCTATCCTATCGAATCTATAAAATAAATAAGTTTCTAGAAGCTAGTTTTGGTAGCGGAAGGGCTGCAACAAGCGTGTCCAATTGGCCCACGGCAGTCGGTACCGCTCGCTGAAGTGGCTTCCATTTTCCTGCGGAGATCGGTCAATTTGCTAAACATAGTTCTGGCCGCTTGCGGTGTAGCAGGATTCCTATGAATTCGGCTTAGCTGTAGTTTTGTGCTGATGTCATTGTTTAGCACTATTTTTATTTTGTTAGTTACACTACGCAGCACTATTTTAATTTGTTAGTTACTATGTAAGTTGTTTTTTTGGAATGTTATATGATTATTGAGAGGTTTAAATGTTACTCAAAATTGATTGATTTGAAATGTGACGAGTCTAAGAATCCAGTCTAAACGTCCTAATATTTAAACGCGTCTCAGATTTCAGCACGTCTCAAATTGCGATATTTTGACAGATTTTCATTGAATTCTGTCAAAGACAAAATTCTGTCAAAGACAGAATTCAATCACGACTACGTACTAGGGGATATAATAAGCACTTTCAAGTTTTTTTTTATCGATATGGATACTTTAATGAACTAAGAACACGGTCAGACAGTCAGTTTCAAGTATGATATTATGAGGTCTAGGTACCTATATTCTCATTATTTTGCCTTTGTGTCAGTAGTGCCATTGATTTGTACCATTGATGGTACAAGTGACACAACTTTATATCCTTAGTACCATTAAAGAAAAACGAGGATATTCCCCCGTGATACCTATGGAACTAGTGATACAACCTTGTATCTCTAGTACCATTAAAGAAAAGTAAAGATATTCCACGTAATTTCATTTTTGCATTTATTTTGTATTGTCACAAAGATATAAGATATAAGACGATTAGTTTTAGATTTTAGTATTAGACGTTCTATTCGACGGTTTAAAGCCGTGGTTTATCTAAGTTTATTTTAATTTATTTTCGTCACAAGCCCTCACAGCCCGTCAGGTAAAACTAAAATACCTTCAGTAAAATTAAAGTACCCACCTTCGTGTATGTTATATAATGGCTTAATAAATTTAAATAAGTCTCAACGGTAACAAAGTTGATAAAAAGTAATACATTCTAACGTAAACCAATCGAGATATTATCAGAAAATAGGAATAGTGAACCGATGCTCGGCAGTGTAGGTGTTTGGAAACTGCGGTATGGCTGCGGCGGCGGTGCAAGGCACGAGATGTGGCGGGGCAGCTTCTTTTATACTGTTATATCATTTGGCGAGACTGAGTAGGTTTTGATATAGGTATAATGATTGATAAAAGAAATTTAGGTGTTGAAAATTTACATCTCTAATAACCTTTGTTTACTTATTTTAAATTTCATAAATACGTCAGATTTCAAAAACAAGCGAGTTGAAGAATGAGTCTGGGATTCCATCATGGATAGGTTTTACCCTTTTGTTGTAAGAAAAACAAAGTAATTAAAAGCCAACAGAAGTGTATTTATTTAACCACGGTATTCTCCTTGTTGGTGCGTTCAATAGAAACACACAATTCGAAAAGGGAAGAAATACAATATAACAAAACAATTTTATATTACACATTGTGATACGATACTACATAATCTAACTACACAACTACATATTCAGCTTATCAATGGAATGACATCAAAAAATACCTATATTACTGAATATTTAGTATGTGCGTACATTTCCCAACAAATACTGGTATGAAACCTCTAACTTATTCAAAAATGCGTATATAACTGATCCGGTGGCGCATTAACTTAATAAAAAACGCTTGTTGTCTGACAAATAAATGGAGCCAGAAAAACTTTTCAAATGAAAATTAAGTTACTACATTAATCAATAGCCAGCTCCGCCGATGGGTGACGATGTTGGAATGGCATAATGTTTAGTTTATTGATTCGACATGAGATTTTTGTAAGGAAAGCGACGACTGTTAGTTAATTTGACATAAATGCTGCGACCCTAAATGCTGTGTGAATTGTCCAGCATTATTTATTTATTTATTTATTTATTGGTAGAGTGAAAACTTGGTAAATACCAAACATTTTTGCTCAAAGAGAACTATTAAACAGTCACTATACATTTCTATATAAAAATATTCGAATCGTTCCACTTAACTAAAACTATCTCACACAGAATAATAGAAATGGTCCGATAAGTAAACACAAAGTTTACGACACTGTTCATACAATTGTACAAGCAAGTCAACCTACCATACTTCATTGATTATTAGCAAATAAGTTACACAAACGCTATAAAGCAACTTCCTCATAAACCAAACTAATAAAACCGACGTTCTAGGAATACTAAAATTGATTTCAAACTTGGTGTGTAAAATTTTACAGCTCGAGCCTATCACTTGTGTGCCGTGAAAGCTTACCACAGTAAAGTACACAACTTGGTCCCTCGTGCCCCGTAAATTTACGATGCACGCGCTTTGAGAATTTCGTTATGCTCCCCAGCCGGGTGCGGATTTCGTACCGCGATTTTTACTGCGACTTCAGATGGTGTAACTAGATGGCGTGGTTAAAATGGACCGACACGAGGTTTATGGTATGTTGCCGAAAAATATAAGTAAAATAAATTATTCCTTATTGGACCTTTTAGCAATGAATGTAATTAGTTTTTCATAAGGCACGAGACATAGGCTGGTAGTAATTAAAGGAGATATTGAAAGAGAGAGAGGATAAGTTTAAATTTTCGTTTAAGTTATTAATTACTAGTTTCTGCCCGCGGTTTCTATTGATACGTTTAAATTTTATTTTTATCCCATGGGAACTGATTATTGGGATAAAAAGTATATATATATATTTGATTTGATTCCAGGCTTAAAGCTACGTTTATGCAAAATTTCAGCCTGATCCATTAAGTAGTTATAGCGTGAAGAAGTAACAAACATCTACCAGCAAACTTCGCAATTATACTTCCAACTTTCGTTATTATAATATTTGTGTTAATAATTAATTATAATATCGAAAACATTCACTATTAAACATTTAAGGAACATCAACATTTATATATATTACTAATAACTGTTGATGTTCATATTCAATGGTAAATAAATTTATTTTTAAATTGGTAATATCAATTAATTAAAATATTTACTTATTAAGGTTGAACGGCTCCAAAACGTGTGTATACGTTTCGTGTTTGGTCTCCGTAAATATGATCATATTTCGGAGTTCCGCACAAAACTAAAATGGCTTCCTGTCCGTCTTCGTCGAAATTCCCATATCCTTTCTCTTCTTCATAACAATCTCTTTTAACCCTGTCACCCCCTTCTATTTAAAGGAGCGTTTCGAACTCCTCCACAATGCTCATCCTCATCCTTCCCGTGTCCTCCGGTCGTCAGAAAATCTGGCTTTGAGTATGCCACTTCACAAAACCAGTTTCTACGACAAATCCTTCTCCATCCAGGCCATAAGGTTGTGGAATGCACTACCAGAGTCCATCAGAAAGGCAGTGTCCTTACCAGTTTTTAAAGCTCACGTTAAGGAATTTTACCTGACAGAATAGTGAATATTAGTACTTATTATCTATTTATAAACGATTTTATATATATATATATATATATATTACAATTTTATTTATCTTTAAATATTCTAGCATATCCTTGGTACACCCCCTGCCTTTCTTAAATTCACATAATTCTTTCCATCCAAAGGTTGCCTGGAAGAGATCGCTTCTAAGCGATAAGACCGCTCATTGTACTTGTATCATGTGATGTCTTATTAATGATCTGTAACTGGTGTACAATAAAGTATTTTTGTATTGTATTGTATATTTGAGAATAAAAGCTTATTTCGTAGTATTCGTAGCTTACGAGTATATTCGTATAATAAAGCTATACACACTTACAAATGATTTTCGGGTACATTATTCAGAGCATTGACCCTCATTGGCAAGGCATTATACCTACATTGTAAAAAAAAACATTTTAAACTGGTCCGTCAACATCCATTTATATTTCATATAGGTCGTCCCTATTCATTGTTTTAAACCCTTTTAATGTCTGAGTGGATGATTTCTTTTATTGAAAATATACGTGTTTATACTGGCAATATTACAGCTGGGGAATATTTTAGGTCTTAACTGGCATAATCTTGGGGCTTGAAATAACAGAAGTTAATTGAATGGTAGGTAGCTATTTGCTGTTAGCAGTTTGATGCTGTTGGTCAGTATCCAGCATTTACAGTGAAATTATCAACCACTTGACCTCACCTCCTTTGTGAGAAATATTTTCAGCATTTGGTAAGTAATATAATATCAATTAATTCTTTTATATCGGTTTTGTTCTCAATGACCTAAATATTGAGCCACTGCATTTTATACCATGGCTCTGGTCGTAAAAGTGTATGCAGTTTGCCCGTTAATTTTAATGGCTGAGATTATTTCGGTACCACTAATGGTAATTGTAACTAGTGAAGAGAATTACCGGCTTTTATATCCTAACCTAACCGGCTTAGGTATCCTTAATTGAAAAGATAATTTATTTATTATGGTATTTCGTTTTAAAATTACATATTTTATGTCTAAAGCACGTATTATGAAACTATGCTCAGTCATCGAAATTGATGACTGAGCATAGTTAGTTATGCAAGAGGAATTTGTCAAGGCGAAAACTGTAAAAAGCCTGTTTGAGTTACGCTTCTGCCATAGTAAATCGTTACTTAAAAATAAATCGATGACTCCACAAGCTTTTGTAATACGGGCCTTAATGTCTGTACGGATCTATGGAAAAGGAACAAAATCAAAATACCTCCTGTATTTTGTAATTTGTTCTTTGTACCTAATCTGGCTTGGTTATTTCAATCTTTATCAGAGTTTCAGAGATATCAAATTTATATTTCTTGCCTCGTTACAACTACAATGCGTAAGGTGTTATCGAAATCTTCCGACTTTTAAAAACATTCTGACTATTACCAATTAAATGAACAACACTAGTAACGATGGGAAACTTTAATTTTACGAGCTTGTTACAACAGTACATAAGGTGTGACTATTAGATATTGACTAAAGTTTTAATCGAAATCTTCCGACTTTTAAAAACATCCGACTATTCCCAATAAAATGAACAACACTAGTAATGATGGGAAACTTTAATCTTACGAGTGTGATAGTCGTATCGGTTTGTTTATTGGGCAGTATTCTAATGGGAACAAGTACAGTCGGCGTGGTATTGATGTTAAATGGCTATCAACCACTTGGGATAAACGGCGATGTTTGTTTCAAGTTGTTAACACTTTGTTAAAGTAACATAAGGGATCAAGTAGTTATACTCATAGCTTGGAATAAATGAGCATCCTGTATATATATTTGTATGGTTGTATTGTGCTATTTGTTTTACTATATATATTACTATATATACAACTCAATTACATAGATGATTTCAATGTGAACTGGATTTAAAGTAACGTCGTGTAATTTTTGTTCGAAAGTTTTGATATTTAACATATTTGTATTAATAAAGGGCTGTGGATTTTGTATCATAAATAAATAAATAAAATCAACATCCGTAAAATGCATCTCCTACGGTGAATAAAATAAACATTATAGTACATAGGTAGGTACATATTTTTATTTGATCAACAATTAGGTGTCAAAATGATGAAATCTCGTGATAAACTCATTGCAGTTCTGCCTATGAGTTTTCAAAACTGGACGGAACGCGACAAGCCAAGTCTAACTTGAGCTTAGATCCTGTCTCAGGGCTCAGGGTGACATGACAGCTGCGCCAGGAAACCGCTTAATCCTAGTCTGAGGAATGGCGTCCAGGCCGTAAATAACTCATTGGAAGCCGTCGAATCGAAAGCCTAGATTTTGTTTATTTAACGTGGATAACACATAAATAGAAACTGAGCAGCGCTTGTATAAGGGATACTATACACCAGCCAAGGTTGCTGTAGAATATTTGTAAAACAAACTACGGCACAAATAACTAAAAATCATTTGCTTGGGGCGTCGAGTTTTAGATGCAATTTTACGCAATATTTATGGAAGGTATGATCTGAAATCGACAAGTAAAGTAAATTGTGTAAAAAAAGACGCGACAAGAGAGTGGATTTTAGGTTAAGTATGGGCAGTTTGTGTACAAAAATTCTACATCGAATTTGGCTAGTGTACATATATGTAGATTTTTTCGAATTATTTTTCATTTATACCATGGGTGCACTGTACAATGGGTCATAGGCCAAAAAAAAAGTTAATCAGAATAATCATAAAAATTAATTTATTGGTAACAAAATATGTAGTACAACGTCAGAACACTATTGTAATAGTACACTATTGTATTAGGTAATACCTACCTATAAAAAAAGTTGTAATGCTTTAAATAAATAAATAAACTATGATATTAAATAAATAAATAAGTATGATGAAATCTGTGCAATACAAACAGTTATTTCACTATGTGAAGCCACATACAGAAGTTAGCACTTTATATTAGAAATCAAAAGTTAGACAACTATATTGCGGGAACACGTTTCAAATTGCAACATCGTTTAACCCAAAAATAACGTTTTAAAAACCCAGCTGCGTTTATCAAAACGTGGACATTGCACCAAAAAAGTCCATTCCCGAATTCAGAGGTTATTTTAGTTCAAATATCAACCTTATCTGGACAGCGGACAGTGTTATGTTTAGTGACAATTTAACGAATGGAGATACATTTTCATTTTGTAATGTTTGAAGGAGACCAAAACAGGAACTATTGCATCAGTTTGCTAGTTTACCTATGCATCAACATGGAATAGTCCTGTAACTTTGGATCTTGTAGGTTCGTAGTATTTAGTACAGTACTTTTTAAGCAATCAAATTGACAAAAGCATCAAAATCGTCGTTCTGTTTCTCAATTATGTTAAAACACCAGCTCGTAAGCGTAATGTAGTTTTAATTGTAGCTCATATAAATGTATGGGGGAAGAGTTAACTGAATTCAAGAGGCAATGCCCTTGTGAAATGAAATTATTGTAAAGACAACTTGTAGATCCATTTCGCCATGCGTGATAACATCTAACCTGTACTGTATCATAATGAAAATTATGACCAATATGAGAGAACTAATTGCTAAAAACATGATAATAAATAAAGTTACGTAGAGAAAAAGAAATAGACTTGGAGAGACTTTATTCCGTTGATACTTTGATATACATAATGGTGGTACTTTATTTATTATTTACAAGAAAGGGTTAGGTAACGGCTATGCCTAACGGCTAGATGATGACAAACCTAGATCCATGAGATTTGAAAACCAATATCATAATACTATTTGCTAAAGATAAATCAATACCCAACAAATTCAATCAACTAAAACACATCCCGATAAAAAGCCTACATATACAAATAAAGTAAAGATCCGACACTTTAAATCTATTCGCAGATAAAGTGACGCAAATGGCCGGCATCAATCAGCCCTGTACCCTTTGTCGCGATTGAAACCGCACATTGATCAATCAGTAACGAGGAGCGTTATTTACGATATTCCAAATTGGTAAAACTGTGCCATCTTGGAAGGCTTTCGTGGTTGTATAAACTTGTTTGGTTTGCACAGTGTCAAGGGGCCGAATTTAAGTAACCAATAATTTTACAATGACAGCAGTATCGTCGCAGAATCGTCCATATAAGAAATAAACTCTAGATAGCGCGTACTAATTGCACGGAAAGAATATGAAATAGTCTCAACCTTGACACTTCTGAATCTGATACGAGTCCCTCCATCTGTAGTTTTTCATCGGTGAGGTGAAATGCCAAAATGTGTCATTTTGAGACGAAACCATTGTTATGTCCAAGTGGTTAAGGTTCTTGTTTGAGAGTCAGGGATTTAGAGATAAACTGAATTGCAATAGTTATAATTTGGGCTTGATGGCGAGTGTGGTGGTGAAACAGATGGGTTTTAAGTAGGTACATATTTCATATGGAATGAACGATAGATACTGAGATTATTTCATCAAAATTTACTGATTACACCACACAGCCACTGTGCAGTGGTAGTATGCATTGGTTATAAATTATCTACCTAAATCCAATTTGAGCCTAACCGCAGATAATGACACAAATAATTCTAAATTATCACGGATTCAGATATCATTAAATATTACCAAGCTCGCTTATTACAAAATGTCGAACAACAAAAACAGACTGTCAAATAAATTGTTCGCTCTTTGGTCACAAACAATGCCTACCTATTTCATAACCAGTGTAATAACTTCCTTTTGTTTCCTTATCATTTTCTGGAATTAAAAAGTGACTTTTTGGGAGCAAATTTGGCCTTTGTTTTGCATGTATTTAAATATTTTCGTCGTTGGCAATGTTATACATATTATGTAAAAGTAATCCATTATACAAAGACAAAAAGAGAATAACTCTTAACTGAACTGTGAAAAAAGGTTCTAGAAACAAAGCACAAGTACAAATTCCTGGTAAAAACGCACACATCAGAACTGTTATTATTCGCCTTTTTGAAAGTAAATCAAAAGACAAAGTAAAACGTATGCAGATTTTAAGTAATAAGGTACCTAGCAATAATCAGAGAGCAGATGCGAAAAACATGTTTGTTTAGTACTTACACTACTCGCTCCTCGATCACAAAGCCAAACCACACAGCACCAGCACTGCGCAATAGTGATTAAGCTCAATTCCTTTGGAATGGTCGGCGCGCTGACAGTGATTGACACTCGGGCTAGTCAAGATACGGGCAACCAGTCGTGTGCAGGTTATGTGCTTTTGTTACAATTATCGAGAATACAAATCTCGGGTCAATAACATTAGTAGCCAAGCTAGTGATGAATCAAATCGCTCTAGATCTTTTAATAGCATCGGGTTAGAATAACCGACAACCGTTGGGGTAACGTGGACGTCCTCCAGCTAGGTAAGATCGCAATCTACGTCAGACTGCAGGCAGATTCTGGATGTAGCACGCTGAGGACATGGCGTTATTGCGCTACTATGGAAAGTAAAAAGACTGGCATTAAACTAACATTGGCTAGCGATGATGATGGGTTAGAATAGAATACAGAAGCAATGCAATTCAAGCATCAGATAAAGGAGATAAAAAACACCCAATGAACCGGATTTGATAAACAACAAAGGCATTTGCTCATATGGACACCAGTGAATAAATATTATTCAATATTCAGTGGGTTAAAATCGTTTGTTAAAGATGATTCACACTCGATTTGGGTCAAAGGGTCTTACATAAAGTTAAGAGTATCGTTGCGTGACAGTCCTATTCCATATACGAATGAATTATGTAAAGACTTGCCTTAAAAAGAGGTGGTCGAATGTGATATCCGATTGGGATGACAGTTACAAATGTGTAAGCTTAACGCCTTCGGAACGTGTACTTACTGATTTAACAACATTTAAATGGTCTTTTACTTCCTTTTCTTATGTGACCGGACACTTAACGACATGTATCGCACGAAAGAAATGAATTACTCAAAAGTGATTATCTAAAACAGAAAAGCTTTAGTCAAAGGATTCTTTCAAAGCAACGACTTTTTGGTCTTGAAGATACCTCAACAAAATTGTCTGTCATGGTCACTACACATTTTTCCAACGGCTTACTCCTCTCAATGTATTTGTTACAGATGTCACACATTACTCAAGCTACAGCTTAAAGTTGTTCTCTAAAGCTGGATTATGTCCATACATTGACAGTTAAAACAGTTAACAATTACGTTAACAAAATACGTGTACTTACTTGCCCCACATTCCAGAGTCTAATCTGAACGATTGTCGCTGGTATTGATCAAGACTAATGGATTTGGGGCAGCATTGTGTTCAGCTTGTCCAGTTTTGTCGAGAGAACTGGCACATCACAATCACAGCACATATTCCAGGGCATTAGCTTATGTTTTTGTCTATTCTTGTGGCGTGTCTTTAATTTTTTGTGTCAGATTTCTTAAGAAAATGACGTCATTCACAATGTTTTAAAATTCAATTAGTGGCTAATCTTATAAAAATATTTTATAAGCTTAGCAACTAATTGAATGTACTAAGAGGATGATGTAGTCAGAGTTTGGCTTTTCAAATATCAGTTTTAAATAAATAAGTCAGTTAAGACCAAAAATCATAATACTGATAATAAATAAATAAAATATGACTACCGACCGAATGTGGCGTGTCGGGGAGTCCGCCTGCGATGGTCCCAGGAAGTTGCGGGTTCGATTCCTTCCTTGATACTAATACGATCCAAATATTTGTTCCGGGTGTTCTGGGTATATTCTATGTATAATAAAATATCTATCTATGTAATGTATTCTGATAAGTATATTAGTCATCCAGTGCCTACAACACAAGCTTTGCTTAGCTTGGGGCTATACAATTGTCCGAGATTATTAAATTTATTTAGTTAATAGTTAAGTGATCTAGCTGTCCTAACGCTGTAGCAAGAGTAATGGGAAACTCGCGTTGAATGAAAAGCGAAGGTTACTTTGTGTACGATAGCTTAGAACATGAAAAATAGATTTTTGAGAGTAAATGGAGTGGAGAGAATCGACCAATGAATACATTGTTAAGTTTATATAGTGCTGATGTATTGTTCAGTTTATGTGTTGAATAGGTTGACCAAACTGTTAATGGAATTAATAGGTATAGTGATACACCTTATTTAGGTAAATAAAACATGCATCATTCACTAATGATATGAATTATTATGTTTGTTATATTTTGGTCAGTGAATATTAGTTACGAATAAGTGACATTATTAATATTTATCGTGTATACATCTCTTCTACTATTATTATTTATTATAAATCTTTTGAGAGTCATGTTCTAATTAGTAAATTACGATTTCTTTGCAAGTTCATTAACATAAAAGATTACATTTGAACCATAGGAAAAAATTAGAACTACATAACTAGTATTTATATTTACTTACAATAGAAACAGAGCTACAGACTGTTACATACATTCTAGATGCCAAAGCTCCCCAACAGATGGCGCTAGTAGTGATGTTGCAAGCGCATTGCACGCGTGTCGAATGCTCCCATTCATTTTTATAATGCCTTTTTTGTTCCCTCAACCCAATTTCATTCTTAAAGCCGAGAATAATCGACAAAGGAGCCGTGTGCTCAGACTAAAGATGTTATTTCTCGCTTCTAGAGTTGTGAATGTGATGCTGTATTGATATCCGGCCTGACCGGACTTGTTGACTTGACTGGTATGTAGGTAATGGTTAAGTAAGACTATAATAAAAAAAAGCCCGTCATGGTACAGGTGGTACAGGTGATTTGTTACAACTTATTGGCCTTTTTAACATCACCAAAAACAACCCTAAATTTTTGGCTAGGGTGAGGCTAGAACAAGCGGTGCAGCAGGGGGTGTAAAATACGGTTTATCTGCAAATCCAGTCACAAAATTTAAACTACAGACTATTTGAAGAATGATCCGTCTTTTTGAGACCAAGATATAAATCCCAACACTATAAGGTGAATAAAAAAACGCGTTTACAGCTACTTTATCGGCTGTTGATGCGTTATTATGATGGGTTCCGAGAATTGAATTACCATAAAAAGTTTATGGCGTAAGTGAAGATGTTTGGGCATCGGGGATTGCATCTTGCAGTTAATTGTACGAATTATTTTACTGGAAAGGTCATATAAAATGCCAATTGGTTGAATGAAATATATTGAAAGGCTTGAAGCTTTCCGAATAAATACCCAATTTAAACTTAATTTGACGGAACAATTTTGCGGTGCAGAAGTTTGTATGATCTGTAATTATTTGCTCTTACATTGGTAGGGTAGGTTCTCTGGGATGAATGCCCGAGTGCTTTATAAACTAAAATAACCTATCTTTATAACTAGGTATATAAAATTAGCTGTTATTTGAAATATCCAGCATTATTTTCCTATTTTTTGTATTATTATTTATTTAGTGAATTGCTGTACCAACCAAAGCTCCCAAGGTTCATTGTGTTAAGACGCACGATTGCCGAAATAAATCTTTCTATTAATACTAATCCATCGGGCATTAGATCAAATCCCTTTACCTCTTCTATTAGCCCTTCCTCCCAATATCTCGATTTATTCATAATTCAAATAGTTTTATCCATTTATCTGAGTAGAAGCTGACCATAAACTTCTTTCTTTTTTTATAACTGTTACCATAAAAATGCATCACATTATTAAATCTAAATCCCCGCCCACATTCGACAATAGGCGACTGCTCTGAGCCGATCACAAATCAGCGATTATTATTATGTAATCAAGCATTTTAAGTAATCATTATAAATTTTTAAGCAGCTTAAAGCTCTCGTCGTGGTCATCAATCAATGGTATCTTCGGTTATTTATAAATCATTTCTTTAATCGGGTCCCTGGATTTACGGATTTGATGATAGTCGTGATTGTTTTATTAATATGCGTTGTTAGCTAGCTGCACCTCAGCGTTATTCTTCTCTTTATTACAAATATTAAAAGTATGAATTTCCTTGTATGGTGTGAAAATATTTCTAAGACTAATTAACTGAGAGATTTCGTCAGTTTTGTAGCTTTATTGATCCAATTTACATCCGTTCATTGAACCATAGCTGGTGCCAAGCATGCTGTTAATGCCTGTTAAATGCAGTCTGTTGTGTGCTGCCATCTATGAGAATGCTCTGATACTAGTCTCTCACTCGTTTTAGGATTCAAGATTGATGAATTGTTTTTTAAACATAGACAAACTAACAAATATACCTTTATATTCGTAAAACATCTTACGAAGGACCAACTTAAGATACAGTCAACCGGTGAAAATTATAAAACTTACAGTCCGTCAATGCGTTTATTTTCTTTAACTAAATGTTAGAATGCAATATTAAAATATTATTTATATATCATTCTTTTTAATAAATAGTGATGCATATCTCGACTCAAGAAATATCGGGACTAACGATAGCTTCGATATTTATCGAGTTACGTTTCTATGAAATATTTAATTTTTTGTCTCGGTCAAAGAAAATAAATGCGTGGACGGAGTATAGGATGTCAACTTTCCATACGGGTTTAAGGTCTTACTAGGTTCATAATAAGGACAATATTGAGCATTTATAATATGTAAGTATTGAATTAGCTGGGTAGGTACTAGGTAGATAGGTACCTACTTTGCATCACATCACTAGTTGTTCATAGGTCACCCTGTACCTATTTATAATAAACCATTACAATACCCCGCGACTGTTGTACCGGAAAATTGAAATACACTACTTGGTTGATATGCATTCATATATTCATAGGAACACGTGTTGTGTGGATTCTATTATACTCTGAGTATGTGATGGTGGCTCGGTGCTAGGAACAATAGGACAAACAGAGCCTAGAGGTGTTTACTGATAGGTGGAAGATATCAGAAAAAAGGGACAATGTCAAACAATAGAATAGGCACCTTGGGATGAACAATAGAAATAATGAAGAGGCAGAACCGACACTTTTACTTGATGGGAATGGGAATTCAATTAAAAGTGATAATATATTATGTTGGACAGGATGGATGGAGAATAAAACATGGCAACATGCATGAGTAATAAAAATAGTTTCTGAACTGTTGTTCCAGGACAAGAAAGATAATTCTAGGACACAACAACAGCACAAGACAAAAGTCTATTTAATTTCTATACTTGCTCTCATCGTAATAGGCGCTTATCAGGGAAGGCCTTTGTCAAATATTCGTATATGTCGGTAACTCCAGTTGATGGTGACGATGATGATGAATTGACTGCACTAAGACGAATACATTTTGGTTTCTAGTCGCAGTCGTTTGAAAGCTGACTTACTCGTACTCAACGACTGCGTTCAGTCTATCAATAAGCGTTGTTTTAGTATACTGTATAGTGTATCTCTTTACTACGAGTACATCGGCCAACTATAGTAATTTCTTTTAATATTCCCAAGTACCTGAGTTTATGTATAGGTATAATATTCTCTAAGCAAACAGCTTCTCCGTAGTTTGTACTCTATGATAGTGCTTTGAAAACATAGTTTCCTTTGAGCTCAATACTTACATAACCCGCACAAGTCGAAGCGTGTTAATGCGGTATATTAACGCTATCGCAGTGATTGATGCGTAAGCGTAACCTAATTCCTGTCACTAGCTTCAGCTGGAGGCTTTAGCTGTATTTGTGTTGGCACCCGGCCTTTGTATAGGTTCCTATGAATCTGATCATATTTACAGGTCGTAACCATAGGAGATCATAATATAAGGCTTATTCAATGATTATCTTGTTCTGCATTGCTTCTGCATGTAATAGATTAACAATTGCAGTTATTGCATTTATAAGTATCATAGTTAGAGTTAAGTTTTTTTTTTGTTGAGTTTGTTTTGCTATTGGTGTTTGATTTTTAGTTTTTAATGCATCTTCTTTTCTCTTCTCGGAATATTTTATTCTAGATTTCGTGAAGTTAAACTGCTGTATCCTATAGAACTTAGAGGATTATTTGACACGTCAGATATGGTTTGATTCATAGCTTAGTACTATTAAATTACGCTGTTGTCTAATAAATTATTTCTCAGGAATGGTAAATTTAGAGTTCCCAACCAACAGTCGGTAAATTTACTATGTGAAACTAGTTTTGGATCGAACGCGGTGTATAATTACTACCTAGTTATTAGCGTCACAGCGACACACAATACTTAATTAGCCGATGATTTAATTAAGCATGGAGCTTTACAATCGATGATGATGAAAATTTGATAATATATCGACGACGACTACGACATTCACCGCGACGAATGAGTTGATGAACAATCAAACTTTCTGCTTTACAATGTCAATTACTGAGAAATTGACGTAGTAAAACGTTTAGTGAATGAAATTTGAAAATATTTGAGGAAAAATATAAATTTAAGAAAATAAATCATCATGTTGTAATAATACGAATCAAGAACCTTGTGAAGAAGCTTGTGTTATAATTATAACACAAGCTCAGCTTAGCTTAGAGCTTATCTTAGATGATGCTGTGTCGATTGTCCAACTTTATTATTAAATTTTTTATCCTTGACGCTTTATTAATAAATGACATTAATTATAAAGTGCGTAACGGAAATTAAAAGTAGCCTTTAATACGTACGGTACCTTTAATTTCCGTAGGTAGGCTCAGTACCTTACCTACTAGACCGAGTTGTACCCATCAGGTATTACGGTACCTACTAAATATAGCAATATAGAAAAAATAAAAGCTAGTCAAAATATTGCTGCATAAATTCCCAATCAACTGTTAGAAATCTCAAATGAAAATGGACGCTGAACTGAACCAATACTGGAATTGCAAAAGCTTGTCGCCGAAACAGCTAAATATACGGGCATCAATCCTGAATAGGCTTCCTTCCAATGCAAGTCGAGACCAACTAAAAGTGGCAGCCACTGGAATTTATATCCGATTCGCGTAGGAGCAATAAAAGGAACATAAAGCTATAAGCAAATGCGTTTCGTCAAGGGCGAGTAAGACAGAAATTTGTCGCTTCCGTACATACGATTTCTATTAATGTTTCCTTAGAGTTAGATACAATTCAATGCGTACGGGAACAATCGTTTCTTGATTTTGTTGATGGGTGTTTGAGATCGTGCGTTGAAGAAACGTCGCGCGACAGTGAATTCCACGTCGAGCAAGCAATAAAACGGCGTATACAACGACTAACGACTACGAAGAAATATCTGCAGATCATACAAATATTTATCCCGAAGGGGAATCGAACCCACAACTTCCTGCGTCACAGTCGGACCTTCGCCCACCGCGCCACGGAGGTCGTTTTTTTATGATTATTTAATTCTATATCCGTAGGTAAGGAGAAAGATAAAACAACAGTCATAATTGACGATATTTAGATAGTAGCGCTTTATGTAAAACTAACGTAGGTATCCTATTATGTAAGGGATAAAAAAAAATATCGGTAATTTAAATGAGCTAGTAGACTCTCAAGGTCGTATCTTTTTTTTTAATTAGAAGCTTAATATTAACTAGCCCCTGGGGCTGCGCGCGGACGTTTAATATTTACCTAGACACCCAATATTTTATTTTGGTACTTTTCAAAATTATTTTGGAAATAGGCCTTTTTGAGTAGCTAAAAACAGTTGTACTACGGTACCCTAAACCCGGGTCCTTTAAAACCAATTTGTCCAAATTTTACGAGCGCGGTTAACGCATCAAACAATGAACGCAAGTATTGCTTTTTATATCGTTTTAAGTTTGATCGTTTACCTACCCATAACTCTTTTATTGGCCTCGTAAACCTGAGAGTTTTTTAAGCTGACTGTACCTTTAATTACGAATTGTATGGGGTCCGTCGCGGAAGAATAGTTCTGTAATGTAATATTGTAGGCAATTTGGGCTTGTTTTTGTTCCTGATGACATTGTGTTTCTGGGAAGTAGTTGTTTGTTCAGGCCACGTGGGAGTTCCCTTGTCTTTGAATGCATGTGTCGACCTCGGGTTAAATTAACCGGAAACTTTGGGGGAAATAGTTAAGATTCAGTGCAGGTCTGTTGCAGTCACTCAGAAAGTTAAACACGCCGGTTTGTAACATGTGTCGTTTAAAATAACACTGGGATTGAAACTCGGAGCGCTGGAATTTTAAACTTATTTGTTGGACTTCCCGCTTAGTTCGCATGTTGGTTTAATGAATTGAGGGAAACTTTCAACGGAACATTTTGGGTTGAATGTGAAATATGCATTTTATTAAACCGTCATATTAAAATGAATTTAATCACAATCGAATTTAATAACCTTAATGTAAGCTAATAGAGCAAAGTACTGTGGAATGAAGAGTTATCTTAACAACGATGAGGAAGTATATACTTAACTTTATTTCTAGAAAGAACTGAGATAAAAAGCTGCACAAGAACTTGCAACCCATTACAAACTCTCGAGCAAGCCTTATAAAAATGCATCAAGAACCAGTATAACGCTCTGAATAAAATATTAAACTACAAACATAAAACGAACGTGAAACCAGTTTGAAGCCAGTAGCTGACAATGTAATCGATAAACTCATCCAATTTAAAAAGTAAAAACAGGATAGGATTAAACAACAATAGCTGGATGATAGTGCAGTGAGTCGACTGTTTAACCGACAAAACGACAACAAGACTGTTGCGAGTCGTGCTTCGATTGAGGGTTCTCTAGAATATAATACAGGTGTGTTTAAGTTATAAAAGAAAACTAAACTACCATTCTATAAGTATCTACTTGAATGATAAAGCTTTAAGTTTAAAAACATACACAAACAACTCATACCTAAACAATAATTATGTATATCAATGATTAATGTGGAAGCCGTGAGAAAAGACTTTACTTATGGTTCTATACCTGCCAACGAAGAAAGGTAATTTATTAGATTCTTTCCGCGATTCCCCTCCAAGTAAGCCTTGCAAAGATTCGGCAATATCAATAAAAGCGGAGATAGACATAGACAGGAACTAAAGTGCCAGTATAAGGGTTCTTTAACAGATCCCCAAAAAAACGAATAAAGATGAGAGAAAATGTAAATTACGTAAAAACTCAATACAGTTGGGTGGGTCTTTTGATAGTATAATGTAGGTTCGTGCTTCGGCTGTAGTCGGATGGATCTCGCGGGTGGTCCGTCGCACTATTTAAATACCTTTTTCTATTATTTGCCATCCATGATTTATGTGTGTTTAACACGAAGGTGTTGGGACAACATGGGTGTGATTTGTTGGGTTATGGCCTATCTATTTCAGCCGTAAAAACATTATGACCACATTCCGTGGTTAAACGCTTTTGAAGTGATAATTGTGGTTCAATAGGTCAAGTTTATTTGCACTTCTGGTGTTCGATTTTCCTTAATTAGTCATAGCTTGATTGCGGGCAGCTACCTTTTGTTTACTAACCTAGCTCTATAAATACGTTTGTCATTCACAAGCACGAATTCGGTCGTCATTCAACATTTGCGAAATTTTATTACGGGCCTTGTTTCACAAGAAATTTTATAAATTTCTCTAATCACGCAACACTGCACCACATTCACGGCTTCACCCCGAGCAAATCGATCTCAGTCCCTTCAACTGTACAAATTATCACCAATTCAACCGTTTACTCCTAGTTAGTCCTCGTTAGCTGTTATCTCAATAAAATAACATAAATTTGTTGACTCACAAGAATCATTAGCGTTATCGTGTCTAAATGTTCCGACGAGATTTCTCGGAAGTTCGGCATGTTTTTGAATGCATGAAATTTAACTTAGTCTGCTACTTTACATCAAACTTAGAATTCAATTTATAAATTTGTGATTTTCGTTCTCAAACAGTTTTAATCTAAACCAGGCACTAGCTAAATCTTACGTGCCATACTTACACGTTGCATTTCAAAATACCTAATACTGCATGTATGGTGCATAGCCTCGACATTGTGGGATCATGTTTGAATCTTGAAATTACTTGTTTATATGACTAATGAATATAGTTACCTAATCTGTTTTCGATTTTATTTTTTGCGTTCTGAAAATTTAGTTTGAATAGTTGCACTTCAAAACCTATTCAATTCTTCTGTTCACAAAGTACGTATAGATATATGTAATTATGCAGCTTTTAGTTCTTCTACTTGACAGTAATTACTAGTGCTGCATCAAAAAAGAAATCTACGATAATATTTCCAGAATTTTTCATCAATAATTATTTCATTGACATGTCAATAATTTCTTATCCGATAAAAATATTATTTTGCTGTTCTCCGAGTGTCAGGTTCAGTGACTCTGTTTATTGTCGGTTTGCGGAATCTATTAGAAACGATTCAGTTTTCAACGTCGACGTGTGTATCTTGAAGTTTACGAGTTGTGTTTACGAGTGCCAGAAAATTTACGTTCTTTGATGGTGCTCTTGTATTGTTTGGTTCGTATTAGCGTTGGTGTTAACTTAAACTTTATTTTAATAATATCGACAAGTTTCTTATTCTTGTTAAGTTTCAAGTTTATCGTTGCTCAGAATATCGTTGTGTTCGAATTTTCTTATGTCTGTTATGTTTTGGTTTGTTTTTTTAATTCCACGTTTAATATCACGAATAGAATCATTGTAGCACATTATCCCAATATCCTAAGCGGTTGTATTCCAACACTACAACCAATATTGGTAAAATGTAATGCAAAACGCATTATCCCCTGAAAATAAATTAACATTGGCGACGCGTACCGCACAACCGCTGAAAATATCGAAACAGCCGATGCACGTCCCATTAAATACGAGAACAGCCCCCACTAACCACAAACCGACGAGCCAATTTAATTCCCGCACAATTTCACAACACTAAATACCGTAAACACTTACGTTGATCGAAGAAACAGCGATCCAGACCATTCATAACGTAGTATACAACCTCATACTGCACTACAATATCACTTATTTATCGCGTACACTGTTCACAAGGGACGTCACACTCAAAACAAATCACAGCGTTTGGGTTCACAGCACGGGCACAACACAACGTCAGGGCGGGTGCCGAGACGAGCGTGACGGGGTCCTTAGTCCGTGTGGCCGGTTCGGCGGTCGGCGCGCGACTGGCGTGCGCGTTGCGCGCAGCCAAGGGTGCGGGATGCGGGAGCGGGTGCGTGCGGTCGGAATTCGCTTCCCACGTGCTAGGACGTACCTCTCTTTCTTGCAGGACGGGTTGGCTTTTTGAAAGCACGAAAGCTTCGGCCATGCATCGATATGCCGGGGGCGACGTTTAGCTGTAACCTTGTTTATATGCACTGCAGCTAATAATACCGCGCGAATAACATTGGGTGCGCGTTTGTTGTTGTTTTTGTTGTTTTTATTTGCTAAGTAGCGTTAAGTGGCCGTTTTGGTTCGGAGCTTCCGATACATTTGTTACGTTCCGCTGCTTCCTGTTTCGTTGTGTCTTTGATTTAGATACCATCCTGTCGTTCTTTGACATCTTTCTTTTTATTAAGATGTCTGCCGAATAGTCTTTATAAAACGGATAAAGAATGACTCAGAGAATTAGCATCAGCATGCATTAATTACGTTGATAAATTTAAGTTTGAACCTATTTTATACAATATTATTTAAACACTCCAGACAATATTCAATCCGATTAAGTCAAATTTCACCCCGAAACTAAACTATTAAAGTTTCAGTTCATCCAATAAACACCTATGACTTAACAAAGAATGATCTTCCAAACGCTGCCGCGCTGCATAAAACTCCATTGAAATGCACAACTACCTGCATTTTATTGCTAAAATAAAATTCTAATATTAAGACATAAAATTCGCACTTGTCTGTCTGGCTTTCAAAGGACGTAGACAATCACTCGCTTTATACTTTCGATTCAGACGTCTGCATAACTCGATAATCACAAAAGCTCTAAAGCAAAATAGGAAAGCTTTCATCCGGTCGGATGAAAGCTTTCCTATTTCTCTCTTTTAACACCAATCTTACTTAACTACCTCTAAAACAAGTAGGTAAATGATTTAACACTATCCAGCATTTATCATCAGTCTATAGCAGTCCACAGCTGGACATAGGCCTCTGCCAATGAGCGCCATAGCGCCCTGTCTTCAGCTTGATGCATCCAGCATCTACCTGCAGTATTTCGCAGGTCGTTATCCCGCCTGGTCGGAGGGCGTCCTACACTACGTATACCGAGTCGTAGTCTCCTATCCTTCAGAGAAACTCCAAGCATAGCTCTTTCCATAGCACGCTGAGACTTTGAACTGGTGGACCAGCCCTATCGTGAGTGTCCACGTCTCAGCTCCGTAGGTCAACCTTCATCAGCTGCAGTATTGAGGTCGACAAACGGAATGGGATCTAGGTACTAATTTAAAAGACTTATTTAGAAAAACATTTGCGAAGACACTTTCTACCAGTTAGTTTCTTAAAAGCTCACCGGAACATAGATACTACATAAAACGTTTTTTACCCTAGACAACAAAAAAAAGGAAAGTGCTAGGAAAGCTATAAAAATTATCCGTCTCGGCCTCCGCTGACCAAAAAGATAAAATATTCCGATAGCACCACCCAAAGTTCAAGGGATTAACGAGAAAATAGAACAAAAACTTAATGCGTTCGTCTATTTCGGTGGTCGGCCGTTATCTAAGTCACTCGCCAGAGGGTTTTTAACTTTTTAGTCAGTTATTGAGTCGGTGGTGACAGGTTTGTAGTGACGGGTTAAATGCAAATGGGACAGATTTAGGGTAGAATAGATACCTAATGCTCTTTTGATTTACGACTTGTCTCGAATTATTGTCCTGGTGAAATAATTTAAGACTTTAGAATATTAAATAACTATTTTAGACGACTCAAAGTCCCTAAAATAGAATACAGAACAAAAAAAAAAAGTATTTTAGACTGTAGACAACCCGAGTACCGATGTAAAAAGTCGCTTTACTTTTTTACCTTTTCCATGTACCTACCTACATTGTTATTTCATATTTCTTGTAGTATTTAACATGGTAAAACTATGGACTTTGTTTTATACTATGTAGTGATTCACCCCAATGCGAATTTGCAACCCTCGAGTTGACAACAGATGGCGCTGCGCGTTTGAAACATTCATTTTGTTAAAACATTTTAGAGTCTTCAAAACAGTGTCGATAAAACCTATTGTTTTATCGAGTTTGTTAAAAAAAACTAGTAATACTCAAGTCTGATAAGTTTGATTGAGACCAAAAACTTTGGATTTCTAATCAAATCACGTTTTTCTGAAGCCTGCAAAACGAATGGCCAACTGTACATATTATAAAATAAATCCTTGGGTTAAAATAAGTTTAACTTTGCTTAATATAATTTAAATTCACAGCGTAATAAAATAACATAGCTAGCTTAAAGCTTGTTCGTGTCAGAAATTGATGAACAATATCTAGTTATTAATTATGAACAATGATAATAATTATCATATCGAATCATTAAACAGCGGTTTAGTTTGGCATTTTGTTGGAAATAATTTAATGTAGACATGTAATGTGGCTACATTATAAATTAACCGCATTAGCTGCCTACATAAAAAAATTATATACGTTTGCACTGTGTAATAATTTGATGAATAATAAAATACCTTACTAACGAAGTAAGTTACAATGAATCTATCTATAGACGTAACTATGCATTATGTAATATCAGTCATCTAGTACCCATAACACAAACTCTGCTTAGCTTGAGGCTAGATGTTGCTGTGTGGATTGTGTTTTATTTCTTTTCATGTTCGCAAACACAACATCCTCCTTTCTTAACATTGGTTGAAAAGCGACAAACGACTAAACATTTTCAAAATGACGTCATAGAGTTCAAATAGGTACTCCAAGTCTCAAAATTGAGTCGAGTCGACTCCCTCGTGACTGTAAAACCACTTCGTGCCCATTAGAATACGTTGAGTGTAAAATACATTACTCCGGAATAATCCGATAAATAAACAGGGGACAGCTAGTGATTAAGGGTTGACTAAACTTACGAGCTAGTTTAAATCACTTTTATAATGGTTTTGGTGAAGGTTAGATTGTGACTGTGGCTGTCGGCCATTTTAAACAAAAGAAAAATGACGGTACGTATAAACAATAGGTACCTTTTAAGAATTTACAGTGGCATTCTTGTGTCGCTCGAACTTCACTTGACTGCTTCTATTTTGAGCCATGCATGATATTCATGTGATAGGATATAAATAAAAAATAAGTAAATAATTCGGGACTATCCACACAGCATCATCTAGCCCCAAGCTAAGCGAGCTTGTGTTACGGGTACTAGATCACTGATTTACTGTTTTTGACAATACAATACATACATTATAAATTTTTTATTATACATAGAAAATACCCAGAATGACCGGAGCAATATCTGCAGATCGTACACACAATTGTCCCGATCCGGGAATCGAACCCGCAACCTCCTGCGTCGAAGGCGGACCTCGGTTCACCGCGCCACAGAGTTCGTCTTAATAGACAAGAAGCTACGAATTTTTCAAAGTTGATTAATTAAACTTGGTATGCTTTAAACAAGATTTGCACAATACATAAGTTACCCCAAAACATAATTTTAACTTAATAGCGAGCACTTAGCCAAATACTCGTAACTTTTAGAGTTTTTTGTTTAGAGGTATTTTAAGTTGTTTGAGGTTTTAACTATCTTTGGAGAATTAGTTTTACGGCCGTTCGGTAAAATGGGTGTCATTAGTAAAACAAATTCGAGGGACATTTTAATTGATCGGCGAAGGATAATAACGTAACAGGTTCACAATAATTATATAGCAAGTTTAATGATTGGTTTATTGAAATATAATTTTTTAATTTATGTATGTAATTATGTATATTATAATCTCATTCCGTATTGTATTATTAGTCTAATTTGTCTCTTGTACACTTCCTCTATCTATTCCATCGCCTCTCCTGTAAACCTAAGGTATATTACGATAAAACGTTTGCCGTGGCGGTCACGGCGTAAGAATCGACCACTTAGCGCGTGGATGTCGACGAGAAGTCTATGTGAGGAGTCGACTAAGAGAACTAGAGGAAGGGGCTTTTGGGGGTCTCGGGGAGGCCTTATCAACAGTGGACGTTTGAACATTGATAGGTAACATAAAACAAGATGGACCTAAAGTAATACATAGGTAATTAATTACTATCATGATACCAACTATTGCATTCAATAGAAATAAAGAATAATTCAACATTAATTCGAATTTTGTATTTCAAGTTTCAAAAGTAAGGTTTTCCGTCTGTTCCCATCAAAAAACTTCATCTAACCACTACATGTATTTAGGGCACAAACACGTAAATGGAGTAGAATACACAGTGCGTAACAGCACTCCAATATTTACCAAAGAAATACAATGCAAAATGAAAGACTGAATGTACACAGTTCTTTACGGCAAGCATACAAAAATACGAGTTCCTACCTACTGAAATACGAAAGGGTTTTAGTATTTTGCTAGTTTTCCATTTACATGATAAATGCATATCTATTACTTTTGCAATGGATTGAGTCCAGTGTTTGTTTATACAGAATTGAGTTGCTTAATCCAAAACTGCTTTATTTGAGAATCATTTAATTTATAGCCACCCTGACCAAAACCCTATTAAATTTTTAACATTGATAAAAAAATTAATGAATGCACTAGTATAGCAATACTATGATTTGTTAATAACGAAGTAGCTAGTTTTTCATTTTAAAAACGAATAAGTTTCTCAAATGAAAGCCTGCAACTTTAAGAAAGTACAGCATTCAACAGCGGATGAAATGAATGAGCGCCACCGTCTATATTGTTCCATCATGTCCAGTCCATCCTAAGGTTGCCTGGAAGAGATCGCTCTCAGCGATAAAGCCGCCCTTTATACCTTTAATCTATATTTTAAATTCTGTATTGTTTTCTGTTTTTTGTGGTATAATAAAGTGTTTTCTATGATATTCTATGAAATTGTGTGAAATATTTGCATTATTCAATACTAAGCGTGCGAGTACAAGCTAAGCGTGTGTACCGTAACTTGGAACGCTCTAACCCCACACATTAGAGCAATAAACTTGACAATAACTTAATTCTAGCTATGAAGGGCCATCCCTCGTGCCTCTTACATCTGGGGCTGACAATGCCACAGTGGAAACAAATGGCTGGATCAGTACTGACTAAAGGGTTTGGCAGATCTAAATATAAACAATCATGATCTGACAAAGATTTCATGGGATATTTAGCCGCTGCTATAGTAATTTGACATGTCGATAATACATATTATGTACCATAGAACAGAAGCTTATGTTTCTTCTGACAAAAAATACATGTCTTTTATTGAAATAGAAGCATTGTCAAGTGGCGGAAGGTAAGAAACTGGTTTTCCATGTAAGTAAGGTAAGAAACTAGTGAAAGATATGAAAAAAAAATCAAAAGTAACTCGGAATTCCTTTCAAAGACAACTCCTGGCTAACTGAAGAACTCACTGCGGGTTTACCAGAAAGCTCAAGAAATATGAACCAAGATTTTGTTGTGCTTACCCAAACTGACGAAAATTGACCGCAACCTTCTAATAATTAATCAGTACAGAAACTTTCTTCCCATTGTGACAGAAGGTCAAGTAATCGACTAGTCGAAAATCTCTGGGACTTTCAACGGACATAAACGCCTTTGCCTCCACCTAAAGGGGAACATTGAAGTTACCTATCCAATCCAAATGTGTACCAGCGGTCCCACATTCCCTGATCAGGGGACTGACAATGGTAACTCGAACGTAATCAGAACTATCGATCGCGGGGTGCAGGGGTCCTAAACTAACAAGACGGATAAGGACTTTAATTTTCTATGACGACGCTTTTATCTTAGGAAGTTGGAGTGTGTTGTGGAAAATGTCTCGATTTGTACGCAATTGAGTTTGGTAGATAATGGGGAAAAAGATTCTGAATGAATCGTGCAATCGTAAAGAATAAAATGGCAAGAGAAAGGTAAAGTTTGCAGGTTTGAGGAATAATCATTTGTTTTTCCTATTGAGGACTGCTTGACCTCTAGGCTTGGTGGTTTGCTTTACCATTGCAATCATTTTGGTGTAACTTCGAATCAAATCAATAATTTGTATTACTTTAGGACACAAAACAAGGTCATGGACTGGACAAGTCCAATTTTAAAAGGAATTCAAATAAATAATCATATTTTAAACTACATTTTAAGGGATCTAATGAATAAAGAAGAGAGTATCTTAGTTTCAGTTTCAGTTTTTTTTATTAATAACGTTTATATGTTACATGTCGGACTGACTTAGTCACTGTTAGACTCAAAGTCCTTAAAAAAATTAGAATAAAAAAAATTTACATGTCATTTTCTAAATTCTAATTGAATTATCTATTAAATTACCTATATCTTAATTTGTATATAATAATATCATAATAAATTGATTAAAAAGACAAATAAAAATTATATTATAAAACGTCAAACAGTTCACTAAATTTATAGTGACATTGCTCAATGAGCCAGAATTTTAGTTTGCTTTTGAAGGATTGCGTTGAGGAGGCACTGACAACTTATTGCAGTTGAAGAGGAAAATCAAGAAATAACATGTACCTAAGGTTCCTGGTATTGTTAAAGAACTATATGATGACTACGGTCGACCATACACGACATCCACGAAGACCAGTGGATGTCGTGTTTAAGTAGAAATATTCACGCTACACTTATCCATGAAGGTAATGGCACGAAATATCGATAATATTAAACGTTACCTGTAGAGAAATTCAGAATATTGAGATTTAACGCCGACATGTTGCAACGTGTTCCCGACAAGACGTGATTGGCTGTGCGTCTGCATCGTAAAATTTGAGGAATAATATTTTGCGAAGGGCTTGAGATGAAGATGTAGACAGGCGAGCAATAGTAGCAATCGACTTGAGAAGATATTAAGAGAAATATGATAGAGATATTGTTGAAAATGTTGTCTTAATTATTATAGATCTCAGTTGATGATCATAATTATTAACGATCCTTAGCTCCAGTTAAAAAAATATATATAAGTAGGTATTTAAAGTATGTCTTGACATACTTACAACATAATACAAAGGTCTTCCCTTAAATTTAGAGTCTAGATAACTTAAACCCGTTCGATTAAAACAGTTCGATTCCGGTAAACCTAGACACGTTTGATTCACCTTTAGGGCTGAGATATTGGCAGATACTTAGGTAGTACTTACTCTGCGCTGACTGCCGCAGCCGGTTGGATGAATACAATTACTGACTAGTACCTGAAACGAAAAAAAACCATTAGAATCCAGTACTTGTGCTTTAATAATTTGACTTAGTATCAAATAATTAAATAAATCATGCTGGAAAATCCACGCAGCATCATCTAGCCCCAAGCTAAGCAGAGCTCGTGTTATGGGAACTAGATGACTGATATTCTTAATTCAATAATTACAAAGATAGATATTTTTTATTATTCATAGAATACCCAGAACACCCGAAACAACTATTTACAAATCGTACAAACATTTGTCTCAACCCAAGGCGGGAAACAAACCCGCAACCCGCTGCGTCGCAGTTGATACATTCACCCGCCGCGTCACAGAGGTCGTCATACGGTAGATCAACATTTATAATAACAAAACAGTTGTATAAACCAGACAGTAAGTATCCAGCCGGTCAATTCTGGTGTGTGCGTGTGTGTATCACTCGCACTATTTTTGACATTAATTGGTTCATTTTCTTATGTTATTATTCAGCCCAGTTTCAAATTTCATAGTTATCAAATTTCAGCCCATAAAGGGCGAAAATTGTATGAAGGATACATTCACGAATACAATAAAACCAGCATCCAGGCAGTAAATTCTTCTCGATACATTTACCGACCTATTTCTCAGGCAGGATAATGAGGTACATACCAACAGAGTTGGATAAAAAAACCCATTTAACAAGTAAACTGATTTACCTGCAGAAGCGATTTCCAATTGAAATTGTTCCTCGCATTAATTTGCGGAAGTTTTTCGCAGCTGTGAATCATTAATGGGTCTGAAACTATTGTCATAATAAATAATGAGGATAATGATCGATTGTACTTATTGCTGCGGTGATTTATGTATACTATATACCTACTTACTGGTTTAGTTACAATCATGCCGGCTGAGTTATGTTTGGGAAACTACGTCAAGTCTTCTCGTCATCCATACCGCATTGCTTGAAAACTAAAGTTTTCAACCAGTGCGTCCTACCCGTTATGACCTACGGAGCTGAGACGTGGACACTCACGATAGGGCTGGTCCACCAGTTCAAAGTAACTCAGCGAGCTTTGGAAAAAGCTATGCTCGGAGTTTCTCTGAAGGATAGGATTCGTAACGAATACATCCGACTGAGAACCAAAGTTATAGGTCTAAGAATTAGCAAGCTGAAGTGGCAGTGGGCCGGCCATATCTCGCGAAGAACCGACGGCCGCTGGGGCAAACGTGTTCTTGAGTGGAGACCACGACTCGGTAAACGTAGTGTAGGACGCCCTCCTAGGTGGGATGACGACCTGCGAAAGACTGCAGGTAGATGCTGACAGGGAAGGAGGCCTATGTCCAGCAGTGGACTGCTATAGGCTGATGATGATGAGTTATGTTTGGCAAAGGCCCACAGAAAAAACAGCCTCCAAAAGACTTTCCGAGTATTAACTCGGACAGACTCGTTTCTATATTTCTACATAAGTCATTTATAACGGGATATTTACCATGATTCGATTTTGAGTTTGAGAAATGCCTTTGTTTATATAAAATATCTTGTATTCTCTAACCTAGTATTTTTTATGTCGTTTTCTATACTGAAAAAGAGGAAAGGTTTGATTTTTTGTTTATTTGTTTGTATTGAATAGGCTGCGAAACTACTGGACCGATTTGAAAAAATGCTTTCACACGCGAACAGCTAGTTCACCAATATGTAGGTGGCCGCATCATTGTGGTATTGGGTGCATGGATAGTAAAAACTAAAAATGTTGGGATACAGGGATACAGCCTATCTGAAAATCGCTGTTTAAGTTCAAACTAAATTCAATTCATTTACTTATCAAAATAACGTAGTTGAACTTGTATGAAACTTGTACTTGTATGGACAATGAATAGGTAATTCGTTGAGGTCATGCGTGAAGAAAATCTCAAAATTCCAAACTTTTTGAAACAACACTTTTAGTTATAAACATTGCTTTAACCCTGGTTCAACTTACAAAACAATATCGACCAATTATCCGAATAGAAGTTGAGCGGGTATGCAGGCTATTTTGCCAATAACTGCATACTCCTCCAACTTGGGTTAACTAAACAGAGGAATACTTAATGTAATGCAACTACTGAACGGCTTTGTATGAACATTACCAATTAATTTTCTATTTTATAGACGTTTAACATTATTTGGTTTATTTGAAGGTTTTTGATTCCCAGATCATTTATTTTTAGAGTTCCAAGTTGCCGAGTCTTGCTAAAAACCCCGATAGTTTTCGATGGTCTATAAGTGCATCCGTCATCAAAAAAAAAAATTTAGTAGAGGAATTTCGTCAAAATACAAGACATCATCAACCACTGCTAGACTGGACATATGCCTCCTAATGAGAGCCATAGCGCCCTGTATTCAACTAGGCGCAGCCAGTATCTGCTTTAAGCCTTTCGCAGGCTGTCATCACACCGCACACCGGCCCGAAGGGATGTCCTTACATTACGTGTGTCAAGTCGCAGTCTCTTCTCAAGAACGCTTACGTAGTTGTAAGCGGCAATATCACAAGAAGTAGGTTCTTGTGATATGGCCGCTCTCTGCTAGTTCAGTGCTAATTCTTACTTCAGAAGACAAGTATGTCACTATTACTCTGAGAAACATTACCGCCAACTTCTACGAACCTTAGTTTTACGATAAGATATTAGAAGTTATACGTAATGGCTTCACAGAGTCACGGCAAAGTCAATTGTTTATTCAGTTTAGTACTAAAAGAGCACTTAAGATCGTTGTGGGAGCCACGGTATATAATTGCTTTGAAGTTATCTGCTTAGTAGATAAATATGGTTTTACTTCGAGCCTAGTTTACAAGAGGATCAACAGTAACTGTTCGGTTACGAGATTTATCAATCAGGTTTTTATTATAAATCTTTTAAGGCTTTTTTTATTTTAATTTATAAAATTAAAATGAAACGGTCTAAGTTATCAGACAAAGAATATCATAATGATTACCTACCCCAAAAGTCTTAGGATGGGTTTTTAATGGTTTTAACACTTCGAGTGCTGAAATCACACCGTATGTGTTTTCTACAAGTGACTAATATGCGTAAATCCACACTAGCGCAGCGGCTGAGAAAATACAGATCTGTGTGACTCAGCACAGCCGTAATATTTTTCGAACGAAACGCATGTGCGGCGCAACACAACCGCTGTGTAGAGCGGCAGCACGAATTTTTTAGGTTAAAAAAAAGATCGCAGTCAAAGTGTTAATAAGTCCTCTGATTTACTGAAACAATCTACATTTTATTCCACTCTTATTCGTCAATAGATTCTGGATGCTTACTAATAAAGCATTAATAGTAACTCAAGTAATGCTTTCTCAAAATAAGGTATCCAGTAACAGACAACAGATAACAGATAGCATATTAATATAATTAACCCCATCATTTTGTCCCGCGGCAGGATCCGAAACTCTACAATCCGCTATACAAACAACTATTCTTTATTCGACGACCGATGTGGCGCGGTGGGCGAAGGTCCGCCTGCGATTCAGGAGGTTGCGGGTTCGATTCCCGCCTCGGAACAAATGTGTGTACGATCTGCAGATATTTGTTTCGGGTGTTCCGGTCGTTTTTTATGTATTTATAATAAAAAAAAAATCTATCTATATAATGTATTGTATTATGTAAATCAGTTATCCTTATTATGTAAATAAGTTAGTACCCATAACACAAGCTCTGCTTACCATGGGGCTAGATAATGCTGTGTGAATTGTCCAGCATTATTTATTCTTTATTGCCCAATAAATAATAAAATATCACAGAACACAAAAAATACAGATAATGTACAATGGGCAGCCTTATCGCAATCTGATCTTTCTACACCTAAAAGCCCTAGGGGCTAGGATTTTTTTCAACTGAGCCCGTACTAGATCCGCGCCCTAGTTCTCGGCAACTAAACAAACTTGCTCCGCACTGAGAATATGCATTTTCTTTCAAGTTTCCGGGCTTGCTTTACAAGTAAGTAAGTAAGTAATGACGTAGATGTGAAACTGAAAGTTCACTACTTATTTACAACTAGATGAGCCGCGCGGCTTCGCCCGCGCGGTAATCTACGTGTCAAATAGTTTATAAAGCTTCCTCTTGAATCATCTATAAACCGCATCCAAATCCGTTGCGTAGTTTTAAAGATCTAAGCATACATAGGGACAGACAGACAGCGGGAAGCGACCTTGTTTCTAGTAATGATGGAATGCAAAACGAGGGAGTTTAGAAAAGGATTAGTTGCGGCAGTTCATCATAGAAGAGATCACTAGGATCTCCTTAGAAATTGGAACAATCGTAGCACGGATTTTCCTTCTATGTCAGTACATTTATTAGCCATTCTTAGTTGTGAGTTATTGATCTTAAGTTTATGCAATATGGGTTTCATGATTGTATTGAATTATTAATTGTCATTTTTTAAATTAATATTCATAAAATAACTCTGTGATGTTTCCTGGTTTTAATACTCACGTTGTTGTATGGCTTAACGCATTCAAAAATATCGACGTGTAATATCAGCCGATTCAAAAAATGCTTTTTGTATTGTATTTATTTATTTTCAGATAATAAAATCTGAAAATTAGCAAAAAAAATAATATAAATTATTGTCTAAATCAATTTTATTGTTGTATCCACACACACACATTTATACCATTAGATTGGATATCTATATTTAATTTGGCAATTATTTACCCATTTTGATGACCCATCTTACAATGGTGCTTTTTTCAGTGCTTTGATCTGATAATATCATAATTACTACCAGTTTCCATTACTTATTTGCTTACGACCGTCTTTTACGAGTATTGTCCAACACGTAAAGACCGAGTCCTCAGGTCAAATTTCGTAACGGAAATCTATAACAATAAAATCTAACCGAATGACGTGAATAAAAGTTATTAGTGTGTGCGCACGCGACCATCGATACCGGGCCCCGACTACGGGACAATAATAATTATAATTAGTATTATTCGATACAAAGAACGATTCATACCTACAAGTAAACTCTACTCTGTACGGCCAGTCAGACAAACTATTCATATGCGATGTTAGCGGAGCACAAAAATGCATAGGTAAAGCTCTGCGCATATTTATCCAGTACCGCTATCACCCAGCACAGAAATGTACATTCAAATACTATGAAACTTGTTTTTTAACCGATTTTATAAATTCGAGGTTCAGGGTTGTGTGTATTTTTTTATGTTCATCAACTCTTCCATCAGTTACGGACCGATTTTAAAGACACATAATCTTTTTTTTTATTATTTCACTTTTGTATAGAAAGGAGGAGGTTCTATGTTTGACTGTATGTATTTCAGTAAGTACCTATGTTCATAATTTTTTCGCTATTCCACCGAACTTCATAGTTCGTACCTAATATTACCTTTGGCATCACTTATTTTGGTACAGTATTTTTAAGTAGTCATTAAGAACGCATTTGTAGCTTCTACCAGCGTGTGTTTAAGGTTGAAGTTAGTTTGATTCTAAAACATTCCTTCAAAAATCAAAGTTTCTAAGTCGAAGTCTAGATACGATCTCGAAGCGATACCGGTTCGAGATCGATGCGATACCAGCTAAACAATTAGAGACTATTAGATGGATAGGTACCGTTCTCGAGGAGTACGTTACACTGTCGTGTGCAGCATCATAAGATGCTTCACATCCACCGTCATCGTCTGCCTCATCATCATCATTATCAACCCATAATAGTCCACAGCTGGGAAAAGGCCTCCCCTAAAGAGCGCCGTAGCTCCTGCCTATAGACATGAAATACGATAATGCTTGGCTAGATGTCGCTCAGTTCCGCACATATACCTAATAGTATGTAATAAATTCAATTATATACGACATTGTATCTAAAATTGCATTATATTTAGATTTGACAATATATAATATACATATAACTAAAAAACAAACATGTATTAGACAAATACCTAAGTTATATGAATGTACTACCTATAGTGTTTGTTTCACTTCTTCCACAAGTGGACAAAAATGTTAGTGAAGAAATACCTACCAAAACCATCTTGTTTCTTATTATTATTTAATAAGTACATAATGTGATTTGTAAGTGCTTATTTCGTAATCTTTATATATAAAAATCAATTGCTGTTCGTTAGTCTCGCTAAAACTCGAGAACGGCTGGGCCGATTTAGCTGATTTTGGTTTTGCAATGTTTGTCGTAGTCCAGGGAAGGTTTAAGTGGTGAGAAAACGTGGTAAAAATGCGCAGAAATTTCAACACGGGCGAAGCCGCGGGGCGCAGCTAGTCCTTAATAAATAAAGATTTTGAAATCTGAAATACATTGCTGAACAAAAACCTTGAAACGTTATTAGGTACAATAATAAAATCGAGGTCTGTCTTTGAAAAATCTCTACCAAATTCATTACATATTATATTTTCAAGCATGATACAGTTCGGTGTAAACCCGTCCACCAATAGTGCGGAGGTTAGACAGTTCGTGAGATGTTATCGCAACAGGAATTTTTAGTGGTTTACTTGTTGTGCCAGAAGGAAGTTATAATGAGATAGATTCGAAATTTTTTGGACTCAGATAAGCACGAAACTCCGGCTGTGGGCGAAGAATGGGACTGGTGGTCTTCGGTTTAAGACCAGTTAAAGTATCGACTCGTATTGGCGTTATGTTACAGCCTATACTAGACTAATACAATGACGTCATGACATTGATAATTATCGTACTTTGTGATCACTTATCAGTTATCACATAAGTATAAGTACCTAAGTGAACAGTGACATGGTATAACTTACTTATCACTTGGTCTACTGAAAACAAGTACAGGGATACTTTCCCTGTGAGGACAAAGTTTCCTGCGCTCTTTTTAAATTTATTTAAGCCTTGCGTAGGCATGTAATTATGATACGAACAGGTAGGTTATTTTTCATATCTAAAATCTGTGCTTGCTTTGTGTCGGCAGAAAGCAAACCATTGCAGATGCAATGGGTACCTGTCATACTTTGCTTTGTACTTATCTAAGTACAAAGTAAAGTTCCACAGGTACCCATCGTCCATCAGATAAAGCTCACAACAGATAAGCGCACGTATTTACAGGCATGTTACTAATGGCATGGTTTTTGTGCAATTAGTCGAGAGCCGTGACCGGGGCGCTATGTGACCTTTACTTTTGGGGAGTCATTCAAATAAACTTTCAGAATAAAGCCTGTGATAGGTAAATTGGCTATATAATTAAGATAGGTAGGTTATTTTTAACATCTAAAATCAGTGAAGTAATTTCCTTGCTTTGTGTCGACAGAAAACTTTCCATTGCAAATGGTACTAATGTACAAAATTTTAAAGTACCGAATAAAACCCGTGATAGGTAAATTTTCCGTTATAACAAGTGTAACAGAAAGTACATATAAACTGATTCCTAACAAAGGCATACAAATTGCCATCGTTTAGTCTACGTTAATTTGACCTGGTTTAAAATAGAAACAAAATAGAATTCGATTCAGTAATTTGCGGGATGCTAATCAACTGCATGAAGCAACAATGCATTGTTATAGTATGGGAAAGATGGGAACAGCCGAAGCAGACAGCCGAGCAGAGACTGTTGTTAAATATTTGCTTGCTTTAAATAAGGATAATTATTTAATGTAATAATTATATAAATAATAATATATTAGTTATCTAGTATAGTACCCAAAACACAAGCTTTGCTTAACTTTTTTTTTTGTTTGGTTCCTCACTATATTAGGCCACCTTGCGCACCACGGTCTCCACGGAAGACCAGCGCTATGGTGCGATCTGCTCTACCATAGCACATGCTGAGTGGAGACCGATTTTGTCAGTCTCTGTCGTCTGTTAATCTAAGTTTAGTTTATAAGAGTCTCTGTTCTGTTCTGACAAAATAAAAATCTTTTTACTTTTTTTTTTAACTTTTTTAACTATTTTAACAAAATACATATTTAAATCAACACAAAATAAAAGAAAATTAAACATTAACACAATAAAAACCCATTTGGTTCCTTAAGTTTAGTGTTAGGTAGTCTGTCCGTTTTAGCACTATTTATATTACTTATTTTATTTTTCGTGTTATTTTGTTATGTATTTTCTTTGTTACCCTATTTATATATTATTATGTTTGACATATAAGAACATTCTTTATTAATAAAGAACTGAACTGAACTGAAGAACTACAAATATAAGTAAAATAAAAAATACTGATAAGTTACACTGGTAGGTTAAAAAAGGGTCGAATGGGATGCGAACCAACAACCTTCGGTTTGAAAGTCAGGATCTCAACTTCACAAACAAAAACCTTTAGAGAAAGCCCTTTAAACCTGTAAATTCTATCACACTAGCGGTTGTTAAAAACAACGATAAATCCTTGAGCCCGTTATCTAAAAAAACAAAAAAGGCCGCAACAAACGCATTAGACATTTCAAATCGACATTACATCTAAATCTCTAGTGAACTATTAATGGTTCTGTGTACAATACTACAACTGTAACAGACAATTAATCAAAATGAGGGATCGGTGCACGGAGCTACCTGCTGGCAAACTAGTGCCACTGCTAGAAACAGTTTTATGTTATACGTAAAACATAATCTATTGAAAGGTTTCATTACCGTACATTTTGCCATTGGGCGAAGGAGGCGACGTAGGAGGTTGCGGGTTCGATTCTCGCCTCGGAACAATTGTGTGTACGCTAAAAATTTTTTATTTAAACGGAATATTTACCATGATTTCATTTTTGAGTTATTCAATATTTTGGCACAGTTTCATGAAACTGTGCTGACATATTGGATAACTCAAAAATCAAATCATGGTAAATATCCCGTTTTAAATGTCTTAAGTGTTAATAACCATGATAGTTTCAAAAATTTTTATTGTGTGTACGATCTGCAGATATTTGTTCCGAGTGTTCTGGTCGCTTCCTATGTATGATTAAAAATTCTATCGATGTAATGTGTATTAAGTATATAAGTCATGTAGTACCCATAACACCAAGCTCTGCTTACCTTCATCATCAGCCTATATCAGTCCACTGCTGGACATAGGCCTCCCCCAATGAGCGCCATTGCGCCCTGTCCTCAGCCTGCCGCATCCAGCATCTGCCTGCAGTCTTTCGCAAGTCGTCATCCCACCTGGTCGGAGGGCGTCCTACACTACGTTTACCGAGTCGTGGTCTCCACTCAAGAACACGTTTGCCCCAGCGGCCGTCGGTTCTTCGCGAAATATGGCCGGCCCACTGCCATTTCAGCTTGCTAATTCTTTGAGCTATGTCGATAACCTTGGTTCTCTGTTGGATGTATTCGTTGCGAATCCTATCCTCAAAAGCAAAGCTCTGCTTACCTTAGGGCTAGATGATGGTGTGTGGATTGTCTAGCATTATTGATTGATTTATTAGATTCAATATAGATTTCAATATCCATGATGATTATGTTTGACCAGATGCAGCTCCGCTGCATACTACTTTAACAGTTAATTTCAGCCTCTTATATAGTAGTGTTAGGCTGAAGCCAAACGAGCTTTCAAGTTCTGTTGTATGTTTCGTGAAATGAGTCATACAAAAGTTCCGTTTGTGACCCACGATAAGTATTTGTTAAGCCTCAGCCTTAATCTTGATGTATCTTTAATTTTTCCGTTAAACTATAACATTAAGAACAGTTAGTAAATTATTTTTTTGAAGTGGCGCCATCTTAGCCATAAATTACCCGACATCCCTCTAGAGAAGAGCATCTATTTATTCTGTATCGAAGCCTTACGTGTGTTCGTATCTTAACATCACTGGTTAGGAAAGCTGGCTCACTTTATAATTAGCTTAAGTCCTTATTGAATAGAAAATCTCTTATAATTTTAGGTAAGAGATATCCTGAGGCATTATGAAGTCTATAATGTTTTTCCTGGACGAATAAAGGGATCCAAATAGTTATATTATGTCTAAACTACATCATCATCACCATCAGCCTATATTAGTCCACTGCCTCCCCCAATGAGCGCCTTAGCGCCCTGTCTTCGGCTTGACGCATCTATCATCTACCTGCAGTCTTTCGTAGGTCGTCATCCCACCTGGTCGGAGAGCGTCCTACACTACGTTTACCGTGTCGTGGTCTCCACTCAAGAACACGTTTGCCCCAGCGCCAGCGGCCGTCGGTTCTCCGCGAGATATGGATATATCTAAAACTATACCTTTGATTAATTTCAGCCCAACTCAATCATGATGATTTCTGATGTAAAGACGTAAAAAACATCCATTCAAAGTTTTTTTGTGTAAAATAGATAATAAATGTGCGTATTAGGGAAAATTACAATTTAAGACAACAGATAAAAACTAGTATTTACAAATGAAACAGATGTGCTAACAGCACACTATTGCTAACAATCTAGAGATAGTTCAACTGGTCCATCAATTTATTTCATCCCTTGAAGATCTTTTTCTACACAGTTTCTCCAATGAATTTATTTGAATTTGAATAGGTGCATTTTCGTCATCAATGGTTTTGGATTAAGTCTTTTAGTCTAAGACTAAGATGTTATGAAATGTGCTAACGTTCCTCTAATGTCTGTGGTAACATGTTGCTGTCTCTAAGCAGAAGGAATGGTGTCTGGATTCTTTTCATTAGGATCTACCATCATAGCTCCACCTTCATCAAAATCATGAACCGAAGCAATCTCAACTTTATCCCCCTCTAATAAAGCTGCTTCATGAGAGATAGCTCCAATTCTGAGCGAAGATACGTCTTGTGTTCTGAAAACGTATAAGTTATTAATATTTCCTCTTTGTTGAGAGCCGTTTTCTTAGGTCTTTGTTCTTCAGTGATCAATTCCCTCTTGTAATTTCTTCCTCATTTCATTCTTGGGATTAGGAACTTTACTAGAAACTTATCATTAATATTGTGTATTACTAGTTCTTAGTAGCGAGTTTAATGTGTCTTTCAAAATGTGGTGAGTGTTTGAACACAATTATAACATTATCAGACTCTTGTAACTTCAAAGAAGGTATTCAAAAGGCCGTGACCACATCACTTAAACTGTTGCTAACTATTATCGAACTTGAGCGAAGATAAATAAAACGACGTATCAAAGTAAACTACAAACAACCGAGATAAAACTAAAAGAGCTTCACTCAAAAATACATTCAAAGGACTTGAATTTAAAGTGCTTATTTGACTTATAGACTTGCCTAAAAAGGATTTCTTTAAGAAATGTAAGAATCCCTAAACAAAAGCAGAGACGAGCTCTGCTTTTGTTTAGGGATTCTAACACTTTTAGTTCGAGAAACTTCAAAACACGTATTGTGGAAAGTTTTAGTTGAACAAGACTTTTCAAAATTGAACTGAGTTGTACGAAACTTTTGCAGGTGTTTTAAATAACTGGGTATTTTAGGTAACATGGCAGTAACGGTGCAAATGGTAAAGAAAATCAAGACTTATGTTTACATGCAAGAAATACTTAAATTTTTAATTCCACTTGTATTTGGTTATTACATTCAAGGAAGTAGCTAAGTAATGTAAGGACAACAAACTAAAACTGAAACGTCATGACGAAAAGTATCCTATGGGAAAGAATATATCAAACAGCGCAGGGCCCACGCCACGTTTTACAGATTTGAAGTTTTTCTGACTTATGATACGTACTATACATACATATATATATATATATATATATATCTTATGTACAATAGAAAATAATCAAAAATTAGAAATAAGATCCAAAACAATTTTAGGAAAGATGGTACATAATGCAAACGTAGAGCGTGATTCAGAATGAACCGTTCTGTGAATATGGTTTGCTGACGACGTATTGCACACTTCTTTTCGGACCACTTACATATCTGAATACCGTTTTGTGTTGCAGAAGAGGGCTGTTCGTGCGATCTATAATATGGGTCCCAGAGAATCCCTACGTAATAAATTCAAAGATATAAACATAATAACAGTACCATGTCAATATATTTATGAAAACTTGTTGTACACTCATAAAAACATCAATCGGTTCGCTAAAAAAAGCGATATACATAATGTAGATACTAGAAATAAGCATAAACTCGCTGTTCCCACAACTAGACTACATAAAATATATTTAAAAAAATTGTGAAGCATATTCTTTGTAAAAAGGCTTATTACAAAATATCAGATTATCTTGAAGTTAAAAAAACTTGGAACGAGTTTTGTTCCAACTCAAAATCTAACAACTTACAGATAAGCAAATCATATGTATAAACACATAAGTTATGAACATACTAGTGGTTTCTTCTCACTTCTTCCACTGGTGGACAAAAAATTGAAGTGAACATCAATATAATAATGAATAGTATAAAATATGACTTGTCTAAGTGCTTATTTGTAAGCCTAAGGAAATAAACTTTCATTTCATTTCAAGAACTGTCGCATTTTAATTTTAATAAATTATTCACTGACGTTCCGGAAAATATCAAAATATTGAAGCTATTAGTACAATCAGAAAAGTTTTACAATATATTCATCATCATCATCAGCCTATAGCAGGTAGCCTATAGCTGGACATAGGCCTCCCCAAATGAGCGCCATAGCGCCCTGTCTTCAGCTTGCCGCATCCAGCATCTAAGTACCTACAGTTTTACGGGTCGTCATCCCACCTGGTCGCAGGGCGTCCTGCACTACGTTTACCGAGTCGTGGTCTCCACTCAAGAACACATTTGCCCCAGCGGCCGTCGACTTTTATATATTACATATATTACATAAGTAAAATAGCGTTACCAAAACTGAGTATTTTAGGATAAGTCAGCGTCATTTTCCGCCATCAAAATCTGTTCTATGACCTGTAGGCTGATCTTAAAATCCAATAATAAATAAAATAATAAATAAATAATGCTGGACAAATCACACAGCATTATCTAGCCCCATGGTAAGCAGAGCTTGTGTTATGGGTACTAGATAACTGATATACATAATACAATACATTACATAGATAGATATTTTTTTTTTTATTATAGAAAACGACCAGAACACCCGGAACAAATATCTGCAGATCGTACACACAATTGTTCCGAGGCGGGAATCGAACCCGCAACCTCCTGCGTCGCAGGTGGACCTTCGCCCACCGCGCCACATCGTCGTCACAGTCGTCACATATATACCACCTCATTCGGCATCATGGCAACTCCATCGATCCATCACTTACCTAATCTAAACTTCAATCCAAAACCTTTAAAACAATCTGACGTTTCACGAACGAACACAATCAACTGAACAAAACATGGACAGAAATACTTCACGATAATAAAGAGTGTAACTCTAATTAGAAAAAGCCGAGACCTGTGCACTTTGCTTGAGGCCCATTCAGCCTGTCGGTTTATAAATAGAAAACATTGCGCTGAATTTACACTGATGCGAGCTGTCAAGAACCGAGAAAGACATCTTTAGTATAATAAATTAATTATACTAAATATCTCTTAAACTAGATTAGATATAATCTAGTTTAACCGTACGATTTTGGTCGGAATAAGCGGAAGTAAGAGCGGATTGTCGACGCTTGCATTTCCGTTGTCTTTGTCTACCAAAGACGTACTCCTATTGCTAAAGACGCCATTAAAAATATAGTTGTATAATACCTAGGAACGCTGGCTACTAGGATCTTTGGACGACATGGTACTAATTTGTTACTTTTAAATGTTCGTCTTAAAAAATCATGAACTGCCTTTACGTAGACGCTGACTAAATTGTAATTTTTATTCAATTTCTTATTTAATACTTAATGTATTGTCATATTTAAATGTAAATAGACATTTAAAATTCCATTTCTATTATAATATATGTAGGTATATTTCAAGCTGAAGTGGCAGTAGGCCGGCCATATCTAGAAGAACCGACGGCCGCTGGGGCAAACGTGTTCTTGAGTGGAGAACACGACTCGGTAAACGTAGTGTAGGACGCCCTCCGACCAGGTGGGATGTGACCTGCGAAAGACTGCAGGTAGATGCTGGATGCGGCAAGTTGAAGACAGGGCGCTATGGCGCTCATTGGGGGAGGCCTATGTCTAGCAGTGGACTGCTATAGGCTGATGATGATATTTCAAACAGCTTTACCTTGACCAGAACAGCGGTTTCGTAAACGCCCTAATACTTTCAGTTTCAGATTTCTTTATTGTCATAAATCAAACATATAAAAGTGTAGAATACAAAGGTACCCTTATTATGTTGAGGCTATGACTCGTCAAAACACGAAAAATACTATTTTGCTGTAAATATAAATAAATAATATAAATAATGCTGGACAATTCACACAGCATTATCTAACCCCATGGTAAGCAGAGCTTGTGTTATGGGTACTAGATAACTGATATACATAATACAATACATTACATAGATAGATATTTTTTATATACATAAAAAACGACCAGAACACCCGGAAGAAATATATGCAGATCGTACACACTTGTTCCGAGGCGGGAATCGAACCCGCAACCTCCTGCGTCGCAGGCGGACCTTCGCCCACCGCGCCACATCGGTCGTCAAAGTAAATGGGCACGTTGAAGTCAATAGTGACCTATCCCTCTCGATTAGGTGATGTTACGGAGATATCAGATGACAGATTTCATGTTGTATTGACTGTAATTGGTTAATAGGTACTCTTTGATGATTTCTATTATTATTCCTCCTATTCATTTGTCTCTTTTGGTCCTTGGGAGCCAGGTACAAATTTGGTCAATTATTTCCTCCCGGGCGAAAATTCGTAAAATGCATTAGGGAATTCTCTTGGAATAAGGTTCAAATTAGAAATTTAAATTAGCATAATCCGGAATTATGACTTGAACCTTATTCCATGGGAATAATGTCATCATCGCTGCCACTGCTCATCCCACCGACGGAGTCGCAGCGGTCACGAGTATTCATAATATTAATCCCTAATACATATTACGAAGTTTTGCTTGGGGGGGACTTGGTCATGGTTTCCGGAGCATTTCTTTGATCGACGCGCTTTTCAAAGCACGTTCAGATCTGTGTAACAGCATCCTGTTTCAAGTGCGCCCTGACCACTCGGCGACTTCAAACGCGAGTGGTCGAGTCGGGGCCGGGTTCAAAGCGCAATCGCTCGCGGCGCAAATATCTACCATCGCTGTGTGACTGCGGAACAATACTGTTATTGGGTACTTGCTTACATCTGTATAATTGCCACGGAATCGAGAGTTAAAAGCTAAATAAATCTTGCTAATATTATAACCTGCGAAAGATTGCAGGTAGATGCTGGATGCGGCAAGCTGAAGACAGGGCGCTATGGCGCTCATTGGGGGAGGCCTATGTCCAGCAGTGGACTGATATAGGCTGATGATGATGATGATGAATATTATAAACGCGAAAGTTTGTGAGGATGTATGTAAGTATGTTTGTTGCTCTTTCACGCAGGAACTACTGAATGGATGTTGATGAAACTTCACAATAATATACATAGCTTACTACGTGTTATCAGAATAACACATAGCTACATGAATATATATTGTATATTATCCAAAATATCTATCACCACGCGGGTGAAGCCGCGGGGCGCAGCTAGTTTTTTTTATATTCTTTATTCTAATCACTAGTGGTAGAAAGTTCACACAGCATCATCACTTGCTTACATCGTTCCTTGCTATGAAATTACATGTAGTAAAGTCAACTTAAATAATTTTCCTGGATATTTTTTACAAAATTATTGTAATTCAACCCTGAAGTAGGCTGATTTTGCGGCATGGGCACCAGTTGAACGACATCACACTAATATTATAAATGAGAAAGTTTTGATGTTTGTAACCGCTTTACGCCAAAACTACTTGAGGGATCGGGCTGAAATTTGTATACCTACAGGTAGTTCTAGGCCTGATATACAACTTAGGCTACTTTTAATCCCACTAATAAGGTCCCATGGTACCTATAGAAATAAACCTTAAAACTTTTTCATAGAAACAAAACGCGTGCCCAAAAAATATATATATCTTTGAATAGTATTAAATATATCAGTCATCTAGTACCCATAACACAAGCTCTGCTTAACTTGGGACTAGATGATGCTGTGTGGATTGTCCAGCATTATTTAAAAAAAACCTGAAAAAATCCTATGAAGCCGCGGTCACTAACTACCCAACTTCTTTGCAGTCAATAATAACCGATCGCGATCGATTCTACAGCAATGCGAATAAATCAAGATAATCTACTTCGAGTCAAGCATTCCAAAGAATATTTCGCAGAACACGTTACAATGTATAACGTAATTGTACGTGCAATCCATAATTCTTTTGTTCTACGATCCTCCACAGGTTAATATAATGTTAATATAGTGTTAATATACAGTTAATGTGCAGCAAGAAATGCCCATTCAATGTTAATACGCTTCTTTTGGGTCACTGCGTACTTGTATCGAATCATACTTCATACATAATCATTACTTCAGTAACAACTATCGTTTGAACAATTGAAGTACATAGATGCCATGTCTATGGAATGCTCTCCCTCTGGACATCAGACGTGCAAAATCACTCCCTATCTTCAAAAAACTGCTGCATCAGCATTATCCTACTAATATTATAAACGCGAAAGTTTGTAAGTATGGATGAATGGATGGATGGATGTTTGTTACTCTTTCACGTAAAAACTACTGAATGGATTTTAATGAAACTTTACAATAATATAGCTTACCTATACATCAGAATAACACATAGGCTACGATTTATAAAGATATTTTGTATATTATCCAAAATATCTATGGGTGAAACCGCAGGGCGCAGCTGGTATATCCATATGAAAGATTGATAGCCTTATCTTATGTCTATGTAAGTTTATTATGATGTTTGTATGTAGGTATGTAGTGAGAGTATTTGTTTTCTAAGGAACAATTTCCTTCATGTCCAGTCCATCCTAAGGTAGCCTGGAAGAGATCGCTCTCAGCGATAAGGCCGCCCTTTATGCATTTAATCTAAGTTTTTATTTCTGTATTGTTTTCTTTTTGTGCGGTATAATAAAGTGTTTTCAATCTATCTATGTATCTATAGATGGGCTTTGAATTGGTGCTGATAGATTATACTCTTTAACCGACTTCGAAAAAAAGGAGGAATTTCTATGTTCGGCTGTATGTTTTTTTTTGTATGTTCGCGGATTTATCCGTCATTTATGGACGTAATGGATGATTCTTGCAGTATATATGATCCCATGGAAAATATTCCAATATACCATATTCCATTTTCCTAAATATTGAAATTATTAGGAACATTGTCGTATTCATTACAGCGGGTAAACTACGAACCTTGCTTGTGTTGGAACTCAAAGTCAAAGCATTTATTTCTTTAGGCTTACAAAATAAACACATGACAAGTCATCCTTGAATTAGAATCCTAGAATTTAAATAAATAATAATAAATAATGCTGGACAATTCACACAGCATTATCTAGCCCCATGGTAAGCAGAGCTTGTGTTATGGGTACTAGATAACTGATATACATAATACTATATATTACATAGAAAGTTTTTTTTTATTATACATAGAAAACGACCAGAACACCCGGAACAAATATCTGCAGATCGTACACACAATTGTTCCGAGGCGGGAATTGAACCCGGTGGGCGAAGGTCCGCCTGCGACGCAGGAGGTTGCCGCCCACCGCGCCACATCGGTCGTCAAAATGTCACAAAGTACAATAGTTTTTCACTGTGTTATCAATGTTATCAAAGATACATTCAGTCTTCTTTTCTATATCCTGTATAGTAGGGCTGTAAATAAACCAATTTTATTAAAGAGTTATAATTTGTTCACCCTATTTTTAACTCAATTGAGTGGAACGGTTTCAACAACACCAAATGACCACTGCCCTATAAATTAACCCATTAGGCGATCGAATCAGATATTTTGCTTTGTCATTTACGTTAGTTAGAGTGTATTTGCTGAGAGTTTTATTGAGTCAGCTATAGTCGATGCTTCTTGATAGTATTAATAGACAATTGAAATGACGACCGATGTGGCGCGGTGGGCGAAGGTGCGCCTGCGACGCAGGAGGTTGCGGGTTCGATTCCCGCCTCGGAACAATTGTGTGTACGATCTGCAGATATTTGTTGCGGGTGTTCTGGTTGTTTTCTATGTATAATAAAAAATATCTATCTATGTAATGTATTGTATTATGTATATCATGTTATCTAGTAACCATAACACAAGCTCTGCTTACCATGGGGCTAGATTATGCTGTGTGAATTGTCCAGCATTATTTATTTAATTACCAAAGTTATCGGTATTGTTCAAAGAATTAATAAGCTAAAGTGGCAATGAGAAGGCCATATAATCATAAAGAACCGTCAACCGCTTGGGTAGACGACTTAAGTGGAGACCGCGGTTAGACAAGACAGAAAATTAGTGTAGAATTTCCTGGAGCCGGGTATGACGACCTAGTCTCAACGGAGCTTAGTCATGTGCAGAGGACATATATCATAGTGCACAAGTGTATACGCAAACATAAGTGCACTCGCTACTCCACTCTTATAATTCGTTATAGTTTTCGAGTGTTCGTACTTGTTTCCTTGGGTGCTAGCCTATGGTGCTGGCTGGTGCCATTCTTATGTTTATTACTCTGTGACCAAGTATTATTACTAGTTACTGGTGACATGAAAATGTCGTGTGTAAAGACCATTTTATTCTCATTGTCACTGTCCTGATTTTTTAAATTGTTGAGTTTATTAAAGTTCGTGTTAGTTATGTGGGCCTATTAGCTTAGCGAGTACCTACAGAAATACGAGGTTGCTTATATATACGTATATCAACTAGCAGCGCCCCACGGCTTCACCCGCTTGGTGATAGATATTTTAGATAATATACAATTTATCTTTATGAATTGTAGCCTATGTGTTATTCTGATATGTAAGCTATATTATTGTGAAGTTTCATCAAAATCCATTTAGTAGTTTTTCGCGTGAAAAAGCAATAAACATCTTCACAAAACTTCGCGTTTATAATATTAGTAGGATTGTTTAGATATGTTTTACTTAATTTATTTATAGTTTGCACCAAACCAGGGCTGCATAAACACTTGGTTTTTTTATATCTTTCGATTCTGCACTAGATATTTTTAAACGGTCTCTTTTCAAGATAATACTAAATCTAGTATTAAAATAACGGATATAATGGTTAATTTTTAAACCTTAATAACATATCTAAGTACCGTTACCACCTAAACAACCAATCAGTTGACTTAACCCGTAGTTAGTGAAGCCACAATTGACCAATAATTCGTGTATTACCGGTCAGATCAGTTATTCGCAGAGTGCCTATAACTCGATACAAAAACGAATTACCAAACGTTCCTCTATTTGCGCGTCCGTGGCTTCCATAGTGATATAAACACAGCTGGGAAACAAGTTAGCTGATACATTTCTAATACGGTTTTTTTTATTCTCATTTTAATTTTTGTATCCTCATTTTAATAAGGAGTCTAACAAAGACTAAGTCAGTATTTAAGCCACTCACACGCCCGACCAAATCGACTACAATATAGCCCTAAATGTCCGAGCTTCGCGGACAAAAATCAGGGCGCGGCGCCCCGCGAGCGCGTCCCATTTTTTACATAAATCGTTATATCTTGCTATATATACTACACCTACGCCCTAAAAAATACATATATCATAAACGCGAAAACTATACCTGAGACTATACGGAATAAAAATGTAAATATATAAATATATAGACCAAGTCTTAGAAATAATCAAGTGGTCTCAAATAGGCATTTATTAAAGTAAACTTGATAATGTAACTTGATAAAAATTGTTGGCGGGAAATATCTTATAACTAGTTAATCAATATTTACAATATGCGAAGAACAAAGTTTATATATTACTGCAATCATTTGTTAAAAAACTCACGAAGAACCGACAGCCGCTGGGATAAGCACGTTCTTGGGTGGTGACCACGACTCGGTAAGCGTGCCCAGCGACCAGGTGGGATGACGATCTTTTTTTCTTGTTCTATTTTTTTGTTGTTTCTGTATTTTATTTAGTCAAATCAGATGCCATTATTTCCAGCAGTGGACTGCTATAGTCTAATGATGGTGATGACTATGAGACGCCATTGGTCCTACAGTTTGGCATTAACCTTCGAAGTTATCGATTTATCGTGAAATCCTGTCCCTCTACACTTCCAGTGCTTCGCGGTTGCTATTTGATAACATTAATCCCCAGGTTCAAGAGCAAAGCTACTGTGGTTGACATGAGACCGTAGAAAGTTGGTTTTTATTCAATATACCATGAAAATAACCAATAATAATTTATAACGCACGAGGGGCATTCAAAGGAGCACCCGTTTTTATCTTTTAAAATTTTTGTAACCTGTGTAAAAGTATGTAAGTACGGGATCGATCGTCTTCTGTCTTTATCATCGTCAGCCTGTATTAGTCCACTGCTGGATATAGGTTTTACTTAATGAGTGCCACAGTGCCCTGACTTCTGCTTGCCGCATCCAGCATCTGCCTGCAGTCTTTCGCAAATCATCATCCCACCTGGCCGAACGGCGTACTACACTACATTTGCCGAGTCGCGGTCTCCATTCAAAAACCCCAGTGGTTGTCGGTTCTAAGCGAGCGACTTTTTGACTTACCTGATATGTTATACATGAAATATTAAAAAGAAACTGATAACCGACTAAAAATACTGAGGTTCAAAAAGGCCGTACACGGTTATGGACAAGAAAACCCGTTCTCTTGGGACCAAAACCGTCAAAAGAGGACCAGACATTTGTCCTCTTATGACGGTTTTGGACCTTGCATTGGAACCATCCAAAAGGAAACGGGAAAATTCTAAAAGGGTGACGTCACCCGGACCTTCAGAGACCATCGTAGCTACGCTGAGATAAATTGCTCCAGCTATTCAGCGAAAGCTGCTTTCAAGCACTGCTCTTAACAATCCAACTCTATTTGAGATGAGTTCAAATAAACTGTTCAACCCATCACCATCTCTATATACTCTATTATCAACGTCATGAAGATTAAATGCAAATTGTTGGCTCAGACCCGTCAATAAATGGAAATAAAGTTTGCTTTAGTATTTACATTTACTGTCAGTAATGAGATGCAACTGCGTTAATGAATTGGTAGTTACTGCTGGTGTTTGCGACCAATTTTAGTATGAATGGTATTAAGTTAGGGCATAGGCTAGGGGTATTTTTACTGCCATGTAGGTAGTAAATCCTACTAATATGATAAACGCGAAAGTTTGTAAATATGGATGGATGTTTGTTACTCTTTCACGCAAAAACTACTGAATGGATTTTGATAAAACTTCACAATAATATAGCTTATACATCAGGCTACAATTTATAAAGATATATTGTATATTATCTAAAATATCTATCACCGGGGCGCAGTTAGTAAATAAATAATGCTGGACAATACACACAGCATCATTTAGCCTCAACCTAAGCAGAGCTTGTGTTATGAGTACTAGATGAGTGTATACGTACTCATCTAGTACTCATCAAGTACACATAACACATCAGTCATCACATCATCGATGAGTGATGATGATATCTGATAAACTTCAAAATATACAAGTAGATCATGCCATACAGCGGGGCAATGCAGCCAGCGTCTTGGGGACGTTTCCAATTGGTATTGATATCGATCAGAGCTACCTGTAAATTGTTTGCAACAGTCTGCAATTCGCTGAAATGTGTCAATTGTACTAGTTCTACTTTGTTTCTATTATTTTATTAAAACTTTCTTTATTAATTAAGACCATAAGTACCTACATTACATACATATCGACGACCGATGTGGCGCGGTGGGCGAAGGTCCGCGACGCAGGAGGTTGCGAGTTCGATTCCCGCCTCGGAACAATTGTGTGTACGACCTGCAGATATTTGATCCGGGTGTTCTGGTCGTTTTCTATGTATAATAAAAAATATCTATCTATGTAATGTTTTGTATTATGTATATCTTTTATCTAGTACCCATAACACAAGCTCTGCTTACCATGGGGCTAGATGCAGTAGGCTAGAATGCTGTGTGAATTGTCCAGCATTACTTATTTATTTAATTTTCAGCCCTTCCACCAAAACGATCTCTATATTGAAATGAATAGTTCAGTACATAATTGATGCACAGCACCGCATATACGTAATAGTGGTGAACGCGCAACGTTATTGTCAAGTGAATATTTTATCATTATGGGCCTCTGAATGCATGATCGCTTAGAGGAGCTTGTATGGCCATGGTTAAACGATGGGCCATATAAGGGTGTCAAATTGGGCCATGTAAGGAGAAGGGTGTCAAATTAGGCCATATAAGGAGATGGGTGTCAAATTGGACCATATAAGGAGAAGGGTGTCAAATTGGACCATATAAGGAGAAGGGTGTCAATGATTATAAGTACTAATTTAACAGGTATTAATCGCGGGTCATATAAGGTGAAGGGTGTCAATGATTATAAGTACTAATTTAACGGGTAGGTATTTATTGCGTTTTTTTACCTATTTATACCTATATTCTTGACCACTACAGTGTGTAAACCTGTTGAAACGTCGGGAAAAATAAGTCAAGAAACGCGATAAATATAAATACCCGTTTATTTAGTGCTTATCGTTATAAATTAGTATAGATCGCGTTTAAAATATTAAGGGTGTCAATGGTAAAGAGCTATGATTAGTTTGAATATTAATCGGGAGAGAAATAATATTAGGCAACTATAAAAATGTGGGTTATTCCAGTTTTCCCCTAGAAATCCCCTTTAGGGGGAAAACTGGAATATAAAAATAATCTATCATGTTATTAACACGTTTATTTTAAAGCACACGCACAAAAACGTTATTAGAAAGTTAAGTCATTTAAAACGGGATATAATTCATGGTAAATATCCCGTTATAAATGACTTTTGAGAGTAGATTGGTAGATAACAGCTTTTCTCTTTTTCTCTATTCTTTTCTAGATAGATAGATAGATAGATAATTCTTTTTTTGCACACTTAGAAAGACACCGACCTAGGTACTAATTTATCTGATATGATGCGGGTCAGGCCGCGTAGATCGATGCAGTGGGCCTCCATTTCACATTTCAGAATAAACGCATCATCATTTAATTTACCAATTAACCGGCTATTGGCAAACCATGCTCGTTTGCACTCTGTTTATATGCGACAAGGTTTAGTCATTGTGAGAGGAAATTCGAAGCAGCATAGTGATTTTCATGACAGGTTTAAAGGACAAGTCGAAGAGTAAAGTCATTTAAAACGGGATATTTACCTTGATTTGATTTTTGAGTTTTTGTACTCGCAGTGTCTTCAGTTATTCCGTGATCATGGCGCATGAAACTGTGCCGAAATATTGGAAAACTCAAAAATCAAATCATGGTAAATATCCCGTTTTAAATGACTTTAGTGTTAATAACCATGTTAGTTTCACAAGTCGAAGAGTTTCAGTGATGTGTATCATGGTGGTATTTCGTCCGTTACGCGTCGTATAGTATTTTTTTTAATTAATTTATTTATTTCTGTACTATTCGCAGCGAGCATGATACGTTACGTCGTCGTGTGCTACGTTTTGTTGTAGAAGCGTATACATTGCTTTTCAAAGATGCATTAAACTTGTGATGCCTGGTTATTGGGGGCACAGAGTTTGACCATAATTTCACCAGTTATTATGATAATTTTCAATTACATAAATACTGGCCGCCACCGCCGCCGCGTCTGTATAGGTGATGCTTTAGCCTAGGCTCGCCCTAGCTTGGACATCATGTGGACCGTTGGGTATACGGAACGACCAGGAAGAAAATTTTTCATGAGATTATATCCTATCTTATACTAATATTATAAAAGTGAATGTTTGAGCCATGAACGGCTCAAACATTCAGTAAATAAATGCAGTAAAATAAATATGAAATATTATAATTATTCCGAATAAAACCTCAAAAAATAGTGCACACATAAAGATCTGAACCTGGACATAACATAAAGGCTCTGTTTTCTAAAAAAAACGCGTGAGAAACCGCAGTCGGATGGTCTGAAACTACGTCTGAAACTAGTTGGTTTTATCTGTAGTCGTCCTATTGGCCGTTGTATGAGATATCATTTGCATCATTACGTCAAAGAGACAAAGCTGGTTTGACCGAAGCTGATTCCGCGATAAATGTGGCGAGCACATAAAAGCGGGTAGTCACTAATGCAATATCATAATGTCCTGTAGTAATTTGAACCGTACGTACTACGCTCTCAATTAGGAACTTTTCACAGTGACAGTATCACCTGCTAATGCGTGCTCTAACTCGATAGTGCCTCATCCATATTTGCTATTAGCTGCAAGCCGCACACTATTGAGTGTATCAACTATCAGCAAACTAAGTTAATTGGAACCTCCAACCTCCGATGCACGCAGGTACTAACTGACACATATTCTGTGGCTGTAAATGTTGATGTTCGTACTAACTGAAACCTATGCTGTGACTGAAAATGGTGGTGTAATAGTTACTGTGACGTATACCTCGACAGCGAATGTTGCTGTTTGTACTGACTATGTGATATTCTGTGGCCGATAATGTGTACCTACCTACTACCTACTGCATTAGCAGAGAATCTATGCATCAGAGTACCTGAAGTGCGCGCTGGTTTCCCGTATTACAATGTCGCTGGAACCTTGGATTATGGACCTAGCTATGAATGCTGGACGTATTACACAGATATTTTTTTGTATTTATTTGTTTTTGTAAAAAAAATAATGCTTCTAAGGCCACCCATTGTACATTTTGTATAATTTTGTGGTGTACAATAGAGAGTTATGTATTGCACTGAATTAAAGAAAGACTTTGACTTACTTTAGGTTATTTTTATGATGCCTGGTTTGAGCAAGTAAGAACTTGCTGTGTGATAGTTTGTCTGACAATCAAATAGTCATGTACTAAGTTTACCGATTGTATTTTTTGACAATATTGTGTCTTAATCTCTGTAGAAACGTTATTTCAAAGTGCATCGGCACTTAATTAATCAATTAAATTTCCTACACACACTCTTATCCCTTTGATTTGACCCACACAAGCAAGACCTTGGATTAATTTCTCATACAGACATCAAAATTAATTGAATAGTCTATCTGTCACGAAAAATCCCATTTCACCCAAATATAACAATAGATTCATCTCACATGTCTCGAGATTTAAACAAAGATTAATTAGTCCTTTAAAATCTAAATTAATTTGTCAGAAGGTTTGCAGATATTCATTATAACTGCACAAGACACGGTTAGGGCATTGAACTTCTAAGAAATACTGTCTCTATTGTATTATGGTATATCAGTCATCTAGTACCATAACACAAGCTCTGCTTAGCTTGGGGCTAGATGATGCTGTGTGGATTATCCAACATTATTTATTTATAACTTTATCAACTTGTGGTCGACAATAATTCGAAAGCACATTTTGGCCGCCTACTGCATATTGCTCGCTAAAATCCAGAAATAAGGCGGCCAACCCTACCTTGAGTACCCACGTCTCAGCTCCGTAGGTCATAATGGGTACGAACACAAACAAATGAAGGTCAAAAAAGAAATAACAAACTAAAACACCTCAAAATTATTTTGTGGCTCAAAGGTTGATCCAAGTTAATCCAGTAATCGTAATTCCATTGAGACCAAATAAAATATTAAAGAAGGCTCATTCCTTGGCCGTATTCAGCAGTAGAAATATTTCAATAATTATATTTAGCAGTAGAAAGCAAAATAAAAAAACTAGAGTGAATACTAAAAGATCAAAGGTTCAATTAGAGTTGTGTCATAGATTACACAACTTTTGAGACGGGTTTTAATTAACATGACATGTCTTGAAGCTATCAAAGAAAATTACTCAAAAATAACGAGAATCATCGTGAAAGATATGTTCGCAGATTAATTTCGAAGAAAGAATAGGCATAATAATGTGAAAAAGTTTTAAAGCTATCTCTTACTCTAAAATAAAAGATGGTGAAGTTGAATGTACGTCTATCTGAGCCAAAGGCGCTGTAAAAGAGGCAAAGGTGTATTTCAGAATTATGTAGCTGAATATAATAACCAACTGATTTTTTGAATACAATTAAACGAACGTCTCCGAATCCCGCCGCTTTTAAGTTTTGTGAAGCAAATACTAATCCAACGGAAATACGTTTTTTTTGTTTAAGAACTGCCTCCTTACCGTTCTCTAAACATTGGCGAAAGAATTTTCAAAACCGGACCATAATTGACGGAGAAATCGATGAACTTATATTACTTATATGTACTTACCTACATATTACTAGGGGCCCGTCCCGGCTTCGCCCGGGTGGACATTTGTTTCTTATACATTTTGTGGTAAACGTATGTATTATTTATGCAGGATATATGTTTTCTCCGACTTTCTTTGCAAATCCGACTTCCACGAACAAGTATTTAGTAGATTAACCATATAATTTACGTCGTTCATAGTTCAGCTTGAGTAGCTGAACTTGGACAAAAAATCTTTAAATTGAGACAAAAAAAACTCAGCGACCACGAGATGCAATCAGAAAACAAACCGCATTACGCTTTTATAGAATGACGCTATCGCAGTACCCTCCAAGAAAAGGTGTTGGGGCTTCCGAATTATTTATGGCCACCACAGACGAGATGCGAGAAAAATAAGCAAAGTATAGACTGCATTCTGTAAGGGCCTTTATACAAACAGTTAGTTTAGATTTCAGGGTACTTTTTTAGGATAATAATTATGACAATCTTCCCGTGACTATGACAGTGTGTAATGTTGTTGAAACGCCGAGAAAAATAGTTAAATAATCGCGATAAATACCCATTAAATAGTACTTATAATAATGATTTATTTCAAGTTTTAATCTTTTCTTTCTTTCTGATTTCAGAATGGAGACGATGCTTTGATTAATATGTAATTTCACTAATTTAAAATATTACCCTCATTGTATCAGCGTATAGCGAAACAATCATAAATAAAGTTTCCAAGGAACACTAGATTTGGATATATGCAAATATCAAATTCAGAGGAAACTTAATTAATATTGTTATAGTTATTACCTTCATTTATTATTCTTTGGATTAGGCAAACGAATTATATTCTTTGATTTTATTTATGTCATCATATTAATAATCAAAGTTCATACCCAAACTTTCATTTCTCAAGAATCAACCCTTATTTGCCAACGGGTCTTTCTGACACAGCAAAAATACTCCGCTAACAGGGGTTTCCGAGGTTGAGGGGTCGTCGCGTCGAGCTTATTTAATTTCGTAATAAATTGCAATAATTGCATTACAGCGGGAGATATAAATCAAGTGATATAGCTTGGCGAGACAAACTTTAAGTCAAGAGGTAAAAAACTATGTATTTGTATTTTAAACAATAACAATTTATATTTACTTTAAAAAATACTAGCCATTTTATACCGCATCAAAATATAGTGGCTTAACAAATAAACATAAGCTCGCATCTATGTATGAATGGAGTCTCAAAGTAATTAACAAAATAGATTTATTTGCAACTTGCGGACAATTTTCACTTTATCTACTACTTAATGCATTGTGACGACATAATAAAATTACCATAAACTCCCTCCACTATCAAAAGCCATGCATCTTGGCGACATACAACAGACATCCCTATCCCTAGACACCCCCTATTCTGTCATCTGAAACAATCCGGGCACCTGATTCTGAGGCCAAGATTTCGGGGAATTCAGAACGAATGTTTATATGTTGTTAACTTTTCCCCACCCTTAAATATAAGAGATCCGTCTGCAGCATCATCGTAATTGATGTCCGAAGTCAGGGCCGTGTTATGTAGATTCGATTATATCAACTGCAGATTATAGACCCTGATTAGGGGCAGACATGGAAAAACAATTAAGGAAAGTACTAAAACAATGACGTAGTATAAAGTTTGTCTTTGTCGCATCTCGCGGTTTTTAGGGGTCGAAAAGACCTACGGGGTCGGCTGCGGAATAATGTGGTGCTTGAGGGTTGACGCAGAGTCGTTAGAGTGAAATTTATTGTTTTTAGATAAACTCTAATGGGGATTACTGAAGTGTAAAATGTTAGTGAAAGGGGGCGGGCGTTTTCTTTAAAAGGGTTGTATAGGATTTGCTCTTTTGTGTTCTCATGTAATTTATTAGCACGCTCCTATTTCAAAAGCAAAGATTGAACAGGAATATTAATTTATTCGTTTTTTATAGAATTCAAGAGGCTGGGTGAAGGTGTGAAATGTCTGGGATTATTTATTTTTGAAATAATCAATTAATAAATAAAAATAAATTTCTGAATTCTCACAAGTTTCTAGTAGTTAAGATATTTAACTATTTCCCAATAAAATTTGACTTTCACGGGATTTGAATCCGCAACCCTCCAGTACTTACGAGATGCACCACGAAGTCGAGTGAGTCGAAAAACTCAGGGACTTCCTTCAGACTCAAGCGCCGATTAGCTCACCAAATATTGTATAGGTACCCAACTCGATATTTACTTTTGATATTCATCGAATTATTATATTCTTGAATAAGAAAACACTCGCAATCGATAATAACTTTAACGATGAAACATACATACATACAAACCATTATGTTTATTTTGCTGTGAGATACAAACACTGGACGTCACACCGTCATGTATCGACGGAGTTCGTGCATCAACCAATATCTGCTCCGCATACTAATGCAGATCACGGAGCTAGTCACTACTGGAAGAGAGTATCATCAGGTTTTTGATAAAATACAATAATAGTAAACCACAAGAATATGTAGGGAACTTGTTGTTGTACCGGCATTATATTATTAATTTAATGGATTATAATTAATGGATAATAATTAATGATGTTTATATATATTGGATTATATAATAAATATATAATTAATTAAATTAATAATAAGTTAATGGATAAATAACAATCTAATATGAAAAAAAATATGGGTAGATAAGTATAATTTCACCTGAAATAAATAATAATATAGGTAGTGGTAGTATTTTAAACGTAAAAAATACCAGTCAGTCCCTGCTTAGCAATTTTCGATGTTCGATAGAACTTTAAACTTTGTTACGAACATTTATTAATAATAGTTCGATTGATTTTCTTAAAATACTATTTTCTCCTAAAAAATCTGCAACACCAATAAAAATCTTAAGTTTTCGAAAGGGCGTCACTTCTAGAATATGTTCATACTATTTCGATCGATACCGGACGATCTTCCTCGGAAAGAAATCCCAATCTCTCCGATCGTATGACCGCCATTGTTCTTGTAACTCGATAATCGATTTATCGAAACGCATCTTAGTGGGTGTTCATACTTAACCCTGGTTTGTATATTTATGTCTGTTGGATACAATAAAGTTGTAAAATCGATATTACTGTTGAACTGGCTTTTGTTCAATTTTATTTGAGGTGATTTTGAATACAAATTGTACTTATTTGTCTTATATTGTCTATTATTTTACCTTGTTGGTTGTATTGTAAGTGTTTGAACAATCACACTAATATTATAAATGTGAACGTATGGAAGTTAGTTACCTCTTCACGTAAAAACTACATACTAAACGGATCGGGCTGAAATTTTGCATACAAGTAGTTCTAGGCCTGGAATAAAACATGGGATACAACCGGATTTTTATAAAAATGAGCAATGAGCAAAAAGCCTTTACCCTACCCCGCCATACTATCCCTAGTAAGGCGGGGTAGGGTAAAGGCTTTTTAATCCAAGAAAAACGCGTACTATCGCTACTAATATTATCTATACTTTGCCCATATAATGATGACTTTGACGACCGATGAGGCGCGGTGGGCGAAGGTGGTTGCGGGTTCGATTCCCGCCTCGGAACAATTGTGTGTAGGATCTGCAGATATTTGTTCCGGGTGATCTGGTCGTTTTCTATGTATAATAAAAAATATATATCTATGTAATGTATTGTATTATGTATATCACTTATCTAGTACCGATAGGTAACACCAGCTCTGCTTACTAGATAATGCTGTGTGAATTGTCAAGCATTATTTATTTATTATTTATAATGTTTTAAATTATAATCACAGATCGTTTCGTTATATAAAACAGTGAAGCGGACAAAGATAAGGCCCTAACATTAGCGTCAATAACTCCATAACCCAATTTATGTGTCGAGCAAGAAACTGCGCGAAGTTATCCATAGTTTTAAACTGAGTTTGAAATTAATTGAGGCGGTCATTCGAGCGGAAAGTTATGGAGCTCAGCGATGTACGACGTACTTAGTTGAGACTAGTTGTTTCCTTTGGATTCGGTCACATCGTCGTTGTCATGACACGCGTTTTAGGGCGCATTGAGGCGCACTGAATAGAATATGAAACCAAGCAAACGTTGCCTCGCAGCGTCGAGTTAGAATGCATACAAGCACAAAAGGTGACTAAGGACTAAAACCGCTCCTGCGTTCTTTGAATCGCTGTGTTTGAGGAATCGCCTGTATTTTGGCGCGTTTGGCTCTCAATATGTCCGTAGCTTTAAGCATGACGGGGAATTGGTAGCGACTATAAAACCAAGTCCTTTTATAGGTATATGATCCTATATACAACTCTTAAAGGAGACTAAACACTTATGCCAAAAATAAATATGGGTTCTATACTTGTCAAGTAAAAATAAAATTAGGTACAAATTTTAGAAATAAAACTTAATCTATACCGATAAAATAAAACAACAAACGTCTTTGTAACAAAGTGCTATTATCCAGTTATCCAATAAACAACAAAATGATCAATGCATTTTATTTCCTCAGAATAACATAAAACGTATTGATATTCCAGAATGTGTATTGTATTTCTCGAATTCTCCGCGCACTCAAAATATATTTATACCAGTCATTCCGCACAATGCATTCGCGACGAAATTGAGATTGTGTCCATTCAATGCAAATGGGTGACACCGGTCTGATGTCTCACTTGGACTCCGTTATTTATAAACGTAGGAAAACTTACTGATAATTATTATCTCATATTTTGTTCTGAGCTTGACCAATAAATGCTTCTCTATCCCTATCTACATATCTCTATCTCTGTCATCATGCAACGTCTTTGGGACGCTTCAAACTGGTAATTGATATGGACCAGTTGAGCTACCAGTAGTTTATTTGCAACAGGCTGCAGTTAGATAAAAACACATTAATTTGTTCATTGAATCTTAGAACTAAAAAATCAGTTAATCTAAGCAAAATCTTTACAAAATAGATTGTTTTATTATTATGTATAAATTAATTATCGTTTAATTGAAATAAATTGGTATCCCTAAAAAGGTGCTCACGTTCAAGTGGAGATCCTGGTCCCGTCCTGGTTACTGTCAAACGAATATTTAGAAAGCTAAGCGTTTATCAATACCGGATAAATTTTATGTACGAGTGGACTTTTACGGCAGTTTTCGGGAATCATTTTATTGTACCTTGAATACTGCAAGTGTGCGTGCGGTCGTGTCCAATATAATAATGTATTTCTTATTTGTTTCACCGACGAAATTCATTCTACTAAAAAAAACTATTTGGGAACCTAGATAAATACTATTTCAATACAAATAATGCAATATTATAGTGGAAATATGCTTGAATTAGAAATAATTTTGGTATTACGTTTGTATGAAGAATTCGTCCTTCCAGAGGCCCCTTAAACGTTTTTCGCTATGCCTATTGTTTATGCTATTCATTATATTATCGAGATATGCCTTTTCCATCCTCTGGGAAACAAACTAATAGCTATTCGAAAGTCATACCGTCGACTTAACTGACCGTTAAAGAGATAACAAACTTCATATACCTACACATAGTTATATGCGTAACAAGGGACCTACCCTATATGTAATATTTCAAGTTTGTGTTACTAAACAAATTACTCCCTATATAAAACAGACAACTTTGAACCACTTACAAAGCTGATAAATCTAAACAGTCTCAAAGGTAGAACCATTAACAATGGAGTGTCCTATAAATAGTTTGAACGAACAAAAATACTAGTTAACATGCGATCGCATTATCCATTACAAACTGTCACGCATGACGAATGATCATATTAACAACGGACAATACCAGACATTATACACAAACATAACTGAAAACAACCCAAAACGCTTTCTCCCAATTCACGAGAGCATACGGCTCAAACTTCTGGGGAAGTTTGTATCGAGTGGCAATGAGAAACTTGTTGTCGATAACAGAAATGAACTATGAAGATGTACAAAAATGGAGTCCGACTGAGATCTGTAACAGAATGTATTGAGATAACGCATAACACGCATTTACGTGGGCAACAGACGATCGGATAATAGTATTTTGTTATGTCGCGGTGGAAGTAGGATTTTGATTAACTTGGCACGTGGTTGGTCCTGGTAAATTGGAGCTTGCCAAATTCCATAACCGTATAATAGAAATAAAACAAATTCACTACGAAAGATTTGATTTCGTCTGTAATTTTTCTGATTGGATCTTGTTGTTATGCTGTTTTTGTCGAGATCTCTGTTAAAATACCTATTACTGTGTAATTTTGACCGACAATAATAATCTTTAACATTAAAATGGTCATGTTAATCCTTTGTAATAAAAACCGTAATAAAAATTATCGTTAGTGACTAACACGAATCCTTTATCGGAAGTCAATAAAATTTTAACGGGATTTCGATAATAATCCCGTAAAAATTTGGGGATTTAACGATTTGAGTGTTTACTGTTTAGTTTATATTAAACTGTTCTAGTAGTAAGGACCTCCAAATAATAATCCTTCAATACAGTACAATTATTCTTTATTGCACACAAATTTAAACTGATACACTGGACAGGAAAAAGACAAATACAGAATGTGTTGTACAATGGGCGGCCTTATCGCTTAGAGCGATCTCTGCCAAGCAACCTTTGGATGGACATGAAGAGTTAGAAAAAAAAGTTATAGTCAATAATATTACATAATTATTTTGCTCATTGATAATTTGTAAGCAACAATAAATTAACATTTTTCCTGTGTGCCAAATATGCCATTGTTTGCCAATAAAGAAGTGACAGCTGTCAATAAGGAAAAAACCTATCAACAGAACATTGACCGCAGCATGGTTATCGGGTGCGTGGGGCATTAAGTGTCTGACGGAGGCATTCCTTTTGTCTGTCCGTTTGTCTGGTACGTAGGTTGCATCTTTAACTGTGGTCCATATGCACTTGAAGATATTTACATATAATTGGTATTAGAATCTTTACGACAAAAGTCTTTTATTTTAAAACATCACACTAATATTATAAATGCAAAAGTTTACATGAATAGATTAGATTGTTACTACTTCACGCCAAAACTACTAAACGGATCGAGCTGAAATTTTGCATAGATATAGTTATAAACCTAGAATTAAATACAGGGCTACTTTTTATACCATAAAACAATTTTCATGAGGTACCAATTTAATTTAAGAAGTACCTTTATTATTAGAAAATTTTCAATTTTATTGTAACTAGACTTGATTCGTCGTTGAAACTTTTAGCTTTATTTTTGCATTTTATAGTTGCATTCAACGTTACAACATAAACAGGAACAACACATAAGCTATACAAGTCGAAGAGATCGGTGTTCATCTGGGGCCCGTCAGTCTACAATAGGTTACCAGATACTAAAGTCATTTAAAACGGGATATTTACCATGTGCGTGTGTACGATCTGCAGATATTTGTTCTGGTCGTTTTCTATGTATACTAAAAAATATATATCTATGAAATGTATTGAATTATGTATATCAGTTATCTAGAACCCATAACACAAGCTCTGCTTACCATGGGGCTAGATAATGCTGTGTGAATTGTCCAGCATTATTTATTTATTTATGATTGTTTCAAACGTTTTATTAGGTTACCAGATAGTATCCGAAATGCAGCCTCCACCGCAGCTTTTAAGAGTCGGTTGAAAGCATGGTTGTTGGAGGGGGTTTTCTACAGCATGGGCGAATTCCTCGCATTACCCGAACTGTAGAAGACCGCCCCACCAATTAACAACCACTATTTGATAAAATGTTTATAGTTAATATTTCAATATGATAATGAAATATTATTAATTAATTAATTATTATTATAGTATAATCACAATATTATTATCATCATCATCATCATCAGTCTATAGCAGTCCACTGCTGGACATAGGCCTCCCCCAATGAGCGCCATAGCGCCCTGTCTTCAGCTTGCCGCATCCAGCATCTACCTGCAGTCTTTCGCAGGTCGTCATCCCACCTGGTCGGAGGGCGTCCTACACTACGTTTACCGAGTCGTGGTCTCCACTCAAGAACACGTTTGCCCCAGCGGCCGTCGGTTCTTCGCGAGATATGGCCGGCCCACTGCCACTTCAGCTTGCTAATTCTTTGAGCTATGTCGATAACCTTGGTTCTCTGTCGGGTGTATTCGTTACGAATCCTATCCTTCAGAGAAACTCCGAGCATAGCTCTTTCTATAGCTCGCTGAGCGACTTTGAACTGGTAATATTATTATAGTAAAATGTTATTTTTATAAATAAATTCTTGTATTCTGGCACAAAAGTCAGATGAGAAAATGAGTCGCTGTAAGCTCTCAACTTAAGGTTCCAACCAATAGCACATCGATTGTGAATTGATCACCAAATTAAGTATTTTAATGGCACGAGATGCGCCCTTAAGCGCGGGGGCGAACTTTAAATTTATAAGAAAGGTCTGGCTATAAACCCTTTGGGTATTGTTTAGAGCTAAGTTTATCAGTCAATTTTAATTTATCGCTGTCATATGTATCTTAGCTATACTAAGACCTTAAATAAATTTAGACTCACAATTTAGTATGCTAATACAGCAAGAAGGTCAAAGTAGGTTACGAAAAAGAACTAGAAACAATTAAAAATATATTAGTTAACACTTTCATGGCCCACAGCTCACATGGTCCAATAGCGAGGCATGGGCATTCAACGCGTTGAACAAGTTCACTTTTTCTATGCAATTTTTTAGGTAGGTACTTTTTATACCGTTTAAGTACTGCAAAGAGCTCAATAAAGTGATTTCTTTGTTTGCCAGCGGAACTCGATTTTTATCTTTTGATAAATTTTCCGCGTGGATATTACATCAATATTATATCAATCTGACGATCCTTTTTACGAATCCTATAACTCAGCGAGTTTTCTAGATCCGTAGTTCTGAGGATTTGGATTTGACAAAATGTCCTGACCTATCTCAAATTGCTAATTCACCTTCGCTGTCAATAATCCTAAATACCTAATCGCTACCGAGAACCAACAAACAGAAACTTCGTATTTACAAAGGACGAAGACAGTTAGACCTTCAGGCGCCGAATACAGGTAGGTTTGAATACGTGTCTATGTTATAATGTATTTCATTCAATGCAGGTGAGGTAAATCCATACTAAAATAAAATAAATGCGAATCTCTGACTGCGAAAATGTTCATAATTCATAATTCATTTATTGTAATTTCATGCATACAGGTAGTATCTTAGGTGTAGTCTTAGTGGGTAGGTACACAATGCATAAAAACCCTGTCAGGGCACAACAATTTTTGGGTTCTTTTTAAATGTTAGCTTAAAATTCTAAACAATCATTATTTATAAAATTAGGAATGTCATATAGGAATTATAGGAATGTCATGATTAGGTAGATAGGCTTGCTAATTTAATCTGTAGGTATGTCAGCTAGTACACTTTCAGTTTTTTGTTTTAAATTGTCATCCGAGAAAAATTCATGGATTGAATAATAGCATTTTTGTAGTAGTAAAGTTTTCAAGTGTTTCGTAAATACATTATCTTTTGGTTCGCATTTTAGGATTTCAGGTAGTTTATTAAATATTTTAATTAATCTAAATTTGGGGCTTTTGCTAACTGTTGTTAGGGTTGTATCAGGGAGTACTATTTTATTTTTATTTCGTCTATTATAGTTATTGTCTAGTTCTTGTTTTGTTTTAAAGTAATTTTTATGTTTTCTAACAAACATTGCCGCTTGTAATATATAGATGCAGGGTAAACTAAGTATTTTCTTTTGGATAAAGTGTAGTTTGCAGCTTTCTCGCGGAGGAATATTTATAAGGATACGTATTAATTTTTTTTGCGTTATAAAAAGTTGTTCAAAGTCCGTACTGTCACTCCATAGTATAACACCATAGTTGAAAGCTGAATACGCATGAGCATAGTAGGCAGTTAGGGCAGTTTGGTAGTTTGTGTTTGATTTTAAAACACTTAGAGCGTATACAAAACGCGATAGTTTGGTTTTAGTAGATTCAATTTGTTTTTTCCAATTTAAATGTGTATCTAGGATTATTCCTAAGAGGCTGAAGTCGCTTTGCTCGTCAATTTTCATAGTTTTGGTAAGATTTTTAAGGTCTAAAGGTTTTTTTTGTATGTTCTAAATTGTACTATTTTAGTTTTACTATAGTTTATTTCTAAGTTATGTTCTCTGAGCCATTGTTCGCATACATTAAATGATTCCTTAATATAAGTTATGTCAATGTCCATTGTGCTGCTGAAAAGAAGCGACACGTCGTCAGCGAAGAGTGTGCATGTCGTGGAAATATATTTTGGCAAGTCATTTATGTATATCAAAAAGAGGGTACATCCGAGTACACTTCCTTGTAGAATAGATGCGTTTGTTGTCAATATATCGGATGTTACCTTAGTTGTTTCGCGCGTATCATTATTGTAGTGATCTAGCTGCACAAGCTGTTTCCTATCATGTAGGTATGATTCAAACCATTTATGTGCAACTCCTCTAATACCGACACCGTATAATTTCTGAAGTAGTATTTTGTGATTTACTTTGTCGTATGCTTTTGTCATATCTAAAAATAGCCCGATTCCGATTTTTTTTTCGTTAATTATATCGTAAATTTTTTGTACAAAGTTATAAGTCGCTAATGTTGTTGATTTATTTATTCTAAAACCGTATTGGTTCTCGTCGAAAACATTGTATTTTTCGAGGAAATAATTAACGCGGGTTGCCATGATTTTTTCAAAAATCTTTGAAATGGTAGGTAACAGTGCTATAGGTCTATAACTACTTGGGCTTCCGGCGGCCTGGCCACCTTTTTTTGCAATCGGTCTTATTTTTGCTATTTTTAGCTGGTTCGGGAAAGTGCCTTCTGAAAACGATTGGTTAACGAGCTTTGTTAAAGGTTTGAGAAAACCAGATTTACATTTTTTTACGAGGATTGGTGTAATTTCATCGACGCCGTGACTGTGTTTGCTGCTCATTGAGCTTATAACATTACTAATTTCTCGTTCACATACCGGTCGCAGGTACATCGAGTTAGTCGAAGGCGAGTGTACCGGCCGGCCACACGCACTATGGCTTGACCTTCCAATCGATGCAAAATAGTTGTTAAATGCATCCGCGACCGCTCGTGGTGACTCATCCGTGTTTTTTAATGTTATGTTTTTAGGTAGATAGGTTTGTTTGTTAGGGTTTGTTATTTTATTTATCATTTGCCAGATAGTTTTTATTTTGTTTGTCGATTTGTTCATGGTGTTAATAAAGGATAGCTTTTTCGATTGTTTGATGGATTTTTTTAAGATTTTTTCGTAGCGTTTATAGTATTGTTTAAATGTTTTGTTTTTAAGTTGGTTAGATAAAATTTTCAGCAGTCGTTTATTTTTGCATGCTATTTTTAGACCTTTTGTCAAGTACGTGTTTCGGTTGTTGTTTTTCTGTTTTATACGAGTTTTAGGAAAAAAAGTGTTTAGATTCGAGTGTAGTACGTTGGCAAATATTTCGAAATTCTTGTTTATGTCAAAACTATTGCTAAATGTTGTGTCCCAGTTTATCTGTGATATTGTTTTTTTAAATTGCTCAATATTTTTTTCTTTGTAAATCCTTTTTGTTTGGTATGTTTCATTTTTCGTTACTGGTGGTGAGCATTTAAGGTTGTAAATTATGCTATAATGATCTGATAAACCATTGTTTTCTATTGACAAGGTGCCGTAGTTTTTTTTGTTTGTGAACAAAAGGTCTATGCAAGTTGGTGAGTTGTTTGTTTCTCGTGTCGGTTTATTTACAATTTGCTGAAAATTGTGTTCTAGCATTGTGTCGGTCAGTCGTTTTTGGTGATAAGAATTTGTCAGCATGTTCTTTGCTTTTGTTTAGTTTTTTGCTTTAGAATAAGGTGCATTAGGATTCAACTTTTCTTCAACCGAAGCCATTCGTGCTGCCTCTCTACACAGCAGTTGTGTTGCGCCGCACAGGCGTTTCGTTTGAAAAATAATATGTTACGGCTGTGCTGAATCACACAGATATGTGTATTCTCAGCCACTGCGCATGTGCGGATATGTGTTTAATTCTTCTAAATTGCTTCCGAACTCTAAAAAGATAGGGGAGTTTCTCAAAATTGCGTAGATATAACGCATTTTAACTAATAATTGAGGGATTTCTTTATCGACTAGTAGACAGCTATTTGCTATCTGTGTGAATCGGCCAAAAGGGTGAAGTTATATTTGAGCTCAACTCCTGAGACCTTGGTTTAATATTAAATCTTATTAACTCTTAACATTTTCTAGCAGGCCGTTATTTTCTTTGTGATGTTTTAGTTTCAAAGATTAATTGGTGACTTTAAAGGTTAAAGATTATAAGAGCAAACTTATAATAATAATTGTTAGGATTTAGATTTTTTCTTTTTTACGATGCCTTTACGTGGGCTGAGCCAACCTTTAAGTTTAGAAAAGAATATATAATATTGAAAGAGATATTAAGAACAAGGCCTTTTATTTTCGTTAATTTTATCTCATCCTCTTCTTAATTATATATACCGTTCATTTTGGATAGAAACCATATTTGTAGAAGAGTGTGAATAATATTGAATATAATTTTTTCAATCATTTTTATTTCTGTTTTAGTTATTGTAGATCAAAGGTTATGTTTAAGTGACACAGGGTCAAATGGCAACACAAACCCAGCTTCTTTTAGGTTCAGGCTTAATGATTCTGTTCCAAATTGTTATAACCTTTAGCGGTAAAAATAGGAAGCTTAATTTAGTAAATATTTATTAAACTCTTATTTTACCACTTTATAAAATTAAATAGTCGAAAAAAACTTTTGAAACTATCATGTTTTTTAACATAAAGGTTATTTATAACAGAATATTTACCATGATTTGATTTTTTCTTATCTAGAAATTATTCCGTCAGTTTGTTTATGTCAGGTTTACGTTTCAAAATATGTGGAACTTATATGTGTTTAATAAGTTCAAACTAATAAATGATCCCACCTGATAACACATCAATTGCATCACTATTCAATCTGAGCTAATTAGGCCTCAACATGCAATTACTCTACTCATATAACCAAAGGAACATCAAACAGGTATTATTGACCACCAGGCCCATCTAATTGTACAATTCCTTCCTATCTATAGCTAGGTATAATGTTAGTTACCTAACTGAGTGAGAACGCAGTACCTACCAGTTCGTCCGTCATCTTTACATAATATAATAAATATATAAATAAATAATAATAAATAAATATAAGTCGATTCCGCTGTCTGTTCGCTTAGATCTTTTAAACTACTCAACGGATTTTAATTCAGTTTTCAGCAATAGATAGACTTGTGATTTAAGAGGAAGGTTTATAATCTACTAGCTGCGCCGCGCGGCTTCGCCCTCGTGGAAATGTTTTAAATAGTTTATAAACCTTCCTCTTGAATTTCACTTTATCTATTTAAAAAACACAATGTCCGCTGCGTAGTTTTCATGATTTAAGCATACATAGGGACAGACAGACAGCGGGAAGCGATTTTGTTTTATACGATGTAGTGACTTGACAGATATTTTTCCAGGCTGGCGATGCTGCGGGACGCAGCTAGTACAAGTATTCAAGCAACAAACAAATATTCAAGCTTTTAAAAGCCGTATAGGTACTCTCAAAATCAGGTCAAGCGAAAACCGTTCAGGGGTAACAAGTTGGGCTCCACAAGTTGCCCGAGCGCGGCTAAGTCTCTATTGACCTGGCAACTTCTAACACTTAACTCTTGTTCATGTGGGGATACATTCTCTTTGGAGGCCCCAACAATGTAAGCGAGGCAATTTGGGAACAATCGAGGTGGAACGACAGGTGGGACGCTTATCAACTTTTATTAATTTATTGGATTTAGCCTTGCAGCTTCACTCACGGGCTAAGCATGGTCACACCAGACCGCGATTTATCAAAGGTATTTTATTATTAATATCCAATTAGATCTATTTATATCTTTTCTTAATATATTTGATTAGTTTTGTAAGCTGTTGAACGGATTTTTGATACGTTTTTTTTAATGTAGTTTTTAATACATATAACCACAAACCTAGTTTTCAGCATTCATTCATTAACAGGCCGATAGTAGGTGAGAGGTAGATAGATCACTGAATTTCAAGGTTATGGTCAATATATTATGGTATTACCGACACTCATCCTCCTCGTCATACATAGTATATACGTTCACAGCCCTTTAGGGCTGGGTTCTATTCTCACCGCGTTGAATAACATATTATTATATATAACACTTCAAATATTATATTATACATATATATATACACTGTTCTACGGCAAGAATCGTGCTCGTTAACTCTTGCATCGCAGGAGTAGACCTAGTAAAATAAATTTAGATGTTCTGTTTATACAAATATTTGTACCTTGGACTGGAACCTGCAACCTTCTACATCTGAGACAAACTTTACACCACTGTTCTAAAGAGTTGATGGATCGGTAGAAATTCTTGGAACTACATATATATTTCGATCCCTTTACGCTATCTGTCTGTATCGAGTTCAAATGTTATCGAGGCCTGTCCATTATACGCCATTGTAAGCCGTGTTATGACTAAGTGGAACAACAGTAGTGTTGTGGCAGTCTACTACTTGAATAAGGTCGATTTATATTTGAATTAGATGAACGACAACAAAGGCATGACATGGTACTTACTGCCTACTGCTTGGCGTTAATTTCTGAAAATACGAGCCTACCAGCCAGACCCATAGGATTTTAGAAAGAATAGGAATATAAACGCAAGCTTTCTACTTCTCTAAGCTGTGTCACTAACCAATACAATTAATTTTAACGGGTATTTAGACGCGATAAATACCCGTTTTATTAGTGCTTATAATTACATATCTGTTCAGATCGCGTTAGTTTAAAAACATTCAATAAATTAAGCTTTTACTAATTCCAAATTCAATCGATCAGAACAAAACCAAAAACCTATTAATTCATGGTAAATGCGTTAGCACGCGGAATCACTCAAGAGAGGCTCATGATCACCGCAGATGCTGTATCTTTACAGGCAATCTACGACCAGCTGTCATCGAAATTGACAGTTTTCATTTGTCCTCTCCCTCCCTAAGCACAGTTATTTCTAGCGCTGATTCACGATACACGAACAATAAACTATTCCCCACACGCCGGTCTATTGTCTCTGCCTCAAAAACATGAGTTACTTAGATATAATAAATAATGTTTGGCTTCGGGTCTAGATCACAGAGGGGCTGTCTTGTACTTGTATGGTACAAGTACACTCCGGTGATTATTCAAGAGAGAAAAACGTTTTAATACACAAAAAAAATGTAGAAATTATTTTAAATCTCCAGCCACAAGTTTCAAGCTTGTAGTTTCACTCATGATAATGTAATCCATGCGACTATGCAACTGAAAAATTATAATACAAAAACTCAAAGGTCAATTTATAGTAAACAAGTATTTCACGATGTCAACTGAGAATGACCGACTGAGTAGTTGGTCATGCTGGTACTTACGTTTAAGCAGTCAACACCACAAGCTAACCAACAGGAATCGGTGGCGGCGCATTTAACAAGCAGTTCATCAGGACTGCATCATAAACCCTGGACCACTCTGCCAAGTGTAAACTACTGAGGAAAATAATCCTATTGTCGCAGAACCAAGAACACGCTTTATAATCATTTCCTCAACATGAGAGACAAGAATATGCCGATACCCAAACATCTCACACTTTTACATATTCAAAGATAAACCACCCAAGCTATGATTATCAGAAAACAGTTTCAAAAGCCACAGCATCTAAAGAGAATACCTACTTCGTCATCATAATGACAATAGGGTTGCAAGTGGTAATGGAGGATGACTTTCACATAGATACATTCATTAAGCAAGGGTAGCACTATCATTTTAAATTCAATCAGCGATGCATTAGCGACCCATTATTTGAATGAGAGGGTCACACTTTTGCTAATGTAACGCTGCTCTTGTGATCGATGTGTTTGGACTCGTGAAACTTATAATTCAGAACCAAACTTTGATTTCTGTGGTACATGAGATGTCCATTCTCACATTGTTCCGAAATTGAACAAACTATTTAAACTAAAATAATACTATATTTCTTATTTTAATATAGTTAAAGATTTGACTTGGCTATGTGCTTTTCGGAAACCCTCAAAAAATAGTTATTAAAAAAGTTTAAATAATCTCATTTAATTACCTATAAATACCATATTTCTATGCAATTATAAATAAATAATACTGGACAATTCACACAGCATTATCTAGTCCCATGGTAAGCAGAGCTTGTGTTATGGGTACTAGATAACTGATATACATTATAGAGGTGCATTACATTACATAGATGGATATTTTTTATTATACATAGAAAACGACCAGAACACCCGGAACAATTATCTGCAGATCGTACACACAATTGTTCCGAGGCGGGAATCGAACCCGCGACCTCCTGCGTCGCAGGCGGACCTTCGCCCACCGCGCCACAGAGGTCGTCAAACTATATGATCAATTATATGAGTACACTCAATAAATTACTGAGGTGTTATGTTTCCATATGTTTAAATGGCTAATATAATAAAAAGCTTGTGATGTGTATCTCCTTTCTAAAAGTTTATTAAACTAAATTATCGACCTACATTTCAAAATGTCAATGGAGTAGATCTATGCTAAAATCCCCTTCTTGGTCATACAACGTTTCTCTATCGATTATTCATTACGTTGGCTCAACTTAGTTTGTTGGCTTTGCTTTGTTCTTAGACGTATTACTCGATGTGTTATATTATACGTATAACTTGTGTTGATGTTTTATTTAAATAACCGCTTCGGGGCTTGCCCTTTTGAGGGTCGCATTCAAGGGTACAGACTTCCAGTTAATTTCTATTTCGAGGCGTAGTTAATGTTGTTTATTTCTCACTTCTTGAGGTACAAAGCCTAGTTTGCTTTAGAGAATAGAACTATATTTTTGACTAAGCAATGGACTCTCTTGAGTGGTGACCGTGACTCGGCAAACGAACTGTAGGACGCCCTCCGGCGATAGGTAGTGACGACTTGCGAAAGACTGTAGGCAAATGCTGGTTGCGGCAAGCGGAAGACAGGGAGCTATGGCACTCATTAGGGGAGGCCTATGTCCAACAGTGGACTATTGTAGGTTGTTGATGATGATGAATGGAATTTTGAATTGAATGAAGTTTTTGACAACGTTTTTTGTTAGTCTACGATTGCCCTGATTTTACTTCCTTTGGCACAGCGTTGTCAATTTTATCACATGAAAATAAAGTTTAAATTCCCTTGCGCGAGAGTCAAGGTCAGCGCTCAATATCAACGCCGGCAACTATAATCACGAGTAAACAAAACAGGCACGTGACTTTTTGAATCCCTATTTTTAGGGTCCATAGTATTGTTCTCCCTTATTGTCCTCAAACAATATTGAAACTTGTGATTGCAATCAAGAACTTCGTCTGGGGGGTTATTGTGACTGTTTTTAATTCGCCCTTATTAAATTTAAGAGAGTTGCAACAGCCCTTGAGATTGGAGGGGAGGTTTTATTAGGGGTGGCTAACGAGTGTCGATAAGGATGTATAATGCCCCTCGACGGAGAAGATGGTTTAACGGTAAAGGCTGTAGCGGATTTCAATAGAGTGGTCAAGAAATGGATATTAAATAGCACAACCTCCAAAGCATCACCGAACATTCTCTTGGGTGCTATGCTAGTAGTTACTCTATCTAGGAAACTGTTAGCCAAAGAAAGCCATTCCAAGATGCCCTGGATCCGATGTCCAGGAGAAAATTCAATAGTTGTTTGAATCGGTAGAAAGATATTGTGGAAACCCTGCGAAGGCTACTAGCAGAGAACTGGCGGAAAACTGCGCAAGAAAGAGTAAATGGCGACTACTCTTTCGTTGGCAAGTTACTGAGCCATTAGATAAGAGGAAGTGTGTATATAAATAAGTCCTGTGGATATCGTAAGAGGCAACTAAAGGGCGGACAGCAGCATCTAAGCAAATAATATTGCAAGCGAGCACCCTCCCGCTTGGTAAGCGTGGTGATCATGGGAATTGCCCCCACTGCATTCTTTGCTCCATGAGAGTCGTCTCGACTATCCTCTTTTAACTTGACCCACGCCCTGTTGGGGGCAAAACCATCTACTATTTAATCTCCAGTTCAATCTTGACTTAAATGAACACCAAGCTAGACGATCCCAGATAGTGCTAAGCTTCGACTTTGTTAATGAATTGATTCCACGCTTTCGTCAATTAATAATTAGTTTGGATCCCTTTACTCTGTTAGCACCTTAATGCTGGTTAATCTATTTAGTGGAGATTATAGATTTTGTTGCTTAGATGTCTGATAGGTTTTGGATAATTTAATTATATAGAGTCTTAATCGAGTTTACGTCTTGTTTTAATCTCTTCTTAGGATTGTTTATTGCTCATTCTATTATTTATTAAATTATATGAGTTCATGCAGTTCATGATCAATAAAATAAAACCTCAGAGACTACTTCTAGGATATAGTTATATTGTTTTGGTTCACCTTTAAAAGCTTTTGCGGGCCGCACATAATATCAAACTTAATGGATCGATATTATTCTTCAAACCTAGATCTGTGGTGATTCTATTTGCGCTACGGTAGAAAATCTAACTTATAAACTGTGAAAAACAAACCTTTTAGCTAACCCGTAGTCAAGTAAAAATCTAGCATAGTTTCACATAGACTGTAACTGACTGTAACTCACATCAACTATCAACTCGCGTGAATTATAAAACAATAGAAATCGTGTACAGCGCCGATTTATGCGCCCAATCTGGACAATAAACAAAAGTAAGGTGACAGCTACACTGCGCTCAAACCTTCGTCTACAAATAGGGCAGAAACATCGTTATAACTCAGCCTTATCAGCATAATGATAGGGCTTGGACAATTTATTTTTAGCAAAGGGAACGATACATGACACAGTCTGTTGGAAACAGCTGAGGAACGAGGTGGTATATGCTGTCATATTTATAGACATATGACAGCATATACCACCTCGTTCCTAACGGTAATAATATGTTCTAAAGATACTTGCAATTATAGAATTGCAAGTATCTTTAGAACATATTATAATAGTTAGAAACGAGTTATGTCGGCAACAATATAATACAACTGCGTATATAAATTCGAAATAGGTAGGTACATACGTTGTATCAATTGTCCACGCCTTGATGTGTAGAGCTAAATCAAACCATTTCGAGTAAGTATAAATCTGTAATGCACCAAGGGAAACTTATGATAGAAATTGTCCAATCCGAGTTAAAAATAAAGTCAGTATTTTGGGTTGATTCGATTCAATTTCTTCAGCGTTCTGAGCGTAGCAAAGAGATTTTGGGTATAAAATGCAAATAAAGACATTAATTTTGCTAAGAACTAAATGACCACTTAGAACTGATGCTGCCTAAAATGCAGCTTAAAAAGTTGTTAAGATCTAACCATACCATTCTTATTTTTGATTGAAGTGGTCCAGCTTTTTCTATTGACAACTGAACAATATCCTTAAAACACAGGGTTGAGAAATAAAAATGATAAGACTGTAAAAAGATACCGTGGGGGTATAATAAGGAGTTCCTTTAAAGCTTTGCACATGGTCGAGGCCGTGGTTCATTACTTCTGTCTGCATTGTCTAAATTTGTATCTAGCTAAGAGACCCAGACAACATAATTAGGTCCATTTTTTGTTAGTGATTTGTGTTAGCATCACCAGAAACTGAAAAACAAAAATTTTGGAGCCAGTTGTATTAGGTACAACTTAACAAGAAATATTTATCAAAACAACACTGAATTGAGTTGGCCAAAGACACAACTTCACACACACAACAGTCTTCTCATGGCATCTGACATCGGTGTGGTTTCTCGTCACTCTCGCCAGTGATATTGGTCGAAGCTATGTCGTCACTTCGCCGAAATAGCTTAATATTCTCTTTATTTTCTCTGCGTTGCTAAGAAGTATCGGACCATGGTACCATCCACCAGCAATCTCAATCCAGTATCCATTGGATTTTAGTGTTATTTGACAGAAGTGGCAAGGGATGCGGAATGCGGTAAACGCACGATATCCCTCTGATAATGTAGGTACCTCATCAATTGATAATGAACCCCGTCGGTTGATAATGCTATCGATATGTTAAGTAATTGAAGCATTCTGCTTTGATTAAAGGGGTCTTCCTATGAGGAGTGACGGGTTGTCATGCGATTGGAGTGGAGGTTTAGTGGATGTATTTATAAGAGTGGGGAATAAAGAGTGCACATGTGTTTGCGCACACTTGTGCACTATAATATGACCAGCGCACATGGCTAAGTGTCCGTTGAGACTGGCCGCTCTAGCCGAAAAGTTGAGTTTCAAAGATGGCTCCTTACTCAATATTTTTCATTTAAAACGAACTAGCCGCGTCTAGCGGATTCGCCCGCGTGAAAGTCTATGTGTCAGATGGTTTATTAACGTACGTCATGAATCACTCTATATATTGAAAATACCGCATCAAAATCCGTTGCGTAGTTTTAAAGATCTAAGCATACAGGGATAGGCAGACAGCGGTAAGCGACTTTGTTTTATATTATGTAGTGATATTGATGACTGATGAGTCATCGTTTTTTCAACAACGACGTTGGAACAATTTTCGGAATAGCACTAGATGACATTGAAAAGATACAATCCTTTATCTAGGACGTAGCTTACTTCGAGTGACCAAAACAGATCCCCTAGCAAACTCCTCTAGGTAGAATCGGACTCGTAAAAAGTGGCCGTAAAATAAAAGCAGTTTACTCGCCCCCCAAGATAGCCGGAGCAAAGTTCGCTGATAAGTTTTTATATCCTTCGGGTACCCAGGTAACGAGCCCTTTCTGAAGGAATAAGAATCATGACTATAGAACTGAAACAGATTGATATGCATACTAATGTAACCGATACTAACATTTCATTAACACTTTGACGGCGATTTTTTTTCGACGACTGCGATCTATTTTTTACAAAAATCGTAGTAGGAAAAGAATAAAAACTTAAATTATAAATAATTTGAATTCCTTTTTGATGTAAAATTTGATTTATTATTGTTGACTTGTACTATTTTGTTACCAATAAATCGATTATTCTGGTTTATGGTATATAATATAGATTGTCAAATTTTCTTGTAAGTTTATTGTAAAAATATCGGCTTGTTGGTGTTAGCGAAGTGTTATATTGGTGAAATATTAAAACGAAGATAAATAAATGTCAAAATAAATCTTATTTAAGTAACTTTTGAAATTATCATGGTTATTAACACTTAAGGACACGGTTTCAGTGCGTGAATACCGTTAAGCTGAACAAGATAATAATATAAGAAATCTATCTTTCTTTAAATATTTTTTTTCTTTTAAATATTCATGTTATGTTCATATTTATTCTAGCTTATCCTTGTTACACCCCCTGCCTTTCTTAAATTCACATAATTCTTACCATCCATAGGTTGCCTCGAAGAGATCGCTTCTAAGCGATAAGGCCGCCCATTGTACTTGTATCATGTGATGTCTTGTTCTGTAACTGGTGTACAATAAATTATTTTTGTATTGAATTGTATCTTTCTGAGTTTCACATCTATCCACTGATCTAAAAGCAGTGCAGTTATTTATTCCACGAATCATAATACGTTTTAGTTTCGGAGCTGCCTGCAATGGACTATGCATTTTAAATTAGAGTGCTAAAGTTTAGTTCTGATTGAAAATCTTTAAGACATTGAGTTCCTGAAGCTTGCAAATATTTATAGGGACTTCTTTCTTTGAATTTCAGTATGCATCATGCACCTTAGGCCCTAAGGCTTAGGGTTCAGTTTCATTTTGGCTGAACTTACTGAGTCGAGGAAAACCTTAACTCGCCAAAACGTTCTATGTGATCCAAGCTTAAGCTGGTTATACTATAAAATCGTCATCTCGATGACTCCAATATATAATTGCACCATTAATTAGATGCTATTAGTAAATGTTAAAAAGCTGGCGCGATTGTCTTCTGTTTTATCATAGACTAAGCCACTTTGACGTAACAAACCTGTCGTATATGCAGTTATTGTTTTCATATAAATCGAGGGCATGACTCCTTTCACGACTTATCTTTAACTCTCGTAGTTTTAGACTTGGCCATTACCGCCCTTGTCAAAACAGCATCCTGTATACTTATATACAGGTGGTTGTTTTGAGTCAAAGCCTGAAACTACCATGGTTATTAACACTAAAGTCATTTAAAATGATTTGAATCGAAATGATTTGATTTTTGAGTTTTCCAATATTACGGCACAGTTTCATGCGCCAGTTATTTCGTGATCATGGCGCATGAAACTGTGCCGAAATATTGGACTCAACTCAAAAATCAAATCATGGTAAATTTCCCGTTTTAAATGACTTTAGTTACAAAATAAGCACTTGGACAAGTGGAGGAGGGCTATGGATCCATAGCTTTGATCTTAATACAGCTGATTTTGTCAGCTCGCTCGACCACTGAATATAAGTTACAACGTAGGTCGCAAGCCGCGCCATAGACACAGTGTATGTCACAATTCTTACTCGATCCTAAAACAACCCGGAGTGGCTGGCAAACAACTGGACCGAAATTGCAAACTCTGCAAAATAAACAATGGTTTTTGAACGAGCGCCTAGCTTTTACTAAAATGATTCACTGTGGCCCAGAGCACGGCCATAGTGAACCAATAGGTTTAGGCGCAAACAATATTCAAGGATATAGATGTTTAGTAACTAATCATTCACCACTGTAGCAAGTTTTTTTGTAGATTTTAATATATTCTATAATATTATGTAGTAGAATTTTTTTGGTTCTATCATCAATAGTTTGCGTCAATTTTATTTATTCGTTATCATATTTTTTTTGTAAATCTTATTAATAAAGTACAAATGAAGAACAATTTAAGGAACATCAATTTCCTGTTCAATATTCTACGAGATTTATCTAGCAAAAACCGTGTCCATTTGCTTCTTAATAAATACAAATCATCTGCCTCCTTAATGTGCAATCACTCACGTCATTGCCAATTCTTTCTAAAGCCTAGTCTGGTCCAACCTAGTGATGTAGACAACAAATACCTATGTAGATAAGACACCACTACAAAGGTGCGTCTCCACACTTTTTTAATGGACGTTATAAACTCTCAGAATGCATTGTTAAAGTATTCGCGATAAAATCATCAATAAGCGAGCCGAAAGCATTCCTTTCGCTCATTAAGCCGAAAGTACCTGGAACAGTCGATAATTCGTACACGTACCTACCGATGAATCACCTTGAGTGTCCCATACAACCCGAGACTTCCTACAATGGCCAATAAACACGCCGTAAAAATATGACGAACGGCACTTAAACTGACCGTAAAGGGTTCTGTCCAAAGAAGCAACAATTTTTGATAAAAAAAGAAATTTAGTGATAAAAAAAGAAAAAAATGCGCGAGAGCTGATGACGTTATATTACAAAAAGTTATTTATAATGTTAGTGTTCTAAATTGTAACGAGTTATTTATAATTTTACTTTATCTTTGATTATTCTGCGTAATTTACTTATCTACATCTGAATAAATATATTGTTTATTTTTTATTTATATTACTAATCAATATAGTTTCAAAATTGGTATCGATGATAATTATTATGTTTTTGTCATGCAATTTTTTTTCCATTTAACCTTCATTTGTCCACAGCCTCACCTGATCGATGCAAATAATTTCAGCTATAACAACTGTCTGACAAACGTTTTTTTTTCGGAGCTCTTTATGATATAGGTACTCAATAATTTGTGTTGTAACATTAAAGTTATTCATAGCCCTTTATTCATTCGACCGAAACAAATGATAGGAACTGAAGCTCAACTAGTCATATTTTTATTTTTCTGTGATATAAATTGCAAGATTATTCATTTAATGTTGTGGTGGACAGTGGTCTTTGAAAGTTGAAATGAAGCTGTCAAATATTTTCATCATGTCAGAGGTTAAATTTAATAGCTTTGTCACTTCAATGAGTTGGTAATAATTCTTTATGAGGCTGTTTATCGCATCGGCACACTTTTATTGTAAAATGAATATAATGTCATCGCGATTCGAAGAAATAACAGACAATTTATAGTATTCTAATGATAATTTCTTTTGCAAGTTATTGCTGTTTATTTTCTTTGCCCCCGAGCGAATGTACTTTTGTTCTGTTCCGCAATGTGGAATTTCTCAGAAGTTTCCTTCCCTTGGGTAGCAAAGACATTACACGACAGAAAAACTCTCTTATAAGTAACGACAGAAACTGTACATTCATTTTTTGCAAGCAAAGCTACCCTGATTTCTCTCTGAGCCACGAAAGTTTCTGCGTATAATTTATTCTTGACGAGGCGCTCGAATTAATCGCAATATCGAACCTGGCCAACCGTTATTAGTACATAGTTGCCAAGGTGTTTCACCCCTCGATAAATCTTGTCTAATTTGTGTATAATTACAGGACCGTGGAGCTAGTAACAAGGAGTGCGTACCAGCGGGGAGTAAACGGCACGCGTAAGCACGTGCTACAACTCAGACCGACGACAAAAGACCTAACAACCACGAAACGATAACAGAAAACCAAGCTCTATAAGCCACAGACGAAGATGTTAAATCGAATGATGACGTTAATGAGAAACAAATTGAAGATGACGAAAAAACACCTCAAGTTTCGATGCTAAGTCAAACTCACAAGGTACAAATTGCAAAAGCATAAATAACAATCTTTTAAATTTTGATCAATATTATGCAACGTCGCAAAGTAACGTGTCGAAAGGTTTAAGTTTTATAGTAATGTGTTCTTTGACCCCTCACGGAGATCATAATTTTAGTTGAAACTAAGGGTTGCACTATTTGGAGTCAAATTAAAGTTGCGTTATTATTTTGAGCCCTCGAATTCGCAGCGGGAGAATAGACGTTACATTTTTAGAGGGTCTTATTGAAATTGTTTCTACATCGTACCCTGGCTTAGTTTGATTATTATCTCTATTACAATGTTGGTTGCTGCTGTAATTGCTTGCTAAAAATAGCAAATGTTTGTATTCAAATAAGTTCTCAATTTCAGTTGAAGAGGTCCAACGATAATAGTTTTATTTTATCTATACTTAGCCGTGTCTTACTAGGTTTTTACTCATGAAAAATTCTCTGAATCGTTCCAAATTAAGTTTTTAGTATCTGCGTAGAACTTGGTAAAAGTTCTACGTCATAACTCGATGAATGCAAGTTCATTCACTCCAAACATCGCTCCCATAAAGCTCAAATACCAATGACTCACTCAGCATTCCGGCAGATGGTTCGCTCTTCCCGATCTAATCCCTTACAGCCCTACATAATTAGTCCGAAGTCTATGCTAATAAATTCGAACTACAATTGCCATCTGAATCGCACAAATAAATCTGTGTCATCCACTATGCACTCGCCGCCCGAAATGTATGTGCAGCGTCCGATGCATCACTGCACATGAATATATCCCTAAATCGGAAGGAAATAGTGTCGTATTTCGGGTGTGACACACATTTGAATCCAACCCCAAAAATCGTTTCGAGTGTCGATCCGAAACTGTATACCATTTACGAGGTTGATTGAAATTTTGCAATGAACAAGGGGAGTGAGATGATGGAATTATTCGTGTATATTTTTTGCTGAGGATTCGTTATTTTATTGAGGATATGCAATGCAACAAGACGAAAACTGAGCAAATTAAAACTTTGCATAGTATTTTTTCATAACTTGTCTCTAAATAATAATTATTGTGTCTACTTCATTAGTCTACAATCAGCATATACTATTAGTGGGTACAATTTTTGTTTCTGTATAATAGATACAGGCGTTATTTTTGCGGAAATCCATAGCAAAATATAAGAATGAAAATATTTAGACTTGTTACTAAATATTTTCATTCTTATTATATATTTTGCAATGCGATTATATAATTTGCAAATGCAAATTTTGCAAATGCAAATTGAAAAAGAAAATAAACCACGACCACAAAATGAAAAAATCTATCAAAACAAGTCGTTAAATATTTCATAATCACAAATGTGTGTCATCGACACAGTCAACCATGCTACTTTACAATCCGCCATTCACAATGTCCATCGATGGAATTTGACACCATCACGCCAAAAGCTTCCCAGCACATTCAACATCAATAATGACATGCAAACTGCACTCTGGTACGCAAGTTATGCAAGTTACTCGCGCACATGGTAACTCTATGGGTAGGAATAGAAAATTTACGGGGGATTTAAGATTGTAATCGGGCTCGGTTGTTCAAAGTGATTATTGTCGAGATATCGCCCAGGGCTGTTCGCTTGTACGGCCTACGCACGGTATAATACCCTGGTGTTTCTTACACGACGTTTCGAGCGATGCGGCTTGCTGTAGGGGGTTATGGACCAAATTATTACTGTTTGTAACAAGAGGGAGAACTACACTCAACAGTGGACTCGATCGAGTATGAGGAGGCCTATATTTTAGTTACCACAAAATAATAGTTTTGTTAGAGGTGGGTATATAGTCAACATTAATGGTATGGTATAGCTAACCATTGACGTCGACTGTATGCCCGCCTCAAAATTTCCGGTTTGTACCAAACTTCGTGTGCAAGATACCTACGCCTATATAAAATCTTTGTTCCTTGGGATCGCCATTAGCGAATTCTTCTCAATGGATAATAACGACGTCTATTACTGAGCACTCGACATAAAAGTTGATTCGAGAACTTTCGAGGGCTTTCGGTTCTTTACATTTTTGTTCTCCTTAATGAATTGATGGGGTGATTGGTAGCTATTTATTTTTGGCTTGAGTGTTTTGTTCCTTGTTTTACAGAATTCAAAAGGTTTTTGAAGAAATTCATCCCATTAGTGACAATTCAATCAAACCTCATCATAATCCGTGGCAAAGATAGGCCTCCCCTATACGACGCCAAAAGTAGACCTAAATGTTTTTCTGAGCGTTTTTTGGGAGATCTTACAAGCGGATACAGGCTTCCCACAAAATATCTAATTCATTGCAAAAGAAGGTAATTACCAATTCTGTTGTCACATTATCCATAAACTATTGAAATAATAAAACGCCAGTTTTTTATGGATTGCAATTAAAAAGATGGCGACAATTTTGAAGTTGTTTTTAGATAACTCAATGGTTTCAATTGTAAATACTTGTTCTACTTTGTTTATATTCTTTGATTGTAATTTTCGTTTTTAGAAAATATAAATTTTTTCACTGGAATATCTTTAACAACAAAATCAAACTCCAAACAGAAAACAATTCATCGCAATCTCAGGTCATGTAAAGTTATTTGTTTCAATGTCATATACCTACCTAATATATTTAAAAAAATAAACGTTATCGCACAACCAGTCTTGTTCAACACAAGCTATGAACTTGTGTTTTTAATATATAATCAGCTGACGTTTTATCCCCAACTTAAACTTGCAACTCCTAACTTCCGCATGCAAACTAAATCCAACTCCCATGAAAATAACCACTATTTTACAATGACAGACCCGTAATTTGTTTCTTCGCCGCGAGATTCCTTTCATTATGCGTTCGTGCCCCATAAAATATGCAACTGAAATGAGAAAAATGTGTCGCAGTGTAGCAGCCCTAGTCCAGAGCAACCGGCCAAACACCTAGGCCATTGCAAAAGAAACTGAACTTTATACCCCTTGCTTTAGATCTCTGTTTTGCTTGATGAGTTATGGTTCTTACAGGGTTGTCACACGCGGTGAGTTAAGAATCATAATCTCGGATGGTAGTATGAGTAACATACACGTCGTCTGTTCGCATTAGCTATGAAAATAACGGTAAATGTTACCTTTCTGAAGAAGCTGTAGGTTTTCTTTATGGTAAAAGTTGGGTTGTTCGTGCGTTATGGTTTGTGTATTTCGTGAGCCGTGTTGGCTTGGCAGGGTCTAACCTGACTGGTAAAGTCTAAAATCTGGCCGTGCACCGACGTCAGCTGACACCGATTACGACATCTACTTGTACATGCTGTCGCCTTAAACACAAAGCGCGTGTTATTAATTGTCTTTTTTTATATTTTATGGATGCTAGTTTTAAGGTATATAATTACTATGGACCGTAGAATAAGCTAAATAAGATCTGTTACTTTTCTATTGTCTGATATAAATGATTTAATATTATTAATCTAACGTACCTTTGAATCCAGGTAATGTACCGATGATTTTTTTCTTGTCAAAATGTATCTTACCTGTAACAAAAGAAGAACAAATAAGAATACATTTGGAACTGGAAGGCCAATTTTTTTTTATATATTTCGATTTTATTATTAAACATCTTCATCTAGTTCTTTATGAGACTTTATGTCCAGTCCAGCGTTATGACGCTCATTAGGGAAGGGATAAGCTATGCCGTCAGCTCATTTGGTACACGTCCCACAGTTGGACAAAGATATACAGATAATTCTTTTATTGCACACTTAAAAGTAAAAGAAACAAGATATAATAAAATACAAAATAAGTAACAATTTGGCGGTCTTATCGCCCACAAGCGATCTCTACCTCTAGTTCTAATTGATCTTTGATCCTTGAAAACGACCAGAACATCCGGAAAAAAGCCCGAAGCGGGAATCGAACCCGCGACCTCCAGCGTCGCAGGCGGAATTTCGTCCACCGCGCCTCAGAGGTATTCGTCGTCGCGTCGTTTATTTCATATAAATACATAAAATTCAAATATATCACAAGATAAGACGAGTGGTATTTTTAATGGGCTATAAAGGTTTCAGCTGACTTCGGCCGTCGATAAATAATAAGTTTATCCTAGGCTCAGCTTCCATCTGTCCGCAACAGTGGGGTGGTAGCTTTACGGTTGATTTAGGATGCGTTTGACCTCAAAGCTAAGTAAGCCTGCTAGTGCAGGCCTTGGGTTAATCAGTGGATGTAAATCTGAGAGGAATGTGTAGGTAACCTAGATGTTAGCTTATTCCCAGAATGCTGAGGTAAACTAGGTCATATGAGGAGAGATGTGTAGGTACCCTTGTGAGGGATATATCAAGTAACTATGTCGACCTGATTATTATAAATAAATAAATAATGTTGGACAATCCACACAGCATCATCTGGCCACAAGCTAAGCAGAGCTCGTGTTATGTGTACTAGATGACTGATATACTTAATACAATAGATTACATAGATATGTAGTTTTTTATTATACATAGATAACAACCAGAACACCCAGAACTAATATCTGCAGATCGTACACACAATTGTCCCGAGGCGGGAATCGAACCCGCAACCAGCGGACCTTCGTCGACCACGCCACAGAGGTCGTCATTATATGACAGTTTCTGCGCGGCTTCGCAGTTTTATGGTTATTTCTATCCTATGGGAACTGATTTATGGGATAGAAAGTAGCCATGTTTTACTCTTGGCCTGGAACTACCTCTATGCAAATTAAAACCAGATGCGTTCAGTAGTTTTCTCGTGGAAGAGTATCAAACATACAAACCTTCGCGTTTATAATATTAGTTCATATTATACAAAAAAACAAAAAAACCATCAGACTGATTTAACCATAGGTCTCCATGATAGAACCTAATACCCCTATTAGGTCCTTTACAACGTGGTACCGCTAGTGCTCCCACTATGCACCGAAATTGCTGCCTAAGGCCACGGTCACATTGCGAGCTGACAAGAATCAACCTACGTCTGAAATTTCTAAAATATTGTGGTTAATTTTAACTCTACGGTTAAATCTTAACAAAATACGTGCTTTGCTATCTAGCAAAGCACGTAATTATAATGAAATAGAAAATGGATAATGTTGGACTACACAGTATCATCTTGTCCCAAGCTAAGCAGAGCTTGTGGTATGGATACTAGATGACTGATATACATGCATAGGTTTTTTTAGTATACATAGAAAACGACCAGATTACCCGGATCTTCAGATCGTACAAATGTTTGTCCCAAGGCGGAAATCAAATCCGCACCTCCGGACCTTCGTCGACTGCATCACAGCTAATCATCACCTGGATGTAGGGAGGAAATGACAGATTCCGATTTCAATATTTCATTCGTCTCTCATCCGTTTTCATACTTTTATGAATTTGGAGATGCAATTGTAATTATAAGAAGTTTTTAGTAGTTACCTTGATGCCTTATTATTATTATTAGTTTTTGTTAAGTTTAACTTTTAAACTATCATGGTTATTAACACGGTACATATCCCGTTTTAAATGACTTTATCATTTAAAACGGGATATGTACCTAGATTTTATTTTGGACATGTGCCGAAATATTGAAAAACTCAAAAATCAAATCATGGAAAATATCCCGTTTTTAATGACTTTAAGTTTTCTTTGTGTTAATTCTGTTTAATTTTAATTTTATTATAATTATTTAACATTTTCTTTGTCTGTCTTTTTGTGATTTTTTTTTCTATATTTTTATTATGTGCATACTGTAACGACTTAGTTTTAAATTTCTGTAATGTTACATGTATGATTATTTACAATAAACAATAACAAGTTTAACTTGTTTGCCATCGTAGTACCCTGCCCGCCTATCCGCTCCCAGTGCGGCCACGCCCTAAGAAGACAACCTTTACAGCGTATTCCGCATATTCACTGGCAGCATAAAGGTTTCATCTGGCTTTAGGCGTCGATAAATAATAAGTTGATCCTTAGAAAGCGGCGGGTAATGAGATACGAGGTATTACTGTAATAGGCGCGTTGATTTGTAAGTGCGGGGACTGCTTTACTTGGCTGAGCCCGGGAGCGTGGCGTTCTGGTGAGACACACGGGCGAGACGTTTGGACAACATTCGCGGCTGAAGAAACTAGAGTAGATTGGTATAAACTAGGTGTTTTTGCGGAGGACGTAATATTCCATTCTAGAAATATAAAATATTTTTTTATTTTGAAATATATATCTATGTATGTAATTTATTGTGTTATGTATATTAGTTATCTAGTACTCATAACACAAGATCTGCTTAGCTTGGGGCTAGATAATGCTGTGTGAATTGTCCGACATTATTTATTTCTATTTATTATATAGTGGTCCTACTATATAATAAATAGAAATTCAAACGTTCGCACTATAGGGCAAATGCCTCAATTCTATTTCTATTTATTTTTGGTGAAATAAAGTAAAGCTTTTTCATTTTATAGCTACGAACTAGAGTAAAGTTGTGCACTGTAATAAAACAAAATTCTTATCAATAAACAACTGAACTAAACTGTGACTTTCTTTCAACTTAGCTTCTAAGCTTTATTTCTCGATCTAGAGTCTTCAGCCTTCTCTTCTATGATTAATTATTACCAAAATTCTATGCTAAGGATTACAATTTATGTAACTTGAGCAAGACTTGGCCTATTGCGCAAGGAGGGTCATTTAATTCAAAGTATTTAATGTAATAAAAAGCAAGAAAATAATATTTCTCCCCTAACCAATCTGTTCCCCAACCATGCTCACCGACCTACCAGCCCGTGTGTCAGCGTATGCTTTAGGCCGCCATCCTCAGCCTTATTTCGATTATATCCACAATAATTGAGGCTGAACGAGTAAGTTAATCCAGTAGTTGGTTACTGCATAATGCATGCTGGACCGCGGCTGTCCTGACGGGATAATGCAAGATAATGCCGACGTTTGCTGTAACTGTACCGACATGCATAGTGGATGTGGTGCCACGGCCTTTCGTCGACGCGACGTAAAGCCTTGCCAGCCATCGAGTCAGCATTAAGCGTTATTTATTTATTTAATTTACCTTTGTGGTTTCCTTCGTGTTATTTTTAAGCTTTTTTATGTAACAATATCTTTAAGTTGGTAAATAAATAAAGAAAAGGTCGGCCTACAGCTTAAATATTATACAAAATGAGTTACATGAACCTAGCAACAGAAAATTTAATAAAAACCTTCACGGCTAAATGACAGAGTATAAATACGCCATGCAATCAGATTAGAAGTATATTATATTATATTTTAAATTTTAATAGGTCGATAATGCGAATACTCATAGAAAAGATGACTAAAAATTATTAAAGACAACTTTACAGTTGGGTTACGTAAGGTTAGTTTGATGATTTTTCATAAATGTACACACAACGTTTGATTGGTACGAGTGGGTACGAGTATCTAAGTATTGGTTTATTGGTATACTATTAAATGCTAATACCCCATTCTCGACTCTAACTAGCTTTCAAATTGTATCGTAAGCAGTCTATAATTACCGGTAAAGTTGTAAAACTTAAATTATTTCCTCGGAAAGTGACAAATAATTGGTTGCAGTTGGAAACTCTAACGATGGCAAACCAGACTTCAGGAACCCTTTCCCCCTAGCTAGGGAGCTAAAAATATCCTACTATTTTACCTTGCCGTAATACAGTTTTGTAACTAGCACGGAAGGAACGATACATGCTACACATAGAAGCCTTAAAACGGGTACTCAGTGTTACACCCTATGTTTGTAGGTATACCTATATAAAGTTATTGTAATAAGTAAGTCAAAATTAAATTTATGTAGTGGTATAAATAGCTATAATTAACTTTAATATTAGTAGGATTTAAAGGCCCTTTAAATCCTCCTAATATTATAAACGTCGGATGGATGGATGTTTGTTACTCTTTCACGTAAAAACTACTGAATGGATTTTAATTAAACTTCACAATAACATAGCTTGCGTATCAGAATAACACATAGGCTACAATTCATAAAGATATATAGTATATTATCCAAAATATCTATCACCACGCGCGGGTGAAACCGCGGGGCGCTGCATTCTTATTCTTATTTACCTAATTTACCTAGGGTATGTCTGGGCTGTTTGCAATTTGTTAGTGCACTACCTTTTTCCAATAATCATGGCAAACAGACTATGTATTCGATACCCCGCGAAACAGGCATAGCCTAGTGCGGGGTTCATTGTAAATTATTTATCGACCTAGAAACTACTCAAATCAAAGACAAAATGTACGTACATATAGGTGTAAATAAACTTTTTGTCGTCTGTATTTTGTGAGTTAAGGAATGTATTTTAAATTTATTACAATACATTACGTATTCTATAGAATACGAGAGCAATGCTGATTGGCGGCAGAAAAGATGACATGTAGATAGTTCTTAACTAAACAATACCAAGACCATTTAGGGACCATCTAAAAATAACGTCTCACGAATTTCATGAGTTTTGTACCCCCTCCCACGTTCTACGTGTTTTCGGCTGCTACAGTGAGTTTACTGTAAAAAATCCCAATAGTAGGACTTTTTTGGCCCAACTTTTGAATCCTGGACCGCATTATTTGTCGTCAGCCGCAAATAATTACAAGACCAATGAGGTACTCTATTTTTTTTTCTTAGATAGAATAGTAAGCTATCATAATTATTCAAACTGCTGGTTGAGATTAAGTACCTACCTTTAGATACCTACGCATTTTCAGTAGCTGAGTAAATGACCGGCTCCATCGCTGACAAAATCGCATAAATATTATAGCAGACAACTCATTGCACTGTTTGTTTTTAATCAGCCAGTGCACAACACGCTACATTCTACCAGACCAGCCATTGGCGGAATGCGGCTTAGCCGCGTCACCAAAATGTTAATTAAAAAGTTTCAATGGCGTTTTGGGAGCTGTTTGAATAAAGAATGTTTTCACTTTTCTATCCGTCCCGTGCTTTTTCTGAGCCGATGACGTCAGCCCATTTTTATTTATTTAAAAAAGGAACGACACAGTGACTGATGGGTTTTCGTAACTCGCGGGCCACTCAGATAATTCCAAATTTAAAATGAAATCACGGTAACTTTAGTGAAATAAACCCAAATTCAGTTTCATAATAATTCTAAATTCGTAATTTGAAATTCAAGAGGATTATTATGGCCGTGTAGTGGAACAGGTTTATAGCTATAAAGTTGTAACTCAGCTATAAATAGCAGAAACTGGATCTAGATCCGCAATTATTGCGCGTTGTATGAAAATCACGGAGGACTATTTACCTCGTGGATTTCTCACGGGGCCATCAGCGGAGGTACGAATATGAGGAGGAGACAAATTCAAAATTGAAAGAGGTTTTATTAATATGGAATATGTTTGTTTTGAACGCCATCTTACCTGTATAAGAAAAAAAAACAATATTCTTTTTTTAATTGTTAAAAAGCTTGTCCTAAGCCCATAGTTCATTTGACGAGTATCGACTCGGGGCTCGATCGAAAAGGTCGCATCAGCAATAATGCGAAGTTCTACCAAACCAAGTATCTACCATATTGGAACAGGGAGATTCTGTTTGCAAGAGTACCTAAGCTTTCAAACTAATAAGTATTAAAAATGCTAAAGTTTGGATGGATGGACGTTTGTTATTTCTTTACGCCAAAACATGTTTTTTGCACAGATGAAGCTAAGCCTATTCCTAAGCCTAAACATGGGCTACGCATTCACACTCGTAGGTAAGGAAGTTTTAGTAGGAACGATGTACTCGAATAGAATAGAATAGGTCGAAACGGGTGAATAAATTAAATTGTGTGTAACGCTACAAAGTATTGTTTTCTTTTCTTGTAATTCTTTATTGTACACAAAACACTTAAAAATAACTTAACTAAAAAAATATATGTACATAGGCGAGCTTAACCCTAACAAAGACTTTTCTTACAGCAAAACTTTAGGTTTTAAAGGAGAAGCGATAGAACAGATAGAGGAACTGTACAAAGAAACAAATTAGACGAAGAGTATAATACATTATGGGATGAGATTATAATATACATACATAAATTAAAATAACAATAGCTCAATAAACCTAATAAATAACTTCAGTTTTAATATAAATATATAAAATATATAATTAAATATATATATATATACCTAGATAGATAGTTTTATGATAATAAGAAGTGCTCTTTTAATTTGGTTTTAAATAATTATGTTAACCGATGGACTGGCTCGAATATCATGGATAGAGTTCCACAATCTAGCCGCTTGCCCGGCAAAAGAACCTCCAGGTGTACTGTGTTTTCGTCACCCTATTGCCTGATCCACACATAAATGGAGTTTCTTTTATAAATAAACTAGCGGCCTGTCCTGGCTTCGGACATTTGTTTCATAAGCAATTTGCGATGAACGTACAGTACCTATTGTATCTTCTTTTTCAAAAAGTCTTAATTTTTCGGGTTAATTATGACATTCACAAATAACGCGGCTTTCTCTCGGTAAAAGAATTTTAAATCGGTTCAGTAGATCCAGAGGTTACCCTACAAACTCACAAACTTTACCTCTTTATAATATTATATGCCTAGTAAAGATAAATAATCGTACTCGCCTTGTAAGTAAACAAGTAGCCAGATGATAAACCTCAAACTTTCATCCTTCAACTTTCATTAGAATTTAATAATCAAGCGAAAACACAAGCCGCATTCTTCAAACTAAAACTAACCAGACCGTAATAAATTGAACAGAATAATTCACACATCGCATAATGCTGGCCTCAGGGTTCAAAAAGAAGTTTGACCTGCGGAGGAGCAGGTTATTTAGGTGGTAGAAGAAGCAATTTGCATATGACTGTGTCGCTTTGCTTAGGATAAGCTCATTAGACATAAGCAAAATAATGTTATTGGCGTTATCATTTTTTTATCAGATCCAGCTGAAATCTACTTTTGTTTTTTTCTGTAAAATAAAAATCCACCCGAGATCCCAAGATATTGCAACGACACTATTGACACGACCATATTGACGCAGGAGGTGGCGGGTTTGATTCCCGCTTCGGGACAATTCTGTGTACGATCTGCCGATATTACCCATAACACAAGCTCTGCTTAACTTGGCGCTAGATGATGCTGTGTCGACTTTCCAGCATTATTCATTTTTTTTATTTATATAGAGGCAAGCCTTCTAAAGCTAGTTCTACAGGTTCATCTCATCCGTGGATCGACCCGTGGGACGCAGCCTAGCCGTGCACTATTTCAATGCACTTTTCTTGCACTACTCTATGTTTAAAGGCCAACTGGTTACCTAGTAAACTATCTTGTTTCTACTTCATGCACTGCTTTAGGTCTTTAGAGATTTGTAGCGTTCGTAAGTCCAGGACATATACACAGTATAAAACAAAGTCGCTTCCCGCTGTCTGTCTGTCCTTGTATGCTGCTAAGATCTTTAAAACTACGCAACGGATTTTGATGCGGTTTTTTACAATACATAGAATGATGAAGGAGGTTGCGGGTTCGATTCCCGCCTCGGAACAATTGTGTGTACGATCTGTAGATATTTTTTACGGGTGTTCAGATCGTTATCTATGTATAATAAAAAATATCTATCTAAGTAATATATTGTATTAAGTATATCAGTCATCCAGTACCCATAACACAAGCTCTGCTTACCGTGGGGCTAGATGATGCTGTGTGGATTTTCCAGCATTATTTATTTATTCAAGAGGAAGGTTTATATGTCTATACTAATATTATAAAGAGGTAAGGTTCGATTCTTTGTTTGTTTGTATTGAATAGGCTCCGAAACTACTGGACCGATTTGAAAAAATCGGTCCAGTAGTTTCGGAGCGGATCCGCGGTGAACATAGGCTATATTAAAATTTTACAATGTGAAATTTGAATTTAACGCGAGTAAAACCGCGGGAAACAGCTAGTGTATAATACAGTCATTTGCACCCGTGTGAAGCCGGGGCAGGTCGGTAGTGATAGATCATTAAAAATTGACATTGACTCCGATTGACCCACTTCCCGGTGAAATAGCGACACATGACCAGCAGTAAATCACACGACGCATGCTCCTGACTAAAATCACGTATTAGCGGCCGATAATTAGTGGACCGCAAAGTGCTCTGTAATTAATTAAGGCCCAAGGAAATACCTAATGAATAGGATACATAAATAGAATACCTATACCTACATAGGTACAGTCTATCTATAGATCAATATTGTTAAGACATTAAATAACCCGAGTGCGATGGCTTCCGCACTATGGTACTAATATTTTAAACGCGAAAGTTTGTTTGTATGGATGTTGGTTATTCTTTTAAGCAAACAATACCTACTGAACGGATCGGATTTGCATACAGGTAGTTCCAGGTCCGGAATAAAATATAGGCATCTTTTTATCCCACTAATGAGTTCCCATGGGTTATTTATATGTATATTAAATTATTATTTTATGGGATATAAAAAAATATTAAAACGTCTCCATAGAAACAACGACGGCGAAGCAGCGGGCAGAAACTAGTAATACCATAGACCTTAAAATATTGTGGTACTGATTTATTGGGTCCCACGTTAATCTACTGGCTGTAGCGATCGTAGCGAAAGAATCGACCCCTCGAACTCAACTCATTTGAATATCTCAGAAACTTTAGGACATTTTTTTTTATCTGTATATTTTATTTTATTCATTACTTTTCTCTTCGTATAATATTTATTGAGCGGAGAGATTTTGAAAAAAATGAAAACCAAAGCGGTGGCTGAGGCAAACCTTCAAACCTAGTTGGTTTTTACTTTAACTGAAAACACTTTTTGTAATCAAATATTGGTGTAGACGGCCTTATTTTCTGATTATCAACACCGAAACCCGCAATAACCGACCATCTAAAAAGGCCCTACGCCCCTATTCCAGTCTTTCCCACGCCGTAAAAAGGGTCAAGATCCCATTGTCTTAGCTTTGTATTTGTCTTGCTCATTTCACGTTCATATTTGATTTCGCCCCATTTTATAAGTACTTAAGTTTGGGGTCGAAGATTTTCCTGAATTTTCCCATTGTTTGCGTTGTGCCTGTTTATGTTTTGGGTATTACGGATTGTATTTTGCGGGTATTTTGTGCCTTTTTGTTGCTTTTTGGGCAACAATAAAGGTTTCGCGGAATATTAGTAATTACTACAGGGAAGCTCTTGGATTTAATTATTATCGGTATTGATAATTATAATGGGTAAAATACAGGGTCAGAATCTCCCTTTGTATGAACAAAGGGAGATTCTGACCCAGAACATATCTGTTTAAATGCTTCTGAACTTCTGTAATTCTTCATTGTACACACACACCTTAGGTTTACAGGAGAGACGATGGAACAGATAGAGGAAGTGTACAAAGAAACAAATGCTTCATCATATGAGCCCATATACGTCCACTGGTGGACATAGGCCTACCCAATACGACGTCACAAAGCGCGGTTCTGAGCCGCCTCCATCCATCGACTCCCTGCGACCGCTACAATGTCGTCGTTCCATCGAGTGGTTGGTCTCCCAGCACTCCCTTTCGCGTAGTATCGCGGCCGCCACTCTAGAACCTTTACTCCTCAGCAGCTATCAGTTCTGCGAGCTATATGACCTGCCCACTGCCACTTCAGCTTACTAATCCTGAGAGCTATGTCGTGACTATGATTATTCTACAGATTTCCGTTTTCCATATTCTATCACGTAGAGAAACTCCAAGTATGGCCCTCTCCATAGCCCTAAATAAATTAATTACTAAATTTCAGTTTTAGGGGAAAGGTAAAGTTTTAGTTTTTAGGAGACCAGGCTTGGTCTGGTAGATAATGATACTAGATTTCACATAATTTCATAGGTCAACGCACCGGCCGCCAATTCGTACTTCCAACTCACATTAGGTTAGCACCGAAATTTCTTCGAGTATTTAGACTTTAAGTACTAACAAGAACGCGAAACGGTACCAGGTACTTATTACTAGAATTCCTGAGTCTACCATTATACGTGGACCTCCGAAATCCTGGAAGAGGATGTGATTTTCGAAGCTGAAGAAAGAAGTAGGGGTCATGTGGAGCTGGTTAGGGGTCCTAGTTACGTGAACGATAAAGTTTGAGAGTAAGCGTTTAAATTGTTGACGCTTCTGCTAACCGTACATTCTTCTCATAGGTAGTGGTAGGAAAAAAAACATTTTGCCTATAGAACAATACTTTATCTCAATAATATCATAAACTTTAGTCAGTTTGACACTTACCGATGAAAGATTGTTTGAAAAACATGAAAGAGTCTCAAATTAATATTTCGAAATATACGTACGTGTAATTTTCTTAAATAAACCTCTCACATAATGCATACCACTATATTTTAGCAAACAATATAATGTTGTTTTTTAGATAGATAGATAGATAAAACGTTTATTTGGTACTAATAACACACACATACAATTGACATAGAAAAAGATACAATATTAAACTAAATTACCATAAAACAATTAATAAAACGAGCAATTAAATTACTTACTGTAGGTAAACATGTGTGTGCTGCAGTACAACAAATAGGCCATGGCTCAGCGATATTTTTTGCTAAAAGCAAAGACACTGATTTTCAGCCAAAACCTGAGAGCGAGCAGAACGAGCACAAACGGAAAATGTATAGGTTGAGAATTAATTAGTAATGTAGTCGTGTATGAATGTAAAAATAAGAATAATAGTTATGTAGTAAAAACAAAGTCTATGAAATTTTTATAGATTACAAACAATAATAAATAATAATTATAATAAAATAATACTTATAATTATATTAATAATTATAACTAGCATAGAAAAAAGTGAACAGAACGATAGCTTTATTTTTGGCATACGAAGTGCTTGGGTATACCTTCTATTTGCTTTTGCAATAAGAACTTTTTAAATTTTGTTTTAAATATGTATTTAGTGTTAGTATTGCGAATAGGGGGAGGTATATTGTTCCAGCACTTCGTTGCCGAGTACCTGAAACTTCCCCTGAAAGCTGCAGTCTTGTGATTGTGATAGGAGAGTGCAGATCTTATTGACCGTAACCGTTCACCAGAGACGAAGTTAAGTTTCGAATGCAGATACTCAGGCTTTTTAAACTTGATAACGTCAAAGACCAGTCCGCCCAGGTGCAGTAGTCTTCGTGATTCCATATTCAATAAGGACATCTTATTAAGGTACGGTGTTATGTGACTACGAGGTGGAATATTAAAACAAAAGCGACAACAAGCATTCTGCACTCTTTGTATGGTGCGCTGGGTTCTCGCAAGTAAACGAGGACCAAAAACAATATCTCCATAATTTAGTTTAGAAATGATCAGTGATTCACAAAGGACGATACGGGATGCTTCAGTCAATTGACTCCTAATTTTGTAAAGAATCTTTAGGCGGTAAAAACAAGTTTTTACTAGATTAAGAACATGAGTCTCAAATCTTAGGTTACTGTCGATGGTAATTCCGAGATTTCTAGCTTCTTCCACCCTGCCAACCTTAGCATCGCAGATCGTTACGTCAGGATCGCCATTTAGCTTGTCAATTTGGTTTTTGGTACCCAAAACCATATATTGTGACTTAGCTGGGTTTAACACGAGCGCATTGCGCGAGGACCAATCAGCAATGGCGTTCAGATCCTTATTCAACCGCTGAACAGCTTGCGCTAAATTGTCTGGTTTCTCTGATACATAAATTTGGACGTCATCTGCATAGCAATGGTAGTAAGAGTAAGAGATGACCTTTGACATATCTGCACAATAAATAATAAAGAGAAGAGGGCCAAGTATAGAGCCTTGCGGGACACCACGAACAATAGGCAATGGTTGTGATAATAAAGTCGATCCATCATTTTTTGTCAATTTTACAGTCTGTAACCGAGAGCTAAGATAGCTATGGAACCACATAATAGATGATTGACTTAAACCATAGTAAGAAAGTTTGGCGAGAAGGAGTGGAATGTTGAGGCAGTCAAATGCACGTGAATAGTCAAGCAGGGTGAGTAATGTGCAGCATCCTTTATCCTGCTCCGCCAGAACATTATCTGTGACATCCAGAAGGGAAGTCACAGTTCCACGACCTTTACGAAATCCAGACTGTAAAGAAGGCAAAATACTGTTAGATTCCACATACCTAGTAAGTTGCTCACTGATAACTTTCTCAAGGAGCTTCGATAGGAATGGCAGAATACTTATAGGCCGAAGGTCTTTAATCTCAACCGGGGTGTTAATTTTCGGTATAGGAGTCACAATAGAAGTTTTCCACTGACTTGGAACCGTCCCTGTTATAATGGATTTATTTATGATTGCTGTTATGGCGTCCAAGGTGCAAGGTAGCGAGAACATAATCATTTCTCTACTAATACCATCATCACCAAGAGCATTCGACGTTAATGACAATATAATTTTAGACACCTCAGTCGGCGTGATGGGTTTTAGTTGTAATGTCTCGCTCGTGTACTTATTATCATTGTAAAATGAGAGGTCTGAAGACAGTACTCTATTATCGCCAGGAATATTCAAAAAATGTGCATTAATTTTATTAGGGTCATTAAAACATTCAGGTAAAGACTTTTCATCAGCTGAGTTAACTAATATCTTATTCTTAAGGTTTTTCCAAAATATTTTACTGTTTTTGATTTGCGAATTTACTACAGTATTGAAATATGCTCGTTTCTCAGCAGCTACATTTTTAGTTTTCCAATATTTCGGCACAGTTTAAAGCGCCATGATCACGGAATTACTCAAAAATCAAATAATGGTAAATGTCCGTTTTAAATGACTTTTGTTTTAGTAGGTATAACGTTTGATCAAGCTTATTTTTTTATCAATTTAGGACAAAAGTGATAAACCAAATAACAGACTTTTTTGCGAACCGTCTCACAAAAACAAGTATTTTAATCAAGAAAATAAATGCTGTAATTAAATAAGTGATTAAGGTACACTATACTATCATATATTAGACGGCAAGTGGCACGGGTGACGTCTAACGGTAGGGCGGGCGGGCGCCCTGCGATAGGGTTGTCTCGAATCCGGCTTTTATCCGACCATTTGTCTTCATTATATTTTGTACAATTAGTACCATGAAGCAAATTATTGTATTTTTTTCTTTAATTTGATTGTTTTTCTTTCATCAATATTTTCTTTGTTTCTTGACAATAATGTAAATACTAGTTCTAATTTATTTCTTTTATTTGATATTCATTTTTTTATAAATGTTTAAAAAATATAGATATTAAAAACATTACGCTGTAGTTTCCCAAAATCAGTCATCATGCATATTATTATCAAATGCTTTCTTTCAGACACCGGAAGTCAATAACTTCGTTTTAATAATGATTACAATTAAAATGTATTAATTCAAATAAATTATGAATACTGCACATAACACGTACCATAATGCCATAAAACTCCGATGAATTGAAAATGTCCGGTTCCTTACGATCTCAGACTTAACCCCACACAACCTAAGGGGAATGAAATTAAACATTTCGGTGTCTCAACGGGTTACGTGTGCGACGATCTTTACAGTTTACTTAGGATATAGAGATTCTAGAAATGGCAAGATTTGATAAATTATTCTATAACGCTCGCTTTCACGCTGTGACGCAGTTGCTCAGAATTGTGACTGGTTCTCACTTTCTTTTTAATTGTTTTTAATTTCCTGTCCCTTCTAGAAAGAAAGAAAGAAAATATTTTTTATTTGTAACTCTCAAAAAATAAAATAAAACAAACATGATTAAAAAAATAAAGGACAAAATAGATTTTTTCGTATATACCGTCTACGTATATACATACATATGTGTCAAATCCACTCCATCCGTCAAAAATCAAGTGCATCATCAGCAACAGCTTTTACCACTCCACTGCTGGACATGAACTGCCCCTGTTTAGCGGCCTTATACGCTCTTTTAATTAAGGGTAGTCCCATAATCCCCAATCCCTATTCCCTGGGCACGGTTGGGATCGCAGATGGTGGTGGGCTTGAGCCATATTCTTTTAAAGTAATCTCTTCACTGTGACTATGGTACCGTCGCACAATCGAGTTTTTTTAATACACCATAAATAAAATATGACAGATGCATCACCATCGAAAATGTACTGAAGCATCAAGAAAGCAGCTTTGAAATGATAACTTATATATTGATGATGGATGGTAAGAGATGTCCTCACAAAACGTATAAGATTTTATAAAGAGTAAATAAACAAATGAAGTTTAATACTTTTTATATTAAACGTTTATACCTTTGATGTTAACATAAAGCCACTTCTAGTATTTCTATATCTCCAAAAATTACTATGTTCGCTTTATTAGCATGTTCACTGTGGCTATATTATTAGAAATTCAGATTTTAGGGTTGGAATAGGTAGCGCTTAGTTTTTATGACTCCCTTAGTATTATCTCGCGCCGCTGGTGTTAGCCCATTACCATTGACGACCGACGTGGCGCAGCGCGAAGGTCCGCGATGCAGGAGGTTGCGGGTTCAATTCCTGCCTTGGGACAAATGTTTTCACGATATGGAAATATTTGTTACAGGTGTTCTGGGTATTTTCTATGTACGTGTGGAGGGCATCATTTTATATGGACGTATCGACATTAAGCCACTTTTCAGTAGCAACAACAACTGTCCAACTTCTTTAAACACGGCAGATCAAAATGGAATTTCCGAATAATTATCAGACAAAAAATCGTTTAAAGGTTTTATTTCTATCTCATGGGAACTGTTTTATGGGATACAATTTGTACAACTGTGTTTACAACTATGTAGAAGTAAATAATACTCGATATGTATCTAATGTGGTCGTGGTTTTCGTTGATTTGATAACTCATAATATTTTGAAAATAATAGCTTCACGTTGTTTAGTTCTAGGGAAATGACCGACACATAATTTTGAAGTTTTCTATAATTTTGGTTTAGATAAATATCATTGACCGTCATGATAAACAATCCACTGATAAATTGATTGACCACTGAATTCTGTTTGCCCGAAAGCAAACAAAATTCTAGAACAAAACTTAGTTAATCCAATGGATCCGAACACATTAAGATTATCCAACCAAATGAGATCTGCCTTAGCCGACTACCCGTCCACTCGCTCGGACAAAAGCCCGGTACAGTCCTTACAACCCTGCCAAATAGAAAAGCCCCCAGACTCCCACAAAGTTCACGGTAACCGCGACCTCTGAATTCGGGCGCCTGTTTCCGGGATCCGATACAATTATTCGCATGGATGCATTTTGAATTTATAACTAACAAATTGGTTGTACGAATTTATACATTGAATATCTTAAAATTAATTGTTTAGTGACCGTGCTAGTTTGGGTCTGTGCCATCGTGGGTTACTCTAATACAGTTTGACAGACCTTCATGGGTGTGAGGTGATTAGTGAGAGCTTATCGATAATGGCTTATAATTTTCCTGTAAATAGCTTTATTACTTCTCAACTGACTCTACAATGTGTGCATAGGTAGGTAGGTATTTGATGTGGCGTATGTCATGGTTATGGTGAGTACCTTTTTAACCGCACTGAGATTCAACTTCGACCATTGTGCTGTGCGTGGTTTTTTTTAAACAAAATTAAATAAAATCCAGGACCACAGAATCTTCCTGGATCTTCACAGGCATCGCGGAGTGACTTCGGGTGGTCGAGGATTTCATGTCGTTGCGCTGTTAAACCCTTGCATTCCAGGACTAGGTGGGCAGCTGATTCTTCGTTGCTATGAAACCCCCTGCATGCAGAGAGGGCTGTCTGTTGCTCCGATGGTGAAGAGGTGTCCTGTGATTGTCAATGTCCCCACTACGAAGCAAAGGAGCGCATAGGTCCATTGATAAGGTTCAAAAGGTGCTTAGTTAGCCTAGTTGCGTGTGTCGGACTTTTCATTTTTTATAACCATACAACATACGGTACAGACGAAAAAAGTATTCGTTCTCAATGTGTGAAACAAAAACCTACCACCCGAAAACCAAACTGAAAGATTTCGTCAAAAAACCTCACGGGAATTTTAATAAAAATAACAAAGCAGAGTAAAACAGGTCAAAAAATGTCTACTCTATTGTTCCAAGCACTCGAACACGTGTTCATGCTAACAAAAACAGCTTATTACATCACAGTTGAGCATTTTAAAATCCCGTCTCGGTTTTCGCAAAAACTAATCCGCTCGCAAACTGGGACTGAGCAGAAAAACCGTTTACCCACCTAAAGATAAAAGGGGTTTTTGAAAGTCAGTGGCCGTTATAAAAATGCTTTTGTAACTAGGCTTTTGTAGCTAGAGCAATACAACGGCCACCGACATTATTTTTCAACCCCTAAACTACAGAGATAAAAGTTTTTTTTTTAAATTAATTATTTTGCCTGTAACATATAATGCGGACTACTTTATTGTAGTAGGTGATATCTATAGAATAGATATAATTGTTTTGAATAAATACAAATAAAAAATAATAATAGAAGCTAAAAGTATTTTTTACTTGTTTATTTCCCGTTTCTAATCTATCTGATTAGAAAAAGAGATAATAAACGAGTTAAAAATACTGAATGCTCTCAATGTAATTTAATAGAGTGATGGCGTTGGGTTAGATAAAACGTAATACAATAATTGTATTATGCCTACATCGTCACTTTTTAACTTGACCACTTCCTACATCGTCACTTTCTAACTTGACCACTTCCTACATCGTCACTTTCTAACTTGACCACTTCCTACATCGTCACTTTCTAACTTGACCACTTCCTACATCGTCACTTTCTAACTTGACCACTTCCTACATCGTCACTTTCTAACTTGACCACCACAAAATATTATATGAATTTAGACGTCAAATGCAATTATACGTTGAGCGTGTCAAAAGAATAGAATAACTCGTATGAGCTAAAAGAAGGCCGTTGCCAAGATTATTAAAATCTGGAGACGTTTCATTACGTCTGTATTAAGAAGTTTGCCGCTTCTCAAAGAACTCTAGTCAACCTAGAGATAAGGTATGACAGCGAAATGACTGAAGACAAGAATGTTTAATGTTTAAATAGATAAGAGTTTTGTATTTGAAGGGAATCTAGACATTTTTACTGGGGAGTAAGTTTCATTTCCGTGCAAAAAGGGATTTTTGTAACAGAGTAGCCATAAAGCCCTCAAAGTTATCTGGATAAGAATACTTTAAGGGCTTGATGGTTATGCTGCGCATATCCAAGGCTTGCTTCGTGATGCCTTTCACAACCAACCGCTTCAAATTATTAATAGAACTACCTTATCTCAAAAATACCTAGATAATTTAAACAACCTTATAATCCTTCTTTACGCATACTAGTCTTTGTTTTTATTTGACTTGACCCGTATTATTCTACTTTTGTTTATTTGTATAAAATATTTTTCACTTTGTTTCGCCGAGTTGTCGTCCGTGACTTCAATTAGTAGAATTTAAGGTCTTTGGCTGAAAAACAGCGCTGAATATAATAATGTTCAGCACACGCTGAGCCAACCCCTATTTCGGCGCAGGGTCAAGGAGGTAGTCTTAGCTTTCTTAATATCACCTATTTGTGTCACTTACCCCCATGATAAACTACTTTTTGCTGTTTGTTAATTTATGCCTGTATTTTGTACCTGTGTCCAAATAAATGTTTTTCTATTCTATTCTATGTTTTGCCTAGGCTTCAAGAAATTTCTAGAGGGAGGCCTTTTATGAGCATTTTAGTATAGGTATTATTAAATCAGTTAAAAATTAAATATTTGAAAACACCCATAACACAAGCTTTGAGGACCAAATTCTGCTAACCAATCACTTTACTATGACAATGGTATCGTCGGAGACAATGGAGTTGTCCATAAGTGAAATAATATAATTATGTACTAATATTATAAAGAGGAAAGCTCCGAAACTACTGGACCGATTTGAAAAATTCACGTCGTTGGGAAGCTACGCTATCCCCGGTGAGTTTAGGCTATATTATATTTTTTTTTAAGTTAGGGATCCGTACTAAAACCGTGCGAAGCCGGGAAGGTCCGCTAGTCTCTAGATAAAGCGTGCGGTGCTATTTGCACGTAGAGATTGATAGATTGGTTTCCTTGACAATTTGGTTTGTGACGCGTCATCGAAGGTAAAATACCAAAATATGTCATTCTGAGACGTTACCATTATTATGGTGAAACGATTCATTTAGTGGAATTCAGCCCCTGCTTGTGTGATTTGTCTTTAATATATATTTTATTACGACGAAATATTGTGTGGATTATCCATCATTATTCATAACATTTGTTTCTGAACGCAGTCTACAAAATAAGCCCTTCGTACTAACGACTGAACTTAAAAAAACGTACTACCAAAAAGCAACCTTATTATATACTTATTTGATAAATAACCTACCCTCTACAATCATGCAGATGGCATTCCAACAGCAAATTGCACCAAAAAGATAACAAATAATCATCTAACACGAGCAGAAACCGACAGCCGAGATAATACAGTAATTTTCAAACAATTGTCAAACAAAGACGCCATTTCTAAGCCCACACTGTTTACCCAAAACAAACACAATAATAATACAGGGTGTAAGGCAAAGGAACCAATAATTGAAATAAAATGAATTTATTTGTTATAAGACTTACACAGAACATAATAAAACTTAAACTAAGAGCAAACGTGTTGGTAAATGTGCAAGTCCAGTAACAAAAAGGCTTTACCTCATGAGCAAAGCCATTTTGTTACTGCATGAGTTGGATGAGTAGCATGCTAGGAACCAACGCTGGTCTTCCGGCAAAGCAACTTGTTGCCGGAAGATTGAATTGGGGATGAAGATTTTGAAGACCTTCTATATACCTACTGAGAGCTGCATAAACTATACTAACAAATAAAATTTCAATTCTTTTCGTTTTTCTATCTCTTTCATAATAAATATTTAATACCTTAATTAGTTTTTCATAGTTTTTTTTTATTATTCATAGTCCCACTCTAAAATATTATAATCAATAGATATGGTATTCTTAAACAACAGCTAACTATGTATTTAGTTAAACTTCAGTAGTAACTAAATACATAAAATACAATGTGTGGTACAGTTGAAATATTTATTAAATCGTTTAGTTATGAGAAACTTGTACTTGTACACCCTTTAAGCTAATTGTCAACAAAGGGTGATTTTACTTTCCATCGCTTCCCTTTACCACAGATTATATAATGTCACTTCCTTTACAGGCTAGTGTTACTGATGCCTTGACCATTTTCAATACAGTCCGAACGAGGCAAAAACTAGTTTTCTATTCAAAATCATAGCCTTATTGCTTCATTGTTAAAGTTCAATGTTGCTAGAAAACCTTTTGTCATTCTATCCGATCGTGTGGCAAATAACAATGAATTATGGGTTAGCTTGATAAGGTTGAGTTTTGAATGAGATAATATTCGTAGGGCTGATTAGAAGCAGAAAGTGACCGATCCTAATTTGAAAGGGTGGCGAAGCGACTTGTTACTTTTCATTTGACTTTGTAATTTGCTATTTTGGAATGCGTAGCAAAATGCATTTAATTTATTGACGTCTGAACAAATACCTCATTCCAAAAATTTATTTTTAGTGGTTAAAATTTAAAATATATTTTTAGTATGGCGGAAAAAACATGTCCTGCATACATAATTATACATTTACTCCACCTTCATGTAAGAAATAAGTCCACCCGAGCGAAGCCGAGACAGGCTGCTAGTTACGAATAAAAGATGAAAGAAAATGAACCAATGAACGTCGATAGTATGATATACTCACAATATATCTGTATAGACCAGGAATGTCTCGAAATCTTCCTGATTTTCTCGGTCGTAAGATTTTTGGAGCTCTAATGCTTATGTTACGTACGCTTTTATGATTTATTCATAAATGGCAAATCACTGTCTCAAATGAACCGCATCTCAAGTTACGGTACAGTCACACGTGGGGACCACCCCGGGACTGACAGTTTTTATGGTCTTTCTGTGTTTTTACTAATATCCAGAAACATGTGTTTGCAGATAGCAGTAACTTATTTAATGCATACGACACGATTTGTTATAAATCATTCATGTGCATACCAGCCATATGTCCCTAGCGATGGTTAAAATGCGACATAAGTAATTAGACATATCAAAAACTTTATATACATACTTTTTAATAAAAATGTTGATGTGCAGTTGTTAAATACCCTTTGTTGAATTGAAAAAAATGCTAGGGTAGGTATAGAGAAAAATAAAATTTTATTATTCTTGTTTGGTTTTAAGACTGTAAGCGACGCACACCTCTAATTTTGACTTGCTGGTACCTGTGGCGCTCCTCAATGGTTCACGCGCACCGCAGAGGCTAGGCAGTTAAAGTATTAATAAAAGTTAAAAGGAGATCAATACAAAACACAGCTTAAGTAAATATGGTATAATACTTAATTCGTCGATGGGCTGTATAAAATTACGACTCAAACTCCATTCCAGAGTTTGGTTCCAACTGTCCTAAAATCGTAACTAATAAAACTCCCGCTTGAAGATCAAGTTTTAAGTAGGTCTGATTTATAGCAGCCAGTGTCGTGAGACAAGTGGAAGTACGTGACAGGAGCTCGAGGGCTTGAAATATCGCCAAATGTGGCCACAAGGGCTTGCTGTGGCTATACTCGTAAAAAGTCTTGCCAAATTCTTGGTTTTCACTAAACTGCAAACTCTGTAGGGAGAAGTAAGATATTATTGGTTTGAATAGCAAGGTCACTTATGGGACTTATGCATAAGAGAAGACGTTATCAGGAATGCTAACTACTTTTGCTATTTTTTGCTGTAGTTCAGTTATAAAAACGTAACGTTTATAAAACAATGTCTTATACATTCAATACAATACAAAAATAATGCTTATTGTACACCAGATGCAGATCATTACATGCGACAAGTACAATGGGCAGCCTTATCACTTAGAAGCGATCTATACAGTCATATTAATTCCTAGTTTTATCTGTAAACTGTCCTATTCTTGGTAATTTCTGACAATTATGTTTACCATAAACCGTGGCCCATCCTCCCAATATACTGATCATCAAAACCTAAATATCTCCATTAGCCACAAGCAAATACTCCCCAAATACACTAAGTAATATCGGTTTCACTGTATCTAATTCCGCTAAACAATGTCCTATCCATTAACATAAGAAGATCGCTACAAGCATACGCAAATAGCAGCGGGCAGCAATAAAGGAAGTATCCAATAACTATAGCTCAGTGTGGTGACGCAATCGCTATTTGGGCCATTTAGGACTATGTAGGGCAAATTTAGCTGCGTCTTGGTCCTTTTGATGTTTATTGTATTCATCTTAATTTGCTGACCGGTATTAAAATTGCCGCTCATTGTCACGGAATCGGTTACTAATGACAGACGGACAGATAGGTATATTCAGACATGATTGTATAGCTTAGTCTGTTTATAGTTAAAAAATAAATAGATTTATTTCTTTCCATTATTTTACATCATTTACCTAAGTTTCAGTTCCATCTTATTACATGCCTATATAAGAAGTTTATTTATTTCCACCGTAGGTACACAATGTTACACTTGATGTCGTTAAATACTATTTTAAAAGACAAATTACATTTTTATTATAACACACACTAACTTTTGACAAAGGAAACACCATAGGACATTGTGCAAAAAAAAAAGCAGACAGACATGCCTTCTTTAAAAAATTAAAATAAATTATGGTATCAGTTAAATGGAATAATAAATTAGATAAAATGTCAAAGTAATCTGCTGTATAAGGGCATTGTCAAACTATACTAATGATATTGTACAAAAGTAGATAATATACAAGTAAAATACAATGAAATAATGTCAGGAAGAAGAATAATTTTAAATTTACATTTAAATCATGATTTAAATTAATGCTGCTGTATAGGGGCATTGTGTGAAGTAACACTATTTTGCAATCAAAAGCATAATTACCTATATTTAAGTGTTTTATGTTCGTGACATAGGTATTTCGTTGGTGTGTATACCGAAATCACGAATGTTTGATGCATTTTGACTTATTAGTCAAAGTCGTTGCAGCTAGTTTCCGGTAAGTACCGGTAGTTTCCGGTAGTTACCGGTCACTACCGAGGCACCTGATGTTGTTTCGTAGCTATGTTATTATTTAGACCGCGCGTTAGTGCGCCCGTACATTTAGTCATAAACTTGGGTATGCAAGCCACCAAAGAGAACACTCAAGAGTAGACAATCAACACCCCGTAAATGAGTTAAAATGCTTGCCCAGTAACGCAGTCACCGTAGTCGAAATTGGCTGGAAGACATCATTATTTGGACCACAGCTGCACTGTTTAGACCAGTACAAAAGTCGCAAAATTTCTTCACAACCATTTCCATGTTCCAAATAATAAAAACAACATTGATAAAATCACTAGAGTACCAAATGACTCCCAACAGGAAAGGACAGAACTAACCTCATACCCAGTGATAAATCTTCGCTCCATCCAATTGTCTGCAAGTAGGTCATCTGATTGTCCACCTACTTGTATCATTTCAGTTTTTCTCCTTTCAATTTTCTTTTGTGTCTCTTATTGGGTTGTTTTGTTGGATTCTGTTGATGCGTTTGTTGATATTGTGGTACGCGGTAAATTACTGTTGGATGTCTTGTATTTGGAAATTATGGTCGGGGAGGAAGCATGTTTTTGTTCCTTCTTCACGCCAAAACTACCAAAGGGATCGGGCTGAAATTTTGCAAAGATGTAGTTCTGGACCTGTATTATCAAGTAGTACTTATATATGTACATTACTTACATATATACTAGCTGCGCCCGCGGCTTCACCCGCGTGGAAATCGATGTGTCAAATGGTTTAATAAACCTTCCTCTTGAATCCTATTAAAACAAATTGCATCAAAATCCGTTGCGTAGTTTTAAAGATCTAAGCATACATAGAGACAGACAGATAGCGGGAAGCGACTTTGTTTTATACTACATATGTAGTGATATATTCCGAATGCGGGAGGCAGACGTGGTTATCAATAACTTGAAGATAAGAAATGTAATTTTGGTAAATCTTGTACGTTCCATGAAAAACATGAATGCCGAACGAATCGAAACGAAGCTATACCTACCATAAAACTCCACCTTCCCAGAGAAGCTCAGCAGGTTAGTACAGCTGTAAAGGAGAATGGAGGATAAGCTAGGGGCTCCTATATTCCTTGCCACGTTGCTAATAAACGTTCAGTGGAACGGAAACTCTAAATTGACCATCCACGCCTTTGATCGTAAATCCGAACCGGCAATCGTCTTCAATGTGCCAGCATTCAATACACCTGCCCGTCACGTGGTCAATAACTAATCCGGGGTGTAGAATAAGTAGCAGTGAGAATGGTTTTATTCCACTCATAGAGATTGGTTCTATGATTCTTATAAAGTCAAAGTGGTTTCTTAAAATGACTTAATAAAAATGGGAATTTTAAAATTAACTAATAATGTTGGAAATTGTCACAGCGACATCTAGCCCCAGTAAGCAAAGCTGGTGTTTGTTATTGTGACGAAAAATAAAACTTTTCTACTTTATGGTATATACTAGGGGAGCGAGTCTATTTGGTGATAGATTTTTTGTCTATCTAATATTCTGTTCTGTCCTTAATTACGACAAGCTAAGTATCAAGCAAATACTGTAATAACTGAATAATGCAAAGCTCAGTAGTGAACACCGGGCTATAATACCGCAGATGATGCAGAAGGCGGTGTGTGTGTTTGTGGTGCAAAATATAAACGGCCCGCCCGCCCAATCTGGGGCAGGTTGGAGTTATGACGCCTATGAATCCGGCTCACGGTAGGCGGATTGTGGTCCAAGGTATACGTTGAAAGTCAAAGATGGGATAATACATATTTTATATGAAAACTAGACTAATTTTACTTCCCGTAATCAGAGTCTCTAGCTAGATTACTATTATATGTCGCAGTAGGTGTAGTGCAAACTAACCCGCAGCAGAAGAACTATTAACTTATGCCTATGAAACTATGTATTTACTTACCTACAAAGACGTGAGCAAGGCAAGATCACCAATCGCTTTGACTTAGGACTTGTAAGCACAACAATAATTTTATACAATCAGACACTTGTTAAAAACTCATAGCTCCTATAACTTGACCCCCCAACACCAGTAATTCTGGGTCCAGGGCGGACCCATTTCATTGGGCATTAGCTCTGATGGCCAGGATTTCTTGCCTTGAAATTTTCTCGGACATAATTAATAGGACAGGCCTATTAGTATGCCGGATGACGCAGCATCGGGTGTCTGCTGTGACAGTTCTGAAGCTAGATTTACACTGTCTAAGTTGACGGAAGCTGGTGGAAATAGTAAGCAATTAAAAATAGCAATTTGAATTTTCTTAATCAAACATCAATTTAGTTCAATATAGTAGTAGTAACAGAAGTAGGGAACCAAAATACTAAACATAAACCAAAAGAAGATTAACGATCATAAATTTCAAGCAATTGAATCTCATTGAAATCCCAACCATAAAAAGGTAAAACCTCACACAAATTGCGCTTAAAATCGCACGTTTTTTTCTTATCACTAGCAATTTTAGGGATCCCCACGTTGATCCCAGGAACGGTAATACAGATCGTACGTGAGATGTTTCGCCTCTAATGTTCTAAATTATGGGCGAATTTTAAAACACCCTCTGAGTGGTGGGTCAATATACCGACTGTAAAAATGGATTTTTACTGCTTGAATATTTAAAGGGTGTGTGGTGTACACGCAAGTTGAATACAAGAGTACACGGCTGAAAATATTAAATTACAAGAATGATTATGAACTTATGGGAGTCCAGGTAATACCTAATATGCTGAAAGGGTCTGATACAAGTTTGGGAGGATAGTGTTTTTGCGTCCAAAAACTTTTCGCTGGCATATGCCACTTTTGTGTGAAAATATGTATATAGAGAAGTTTCCGTAGAGTTTGCTCGAATAGTGTCGTGTTTTGTAACATACTTCAAATATTTTGCACAGAAACTATAATATTATAATGACAAACAACAAATTATGCTCGAATGCAAAAAGAAAATCAAGGAAGACCAAAGAAAATTATAATGGACTGGACAGGCATGGCTAAGAAAGGAGGTAGTAAATAAATACGACATAAAAATATGTCGACCGATGTGGCGTGGTGGGCGAAGGTCCGCCTGCGACGCAGGAGGTTGCGGGTTCGATTCCCGCCTCGGAACAATTGTGTGTACGATCTGCAGATATTTGTTCCGGGTGTTCTGATCGTTTTCTATGTATAATAAAAAATATCTATCTGTGTAATGTATTGTATTATGTATATCAGTCATCTAGTATCCATAACACAAGCTCTGCTTAGCTTGGGGCTAGATGATGCTGTGTGAATTGTCCAGCATTATTTATTTTTATTTATTTATTTATGTTCCACCAACTGTGACGAGTACTTTACGTTTAAGATGATCATGAGAAAAAGAAATCATTAAAAGTAGCAGAAGGTAAAACGAACAAATAATACTATTTATTCACATAGCCGACCCAAATCATTATTGAGGTAACTAGATTATAATTTATTTTAAATGTTCATAACCCAAAGCCCTAATCCCAATACCCTGTCTACCAAATGAAACCTAATCTGCAAAATGTAGGTCAACCTTTGAGGCGTATTATACAGGGATATTCAAACTTATACATGCACTGTATAATATTATCAACCCCTACCGTGGCTCTTTAATTAAACTTTGCTCACATTCGGATATTCAATTAGGCCATAATATTGACATTAGACTTAGTGGGCTTACAACCGCAAGGTACGCGTGAACCGGCAACTTTTAGTTCAACGTTCAGCAACATTTATATGTATTTATCAGGTTACTTACCTACTAGGTGGTTTTTGGTATTTATTAATAATCATGATAGTTACTTAAATTTTGTTGAACAAAATATTACAGAAGCTGGTAAATAACCCAATCTTTTGTTCTATGTCAAACTACCTGCACAAGTCAAACAGTTACTAAAATAACGGTTTGACTAAGTTGTTCTTTCTGATAAAGCTAACTCAATCGTTTTTTCTACTGCATTTGTGCGTATGGAAAAAAATTGTAGAACATTAACTTGATATAAGAAAAACCATAAAGAGTCAAGAGAAGTTTCTTATAAAACCATCGCCCGTACAGTTTCCTTCGATAGACCCACACATCACCGCAGGATCAACACCTAACATTAGCATAGCTGATTAAAAGGCCTCCCCGGAACCACCCGGAACGGTTGTTAACTCGTAAATGTCAAACGTACAACATATCATAAATCATCTTAAGATTACGGTTCAGTTACTGCAATTTATACAGTAGCGGTGCGAAGAGACCTCCCTGACCGACGCTCAAATTTCAACCTACAATATCTACTATAGGGATGAATTTCCAAAGAACTTTACGGATAATGTAGACCCTTTTGGGGATAGAGAGAAAATTGCAAACGTAGTAAAGCTAGCAAGTACTGAATCAGCATTTAGCCGTTCCCATATATACCGAAGTTGAGAGTACAACGCGTTATGATTTATAGTCCAATTAAGAAAGCTCTTCGCTTATGATGTTCATTGATCAGTAATTGGTGTGGAGGATTATGCGTTACTCAGAAAAGTGCTTTCCCTTTCTGGTAATGTTCTATTTATACTAACATTTCCCAATATTAAGCTAAATTTGTTACACAAAAGCAAATCGCTGTAATTTTCTGAAATAAGCATTATTTCCTATGGTAATCAAAGCGTGGATTGCGAGTGGAAAAATAAGGCTCAAATTAATAAATATAGTGAAAGAAAGTAAGACGGGGACGGTTTGCGATTGAACTCTTGTTCTTCAATACGACTTTGCATAATCCGGATTTCCACAAATATGACTTTGAAAATTCAAAATGGTGTAAATGTTCAGCGAGGCTACTTTACCTCGATTGCAGAGGAACCAGGTCAGCGTATCACGGACATGCATCATGTATGCATCTGCTCTGTAACCTAGTTAGGCCGTTGTACTATGAAACTTTAATGTGAATGCCGCATAATGCTTGTATGATTTTCTTTTGAAACGACTGGTCTTTACTGACGCACTTCAAATGTTTTAGTTTGATGGTCTAGAGGAGTGTTCTAATGTTATCCTATGGCTGAAATGTAAATAAACAAAATCCAGTAGTTATTATAAAGCGTTGTTGTAATGGTGAAATTGCATGTTGGTAGATTTGGCAGCCTGTAGATACATGACTGAGCGTGCCAGGACTTGCCAACATTTATAAAAACTGAACCCCAATTATTTTTTTATGAGATAGCAGACCATTTAATTTTGAATCGAACAGGACCTAACAAATCTACTTACTATTAAGTTTAATACACTAGATCGAACAGACAGTTTCTACTAAGAGAAGCCTGCCTGCCAAGCCTGGGACTAGATGATTATGTGTGGTCCAGCATTATTATAATTTATTTTTGAGTAGGTAGCTTCCAAAGCCATGTACAAAAAGTGTGTTGCTCATTGAGCAGTTAAACCTCATAAATCATTTTGTTTAGATTTTAATCACATCGTTCATTCTAGATTTAACGCAACCCTCTTCGAAATCGTAAGAAGACTTTAGGGACTGGGGACCCCATAGACTATAATAATTGCTCTCTCACAACCCTCAGAATAAAAAGACAGATTCTTTATAAATCAACTGTTGAACCAATAATTATTGTTCGGCCTTTGTTTTCCCCTCTGTTCTTCCCTCCACTTCAAGCTCTTGCGCTGATGGCTCTTTACTGTAGAGTACCTATTGGTTAAGCCAGCTCTGGTTTTAGTTTTTGCTTTATTTTAATTAAGTCATCGTCATCAGACGAATGCTAGTCCACTACAAGACATAGGCCTCACCTAATGAGCGCCAAAGCGCCCTGTCTGAAGACAAGACAGGACTGCAGGCTGAACGGATGAAATCAATAAAGATTCTTTCTATCCCATGGGAACAGTTTTATGGAATAAAAGCCTTTGTTTGATTCCAGGCTACATTTGTGCGAAATTTCAGCCTAATCCATTAAGTAGTTTTGGCGTGAAGAAGTAACAAACATCCAACCATATAAACATCTAAACTTTCGCGTTTATAATACTAATGTGTTCTAAATTTAATTCCTCGTAACCAAATAAACATTTAAGTGGATAATTAGTTACATATACCTAAATATTATGTAGGTACTAGGTACTAAGTACAACTTTTGTTTTTCTCATATAAACGAACTAATAAGTATGTTCTTTGTGAAAATAAGGAATCTTTAAACCGAATTCTGGGCTGTACCTAGTGCCCCTTGGTTACGTTTACATACAAAAAGCATAATTTTAGATAAAAAAAATATTGTCTATTTATTAACATGCCTTTTACATTGTCACACAGTTCTTACGTTTGTATGTAGATAGGTAGAATTTTGACCACACTGACCGAAAACCGCAATATTAATTATCAGACCCATACAACCTCCCTGCATTCATAGGGTTATAGTTTTTCAAAGAATTTCGACCGAAATATCAGAACACTTCACATTCTGTCCCATAAACACTTGACTTTATTTGACTTTTCGTAATTTTATGACCGAGTATACGTAAGCAAGTTGGTATCATACTATTCAGGGCCAGTAACGATTTTTCGAAGAACCATGCGTCATAGATGATGCAACCGCACAGATGTTTATTATTTCTATCGTATGGGAAATATTTTAGATTGTTGTGGTTGAACGTTTTACTGTTTACACAGAAATCTAGGCAATAGAGACGTCGAGTGATATTATTCCACTAAATGCTGTGGTTGAGTTAGGTACTTGATAATGTCAATCTATTAGTGTGTGAATAATATAGGTAGACAAGTAACAAAGAAATAAAACAACGTGGGAAAAACGAACAATAACGATTCCTTAGTCTGTTCATCACTACAGCTACGCAGTAAGCTGCTTAGGTACTGCGTACTGCGGTGCCGGACACATAATCGTATGAAAAAGTCTACCTCTAGAATGGTCTCGTCTAGAGTAGTTTTATGTTCCGTCGAAGTCTGCATGTAGAGGGCACGGTGAAGCATACTGTACGCTGGGTACTGCGTAATTATCAAAATACTTAAGAAATTAAATAACATCCCAAAAAAAATTGCCTAAGTACAGGGACGCTCTCACCAACTGAGCCACGAAATCGAGTGACCAACGAGTCGAAAATCTTTAGTACCTCGCGGTTCAAGTCGCGTCGAATTTTTTTTTAATGTTATTTAATATCTCAGATATTAACCCGAGTGCAACGGCGTGCGCACTATAATAACAAAAATCTAAAAATACCAAAACCTACGATAACGACAAAAGACGAAATCAAATTGTTTTGTGATAATGAGCGATTAATTCACCTTCTGTATGTTTTAATTTAATCTTTGCCCGAAAAAAACCAATTTAGCAAGATCCAAAGGCGGACATTAGTCTTACAATTTATGATTATAAGATAGGTGAGCTGAGACTACATTTTACGATTCTGCTAATTTCGCAAGCAGCGAGTTATAGAGTGAGTCAATGGGCAGGCTTTGTCTACGGCCTTTAAAATTTACGATAAAGTTATGAGATATCCTATATAGTTATATATAGGATATATATCCTTATAGTTATGATATGAGGAGTGGAAGGAGAAAAGGGAGGCCTTTGCCCAGCATTGGGACAATAATGGCTTAAAATAATAAAAAAGTAAATGAGCTATCCATTCAATTTAGGTCTGTATAAAATTAAAATCTTCCTCACGTACATTTTTAAAGTTGCATTGGTGGATTAAAAAGATTAGGAGACAAGAACCAAAAAAAAACAACTTCTTGGGATATAAAATTTGTACCATCAAGCACTACCAAATATTTTAAAACACTACAATAAGCTCTCAATAAAATGTACTTGAAGAAAGAAAAGAAGTTAATAATACAAAAGATTATCTCTAAAGCGGTGGTTCCATTCCACTGATAATATCAAGTATAAGGTATAGTAGCTATTGTAGTTTCCTAGAAGCTTTCATTGTTCGTATAAATGAGTGTTATTCTTTTATTGTCGAGACAAAAGCGGCACTTAGCCTCAAAGTGAGGCGCCAATATTTATTCAACCTTCATTCTCCGCCTTGTGAGGGAGGGGATTATGTGGCACGAGTAGCGACTACACTGTTTGTAAATTGTTTCCTGTGGGGATAAATTATTAGATCCTAGGAGTCTTGGCTTTTTGTCAATCTGTCAAATTGAATTATATTTGATTTTGTGAAGGCGCTAAACGGAAAACTTTAGGTCCAGAAAGACCATTTCCAAAAGTTCTCGAATACCGGTGCAAATACAAGGTTTCCGTGTAGAAGTCGCTGCAGAGACGATTCGCAAAATTCGAATTCGAAACGCTCTGCTGGTCAAACTAATACTTAAATAATTAAGTCTGTTTTTAAATAATGAAGTCTACAATTAAAAATTATGATTTTCCAGTACAATACCTCTGTCCTCTAGTCCTACGCCATCTATACCTACATAGAACCTGCCTACAGGGCTATAGTCTCTTGAGTATCTCTATATGTATAACGATTGCGACTATAGTTGATTTTTATTTATTTATTGAGAAAATAACATCATTGCAGGTCCCACAGGTACATTAATGGTAGTGTTTTTAGAAGTTCAGACAACAATTTGTATAACTTCTGAAACGATCATGGTTAATAGCATAATAGTCATTTATAACTATAACAGAATATTTACAATGATTAAATTTTTGAGTTTTCATATATTTCGGCATAGTTTCATGCGCTTGATCACGCAACAACTGAAGACACTGCGATTGAGTTTGTATAGGCAGACATACTCGTAATATTTTGTCTTTTGCTACGAACGCTACCCGTTATAAAATGACTTTGGTGTAACAATTTCTAATTTTCAGTAACCTATATGAAATTATTTCAATTATATAGAAGCATAGCGATATTTTTAAATATTGTAAGGAAAACAGGACGTTTTTAATATTGTTTTGTTCCGTTCCATTGCTGCCATTTGCAGAAACTCCCCAGGGCAAAATAAAACGAAGTGTGACCAAACCATTCCTAAAAATCTATTTCCCTTTAGTAATTAAATCAAATGTCAACAAAATCAAATGCCACGAATTGTTATCTAACAAAACGTGACCTTTGTAAACAAATATATAACACCAACATACATCTGCAGTTGTCGGCGGTGCTAGTGCCAAATGTTGTATTAGAAACCGGACAATTTTGAAGTGACAGCATTAGTTCCGCTTTTGTCCACCTGAATAGATAATTTGGTGGCGCGGTAATAGCATAGCATTTGTGTCCTGGCATTTTAATCAGAGGGGCGACGATTAATAAGAACAAAGCAGGGGTATGTTCAAATGCCCCGTGAGGGATGGTAATGGGTTATACTGATAAGAGTTCTTTACCTAGTCTTTATCACCACAAATTATATTGGTATTATTATTACATATTTCATCTGCGTACGTTGAATCTATTTTATGCTTTATTTTAAGTATAATATGAAAAAAAAACTTGATTATTATATAAAAACTTGATAAGTATTTGGTTGGCCAAGTAGTTCTGTTCGGATTTTGATAATCAAATCAATGTAGAGATAATTTGTGATTGTCAGATAATTTATGATCTCTACTAAATATTTTATTGTGTAGATAGATAAAAATCTGTAAAATGCTAGAAAGATAGCTCGCATGGCATCTTCTAGCCTTAACGCAAATAAACATTAAAATCGCTGTTTAAATAAACTTTTTGAAGCTACTACGCAAGGATTTAAACTAACTAGCAGAACCCTGAAAACTGTTACCATTTTTTTCTAACTACTCCTATCAAAAATTACAAAAGCTTTGCAAAAATGTCGCCCCATTAAATTCATTCAATCAAACCGGAGCTACCTGCAAGTTACACCCTCATCAGTAGAATTATGCCTAATCAGGTGTTAAACGAAAAATTGAGGGTGTAAAAATCACTGACAGTATAGGGTTGGCTATCAGGGCTACCTCGGATACTTGGACATGTAGATTGGCATTATTTTTGGCAGATACTCGTATGGTGAAACTTTGGCTGCATTTATGCTACACAGTACGATCATATTTTCTTCGTTTTTGACCGTTTTCAAAGGCATTTAATTACTTACATGTAGTTAATTTCCGCCCCGCCTCGAAAGCTTTTAGAAGAATAAGCAAGATCTTCTTCTCTGTCCCTTCCTACATTGTATTAGAAATCCTACATACATTGTATAGCTGCATAGTCATTTTTGTTGCAAATGTGTAGTTGAACTTTCTATATGCTGGTTAGTTATTTGAGTGTTAAAACTTTCATTGCCCATGGACCCATGATGCACATATCCATTTTTAAGCTTTTAGACCTGCCGTACGCCCTTTCAGTTCTCATCGCGCTGCTAGGTAGTAAATATGACGAAGCTAGTAAATGTTAAATTTTCATACAAAATTCAATATTACAAAAACTTATCACCGTAACAACTATTTGTAACTTAGGCAACTCTATTTAGGTACCTGGCAACCCTATCGGTCAGTGAAGGGCTTCCAAGTTCGATGACCTTTGCTTCGGGGTAGCCGAATTAGGCAGGAGGTGAACTGAACGGGATAGATAACGGTTTCTTACAATTTATAGAGGTGCAGGAATATAATCTGGCCAATTATCTAATGGAGTTGTTTTACTAGTGGCTTTTGACTGTGGCGGTTTTATTTGTGTGACTTTGTTTACGGTCAAGGAGGGTTTAGGAATGGAACCTTAGCTTTGGAAGTTAAACTTAGTTAGCAAATCGTGCTGTCTGTCTAGTCTACCAAATATCAAGGTAGCATATGGCAAATCCCTAACGCCACAAAGTTCTGAAGTATGGACTGTTTTCCCCTGAGGATCTTTATTAAAAGTGTATTTGCCCAATATCTTGAAGTTTTTGGTAAATTATACATAATAACTTAACTTTTTTCTTCTTTAATTTATGCTCCTTTGTCTTGTGGCATTGTAACAAGCATAGGAATGAAACCCTTTACCTGCATGCATAGTTTGGTATAGTTTGTGTTTGTCGTTTCGATAGTAGTATCGACAAACAAAAACGGAACTCAAAATAACCTCATGTAGGTTTTATAGTATTCATTCGGGAATTGAACCCAAAATAATGAACACAACCAACCAACGCCTGCGACGCAGGAGGTTGCGTCGCAGGCGGACCTTCGCCTGCTGCGCCAAAGAGGTGGTCAATAAAAAATATTGAATAAATACAAAAATATCTAGATCTGGATCAAACTACGAGTAGGTAATGCACATAGCCGTTTGAACAGACAGTATTACTATTAATCAGTTTAACTTCTCACATTTGGTTTCGAGCGAGTAAACAACGACAGCAACTCTCACAAACGGTACTGTAGACACCCCGTCCCAAGGCCCAATTTTTCCCAAATTCATTAATCTTACAAATTACATCGTCCTATTCATAACCCAGTTAGACCATCAGGTTAGTGTACCGCCCGCTCGCCAGCTGACTGCGTTTCACTTTCCGACGGAAAAGGTTGGATTTTACCTTTTTCAAGAGCGAATTCAAAACTGGGTCGTTCGGCCTTTATTGCCGTAACTGTTGTGAGTTTTCTGAATTTTTCATCCGAATTCGTCGAATAATTCGATGGCTATTGGGAGGAACATTTTTGATGAGGTGACGTTACGCGTTGATTGCGTTTTTGAACCTTGATTTCTAACACCAACTCGGGAAAAAACATTTACAACATTTATCAAGCATTTTCATCGAAATATTTTTGGCAATTTGTTTTATTTTGAGTTGTCCCTTATTACATTACGGTAGCATGGGCCTGTTACTTAATGTAATGTTTGTATCACCGCCGTATAAAAGAATCAGTCCGTTTGTAGAATGTCTAGGCAGATTACAAAATGCTGATTTATTGGAGTCACCTAATTTATTTATGCGTACTTGTAAGGTTTTTGCAATACTGTTGAACGTCGATTGTTCTACAAGCAGCGCGTAGGCAATAATTAAATGAAAGTTTAGTAAATGGGCTACAAACCACAAAAGAACTGAACCACTTCTAGAATCCGACGACGACATTATCTACTTAGATATTGATAAAGCAAGAAGGTAACTTAACTTAAAAGTAAACAAAGTACCTCGCCATATAACTTTTATATGATAACACGCGCATGTGTTAAAAACAACGTCATCCCGACGGAAACTTTCAAACAGAATATTTACCTATATGCATAGAATGAACTGATAAAAAGCGATCTAATAAAACTTGTCCGCATTAATGCATTACAAGGATGCAATATGAAGCGTGCCGCGCGCATCGCGAATAGGTGATGCCTCCACTTACCGTACAACATCTTAATAATTCAGGACCTGTATATACTTATCGGTGCTTTACCGTAGCCCCATGCACATCTAAGAGCCTTATTATACTAGATAAGACTTAGGTTGTGTTTATGGACCGTGGGAGCGGCGTGAGCGGATTTTTGACAGTTTTTAAGGGATTTTTCCATTGGTATAATAACATTGATTACTTTTGTCAACTATAAAAATTCCCAACTTCTTTGTCTCCTGTCGTCTACCAATAACGCAGCCTATAGTTTATTTTGTACTTCTATAGGCGGAGCTACTGCTTTTTTGACAGATTTATGAAGAAAAGTACTATTATTTACTGGATACTAAGGTCTAAGGTACAACTGGATACTAACGTTCATCTAGAATGAAAAAAATCGAACACAATAGTAATTATATACAATACAATTTCTGGTTAAAGACATTTATTTCTCGAGAATATTTCTTTCATAGATTTCACAATTACTTTCATAGACATAAAAGTTACAGCTTAATAAAATATCCACCGAAATAAGTGGAGATGTAAGAAAGAGGAAGTAAATAAATAAACAAAAGGGAATCGTAACAAATATAAATTCGGGCGAGTAAAACATTTTCATTGGTGTTGGTGCCGCGGGGAGTTAGGACGCGATTTTTCGCATGATTTGTTCATCGACGGGTTTATTTCACCGTACACTGCCATAACCTGGTAAGCTAAAACAAAACATAAAAGCTTTATAGCAAAAAAATATTTATTTCAATCTAATTTGTTTGTTCATCGATGTTTCTAGAAATCATTAAATTATTCAAAATTGAAGACGGACGGACACTAATTTTGAGCTCCGTGAGAGAATCAGGACCGTACAAACTACCGTACAACCTCCTTGAACTGTTTTACTAAACTCAATAATTAGGATTCCTAGTAATGTAATTCCAAACGCGCTCATTGGGGGAGGCCTATGTCCAGCAGTGGACTAATATAGGCTGATGATGATGATGAATTCTAAACAGACACAATTTCTATGCATTATGATTTACGTTAACTTTATTACAGTAGGTGTAAACTTGTGAAACCTTCCTAAAATATTCGTAAAAATTTTTGGGAGCGTAAAATTTCAATCTACCTCTTATACATATGGAAAACGAACCCCTTAGCGTTATTTGGGGCGGGTGAGTACAGGTAGGTTATTACCTCCTGGGACCGAATTCTGTTAACCAATCGCTTCACTATGACAATGGTATCATTTTAGATTCATCACCCAGAATCCTTTTCCCTTAGATTAAAGAAACCATTATAGTGCGTACGGTGCTATTTGCACGGATTGCAAATGTAACACCTTTGATGTGTCAATTCATCCGAAGTTTCTTATTTTTATTTGAAATATATTGCTTATTTTGATCATAACGTATTATTCTTAAACATGCCTGTGAAACTTTTCGTCCAAACGTTTAATTTTAACCTAACTGCTCCCTCGGGAAAATATATTTCATAAAAATTACACGAGCGTTCCAATTTACCAGTCAAATCTAATTTTCCGGACGATATGAAACCGAAACCATACTTATAAGCACTTATAAGTACTCCGACAGCTAACTCATTCCTTATTCATCGAAAAGCGGCGATGCGTCCTAAGACTCTCGACTAAGACGTCGTTAACTAAATTAATACGAATATAAAGCATGATTAAAAAAATTACGTCGACAACCGAGGGAGAAAAACAGGGGGAGCATCCCTTGTATATCCGTAGACGTTTTTTCATCAGGAGTCTAAGACTCGAAGACTCTACGTTGAAGGAAATAGGGAGCGTTTTAATTTGACGCAGGTTTTTTGTCTGTTATTGCATACGAACTTTACCTTCAAGTGTTATAAGTCCTAATGCCCCTTTATAACGTCGCCCTGGGGTAAAACAATGGAAATGTTAATGCTAGATATTTTTAAGTTGTGCAGTTCTGTTTGTTAGACTGTGAATGTTTGTTTCTCTTTTATGGTTCTTATCTTGACAGGAATTTACTTGCGAGAGTTGGGTCTGTTGTGGAGCTGACTGTGTGTTTAGCTTCTTACTTAGAGAATAGTGGTCTAGCGAAAATATTTTGTAAGTCAAACGAAAAGTAAACGAGGTTCTTCTATAATAATTTTATTGTTTTAAAAAAAACTATAAATCGACTTCGAATCCCATAGTCTAAAACTGTTTTTTTCTTTATGTTTTGCGGGGTAAATTATCCTTTACAACAGTCAAATAATCATTCAAATCGTTGTATAAATGAGCGAGAAATCGACGAAGATACTTTAAAAAAACATCCATATAGGCGAGCATAGAAACTCCTTCTATTTTCTAAGTTAGTTAAAATAGAAGAAAATATGTACTTAGCCGAAGGAAACTCTGAATTGTAATCCGGCTTAACGGCTAACTTACCGGCTATTATTAAGTCGTAAATTCGCAAATAACGCAACTGTAATGAACTATTGGAATTCAGTATAAAGTGAAACTAAATAAAAATAAATCGAAACAAGGAAAGTACAAGACCCATTTAGCATTGGAATCAGTAATGCCGTAATAAAATTTACAAATTTCATCCATAAAGCAAGCATGTTCAGAAACTTTGCTCGTGAAGCGGAATTCGAGATTGTAATAGATTTTTGGAACAATACAAGTTTACATTTATTGTTATTTGACTCATCAGGGGATGAAGAGGGTGCAGGTCAATATGCAAAATTTTTTGAAATGAATTTATTCCACTAAAACGGAATATTTACACTTTATTCCTTCCTAGCAGTGCCCCGCGGCTTCGACCGCGTAGAAATCAATATGTGTTAAATTAGGTTTATAAACTTTCCTCTTGAATCACTCTATCTACATATTTAAAACCGCATCAAAATCCGTTGCGTAGTTTTAAAGAACTAAGCATACATAGGGACAGACAGACAGCGGGAAGCGACTTTATTTTATACTACGTAGTGATGCAATCAACATGTATGTATCATCATCCGCAGCCAGATTTTTCTCAGGCTGGTTTTCTTCGTTGAAGGACAATATAATTAATAAATTGGTCATGGTGGACAGTAGAAATCGGTATATTTTTAGCCTAAGAAAGTTTAACAAGAAGCTTAATAAATGTATGTTTGCATTAAACTTTAGGTCTTATATCAGTCCAATGATTTGCATTTCAAAAAGGCGTTGCAAAAATAAACCGGTCTTTATTTTGAACTGAAATTATCGAAGAACCAGCGCAAATTCCTGAGGTGTTGTTTACCCTAAGGCGATTTACTCCAAGTGTCTGTTAAGGCGATAATTAGAAAACTTTTTCAATTAGTTTAATTTCGTAGTAAGTCGAAGATTTTTGAAGCTTACGTCTAACAACAGTGAACTTAAAAAGTTTTGCAGGCTGGGCTGGGCTCGGCTGGGCTGTGCGTAAATAGGGGGTTGAAAGTAGGCAACGAAGGAGGTGCAAATTGTCCGACAACAATCCAACATAGACGAAGGATGTATTGAATTTGGTTCGGTTGATATATTATTTTAAATACAAGTACTATTTTCACAAGTATTTCGCGTTCATTTAGCTATTTTTCCCGACGTTTCAACAGGTTCACACATTCTCGTGGTTACGGGATGCCTGGGAAAAATAGGTAAATAAACGCGATAAATACCCGTTAATAGTACTTGTAATTATGTGTTCTAATCTTAAGTTTAAAAATATTTATTATTTTATACGGTGTAAACTCCATCCACTATTAAATTTACGTCACCACTTACTAAAAAACATGACTGTATAATAGTGTTAAATATGCCATTTTAAACGTCGTTTGTTGATGACTCAGTCAACGTCTTTGTTATCAATTATTCTATCAATTTGATTCATTTGTAATCAAAAGTTACGAATGTACGAAACAAGAAGGGATACATAAAGTTTATTAAATTTGAGCATCTGTATTTCCGGAAGGATTCACGCACAGACGCAGGCGTCAGCAAGTTTAAAATTTAATTAAAGAGGAACTTTCAGGGACAAGCTTGAACAAACTGAGTATACGAGCGATTTTTATAGGACATGTGTGCACATAAATTCCTATATAAAGTCCTATATTTCCTCTTTATTTGTTCTGTGCTGTATCTGTGCTTGGTCCAATAAATGTCTCTCTATCTCTATCTATAAAAAATCTTCTGCTGCTGATTCAAATGCAGTAGACACAAAGTGTAAGGATTTTTTAAATAACTTTCATGTTTTTTTTAACGTAAATCACTAAGGATGTTCTTTGAAATTATAATAATAGATAATATAAGTTTTAATTTGATGCAACATAATGGCAGTGTCCAGAAAGTGCACTCGAAGAGGTCGATTATTTCCAAATATCAGAAAAAGTAATTTTGTTCTGTGTTTATAATGTTTACTATAAATACGGAATATAATTAATGTGCAATAAATGTTTTTTATTTTTGTTTCGTTTTCGTTTATCTTTAGTTTAGGCTATAAAATTAGAACATTGAACGCAACTGAACGCAACTGCGCTCAATGTTCTCTTCTATGTTAGTAGTTGGTTATTGGGGCTTCTGGATCAGGATCATTCATGAATGAATGATCCAGAAGCCCCAATAACCAACCTGAATTTATAATATATTGATTGAATTATCATTTTCTAGCTCTATTCCTCATTATTTTCATCGATTCATATTGAAAAAATATAAGAAATGAGTCTGAAAAATATAATCATTATCCCTATTCACCTTAAATAAAAATTGATCATCTATTCATCATTCAGATTGAGTGAACTATCATCAACCACTACATAGTACCTATTAGTCGATTCATATTGAATAAGTAAACAAAATATATTGAATATTAAACCTACGTGAATATTCATTTGATTGCTTGTATATACATAGAAAATATTAGTAATTTCTCTGAGGTATTAGGTAATTTACCTACATATCTATTTTTTAAATTTATATAAGGAATGGTAGGTATTTATAAAGAAAACAAAAAAATAAGAATATGATATTTTATTCGGTAAGTTTTCTCAATTTTACTTTTCTAATAATGCTTGAATTTTAGTTATAATATCCTGAGTGGATATGTAAATATCATCAAAAAGCACGGTTTTAACTACATGTTGTGCACATAACTCAGCTTTACATTTACACAATGTGTCTTCAGTCGAGTCAAAATTTTTGGCATCATATATCTCAATACGTACAAGTTTATACCCTTGAGCTGGTTTTTTTATGAATGAATAATTGGTAGTAGGGACACCATCATTCAAAGTAGTTGGTCTACTACGACGGTCATCAGTTCGGCTCTTGTATGGTCCACATACATCTTCACCCGAAGGAATGAAGTTGAATAAGTGGTCGTGTGAATCCTGAAACATGAATAAGTTTTAGATAAGATTACTCAACATTGAATGAGCTAATGACGTGCTAATAATTATGCTAAGGTATGTAGGATAAGTATAGGTACTTACCGACATAATTGTTGATTAATTTCTGAGCTTTTGCTTTAGCAGATGAGCCTACTGGTATCGACGAGTGACGAATCGTTATGAGCATTTAATAAACACTTTCGAACGCTTTTATAGACCTTTGTTAAGTATATTAGGTTGAAATTGCACAGGTAAAATCTCAAATCAAATCCATAATGTACTTATAGTTATTATGATACAACTTAATAAGTTCGATACTTATCGATAGGTATCAATCATTTCCAACGTACGTACCTAACCTTAATTAACAAAATCCGTAAGCGTTAGCTATATAGGATCAATTTAGTGAAAAATCGGATAACCTTAATACCTAATCAAACCCTTGACCCTTAATTTGAATTATAGACCGCCAACCAACATGCCAAAACGGTCTTCGATATATTAGAATCATAATTATACAACTATAAGATCGGAATACAACACGTGTTACCATTTTAGGAGCCGTGCAGTGCTCAATTACATTCCTAAGATTCCAACATTGTACTTCTATTTTTGCTATTTGCACTACCTGTGTAGGTACCTACAAAAATAATGAAAAGCTGGACAATGCATACAGCGTCATCTAGCCCCAAGTTAAGCGAGCTTGTGTTATGGGTGGGTGTAGATGGCTGATATACTTAATAGGAATACATTACTAGATTTTTATAGAAAATACTTAGAATACCCGGAACAATTATTTATAGATCGTACAAACATTTTTTACCAAGGCGGGAATCGAACCAGCAACCTCCAACGTTGCAGGCGAGTTAACGTTAACCCTACAGTTTTATTGTTCCAAGTTATTGGAAAATAGAACTAGTGTTAACAATTGAAACAGTTGAGCAGACTGTTGGAAACAGTCTAGAGTCTGAGGCAGCTAAATTTCATCACTATTATTCTTTTACATAATACCAATGGTAAATTACTTGAATGTTATGTTATGATACTACCAATTTTATAGTAGATGTAACTTATTTCGCAAATAAGTAGATTATACAATTAGATCTGCGACAGGAATTGAACCCGCAACGTTTTGCTATGCACCACAAAGGTCTTAAGATAGAAGTTTAGGGCCCCTTCGCACACGTTTTTCTCAAATAAAAAATGTGCATTAAATTGTGAAAGTGAAGTAAGTTAAAGCTCGCAGATTTACCTATTTCTTTACAATATACATAGTTATAATAGCGGTTTTTAAAATACGTTGTAAACTGTTAAGATAGGTACTTTCCTTATAAGATTTAGCAAGCTGATATCATAGAATCATGTTAGTGTGAAATTTCTGGTAAGCATTTTGTTTATGTGTGTATCATTAACGCTCCAAAAATGGGCAAGGGCTGTATAGAGTAGCATGATATAAAAGCCGCATGTCTGGATCAAAATTCAAACCACTTTCCTGAGGGATACAAGCAAGACGAGCTACAAATACAAGATTTTTAAATTTCAAAATGTAAGTACCTACCTATATAATGTACTTAATATCTTATTTATCAGCAGATAGATTGTTTATTCAATCATTCCTGAATCTATCCATTCATTCAATAATGATTATATTTTTTCATAAATTTTTAAGTTTCGATATTTTTTACGTAAATAGTAATTTTAATATTTTTTTATTTTGTTTGTTTCATAGGTCGAAGACTGCTGCTACTGCTGAGGAACTATTCGGAAGCATGTCCGATTCCAGTTCCGACGAGCGGGTGGAGAAGCCGAAGAAACTCACAGAAAAAACTACGAAGCGCCGGGCATCAAATATTGCACCCTCTCCAGTTGCAGCACCATCGGAACCGTTGGCGAAGAGATCGAAACCGACGAAAGTCCGGATCAATCCGGTGAATGTTGTCAAAGCAACGGCAGGCGACTTGTTCGGATCCGATTCAGAGGAGGAGGTGGTAGTGCCGGAGAGTAAACAAGGTAAAAAACCGCCGCCTATTTTCTCTTATTATACGAGACGGTTGGCGAATGGTTTTAGCCGGCAACTGACAGAAACAAGGAGGGGATCTCATTATGTAGAGGTTAAAATATTTAAAACCTCGGAAATTGAGAATGTCCTACCAGTTAACAGGTGGAGACATTCAATTATTACTATAAAAAATCAGATAGATGAAGGAGGTAATACGTGGCGGAAGCTACAAGAATTGGTAGGGACCGCAAAACAGGATTTTAAAGGGGTCCCATCAGTATTCCTCAGCCAGTACTACTAGCTTTACCTACATGCATTATACGCTGGCTCTTATGACTCACCTCATATTTTATTATTTTATAGATGTTTAACCCCCTATTATAATCATAGACTTAATTCTTGTAATCATTAGTGTAAGCATTGTTAAATAAATGACTATATTTATATTATAATATGATTTTTGTTTCTTTTTCAGTCCCGAACTTAAATGAAGTCACACACTGTAAACAGTGTAATATTGAATTACCAAGTTATAGATACAGATTTCATGTCAGAACTAATATTCACAAATCGAATTGTCTATTAAAGTCAGAGTATGAAAATGTTGATATTGTTGCCACGGCTTTTAAAAATAGAATTATGACATATCGTTTAAATGCCTCACAAGAAGTCGAGTACCTCACAGCTGAGGCGTTCTTGGAGGATAATAAACGAGTCATAAAAAAACTGATCGATGTATCCATAGAGAAAAATCAGTGTATTAAAATGAATTGTGAATTGTTTGCTTATTTTGTATTATGTAAATCAAATGAGAAACAATTAAAATCATTTAATACAAAATATGAAATTATTTACCATAGTACAGACTTTAATGAAATATATACGAATATCATAGAAAAATTCAGAGATAAATTAACAGAGTTCTCACAGTGTGAGTCTGGATGGTCTTTTGTTGCAATAAGCCATTTGGAAATCAATATTAACAAATATTCTCCTATGAGGGGTGGTACCTATATTGAATTACCACCTAGGATAAAGAATACTAAAAGTTGCATAAATGTAAAAAATTCTGATAATAATTGTTTTTTATGGAGTATTGTGGCAGGTATGTTTCCCGCTAAAAATAATGTATGCAGGACTACCTCATATCCACACTACTCAACAGTTTTGAGAACCAAGGAATTATCTATACCGCCTTCTAACAAGGATATAGCGAAGTTTGAAAAGATTAATAGTAATATTAGTGTAAATGTTTATGGTTTGGATGATAGACAAATTGTGACTGGGCCTCTTTATAGAACACTCAATAAAAAGCCAAATCATTTTAATTTGCTATATTTCCAAAGAAACGGAAAGGGTCATTATTGTTTAATCAAAGACTTGGTACGATTAGTTCGTAGACAGGTGTCATTGCACAAAACTAAAATGTTCTTATGTGATACCTGTTTACAATTTTTCATAAGTGAATGTAAGCGCGATAAACATGATTGTTCTAATGTTTTAACCGTACTACCAGAAAAGGACAGTTACCTTAAATTTAAGAATTATGAGAGACAGCAAAAAATTAACTTTGTTATTTATGCCGATTTTGAATGCCTGTTATTGAATTATAATGATAAATTTAAAACCAAAAATACCGAAACAAATAAAATCCATGAACCATCATGTTTCGCGTATTACATATGTTGTTCTCATGACACGAGTTTGAACAAACTTGTATCTTACCGAGGAAGAGATTGTGTTCAAGTATTTATTAAAAGTTTAATCACAGAAGTTAATAACATCAATACAATTTTGAGTAATAAAAAATGTATGAGTTTATTAACTGAACAACAAGAAATAGAATATTGTTTCGCTAAAACATGTTACATATGTAACCAGATGTTATTCAATGACAAAGTTCGAGACCATGATCATGTTACCGGCGAGTATAGAGGACCGGCTCACTCTCACTGCAATTTGATGCATAGAGTATGTCCTTTCGTACCTGTCGTGTTTCATAATCTATCGGGCTATGATGCACATATTTTCATAACTGAATTGGCAAAATATGAAGGGGAAATTAAGGTTATACCAAAAACTAAAGAGAAATACTTATCTTTCACAAAATTTATCAAAGCAAATGAGTGTCCACAAACAATTCAAATAAAATTTATTGACTCATACCAATTTTTAAGTACAAATTTAGATGCTCTGAGTAAAAACTTATCCGATAAAGATTTCGTACATTTGAAATCAGAGTTTGATGATGAACTTAAATGCAATTTATTACAGCAAAAAGGTATCTATCCATATGAATACATGGATTCGTGGTCAAAGTATGATGAATCAAAGATTCCACTTAAAGAAAATTTTTACAGTAGTTTGAAATTGAGGCATATTTCCAATGAAGAGTACGATCATGCAAAAACTGTTTGGCAATATTTTGATATACAATCACTTGGAGAATATACGGACTTGTATGTTAAGTGCGATGTATTGTTATTATGTGATATTTTTGAAAATTTTCGATTACTATGTTTGAAATATTATCATCTTGATCCCGCGTACTATATTACATCACCAAGTTTAAGTTGGGATGCAATGTTGCTGTACACTGGTGTAGAACTTGAATTGATTCATGATTTAGAGATATATCAATTACTGGAAATGGGCATACGAGGAGGCTTAGCACAGTGTTCAATGCGACATGCTAAAGCCAATAATAAATACGTACCATCCTTTGACGACTCAAAACCGTTAAATTATTTGATTTATCTTGATTGCAATAATCTGTATGGTCATGCAATGACAAGAAAAATGCCAATTTCTGACTTTAGATTTATGACTCAGGAAGAAATGAATTTTTTTGATGTATTATGCATATCAGATGATGCTTATTATGGCTATATTTTAGAAGTTGACTTAGAATACCCTAATCACTTGCATGATTCACATAGTGATCTACCATTTGCTCCTCAAAAAATGATTCCTCCTGAAGGAAAAAACCCAAAATTGATTGCAAATTTGTATAACAAATATAATTACGTCATACATTATGTTCATTTAAAAGAATGCTTGAAAAATGGTCTCGTTTTGTTGAAAATACATCGAGTATTGATTTTCAGACAAGAAAATTTTTTAAAAAGTTATATCGACTTGAATACTTATTTACGTCAAAAGTCTACATCAGAATTCCAAAAAGATTTTTTCAAACTCTTAAATAATGCGATATTTGGAAAGACTATTGAAAACAGACGAAAGCAAGTAGATGTTAAATTGATTAATTGTTGGAATGACTCTAGAAACAGAACCAACAAACATGTTGGCGGTGAAAAATTAATAACAAAACCAAATTTGAAAAGTATATCCATTTTTAATGAAAATTTTGTTGCCATACAGCTTAGTCATGAAAAACTTGTTCTTGATAGACCGATATACATCGGTTTTACTGTATTGGAATATGCTAAACAACATTTGTATCAATTTCATTATGACTTGATACAAAAAAAGTACGGTGATAAAATAAAACTTTGTTACACGGATACTGATAGTTTGCTCTATTTAGTGCACACTGATGATTTTTATTCAGATATGAAAAATGATATTGCCATGTATGATACAAGTAATTTTATGAAAGATAATCCTTATGCGATGCCTTATGTAAATGCTAAAGTACCTGGTTTATTTAAAGACGAACTTGGTGGTGATGTAATTACTGAGTTCATTGGCTTACGAGCCAAGCTATACTGTATTAAATCCATTAAAACGAAACTAGTAAAAGCAAAAGGAGTATCTAAATCTGTTACATCAAGATTAAAATTGTCTCAATATACAAGAACATTGTACAATGATGAAAACTTAACATGTAAGATGAATTTGATTAAATCAATTAAACACAAATTGTATTCACAACAGTTAAATAAGCTAGTTTTAAATAGAAATGATGACAAAAGACATATCCTCGCAAATCAGATTGAAACATTGCCATGGGGTCACTATAGTATTATCTAGTGCATCAAAATATTATAATAAAGCAACATAAATTATAATACCTATTATATTAAGCAGAATGATGATATGAAATCATTGGATTGTAATTGGTATTACTATAAATATTTTTGTCATATTAGTATAGAATGTTTTCATGTACCTATAGTGTTATTAATAAATAAAATATGAACAGTACTGTATGGTTTTTATTTTAAGGTAATCATACGTCCATTATTTATTTCAAGTCTTAGACATCTTATCTAGTAAAGAGAAGATATAGACAAAAATAAAAGCTCTATGATACCAAACCTATTCATACATAATACATAATTTATAGGTTAGGTACTTATAAAAACCAAAGCATTTGTTTTTTCGAGACACTACTTAAGCATGAACGTTATAAGGCAAGCGGTATCTTTAGAAGTGGAGCAAATAGCTATAAAAGAAAATAATTCCAAAATAAAACACAGTATATTGTTGCCTAATAATATAAGATGCATAATATGTGGACCCTCTAACTGTGGCAAGACTAATGTTATGATCAGTTTGCTTATTCACAAAAATGGTCTGAAATACAAGAATGTGTATTTATATTCAAAAACAAGTTATCAGTCAAAATATTGTTTCTTAAAGGATGTATTGGAAAGAGTATCGGATGTGAAATTGTTTATTTTTGACTGCAATGAAGATGTTATTCATCCTAGTGATGCATTACCAAACTCGATAATTATTTTTGATGACGTCGTTAGTGAAAAGCAAATAAATATACGTAACTACTTTACTATGGGAAGACATAAAAATATTGATTGCTTTTATTTATCTCAAACTTACAGTAAAGTCCCGAAGCAGCTTTTACGTGATAACACAAATTTTTTGATTATTTACAAGCAAGATTATAAAAATTTGAAACATATTTACAATGAACATGTTTGTTCTGATATGGGATGGGATCAATTCAAGGACCTATGTTTTAAAATTTGGAAAGTTCCATACAATTTTGTAACTATAAGCAAAGATCATGAATTAAACAAAGGAAGATATAGAAAGTCATTACATGATTTTATTACATTTAAATAAATATCTATATAATGTTAATGCATTCATACTTTAGATCATTTTTGATCTTGTCATTGTGTACGTGGTACAATGGAGAAAAATATAAATATAAAAAAACAACTAATTAAATCTGTAAACGCAATCAAATTTAAAGTGAAACAAATTAAAGATGATGAATTTAATGCAAAAAACCATCTTAATTATTTTTTCAAACCAGTTGCTGGCCCTTTAAGTACATTGCTAGCTACAAATTCACCAATACCTCATGCAAGCTACAAAGATCTACCAATTTTCCAAAAGATTGAACCCTCAACAAGTCATATGAAAAAGTCTGATTCAGACAGTAAACTGAATACATCTGAACAGTTTTATTCAGATTATGATAGTATTAATGACGATGGTGATGATAACGAGGATGATGATGATTATGATGCAAGAAAAGAAGATGAAAAACCTAGTACTGAAGATAGATCACTAAGCAAGGAGGAAATTCTTGAAATATACGATGATATGAATATTCCTTTTGGTGTGCGTAATGTTAATAACAGGTTGATGATAGGAAATAAAGATGTTGAATTTTTTACATCTCAAGATAACTCAGATGATAAATGTTCTGTCATTAGCATTGATGATAAAAGATATGAGTTGACTCCTGGTTTGAAAGAATTATTGTTACGTAAAAGACCAAATTTAAACATTATTAGTAATCATGATAAACTTATTTACAAAAATATTATTGAATTAACAAATGTTCACAAAAGAGATTACCTTTCATCAGCACAAATCAAGGGTGATAAGGGAATTAAGTATCGTAAAATAATCAAGCCATTAATTGAATCATCTAGCATGCATGATCTAGAGAATGAAAATGATAAAATGCAGCAAGGAGCTGGTTTGCCAACTCTAAAAAAGTATTGTAAGAATACTGAACTAGTCTATTGGGATGATCCTAATGAGCTGGTTGAAAGGCTCAAACTTTTAATCGCATCTAAAACAGCTGGCAATACTAGTTTAGACAATGAAATAATATCTATTATTGAAGAGTTACAAGAAATTGGTATAGTAAAATTATAAAAAGCGTTAACACGAATATTTTTATTTAGTAAACAGTTTTTCGTTGTGAGAATGGTTTAACTTTTAAATAATGAGTGCATTAAAAAGACAAATCGTAAATGAAATACATAAAAATGCTATGAAGAACTTTCCAAGGAGGCATGTTATACAGAAAGATATCGATGATTTATGGCAAGCTGATTTAATAGACATGCAAAATATATCATCTTGTAATAAAAACTACAATTATATATTAGTTGTTATTGATACCTTTTCAAAATATGCATGGGCTGTACCCTTAAAAAATAAAGACAAAAATTCTGTATCCAATGCCTTTAATAAAATATTATATACTCAAAACCGATGCCCCAAAAATCTACAGACAGATTTAGGCACAGAATTTTATAATGATAAATTCAAAGATATTTGTAGACAGTATTCAATAAACCATTATTCCACATTCTCAACAAAAAAGGCTTCAATCGTTGAACGTTTCATCAGAACAATTAAAAGTTATCTGTATAAAGAGTTTAACTATAAAGGTAACTATCGATGGATTGATAGAACACTTGATGATGCAATTGAAATATATAATCATAAAAAGCACAGGACTATTGGAATGGCACCCAATGATGTTGATGCTACAAATAAATTAATGTTGTTGAAAAGGTATGGTGAAATGAATACCATTAATAAAAAAACAAAAATAAAATTGGAAAAAGGAGACTTTGTTCGTATAAGTAAACATAAAGGTTGTTTTGAAAAAGGATATACCCCAAACTGGTCTACAGAGTTGTTTCAGATTCAAACAATAAAGAAAACATGTCCAACCACTTACTTATTAATAGATTCAAAAAAACAACCTATATTAGGATCATTTTATGCTCAAGAGCTGCAAAAAACACGCCTTTCAGACATTTATTTGGTTGAAAAAGTTTTAAGACGTAAAGGAGATAAAATATTTGTTAAGTGGTTAGGTTTACCATCAAATGAAAATTCATGGATTCATAAAATGAATGTATTATAAAGCACGAACATTGTATTATGTCATCACTTATTGTTCATAAATGAGAGGAGGAGGACTTGTGAATACTTTAATTTATAATTTACCGTTTGAGCTTCATTTACCGGGATATAATTATTGCGGACCAGGAACAAAATTGTTTGAAAGACTTGCTCGAGGAGATAAGGGTATCAATCAATTGGATGAGTATTGTAAGGCTCACGATATTGCATACAACAAATCACACAGCTTAAAAGATCGTCATAAAGCAGACTTAATTCTTATGAAAATGGCGAGAACAAGATCTGTAGCTTCTAATTCAAGTAGAGGAGAAAAAATTGCAGCGAATTTGGTGAACAAGGTTATGTTAACAAAAGTTAGTTCTGGAGCTGGACTTAAAAAAGATTTTAAGAAAATAGTAGCTCACACAAAAAGAATTCTTAAAAATAATAAACCGAAATGTAAGAAAAAATTAATAGAGCTGGCTTATCATGTAGCCAAAGAGCTAAGCCCAGATTCATGTATGAAACTACCACGTATCATACCGATACCTAAATCAGGCGGTGTTTTACCCTTAATTCCTATATTCGCTGGTTTATCTGCAGTTGGTAGTTTAGCTGGAGGAATTTCTGGAATCTTCAAGACAATAAATGAATACAAACTTGCCAAAAAACGTATAAAAGAATTGGAACGACACAATCAGCAATTAGAGGGTGTGAATATAGGCAAAGGACTAACATTGGATCGATACAAAAATGGATTTGGTTTGTTTCTTAATAAGTGCAATGCAAAAAACTAAATCGTTGGCTACCTAACCGTGCTCTCACCAATATAGATATCATGAAGTTTGCTTCAAGAATACCACATTTTCGTGGAGTATATATGAGAGATAAATTACCAAGATATCCATTTTTGAAAGAGTGTGGAATTGTTAACTTGGATAGTTCTAAAAACCTTGGTACACATTGGGTAGCCTACATAAAATTAAATGAATATATTGAATACTTTGATAGTTATGGTAATTTGAAACCACCAATCGAACTTATACGTTACTTAGGTCCAGATATCAAATATAATATTTTCAACATACAAAAATCTAACCCATTCAAATGTGGCCACTTTTGTTTAAAATTTTTAATAAATTTTTGGAATAAGCATGGTAATTGCACTATAAAAAGAGAGGCGTAGTGATAAACATTGCGGTATTTGGTCTCTATTGAATAAGTGTGGTCGTTTGTAGATTGTCTTAGAATCAGAATGATACTCTATCATATAAAACAAAACACATACCGAGGTAAAACTATTTCTTCGCTGAGAAGCAAAAGGCAAAGACGTAAAAAAGTTGTAGCAAAGAAGCTTACCAAAGAAAATAAATTATTCTTACAAAGTTTGGGGCTAAGAGTAATATGAATTACCTCCACATTACTGATTCTCCTCGTTTTGATAACTCAATAGTCAGTTATGAAATACATACTTATAGTCCGTATAGCAGCAGTTTTAAAGAAAATGATGAAATAAGAATACCTATCCATCAACAAGATATTTATGTGTTACCGTCGGCCAGTTACATATACATCGAAGGTCGTGCTAGTGTATTTTCCAAAGATGCATTATCAGGAAAACAAATAAAGAAAAAAGTGAAGTTTAGCAACAATGCTATATCTTATCTTTTTCAAGATATTCGGTATGAAATCAATGGTGTTGAAATAGATCGAAATAAAAATGTGGGAATCACTACGACACTTAAATCTTATGTCTCTTTAAGTGATAGTGAAAATAAAACTGCTGCATTATGGGGTTGGAAATTGAATGGTTTTAAAAATGATGATGGTATTTTCAGTGCTCTCATACCTTTGAAAAACTTGTTAGGGTTTGCTGAGGACTATAAAAGGATAGTAATGAATTGTAAACATGAACTAATTCTTATAAGGAGTAATACCGTTACTAATAGCGTCATCAATGTCGATGATAATGATACAATCGATTTTCATATAGACAAACTACAATGGCGCGTTCCTCACCTAAAAGTTACAGATCGTGAAAGGCTAGCTTTGCTTAAACACTTAGAAAATGATCGCGCAATACAAATGGTTTTTAGAAATTGGGATTTATACGAATATCCCTTATTACCTCAAACCACTAAGCATTCTTGGGCCGTTAAAACTTCTTCACAGATAGAAAAACCCAGATACGTAATTTTTGGTTTGCAAACAAATAGAAAAAACAGTAGGAACAAAGATTCTTCAATTTTTGATCATTGTAAGTTGTCTAATGTGACCTTGTTTTTAAATTCTCAATACTACCCATATGACTCTGTAAATGCTAAATTTGTTGAAGACAAGTATCATATATTATACGAAATGTATAAAACATTTCGTCAGTCTTACTATGGTAGCGAGTCTGAACCCATGCTTGATTTGGAACAATTTAAAAATTACGCACCACTTTTTGTAATTGATTGTTCGAGACAAAACGAAGCTCTTAAGACCGGAGCTATCGATGTGAGATTAGAAATAGAGAGCTCTGAAGATATTCCACAAAATACTACTGCATATTGTCTTATTATCAACGATCGTTTGATTGAATATAAACCGTTGAGTAACATTGTAAAAAGAATTATATAATGTTTGCCGTTGTTGATCTGCAAGGATTTAAAACAGACAATAATGATTTTATTGTTAAAGAAATAGCTATTTTGTGCGAAAATAATCAAATGCTGGTGTTGCTCATAAAACCACCATTCCCCTTTAATGAGTTATCGGAAACAGAAAAAACGCAGGTGCGATGGATAGAAAGAAATAGACAAATATACTGGAGGGAAGGAATAATTCCTTATTCAAATTTTGAACAATGTATTGGTGATTATCTTGAAGACAAGACTATTTATGTAAAAGGATACGAAAAAATATCATGGTTGAAAAAATTTATTAAAAATGATAAGATTTTTGATCTAGAAGATAGTCCTAGTTTAAGGCAATTGAATTTAGATTACGGTTTATTTCCTAGAGGTATATTTAAATGTATATATCATTCACGTGTCTGTGCTCTTAAAAATGTTACATGTTTAAAAAAATGGTTAGAGTATAAAGAGACTTTTATATAATAATTTTAGGCAATTGAATTTATCAAAATCTAACTTCACTTTTGGAGTCAAATTATAATCTTATTGTTTGACAGGGCTATAATAAAATGTTTATATTATCATTCTTATGTTAGTGTTAAAATGTAATATATTTGAAAAATGGTTAGAGAATAAAGTTTTTAAAAAAATCTACTTTGTTTTATTACATAAATATATAATTTGCAATCATAGATTGTGAGTGCAACAGAAAATGAAGATAGTGTTGCTTATCCCCACATATTGTTCAACATTCCACAATATGGAGGTCTGGAGCAAACTCATTCCTAAACAAGGATGAATAGAGCTAGATATGATAATTCAATCAATTTATGTAAATGTAATCCAATATTTATATTTTTTAATTCAATCAATATAAACGATGAATAATCTGACAAATTTATTTCATGTTTTCAATTTGAATCGAAGAAAACAAGAATGAATAGAGCTTAATATAATAATTCAATCAATATAACTATGAATCTAAATATAAGTTCAGGTTGGGAATTGGGGCTTCTGGATCAGGATCATTCATGAATGATCCTGATCCAGAAGCCCCAATAACCAACTACTTATGTTTTTTCAAGTTACTTGAATAGTACCGCGGATTAAAGTAAATTAGAAAGTCATAAATTTTGTAGCCTCCAGTCGCTCGTCTGCAACGCCAGCACACATGTCGCCACAACAGATGCAAAGAATTTAAATTCGTCGCAGTTTTGTTGCAATTTAGCATGACAAACGCTAATGAAGACAGTTTGCTTGTGCAAATGCTTATTGACTTTCATGGTTTGGAATAACTTGATTTAATATTTATTTAGTACCAGATTCTCTTACGGGAGACACATATTTTTGATTCAAATCCGCTATGAATTTGAGCGGGTTAACTAGAAACCTAGTTTGTATTAGAACGTTGGTTTTTCAACGTAAAAAATAGTAGCAAATAGCAACAAGCAAAACCAATAGTAGTATACCAAACCCGATCGATAAACATTCGATAACATTCAAAAGAAACACAACAACTCATTCTTAACGTCTCAACTTTACCTCTAAGCGCAGCCATTACCCCGACATACATACCTATGTCACATAAGTATTAGCCAAGTAAACGAACTTAAAACTCTTTGCTCGTTCGAATTTATGAAAACATAAAATTTCAGGCCCAATTATCCAGCGAAAAGAAAATTTCATCCCGAAATTACCTATTCTGAAGCGGGGCACGTGCTTAGAGCGATTTAAGTAAAACTTTGCCTGTAAAGGTGATTTTGGACGAGCAACTTTTTGTTGGTGAAGTGGTTTTGGGAATGTTTGGTACATCTGCGTCCAATGACTTCTGTGGACAGTGGACTCAGACGCAGAAAGTGACGGGTTTGGTTCTTAATAAATCATTCGTGTCATTAGCAATTCGTTCTGGGTCTTTGTGTTTTCTTAGTATTTGATGTGAAATTATCGTTGCACCAATAACATACATACATATTCCAGTGTTTCTTTTTTTAATGCATAGTTGCTACGTGCTTACGTAGGGACTACCTTATAAAATAAAATATGGTACAGTCTAAGTAGGTAAGTAAAGTATTTTTATCTGGAAAATACACACCCTTTAGTATCTATCCTATCCGCCACATAATCGCCCGTCCAAAAAGCCCTCAGCAAAACTTGGACCATAAGCACGTAAGCTTAAAGGCTTCAACTCGAAACGCCTATTCCTCCGAAACCTAAGAATTATTGGAACATAACAAAATATGACCGTCGGCGAAACCTCCATAAATCGTTTTACATCTGCTATAAAGTAATGAGATTTGGCCTGAATTTAGGTTTACGATGAGAGGTAGGATCAAAATGTTTTTGTGTGTGGATTGATCGGATACATGCGGAATGGTAACGCTAAATGAGAAATCTTCATATGAGAGTTGACAAAAATGGCGTCACTTATCGACAACTTTGTATGTGGCACTGGGCCGGCCATGTCTCGCGTAGAACCGACGGCCGCTGGGGCAAACGTGTTCTTGAGTGGAGACCACGACTCGGTAAACATAGTGTAGGACGCCCTCCGACCATGTGGTATGGCGACCTGTGAAAGACTGCAGGTAGATGCTGGATGCGGCAAGCTGAAGACAGGGTGCTTTGGCGCTCATTGGGGGAGCAGTGGACTGCTATAGGCTGTTGATAATTATGATGATGGACAACTTGGAGAAACTGAAACGAACTTGGAGGACTCAAGGACTTTGAAAAACTAACAAAGTTGATGTATAACACAATGTAGTAGGCGGTACAGAATGAAGGACGGTCAAAAATAAATAATAATAAATAATGCTGGACAACCCCCATAGCATTATCTAACCCCAAGCTAAGCAGAGCTTGTGTTATGGGTACCAGATGACTGCCGATACATAATACAATACATTACATAGATAAGTACGTCCCGTTTTACCCCTTTGGTACGGAGTCCTATAAAGTAAATGCAATCAAATAATAGAAATAAACTAGTATAATTACAAAATACAATGGGAAACAATTGCTACAGCTAACTGCAGACTTGCAAACAATCTACAGCTAGCAACTGAACCATACCAATACCAGTCGGAAGCGTCTCCAAGACGCTGACTGCTTGTAGTTTCATAATTTTATCAGTCTTGCATTCTTTTTCATTGCACTCTTCGCGAGATATGGCCGGCCCACTGCCACTTCAGCTTGCTAATTCTCAGAGCTATGTCGATAACTTGACGACAGGTGGGATGACGACCTTCGAAGGACTGCGGGCAGATGCTGCATGCGTCAAGCTGAAGACAGGGCGCTATGGCGCTCACTGGGGGAGGCCTATGTCCAGCAGTGGACTTACATAGGTTGATAATGATGATGACATTGCACAATGCCATAAGTTTAATAAAAAAGCTTTGATTGTGTGAGTAAAATCCATGTTTTTCACTGAACAACACAAAGCTCCCACTCAAATACCAGCACGTAAATTTATCTTCACTTAGCTATCTTTTAGCGCAATCCCACAGAAGTAGAGATACGTCAGGAAGGGAATTCCATTCTTTAGAATTTGTTAAGATCAGCCTCGGGGTACGAATATTCGGATCATGGGAGCTTTTAGGGGTCCGTGGCGGTTTTGTTAAGAATAATGTGTTTTTTATCAGTTTAAAAATTTTGTATCGATGTTTTCTGTCCTTATTTCTACATGCTATAAATAAATAATATTGAAAAATTCACAAAACGTTATCAAAATTGTTAAATTATATTTTGTGTACATGACTGTAGCGGCAAATAAATAATATGTCTACTATCTAGCCCCAAGCTAAGCAAAGCTCGTGTTATGGGTAGGTACTAGATAACTGTTACATAAAGCAATACAGCACATAGATAGATATTTTTATTATACATAGAAAAGGACCAGAACACCCGAAACAAATATTTACATAATTATAATATACGTTTAAACATTTATCCCGAGGCGGGAATCGAACCCGCAAGCTCCTACGCCGCAGGCAGATTTTCGCACTGCACCACAGAGGTCGTAAAATATATATACATAGCTATGTGACATAGATTTAGTATAACTTGTATTAGCTTTCTTTTTCATGAGTAGGTACCTAATTAATATCACGATGGTCAAAGTAAACGACATTACTAGAAGAACGACCGATACCGACGATAAGTTGCAGTAGATTTTGTATTAGCAACCGATAACTAATGGGATAAACATATTATTATGTTCTTGAATGAAGACCGCAACTTGGCAAACGTAGTGTAGGACGCCTTCCGACTTGTCAAGACAGCCTGTCATTGACTGCTGCTGGTAGATTCTGAATGCGACAAGATGAAGTTAGGACGCTATAGCGCTCAAAAAAGAACATTTCATCCTAATAACGGTCTCGATTATAAAATAAAATCTATTGATCAAACAGACAGAACCATCCAATAACATCAGCCCGAGCCGAGCTTATGATTCGTATAGATGACATTCAATCAGTAATGGCTCCATACAATCCCGGTCAATATCGCCTATTTAGAAATTAGAGGCATTAGTAGATTAATGCGCTTTTTGCTCCGGATATTGGAGTGGACGTATTGTTCCTTCCTTTTGAGTTTTAGAAATATTTGGATTTAATACCTTATTACTTACTCTTTTCTTTAGACTTGTTTTCTTGTTGTCGTCTTCTCAATTTAGCTCTACTCGTATATAATGGTTCTTCCACATATTAACAAATAAGCGAAAATGTTCTACGAGTACATGACAAATATTCATGTTTGACGGAGGTATCCATTTAACGGTTGCCTGGAAAAAATCCTAGTGATAAGGCCGCCCATTGTACAACTATTTCTGTAGATGTGCGTTCCTGTTCTGTATTTCTGTATCTTAGTGTACAATGTAGAGTATTTATATTATGCCTTTTTTATATTTTAAATGGGTACAAGCTCAGGCTATAACTTAGACGACCGTAGACCACTAGAGACATAATGAAAGATTTAGGAATTGAAGAAAGAAAATTAAAGTTTAATATACCTATAGGCATAAAACGATAAATCTAGTCCTGTGAAATAGATTCAATGTCTATTATGGCAATAAATGTTATTAGTAGGTATGACTTAGGCGTAAGGTGCAGTATTTGCACCAGCCTAACACTTCCCTGGGTGTCGTAAGACGACTAAGGGATATCCACCGGGGGCGGGCAGCAGCGCCTCCTGCAGTACCATTTACCACCGAACTGCAATCCTAGCCCGATCAGCATGGGGACTATGGGCAATGGGCATTACCCCCATGATATAATGCCAATAAGGTTCTTATCAGGGGGAGGCCTAGCAGTAAACCATTATAAAAATATCTATCTATGTAATATATTGTATTATGTATATCAGTTATCTAGTACCCATAACACAAGTTCTGCTTACCATGGGGCTAGATAATGCTGTGTGAATTGTCCAGCATTATTTATTTATTAATTATTATTATTATAGGCTGTTGAGGTATTACAAATTTTACAATATTTCTAAAGAAAACTAAGAAAATCGTCTTGCTTTGGCGCCTCTAGTTATTTCTATCTCAATCTCCTTTATTGCATCGTAAATAAGTGTAGTGACAGTTTTTATTGCGGCAACTCTGTTCCGGAGTCGGAGATTAACATCAGACCACGAGTGGGGAATAACAATGTGCCTCGCGTTAGGGTGGGGGGTAGTTGAAGATATGCTTTTAATGCCTCGTAAATAATACTCTACTTGTAAATAATACTTTATTGAAATTGACTTAAAATGATGAATTAAAATGACTATCTGACTATCTGACCTAGCTCTAATTTGCACAACTTTCTGTTTCGTAGCCCTCTGAAATACTTATGTAAATCAAGAAAAAAATAGGGTTTATAAGGAGCTAAGGTTTTGTAAAATAATAAAAATAAGCCGGTAGTCACTTACAGGCCGTTCGGTAATTAGAAATTAATATAGCAATTATTGAAAATATGCAACATAATATTCCTATATGATGTAATAAAATTACTTTATTAAAGACCAGGAGTAGAGAACTGTGTTAACACATTTAAAGCTAACCAATAGGTACAGTGTTTCTGGCAGTGGAAAACAACCTTATAGTTATTTTAAAAGGAAATAGCGTTTCTGTGATAAATACTTCCTAAATATTCTATTCTACACTTTTACTTTCAGCTGTCGTTTTGGTTCAGTTTTTCTCGCCCAGCCCAACTATTAATGTAGATAAATTAATTATTTATTTACTTTCGTATTTTTATTAGTAGTCTATACGTCAGCTGTAATATCAGAAAAATAATGATGATGATGTATTTTTAGTAGGAATACAAATATCTAGGGTATATGTCTGTAACATTTTATAATCGCATCTTTATTTTATGTTGTTTATCTATTTATTTATACTTCTTGCACGAAAAGCATAACACAAAACTTATTCTAGAAAATTTATACAAAGGCGAACTTATCCCTAAAAAGAGTTCTCTTCCAGCAAACTTTATTGGGAGAGAGAGACAAAGTGAAAAGAGAATTGGGTACATGTGCATAAATGAAATAAGAAATAGACAAAAGATTAAATTTTAACTTACTTATTCATTATACTAATATATAGTACATTACAAATACTATATAACCTTGTTTTTATTTGTATAAGGTACATAATAATGCACAGATAACACACAGTGGATGGACAGGATTGAACACGGGGTTGCATCCTGTCTATCCACTGTGATGTCTGATAGAGATCGCTCTTGAGCTATAAGACCGCTAAATTGACTCATATTTTGTAATTTTTTATCTTGTTTGCTGTAGTAAGTGTGGAATAAAGAATGTTCAATGTATCTACTACTACACATATGTATTTTTATATTTAAAAGGCTAGAAAGTATGTAGGCAAGGCAAGTATTCATACGTACGACAGAAAATGAGGGTAGATCGGTATATCTGCTCATAAAAACGAACTCGCAGTGTCTTTAGTTATTCCGTGATCATGGCGCATGAAACTGTGCCGAAATATTGGAAAACTCAAAAATCAAATCATGGTAAATATCCCGTTTTAAATGACTTTAGTGTTAATAGCCATGATAGTTTCAGAAGTTTTATCCTAGTTGCTTTGCCGGAAGACCAGCGTTGGTTGCTAGTCATCCAACTCATGCTGAGGCAAAGCCACTGTTACTTCGTTACTGGACTTACACGATTACCAACACGTTTAGTTTACCTTTAAGTTTATTATGTTCTGTGTAACTCTTTTAACAAATAAATTAATTTCATTTCATTTTCCTAGAACCAAAGTCAAATTTTCCATATCACAGTCCCCTCAAATTATATTTTTAGTTTTCATCTTTCGGAGATGTAAAGATTAGAATGAAATTTCATGTATTTCCTAGTACAAGTATTCCTACAACCAAAGTCAGATTCCCCATTTCAGAGTCCTCGAAAGTGATTCCTCGTCGGCATTCACCCCGAGAAGCTCATTCAAGTCATGCACAAGGTAACAGACACTGCAGGCTCCACTCGATCGATCGCACCCCTATTGATACGAACCCTAAATATTCTACGTTTACGTGAAACTTTTAAAGGATTTCTTTTACGGTAAATAGGGGCTGGAAGTTTGAGCAAACATCTACCTGAGAACGAGGTGGTTCAAGACTATCGCTTTTCTTTACAACTATATTGGCTTACTTAAAGAATGTAAGTGGGTTAACTACGAACCTTGTTTGAGTTGGGAGAATACTTAAGTTTCACCACTTACCGAGGTGCTTATATTATTTTATTACATAACTAGCTGTTGCCCGCGGTTTCACCCGCGTTAAAATCGAATTTCACTTTATTAGGTGATTTTTTTACACCTTGGGTTACATTATTGGAGTTTTAGTAAGGATCCCTAAGTTTTTTGAAAATATAATACTCGTATAGCCTATGTTCACCGTGGATAGTGTAGCTTCTCAACGGTGAAAGAACTTTTCAAATCGGTCCAGTAGTGGATCGGTAGGACGAAGCGGAATTACAAATCCTTATAGGTAATCCGATTAATCGAACTAATATGAAAAAAGAGTTCATGTGGTCCGATCGGTATAACAACGATAAACTTAACTAAATAACCTTGAAAATACTTTCAATAAAACGGACATAAAAATCCTACACTATGATTAAATTCGTACACGACAATATTTTAAAAAGACAACATCGTCAATTTTTAATGGCAGTCAAATTGGTCAATTTACCGACGAGACATAGGTACAGTCGGCGTCATAAACCACGCAGAGTTATCGCACGTCGAGTGTCCAATAAACAGCTTGTAACAAATAATATTTTTATAGCTGACTGTAAAATTGCGTGCAGGTTCAGGGGGACTGAGTAGTAGGTATTTAAAGTAGTAAATCTTTGGGGAAATGACATGTTAGTGAGGCTCGGCGTTATTTTATATGGTTTTTGAAGATATTTTAGGAAGATTAAGGGTTTATATTATTTTTTTAATGGATACTTAGCAATAAATCAGCTTATGGTATATTGTCTCAAATTTAGATTTTTGTTTTATTGAAATATATAATATAATTAATGTAATGTTCAATTAAATGTTTGGTAGGTAAGTAATATTACGGGGGCTTTGATAAAGAAGTTTTTGTACAGAAAAACTAGGTAAATACTAAATAGGTACCAGTCAAATTCAAGATAGAATTTCTGTAAATTCTGTCAATAAGTCAACGACATCAAAGTGATTTAAAGGAATGGGGCATTTTGCAAACAACCACCGTATATTGTATTAATATTAATGTATATAGTCAGTTTGACTGGACTACTCTCTAATCAACCTGACTATATATAATAAGCTTTCTTTTGTTTCTTGTATTTGATGTAGCGCCTCGTCACCAGAGGTCACTCGAGTAACCGATACGTTCAAAGTGTGGTTGATGCGTCCCATCACGGATTATCTTACAACGCATTGTCTGTCAGACGATTACATAGAGAAAGTTGATCGATATAAATCGGAGTTTAAATCTGGGGGATTGAATTTCAGTACCTTCCTATACTCGTTGGTTTTAGGGCCATGACATAAAAGCAATTTGAATGTCCCATACAAAAGAATCGGTTTTATTGTATTTCATTGTTTTTATTCGTTATTTGATTGCTGAACTAAATGATATCTTGCTAAACTTTGGTTGTCAAGAGGAACGTTAGCTTCAATTTTTACTTCAGATTGGGTAGAATCAGTTCAAAACCAAATGTCTGGTGTACTTGTCTCTCTCGCCTAAACAAAACTACCTAAAAAAATATTGTATAGGCCAATTATCCAGTGAAGTAGCGTTAGCAAAAACATCTAATCAATAATTATTATCTATCAAGAAAAAGTCATTCCACACAGTCAATTCTCGAGCATCCACGCAAGTTTGTAAACGCTACCGACGTGGAAAATGTCTTTGACTGTGGTATACTACTTCGTATTTAAGACTGCTTCAATATCTGAATATAACTTTTTGAATTATTCAATTCGGATATTCCATTCGAAAGATTTCACGAGTTCAAAAATGTAAATATTACAAAAAAGTCGCGTGGCTCACACTCCGGCTAACCATAACTATGCGATATAGGCGTCACTGGGGTACGGGTACGGGTCAATGTTAAGAAATAAACGGCCGCAAATAAATTATGGATAATAAATACCCGTGCGAAGCTGGGACGGTCCGCTAGTGTACGAATAAATAGAGACCGATAATACGCGACGCATTTTCCGTCAAATAGTACCGAATTTATGTACCGACCTTCGAAAAACTTCCCTCAAAACAGATCCCATTCTAATCACGGAATATGCTGGCTTTTAGATTCTTTTCAGCTTTTGAGCCTGCCCGAAAACAACAAAAGCCCTGCAATGACGTTAGTACGCGTAACTGAAGTCGCGGACGCTCGCACATCATGTTTGCCGTGCTGCCGACACAATAGCCTGTCAATAATCGTGTAGCTCACCCCATAGCGAAGCATGTTTGATCTGTCATGTAGCTGATGTGCATTGTCATTGAATTGACGTGGGCGTAGATGATGTAACCTAGGAAGTTAAATTCAGCCTGAAATCAGGTATTATGTTGCAAAATCCTACTAATATTATAAACGCGGAAGTTTGCATGTTTGTGACTCTTTCACGTAAAAACTACTGAACGGATCGGGCTGAATATATAAGTAGTTCCAGGCCCGGAATAAAACATAGGCTACTTTTTATCTCATAAATCAGTTCCCATGGGATAGAAATAACCTTAAAACGTTTCCATAGAAACAACACGTGTGAAGCCGCGAGCAGAAACTAGTGCAGTATAATCGAAAACGTACACCCCTGTGTATGGTTCCCTAACCATAAAAGGTTCTGTTAGTATAGTGATATTTAACGTTTTCAACATTCTTTCAGAATTGTGCGTTTTTACCACATAATTAAACACACTTCTACCAGCAGCGATTTGTGTATTTTCTTTACTTAAACTCTTAGGCGTGTATTATAAAAGCTTGCTCAGTCATCGATGTATGCTTGAGTAACGATTTTCTAACGCAAAAGCGTTACTCAAGCGTAGATCAACGACTGAGCATGATTTCATAATACGGCGTTTAGATTTCTGTGACGTCATGAACGACTCGTGCTTGAACATGAATCAGGTGCTTTTTAGTAAGCTTTGATGTTCAATAAACGACGACATCTGTGGCGCGGTGGGCGAAGGTCCGTTAGTGACGCAGGAGGTTGCGGGTTCGATTCCCGCTTCGGGAAAATTGTGTGTACGATCACCTAGCATCTATAACATCTGAACAGCATACAACCTCTTCTGGTTTTGACAGTTCTTGTGCTCTATTTACAATGAATCAACGATCTATTATGAATGACATTAGCATTTGAATGAATTGCCACCTGCACGATACTAGTCCAGTGACTCGACGTATCGTATTCATGCACGTTCCGAAACAGCCATTCATGGACAGGTTCAAAAACTGGATCACATTTAACGTCTACAGATTGTGACATATTTTATTGTCCTATATTGTCGGGTTTTTATGTAGGCGCTTGGAGTTTCTGCTTTTGAAATAGAGCCTGATATTATTTTAAGGTCTATTGGTGGTGAATTTTATTGTGGTTCTCCATTTTGTTTTTATTTAATTGTGTCGCTTATTTTGATGCCGTGTCGAAGCACGTTATATATGAATTATTATATAGTGGTATTTTCGGTCTCTTTCGAAGTATCATATTTATGATCAGACGTTCAGTACCCACTGCTGGGCATGGCTCTATGTTTGCTATTCACCTCAGCCTCTGAATTATTGGTTTCAAAGTCTTGATACCTTATGGTAAAGCTACGTAATAGATTTCCTACACGTAACATTTTCTAAACGTAAAACGAAATACTGGACAAAACTGGACTTAATACACCAAAAGACAGTAGCCCTTACAGCACTATAAATAAAGGACACAAACACATGAGAAATTGCAGGGATACCCTAAGGAACCCTCATTATTTTAATAGTGTAAATCATCTTCACACAACTAAATCTCAACCAAAACTACTAAAAGATACAGTCCCCATTCCCCTGGCAAAGGACCAGGCTGTAAACTACAATGTGATTAAGCTAAATTGGTTTGAATCGAGCAGGTAATAAGGTTGGTTTCTGGTTGGGGTGGTTCAGTTTGGCCGACACAGAGACCGCACACAGTGTCTTGACGCCTACGCTCTCTTATTATGCGACTTCTTGAATCAAAATACAATCTTAGGTTCTCAAACTGTATTTTATTTACCAACCTGAGGTTGTACTAGGTTCCAATATTATTATAAGTACCTATAGGTCGTCAAATTCTATGATAGCTTTTTGACTCGTTAAAGTTGAGATCAGTTGAAAATCTTAAAAGAACGTTAGCATCTTGGCCAGATCGAATAGATGGATAGATAGATAGGCTCTTATTACATCCATGGGCTCAGTTTGAGGGGTCGATGTAACTATTTTATCCGCGAACCAACAACGCCCGGATTATACATATTATTTTCTATGATTTATTATATAAAAATCTCGGAATTACAGTGCTGTCTCTATACTGTCGTTGATAACATGACCATTATGGAGTACAGACATGTCTACGGAGGAAGTCAAGTTTGAGAGCCTCTGTCCTAGATAGAAGAGGACGGATAATTAACTATGTATCAAAGTTTCCTTCCTTATCGAGGGATCTTAATAAAACATGCGCGAATCGAGTTGGCTTCGACTTGCAAGTTCGGAGTTTCGCGAGTTCTGGAGACGATTGGACAGATTAATCATTTTGTTTGTACTTTAGAGTGTTTTGGGAATAAGTTTCGGATTCGAATGGGGACGGTTTGTTTAGGTTGTTCTGATTTTTTAGCTTATTATCCTTGATTTTATATTTATGCAATTTGTTCAATTCACTTAAACATTGGCAGAATTGGTTATTTTTTTACCCATTTGGCTTGAGGATTTGCATCTTTTTAAATTGCTATTTACTATAATTAACCACATTAATACTACAAAAGCGAAACTGATGTTGAATGTTATCTCTTCATGCCAAAACTACTGAATCGATTGGGTAAAAATTTTGCATAGATGATTCCGGTAAAATGATTGTAGGCAGAAGCTAATAAACATATGTGCACGACATTGCACGTTCAGATAATTTTGACTAATAGCTAAAGACACTAGGTCTATTAGTCAAAATTTAAACGAAGTCACGTTTAAGTCGTTAAAACTAACGATTTAAATACTATAACAAAAACTACCCACGTGATACCTTGTTTTATTCCTAAACAAGGCAAGAAATCACGTCATAATTATCACAAGCTACTAAACATTAACGTCCAAAACCGGAAGAAATGTCCACCCAATTTCTTTTTTAAAATGTCCCATCACCTCGTCTAATTACCAGAAATAAACATAAAATAGCTATCAAATCTAACCAGCCATTTGGGGCCACCGGCCACCGCACGGACCACCCAATCTTGGGGTTACCACGATTTAAATTGAAGTAGAGTACGCTAGTGTCACCAGGAAGCAGTAGTTCAACTTCTAAACGAGTTCTACTTAACCTTGCATGTTATTATGTAAACACTGATATTTTTAATGTCAATTAGTTTCCGGTAGTGGCTTTGCACGCGCATTTTCGGTATAAACTGAAGCCTTAATTGTAATTCAGTCTTAGAACTACCTCATTGTAAAAAATTCAGCCCTATGCGTATTCTTTTACATTTGAATATTTATAAAGTTAAATTATAATAATATATAAATAATGCTGGACAATCCAAACAGCATTATCTAGCCCCAAGCAAACCAGAGCTTGTGTTATTGGTACTAGATGACAGTTTAATTTCTGATCAAGTGGAATAAGAAAAACGAAGGTACCTTACTGCTTTCTCCATCCAACGCGCTGACCACCTTATCGATAGACATATCGGGCCAGTCGTAAACGTATGTTTGTTTGTGGCGGGCTGTCGAAACAGGTGCAGTGTCAGGCGATGTTAGTCGAAACTATAAAAGTTTGATTTAGGCATGTCGGAAGGCGGAACTAGTAACAAATTATTTAAGGTGAAGACCCGATTGACACCCCAAAAGTGGTATCACTTTTGGGGTGTCAATCGGTACTTCATTTTCGACTTTTCGACAACGACGCATGTATATTGTCGGAAAACCTTCTGCACTTCTGCAAATCGAAATCAAGGTCTGATAGGCCCATTTATATATAAGCTTCAAGTTTCGGCCAGACCTGCGCGTCAACCACGCGGGATGCGTTACGCGGAGCGAAAACGCCAACCGTAGTCGATGACGCCAACAATGCGAATATTCCGAATCTCGGTCGCGTAGGTGTGCAAGGCTCCATTGAGGCATTTTGGTTTCCACGCTGTGAACTACAATTTATATTTCGTTGCGTGTTTCCTTGTTTCAGACACAATTGGTGATTTCTACAAATTTAATTACAAAAATGTTGCACTCGGAATTACAAGAATCAATCTAGATTTCCAGCTTCAAACATCATACCACTATAAACATTCAACTTCCGCAGCTTCCAATTATACCTGAAACAAACAAAAAAATAACAATTATCCTCATAATTCTCAATAACAGAGCCATCTAGAACATAAGTCACGAGGGTAAACAATACAATTTCCATCGAATCAAGGCCGGCCATAAAACGTATCTGCTATCCTTTACTGCGTGTTTATTTGTACAACTTTCCTTATTGAGATAGTGCGAGTCAAAATATTGTTTGGCTACCGAATAGAGGTTTATTAGCTTCTTGGATGCTTTTAAAGACGAGAGGTAGGTGTTGATATTCTTTAAGAGATAAGAGGAACACCATTTTGTAGTTTCTTGTAGGTAAGTAAACCATGGGATATAAATCACCTTAAAACGGTTCATATAAACAACGCGTGCGAAGCCGCCTCGTCTTTTATACTCGTAGGTATATGGAACATCAACTATCTTACTACAGGGCAATACTTTATTAGCAAATAAGTACAAAATACACAAACAAGTTATCTGAAAACAATCCAGAGGTATCTCTAGATTCCTCGTCCTGTCACACGTACCTCCACAGCTGAACATAATCACTACGCTTGACAGGCGGGCAGACTAGTTTGATTTTTAATTCACATGTTGTTTCATCATGCCATGATGATGCACTTCCTTGTAAACCTGTCAACCAATAACCACTGAATAATTAGATAATCAGATAATCCAGCAATAAGCGCCTATTCCCATCAATCAAAGGCTACCAAATAAATCCCTATAAGGTAATCCTAATTCCCCATTAGGGTAGTCAATGGGCGCTGACTTGCATTTCCGGTGGTCATTTACGTTCTGCTGGTCATTGTGTGGAGTCATTTCTTTTAGAAGGGTTAGGTTATTGGTATAGTTTGTCTCAATTTCTTTTTCGTTGTTCCAACTGTTTAAAATACCTACAGATCGTTTCACAGAATTTCGTTATAACTATTGAACGATATCCATAAAGTAGATTTCGCCTATGTTTTATTGTCTTACGGTTTGAACATCTACAATTAAGTAACCTAAGATTGATTGAAATAACGGACGACTCACCTCCAGATCTGTCGTCAATTTTTGTAGACAAAATTTAAGTACCTACTATAAATGCTGCTATTTAAAACTGTCATTATTTTACTTTCAATAAATATTAATAAAGAAATGTTTAGGAAAACTACTCTTTCATGAATATAGAAACCAAAAACAGGAAGAAATCAAAACACCTACCTCAGACTTGCTACTTTTGCGCAGAATAAATATGAAAGCTGTAGGAAGAAGATAGATAGTGAAGTCTCATAAGACTAAAATTAAAGCTTTTGCGAATGTCGTAGTACATAAACACATAATTATGCGGTTTTCAACATACAGTAAAAGTCAAGCTTTTAAACCAGCAACAAATTTAAGCACTAGAAGAGAAGTGGCAGACTAAACCGCCATCCGACAAGTTGCGATTCGATTACCGCCGCGACACTCGCCTTAGTGTTCCAAATAATTCCCGACTTTTGGCTAATCCGGTTACACTCACATGTTTGGAATTCGCGGAATGCATTTTAACTCTGATTTCGACCTGATGCCCTTATTTGAAAATAGCAGTATACGAATGTGCATTGTAATGAAGTTGTTTTAGTTCAGGTAGCTCCAACAGAATTATAGGCTATCAAAGAGTTGATAACTACGTACACAGACGATATTTCATTACGCGACGGTACATCAAAGACATCGATATTATAAAGACACCTTGAGTACTAGTATAGTATTACTGAATATGTACCATGGGTTTGAAAAATATGGATCGAAAATGAGCTCAATGATAATAAAAAATGGTGGATAACTTACACAGCATCATCTAGACTAGACTCAAACTAAGCTGAACATTGTGTTATGGATGGGTACTGAAATACTTGTAGTTCATACAATACATGGATAACGCACAAGGAACCGGTAGGAATAAAATAAAAAAACAATATGTACTTAATTTATTCATAAATACATTAAATAAAAAATGGGAATAAACTGAAATCTGGTTGTCCGTAACAAACAATAGAAATGAAAAGTAAACAAGAACCCCGAGGATTCAACCGCGTGTTGTGAGGTGTCCACACTTACCCACAGCTGATTGTTACCACCACAAGTTTCAGTCTCCCATCTCCGTGTAACAGAGTTTCATCCACCATAACTCCTATTTCTATTCCCGTAACAGCGCTATCGTTTCCAACTAGAATACAAATATGGACAAACAAGAACAAAAAAGGAAATATACAGGAATAGCGTGGGCCGAGATGGGAAGAATGGGACGAATTTATCGGCCCATTACCGGCGAACGCGCCGTTCATGTGTCATTGTATTTTGCTATACTCGTACCTACTTATATCTTGCATTGTTGGGAATATGGAATGAAATGCTGGATAGTGACAAATATCTAGAATTTATTCGTTTTGTGGGCTGAAAAGTTATATTGGAAGATATCTTTTGACTTCATTTTATACGTCCACGATTGGTACCTATCCAGTTAAAGTAGGTACTAATATTGCAAGTTTAGATATAATGGATTGATGTTGGTTACAATCTCCACGCCAAAACTACTGAACGGATAGGGATAAACATATTACATATTATGTTATTTGTTACCTATCTTATTTGTTGTATTTTTTAGTATGCAATATAGAATATTCTATCTATATATAAGGTGTATGATACTTTGTCGACTAAAATTAAGAAAAAACTAAATATACAAGCTACACACAAAACGTGGTGCCTTTTGAGCCACTCTAATCTCTATCTCAAAGCGTTTAAATTTAAAACACAGTGTCTATAAATAGCATTGTTATTACCACAATGGTAGGTATATTGTTGGGTGAATGGATATAATAATACAAACATGGAAAACATTCGTTTGAATGACTTTACTAAGGGGCTGATCTGGAGGAAGATAGTTTGCTTTTTATTCTGGTTATTTTGGTCCATTTAAAGACAATCGCAGCTTGTTAAGTACTTTGTTTGGTTGAATATTTATCTGTAACCTAAAGTTGCAAACAATAAGATAAAAATAAATCCGATTATATGGTAGGTAATCTAAATAATGGGTGATAGATTTAAATTAGTAGACAATTTTAATAAATTATATTTTATTATACATTGAAAATACCTGGAGCACCCGGTTTACTATAGATAGATAGATAATGATAAAAATAATAGCATCGATCAACATTTGAAGAGAGTCTCGCTAGGAAGTTGGATCAAGGGCCCAAAAGGCGATAGGTACAGGTACTCCTGGACTCGGCGCGTATCGTCAGGAAGTTCCTTTCTCTGCAGCCCTAGTCACCAACCACTTGAGCCTAGCTTCGCGGTCGGTGATCTACAATTTTGTATTATTTTTACTGTAGAATAGTTTCATAATAATTATTGCATTTTCTATAGTAAAAAAATGTATTTTTTAACGAAATTTTAAATAAATTATGTGAAATAATAATATATATAAATCTATAGGTACACGCACACGAATATAACCGAACATAAAAACGCAAAAGTAAACTGTCGATATCACGAAGTATCTAAAATGTCTGTTAATTTTTAAAAGCAAACTTACTTATTTTCCTGGAAAATTTCATACGTCTGACGTATTTTATACCTGTCAGTGCGTCGCATCCGGTGCGGATTTTCTATTTCCCCCACGGTACCCACTTCCGGTAGAATTTAAATTATTCTGCCAAGGGTTTGCGTTAGACGCTAATAAGTTATTTTTTGCTATACTGTTGACCTACGTTTGACGAAACTAATGAATTTAAGGATTTATATTATTTTTCAAATGATAAAACTTTTGAAAATATATTATGATTATTAACAAGTCAGTTTTATGGGGATATTTTTCTATTGTGTTTTTTAATGATAAGTGCAGATTATTTTGATTTTTAAGTCGTAAAAAATGAGATTAAAGTACACTTAGACGTGTATTATACACCAGACAATTTAATGCCTCCAATATGTGTCAAAAACCTATTCACCTACGCATATTAGCTTGGCGACCCGAATTTGTAGTGTCTTGGCCTCCACTAAAAGTAGCTATGTCGGCCTTTCTCATGCAGTTATCCTTCAATTCACTTGCTTCACAGCTCGACTGCTTCAGTAATAATCAAACCTTTTTTATGAATATCTTCTAGACAGAAAATATTCAAGATTTCAACAAAAAACCCATTTCTCAAAAATAAACAAGCAACGCTATAATAAATAAGAAAAATAAATGAAAATTCAGCATTTTCGGGGGTGTTAAATTTGCATTTTAATGGAGATCCAAGCGTATAACAAGTTTAACTAATGGCCGTGAAATAAGGAGGGCTGGGCGGCCTTTGTAGGCGGTCGGGGCTAGTTCCGAACCTGCTACTGTCTGGGATTCTACGACGAGTTTTGGTAAAAGCACAGAATAACTATATAGTAACGGTAAAAGATAGGTACCTGACATAGGTAAGAGTAGGTACAAATTTTATGGATAACGGTTCTTAATCCCTTACAAAACTCATTTATAACGGGATATTTACTATGATTTGATTATTTCAACATCATCATTAGCTTATAATTTAGTCTACTGATGAACATATGCCTCCCCTAATGTGCGCCATAGCGCCCTGTCTTCGGCTTGACGCATCCAGCACCTACCTGCAGTATTTCGCAGGTCGTCATCCCACCAGGTTGGAGGGCGTCCTACACAACGTTTACCGAGTCGAAACCAACTTAGATACAATACAAGTAATCCTTATAATCTAATTAGGTATCTATCTTACCTGAAAAACAAAGAAACGACAATTAAAGTTAATATTTACAATTTAAACCAATAATTTTCACTTTATTTGATCGAACACCCGAGGTTTTTTTATCAGCATTCGAATTTTTGACATGACATCTGTCTGTCTATGATGTGTACTGTCACTGTCAATGTGTCCGATCAATCACTTTCACAATGCGCACCAGAATTCAAAGTTAAGTACTATTTCTTTACACATTCATAATGAAATATGAAAAACGTTTATTTCTTTAGGCTTACAAATACCTACTTAAGCACTTAGACAGGTCATATTTTAGTATAATACTTTGTTTTACTTTTTTAATATCGACTTATACTCATAATCTATGCGATATCTATGATATGCTTTGATACAGAATCATAGCTCGATAAGTCAGTAGTAGACTTGCAACTAAAAAACTAATAGATATCGATTGCGGTTCTCAGTCTCACAGCAGTATAAAAAGACAAGAAAACATAGATAAGCCGCATCATATTACAAAAAGAACAAAGCACGGTAATTCAAACACGAATAAAATAACAAAGAATATTCATAAAAGCAAAGAAGGTACAGAACAGCTCATTTCTCTCAAACAACTCCGCGTGCAGTTATCGTATGCGTCCGCACGGCGCAATATACTGTGACAGCTTTATGCAGTGCCATAGACAATCGTTACAGATCGGACAGTACGAACTTTGCAAGAAAACCATAGTACTCACTGAGACGACAAGTGTCAATATTAAGGTAAACCTAACGATGGATCGTATGGATGAAAAGAGCATTGTTACGTTAGCCCTGATAAAATCTATACAAAATAATAGTTTGGCTGGCTAGAGCCTGGTTGGTTGATTTAAAATTGTTCTGTATTTAAGTCTCTAAGCCCACTGCTGGGCAAAGAACTAGGTTTCTAGCCAATAGTTAAAAGAAGACGTTTTATTTTTCTTCTTTATGTTAGTCTAGTCTTAAAAAAATATTGCGCTTGGCACAGACTGTAAAAAAAATGATTTTAAAGTGTCTCATCTAATTACAAGTACTATAATAACTTTAACGGGTATTTATCGCGTTTATTTACCTATTTTACCCGTTAAATAGTACTTGTAATGATGTGTTCTGATCGCGTAACTTTAAAAATATTTACTGTCTCATCTGACCCCCCAACTCTCTGCGACCACTTCCTTCTTATTTACTATCATATTTCCAGGCGATTGTCTAGGATTAGCAGCCGCTACCAGCTTCCGGTTTCAACGCGCTGCTGGTAAAAACTACAACTTGGGCCAAAATGAGGCAACACTGGGGCCAAACTTAGGGTAAAGCTAGCTACCGCACCCCAAAGCGGGTGCGGTTTGATAATGTTGCAAGGTTAGATAATAATTTGTGCGCAAAAGGATGAACATTGTTTTCAATCACATCGTATCAGATATTTTATATAGGTAAGTGGTCTTACAATAGGTAGGTTAGATTTACGATACTTCTAGGTATAGGTACAAACATATATAAGTAGCGGCTACGACGTGTGTTAAATGAGTACCTAACTCCATGCATAGTGTAAGTAAAGCACATTCTTCCAACGCCGCTACCACGCAGCAGAAAAATGTGGATGCAAATATGGGCTGGTTACCTATAGATAGATTTTACGGTGACAAAATGGCTTCACACAAGCTTTAAACGAGTGGCCCCGCGAGCTGATGCCGTCAATATAAAATCCATTTTAATATTACGAGTTAAAGCCTATATTTGAATTGATGTGAGTTAGATGAAAGCCTTAATGTTCTATCTTCATCTAACATACGTCGTAGCCGCGCAGATTTATGAAATTATGAAATTCTTTGTGATTATTGGTGGAACGGTTGCGCTACCTGTACATTGCTTGCAACAGTCAGCAACTGGCTTACTTGTTTTAAGTGTCAATACTAGTTCTAAGTTCTATTAACTAAATAATTGTAATTTTCGACGGACTCACTACTAACTTTTGGTTCTCCAAATCCAGAACCAACCAACTTGCGTAGTTTATTTTATTATTAAAAGATTAAAGATTAAACAAGTGTTAAACATTATTGGCGTCTGTTTTTACAAAATGCTTATAAAAGGAATAATAACAAATTTGGACTATTTCTGCGCTTGCAACTTCTTGTGTGGCATTCACACCCTTCCGTCTCAAATCTCAATCCTAAACAACTTATTAATAAACGAGAACAATGTTTTTGCATTACCACTCCACAACGAGCGGAATCAAAGCGATAAATAACAGCGCGAATCCAACGCAACAGACGGACGGACATGATTCATACGAAAGGATAAAGCTAATTGTATATGCTTTAAAGAAATTACAAATAAATAAGTGGACGCCCACTCTCTTCACGTGTGGTCAGGCGGACGCAAGAGATGTAAGGGAAAGGATTGTGATGTACTCTTAGCTAAAATAGGGACTGGACAAAACAGAACACCAGATTTAAAACTCTAGTTGGCATTCATTACAGATCTAAACGGGCTTACTACGAACCTTTGTGTTGGAAGAATACCAACGTAGGTTCTTAGTGAACCCGCTTAGACTCGTAATGAATCTACTAGACATTTTAGGAGATTTGATGTTTTACACCAGAGCGTACCTGAATTATTAAGATTGTGAACGACTCACGTCAGTGAGGTATTTTGCTATATAGGTATATTAATGAATGTAGCTTTGTATTGACTCCCTCGTTGGTTTAATGGTCAGCATGTTATATTGCTGATAATGAAATCCGGGGTTCAAATTTCGGGTCGGGAAAAAAGTTGTTTTGGGGTTTTTCTATGCAGTTTTTTTTTAGTAGCAGCCCTAATCTTCTTGAGAAGGGTTCAACTAAAGATACTCGTAGATAGACCAATAGTACCTAGTGAAAGATATACCAACAATTGTCTGAAACTGAGTAAAATCATTGTTATTTTTGTAGCATCGCCTCTTTTGATCAACTCTACAATCCTTACAGAGATCTCTCGCAGCTTATTTTGCAATTCTCAAAATGGCGGACAAAATCGCGCCAAAGTTTCGCGCGTGCGTGTAACGCAATTTTATTTTATTTAATTACGTGCTAAAAAGGATTCTATAGGTAAACGCACTTTAAGAGTCGCCTCTTAAAGTGCGTTTACCTATAGAATCCTTTTCACCCTTTTTTTCATAAATCAATGAGCTTATGTATAAGTACTTAGGTATTCAAAGTATTAAGCATTTTCAATTATAATAGTTACCTTTTAACAAATAAGATCTTTATTCCTTGTTTAAATGACGTTGGGGTTTGAATATAAATATTTTTGAGACGGCTATTCAGAGTTTTGTTACAGGTTTCTTTAAAAAAAACTGTTATAAAAAAGTCCATCGAAATTTTTAATCTACAAATTATAGCCTACATAACCGGTATCTTAACCTAAGCTGTACTCAGAGTTCTAAGCACGCTATAAGTCCCATGATTGAGTAAATCCAAGTTGAAAGCATCACTATAGTTTATTGCGTTTATTTATAGCACTGAGCGCTTCAATCTGTTTCAACCCCCTCAAAGTTTTTTACGATGCGCCTGACATACAACAGATGTTCAGGCAAATAATGCATAAGTGGTGATACCGATTTTAGAGCGTTCTTATTTTTATTGGTTGAAATATTTAGAGATTTCGTGCTCCTTAAAGTTTGGGCTCTTTTAATGTGTCATGTCATGATTGAGTGAGACTGACAGTAAATTACGACCTAAATAGTATCTTGTATAATTTGTACCTAATCAATTTTTAAAATTTTTGGTATATCAATAAATTACAACACAAGCTTTGCTTAGCTAGGGACTAGATGCTGTGTGGATTGTCCAGCATTATTTATTACAAAATGTTACTGTTTAAAATATGCGCTCACTATGGCGCTCATTAGGGAAGGCCTATGACCAGCAGTGGTAAGCAAGATAGGCTGATGATGATGATAATGATGATGACTTTTAAATTGGAATACATATTGGGTAAAACTGCCTCGCAAAAATACTGCTTGGAATTTGAAGCTTAAGTTCTAGTTCTTAACTTATTCTTTCTACAAAGATTGTTTTCCTTTTTTTAATTTACCCCTATCAAAAACGAAACGGCCACTTGTCAAACTGATAACAATGATCGATATTTGCGGCCGTTCAAAATAGAAAACCACTTTTAACCCACAACATGTGTCCAAACGGATCCTCCACATGCTTGCCCACTGACTCACATACCCAAGGCCGCAGGTTCGGTTGAAGATAACCAGAGCCCCTTGTTTAAACAACTGGGTTCTGTGTCAGGTCAGTGAAGCGAGATGCAACTAAAACAATAATATTTAGAATTCCAATAGATAGATATAGACGGAGAAATTTTAACCTCAAGGCTCATTTTCTCCCTAATCATATTAATTATTTCTACACTTAATAATAGGTACCTGATTGCACTTAATAATAGGTACCTGATTAACATCTTGATAGGTACCTACTTTCATACTAAGCGAACGTATTCAAAGAACGTAGGCTCATTTTAAAATTATATTTGACTTATTGTGTGTCATAGAGTCCGAATCAGTTTTGCAGTGCCCCTCCAGGGTGCGTGTACCTACTGACTATACCCTGCTATAACTAACCATTCAGACTAAGACTTAAGAATAAATGTACATGCAAGCACAAATACATAAATATTATGAATAATATAATTTTTGTATTCATACTATTAGTAGTCCAGTAAAAATAAGATTTGACATGGTATAAAATATTCTTGAGAAAAATGTATCTAATAAAAACTTTTATTTACATAAATATGTAGGCGCCACGCTTTGGTTAGACTCTGAGAGCACGTGCACAGAGGCGAACAAAGGGACGCTACCTGCTCCGAGCCGCCGCCCGTACCTGAGCGACCGCTCGTAGACTTGTTTACCCCAACCGCGCGTATTTAAGGCGAGCGTGCGGCAGCAACAGGCAGTCTTGCTTCAGCTTTCGTTGAGTGCACATCCTGCCGTGGTTCGTTCGGATTATGGTAGTTGACGCGTCTAGATATAGTGGTATAGATTATTAGAGATATCACAATTACTGTTAATCAGAGTTTATAAAATAGAATAAAAGTATTGACGGGGTTATTCCTGGTTTTATTGATGTCTGAGCTACTCCCTCTACGACATCAGAAGTGGGATGTAATCCCGCCCACTATATGTTTTGGCTCATCCGTGTTTCTTATTCCAAGTGTGCTTCGGTGATCTACAGTGCAGAACCTAGCTTCGAGGAATCACGTGTTGTTAAGTAATTTTTTTTTCTTTCTCGTAGCTCCACCCAGAAGCGCAGCATTTTCCTGGGGTCTTGGCAGGCCTCACCGAGCGATCTTGGCAAGTTCAGGATTTCTGTTCCTTGTTCACATTCCAGGACTACGTGGGTAGCTGATTCGTCACCGCTGAGGCATCATCTGCAGAGAGGGCTGTGTGTCGCTCCAATGGTGACTAAGTGCTGGTTCGGTGATATTGATATAAGTGCCAACCTGGCTTTTCTGCAAATTAGTTGGCAAGTCTGACGTCCGTTTGTTTCTCTAGTTCAGAGCCTAGTTCATGTCTAAAGCCGTCTCTTCGGTGGTCATCTCCGATTCCTTCCGTGCCAGGTTGTCTGCAGCGTCATTACCTAGCGATCTGTTTTGTCCCTAGATCCATTGAAGTTGATTATCCTGTTCTTTGTGGAGCCTTTCTAATAATGTGTGACATTCGTCAACAAGCTTGGAGCTGCAGCTCAGTCCCTTCAGAGCCCTGAGTATAGAAGCACTAAGTCGGCGAGGATGCGTACGCGTACACGTTGGCCTTTGATTCCTCTCTTTTGCTGTAGCTGCCTGGGTTATTGGTACGCATTCACATTGGAAAATTGAGCTATGTTTTCGATATGTCTAGTGAGTGAACTCCGGCACCCGTACCAGTATCGGTGTTGAAGCCATCTGTATAGATTCTGACTTTGTGAGTTCCTGGTCCATCTCTTTGGTCCACGTATAGTTTTATCTGCTAGCATTCGTTTAGTATTGGTATACTGAAAATTCGGTCACCAGGAGCAGCCATGCGGGGTTCTTTATTTGCGATGAAAGTCCCCAAGGTTTACTAAGCATTCTGCTACATTGGTACAGAATGGCGGTAGGACGCTGAAGTTTCTAGTCAAATGTTTATTCCATAGCAGTTTTCTTTTCTGTTTTAGCTTTATGTCTGTGTTAAACAGCTTTAGACTTGAACAGCGAAGTTTTAGGTTTCGCAGATGTCGCTTGTTTGTGAACAGTATCAGTTCCGTTTTTGTTAGATTAAATAAAAAATCGTGGTCATTAGGTAATCGGTCAGCGTTCACATCGTGACCAGTCCATGGTCATTGAACCTGCGAATTAGCTCTTCAACAACTGTGTTTCATAAGAGGGGCGCTCTGAAGGCAGACCCTAGCAACTGTACTCCAGGTGTTTATTTTTTTGGAGTCTGATCACGTTTGAATAATTTTATCGATGAATAATGGTTATGACGACTATGACGTCGGAAATAGCAGAGTTGATTTGCGGTACCCTTAAAATTTGGTATTCACATTTACGATCAACATTGTCGTGACAAATATAGCTTGACTTGTCTATTTAGGGTGATCGTCCTAATTGTAGTCGATCAACGCAACACTGCCGCGATTGTTATGAGAAGAACCTAGGTTTTGTCAATTGGAATCAACTACACCGTGATAGCTTATCGCTTATAATCGCGGAACTCTGTAAGATTCAAGTTTTCATTGGTTAAGAGATTCCATTAGTAATAAAATGGTCGGAGTGATTGGTTTCAGGTGCACGACAAACCGTCGCGCACAATCGGCGAACGAAGGACACACGTTGGCATTGTTTATTACTACGGTGACTCCTATTATTGCCGTAGGTTAATGTGGGGATGAGAACGGGACTAATAATGCTGCGTCGTATGGACAAAGGAGACAACGCTGAGGTCGGTGTTGCAGCTTCTGTTACAAATCTGTCCATTAATTCAAGAGTTTGAGGTAGGATTTCGTTGTGGTTAGCCGAGTTTTATTGCTAAGCAATTAGACACGATGTTTATAATGACCATACCAGCTGTTAGGGGTGAAGTTGTTGACTCAAGTCCGAGTTCTAGTCGGAGTTCGTATATCTCTTTATATTCTGAATATTATCCAGTAAATTTAGCGTTCGACAGAGGTGATTGGTGAAGTGACAAGATTACAATTTCGAACACAGATGAACTGATTCTTCGGTGTGGTTTTTACTTCTACTGTTATTATTTCAATCTATCGCTTTGCTTTATATAACAGATAAAATTAGTAATAAAACAACCTCCCTGTGCGTTAATTTTTATTTGTTTTTAGTATTTGGACTGCCCCATGACTGGAAGCTGTCATCGCTTGGAAAGGTGCGGTTCACGCGCTAGCGTCTAGCGTTAAGGACCCCTCTCCACACGCTGCGCTGCTCATGGATTGCGCTGAGAATGTTGCTGAGGTTGTAAGCGTGATTATTGAAGGTGCCACCGGACTGGATACAGCGGTGAGACTGAACCAAATTATTTTGTGTGACATTATGTATCATCAGTCAAGGCTAATTTGGTAGTAGTTTGTTGAGTAAGTACTGTTTTAAATATACGCCTCCACTTTGGACTGTCTAGTTAGTGTTCTCAACACTCTCAATCTTGAATTACGTATTGTCAGTTAAAGTCAACCTGTCACCTAAGCTGTTTCCTTCACGCCCGCGTTAAATCGAACACTTACGGGCAGTACGACATACTCTGATTGATATTGTAGTAAATTACAGTGATGACAACGTGACGGTGCCTGATAAAAACGATGTAAATAGTTAACAATAGAGCGTTCGATATTTTAAGTATTTTAGCAGACTCCTTTTTATCACTAGTAGCATTTCTTCCTAATATTGACGCTAACTTGATAGCTCAGTAGGCTATTTTAGATCAAGGGCTGATTAAGGTAATAAGTTGTACAGCGAGAAAATAGGTAAGTTTTGAGTCTGATACTATATCGATCAGGATGATATAGGGTTCTACTGGTGTTCATTATCGCTATAAATTGTTAAGGCCAGGTCGTAGTCAGGATGTCTACCATAGATGATGATGGTGGGTTAAAAGTGATTATCTGATTGGGTTTAGGTATGGTAGATAAAAAAAAAAGGTTAGATAAAAAAAAATAGAGAAAACAATGAATAAGAAAAAAAAGTGAAAAGAGAAAAAAAATATAAAGCGAAAAAAAATAGTCGCAGGTCAGTACTGAGAGGGTAGCGAAAAAGAATAGTCGCACATCAGTACTGACGGGATATAGGCGAAAAAAAATAGTCGCTGAAGCCCAAGCCAGTACTGAAGGGATAGGCGAAAAAAAATAGTCGCTGTAATCCGGGCCAGTACTGGTGGATAGGCGAAAAAAAATAGTCGCTGAAATCCAGGCCGGTACTGAAGGGATATGCGAAAAAAAATAGTCGCTGAGATCCGGGCCAGTACTGAAGGGACATGCGAAAAAAAATCGCTGAGGTCCAGATCAGTTGTACACTGAAGGGATTCTGAATTGAGTTATAGAGACAGAGTGACTGGGCTAGGTGTTTTTGACCTAGAGATCGATTGAATTGAGTTATAGGGACAGTGTGTCTGGGCTATGATAAATTGGGGCCAACTATCTGTTCTGAGTGTTTTTTTTTACCTAGAGATCGATTCGAGTAGTATATCAGTTTGTTGTGTCAGGATGAACGAGCAGTAATGTTGTTTTGTTCTTTTTCTCAGATGATATCCTATGAGCTTACGCGAACGAGGACGTTCGCAGGTCAGAATGGCCGTGTAGGCGCCACGCTTTGGTTAGACTCTGAGAGCACGTGCACAGAGGCGAACAAAGGGACGCTACCTGCTCCGAGCCGCCGCCCGTACCTGAGCGACCGCTCGTAGACTTGTTTACCCCAACCGCGCGTATTTAAGGCGAGCGTGCGGCAGCAACAGGCAGTCTTGCTTCAGCTTTCGTTGAGTGCACATCCTGCCGTGGTTCGTTCGGATTATGGTAGTTGACGCGTCTAGATATAGTGGTATAGATTATTAGAGATATCACAATTACTGTTAATCAGAGTTTATAAAATAGAATAAAAGTATTGACGGGGTTATTCCTGGTTTTATTGATGTCTGAGCTACTCCCTCTACGACAAATATAATATTGGCCACGTCTGTGCTATTAGACCGATAAATCAAAAACAAAAAATAAAAGAACTTACAATTCGGTTTCCCAGAAAATAATAGTTTTGTATGTAAATTGTTGTTTTAAAATTTAAAGGAAAAGAGGCAGAGTAACAGTTCCTCCCAGGATGCTGTAAAGTGTAGTAGTAAAGTGCTGCTGCAGTTTGTAAGTCGGCTAAACTTGCTAAACTCCGGGTTATAAATATGAGGCACGTTCAAGTTTTATATATAAAACTGTGTTGAATTTCATGTAGTTTTATGGCTTTCCTACAGTTTGATACATAGAAGTTGTAGAACCTGGTACCCAGGCTCTTATGAGCAGGGTGTTATTGGAGGATGACAGCCATAGGTAATTAGGTACACATTTAGCATAAAAAATATTTTCTATACATTGTTTGATTTGTTTAGAACTGCTGTTGATCTTTTGTAACAACTAATTCTTAGTCTTAACTTATTTTTGCTGTTATATTATTATTTTAAGTTTTGATTTAGTATATTTTGTTAGTAAATACTTAAATATGTTAATGTATTAATGGTAAGAGCGGGGTCCCTAACACAAGCAAATTTTGCTTAAAGGGTGACTCCAGAACCTGTATTTATATCTTTTAAGTTAATGCAATAAACATTTTTTTTTTTTTTATTATTATTTATTAAGTTTCTTGAATGTTTTACAAAAAACAAAAAGTAGATTTTGTTTTGAATTTGTTGTTTTTATTAATTATGCAGGCGGTATCGTAGATTTATCCTACTAATAATAAATTAAAACCGTTGTAAAATGTGAATTTTATTTATGACCAAGGATCTCCAATACCAGACTAGGTAAGGTACTGAAAATAAAATAAGGCTTAGATTTAGAAAATAGTTTAACTCAGATATATTATAGTTCTTTCTATTTAATTATACCGGAAATAGCAGATGCTAGTTTTTTAAAAAGGGTTACAGCAAAAGTTTAAAAAAACATATTACATTTTGATGATGGACGTAAATCTCACAATAATCTAGCTATTCGACAGTGTTATACACTATACATACATTTGTTGTCCAGATCGGTGGGTAATTTCCAATATTCTCTTCAAATCCACTTGTTCGCAAACTTTTGATCCATACTAAACATAAAGCTTGTTCAATGTTCATAACTCCAAAATACTCGAACGCAAAGTGGGAAATATTTCCCCACCCAAATTTTATTCCCAAAACACTAATAGTTTTGAATCGAGAGTCGACGGATCTGCAATGCGCTGCATACTTCCGAACTGCGAATAACTCTGGTCCTAAACTTGTTTCCCGAACACTTGGCTTAACGTTCGTTGCTAGAATTTGTACGTGTATTTTATAATTTAGGGAAAGTTGGTGTTGGTTACAGTTGTTCAGGTAATTGATGTTTCGAGCTGTGGCGCTCGATTGCTTTTGTTATCAATTATGAAAACTCCTGGCTTATAGCATCGTTTTTATGAAAACTCTAGGCTAAGAGCATCGTCTTTATGAAAACGCTAGGCTTAGAGCATTGTCTGTAAGGGTACAGAACCTTTCTAACTGCCTCAAGGTACCTATATGTTGAAGAAGACAAAATTGCTTAAAGTGTTTTTGTCATAAGGCACAAGTTCAGCATGATTTTGGATAAAAGTCAAAGTCATGCACGCGCTGGGCAATCGTTCCATAATCGATTGTTATTGATAATTGCCAAAACATCTACTTTCTCCTCCGATCTTGCTGCCCACTGAAAGTACATACCTAAAGATATCACCTCAAGATGAATCATCGTGTAACTTTAAAAATATAACACTTTTTAAAAGATTTACGCAAAAAAAGTTGTGTTGGTGGTCCGCAACCTTAAAGAACTGACATTTTGGTTCTTTGATTAAAGAATCACTAACATGAGACATTATTATTTTTCGATGGGATACAATCCTAATTACTCAATACATTCGTAAAAATAAAATCATAATAACGACGTAAAAATGAGGTACATATGCCTTTGTCAATAAGGGGCGTAAGAATAGGGTTAAAAAAAAATAACGTGTTTCAAGGTGATAATCTGCCCAAGCAATCCTATGACCACGAAATAATCCTATCCAATTTACTTTTACGCTGCCAACAATCATAGAAAGGTAGACTGATCCTGACCCACTTTAGTAAGTAACCGTAGCAAATAAGTGAATCGGCTGAAGTGGCTACAAAACTTATCGTAAAAGGGTAGAGAAAAACAGACTACGACCATGCTGAATCCAAAGTCACAAGTGGGGAGGCCAAGTGGCCAAAGTGGCCAAAGAGCAAACTGAGTCTAGTAGCTCCTGCCCGCGATCATGCCGAAGCGAGATCAATGTAAACCTTGCTCCCGGGAATAGTATGTTCTTAAGGTTAAACGAGTCAACGGCGCAAACTTGTCAGCAGGCGAGGCCTATATGTCAAGTGATATACACGTGACTAAGTGTGGAAGCAGCTTAAAAAAATGAGAACAGACTTTTAGCACACTTTAGGTTATTTTTAAAAACGTGTATATTTCAAAATTAATATATTTCAACATTCGAAATTATTTCAGAGTGGGCTGTATTTTAAAGTATTTTTTTCTTTCTTTGTATATTATTTATTTTCGCACAAGTTGAGCTATCAGTATGGAAATACGAATGTTTACCACCATGTATTTTTCAAATTTATACTTTTTGATAGTTTTGGATGTTCAACATGAAACAATGAAGTAGTTACTCTTCTACGAAACATGAGCTACGTTTATCCTTAGTAGTGGTACTTAGTTCGGTCTATTTTTTATATCAGGATACGGTTGTTCTAATAATCTTGCGAGTAAGAGCTAATGATAAAAGGTATGGTTTACGATGCCAACAAGACGTTAGCACGTACAACAGAGCACGGAGTCCCCTTTCTCCTGCCATGCCTAGAAGTAAATCTAAACAAACACGTCCAGCATTTCAAGCAACCAGCCGATTTATCGGATGCCAAAAATATAAAATTTTACTCCGCAACATAAATCGAAACGTTTTACCGTCCGAGATGGTCTTCTGTTTTACGATCTCAGTATCGGGGAATATCCTCCGCTAATTTTGAAATGTGGCGAAATAAGACTCCTTGCCCGAGCACCCTCAAGATATTATTTATTACACCGAGAACCAGCTTTTTGACGTTTACTAGCTTTTGATATAGATTTTATTGAATCTGTGGTCGTATTTTAAAATGTGAATATTCGCGTGGATTAAAGGCTTATTTACAGTCGATATTGAAATATTGCGACGGTGTCTGGGGTTATACAAGTTGTCGGATGTTTATTGGTGGAGTCAATTTGTTTATTAAAATTTGAAGTCAACACAAATTTTAGAAAATACTGCTTTGAAACGTGCTCTACTCTAATAATATAAAACCGCTTGTATCTAATTCTCTAAAACAAAGTTTCGCTGTGGTCATCTGCACTTTGCATTTTTTATAGAATCAAAACTATCAAACCCATGTTTGCTTTCCAGTTTTATCTTTTCAATCTGATCTAAATTTTTAATCAACGAATCTTCCGCTAGCTCCATAACTCGATTAGCATCTAATTCTTTGTGTGGAACCACTCACCCATGTGTGACCCAAATTTTTTGTCCGAAAATAAGATCAATAATGTAACTGATACTCTTGTATTCTAGAACGACGGTTTTAAATTATGAGCAGTTGCTGATAAAAGTGCTTGGTTCTTTTATTTTTGTAATAAGATTAAATACCTATACGTTGCTGTTTTTTATCATTTAATTGTGTAATGAAAAGTAGATATTATAACAAATGCTACACACAATGTACTAAAACCAGCCAGAATTAATTGGATTTTCTCATAAATGCCACTGAAACTTTTAGTTAATTTCCAGCTACTACAATTTAACCTAGAAGTGCATGAAAACATTATCTACCATTACAGTAAAGCTAGCAAAGACTAAAAACAGCAGCGTGCGGCCCGCTTTTTGTATTTTATAGTTTGTACTTGCTGTTTTTCAGTAATTTATGTAAACTGTATTCACGTGTACGTAACACGTATACGAACGTACCTTTTAGGTGTGGGGCAACGCGAGGATAGTGTATGCGACTGTACTATCTTCGTCAAATGTCTTGATATGTCGGAATGGAAATAAACCTTGATTTTCTGTTCTGTTTGTATCATGCGTTTTATAGTGCAACGGCAGTTTATTGATTTGAAATGACCGGAATTAAGAGATATAATGAAGAGGAATCTAACAAAAATCTAATACTTTTACGTTCTGGACAATTAACCTATCTGGAGGTTAATTCAGATGTAGGTATTCCTGAGTCATCTATGCCTCATACCATTTCCACCGCTGCGCTCATTGGCTCATTTACGTTAAATATTCGTTATCAAAATCCAGCTCATACAGCTAATACTCCTGATGTTAATTTAGCAGCACCTTTGATAAAATAAACACATTTTTTTTAAAATAAATATTGCTGGGCAATCTACACAGCATCATCTAGCTCCATGCTAAACAGAGCTTGTGTTTTTGGTACTAGATCACTGATAGGTTATACTTAGATATTTTTTTTAAATGTACATAATTATTGAGAGGATACCCAGCAGTCAAAACACCTGAAACAAATACTTTATAGATCATACAAACATTTGCCCCAAGGCACGAATCGATCCCACAATTTCCTGCGTCGCAGGCGGACTTTCACCCGCCGCGCTGTCAAGCGTTCGTCAAACAAGTTCAAAGATTTTCTAGATTTCGGGGATCTCTAGAATTATTAAGGAGCTCAATGAATCTCATCAAAGATACCAGTAGTGGCCTGAAAGTGGTTGACGATAATGATGTAGCGTGATAAGGAAAAGCCAAATCCACCTGCCATATTTTATTTTTTCTATTTATTTTTATTTCACTCATGAGAGTTGTGGGAAGGTATCGGTTACGAGACGGGCTCGGAATAACTATCATGCAATCCGATAGGGCAAATCATTTTTACCGACATCGAGACGATGACCAAACCCAGAAGTTTTTGACGAGGCATATCAAATTTTTCATGCGTTTTGAATTCTGATACAAAGCCAGGTGGTTTGGAATATCAAATAGGAATTACATATAGTCTATGTAATATAAATTGCAGGCTTTATAGCTTTATTTAAAATGCCTAACAAGAGATTCATATTCAATATTGGACATGTCACAACTATGTTTTTTAATTTATTGCAGAACGTCATCCGGCCCTAAAGCAGGTAGATATTGTTTTTATTACTTTTATTATAATAAATACATTTTCGCCTTAAATTACGTAAGCACCTATCTACTAGAAAAGTACTAAGGTACTTTACGAAATACCCAAAATTATGAAAGCAGGCAGAAATATCAGACATTAATTATTAATTATTTATTCTGCTTTATCTTTATCGTGTACTGAAAATAAGTTCCTATTTATAGTTACTCCACTTATCAATGAAGAGTAAACGTTGATCAATGAGAATGAGAGAATAGAAAAAGAATAACATGCTGACTGTACATGGAAGATGGCAAATCACCACGCGAAAAACAATATTTTATTTGACGACGGCGAATCAGAACTCAAAGTATGGAACTAAAAAGTAGCAGAAAAAAGGGTCCGATGGCGAATCGCCACTAACTCTTTTGTTTGTAATTAAATTAATAAAATCAAAACAAACATGATTTGGACAAAGCAGACAATTTTTTGCCATTGAGTCGCAAAACTGTCTCAACACGAGTTAGTCAACACGCTACATCATCATCAGCTGGACATAGGCCTCCCCTTATGAGTGCCACAGCACCCTTTGTTCGGCTTGACGCATCTATCATCTGCCTGCACTCTTTCGCAGGTCGTCATCCCACCTGGTCGGAGGGCGTCCTACACTACGTTTACCGAGTCGTGGTCTCACTCAAGAACACGTTTACCCCAACCAACGGTTACAACCAACTTTGATCTTCCGGCAGAGCCGTTTGGTGACGTCACGTAAGATAACCATGCAACAAATCAATCAAGAATATAACGGAGAGTGATTTAATTTAGTATTAATTTTTAGTATTAGGTATAACTATCCCTAGTAATAAGTTCTTAATATATTTACTAACAAATTATGGATCCCTGATGTTATCTGAAATAAAATAATTTTATTTTATAACAATAAAAAAATATATAATCTATGCCAACGGTTATAAAAGATACAGATGTCATGAAATCTTGTCATCGAAACGATTGAAGAAGATAAAAAAAACTATTCCATGGCCAACTGTAAAAAAAACATTAATCAAAATCTAAACACTTCCACTTGCAACTTGACAGTTCGCGTCAAAAACATTAACGAATACTAAAAGCGTAAACAAAATAATTAAATATATCATTATTTTCAACCTTATTCAATTACGTTAGAGCTCTATCAATATTGTTATAGAATGCAGTTTTTATAAAACGAAGGGCGAAAAGGAAAGCATTTATTTCGAAGCGTGCCATCCCTTTCCTTTCCAAGTATAAGATAAGGATGGTAATACATGTTACTGATGCGATGTCATAGTTAATTAACGTCAGTTTGCTGTTAAGGGAATGCTTTAGTTGTATTTACTAAAATGTTTTTTTAATGATTTTTGTTTCAAAGTAAAGAAAGTACACGTTTTAACGACACTGCTAAATAAGTGTTAATGTCTAGTCTAGATGCTAGTAGCACAGTTTATGGTGGTAGTTTTTATGGGGGGTCTATGTCCAGCTGTGGACATCTATCAGTGGTGATGATGAGAAAGGTTTAGTCAGAAGTCTTTATAGATTATTTCTGTAGCTGACCACCATTGCAATTAATTTATTTTATCAGTTATTTCAACTCAAACTTTTTTTATTAAACTCGGGAATTTTATATACAATTTAATACCAAGCTTGTAATTAGCAATAAAGAATCATGGAAGAATCTTTAACAATTTTTTCTATCGATTACATTTGCAGACACGGCGGCCGCTAGGGCAAATGTGTTCTTGAGTGGAGACCACGACTCGGTAAACGTAGTGTAGGACGCCCTCCGACCAGGTGGGATGACAACCTGCGAAAGACTGCAGGTAGATTCTGGATGCGTCAAGCTGAAGACAGGGCGCAATGGCGTTCATTGGGGGAGGTATATGTCCAGCAGTGGACTGCTATAGGCTGATGATGATGATGAAAAAATCTTAAAAAATTTTTTTTAATCATTTGCTGTGCGCGTCTTCGCCTTAACATAAGGGCTACTTCACACGGGCGCATTCAAACAAGGGGATCATTATACTGAGTTTTTAAGTAAAATCGTTTTTAATTGAGGCCACATGTAACCTCGATCAGATAAGCCGGAGATCGTAGATAGCTCGAACTTTAACTGGTAATTGTACGTAATTTATTGGTGCGTTCATAATGTTATGGGATAATAGTTTATCTATACTTATTTGCTAGTGATCTGCCCTGACTTAGTATCTACATAAAGGGGAATTTATGAATTTTTGAAGGAACCGCCAAAATATTTGAATAAAAAAAAACTGTGGGTACTTTTAGGCACTCGATTTTTTTTGGTGTATAGGGGAGTAGAGATGGAGCTGTCGGATAAATATTTTCTCCATGCTTACTTTATTTAGTTACCTCCTAAGAACATAATGTCCGTCTACAGCTTAAAGTGCAACTTCCAAAAGTCATATGTACCGCGTTTGGCACGTGGATTGGTAGCCGCAGTTGAGGTATTAAAAAAAACAGAAATTATTAGGTAATTTTACTTAACTACAAATCATTAAAATGATTATTAAATTCCATAATTTAAAAATAACACTTATATAAATTAAAGTGTGTATTCCATTTCGTTATCACTTTAACAAACGTTATGCGTCCAACACCTAATTAAAACACATTTAAAACATTCAGATAATCACCGAAAAAAGATGACACCCGTTTATTATCAAAAAATCAACAACCAAAACAAAAGTGAACCTTAAGTTTACTGCACTAAAGGCTAGATAGCAAAATTTTTCAAATTAAATATAATGTGAACATTGAACTACCGAGAAATTGTCGATGTCACAGATAATTAAACGACAGAAAGTTTATGAGAATGTGGTAAGTAGTTTTTGTTTTGGTGGCGTGTGTGAAACCACTTTAGTTTAAGGGGCGATAGCAGCCGAGCTTGTTAACTAGTATGAAAAAAATATGAAATTTTGTGAACCAAGAGGCATATTTTGAATGCACTGTTTATTTGCGGAATATAAATGATATTACCATTTTACATGAACAAGAGAGAATACGCAGAGTTGGTTTTTGGCCTTCAATCTTAATCACATTGATTTCAGACATACATAGAACGACATATTTAACATATAAACAGACACATAATAACAATAGATTGAAATAAATAAATAAGGTTATAATTAATTGAAAATAAAAATGATATAAATCAATCGAAATAAGTTGAGTAATTTAAAAAATATGATTAATTGATAAGAATAATATTATTTACCTGTATATTAACAGTCTGCAGTTAGCTCAATTGTTTTAATTATAAATACTAGTTCTTATTTGCTTCTATTATTTGGCTGTAGCTTTCTTAGAAAAAAGTGATAATCTAAATAAAATAAAATATAATGTGAACTAACTACCAAGAAATTGTCCTTTTGGTCCCACAGAGGAAACCTTACCTATATCTGGAATGTAGAGAAGATGGTTCATTATCGCTAGATGTTGAAGAGAATAAGCGGATGATGCAGCCAGCGTCTTGGGGACGCTTCCGATTGATATTATAATATGGTTATTTTACAACAGTGTGAAATTAGATCAACTGTTTCAATAGTAAATACTAGCTTCTGATTTGTTTCAATAATTTAGCTGTTATTTTCTGTTATTAAAGTTTACTTTGGTTTAATAAAAAACTGAATATGTCTTGCTTATTTTCTCTCCTCACTTCAACAGCATACTCGTAATTATATTGGCTGACGCAGACTTACGGAGCTGAGACGTGGACACTCACGATAGGGCTGGTCCACCTGTTCAAAGTCGCTCAGCGAGCTATGGAAAGAGTTATGCTCGGAATTTCTTTGAAGTATAGGATTCGTATTGAATACATCCGACAGAGAAACAAAGTAATCGACATAGCTCTAAGAATTAGCAAACTGAAGTGGCAGTGGGCCGGCCATATCTCACGAAGAACCGACGCGACGGCCGTTGGGGCAAACGTGTTCTTGAGTGGAGACCACGACTCGGTAAACGTAGTGTAGGACGCCCTCCGACCAGGTGGGATGACGACCTGCGAAAGACTGCAGGTAGATGCTGGATGCGGCAAACTGAAGACAGAGCGCTACCCAAGCAGCATCACAAGCTGTATAACAGCTCTATTAAAGTTCGTTTATACTCTTAATGCTGTATTTCTTGGCCGCATAAAGGCTGTATAAGCGCTTATACAGCCCTTATACCCCTGAAATGGGCACAAATTATACAGCGTTTTGCGTTATATTAGCTGTACAGTAGCTGTATAAGCATAAAATAGGTTGCATAATAGCTGTTTTGCGGCTGTACTATGGTGTAAGAGGAAACCAATACACTCCAATTACTACATTGTAACTCACTTGTTAAGCTTTACGTTGTAAAAAGTCTGTTGAACAGAGTTACAAAAGAATTAAAACGAAACAAAAGATATATTTTAATGATGGCGTTCAATTATAACAGGTATATTGATCAAATGACATTTTATTATAAGCGTTTATAATTGTGTTTAAAGATTTGGAGATTCGATAGGCGCAGGATACAGTGCATTATCGTGCAAAAATAAATTTATTGTGGACATATATATGTTTTGTGATAAAAAATAAACGCGCCAGCAAAATAACCAGGGAAGATATATTAAATAAGGAAAGTAAATATGGTTTTTATAGGTTAGAATTTTTTTTTTTTTGAATTAATGGACGTAGAGCCTCATTGGTGCATAGTAGGTTATTGGACAAACTGAAAATATTGATAAACATAAAAACATTAGTCTAATTTTTATATAATCATGTTCGTAATCTTCGATTTGTAATTGATAAAATGGTGACAATTTGCTAAGCAGCCTAAATTCTATTTTGATGGTCTTATAGCATTAATAGCTGTACTATGTAGGTAATGGATACTAGTATTCAGCTTTTAGCGGTTGATGGGCTGTATAAACGAATAAATTTACTATTAATGTTGCATAGCAGTGTTTCGAACATAACCTGTAACTCTTTTTAGGGATACGTAATATTAAGTGAAAAACCAAAATGCACTGAGAGATCACATCACGTTTTCGAAAATAAAGTAAGTATTAAAGTTATTTTTTAGAAATTTCAAAGCAATTATTGTAGATTTGCGTCCTAGAATTTGTAAAGAAATAAATAAAGTGTCCGACCAGGTGAGATGACGACCTGCGAAAGACTGCAGGTGGATGCTGGATGCGGCAAGCTGAAGACAGGGCGCTATGGCGCTCATTGGGGGAGGCCTATGTCCAGCAGTGGACTGCTATAGGCTGATGATGAGTCCAAAACATATGCAATTCATCAATTCTCACAATGCACTATTATAATATAATAACACGAATCCACTATGAAACATTAAACAGCGTCTTCTACAAAACCCTAAAATCTTTGTTTACGAATCTGCGATGCTATCTTTCAGTGCACACACACACATTGAAATCATATCGTTTTATTTGACTCTTTAAAGTAAACAAAAGCGAAGTCCTTAAAGTATTACCGGTATCTCTTTTTTTCATAAAATAAAATATTTTACGTTTCACTCTGCCTTACTCGTAAGGTATGGATATGTATTGCTGAGTTGCAAGTGGCTGAGGTAGGTACACAGAGTACTCTTATGTGTGTGTATAATATTTTGTTTCGTTTAGTAGCGGTCAAGAGCGCACGCCGCGTGCCGTTTTTAGATTTTCGCTCGCGGTATCATACTTATGCACAAACATACTAGGAACAACCAAACTAAAACAATTAGATATTTTATTTTAAAGCTATGTTTCTTGTTTCTTTTTGTTCTTGTTTCTTTGAGCTATGTTTCTTTCTCTGGCCCAATTCTGTATTTGTTGGAGAAATAATATTTTTTTTTCATATTCACTTTCGCCGTCACTTGAACTGCTGCATGATAAAATATCGTCATCAGTTGCAGAAGGTAAAACTAATAAGTTACACCTGATATAACTAAGATCATTCACAATATTTTCTACGGAACCACTTTCATTAGATGTCGACGGTATTGACGCTTGACTGTAGGTGATCTGATCTGTTGCAATATCTCCATGTTCCTCGGCAGTAATTTCATTTTGTTGATAATTTGTAATATTTAAATATTCCTGTTCAATCTTTCTTCTAATAGCACCAAATCTTTTTCGCTTTTTCCACATATTTATAAAACAATCACAAAATACAGTATACAAATGCACAATAATTCAAAATGGCGACTATGTCACTTATACAGATTAAGGCTGTACTATAGGCGTCATTTATTTTTATTGCTGGTTATTACTCTCAAAGACAGAAATTAGACAGCTATCGTCTGTAAAAGGGTGTACAATTACACCATAAAAAGAAGCTGTAGAAGAGAGTTTGCCTACTTCATAATACAGAAATAAGATTTGAGGACCACCATAATACAGCTCTAAGCAGTATTAAGTAAGCAGTATTAAGTAAGTGACGGTACGCAAAATGCAGCTATTGTACAGCTTTAATACTAAAATGAGATTAAAGCGTTACAGGAAACTTAAAGCTGTACATGATAGTTATCATACACTGATTTAGAACTTTACGCGTACTTTGACTCCTTAATACAGACTTAATACAGTTAGAGCTGAATACTTACTCCTAAACCGACATTATAACACTACAATGTCTTTTCAACGTTCTTATACAGCTGTAAAACAGCGTTAAGTGCTATATTGGCTGCTTTTTAGGTGTTCATTACGCTTGGTTGCTGCTTGGGTATGGTGTTCATTGGGGGAGGCCTATGTCCAGAAGTGGACTGTTTTAGACTGATGCTGATGACGCACGCCTTACCTGATAAGTGCCTTTTGGCCTTCAGGAAAATAAAATGTTTTTTAATTTTAGTCTGTCTGTTAGCAGAAAAACTGACATTAAAAAATCAATAAGATTATATAAAACTGTTCGAATATTTATCGAGAAGAATGGAAAACAATGTGACATTGTTTCACCACAGCACAAACTCGTTCCCTGTAACTTGACCACGTACAGTCAGCGGCACAAGGGAATTACTGCCCACCGCAAATTTAAACGGGTCGGATTAAAAATTGACACTGGTTAATAATTTAGTGTGCAATTTGGCACTCGCATGTCCAGCTTTACACTGATGAGGTAATCATGCTAATTGAGTTTTGATGCGTCAGTTGATCAAGTAGACGTACCTTTAGGGGTAGGAGAGGAAGTGCCACAGTATCTCTGCAAATATATTAAGTAAGACACATTTTGTGACGCTGTTAAAGTTAATGCTAAATTTGTTGAATTATTCATTGGTTTAAAAGAGACGTTTATTATTTTTGAATAATAAACGTATCATGAGTTTTATGCTTAGTTATTTAGATTAGAGTACCTAAGTTCTTTTATGGAATAAATATTTTTCATTTTAAATATTAATAAAATAAAAATTGGCTAAATAGTCTTATTACCTAAAAGCGTTTCTCATTTGCCTAAACTCCTGTCTTTAGGAGACCCGAAATAAATGACATGCGTAGTGCCTCACGGATGCCTTTCAAAAAGGCGGGTAAGAGCACAGAAGCAGTTTAGGAATGTAATTCTTACCTACATTGTAGGTCCCTACTACTAAAACCTAACTTTGAACCTTCCCAAGTCCTAGCAAAAGGTTAAATGTGAAGGCCCATTCTCCTTCAAATCCTAAAAGAATTCAAAGCAGAATGTAAGCTACCCTAAATACGCCCATTACGTCTACACGAGACATTAGTATCGTTCCCGGGAAGGACGTGACCGACACGATACAAAAAAGGTCCTTTTTAAGGTACAGGACTCAAAGGGGTCTAATAATACCCTTTCACTAGGTTTAAAACTGATGGTAAGTAGTTTTGTTAGTAGGAACAAAATTATTTAGTAAACGGAACTATTTAGATAGTAAAAAGATCTCTATTCTAAATCTAAATAAATATTTACAACGGGAAAAATTGTTTGTGGGGACAATGAAGTATTTAATATTTATAAAAAACTTACCTTGATACACTCTAAAGAAACAAAACGTGTTTCTTCGTCAGATGCACTTGACCAAATTTAATTCTCTGTAATTTTATTACTAAAATTTACAACCAATAAACTTACAACCTCGACAAAAGACACGAAATTAAATTAATTGTAAATGAAATTTTATGTTTATGTCCCTTAAAAATGTTACAAGCATGCTAATCAAAGATTTTTAGAATATCAAAGGCGTTTTTATAAACAATAATAAAACCACGCGCGAGATGTAAGGGCAACGAAATAAATGTCAATTGACGGATGCTAACAAGTAGAACATAAAATTTTAATTGATTATACTTTTTCTGATGCGTAACATTGAATTATTAGTAGATACGGCTATGAATTGTTATTTAAAAGTTTTTGTAGGCAGTATACTAGACTTTGTTGGATTAATTTATTGTGTAGAAATACTTATAATATTATTTATTTCTTATTTATTTTTAGCCATTATTGTCCCACTGCTGGGCAAAGGCCTCCCTTTTCTTTTTTTAAAATATATTAATAAGTAAAAAATACATGGTAATATATATTTTGTAGCCTGTGTAATCTGTTTTGGTTTTTAAACAAAGATTAACAATATTTTTAAACTGCATGACTACGTAATATATTTTTTGTTTTAATGTTTTTAAGAAACTACAAAAAACATTTCGGAAAATGTCGTTAGTACCTACCTACATTTTAAAGTTTCTAGTTAATGCCTTTATTGCATTAGGTACCTATAGGATTTTAACATCGTGATTCTTCCTCTAGCAAATGTTTTCCACATTTTTCCACTTTTGTCCACGACTGCCCATGAAAATTTACTACTTCTTACAATATTAGTCGATGAGTGGCGAGCTCCGGGCGGCCTGTTAGCGACTTGCTTTATTGCTCCGTAAAACTAATTGATGTATTACAATATACGAGTCAGTCACTTTTATGGGTGACAGTACCTAGTGTGGTTTATTGTTTTGGGGTTGCTTATTGCATTTTGGGAACACCTGTATTTGTGTAGTAACAGCTAATTGCTGATCATTTTTATCGAAGAAATTCTTGATAAAAATATCCCATTCCATTGCCTATATTTTATGTAGCGGACAAAATACTGTCCTAAATATTTATTTTAAAAACGTCTTGGACTTTTTTGTTTTATGATAAACCTAGAAAATGTACCACAGTCATAATTAAAAATCTCTCCAGCTTAGATAATCTAAAAAAAGTAGTTTTTTTAGATTATCTAGGCTTTGAGGTATGAAACAGTCTAGAGCAGATGCAACGAAACACATAATTATTTACTAGTGAGAAATAATTTTGGTAAGTAGATATTTATCTTCTCCAACAACTCCGTTCAGGTTGCCGGGGTACTAGTAGATAAATAAATAAATAATGCTGGACAATTCACACAGCATTTTCTAGCCCCATGGTAAGCAGAGCTTGTGTTATGGGTACTAGATAACTGATATACATAATACAATACAGTACATAGATAGATATTATTTATTATACGAATATTAGAAAACGACCAGAACACCCGGAACAAATATCTGCAGATCGTAAAAAAAAAAATCTATTTATATACCACCTGAGACACAGATTATAAGAAAACGACCAGAATTGTTCAGGATGAACAAATCTGCAGATCGTACAAACATTTGTCCCGAGGCGGGAATCGATACCTCCTGCGTCGCAGGCGTACCTTCGTCCACCGCGCCACAGAGGCCGTCAGATAGAGGCTACCAACCTCCCCGTACCTACCTCCATCAGTCCGTCGAACAACAAACATAATTTCCAACAAGCTCCGCTAAACTAATTAAGCGAAAAATAAACATTTCCTTTTTCGCTCTATTTTTTAATTTGTCGCCCCTGAAGAAACATGGAATAGGTAGCTTTAATGAATCTGTCATAAAAAGCTACGGACCGCTTCTAATGAGGGTCTAGCTATTAAAAAAACGTATTTTATTTGACGACAAGGCACTTGGATTAAGACCGGCGTAAGTTTTTAAGTCGATATAATTTTGTATTAAAAACTGAAGGTAGATGCTGGATGCGTCAAGCTGAAGACATGGCGCTATGGCGCTCATTGGGGGAGGCCTATGTCCAGCAGTGGACTAATATAGGTAATGATGATGATGATAATTTTCTGGGTCTTGTATTAAACTGTACCATATCTCACAAAATCGGTCATGTAACGTACCAATGGACATTTTCGACTCCCTCAAACTTAAAACGACCTATCTCTTTATGTAGTTAAGGTAAAAATAGCAAAGACCATATTTTGTAGGGTATAATAATTGGTCTAATATTCTTTGATTTTTTTTATGTCTCTAAGTGTTGCCCCATTTGTTTTTATAAAATTGATATTAGAGATGGTAGTTTTGCCCAGAGGTACCTTACTTGTTTGTATCTGTGGACATTGTGCGTACCTTGACAAAATAAAGAAAACCCATTTTTAGTATATACACATAACTGGTGAACCACATAATAAATAAATAAATATTGCTCGACAATTCACAGCATCATCTAGCCCCAAGCTAAGCAGAGCTTGTGTTACTGGTACTAGATAACTGATATACATAGAAAACAACCAGAACACCCGGAACAATCTGCAGATCGTTCAAACATTTGTTCCGAGGCGAGAATCGAACCCGCAAACTCCTGCATCGCAGGCGGACCTTCGCTCCCCGCGCCATGCCACGACGTCGTCAAATCAATAAAATTCATTAGTAGTTAGTATTTATAAGCGATTATTTAGAAAACACCAGATAAGCAGAATCGTTTTTTTTTCAGATCTCATTTTAAATTAGCAAACATTAGGTTCCTACTTTTCACTGGGTCTCAGAGGTTGTCTTACATTCAAGTTGGGATAAACTGGATAGGTATTCACTTGCCTATTTATAAATAGACAATTGAATACCTATCCAGTTATTGAAGTTCGAGTTTTCCTTTCATTCAAAATGATTACAGATCCACAGGGAATAAAAAAATATAAAAACAGCTTTATTCCATATCCCAATAGTTATTAGTATGTACAATTTTAAACCAATAATAATAGTAAAAGAAAGAATTAATAGTCGTGTAGGTACATTATAATTTTAGAATTTAATTTAATTTAGAATTAATTATGTCAGATTTTTGCTATGTCATGTCTTGATATGGACCGCCTTCGGCGGTGTATGCCTACTCCAAGGATCTCCAGAGGTTTCTGTCTCTGGCTTTTTGTGGCCACATTTTTCCAGCTACTTGTGTGATGTCATTATTCCATTCCACAGGGAATATCTACATTTAAAAATAGATCACTCACCCGTTCAAGGTTTACGCACATTTTTCTATATAATTTCTTTTAACTTCTCTATATTTGAACACGGCTATAACGTATTATCTATTATTGATAACGTAAACGCAACTTTATTATTGCTTCGGCTTTCATCCTCAACCGTATATTGCTTCTCTAAAATACCAAAAGTATCCTCTCCATCCAAAATTAAACTTTGCATCCAATATCATAAGATCTAAAATAACTGTGTATCGGTTTAGTCTAGCCAGCGCCGGTACTGTATCTTGTCGAGTATTCGGTTACTTTGAACTTTACAGTGTAAGTTTTAAGGTTTATTTCATGATGTGGTTAGTGACCGCTGGGCCACCTCCATTGTTACTGAGAACAATGAGGAGAAGGAAGCAGGAATCTGCCTTTGGGATCTCTCGACTATATTGTGTTAGGGGCATGGGCTGATGGCCAAAAACCTGGCGGGCTGGAACTTCTCAAAAGTTTTGTAAGTTGACTGCTAGGAAGATACTAAGAGACCAACCTGGGTAAAAGTTAAAAATCATTTATTTCTTTAGGTTTACAAAATAAGCACTTAGACAAGTCATATTTTATATATAAATTATTAAGTATCAAATAAAATTATTTTACTGTTCACTTCAATTTTTTGTCGATAGTGATGTCGATGTTGTTTGAGATAGGCGATAGGTACTTTTGATTCATATCCACGACGATATAGCCACGAATAATCGTGGTGAGGCATAGTTTTCTATAGCTAAGGCTATAAAGCCACGTTCAAGAGCTATAGAAAACTATTAATATAGAGAAGTTATAAGAAAATAGTAAACAATAGATGCTATAATTAGACATAACGAGTTGCCTAAACCTTGAACGGGTGACCTATTATTTGAACGTATATTTTCCAGGTGTTTCAAAGAAGTAAATGCCCTTTTATGTGTAGATAGAGGATTGATTTAGGAAGGTAGCAAGTTTTTACAGGGCTTCTATATGCATCGTCCTTTAAGAATCGACAATGGCAAACCTGTAGGTATTAATTTATGTCTTTTTCGAGCAAAAATAATGTTTGCTAAGCTGAACTGAAATAAATAATACTGGACAATTCACACAGCATTATCTACCCCAAGCTAAGCAGAGCTTGTGTTATACCCATAACACACTACTAGATAGCTTATATACATATAATAATAAATTATTTATTTCAGACTTCATTGGTCTATTATCCACATCAAATAGTACATGATAAAATTAATTAAAAAATTACACAAATCTACATTATCCAAATTAAATTTAAAAATATCTATCTATGTAGTGTGTTATGTGACGTACATATACATATTTTTACTTATACAAAAAAAACATACAGAAGAAGCCCAACCTTTGTAGTGCAATAAATTTTTTAAATGAATAAATAAATAAACAAGAAATATATTTTGTTTCGAGATGACAGAGAGAGACCTCTAAGCTTCAAAATCTATGTTAAACCGCTCGGTGGTGGCCCTTTAATCTCTTATTTCGTGGCCCAACACTCGCCCGAAGAGAATTTCTGAGGACATCTTCTCATTCAGATCTGAATAAAAGATTTTCAAGAGTTCGGATATTAGTCGCCGCATTTTGGATTTTTGTTCGTAGGTAAGACTCCGCTTCATTTGTATCGAAACAATTAAAACCACGAGGACTCTCATTCAAAGCTTTTTGAATAAGTATACCTAAGTATTTTGTTGTATTTGCCTTACTCTAGGACCTACGGGAAAAAAATATTGTTACAAAAACTAAAATCGAATAAAATTAGGTGCACTGGTTTTTAGGTTTTCCATACAAAATATTCCCGAAGGATGTTCTGGAATCACCTCACAATAATTCTCCAAACGCAAGGTATAATAATTACAATTGTCAAAGAGATTCCCCAGGATAGAGACTACATTTCCATGACAAATATTATGATCCGTTTAATCGTGCAAACGCTTACAAACAGACAAACAGATAGGGAAACAGGCAAACTACTTCGAGTTTATGGTATTTAGTAACTAACTATGGGTCACGGCGTAACGCTCATTGCCAAGATATAAATCTTAGGCTCATTGCTGATTGAAAATGATAAGTATTGATATTAAATGATAATATAACTGCATACTTTTAAATAAAAAATATGGCGTATATTGTAGCTTCAATATTATTACATTGTTTACTGAATGTTTTGTACGCAATCCATCTAAAATAAGTCTTATGTAGTGACTGTGATAATATAACTGCATGCGTTTAAATAAAAAATATAACTATATTGTTTAAGCAATATTATTACATTGTTTAATGAATGTTAGTATTCGTATGCCTAAGCGGCAGAATCCAGCGATCTAAACTAAGTCTTATTTACCTACTGACCGAGAATTACCTGATTTACAAACAATAAATGAATTATGCTGACCAACACTTGGAGAATAAGAATAGACTTAGAATCAACGACTCACACCATGGATGCCCTAAGAGTCGACTAAGGAAACCTAAAAGGAGAACTAGAAGACCAGTAGCTTCCTTCTGTGTATTTTCAACATCTTGTACTGCGATCAGCCCGCCTGCTAAGAGTGGCGATTAAAGCAAAATCCTCATTGTTCGGGTCATCAGGTTTAGCAGTGAACGTAATAATGACAATGTATTTATTTAAAAAACTGACGCCACCAATTAAGGCGGTACCCTGAGGTTAAGCTAGCGCCGCTGCTTGGTGGCCACCAAAGTCTATTTTCGCATCTCTGCCTAAACTACAACAAAATAAAACTATTATAGAGACATTAAACAATGCTTACTATGAGTACAATAAAATATCAAATGAACATTTTGAGGTTTCCTTGTTTACGTAATAATAAGATGAAATAGGTGGCGGCGCTAGTGTGCCGCGGGGTACCGCCTTAAGCCCATATCTCAAGTGTTACGTCAGAGTTAATCACGTCAAATGATTTCATTCACCTGGCGAGCTAAACATAATGATAGGTCATCGAGCGTGACTGACAAGCAATTTGAGTTTTGATGGTTTGATTGCTTGATTAGTGTAACTGATGTTTAAAGTGTTTATTTTAATTCTACGTTGTAAACTTTAATGATGACTAAAACGTCCCTCATTTCATAAATAGTTTTATTTTGTTATTGAAAACCTGATAAAGAACTTGTTTCAGTGTTATTTTTGGGTATACTCACTGATATTATAGAGTAGGTTAGGTATCTATGTAATATAGATTAATATGGATCAGTTGAGATACCTGTAGATTGTTTGCAACGGTCAGAAGCTCAATTGTTTCATTTGTAAATACTAGTTTTAATTTGTTCCTTTTATTTGATTGTAACTTTCTCTGTTAATAAAGTAAATCATTATAATCATCATCATCTACCTATAATAGTCCACTGGACATAGGCCTCCCCCAATGACCGCTTTCTTTCTTTCTTCTTTCTTTCCTGCACTACGTTTGCCGAGTCGCATAAAGTAAATCTAATACCTAAATGACAAAAAAATATTCGTTCCTAAAAAAAAAGCAAAGGGCTATATTTAACCTAAACTTTACTCTATTGCCAATTGTGCGGTTATACGCGATTAACATAACTTGTCAATATGAGATCTTACCTGAAAGACAACGCCATATAGGAGCTTTAGCTTTTTTGTGGCTTGTTTACAAAAAATCACATAGAGTTTAGCTAGGGTATAGCTACAGCTAGTTCAGAACTCCTGAAAATGGTACAAAAGTTTCACATAACGATGTGGCTCTAGATTCACAGAACTAGAACGCCTGTGCAAAATTTCAGCTTTGTGACCGGAAAATGCGTACAAAGCCGTAGGAAAAACCTTGAGCCCCAATATGCCAAACTATTACTCTCATTATCCAGCATTTTTCCTGTCCCTTATTCCTTCAAGGCCGCGGCTTTAGAAAACCGAATCAAGGGCCTTAATACCCTAATTATTGGCGTTATGTTCCACTAAACGTTACGTGTAAAGCCTACGTTTATTTTTATAGTCAAATGGTTCCTTTTATAGGGCGGGGGATAAAAACAAGAAGCTCCGCAAGTTTTGCGATTTTGCGGTTATTGTTTTATGGAAAGTGATATGGAATTTCGCGTTTACACCTGGGTTTCTAGATCGGTAACTTGCAGAAATACTTGGAGAATGTCGATTTATTTGCGCTATTTATTAGTAACGTCAATTAGGTCAAGATTTTACAGCAGTGGACGTATATACACCACGTAGACCAGTTCAAAGTCGCTCAGCGAGCTATGGAAAGAGCTATGCTCGGAGTTTCATTGAAGGATAGGATTCGTAACGAATACATCCGGCAAAACCAAAGTTATCGACATAGCTCTAAGAATTAGCAAGCTAAAGTAGCAGTGGGCTGGCTATATCTCGCGAAGAACCGACGGCCGCTGGGGCAAACGTGTTCTTGAGTGGAGACCATGACTCGGTAAACGTAGTGTAGGACGCCCTCCGACCAGGTGGGATGACGACTTGTGAAAGACTGCAGGTAGATGCTGGATGCGACAAGCTGAAAACAGGGCGCTATAGCGCTCGTTGGGGGAGGCCTATGTCCAGCAGTGGACTAACATAGGTTGATGGTGATGATGATAGACGTATATGATAGTTAAAAATAAAACAGCAACATTTTAAAATATGACCCAAATCAAATTCAAGTTTTAAAAGCTGTATTCAACCAGAACCATTGAAAGGCAACCACCTGAATAATAAGCGTGTAAAAATATCAGGGTCTCAACACCCGACAAAGGGTTTAAAAACGTCTCAATTACAGGAAATTTATTGAGGCTTTACAGTTTCAGCATCGACTTTGTCGTTCTTAGTGTTTGACGTTGTTTACCTGGAACCGAATTTACCGAAAACAAATAACCCTATTTAACAGTCGTTTCGCATGACACCTTGTATAGTACCTGAAGCTTATTAGATAATAGGTTTGTATACTTCGGTAGGTACCTAGTGTAACCCAGAGCATAATTTTAGTTATGCTATCGTACGATGATAACTTATCTTCATCATTTAGTTTCTATAAAAGATAGGTAATCATTTAATATTTGCAGGACTGAGATTTGATTTAAATTTTAGGTGGGTACAGTTTTTGACAAAGGTTACTACACTATCAGCATTGAATTTGTTAATCTATGCTATTTAATTCGGAATAACCGAATCTGAACCCCGAAACCGAAAGCCCTTTTCCCATCACTATCCGTTCACTGTCATGTCGTGTCGTTGTCGTCTCGGCTTTGGTCCGCTGACGTTTTGAGGGATGGCCCAATGTTTGCAAAGCTTAATTTGTTTGAAGGGCTCCCTAGAATTGATGGTCGGATCCGTTTGTTTACGATTTACGACATAAAACAGTTGTTTTTGTTACCTTCTGTAGAATATTGCATAGGGCCACGAAGGGGTATTTACCTGAAAAGAGACATATTATGGTTAGTGATGTTATGACATTTAAAAACTACCCTATTTTGTTTATAAGAGACTTATGAGAAAATGTATTGAGGTGCACAGCACATGTTACTGAAACGGAGTTAGAATTAAATCCCTATAATCATAGGGATTTAATTCTATATTCATAGGGATCAGAGCATTTTAGAACTTATTATAGGTAGTTAGTGAATCTAGGGTGCAATTTTAATAAACTACAAGAGCGGGATCAAGATTTTTGGACAGTTTTCTAAGGAGTGTTTGCCTGCTATGCGCTGCAGATAGTAGGGGAGCCCACGATGCTAAATGAAGATTTACTCGAGCGTCATAGAGACCTATTGGGTTGCAAAGCTTAGATGATAAAAAGAAAAATATATATATAATATATACCTTTCATCGCGGAGCCGCTATAGATTTTCAAACATGTAAAAAAATACTGTTGCATGGACATACTCTAGCGAGTCAGATATTGATAGCATCAATGGCCTATGTATTTTGCCTTTTTTTTGCTCGTATTTGGTGGAGGTACTTAACCGGGTACCAGGTATCACCCCGTATCTTCCGCGTTTTAGTAAATCCCGAAATCCTCTCTTGGGCAGATATTTTCTATCGGTTGTTGTCAAAAATCCAATTCAGCTTCCGCTCTCGCAGTTCACCGGAAATCTAAACTGTCACGAGCGCCATATGTTAAAGAAAAGAGAGAAAGCACGTTAAGACTCTGATTCGACGACCGATGTCGCGCGGTGGGCGAAGGTCCGCTTGCGACGCGGGAGCTTGCGGGTTCGATTTCCGCCTCGGAACAATTGTGTGTACGATCAACGGATATTTGTTCCGGTCGTTGTCTATATATAATAAAAAATATAAATAATAATAATAATAGATAACTGTTATCTAGTACCCATAACACAAGCTCTGCTTACCATGGGGCAAGATAATGCTGTGTGAATTATCCAGCATTATTTATTTATTTATCGAAGAAAATTCTTCTAGGAGCATAATACAAATACAAGAAAATTAATAAATTCATTAATCAATTGGTATATTGTTAACTTGGTCTGAATACAATTGACTGGTTATTTAGTCATTCAAGCCAAATATTGCTGTAGGTCAGGTTTGTCGACCATAAACATAACCAGTTATTGAATTATTGATAACGAGCATCTTTAATAACGTTGCGTAATAACGGTTATAGCTGAGGTGAATGGAACCGTGTGATAAACGGTTATTTATCGATATTTACTTGGCCACTTGATGTCGGTTTATGTAGGAGTAGGTATGTAGTTTGCGGTCTGAAATAGAATCACTGTGTGGATGTTGACTGATTATTTTAAGGCGTAGTTTCCAATACTCATGTCAATTTTACTCTTAAAACTTTCGAAGTTTGACGCATGCGTTATGAACTTTGACTGTTGTCAAACTATATCAGTCAGTGAGTGACTCTGTATATAATAATCTGAGTAGTCACTCAGATTATTTCCGCGGTTCATAAGTTCCGTTTTTATGCGTAGTTATAATGCAGTCCATTAGATGTCGCTTTACGAACTGTAAAAGTCTGATTGCATGGAATTAAAAAAACCTACGCTGTAGGTACTTTTGTATGATAAAAAATATATTTTTGATCCAAACGAAATGTAAGTTGAAAACGAGCCTGCGCACCAATACATGTTGGTTTAATGGTGCAATATTGCTAATAATATGTTTACTCGTAGAATCGAATATGTTTATATAAAGAAGTAGGCTTCTATATACAGGGTGTAACATGAGGGGTGGATCATCGGTGGATGGGGGGTGGGGGACCTCAGTACCTATCGATTTAACTACCCTGTATGTTCAGCGATATTCACTGGTTCAAAAGGTATTTGGATTTTACTTAAATCCAAATAATTTTTTGATTGGTTTACCACTAACTTCCTTGATCCGAGAGACATCCTAGGTGTATATGGAACTAGAGAAGTGTTGATTGAAATAAAAGTTTATCACGATCGCGAATCGCGTCAAGTTTCAGAGAAGACATTTTCTTTAAATGATAATAATAATGTAGCACAATGCACACATAATCATCTAGCCCCAAGGTGAGCAGAGCTTGTGTTATGGGTACTAGATGACATAGATTGATATTTTTATTACTCATAGATGACTCGAACACCCGGAACAAATATCTGCAGATCGTACACACAATTGTTTCGCCCACCGCGCCAGAGAGATGTGGTTTCGAAAACCTATGGGACCTAGGACCTAGTAAATATTCAATATCTGATTACTAATAAAACGCCATATTATACAGGAAGGTTTTTATTACTCATCAATAAATTTGAACATTAGAAAGTACAATAAACGTTATAAATAATGCACGAGCTCACGTGAGGTAATGTAGCCGTTATTGAAAGCGCTTTGTAGTCCAACAATACCCGAGGCAGTCCAAGAACCTATAGGAATCTATTCAGGGTATAAATTAACTTGTTCGGAGCGGTGCAATGCTCTCGGACATGACGATTTGTTGAGTACTATTCGCAGAATCCTACCTAGAGAATATATATCCAAGAAAGGACACGAGCTTAAACGGTATATTTACCATTAGATTTTTGAGTTTTCCAATATTTCGGCACATTTCAGCTACTTTGTTTGCGCGGCAAACGTCTCCCCAATTGAATTAGTAGCAGTTTTTGACTGCCTTCTTGCCTTGCTTCTTTAATAAATTATAAAAAAAACAAACGACTTCATTGCAGTAACTGGTAGACTTTTATTATTTAACTTGATATTTGTACTAAAAAAAATAATTCAAAATATGTATTAATTGCTACATTTTATTGCTATTAATACATATTTTTAACATTCTTTTTTAGGATTGATGCTTTACAAACTCTGTTCTGTCTGCGATCGGTACAGTAAGCGATCCGTGATATCATTCCGTCGACGAACTCATTCGCACCTTGACCTGCGATCTGCGGGCGGCGTCAACATCAGCTTCCTCCATCTGACACTATCGTATTTGATAACATGTTTTAGATACTACTGTATTCTACTAGCTGCGCCCCGCGGCTTCGCCCGCGTGGAAATCTATGTGTCAAATAGTTTATAAACCTCCCTCATCACTCTATACCTGTTTAAAAAAATCGCATCAAAATCCGTTGTGTAGTTTTAAACATCAAAACATACATAGGGGGCAGACAGCGGGAAGAGACTTTGTTTAATACTATGTAGTGATTCTACTTTCTACCGACTACTTTAAACTACAACCTAGGTCTGTTAAACGTGGAGAAAGCATTAAAAACATAAGATAATCGTAGAAATTAAATAATATTATGTACCAAAATTTTTAGATTAAGAAGATGAAGAAGCTTGTATAAGTTGATTCTATTCCAATTTATGGATTGGATGGAGTTGGATGAATTAAACTTTTTAAATTCACACACTTGCTTTATTGTTCGACTCATAGATTGGATCACAGAGAAAGGTAATTGAGAGCTGGCCTCAGACAACTTAATTAGTGTTGCCAGTCCAATCGGTCATATATGTCATAGACATAGATTATACTCAGTACGGAACGCTTGAATGGAAGTATGCGAGTTAAACTCCTGTCAAGGTTGCCATTTTATGGGATATTGAAACTTTTAAAAAATTCTAGAATTTGTAGAAATTTCAAGCATTATAAAAAACAAAAAATATGTCAATTTTCGGTTTGTTTTCTTGAGAATACGAGTAGAACTCTAGAACTTCAATTATTTACCTAGGCCGAGGCCGCACTGCAAGACGGTAGCTTGGATAATAGATTAGAAAAAAATATATATGAAAATGAACCAGATAAGTACATGAACAGAGAAATGTTTGATGACGAAGCGCAAATAAAGTGGAATGAGGCAAGTCGGCTCCCTACAATTTCTTTCGTTATTCCTCCTATTTTCATAGGCGGCGGTGTGACAGTAATAACAGTAAATGCACTTCTCATTTCCCCAAACGGCGTTTTACCGACAGAAGTTATAATAAGCCAGTATAAACGCGGAAAAGGTGCAGACTTGCACCTACCTCCCCTTTATTAGCTGCCTTGCAGAAATCATATTACAATATAAAAGTTTCCTCTATCTGTACGCCGAGGTATCCAGTACAGTCAGCTCCATAGTATTCAAACTACACCCATAAGAATTGACAGAATAATATGGCATACTTATATGTACATCTATTGGTATTTCTAAGAGCAAAATTTTAAAACGATGTTTAATGTCCTCGGTTTTTATACATCGTCATCGACTGTTTTTATCCGCCTGTGCTAGAGGGTGGGTTTTTGAGAGAATTTGAAATATTTTGATGTTGCGTTTTATGTAAGAACGAACATGGGTTTATAAGTTCAGACTTGAAAAACTTTATTTATTAAGTCTAACAGAATAAGCATTATACCATAAATTATTATCAAATAATAATTAAAGTGTTTTTGAAGAATAAAAAATAAGGGATTTTATTTTCTCTTCCCGTCTAAGATCTGTGTTTTGTTTGTTATTGGAAGAAGTGAAAAATAAACCACTAGTTCGTTCATATTAGAGGTCACTTAAGTGTCTCATCCTCATCATCATCAGCCTATTGCAGTCCACTGCTGCATAGTCCTCCCCCAATGAGCGCCATAGCGCCCTTTCTTCAGCTTGACGCATCCAGCATCTACCTGCTACTTAAGTGTCGTATACATGATCAAGATTTTATCTATTTGACACTTTTCATCGTGGACTGTACCTGCAAGTACGTGATGTCTGCACCTTGCATTTTATTATCGCGCCCTAACGTCTGGGGTGTGGCGAGTGGCTAGTAATTGTTCGTATAACTTAGATTGGCTTTTTAATTTGGTCGGATTTCTTGAAGGGTCGCATCCGCAGGGATCGATTTGGGTGAAGCCACTCTGAAGTTAAATATCTTGTGGGAGAGAAATAAAACTCTAGGGTCGATTTTTCTGTCGTTTCAAAATACCTACTTATCTATTTTGATAAAAACCAAATATTTTGATATTAAATAATTATAACATTAAATTTAATTCGTTTATTTATTTTGACAATTAGGTAGTACGTACATTATAATAAATCGAATGTATCTAATTAAAAAAATCTAATTTAATATATAGAAATAAATCACTAGAATACACATAGTTAATTAATAAAAAGTATGTTTCAAAATAAAGACTTTTTACTTTCTTTTACTTTAACTTCCTTTCAGCCAGTTCATCAACATACAATTATCAGCTAGGCCTGAACCTACACCACACATAATCCGTGCCTTCCAATCTTCCAAAACATCTAACTCAAATACTACCTTCAAATTTTACGGGTTCCGTACTTCGCGCCATAAACCGTTCATAACGTACCTTTCAAGTTGATGTGTAAATTTTTCACGGTGCCCTATAAGCCCCCGTCTCCTTTATGTTGTAGGAGCTGATCAAATACTGGTTTTTCTTAAATTAACTAAGTATAGAACGCAAAAGAAAGATAATCAAGTGAATGATTGGTAAAGAGGTTAACACTATTAAATAGCATAACGACTTTAGTCTTGTTTATCTAATGTTGTAAGGTCTAGTGTGAAATGAAAGCTTTGGTAAAGTTTTGAAAAGAGTGAGATATTGACAAGGTTTTTTATGACAGTAAAGACAGATATTGTTTTGCGTGATTTGAATTTATTTATTAAACAAAAGGTCCTCTAAAGCCCTTAAAAACTATTTTTTTTTTAATTTATTTAAATATTTTATTTGAATTTCGGGCTTAAAAGTTTTCTTAAGTAGTACTTGTACTGTTTTTATGAGTTATAAAAAACATGCTTAAAACAAATATTTCGAGTGATTTTTAGTCTCAGTATTAAAACAAGAACCAGAAATATGAAATATCCCTGAATTCAAGCATTACCTTGCAACATTATACAGGGTGTCCGTTTTTCAGCGCACCCAGGATAAAGGATAAAGCGGACGGGAAGCCCATAAATTTGGGACGAACGAGAACCTTGTACACGTCACTTTGAAATAAAGTTGTTGGTGTTTTGAATAAGGCCTACGAAGAGGTTCTAGGTGAGGAGCTGAATGTGATAAACTTACGTTACAACATTTACTTAAGAAAACATAAGTCACAGAAGGCTCTTATGAGTCGTCCATCAGATAGATCAACTTCTTGACTCCATTGGACTCAGTTCATATTAACATTACTTTTATCCCTGGTAAACAAAATTATAAAAAACAATTATAATCAGCAATCAGAATCATAAATCTGCTTAAGTCCGACGGAAGTCCCAGTGGCGTAATAGGTAACGCATAACGTACTGAGATAGACTTAAGGGTTCAAGTCCCGTCGAAATCGAAAAAAAATTACACTTTATTAAATTTTTAGAAAATAATCATACCTACAAAAAAATTAACTCGATCTCCTCCTTTGTCAAACGTTGTGATTTAAATTTGCAAAAAAGTTATTGTATTTCCGGGTTTGAACCTACAATCCCACGAACGTCACAAATTTTACACTTTCCTCAAACCATCTCTGTTTCTAGCCCTATACTGTTTGACGAGAGTTTATATCTCGGCATATTTTACAGCTCTCAGGCAGTCGTGAGAAAAAGCGACGGTATTATGATAAATCAACGTGTATTTCACCTTTATTAATGTCGACACGACTCGGAAATAGGTTCAAGGGTTATTCCCGTGAAATAAGGCTCAAAATAATAGTTAAAAGAGAAAGAATATCAACGTAAATATGTTGATGGTTATGCTAAAGCTAAGATTTGCTGATGGACTTATTACCAAACAATATTGTAGCTAATATCAGTTAACTATTTATTTATTTTATTTATTGATGTAATCAGGCTCAAGGCCAATTATACGAATTACAGAGGTTAATATAAAATATAGTTAGATTAGCTAAGAACACATATTATAAATACAGTCAAATATTCAATAATGAAGCTTAATCAAGTTATCATAAGAAATATTCTATCATAAATTGCGAAAAACAATGCGTGCACCAGAATCCGAATTCTACAAAGAAAACGCTTTACTATTGCAGTGGTATATAGTCGCAGAATCACGTAGATATATAGCTATTTTCACGGAGAGTTTGATGTTGCAATGAGTGTGGTTGCAATCATGACACATGTGAAGCACGTCCCTCCAAATATGGTTTTTTCCATCTAAGTTAGAATGCAAAAATGTGCCATTCTATGACTATTGTCACAAAATGGCATCGTCACTAATAACTTCACTATGGCCATTGTCAAAGTGAAGTTATTAATTTTGCAGAACAAGGTCACTGGTAATTCTAAAAAGAACTCATAACTTGTTGATCAAATTCTAAAACCTTATTTACTCTCAGAAACATCTTCAATCCAATTTAATAACAACGTCCAAAATGAAGCTTTGACAGCGTAACAAAGGCTCAAAATTCTTTAAGCCTGGATCTATTCGGAGGTAAGACGACAGACACGATTTGTCCCTGGCTCATTAACAGGGATAAAAGGACATCTTGAGGTCCTATTGAATCCCTTGACAAAATGTTTGACATGTCAATACAGCTAGGGCTGCTACGTCTTCATGAAGTAGGTACATTTTTATTATACTATCTACCTGAGCTCTTCTCTGTTAATTTCAAAATTACACAATTATACTTTAAACTACATCACAAAAAATCTAAATCACAAATTACACATTTGATAATACTCAGTGACTTAAACGACTTATGCTGCCACTACAACAACCGTCAAGTCAAGTATCGTCTAGTATTTTTTAATGACCCTATTGTGGCTCTTTACTGGATAAAGACCAAACAGGTTCCTCTAATTCTTCTTATTTAAAGGTGTTATTGGTTTAAAGATTTCTAATTTCTGACCAACTTATCCCTTTTTTGCATAAAGTAAATGCAAATGAAATATTAAAATAACCAATTTTCCTTACCACCCCTATGTTATGTGCCTAAAGTTATTGTCACATCGATAACCCTCAGACGATAGCGATCATCTCCACTAATTCCATTCTACATAGATTTCACGGTACACTCGGTTTCTATTACGGGATGAACAAAGCAGTTATTTGCCATGTTAGCAGGTTGCCAGCGCTGGTTGTAAAAATCACCTGTTTTTGGTAGAGATCAAAAACAGGTGAGTCATTATTTCTATGTGGAACCTAAGTACAGACTTGAACTGGATATTACTGCAAGGACAAATCTGGCCAATCAATTACGCCAACGCCCGCGCTCTGTTGAATCGATATAGAAATCGAGATAGAAATTCGTAATGAAAAATCGATTGAATATCTATAAAGCTCTGCTGAATAGGTAATAATAAAGCTGAACACCTTTCGGAGCCTAACCCACCAGAGAGCTAAACAAATAGTTAAGCAATCTGTGTTACGAAACTTGTTTTGTTTGCTTTGACCGCCAGAACAAGCCTAACCTTTGAATAGTCTCATAAAAAGTAAAAAAAATGCGAATGGAGACTTGCACAAGAGATAAGCTTTCATCACTACATAGTATGAAACAAAGTCACTTCCCGCTGTCTGCCTGTCCCTATGTATGCTTAGATCTTTAAAACTACGCAACGGATTTGGTTGCGGTTTTTATTAATAGATGGAGTGATTCAAGATGAAATTTTCAGTTTACCCCAATATACAAGTGAGACAAATAAAGTACCTACTCCGTTATGATGCAAGGATGCAAAATGGTATGATCAACTAATAAGTACGTGGGTACACGTTTCTCGTGTAAATGCACTATAAGTCCCATTGTGTGCAAATACAGTAAACACACTTGGGGCACGCTTGAATAACTTTCGCAATTTTAAGTCCCTCCTTGAATTTTTTGCAGGTAATCCGGAAGTTTTGCAATTTTGTTCGCAAGTAGCTTAAATTTTTTGTTCTTTTTTGCGTGGGACAAAATGTCGCGAGATACTAAAATGTACGGGAGTTTCTAATTTTAGAGGTTTTCTTTATTATGCGACAGAGTTAGTCCACTAATGCTAACTTTTACGCTTACATTATTCGTTTGTTATAAAAATGTGGTTTCAAATTTTAAAACAGCAATTTCTTCTGGAGTTAAGCGTTTGTTTTTCGTGACGAATTATTTATTATGAAGAGCAAAATAGTATATTCACACAGTAAAGTTATATAATAATATGTAAATATTGTCATATATTTTCCCAGAAATTGATTTAATTCCACATTCCTCTAACCAACTGAAACTCTTTTTCCCATCGTTCGGCTTTCTGTAATTGGTCCGGATCCGCGATGCAGCAAAAACTAAGTAGGGAATCGAAGATAAAATTGTACAGACAGCAAAAAAGTTCACATGTTTTATTTTCACTGTTTTTTGTGCTGCGAAAGAGGCGTTTAATTTTAAAAACGTTTTCGGAATATAAAGTAAGAACAAACATTTTTATTGCAGAGCTTTTGTGACTCCTTGAAAAGGCAAAAAGCCACAGGGGCAATTTTCACTATTAGTCATAAGGCTATGATTAAAGGAGAAAAGGAGGCCCATTTCTCCTTTTGAAAAGATATAAATAAAGCAACATCTCTGTTAAACGTATAATAATAATTTATCATAAAATTATGTTGTAAATTAACTGATTACTCTCACAATACCTACCATTCTTACTCTCTATCTTTGTGGAGAAAAACGTTAATACTTCTGAAACTATCATGGTCAAACAAAAGTCATTTAAAACGGGATATTTATCATGCTAAGATTTTTGAGATTTCCAATATTTTCGGCACAAAAACGTTTATAAAAAATAAGTCTTCTCTGCTGTCGGTACCAAATGTTTTCATTTAAAGTATCATTAGTGATCCGACTAATACGGGGTTAATTGGCCACGTCACAGCCCGCCGGTGAAAAACCACCGGATAAATCGATGTTCGATATATTTGGCGTGCTTTGCTGAACGTACGGAAGGAAGCAATTACAACCTGAGTCTTCAAGAATAGAGAGAATAGGTTTGCCTAGACCTTTGTGTATGACAAAGGTTTAATCATCATCAGCCTATATTAGTCCACTGCTGGACATAGGCCTCCCCCAATGAGCGCCATAGCGCTCTGTCTTCGGATTGACGCATCCAGCATCTACCTGCAGTCTTTCACAGGTCACGATCAAGAACACGTATGCCCAGCGGCCGTCGGTTCTTCGCGAGATATGGCCGGCCCACTGCCGCTTCAGCTTGCTAATAAAGGTTTAACCATATTCTATTCGATATAGACACATAGTCTCTTAATCAGGTGTAATTCTTTGATCCTTTACCTTGTTAGTTTTCGAGTTAGAGCAAAACTCGTCCCAAGCTTTCATAAAAAATAAACGCGGCGTTTTCAGTATATTATGAGGTATGTGGCGACTAACATCGATTTTCATCAGGCAAATGAAATTCATAGAAAAATCTAAGTCATTCCACATAAGGCCCCCTTCCCACTTAACCCAGTTCCCGCCTTGTAATTACTGTCATCTCACTCTCAAGGGTCCGCGGGAAATTAAAAAAAACCTGTCAAACGCCGAGTCACGATCGCGCGGCAAATTGCCTCGCAAATTGCGGGGAATATGTTTAACGATGATATGTTAACGCAACCTACTTGGAAGTGATTGGGAAACAATTTTTGGGAGGTTATGATAATTTATCGTTAATTTAGTGCCTGTTTAAGTGCCCTATTAGATGAAGTGGCGACAACCCGCGGCTTCGCCCGTGTGGGAATCTATGTATCAAATGTTTTCTTAACCTTCCTCTTCAATCACTCTATCTATTTAAAAAAACGCAACAAAACCGTTGCGTAGTTTTAAAGATCTAAGAATACATATGGACAGACAGACAGCGGGAAGCGACTTTGTTTTATACTATTTAGTGATATCGGTTAAAAGGATTTTGGTGTTTGGCAAGGATTTAGGTTCCCGGGACCTCCTCAGGCATATTTAAGGTATAGCCTAGGTTTTTACATTGGATAAATTTTGCCTCTAGTTGTAATTTTGAGGGAGAAATATGGGTTGAGAGTTTATCTGGGAATACCTACCGCGTGAAGCCACGGCCAAAAAATAGTATTTATGTTCGTGATTGGAGAAAATTCTTCTGCATTCATCCACTTTGGTCTCCTGTATTATTTTAGTTTCTACCTAGCACCTTTCTTTTCCTACTTCATTTCAATTATTCCACCGTAGATATCATGTTAATACACTAACTTAATGTCGTTTAATCTACTTAACTATTATACATATCTCACTCATATATTATTTAAATAACAAAAGTTTTTGGGTAGGAAGAAAACATCATAAGGGATTGTATGGAGTAGTAGATATAAAATAAAACAGACGAAACAGCGACTCTTACTTAGGCATTAAAAATAAAAATGAACAAGATGATTGGTTGTAAAGGGGCTAGGCTTTTCTAAGTGCTTATTTTGTCTAGAGAAATTAATGCTGTTGCTTCGCTTGCTATTGACTTCGACTTGACTTTGACTAGAATTAATAATTCAGTAGAATGCACTAGAATACCTCCTCTCCCAATTACGACTCCAGCATCGTCCTATTTACTTCTGACCCCATCACCTGCAAGGGCCACAATAACCGGTTACCTCGTTCGGAGTACTTTACCGATATTACTCCGAACATTATGGTCGGGCACTTTATCCAACTTAGGGAAGAAATTGGTGGTGATTTGCCTGTAACAAGATTGCTATGTAGTTTTGTGGCTTGCTTTGGGACGAGATAGTTTCTAAACTATTAGAGCATTTTCATAATTACTTTTTTACATCCTGGTAAAATTTGATGACCTCATTTTGTTGCAGCGGACAAAGCTGGCCTGCACCAAGGTCACGGGTACGGTATTGTATCAGTTTAGACCATAGACTCGAGTTTTTATAGGTCTAAACTGATAGCAAGCTATGTCGACATCACATAGCAACGACGGGTTAGATTCCCGGGTTTTCTGGGTATTTTCTATGTATGATAAAAATATCTGTCTATGTAATGTATTGTATTAAGTATATGGAGTCATCTAGTACCAAAAATACTATTTTTTTTGGCTTGGGGCATGATGAATTTGTGTGGATTGTCCAGCGTTATTTATCACACTATTATTAAAAATACGAAAGTCTAGAAGGATGTCTGTTGCATCTTCACGTAAACCTAATGAATGGATTCCGCTGAAATATGGCATAGAAATAGGTCTGGAATAACGCAGGCTACTTTTATATCCCATAAATTAGTTCCCATTGAATATAAAGAACCTTTAGACGTTTATAGAAACAACGCGAGCCAAGTCGCGGGCAGGAACAAGTGCTCACATAAAGTTGGAAACACCAGTTAGTACACAGGCTAAGTGCCAACGTCTATATGGTGTACACGCTATAAGCTCAACAATAGCTTTAGTTCGACGCGTCCAGATTGTTAATGAGATAACGCCCATGTCGTAACGGAGTGATGTGAACACGGGTTTATAGATAGTAGCGATTGCAAAAAAGTTCAGTTGTCTAAAGGAAACCCTTTAGACAACTGAACTTACAATCAATGAACTTAAAATACTTTTTTGAATAAATGTATAAAATCATTTATTCAGTTGTTACACTGATCTAAATCCTACAGTTCCGATCAGCTGCTAAGATCCAAAGGGATGGACGAAAGAGAGGGAAGATTTGGCCTGCACTGGAACACTCCACTGTTGGAGTATGTATGGAGTCATGGGGGAAATACATAACGGAAGCTTTTGCGGATTTTCTTATGAACCCAGAAATTTATGAATTATTTTCAGAAGAACTTCATGGCTGAATGACATGGCTGAACCTTTTCCACAGTAGGTAGGTACCTACCTACTGTGTACTCTAGACTCAAAGTAAGGTAAGGAGAGTTGTTTTTTAAACCTAAAACGGGATTAATAAAGTAAAGTTTCGTAAGTGTTCTTAAGATTTTTAATTAATTTGTTATGGTATATAACTGCTTCTTGTTGTTATGATTATAAATTCAGATACTTCATCTGAATTTATCTTTTGTGCCTATTTTAATAAACATAATATTGTAATATGGACTTATTTATACATTGTCTGAAACAATAATATATTGATTAATCCAAAGAAAACACTCAGCTACCATTAAATTATTGTACATGGTAAAATTCCCTTGTTCTTCCAACGCTACCCGAGGTCAACACTCACCATCTTTTTTCTCTTTTGCCCATTAGTTTCTTAATTAATATCCCTTGGCGAAGCGAAGTGTGAGCGGGACCGAATCAATCATAATCACCTGTTGTAAAATATTTTAATTTACGGACAAATCACTATGGAGAGACCCTTTCTTCTTGATTGTCCGTGGGTGGAACTATGAACTTTGATGCTTCATTATAAAGTTTTTAGCTTTTTTTCTGTGCCTGCGCAATTTAATAAAATTGGTCGATGAGTAATTTTAACTGCAAGTTCAGAATGTTTATAGTTTTATTATGCATTTTGCTAAAACAAATTTTACCGAGAATCTACTTTTAGTAAAAGTAGATTCAAAAATGCGAAAAAATTATTCGGGTCTACAAAGTTTGCGAAAGCACAGAACAATATCTTAATAAATCGCAAGGGATATCATTTTCATGATGTTCTTAAGAAGGTTTCTTGTTTTTAGCAAGTGACAAAACATATTCAATTATATTTTTTTACATTTTGCGTTCAAGTCAACCCATAACTGATCATAAAGGGCATGATTTAAAAACAAACATTTTTAAAACTGTTAGTTCGTACTTAAAAACTTATTCAGGTACAGTCCACAAAACGAATAACAGTTTAATGCTTAAAAACCGCACTCATAGCCTTTTAAAATTGCCATTTATCGCTACTTTTATGCTTCGTTTACGATAGAATCGTATTTAACCAAGGAAAAAGCAAATAAGTTTAAATTGCCTACCTTTTTGTTTTTTGCTTAGTTACGTTAAAGTGATAAATAGTGCTAACGTTTTGTTGTTTTAAAACATCAGTAGGTACTTTTTAAAATTGGTTTTATAACATTCTGTATATTTTGTTATAACATTAAATAATTGCTTACCCTTGATTAACTATTTATTGGTCTTACGTAAATCGAATAGAATACCCAAAATATAAGAGACTGTTCATTTTTTATAAACCAAACAAGTAATACTTTTCGAATAGTTCTGGGAGAATATTACAAATCCTTTTTTCACCGTGGATAAAACTATTCTTTCTACTGAGTCACTAACTTTTGTTTATGAATCGAATAAGGAAAATTAAGAGGAATGTCCATGATAAGATATTAAATATTTTACCAAGAACATAATGATCAAGCCTGTATGTTATAAAACCTTTCATTTTTGAGGCGATGAGTAATAAATTAATATATCAGACATGCGAGCAAAATCAATGCTTAAAATTTTATGAAGACCAAGATGAGTCTAGTTAATAAGGACGTGGGTTCCGTTGTTCTCCAGATAGGTCAATTACTGTTTTTTAACGCAATTCTATTAATAAAATCTCAATTTTAAGAACCAACTACATGCACGGCCACGTGGCGTATTTTAACTGCATGGGTCTGAGAATTTACCTACGACTATGTACAAATGTAGCGCAGCATAGTTTTGACGTTCCACATCCAGCAGTGAAGCTACGCACGCATGTAACACGTGCATAGCGTTGAGCTGCGTGGGTGCCATATTCGATTACTCTCTTATTCGGAGCGTGTTCGTGGGTGCAGTGGACATTATCACATACATACATACATTTCCTTGCAAAGCGAAGCAGACACTAATGCGTAGAATCTCCGTATGCAGCAGTGTGGCTGCGGATGTCCTATCTAAATAAAACTTGTTTTGTTTTGTGTTATGGTTATGTTTTTGTAGCATAAAAAATGAAAGACCATTAGTCCTGAAATACTGTTTTGGCATAATGTTTATAAAAACTTGTAAGCATATAGGCTAGGTTTTCATGTTTTACTGCAGAACTCTAATATTGCATGAATCACGAATCACTTAAGGTCATGTGAAATCATTCATCAAACTGATGGACAGTTTCTAAAACCTATGTATAATTAACTATGGTTAGCAATGTTTCGTAGAATGCATTATCGGAATTTGTACTTTTTTTATTACTATTCTTGAGGATATCGTGCTTTTATATGTGTATATTATATTAATTTTTGCGTTTATTCTTCTTGCAAGATAAAACATATACAAAAGACAAGAGTAGTGTATATGTGCAATGTCATTTAATAACAATGGACAAAAATGAGCTGTTTTATCGACGACTGCCATAAATAAAAAAGCTTGGAACGAGTTTTGCTCCAACTCAAAATCTACCAACTTACAGATAAGCAAATTCTTTTTCACTTCTTCCACTGGTGGACAAAAAATTAAAGTTAATTACTATAAAATAATTTTAATTGATGTTGTGTTTGTTTGTTGTGTGTTAATTAATAGTATAAAATATGACCTGTTTAAGTGCTTGTTTGTAAGCTTAAATAAATAAAAACTTTTAATTTTTCATTTTCAAGTTTCCTGGTCAGTTACCAGGTTACTATCAGGTGTAATACAAATACAATAGTAATATAAAAAAATAGTAATACGTTAACATTGGAATGTTGAACATGTTCAGCGTTTTTTTTTCTTCAATTTTGCCGTTTTTGTGATTGAAAACTAAGATAACATGTTAGATTATGATGTTCGCAAGATAAAAAGGTCTAAAATTATCATTATTTTTTCATTATATCATTGGGTTAAAGCTAAACGACGGTTAAAATAACCTTCGTAATCACCCGCGTGATTGATGGATGGGAACCGAACCTGCACCTAGGCAGTCGACCGGAAGTAACATTAATTTATAGAACGAGATTGTTCTTATTTTTAAATATATGATAGAAAATAATCTCTTGTTTCCAAAGTTTTGCCAATGAAAATTAGACCTTATCGACCTAGTCGATTTCATTTTTGTTAAAATAATACGATAGTGTAAATTAAAAAAAATACAAACTTACGAAATTAAAATTGAGGTTGAGGATTCGAATGGTGGTATCCCACTGAGATTTTAATTTTAATAGGGCTCTACCAAAAACATTTAACGATAAAATTATGCAAAAAACCTATTAAAATATTTCTCGAGAGCCTAAAGCACTTTAAGAACGCATAACTCGAGCGTGGGAAATTGTGATAGCACACCCACATTTATATTTTTTACTCACACAGGCGCATCGCGCATTAATAGTAGTACTCTAAAAACGAATAAATCTTTTTTTGGCATTTCGCACATGTTACATATTCATTACGCGTTTCGTCTTCATAGAATGTTTAAAAATTTCACAGAAAACACGCAATGTATTTAGCCATTAGCTAGTCGCACTGCCAAGACCGCGGCCGCGTAGTGACGTTAGGTGGGTAGCCAGCGGCAAAGGGTCGGGTCAAAGTGTAAGCGTTCTGGATTTTACCTAAGTTAGCCTTTGGTTCTTTGTGGAGATATTTGTGATATTGACAAGTCAATGTTTTGCGTAATATGGGAAATGTGGGGTTTCATAGATGATCTATTAATAAAAAAAGGTTATGCAGATTAAAACAATTACAGGGGATGAAACCAATTTACTTTATTTGTTTTTCTGGTATATTTACTTTTTTTATCTTAGTGATAGTTGTCTCATTTTCGCTCTTCCGTTTTTTTGTTTCGCGTATAGATTCTCTTTTTTTAATTGCCTCCATCAAGTAAGTGGGCTCTCTTATCTTGTTTTAAGTGTGCAACAAAATAATCCTCCATTTTCCTGTCTAATCTGGAATGTACTATTTCCGGGAGTATACAATCGAGAATAATTTTTCTTCCATATTATTTTTCCAGAAGACATCATCTTTTTTACTAATTATTTCAACTTTCATGTCCACGCTGGTCCAAGCCCTAAAAATGCATTCAATTTTTTGAGTGATATGTAGCTGCCCTTGGACCTGATAATACCAGTCCTGATTCGTATTTATTATCAGGTCTCCTATTGCATTACGTTTCCAGAAAGTGATCTTTTTCGTTTTGACACGGTCATCGATAGACATTATTAGCACGAGTATGGACACTTTATTTCAACGATTTTATCATCATCTAATAATCCGTCAGGGTTTGCTCCTAGATAATTTATTTTTGGGTTCACGAATAACCCGCATTTCTTTTTGTTTTATTGCATTGAAAGTTCTTCTCGTTTCCTGCAATAATAAGTATTATTAGAAATATCTTTGTATCATGCATATCTTATTATTACATTCTATTTTCAAAAAGTAATTTTAAGGTAGTTTTTTATAAAACCATCTTCACACAGACAAAGACAGTACATTCATTCAGTAGTTACCATAACAAAACTGCGATAAAAAGAGTCAGCCATCTTGGATTTAGAAATATAATAATAAAATATAAAATGATTGCTATAACAAACAGCCTGTATATATAATTAATTACTGTGTATGTGATGTGCTACCATTTTGACACAAAGAACAAAAAAGTAGTGTATACATGGATAATATACACCTTCCTAAACTTATCGGGTAATTAGTTGCGATTTTAATCAGTATCTATGAGTTTAAATATGTAATTCGTAAGATAAAAAATACATAATAAAACTCACATACCTGGTTCGTCTACTTGCTCAAAGAATACAAATTAGCGTCCGACACTCGCGACCCACCCTAAGTGTCAATCACCCAATCCAAATTGAACTACGAACGGACGTGCTCCCACCTTGAAATCTGAGACGGTACTGAATTTTCAGGCGCGCGCACTCTAATATAAATCGAATTACAAGAAGCTACTTGCGTCATACTAAAATGTATGGGCAATGAGAACGAATTGCGCTAAAAAAATTAATGATCTTTAAGCTTAGATTACTTCGTTTTGGTTTGAATTAGTAAAAAACTTTAATGGTGAATCTATTATTTATACTTTCTGCTCACGATTTCAATCAAAAATATTTTCAAATATAATAACGAAATAGCACAGAAACTCAAAATAAAAAACGTTGATTTCGATGTTTTCGATCAATGTTGACGATTTTTTTTTTTCAAAAATTAACAATTATTTTATAAATATCACGTGGTGAAAGTGTAGACTGATCTGTTAAGCACTTGTATTTTTATTTGTAATGTCTTTCCATGGAGTTAGTTCTTTAATTTTTTGAAATTAGTAAGTGCCTTTCGCTCATTGTTTTAGGGACGCGCCCCTTAAGTCCATAAACAGTCAAAATAATCTTAATCAAAGGCACCAATTTGACAGAACGCCGATGTCCACTAAACACAGTGCAGTGAAGCTCAATCATACGGTAGCAAAAGCAGGGCCAATAAATTATATGGCGGGTTATAACGTAAATGTAACTACCAATGGTTCTCGATAGTTTGTCCTGACTTGCTAGGTCTTTCATATGGCAACTTCAATAAGTCATTGGAGATCACGTACAACTTGCAACGTACACCTTGCGGAACTTGCTAGAAGGTAAGGCGTAAAAAGAATCCATTTAAATGACTGAAATACTAAAAAAAAAACTAAAAGATAAATTGTTTTCAACATTCAGCAGTAAGATCAAAGTTTCAATTGTAAATACAAGTTCTTATTCGTTTCTATTATTTGATTCAAAATATAAGAGAACCAGATCAAATAGAAGATGTTTGGTCTGGATTTACATGAAGTACATTTTCTGAAGTTACATTACCATTTTACAGTATTTTTGAAGAATCGAATTAACATTCGATTCTTCACTTCGCACATCACTACTTTGTTTCCGTTGGGGTAGTATATTTACATACATACGTATTGATAATTTGCAGTGCATCGTAGCGCATACTCCTAGCATGGCCCTACCTTCATTTTTAATCAGGATGGTCCTGTAATCCATGTGTTCTGTCAATATGTCCAGAACAGACAAAAACAAGGCATGGAAACTTGGCGGTAGAATATCATAATATTATATCGTATTCGATAGAATGTCGTACAAATCTCACATCAACCTATATTCGATATTCCTTAGTAGGGGTCACAGTACAGTTTGGAACGTAGGTAAATTCGTGTCATTACTTTCGTCAATGGTCACTTAAAGAACCAGCGGACAGATGCTTGTCGTTCCGATGGCTTCACCTGCCGTACCGTGTGATTACATGTCTTTTGTACCGCTGAAATTACATGGAAGAGATGAATAGGTCTTCGCTATAATTGAGGGACTTTTTACTATAGATCCATGTCGCTGGACAATGAGGTCCTCTTGACTATAGAGTCAAGACGATCTCTTAAGAAGCTAATATAAGCGCATATAGGAGCGCTTTCTAGGAGATCAAAAAACATTCTTGACTTCAACGTCTGAGATAACTAGATTACGGACAAAAAAAAGTCGGAATAAGTCGAGTTGTTAATGTTGCCGAGAGTTTATTACAGATGTATTTATTTTAGAAAGCCAGCAAGTTCAATATTAATAATAATCTTGATAACAAAAGGGTCGACTATGAAATAAATATATTAATGTATTTTTTATTCTTTAAATATTAATAATAATCTTGTTAACAAAAGGGGATCTATAAAATAAATATACTAATGTGTATTATTTTTATTCTAAATTTTTAATTGAATGATAAAATATACAGAAATAAAACATTAAACTAGAAATCTAATATTAACGACCGATGTGGCGTGGTGGACGAAGTTCCGCCTGCGACGCAGGAGGTTGCGGGTTCGATTCCCGCCTCGGAACAATTGTGTGTACTGTGTACGATCTGCAGATATTTGTTCCGGGTGTTCTGGTCGTTTTCTATGTATAATAAAAAATATCTATCTATGTATGTAATATATTGTATTATGTATATCAGTTATCTAGTACCCATAACACAAGCTTTGCTTACCATGAGGCTAGATAATGCTGTGTGTATTGTCCAGCATTATTTATTTATTTATTATTTTAACCCTAAGAATTCTCTTCCAGCAAACCTTTTCGTCATAGTCTATCTCGATATCGATAGGTATAAGCAGTTCGTTTATATATATATATATATATAATGTAACATTAACTAACAAAAGCAATTTGTCACACAAAAATGAATACTGAATGGACCTATGTGTATGGAATAATTCCTAAACAAAGCCAAACAAACAAAACGCGCGTATGTTATGAACGACTAAAGCAGTCGTTCACAATATACGCGCATTTTGTTGCAGTAAATTGTGAACAAAAAGCTCAAACCACAAAATGATAAACAGAAAGTCTGATGCTTGGAATTAATTAAAATTATTTAGCGTTAAAATGTGGAGTAGTGTTGTGCTCCGTAATTGCATAGAAAATATATGCTTGCGAAGCTTTCATTATGTCTGCCGCTCGAGGCAGGGTTTGTTACCGTGAAACGGAACGATGGATGAGGATACAGTCACAGGAGATTAGGAAAGAGTTTGCGATTGATATAGCCAAATGCAAACAGACGATGAGAAGGTAAACCTCACTTAATCATATTGCAAGTTTCTGCCCGCGGCTTCACACGTGATGTTTTTAATGAAACGTTTAAAGGTTTTTGCTAACACAAGGAGACTGCTGTGCTCTATGAGATAAAAAGCTTAACACTTTGAGTGCAGAAATCACACGGTATGACATGTGTTTTCTACAAGTGACTAATATGCGTAAATCCACACTAGCGCAGCGGCTGAGAAAATACAGATCTTTGTGACTCAGCACAGCCGTAATATTTTTCGAACGAAACGCATGTGCGGCGCAACACAACCGCTGTGTAGAGCGGCTGCACGAATTTTTTAGGTTAAAAAAAAGATCGCAGTCGTCGAAAAAAAATCGCAGTCAAAGTGTTAATAAAGTCTATGTTTGATTGCAGGTTTAGAGCTACATTCATGCAAAATTTCAGCCTTATTAAGAAGAGAAAGTATTTATATATTAACTCAAAAATCAAATCATGTAAATATCCCGTTTTAAATGACTTCAGTGTTAATAACCATGATAGTTTGAAAAGTTTTATTTTTATAATGAAATGTAAGTTATGTCAATGAGTTAAATTCCATAATTATAAAGAATTTAACTTATATCAGAGACTCAGAGTAAAATTGCGAACGAAGAGTCATCTACATAACCAACAGCTATTCGCTGACTATAGTATCTTCGAGTAGCTAATCAGTTGACTTTTACAAGACAATTTTTACAATAAAACTTATGAGACTATCATGGTTACCACTGAAATCATATAAAACGGGATATTTACCACGATTTGATATTCATGATAGTGTTTCAAGGCGCATGAAACTGTAACGAAATATTAGAAAACTCAAAAATCAAATCATGGTAAATATCTCGTTTTAATGACATTAAAATTTTTACAACCTCGAAAATATGCCGTAAGAGCCCCGGCATCTCCAGTGCCTCGCGTGCCCCCGTCGCGTGCCGGCCTACGAAGGCTTTTACGCGTTTCCATACAGCCAGCCTGTTCTTAACCTACTTCCACGAGTGAGCATTTACTTGTAAGGGTCATAATGCACGGCCTGTGAGTGCATCTTTTTGATCTCTACCCCATCAACATACCGTATATATGTCCACTGCGCAAAAAGCCTTGAACAAGGGAGGTTTTGCCCTAATCACCAGGAAGGGGGCTACGTGATCAGCTGTAAGAAATAAATGAATAATGCTGGACAATTCACACAGCATTACCTAGCCCCAAATAAGCAGAGCTTATGTTATGGGTACCAGATGACTGATATACTTACATATTATAGATATTTTTATTATATATACGAACCAAATATCTATAGACGATGCAAACGTGTTCTTGAGTGGAGACCACGACTCGGTAAACGTAGTTTAGGACGCCCTCCGACCAGGTGGGATGACGACCTGCAAAGACTGCAGGTAGATGCTGGATGCGTCAAGCTGAAGACAGGGCGCTATGGCGCTCATTGGGGGAGGCCTATGTCCAGCAGTGGACTAATATAGGCTGATGATGATGATGAAGAAAAGTTGCATATATTTCTATGACTTTCACTAAAAGAAGAGAGATTAAAGGTACTGCATTGTTTATTTATCCTAACTCTAGGTTTATTTGATAAACCTCTCTACAAACTAGATGAAAACATTCCCAAAACATTGTTTTACCCAATGGCTCCTAACCCAACCGACCGTTACACAAAACACTATTCCATTAACCCCTCGCACATTCCATATTCGTGTTCTTTTCAGATTCAAATTCCGAAAACAACGGCGAGTCAACACTGGCCGATAGTGATGTGAAACGAACCGTTCCAATCGATTATTCGATTGAGCTGTCGATCTGATTGTTGCCGATCTTCTGAATGGAATCTCTTGAAAGGAATGTCTTGTTTTTGCGGGCCAGTGGGCCAGTGGAGTGCTAAATTGTCCTTGTATTGCCAGTGGAATAAATGAATTTAGAAAGTGTCTTTTACGAAAGATACGTGGCTTTAAAGAGGTGGTTTTAGTGTCATAAAAAGATGATTTCCGTTACAACATGAATCGTCGTCTAAAGCCACATGTAGGTACATAGCTTTTTATGTATCTAAAATAACATTATAGTTAGATTTAAATAGGCACAAAAACCATGTCACAAAAGTGATATACCAATGTACTAGTGTCTCTTTCACTTTTTCGACTAGTTTACAAACAGTTGAAGTAAACAAAAAATCAAAAACACCATTCGATAATAATTTATAGAACAAAATGTTACTAGTAAGTGCTTATTTTGTAAGCCTATAGAAATAACTTTTTTTTAAATTTTTATTAGTTACCATAAAGCTAAAATCTCGCGAAGAACCGACCACTGCTGGGGTAAACGTGTTCTTGAGTAGAGACCGCGACTCTGCAAACGTACCTAGTGTAGGACGCCCTCCGACCAAGTGGGATGACGACCTGCGAAAGACTGCAGGTATGCTGGATGCTTCAAGCTGAAGACAGGGCACTGTGGCGCTCATTCGGGGAGGTCTATGTCCAGCAATGGACTTTCATAGGCTGATGATGATGATGACCATTATTGTGGCAGACAAGCTATAGTGACCCTGATGGGAAGCCAGTTTGGAAGCGGTTCCTGCAGCCTTTGGACTAACTTCTCACTTCTTCAATAACACTTCCACCAATTGAAATTTACATTCGAGTTTTCCAGTAACTGGACGCGTAGAAATCTGCCCTAAAATATGACTCCACTGGAATAATAGCATGAATAGAAACTTTGAATGGAGCTGTCTCGCTTTTGTGCAGCTGTGAGCGTGACCTTGTTTCATGTTTCAAGGTTTTAGCTGATAAATTAATCAATTTTGCGCCTGATTTGATTTAGGTGCTATTGTAAGGAGAAGGAAACCCAATATTAACTATTGATACTTTGAAACATTGTATTGTTGGTTATGATGGTGATGTCTTCTTAGCCGAGTTTCGACCACAGCGGCCTGTCTCAGCCAAGTGCGCAGGAAATTTAGTGCACAAGTGTGTGCGCAAACACACGCACACACTCTCTTTTCCCTCACTGTCATAATCCGATGGGATGGCAGACCGACATGACCGGTGCGGGCCAGGCACAGGACCAACAACGGCTTAACGGAGGTATTATACTCGTACCTACCGCTTACTTCTTGACTCGGGTTGCTACTGTGAATTTTTCTTGCTAGATAAACCCCAATAAGAACTTTTGGCCCGACCCGGGATTTGAACCCAAGACCAAATTATCAGCGGTTGAATATTCTTCACCGGTTTTTTTTATTGAAATTCCTGTTCCCTAACTCAATCAGATACATTTTAACCTTATTTTGAATACCGGTACTGGACCGGTATTATCATTAGCGGTAGATCGAAGTTTTCGTGGCAGTCGCGGTCTACGAATCGACCCGTTACTTATAGATAGATATATTTATTTATTGTTACAATTTTGTTACAGTTTGTTAGGTTTATAGGTTTATCTAGACTACTAGAGTAGAAAGTGTAAAGTCCTGAATTATAGAAAATCCCTTCATTCCATACCCTAACAGTATTGTTAGTTAAAGTTCAAATTCCCTCAGCAAAGACGGAATCACGGAAAATATAAAACGGTATGTTGCAGAATCGGTGTAAAACGAAAAACTGCAAACCAAATATTACCCTAGATTCTTCAGAGTACCAATTCTAAAGGAATCTCGCAAAAAACACAGAGAACGAAATTCGATAGTGTTACGCGATTTCAGTCTTTATTCCTGAACAAAACTATCAAAGTGATATTCAGGTTTTTAATACAGCTTTATAAGGATTGTAGGTATTTAAATTCGAGTCAAATCGTTTTGGATTTACTGTAAAAGGTTTATTTATAAACTGGATTAATAAATTAATCATATTGACTGCACGGAGTATTTGTATTTAATTAGCGAACGTTAATATACCTCACTGAATTACCTTTTGATACTGCTATTTTGAGGTTTTACCTGAAACAAATAATATTATATTTAATCTGGTATATTAAATAAATAATAAATATATAATGCTGGACAATTCACATACAGCAACATCTAGCCCCAAGCTGAGCAGAGCTTGTAGTATGGGTAGGTACTAGATGACTGTTATACTTAATACAATACATTAAATACATAAATATTTCTTACTATACATAGATAACGACCAGAACACTCGGAAAAATATGTATTTGCAGATCGTAGACATTTGATATACATATTAAGAGGAGCACAGGTGTTCATATTGTATTCTCTTAGTACCTAGGTATTGAACAAACTGTCTAAAATATCATTACAAAGGAGGTTTGCAATAACTTGGCTAACATAACAAAATTACAAAGAAAATCAAACATCCGAAAAAGTCTTTGACCCGTAATACACTACACGTGTTAAGAAAAAACCTCATTACAAGGCCTATTTGTCCCTAATTTCATCGAGCAATAGAACGGGGCCTTAGGAGGCACGCTTTACCAATTAGGACGAAACAGGTGGACGGGTACCTTTATATATATGCAGGTATATGCTGGGTTCTCAGTATGCTAATGGAAATCTGTTATTATTTGTTTTTTTTTTATTTAAAAAAGTTGATGCCCTCGGGGTGTTGAACCACCTTCTTTCGGCTAAGTACACCGTTTCGTGGCACTGTATACAGTACGACTAATATGCTAAAGTAACTAATTGCGTTATTATTTGAGACGAGCAAACTGATCTGTTCTAAATATTGATAATACCAGAGGTATACGACAAGAGTTTTGAGAAACTTTAAAGCTATTATTTGCTTATTTGTATGATATAGAAAGCAAAATCGGTCTTCCCGCTAAACAAAAACCCATTATCAGTCAGACAGATGACAGTCATAAGTACATAGAAGACAATGCCACACGCTTTATCACGTCTTTATTAAGCTCCCTAGCCCGCTGTTTATTAACGCCTGGAGTTTTCGTATGATCTGCCAGGAAACAGTAGAAACGAGGTTGTATATTGCGATTTGCGACCTCTTGCTAGAAAAAAGGTTGCGCGAGAAACCAGCTTGTCTATAAGTAGGCAAAATTAGCTTATTTCATAAAATACATTACATACATACATACACATACTAACATAGTACTAGTATATAGGTTTATTTTTTGTATGTTAGATTAAGGTATATATTTTATATGGGCCGTAGTTTTTAGTATTTTCCATCCTGCACTAGACTAATGTTGCTGGAAATAAATGAATTGAATTGAATTGCGTGGGAGAGAAGGCTCGATTATTGTCAGAACAGTAAACGATTACGGCAAACTGGTCAAAGTCTTTTAACGTGATGAGAATCGAATCCACAACCTCCTGCGTCGAAGACGGACTTTCGCTCGCTGCGCCGCGGGCGCAGCTAGTATTATAATAAGCTAACGTGGATTTAGAAAATCATTGACACGAAAAAGTCCAAAAACCTGGCGTACCCTGCTCATGGAAGTCTTTAAGTCTCTATAAATCTGTGAAATAACAAACAAGACCCCGGCTCTTGGACCCCAAGCCCGGCTAAACAATGGGGTCACCTGGGGTCACCAGGAGGATCCTCTGTCAATAGGCCTAATGTCGGTATTCACCATACTGCTGGTTGTATCACTGTTCAATTCATTCTTATAATCAAATTGACGACCTCTGTAGCGCGATGGGCGAAGGTCCGCCTGCGATACAGAAGGTCGCAGGTTCGATTCCCGCCTCGGGACAAATGTGTGTTCGAGCTACAGATACTTGTTTACAAGTTAAATAAGGGTGAACAGGGTGGAAAACCAAAAAAGTCAAGAACTCCTGGAGACAAGAACTTGTCTCTCAATTTTTAAGATCTCATATTTTGTATAGTTTTTTATTTTTATCTAAAGATGACCAAAATATATAATGTATACCTTTCCATATTAACCACAACTCTCAAAGGCCAGTGCAACAAAGTAAATGCAAGGCGATACAAACGCATAAATCCGTGGCCATTGCCTTAGATCGAGCGCCCGCGGCGGGAACTGAACTCACGTCCCTCAGAACAGAGCCATCTGATGGGAACCCTGGCCGGGGTTAAGCACGTGAGAATTTATAGTCTCTGTTATCTCTAGGTGCAAATAAACCCAGGAAATGGAGGTGCCTCGAATGTCAAGAAACAACAACGTATTTTACATTTAGAAATTATCGAAAATGTGTTTTAGTTCTAATTTCTTACCATGGCACTCACTTTTTATAGATAAAACGTGGTGGGTAAATAAATACAATTTGTCACTGATAAGGGCAAGTCAAACTGACAAGATGGAGACTGCGACTCGGCAAACGTAGTGTAAGACGCCCTCCGGCCAGGTGTATGCGAAAGACTGCTGATGATGCAGAAAAAAAGAAGAAGCAGCCTTTGTATGGGCTTAGAGTAAGCATCTTTAATAATTCTTTAACCTATGCTCTTTATAACTCTATGATTGGCTATACTACCATAAGAATAGACAATAGTTATTGTCTATTCTTATACTACTTTAATTTGACAGGGGCGTAAAAAACTCCCTTTTTTAAATATGGTCGAAATATTCTCCAATACTTAAACACCTCGTTACCATCGGCCGAATTTTTTGGACAATTTTAGAAAACAGCCCAACCACCCCATAATCGTACACTAAAACACTTAAAGTAAATTGCTTCGTCTTCCTTGACAGGGTATTATATCGCTTTCAAACGGTTACCTCTGAATACCAAGCTATCATACCACCCCAACAAATTGACACAAAATACCTACCACAAAGCTGTGTTTACCCAATCAACATTTTTTACACGTCTCACTAACTTTTTTACGATACCTACGGTTAGTGCCCTTAGCATAGATTTCTTTGATAAACGCTAGCGTACTCAATGGTAGTTGAACTCAAAGTCAAAGTCAATAGCATTTATTTCTTTAGACTTACAAAATAAGCACTTGGACAAGTCATATTTTATACTTACTATGAATATTTATCAAATAAAATAATTTTACAGTTCACTTAAATTTTTTGTATACTAGTGGGAGAAGTGAAAGGAAAACGCTAGTATGTTCATCTCTTATATGTCTTATACATACAACTAATACCTAAACATCCAAAAGTGTAGTTTCTACGGTCTTATTTCTGTTCATGTGAACAGAAATAAGACCGGAGAAACTACACTTACTACACAGCTGAAGCTAGGCCGTCCAGCATCTGGTTCAGTTCCTCAAGCGACTCCGCCATTAAGACTATGTCATGTTAATATGTACATAGGTAAATTTATATAAACTAGCGCTGGTGTTTTTTTTATACGGTTGTCGACGTTTACATTACTAATCCTGACAGGGCGGGTAGGGTTCGCGCCAATATAAAAAATATCTACCCCACTAAGGTCTATTTATTTTATTTATTTATTTATTTAAGAAACAAAATCCACAGCCTTTAAAACTAATATTAACATACTTAATTACTAAACTTAAGGCCAATAAAGGATTTACTTTGTATAAAATAAAAAAATGACTATCACTATAAATCAAATTATTAAACGATAAAACAATTTGAATGACACATGTAAGACAAATGCTGTGTCTGCTTTTATCAATCATTTATCTAACTTGTAAGTTGCTTGTGTGTAATTTTATAGCTAACAATCAAGCCTATTGGTTTTTATTCTTGCTCTTACAGTGCCACCAGACATAATCGTAACAAAAAAAATTACGCTAGCGTTCAAAAACTTGTGCTTACCCCCTAACTCTCCCTTCGCTGACCAATGCACCCTGGATTTAAAATTCTCCACAACCCTTAGACTGCCAACCCTCAGATACTACCCCTGGTCGGCGGACCGCAACGCCCCCGAGTCCTATTGAGGTTTTTAAAAATTTATCAACTGCACCAAAACGATATATTGGATTCTAGAATTGAGCTTATTTTGGTATACTAGGGCTCGCAGATGGTTTTGCTTGTAAAATGTGGTGTTGGATTTTTGTATGGTCTTTGTTGATGTGCCTGGTAGTATATGTATATACCTAAGTAAACCTACCTAATTATAAATACAATACAATAGGTATTTATCGCGTTTATTTATCTATTTATCCCGACGTTTCAACAGGTCTGTCTACACAGAGTCGTGGTCACGGTCCATGATCCGTATTACTGCTTAAAATGTGTTCAGATCGCGTAAGTTTAAGAATATTTAAAACGACCTTGTGCGTAACTGTGGGAGATTCTATTTCCTAATTTGGTATACTGAGGTCCAGACTCTACCAAAGCGGTGATGTGAGGAGATGTCCGTAGCGGAGACGAGAAGAGACGTTCTGCAGCCAGGGCCCACCACAGCTGTGCGTAAACCGGTGCACACTCTATTCCCTAATCACGCATTGACAAACAAACATTCCCACCTTCATTATTAGACGCTAAAAGCTGTAAAACGGGCCCTGTTAGGGTGTTTGGAGATTTAGTACGCTTCAATAGGAGGCCCTAATAGACGTATATTACTCCGTAGCGATTTATTGGCGAAAGCTTTTGTTTAGGCATGCAGTTATAGGCAGTTAGTTTATGTATGGTTATAACTATGAGGAACCACGCTTCGTTATGAGCAACAACTCCTTGCTCTAATTTTTCATTTAATAGAAATAAGATATTAAAGTTTCCGTAGAAACAACGCGCGTGAAGTAACGGTCAGAAACAAAGTCTTAATCTTATCAGGCGTTCTACAGTATTGACGATTATGTGCGAAAAATTATATAATATCTTGAGTATTATTAGTTAGTTATAATACATTTATTATAATCTAATTATCAGTTATTTGATTATTGTCTAATTATTTAATTTACTTTAATTTATAATTATTATGTGACTTGTAATATTCGTTTTTTACCAATAAATTGATTATTCTGATTATTCTGATTATCTATCTTCTGTATAAGTGTTCCTAATATCCATACGATGACCGATGTGGCACGGTGGGCGTAGGTCCGCCTGCGACGCAGGAGGTTGCGGTTTCGTTTCCCGCCTCGGAACAATTGAGTGTACGATCTGCAGATATTTGTTCCGGGTATTCTGGTCGTTTTCTATGTATAGGGGCGCAGCTAGTAAATAAATAAATACCTACCACTGCCACCAGGAGGGTTGAAACGAACTCCCGAATTGCCTTGCCATCAACAAAACCATAGAAAACACAGCACGAACAACTTAAACTACAGTTTATAATGACACTAAAAATAATGAGCTCTACAAATAAAACAAAGATGTCGGATTTTTTCATTAAAAAGTGATTTAGGTAAAGTTTACACGGAATGCTTAGATTTGTCTTGAGATTTGTCTGGCGACATCTGGAGGAGCTCGGCAGCCTGCAAGCAGAACCGGAACACTCGGAAAGTAACAGGTTCTTTTATTATTCACGTTCGTCTAGATGAAATAATAAAAAAAAATACCTAAGTTGGTTCGTGAGCGCTTACACTGTGTGTTAGTAGGTAGTTAGTACATACATTTGTGTTAACTTTTTTTTGTTTTGTCTTTTGTGTATGGAAGATAAGCAACTTATTGTCCTTAGAGCTTGAAAATAAAGAATGGTAAAAATACGAATTCTCTCTACTTAAAAAGACGTAGGTAACAGAAAGCCCCACCACAGATAATTTCATTTCTCCGACCAGCGGCTCACTTAGCCGGGTCAACTGGCTGAGTCGTCAATTAAATTGAATTTCGAACGGAGCACACTCGTTCCATTACATTCAATTGGCGATTGTGATCATTCGATTTTCGAATCTGTATTTTTTTTAATTGGTATAACGAGGCAAATGAAGTTGACTTGATGGCATTATCCCGCACCAATCGAGTTTGTCTATGGAATTATCGTTCGATTTTCTTCTTTTAGTAGTTTTATTGAGTTGGAAGTGCATGCAATTTCTGCCATTCTACGGATACGAAATTCTGAAAACCTATCCATCCTAAGGTTGCCTGGAAAAGATCGCTCTTTGCGTCTAAGTTTTTATTTCTGTGGTATAATAAAGTGTTTTATATCTATCCATCTACATTCTGTTTTCTCTAGCTAGTGTAGGTAATATTTGAACTTGTAGATCGTAAGTAATAATAAAAAAAACAAAGCGGAACAATCAAGACAGCATTCAATATCTAGCCCCAAGCTAAGCTGACCTTGTGTTATGGGTTAGATGACAGATGATGACTGATAAATATATATATTTTAAAAATACCCCGAACAGGCGAACACCAGGTACAAAAATTTTCAGATCGTACAAATATTTATCCCGTCGCGGGTAAAGAACCCGCAACCTCCTGCGTCGCAGGCGGGCCTTCGCCCACCGCGCCGGTAACCGAACTCGAGTGAATAAGTTATTTCTTGGAAAACCTGCTTGCCTCATCTTAACGTATGTGCATCGACACTTGTGGTGGTGGACAACTGCTTTATTTTTCCCTAATATCCGATTGATAGGTATTATAGGTACATAAAGTTGTTTTCTTCGAATCTCTGAATGCGGATGCAGTTATAAAAACAAAAGAAATACGAAGCTAGTTATTTTCTGATTTGCCACCATTTCACCCATCCCCGGCAAATCTTCATGACACACGCCATTCGTCTTCGGTTGGCTTATCGATCTTAGTTCAACTGATTAGCACCAGAAGCTCGCTCCTAATTGGTGCAATCGTTCACGGCGGGAAGGCATCCGTCAATGGCAGAATGGGCACACATGCGTTCGAATTTCGAAATGGATGCTGACTTTTTAAAAGGAGATCCGTCAAAAGCAAAATAAGTTTTCTTTTACATTTGAAAATGGATCCGCGTTCCATTGTTACCTACTACCAAATCACACTCTAATTGGCGTTCTTGGTCTCATTTATACACAGGGACAAATGGAACGTTCTAATTTAATGGATTGAATATTGCAAATCCCTAGGCCAAAACATGTCTGACCAAAGTTTATAGATATTTTGTAATAATAGCGTGACCATCCTAATAACGTGAACTAAATTCGTGATGACCCAAAAATAATTTTGCTAATAAATACCCGATATTCTGCCGTAAATCCCAAATACCCCATTTGGCTAGCCCGGGACGGCACTGACTAGAGATGTGATAGATTTTTGGGACCGAATAATTACTTATGTACTTATTCGGTTTTATGCTCTGTACGTGTTTGATGCCATAGCTTTCGGGTAAACGCACCTAACCTACTTTATGACAGTAAAAGCTAAACCTTGAGTATGGAGCAGTTGCACTGTATGTAAATCTTGATAGCGTTTAATTCAAATAGGTACAAAAAAATTAAGTATTATTTATTTTAGTTTTTATAGCGACCTTTGCAAATCTATAGATACCTATTAATAAAAGAGAAAAGACTAACTCATTAAGATTAGAGATTAAACTACAAAAGCTACGAGGATGAAATTTTGCGTGGTGGTTCCTTTTAGGATGTGTATTGTATTTGTATACTAGGTATAGGCACTCGCTAGGAACAGATGTTAGGAACTTCGTATTCTAATAATATATTCGTATAAAAAATAGGGTCAACGGTAATTTTGATAATAACTTTGAAATCGTTACTTTTGACCTGTCAAAGTATAAAGCATAGATTCTTGATTCAAATAAATTGAATCATGTTCCGTGGTTTTTTGAAAGTCGCACCAAAAAGGCCAATGGTGCGGAGCTACTGTCTTATTATAAAACCACTGATACTTTTAGATTCTATAGATAGTATAGATAGTAATAGTATAGACTATGATGGTATAGATAGTATAGTGAGGCGCGTAAGATAACCGCACGCCACACGGTGAAGCTAAATGATTTTTATTACATACTAGCTGCGCCCCGCAGCTTCATCCGCATTGAAATATATTATATGTCAAATAGTTTATAAACCTGCCTCTTGAATTACTCTACCTATTTATAAAAACTGCATCAAAATCTAAGCGTAGTTTTAAAGATCTAAGTATACATAGGGACAGAGAGACAGCGGGAAGCTACTTTGTGATATAAAGTGTAGTGATATGATGAACGTAGCCTTACTATTCGGTGTTTAATTTTTGTAGTAACTTTATCATGTAAAACCGAATTCAGGTTATTTAGGCATCGGCGCACCTCTAGCCACTAACTATTTATGAGTCTGTGGCGGGTGCGGTTTCAGGCAAATTGATGGATACGAACCAATCGCAGTAATTAGAGGGTATTTATTCCCCATAGCTTGCCATCTTGACCTACAATTTTATGAGAATATTTTGGTTTTATTTTTGTTTGCATATTGGAGGCCGGCCATATCTCCCGAAGAACCGACGGCCGCTGGGGCAAACGTGTTCTTGAGTGGAGACCACGACTTGGTAAACGTAACGGACGCCCTTCGACCAGGTGGGATGACGACCGACGTTGAAAAAATAAATGATTTTCATTTTGACCTGCGAAAGACTGCAGATGGTAGATGCTGGATGCGTCAAGCTGAAGACAGGGCGCTATGGCGCTCATTAGGGGAGGCCTATGCCCAGCAGTGGACTATCATGGGTTGATGGTGATTGGAGGCTTAAAAACTTGTTCAGTTTTTATAAACAGGCGAATAATAAACAATGCTGGGCTATAGGTACACAACACATAGCATCATCTAACCCCAAGTTAAGCAGTGTATAGAAAAAAGTGTGCTTGTTTTATAAGTACCACAGGACTGATATATACTGTATTAGGTATCATTTATTAATAAGTAAATGAAAATAGTCGGAAAAATTCATTTTCATAGTACTTCTTAAACAAGCAGGAGATTTTTAGTTTCTTTAGAGATGCCCATAATCCCCACGCTGGGCATGCGGGTTAGGGATCGCAGTTCGATGGTAAGTTGTTCTGCAGGATGTGACCCCCTCCCCCACCCTGTCTGTCCCTTTTTACCTAATTATATATGTATAGGTAGTACTGAGGTACTTACTTATATTTTTTTAAAAGAGAACCGTCGATGCGGTGTCTATGCGCATAATATAGGTATTTCAATAGTTATTATTATTACATACAATATTGCTTAAGTATTTATCAATTTTCATCCAAAATTCGTTGAAAATTGAGCATTCCGCCAATTTCCAGCAGTTCCCCTAAGCCCCAGATGATCAGTAGGTCAAATCCAATCGAACCAAAACTGCACCCTGCTCCCTCGACATAGCTCCTCAAATCCACTACACATGAAATATAACAATAATCCAGCAGTGCAATAATACGATATCATCGTTAAATCGGCGGGCTAATGCCGGACCAGCGACGGCTGACCCCACGCCCTTTATGTTGCCAAACATTTGTAATGACGCGGAGGGGTCTGGGCTGGGTGGCTGACCGCATAGCTCCCGATCGGATTGAATATTGATGCGGCAGATGGCAGCACATTCGGCACATAATTAATTTCTCAGTCGGCCCTTGCGTGGGTCCGCTTGGAGCAGGCCTATTTACATATTTTACGGGGGCCTCCAGGATACTAGGGTACTGAATTTTTTTTTGGCAAAATAAATAAATAAAATAAAGTAGTAAGTAAGTAAAGTAAAGTTGTTATGGGCCCTGGATGACTGTTATACAGAATAAAATACATTACATAGGTAGATATTTTTTATTATACATAGATAACAACCAGAACACCCGGAAAAAATATCTGCAGATCGTATACACAATTGTCCCGAGGCGGGAATTGAACAAGCAACCTCCTGCGTCGTAGGCAGACCTTCGCCCACCGCGCCATAGAAGTCGTCGCCTAATACTTAACATTAAACCGCCGTTTCATTGAAAAATGGAATCAATCAGTTCCGCGAACACATCACCAAATCAGGGTAACGTACGCAACTCATTAGAGTATATGATAATAGAGAAGAACAAAGAGTAAGTAAATGTATGAGTAAGTGATACTAACTGTTTGTGGTCAGCGAACAAAATGGGTTTTTACCTAGCTGATCTAACCTTACCTCAAATGAGTCATTGTTAGAATCTTGAGACGTGCCAATAGTAAGATCTGTGCAAATAAACTAATGCTAGATGATGCTGATAGATTATTAATCCATCCTAACAGCATCATCTAGCCCCAAAAAGCTTGTGTTGTATTAAAATGTTACTAATTCAATGCTAAGCGAATCTTAATATAACTTAGCAAGGAATCAAATATGAATATTACATATGAGCCTAGTTTATGTACAATTCATTCATCAAACCACAATAGTTTTTATAAATTTGTTATTCGTCGCAAAAATTTTGGAGTTAAAGAGACTAAATTCCCCCCCCCCCCCCCCCCCTTACAATAATGGATGTGGTGCGGGAGGAGCTGCTTCCATGATCGAAGCAGCTTCTCTCGTATGACGTCTCATCAGCTTATCCGGCTATATACTGTCGACATATTGATGTCGATTGCCAGGTGGATCTGGGGCCTTAGCCAACCGGCATTCGCTATGAAGCGGTTTGATTTCTACTATCGCTTTCGCTTGTCAAAAGTGTAATTTGTGTACCCAATAATCTTGACGTTAATAAGTTTAATAACTTTAAATGAAATCTGACCGTTCAAAGTGGGTCAAAATCTAGTCCAAAGGAGTAGGTTACAAACATACATACAGGTGAAGCTAATAAAAGCATGGTAAAAACAGATCACGTCACATATATCTAAGGCATATGTCAAATCCATATATTTTTGCCTTTGACTTTTCTACTAGAGCTTTCGCTAATTGCTTGGTACGTTGTCTAGAGCCCTGGTGTGACCGACGCATAGGATTTGAAAACATCATTTATTTGAGGACTTCTGTTAGTCATAATATGAATCAGTTTATTTAACATCTCATTGTTATTCTCTAGCAGTACTTTGCATAGTTTACATAAGTGAAAATAACATGACTACATACCTCCAAACGGACTTGGATGAATCAGTAGTATTCACAGAAAATCACTATTGACAAAACGTTTGAGGAAAACTTCGATTGGAATACTAAATGGCTTCTTTGTGTGGAAGTTATTTAAATACACTTATACGGCTTAATTCCAAAAAATTTGGTTCGGTGTTAGGCTTGAGTGAAACGACTGTATTAGACTATGGTAGGCTTATTACTGAATAATGAATAAGTAGAGAGGTGCTATGTGCGTGCACACCTATCTTATTTAGTTTATACCTAGAATGATAACGTATTAACACCTTTGTAAATCTTCTGATAAATAAAACTGTTTTTACAATTATTAGGACAAGGACCTCAATCAAAAAGCCACAAAATGTAACAATCAACCGAGAAGAAGTATTTACCTAATATTTATACAACTAAGACTAAAAAACTAAGTTTTTTGATAGTTTATTCTGGAAAAAATATCGTCTTTTTGTATGGAAAGGGTTGAGGTAGTCATTTGCAAAGCTGTGGATGTCTATCATCATCATCATCAACCTATGTTAGTCCACTGCTGGACATAAGCCTCCCCCAATGAGTGCCACAGCGCCCCGGCTTCAGCTTGACGCATCCAGCATCTATGTACCTGCAGTCTTTCGCAGGTCGTAATCCCACCTGGTCGGAGGGCGTCCTACACTACGTTTACCGAAGTGAAGTGGAAGCCTATACGCTCATTAAATTGTAATGATGTGATAAGATTATTGTATCTAAGCTAGGAAACTTCAGAGGTCAGTAGGTTAATGTATGTACTTAACATTGAATTATGTCATTATGCTAAACAATTATGTCCCTAAACTCGAGAATCAATGTACCGATACGTGACAGACTGACTTCCACATCGGTATTGTATAATATATAATATACCTACTACATTATATAATATTATATATTATAGGATAGGGATATGTGAAGAGTCATACATTATTCATGAAGATCATCCTACGAATGTATATCGAAGATTGCACACTTGGCTGTCTAGGCTGCTTGGTATCATAAAATACTTGATTGTCATGTAACGGATTGTCTAAGCTATGGAATATTATAATTCTATAAAATCTAGAAAACCATCTGTGTCTATAAAACTTAAGTACCTATTGATTTTATTACTATATAAAGCAATTAATTCTGCTAACGTTGCACTATGAACCATACCAAATAACAGGGTTGCCTGGAGCCATGACCCGTCATGGTGCACTTTTTTCTTGCTAGAGCTTAAGAGTTACCAGCCTACTGGCCTATATTTGTTTGTTGATTTTATCTATTGATAGGTTTATATCCGTTTCACATAGTCAGACACTCACCAAATACATCATATTATTTTAATTTGTATAGAAGTATATTATTTTATTATATTGTATTATTTACTATTTATAAAACAGAACACTACTTACTGTAATCGTAAGCCTCACAGGGTCCTGTGATCATAGTGGTTTCGGCAGAATATCAGCGCCTATCTACTCCTGAGTAGTAAGGCATTTATGCTGAGTCGAGACCTTTTTGCTGCTGTAACACACATCTGTCTCTTTTGTTTTTTGATATTTTGTTTTTGCAATTGTTTTCTTTTTCTCGTTATAAGTTCATTAGGTTACTTTTATTCAAAATGTCATACCTAATTTGTTTATGTTTTGTACTTCAGCAGCAAATAAATGAATGTTTATGTCTACTATGCTACGACTTCATCATCAGCCTATAGCATATATATATCTATGTACCTGCAGTCGTCGCAGGTCGTCATCCCACCTGTTCGGAGCCTGCTATGACTTAACGAAACTAAACAAAGAATATACCAAAAAACAGCGTGTAGCGTAAAAAATCTTGCGGATCAGATACATACATAATCAATAAAAATACCGCAGACGCTTAAAGAAAGTTTTTAAGTACTTTTAAGCATGCTGTAAACCATCATGCTTAAAAGTACTTAAAAACTTTCTGTATGGTGTGTAATCTCCTTTACTCTCAGAATGTGACGCAAACGAAACGCATCCGGAGATATTTCATCTGGAATTTCATTGCGTTTTATATTCATAGACCAATTTGAGAAATCCTTTAGATTTCTTTGGGGTCCGAAACGTATGGAGTGACCACCCTTTAAGGAGTCGATGACCCCTTGCACAGAAGTGTTATGGGTTTATGGTGAATACTTTATGGGGGCAGACAAATCGCTGTTTTATATATCTGTTTACCGTTACTTACTTGAATACGCAAAAAGAGTGTAATCTATGAATCTTTCCTCGAAATATTAAATAAAAGATTATCATTCAAAAACAAAGTCGCGAGTTATACATATAATTTATTTTGATTGTACGCGTACAGGTAATTGTTCTTAGGTGTAGTATCTATGTGGGTACACAATGAATAAAAACCCTGTAGAAAACCTGAGGAAAAGCTTACTACAGAAACAATTTTTGGGAAAAACTTAGGCCAATTAAAAAAAAATCATTTGAATATACTATAAAATATCGACTTTCAAGTCATAATCTGAATTCTATGTTCTAGCAAAGATAATCAAAACTCTAACTGATGATAGCACAATATCGAATTCGCAACACAAACAAATAATTCTATTCCAATTCAATCGAAACACTCAAGTCCTTGAAATTAATCAAAATAACCCCAACTTGAAACTTAACAGAGCCGTCGAGTGATCTTAAATCGCTTAGAAGGGCCCATATTGAGTTACCCGGTGGTTAGGCGCTAGTAATAATGTATGCGGCACAGTACCCACTACCCTATTGCTAGTTCAATCGATATTGCTTAGGACTGCATTGAAGGGTTCGTACTCTTGGTACGTTCATTCTCTTGAGTTGGTTTACTGGAATCAATGGTGTGATGCGTGAAGTGCCTTAACTTTGTATTTGTCCTATAATTCTCATCATCTTAGTTGGTTGAAATATTATTTTTATCAGCCTGTACCATCCACGGATTTCATGTAGTGCTTGTAGGTCGTCACTTTCGTAGATGTAGGTAGGCGGAGGTCCACCTGTGACGTAGGAGGTTGAGGGTTCGATTTCCACCTCGGGACAAATGTTTTTACGATCTGCAGATATTTGTCTAGGGGATTCTGGTCGTTTCTATGTATAATAAACAATATTTATCTAAGTAATGTATTATATTATGTATATCAGTCATCTGGTACCCATAAGGCATGCATAGCTTGAGGCTAGATGATGCGGTGTGGATTGTCCAGCATTATATATTTAAAAGGACTACTTCTGATACGAGCAAATACTGACTATCAGTACCTAACAACTTCACCATAGCTAGTAAATTCAAATGCTAGTGCATTGTTACCTGCTCTATGATCAGATTTCAGCTCCTCACTCAAAGCCAACTGCACATCTGAATCCGTGTTTATTTTGTTCCTGTCTGTACCGGCCTGCTGGCTCGTTCAGCAGTTTGGTACACAAGTGATCGGATGCGTCGACCCTGCCCGCTATTAATTATTATTGAGATTCTCTGCGCTAAGCAAACATTTAGCCCTGTCGAACACTTTTTAACGTTTTCCTGGTCAGTTTGTAGTTTGGTCAGGGGTATCTATACTATACTAATATTATAAGGTTTGATTTTTTGTTTGTTTGTAATGAATATGCTCCGAAACTACTAGACCGATTTGAAAAATTCTTTCATCGTTGGGACTCTACACTATCCCCGGTGAATAAATAAATAATGCTGGACAATTCACACAGCATTATCTAGCCCCATGGTAAGCAGAGCTTGTGTTATGGGTACTAGATAGCTGATATACATAATACTATATATTACATAGATAGATATTTTTTATTATACATAGAAAACGACCAGAGCACCCGGAACAAATATCTGCAGATCGTACACACAATTGTTCCGAGGCGGGAATCGAACCCGCAACCTTCAGCGTCGCAGGCGGACCTTCGCCCACCGCGCCACATCGGTAGTCTCATGAACAGGTATACAATAGGTTATATTATATTTTCAAAAAAGTTAGGGATCCGTACTAAAACCGTGCGAAGCCGGGAAGGTCTGCTAGTATATAATACAATAACTGCGCCCCGCGGCTTCGCCTCGGTAGAAATTTTTGTGTCAAATGGTTTAAATGATAAAAATGTCCGTCCCCTGGTTCTAAGCTACCTCTCCACCAATTTTGAAACAAATCGGTTCAGCCTTACTTTAGTTATAAATAGTGTAACTAACACGACTTTCTTTAATATATATATATATATATATATATATATATAGATATCAGTCCGATCTTTCTTAAGGTTTTAGTGTTCTTGTAAACATGTGAAACAAAACATGAGTAGATGTTAAAATAATATAAGAACTATTAGTTTCATATCTAGCTTCACACGTATTATTGTGATGAAATATGTACACCTACACTTACATATGATACGTTATTTCAACTCTAATTGATGTGCTATGGTGGAAAAAGCTTCTTTAATTCCATGGAAGCTTATTTATGGGATATAAGCTAGTAGCCTATGTGATATTCCTAAACTGCCTCGTCTTTTCTTATTATACTGAATTGTCGTCTTTACTTTTAATGTAAATTTATTTTCAATAGCGTACGAAAATATTAAGCAACAAATCTAAGAAAACCAAAATTATTTACACTCCGTTTGCAAATCTGGTAAACACCAGGCACTCGGTAGTATTGTACAAGTGCCCTCCGACGCTATGGCCTGGCCTTGAGCCCTGCTTGGCGACCCTTTTAAAATTCGTTCGACGTAGGGCTCTGTTACAACTGCTTTAAAGCGGCTCTTGAATGCTAAACTGGAAAAATATTTGAAAATTCACCATCTCGCCTTTGCACATTTGGTTTTTATTAAATCTTGAGTTGAAAGGAGTACAATGGGATAAGCTAGAGATAATTAAAAGCATGTAACATAAGCGAAACTTGGGGCACACTTTGAAGATTAAAAGTCTTAATAGAATAATTTATTAAATCAAGTTCTTTTTGATAATTTTGTAATCAAGTTCTCAAAATTTTAAAAACTTGTACTGATTTTTTACTATTCCTTAGCATAAGCTCTGCTTGATTCAGGGCTGCTGTGTTGTATGTAACAGCATCATTAAATATAATTTTCTATTTGATAAAATATGTCATTGAGTCACTTTGCATTTTCCATGAAACAAATCACAGGTAGGTAAGCCAAATCAGATTTCTAGGTTTTTTAAAAAAAGGATACAATTAAATTTCGTAAAAGATTGAATTGCTTAGATAAGTGATGAATCAAAAATCTGTATTGTACAGATCAGTAGTACAATAATAAAAAAATACTCGAACCACTAAAATATATACACAAATCAAATTTATCACACGCTAACATGTAAACAAAAGTATCAAGTTCTCAGATTTCTCAGTCTAAAAGTATCAGTTAGTGAAAACCGACGCGTGTCCAGCGCAATTGTCATTCTGGGCAGTCTTGACAACGAGCAAACTGGCGGCGACGCGGCGTGCCTACCAATGTGTGCAAATTCAGATCACCCAGGGATGTGTTGAAGGTCTCATATTATTGGTTCAACATGGCACTTACCTGTAGACCAATTTATGTAATCGTGGGTGTATTACTCGAACCATTTTTGCCGCGCAATGGGATTCTGATTTCGAATAATAAAAATGCTGGACAATCACACAGTATCATCTAGCCCCGAGCTTGTGTTGTGGGTATTACATGACTGATATACTGAATGCAATACATTACATACATACATAGATATATTTTATTTTACATAGGTGTTGACCAGAACACCCGGTACAAATATTAAATATCTGCGGATCGTACACATAATTGTCCCGAGGCGGGAAGTGAACCCACAACTTCCTATGTCACAGTCTGACCTTCGCCCAACGTGCCACAGAGACGTTGTAATAAACCAAAGAGAATGAACCATTAACCGCCTAGTGTGAGTGATACACACACGAATACATTTGAATGGTCCATCTGTTCTTTTGAGTGTCGATATTGGCTTGTGTACTGTGGTATCTATAGTTTGGAAATTTATAAAGACCGTTATGTCGACCTAAGTAAATAAAATAAAAATAAATAAAACAAATAATGCTGGACAATTCACACAGCATTACCTAGCCCCATGGTAAGCAGAGCTTGTGTTATGGGTACTAGATAACTGATATACATAATAAAATACATTACATAGATAGATATTTTTTATTATACATAGAAAACAACCAGAACACTCGGTACAAATATCTGCAGATCGTACACACAATTGTTCCGAGGCGGGAATCGAACCCGCAACCTCCTGCGTCGCAGGCGGACCTTCGCCCACCGCGCCGCATCGGTCGTCAACAAGTGATAATTAATGATAACTTCATTTTATTGAAAATATCAAAATCAGCGCAAAAACAATTCTGTGCCAAAAACCTTATTTAATTGTATTTGTTGGGTTATCATTTACTAGAAACTTTACTATTTTTATATTAGTCTAGTTTCTGCCCGCGGCTTTATAGTTTGTGTGAAAAGGCTATAAATATCCATCCATACAAACTTTTGCAATTATTATATTATAAGTTGACCAGATGAAACTAGAAAACTGAATAAAGGAATTAGAAATCAAGCTTGCTGTGATTAACTTACAAGCCCAATAGATAAACGAAAACCAACTGAAAAAAATGAACTTTTAAAGAGTCTAGACAAAATTACAGCAAGCACGTAACTCAGCCTCATAACCAGAGATGCTGAGCAATATTCCGTGAAATTTATATTTTTATCTCAAGTAATGGCCGTAGTCGGGTAAAATATAAGGTAGATATTATAAATGATTTGTTCGGGGTGTGGATGGAAAAAGTAATTGTTGAGAGGGAGTTACTGTTCTCTGCGTATATCACATTTAAGCGACTAGGAAATATTTTTTTTAGCTTAAGAATTGGAATTGAAAAAATTCTCGATTTTCTTAACAGTAGAAAAGAACCAATAGAATATCGAGTAGACACTGGTCATGATGATTAGCCAGGGGAAGCCAGGGTTTAACAATATTATATAAAAAAGGATTATAGCTGGGGCAGAATCCTGCTATCCAATTGCTTTACTATGACAATAGTATCGTTGCAAAATCGTCCATAGATGAAAAAAGCTCTAGATAGTGCGTTAGTAATATTTGCACGGAGAGATTAATGGTGATTCGTGATTGGTTTCAACCTTGACATTTTTGGCTCGCGTCACTCCATCTTTAATTACTTTCATCAAAGGTTAAATACCAATTTTACCTTTGATGGTGAAGCTATAAATTTAGTAGAATTCGGCACGGTTGTTCGTACGCTGATTTACTTATCAATGATCTCTCTCAAAAAGTTTAAGTTTTTATTGTCTTGTCGATTTGATCTTAGATTAATTAATTATAGAGATCAGAGTACAAATAACTGGATGTGCCTTTTTGACTACCTCATAGTCATTAATGGCCTTTACATGCTTGAAGGATAGTTATTGTAGTACCTATTCTGTTTTGACCACCTAAATTAATAATTAATTCTCGATAATTTTATAGGTACACAGCATCATTTAGCCTAGGCTAGAGCTATTAGCTTAGCCAAGCAGAACGTGTATTAATATTATGCCTATAATTAGGATTCAAGACATACGTACATATAATAAGATAATATTGGAAATGCAGAACAAATATCAAGATATAAAGTAAAATATGACTAAGATAAGTCTATTTCAGCCTGAAGACACCACATTACTCGGGAATCAAGAAACACAAATAAAAACCAATCAAATTTCACGCGTAAGGACGTGTCGCGTAAGACATACAGTCTCATTAATTTAGAACATGAGACGTGAGTACACAGTGCAGGAAAGTCAGAAAGAAGTCTAAAGCTCCTTGCTTTAGACTTCTTTCTGACTTTCCTGCCGAATGTCTAAGATTAGCTGTATGGCTAACATTGCTAACTTTCCATTAGCAATTGGCTAACTTTCCATCCACATTATTCTTTTCTTTCCATTACAAACCAATGCCCTCGGACGATGGCAGATGGGAAGACTTTGAATTAAAACTTAACAGCTGAAAATTGTGTTAAAAACTTACATAACATTGAGCCATAAACTTATCAGTTGATTGAGTGTCTTAATGTGATGAATATTGAAATGAATAATGAAAGAACACGATGTCGGTGTCACCATACGGTGGTGACACCGACATCATGTTCTTTCATATCGTGTTTAGACAAATGGGACAACTGATCAGTGAATACCTATTATTCTATCAGTGAATATCTATTATTAGCTGTCTGTTGTCATTTATAACTCTATAGATATTATTGTAGCTGATGGTGCTCCGAAATAAAAATATAAATAAAAACTTGATATTCTGATTTAATTACACTGCGTCCCATTCGTCTCAAAAACCGTTCCACATGCGTACAAAATATATTTCCCGTTTAAAACAAAACGATGTTTTGATAGATGCGCCCGCGCAGCGCCCCTGACTCACCGGAATAGCCGGCTAATTATGATAGAAGGGTAACATTGAGGTATTTTTGAATGGACAGGATAACACTTTTCGTGGTAGACTTAATATTAACACTTTTTTGTTTTGATTAGTATAAATAAAATCAATGGCGGCCAGTTTCATGCGCAATGATCACGGAATAACTGAAGGCACTCGTGTAACTTTTTATTAGCAGATATACCGATCTACCCTCATTTTTTGTCTTTTGCTAGCAACGTCGTATCTAGCCCCATGGTAAGCAGAACTTGTGTTATGGGTACTAGATAAATAATATTCATAATACAATACATTACATAGATAGATATTTTTTATTATACATAGAAAACGACCAGATCACCCGGATTAAATATCTGCAGATCGTACACACAATTGTTCCGACCCTCCTGCGTTGCAGGAGACCGATCAGACCTTCGCCCACCGCGCTACATCGGTCGTCTGACTTACTGAAGCTACCTGATGCCCTTCTGCATGAGTAGGTAGGTATTATTATTATTATTATTCGTTTATTTCAGATTATCATAAAATCCATATAAAATTAAAACACACACAACTTAAAAAATAAACAAAAAATTAAACATTCATATATTATAAGTTACACAATAATACATCACAAAAGGAATTAAACAAAATCTCATATGTATTGGGGTAATGTATTGGTGTTGATAATATAGTTATATGCCTAAAGCTGCAGTACAGTACCGTTAGCACAAAAGTCGGCCGAGGGCGAGACGCGTGAAAGTGGCCGCAGCCCGGTCTCTCAAGCAATTAATAAGTTTGGGAGCCGAGCGGACGTCCGTCCGACCGGACGGTTGTCACTTTGTACGGACAGCAGAGATTAATTAGCTTTGCATTGGTGCAATACGAGGTTTGGAGCAAAAGGAAACCTTCGAAGCTGCTGTAGCAGAAAACTTTTTGAGTATTAAGTACTTAATAAGATACGTAATCGAAGGAAAGGAATATCACGCGTCCTTGTAAACAAAGTATGGTCTTATAAGAAATGCTTATTATAAGGAATACCAGTAAATCAAACCAAAAACCTTTGTAAAAAGTTAAAAAAAAAACATCACCAAATCTTAGAAAACTAAGCATATATTTAATAATACTTTACGTTCACGTAGTATAGGATAATTACTGAAATATGGCGCAATCCTCTTTTGTTTTTCCTATACTGGGAGCCTACTTTCATTACGAAATTTTAATTTGTTTTGTTTAATCGGTACTGTTATCGAACGAAAACGGAAATATCTTACGAAGTTGAGCTGCTTTTTCACTTTGTAATGATGTTAGTTTATCTTTAGATTGTAGTTTTTTATCGAACGTAACGACAAAATTAAATAATTGTATCAAACATATGCATATACGCAAAATTTCAAAATATTGAAGATATGTAAATTAAATTGGTGTTAGTTGCTATTCAAATACACTTACACTCAAACAGGCGGTTCTTCGTACGCTTATCATACGATGGGGCAGCATAAAGAACAGAAATACTATTACTGTTTCCCTATGTGCCAAGGCAAACAATATTAAATTAAAATATTTTTTGCCGACCCTACTTAATTCCACTGGCTTCTAAGTCAACACTGGCCAGCCAGCGTTACACCAACTTGCCTGGTTCTCTTAGCTTTGATGCCCAGGCTCCTTACTCTAGAAAACGTTTCAATCTAGAACTTAACTGATTCCAATCTCTCGGAAATGTTCGGAGGTAGGTGGTTCCCTATTCATGGAGACAGTTTGAATACCTTTATCTACATAACAATTTTGATGTACCTAACATAAAAGGAAGCGAAGCGCGTGACCCGACAGCTGGTGAGTATCTGGCGCAGCGCATCACTATTGTCATACAGCGGGGCAATGCAGCCAGCGTCTTTGGGATGCTTCCGACTACTGGTCTTGATAAGGATCAGTTGAGCTACCTGTAGATTGTTTGCAACAGTTGTAAATACTAGTTCTATATTGTTTATATTATAATGATTGGAATTTTTCTTTTTGTTGGTAGGTATCTAATTTTTGATATCTAACATATAATTAAGGACAGGTAGTATATTGAATGAAATTGAATATTGCTGCTGTGACGTAGTCTCTGGAAGAGATCGCACTCAACGATAAGGCTGCCCTTTACTTCCCCTATTTTAAGTATTTATTTACCTTTTGTGTGGTATAAAGTTTTTTCTATCGATCTATGTTTTTAAAATAATATTTTGTATATTCTCCCTCGTAGGTATCGTTTTTGTTTACATTTTCAAAATGTCCTTCATTTGATGTCTGTATTCATTGTAGTAAGCAGTAAATAATTGCATGACTATGTCTATAACAGTGGTCTAGCATTAGTATTGCTTTACGAATACCAGTCCGAATCTAGCTTTAATGAGCCCGTCAATAATAATAGACAATAATTAGATCCAATATACCTTTAATAATTATGAAATGACCTGATACTTATGCAGCAGTGTGGCGGGCATGGTAAAGCCTGACTGCAATAACTCAATAAGCCCACCTCGTTAAACACGACATCAATTTTAACCATCCAATAAACCGGTGTATAAGTCACATTACTGATACAACTCGTAAACACGCTTTAATGACAATTTAACAAAGGTATTTAATACAATCCAAGCGAAAACAGACTTTATTTGATTATAGGTAGGGTTCTAGTATGATTTTTGTAAATCTGTAGATAATTATCCTTTCCAACACCTCAATTACCAACAATAAAGTTTACTAAACATTGCTAGTGTTGTGATTGTCGATGGTATTTACTGTTTTTGTCGAGTACTCACTTAATTTTCTATTCATATCAGGATATCTTTTAAATAAACCCCCTATATTAGCACAAACCTAATATAAATAAAATCCATAATTTAAACTGCTCAATCCTCTATCGCTACTTTATTCCTTGCATTTTCAGTATAATAGATAGATAGAAAACACTTTATTGTATAAACAACACTGAAATAAATATTAAGAATAGTAGAAGAAATAGAAAGGGCGGCCTTATCGATGAGAGTGATCTCTTCCTTAGGATGGACTGGATAATTTACTGTATTATGTATTTACTTTATTTTAAAAACATTTTGTTAATGTCAAAGAAGTAAAATGAGAAAGACGAAGAAATAAAAAACGTCTATCATTCTTCTTTAGAAACATTATAAAGGTCTAAGCACACTCGTGATTAGGTGTGAGAGGAGCCAGCACAGAGGTGATGATGATTGACTAGGTAATATCGACAAAATGTCATCGACACGTCCCATCCCTAACCTGCAAATCAACGTTGAAAACAGTCATTATCTAGTTAGCCCTCGTTTGCGACGGTTACATGAATGTCGCCATAATTGAGCTCCGCCCTTTCATTGGCACATGTCACGCGAGACGACTATTTTAATGACAATATTGAGTCTGAGACCGATTATCCATTGGTCGTTCTGTGATTTGTTGTCTCATATGTACATATTTGATTAAACCGCTTCGTAAGAAAAGTCCTGCAATATGAGGTTCCATGGAATTTCGTTTGAATTCCCCCTAAAAGTTCTAAATCTCGGAATTACATTAGATTTTGTGTTTTTGAAAGTAATTTTGTTCTTCACTACAAAGTATAAAACGAAGTCGCTTCCCGCTGTCTGTATGTCCTATGTATGCTAAGATTATTAAAACTACGTAACGGATTTTGATGCCGTTTTTTATAGTTAGAGTGATTCAAGAGGATGGTTTATATGTATATAATACATGCATTTGTACCGGTCGAAGCTGGGGCGGGTCGCTAGTTATTCATTAAGAAACTTGGTATCTTCATTGAACTGTTTTTTTTAATCCAACGAGGTGGCAAATAAGCATGCGGCCACATAAAGTAGTTACCATAGCTTATGGACGCCTGCAATGTCAACTAGATAACACGCACCTTGCCAACTCTTTCAATGTCTTATAAACCTCTTTTTGAAGAATCCCATGTTGAAATCCTATCGATAATTAATTGATTTAATAGAATCGATAATTCGTCGTCTCGATAAATACTATTGTCAGGCCGAACTTAGGCGTCTGGCTACTGTTTATTCGAAACGAACTAGTAAACATCCGGTCCATGTGTGGCTTTAATGATAAGAACTGCAAAGGGCAAAGGTGTTTCTAGAATATGAACTAAGAAACGAATACCGAATATTTTCCAAACCTAGCACTATTCCAGAAATAGATAGAAACGAAGACGAGTCGATGAGAATTCCAATAAAATAGACGCATAGCCCGAGGGCTACCAATTTGGCGTGCGCTCTGGCTAATTCCATGGCACTATGAAAGAGTGCTGGATAGCCATAGTTTTACAACTATGATATCTACTCTCGCATCCTGCAAAGAAGTACGGGTGTGAGGATAAATCGTTGAACTTATATCTTTGCAACTGAAAATACAGCATTCCATTAAAATGTACTTTTTGAATACAGAGGTAGATAACTCTGCGGTTTTGAATCCATTTATTTTACGAAACTGGCTCTTACAGGGCTGTTTCCTTGGAATGGCTTAAATGCATTGACTAAATCAGAAAAATAATAAAACGCATGGGGTTCTATTTTGCTAAACGAATAACTTTACAGTTACAGTAGTATCGTCACAGAATGACACTTTTTGATATTCTACCTTCAATGCAAGAACTACGACGCGACGAAACCAAAATGCGTGATACACTCACGAATGCACGTAAAACAACACTACTATCAAAAAGTGTCATTCTGTGACGATACTCATATGTAATCATGAACTTACTATAGAATAAAGTCAATCGAATGCTAACAGAGACCTAACCTCAACAAATTTTGTGAAAATTGTTTTTGTAATAAAATATGATTATAAACTCATAATGTATGTTAAGAAAGACCGTTACCTCCTAATACAGATATTCCTATACTTAAAAGGAGGTCTCGAACACTGAACAATGTAAAGGTGGCCTACCTATGTAATGAACCATAAGCGAATGATAACCACTTGAACGTCCAGTGGCACATAAGTACCAAAAACGTTTACCCCAGCTTACGTCCATGGTACAAAATGGCCACAGACGTTTAGCTCTTTTGGAGACCGATTTATTTATTATCTGGCATCTAAGTTGCTGCCCGTCGATACTAGATGACACTATTAACAATTTTCTAACAATTTCTACCAAAAGTTCCCATACCCGGTAGTAAACATTTTGAAAAAAATAAACATTTTTGTAGTACTTGAGAGCCTTCATATATTTACTTATAACGCTCTATGGTGTTAAAGAAGTTGTCAGTCTCAAGTTCATTAGGTACCAAATACCTGAGCCAAAAATGATAAAACTGGTGACCGCTGGCAAGCCAGAGAGCTGGCAGCCGCCTATCTGATCCTCCGGGCATTGTCTGATAACCCACTTTCAGACTGTTTTGTGCAGGACGGCTGGAGATATGGAAGCGATGTGGGCTCGGGTTACAGCGTTGTCATTGTAAAGGTAATTAAAGGCTTAGTGTTAGAACCCAATGCATTTTTACAGGATCGACTTTTTGCACTTTTGCTTTTGACAGTGTATAAACCTGTTGAAACGTCGGGAAAAATAAGTAAATAAACACGATAAATACCCGTTGTATTAGTAATTATAATTAAGTGAATTTTTTTAAACTTACGCGATCAGAACACATCATTATGTGTTCAGATGGCGTAAGTTTAAAAATATTTATCGCCTACAATAGATAGAATAGATAGAAAATTCTTTATTTTTATTAGTATTTTTATAAGTGATTTATTACAATTGGCGGTCTTATCAAGAGCGATCTCTACCAGACAACCATGGATAGGATCGTGGACAGTACCAGGGGATCTGTGTGCTTGTAGGTGTATTATAAATAAAATACTAATAATACTTACATAGAAATATACTACATTATTATTATTATTATATTAGCCCGGGGTGTCCCACAGCAGGGCAAAGGCCTCCCTCCCCTTCTTCCACTCATCTCGGTCCTCAGCAAGGAGAACCCACTTCTTATTGTATAGGTCGAGCTTATTCCGCCATCTCCGCCTAGGCCTTCCACGGACATACATATCATAAAATATAATATACATATATACTTATATACATAAGGACTCAGATATGCCTTAGTGACAGCAGGAAATAGTGATCTTTCAACAGTGCTTTAAGGGTTGGTAACCGGTTGGTACAGTGTGGTTTAGATAAGTTTTATTTATTTCCAATCAACTCCCGTGGCAAAACTGCAACAAGCCAATTAAAGTCAGTTTACAATAAAAAAAAATATCCATCAACATTTCGCCTAGACTGCTCTATTCTGAGCCCCATTCAACAAAACAAACCACTCAAAACTGCTATTGGAGCCGCAAACTGTGCAATACAGAAACTTTGCCACTATTCAAGTACAATCAGTACGGCCGCTGCTACGGCCACAAGCACCCATTATTGATTATGAGAGGTCTCTGCTGATAAAAACTTAGCTCTGCCTTTACCTTTGCAATTCGAAAGAGTTCCGATAACGGTCCTAGACAATACGCAGGTGAGTTCGCTACCACGCTATTTCGCTAGGTTCACTCTGCGGTAAATGATGCTGCGTGAAAACGGTTCAACATTATTTCATGAAGACAACTCATTACTTACAAGCAGCACGGAAAAAGCTAAATAATACCTTGATATGATTGGTCAGTCTCGAAGTCGCATATTTAACTGGTTCCGCCATCTCCATCAAATCGTTATCATTATAACACCTAGTCTGTTACTTATGTTCACAGAAGAACCTTCATTATCAGATGCGATTAGTCACACTGTCGAAAAATTTGATAAACATTTACTGCGAAAGACTGCAGGAATATGCTAGAGCAGTTGAAGACAGGGGACAGATTGTAAGGGGTGGATTATGTTCTGACTTTCTGACTAGCTTCTACTCACGGTTTTGCACGCGTATATTCGGTATAATAAGAAGCCTATTATCTCAATTATGCTATGTTCATAATGTACGCTAAATTTCATCTTTATCTATTATGTACTTTTGGAGATTTAAGTCATAATGATGATGAGGTATTTAAAGTCCGCGAATTACCGATTCGCTCCGTTCCACAAGCAACTTGCCTAGGGACCCAGCTCACCACACAGTGGGCGCTGATAAAACTTGGCCTATTATTTCTGCATCGTTATCTGTGCCCGCGGGCGGCCAGCTACCGTAGGTACTCATTATTGGTAGTACCATTGAAATAGGTAGCTAATGGCTCTAGGCCTTAGAAATTATGCTTTGAAGAATTATCTTCTTAAAGGATTATTTTATTCTAAAGTTCTGAAGTAGTGGGACCTTTTTGCTGCCGCTGTTAATTAGCTATAAGTTTAAATGTATTGTGACTTATCTAAGAACATATATATTGTGTCAAAAGATAAATAAATGAATTGAATTGAATTGAATTGAATTTTATTATAATAGAAATATGGCAAATGAAAAACTATTTGGTGTCGTACTCTTCCATTTTCAAAAATCCCTCGCACTCAATCTATATAAGCCAGATGGTCGATTCAGTTGTATTATCTTATCAGGGTAAGTATCACTCTTGCTATTTGGCTGCCTTTTCATTGCGAATAAAAAACAAAAGAAATTAAACAAGGTCTAGACTCCACCAAAGTGGAGATGTTCGACGGACCTTTCTTTGTTTCTTTGCGTACAAATATGATACACCTCCGCTCGGTGGTCTCCACCGAAGTTGAGCGGATATGAGAGGTATGCGTATGCATAACGACATTCTATTGGTAGTTTAAACACATTTCTTCTCCGCTCACCTCAGCTCAGCTTTGGAGGAGTCTGGCCCTAAGCGGTGAAAATTGTAAACGGGTTACAGGTTTTATTAAAAAAATATAAGAAAAGACATCACTATTTTCTCTTAAACCCTTCCAAGACCTTTTAATATTTATTGCAAAATCCCAATGTGAAAAATATAACATTAGTAACTCTTCATTGTAAAACCCTATTCCATCTTTTCGTCAACTCAGTCCACTGTCAAATTTCAGAAGTTGAGATAGAATTCCAGATAAAAACTTGGCCTATTATTCGCCCCTATCTTTGCTCGGGGCTATTGCAAAGAAAGGTACTCCTTCCGATTACCGATAGTCGCATGAAATATACATTTAGTTGGGCAAATTTGTTTTACGAGATTCGCCCTGGGATTTATATGAAAAGTTGGGGCTTAAGGTATTTGCTCTTCGATATGCGAAGTATTGTCTCTTTGTTTATAATGTGATAGAGTCTCTTGTCGCCATCATTGTCGGATAAAAAGATTTGCATTATTAGCGATATAAAAGTTTGGTTTAGTACAGACAACATTTTGTGGATATTGTTTATGAATGAAAGAGAAGATTATTTGTAAATAGTAACACTTACGTTTGACGACCACTAAAAAGCAATGGGCTAAGGTACACTTGCGACGCAGGAGCTTGCGGGTTCGATTCTCGCCCAGGGATAAATGTTTCACCGATCTGCATGTATTTGTTCGGGGTGATCTGGTCGTTTTCTATGTATAATTACAAATATACATATGTCTAGCATCCACAACACAAGCTCTGCTTAGCTTGGGGCTAGATGATGCTGTGTGGATTGTGCGGCATTATTTATTTATTTTCAGATTATACAGAGATTTTTGTCTATAACTAATATCTACCCACCGACGTTCAAAAATTGGATGACCTGACGTCTTCCCTAGCTTATTGTTCAAACAAACAGTTCCCTTCCCTTTAAACCTACAAGTAACTGATTTCACTAAATTAATCGCTTCAAGATAACAATGGTAGCGTCACAAAACGAATTTTGGCAATTTACCTTCGATGAAAGAAACTACAGATGGAGGGACGCGTATCAAAAGTGTCAAGGTTGGAACCATTCTATCAATCATTCCGTGCAAATAACATCGCACGCACTATCTAGAGTTTCGTTAATCTGTGGATGATTCCGCGACGATATTCCATAGTCATAGTAAAGCGATTACTTAGCAGAACCTAGCCCCAGGTTATGCGTAAGTAGTTTATGTCAAGCATAAACATAATCACGCAAACAATCTCATCGCATAGAAGTTGTTCCAACAGTCAGCCATGCCAGGTAAGCTATAGCCGTTCTGTAGTTGTACAGTAGAGACTAAACACAGCTTCCGAGCTTGGAGTTTTTCCCGTGTATCATAGTGCAGGATTGTAGGCTCAGCCCGACGCATGCATTATTGAGTGCTACTGAGTGACGAGATGCGGCTGGGGGAACGTTTGGTGTGAGCGAGTGGAAGTTTTAGTTGAGGTTTTGAGTCTAGCTTTCTTTTTTGTAGTGGATTTCTTCAATTTGTAAGGAATTATGCGCTCTTTCCTCTGATATATCTCATCTACCGCAAATCGTCCTCCTTCATTCCACTTAAAAATAAATATTTAGCGTTGATCTTCGTAACACGTGCTACTATGCTACGAGAGACCGGCGTAGCATACAAAAGACTTCAACGCGCACCGACTTTTCTACGACATAGTAAATTTATTTTAGCTCCGGAAGTTTTCAGTGTCATAACACAAATGACGCTCTGTACTTTTAAATCGATAGATAGATTTTTTTTAAATACTGCCTTTTTTCCACCCCTACCACCCCAGTAGGTAAATATATTATTTCAAAGTTCTTCAGAGCTGCTTGCAGTATTCAGTAAATTGGTGACTGGTCCTTTTTCTCTTCTTTTTGTTTGCTTCCAAATGTCAATCATCATCATCATCATCATCATCAGCCTATAGCAGTCCACTGCTGGACATAGGCCTCCCTCGATGAGCGCCATAGCGCCCTGTCTTCAGCTTGCCGCATCCAGCATCTACCTGCACTCTTTCACAGGTCGTCATCCCACCTGGTCGGAGGGCGTCCTGCACTACGTTTACCGAGTCGTGGTCTCCACTCAAGAATACGTTTGCCCCATCGGCCGTCGGTTCTTCGCGAGATATGGCCGGCCCACTGCCACTTCAGCTTGCTAATTCTTTGAGCTATGTCGGTAACGTTGGTTCTCTGTCGGATGTATTCGTTACGAATCCTATCCTTCAGAGAAACTCCGAGCATAGCTCTTTCCATAGCTCGCTGAGCGACTTTGAACTGGTGGACCAGCCCTATCGTAAATGTCAATGGTTTGATAATATTATGGGTATTTACCAACTAACTCGTGTAGAATGCGAATATGAGTTAATTTAACAAACCAAGATGGCACCCCTTCTTTACCTAATTTAATTTAATGATAACATAATTTTTAGGGTTCACTAGTCAACAAGGGACCCTTATAGTTTAGCCATGTCCGTATTCCCACCGCGGTTAGCTCAGAATTTTAGTTCAATAATACCAATAAACACTTGTCATACCACCTCTAGTCACAAAACGTACCTCGTTTTGTGACTAGAGGTGGTCTACCTATCTATAAAATGCAAGTCTTATATCCGTAGCAAACGCAGCACAGAATCATTGACGCCCGTACATACTGCGGAAAGATAAGCCACTATCCGCGAAGCTGTCACTTACATACAAGCTGTTTATGCGCGCTATCCTAAACAAACGCAGCTCAGCACAGTCGTACGATGCTATTACTGCCAGACGTTGTATTCATATTGTGTAAGCTCAGTGCAATTGCTGAGTGGTTTGCAATGCACGCCCTGCAATCGCAGTCTCTTAACATACTGGCATGCGAGTGCACTGTCCTAAATAAACGCAGCATAGCCCAGGCACTCGTAACGCCAGACGTAGTCACGGCTATCTGCAAATCTGAAAGGATCCAGTTTCAGCTGAATACGCGAAATGCGGTGATGAATAGTCTTGTCGGTTTATTGAGGCTGGGTTTTGATTCTTTTTTAACACTTCCCGTTAGAAGAGTTGGTTTGGTTGGTGGATTTGATCCTGTTAGGTTAGTAGCTATCGGTTTTTGTTTGAAGGAGCAAATGGTTTCAGGTAGTGATACTGCATTTTTAAGTTGAAGATTTTACGTAGATTTTTCTATGAACTTTGTTCCTCCCTGCCTAACACAATTTTTCAGGCGACCACTTGGCTTGTTTCATTCCCACATCGGTTAAGTTGGTAGTTATCTAAACTAGTATTTAAAGAGCTAACATTTGTAATTGTGCGTAGTGAGAATCAAACTTGCGGAACTACCAGTCAGATAAAAAATCACTAATATCAGTTTTCCCTAACGCTACCTACGGACTAGAGAATTTCATAATCACGCAATATTAAACTCACGTTCAACTTAAAAATAGACCTACCCACCCCCACATAAAGTCTACAACAATTTAAAACTTTAAACTGCAATAACCTTGAACTTTGCAGGTGTGAGGCTTAGCACAAGGGCTGTCTCAAGAGGGTTGCCGCGTAACGAACGGAGATAGGGCATGTGCTACACTATAGTACTATACTGTGGAGTACTATACTGTACGTACTGTAGTACTATTAGATATTGAAGACAATGTGGCTGAAGTGTGAGCGGAGTGGGTAGTCAACGTTATCATCAGGGGGTAAAGGAAAATAGACTTTAATGCCTGATGTTATTTTCGCAAATCGTTTTTGTAAGAAATCATACTAATATTTAATATTAAAAACGCGAAAGTTTGTATGTATGGATGTTTGTTACTATTTCACGCTAAAACTACTGAGCGGATCTGAAAATTTTGAAACCGCTGGCAGAAACTCGTAAATAAATAAATAGTGCTAGACGATCCACACGGTATCATCTAGCCCCAAGCTAAGTAGAGCTTGTGTTATGGGTACTGGATAACTGATATAATTAATACAATAGACTTTTCACAAGCAATTGCAAGCTTGGCTAGCGTTATCTAATATACCAAATTAATGTTTTGTATTCTGTAACGCAAATTACATAAATGTCGAACGCAAAACCTTCAAACAAGACAATCATTCCACGTCCAAAATTAAAAAAAGCTCAATCGGACGTTACTACGAAACTGTCAACCCTAGATTTTCCGAGCCAACTCAAAAAACTTTCATCTCTACTACCCGGTGATACGGTTGAAATTTGAATAACGAAAGTTTAGATGAAACTTGCCTAGGGGTGGGAAATGACAAATTGTTGCGTAATTTTACTTCAATTAGAAAACGTGTATAAAATGGAATGTGCAATGGTGACGTAATTAACGGCTCATAATTTTAATGGCAGGTGTACAAATAACTCGGAGCTTGCAGCATTCGAAATTAATGAGATGGGGAAAGAGGGGATAGTAGCTTAGTTTTTGAATTATTGTAATGGCAGCGTTGAATCGGGTTGTCAAGGTACACATATTTATAGTATTATAGAATAGAATAGAATAGAACACTTTTATTAGCACACATACAAAAAGACAGATATACATTAAAATAAAAAAACACACATTAAGCTAAAAAATATATAACACTAAATAGAAAATAGATAAAAATAACATAGCCTGTCCTCAGTGCACGCTAATTAGGTCCAGCCTCAGCTTAATGTCGCTACCGCCCGAGGACTGTAACGACGCTGGTTTTCAGGCTGAACCTATGGATGACGTCACATACAGGTCTGTGGTAAACAACAGACAGACATTGACAGTCCTAGCACTGATTTCTTAGTATCCTATTTTAAGTTTGTGGTACATTTTGTTGATACACAGTTAATGTTTTTCTTTATTGGAAATATGATTTCTATATTTTTAACACTATACAAGAGAGATACCCTTAAAGAAAGCTTGCGATGCGATGCTATCATGAGATCATGGAATCCAGACGCAGAGCCATTTAGGAAGAAGTTGACGCTGAAAGTCTATTATATACATATATAGAGGTACCTACTAGCTGCGCCCCGCGGTTTCACCCGCGTGGTGATAGATATTTTAGATAATATACAATATATCTTTATGAATCGTAGTCTATGTGTTAGTCGGATATGTAATCTATATTATTGTAAAGTTTCATCAAAATCCATTCAGTAGTTTTTGTGTGAAAGAGCAACAAACATACTTACATAGATCCTCACAAACTTTCGCGTTTATAATAGTAGTAGGATTATACTGGTGCGTAGGTTGTGGGCTAGCTCCACTGCCCGTACACCAGGCACTACTGTGAACGACACTTTTTTTTTCAAATAACAGAGAAGGTGATTCTTTTCACTTTTATAGGGTTGAGGCAGGAGATTCAAAAGTTTTGACTTTCATAATATATTGTTTCCGAATAATCTCCGTTTTAGAATGCTGACTCATTCTTCAGATTTAAGAAGAATAGAATAAGAATGTTTAATTTCATAATTTACAGGGTAGCCATTAAATTAACTATAGCTATTTATAAAATAAATTTACTTATGAGTTACTTAGTACCATACATTTTATACAGATATACAAACATGGGGTGTAACACTTAGTGCCCACTTTAAGGCTTCTGTGTGTAGCATGTTTCGTTCCTTCCGTGCTAGTTATAAAACTGTATTACGGCAAGGTAAATAAATAAATATAAATAAATTATAAATAATGCTGGACAATTCACACAGCATTATCTAGCCCCATGGTAAGCAGAGCTTGTGTTATGGGTACTAGATAACTGATATACATAATACAATACATTACATAGATAGATATTTTTTATTATACATAGAAAACGACCAGAACACCCGGAACAAATATCTGCAGATCGTACTCACAATTCAGAGGCGGGAATCGAAACCCGCAACCTCCTGCGTCGCAGGCGGACCTTCGCCCACCGCGCCACATCGGTCGTCAAACGTGAGGTAGAACTCGGTACTCAGATTATTCGGAAACTATAGATAATGAAAGACAAAACTTTTGAAACTATCATGGTTTAACACTAAAGTCATTTATAACAAACAGTTTGCCGTTTGATATTGGAAAACTCAAAAATGTAATCATGGTAAATATCCCGCCATAAATGACCAAAAGCCTTACTGAAAGTGTTATGCAGGTACTCAATACTGAATATACTCAATACTCAATATATTTATTGTTGTCATCACATTGGCTTAATTAGTAGCTTCTTATGTATAGATTAGTATCACAATGTGAACCCTATTGGACGTGAACAACAAGGGGAAGGCAGACCGAGATTGTTTTTAGTAAAATGTAAATATGTAGGTACTAAGATAAGTAGTACCTACTTGTCTAGTAATTTTAGTAATGATTATATATTTTTTGTCTTATCATAATGTCAATTTGTCATTTAAAAATTCATTTATATCATAATAGCATTTGTCATTTGTTTGTGTTAGGTATATTATGAATACTAAATATTATGCAATCGCACATTATTTACTTTGTCAGTGTTTCGTTCTTCTGGTCGCCTCAAAGGATAATACTGAAAATTAGTGTTTCGCTCTTAGAGCAAAGCTTTTCTCTGAGCTTATTACCTTGTTGAATAATCAGAATAATCAGAATAATCAATTTATTGGTAAAAAACGAATATTACAAGTCACATAATAATTATAAATTAAAGTTAATTAAATAATTAGACAATAATCAAATAACTGATAATTACAGTTGACAGGCTGCACAATTTTTAAATCTCTGCTTTTTAAATTGTTTAGACGATTACTTATTGTTTACCATTACTACTATCATGTGCTGTAGTGTCAAAATAATGCATTATCTATCTATCTATCTATCTATATATATATTCACTATGACGTATAAAACCAAAACAAATTTAGCAGTTTCAATTACCTGTCCATCAATAAAATGGCTACTAACTACAATCAGTTCCAAATATAAACTCACCAATAAGTTGCCGCACGCGGCCGCTACCCCGACCCTCCCTAATTGCGACAATACCTACCCTGAATTGTGTGAAATCAACCGAAGCGCCCTGTCTGCTCGCCGGCAGAGCGTGACAGCCTCAGTTAACTGCATTACAAGACTGTAGGTACCTTGCTACCTTGACTGGATCATCATCATCAGCATCACAATAATACATAGAAATAGAATCATCAGCTTATCTTATTCCTCAGCTGGACATCCTCTAATTTGCGCCTTATTCAGCAACTGCCGTCTTTTGCAGATCGTCATCCCGCCTGGCACTATGTTTGCCGAGTCACTGTCTCCACCCAAGAAAATGTTTGCTCCAGCGGTTGTTGGTTCTTTGCGAGATATGGTCGGCCCACTGCCACTTCAGCTTACTAATTCTTAGATCTATATCGATAGCTTTGGTTCTCTGACGGATGTATTCGTCCCGAATTATATCCTTCAGAGGAACTCCGACAATAGCTCTATTCTTAGGTCATTGAGCGACTAAAGGGCGGATTTAACTGTCCTAAAATACTACGTGTGCTTCTAAATAGGTATAATACTGTTTGCTTAAATCTAGGTCGATGTTTAGTTTATTACCAAATCAAATCAATTAGGTACCTTGATTCCTAAATACCACATGTTTGATTAGTTTTATTATACTAGTTTTAAGCTATTAAGTAACTATGGACCGTAGAATTTGTTAAAAAAGATCTGTGTCTTTTCTATAGTCTGAAATCATATATGACTGTTGAAACTTGTGAGTAGCCCTCAGCAATAATGCATATATCATGCATGGTTTCTTAAGCAAAGATCTTGTCATAAAATCGTAGTTTGAAGTTTTCTACAAATTCATAAAATTAATAAATAAATTACAATGAATTTTTATATTATAATACAGAATAAGTTCATAGACAGGTAAAACCTCACTAGCTGTAATCGATATCCTTTTTCTTTCAGCCTAATAATAATGCAGGTAATTCTACATAATTAGTTTTTATTAGTAATCAAAAGGGCTTTGTTTGGCCACAATCTTATTTTAGCGACGCACGAAGGTCTACACGACCTAAATAACTAGAAAAGGTAATTTTTCTTGGCTATATTTGTGTAATTTTTTTTGTTAAAATCCACTTTTATCGGCTTTAAATAGTATTTTGATAAGTCTTTAAGAGCTTTCGTACTATAGAAATAAATAAACATACCTTGTGTATAGTGCATTCCCTTCAGCAGGCAGGAGTTTCCATCATTTTCGATGCACCATAATCCGAATCCAGTTCACCCTTCACTCACCTGAAAAAACGAAATGAAACTATTGAAAATCCATAATTTCCAAATCTAACACTCCAAAATGCGCTGTAAAATTTCCTTTATAATATAGTATGTATACGTATCATTTGTAGATAGTATGATCTGCATCAAAGCATCATAATCGACAACGTCATACATGTTCATTCATTCGAATGATCGATAACACGAATGAGTGGCCCTAGACACATTGCTATTTCAAAACCTTAAACAATACAGTCGAGAGCTGTTAGCCCCCACTTTACCCAACCACCGGCGCATTCGGCCATCCCAGTAAATATAATTTCAGTATTAGGCATAAGGGAGCCAATGCCTTCACTAACAATACTCAAACAGGTGCATACAGCCAAGTGGAACACATAACCGTCGCGAAATGCAAAGTTATCGATACCACTCGATACCCTAAGCCGCATTTATTGACTATCGTTCACATCACTATTAGAACTAGCTACTGCAACACGCCAGTTTCGACTTTAATCGTTAGAAAGTACGGTAGAATTTGAAGTGGTAGTTTTGCTGAGCCTAGTTTTAGAGAGGTTTTGTAATAATGACGCATTGACAGGTATAGTGCAGGCTTAGGGCAATGCTACGCTAAACACGAATAGCATCATATTCACCGTGCTTTATGTAAATGATGATACACAGTACCGTTGCGTTAGTCGATGACTCTGAAATGTAAAATAATTTATTTTACATTTCAGAGTCATCGACTAACGCAAACAACCGAGATGAATGGAAGAAAATAAGATAAAAATCATTTATTACAGCAAAACTAATAAGTAAATACACTTCAATTTTATAATTAGCACTTACATACATGGTGAGAAGTTATATGAGAAAAATATTAATAATCATTGAAATTTACTGTAAGAAAGCAAGGATAGCAAGGCACTGAAATGTAGCGAGATTTCTAAATTATAAGATGAGATTTGAATTTATGCGTTAGGTTTTTTAATCACACTAAAATTAGACAAGAAAAAATGTGAGGAAACTTATGGTATATCCTAAAAGTTACGAGTACATTTTATCACTACATAGTATAAAACAAAGTCGCTTCCCGCTGTCTGTCTGTCCCTATGTATGCTTAGATCTTTAAAACTACGCAACGGATTTTGATGCTTTTTTTAATAGATCGCACTCTACTCGTATGTATCTATTAAAAAAACCGCATCAAAATCCGTTCAAAAGAAAGGCTTAGAAACTATTTGACACATAGATTTCACGCGAATGAAACCGCGGGGCGCAGCTAGTACAGAATAAAAGAAACGAATTCTATAGAACGTCATCCGATGTAGTACCATTTGCACGTTTGTATCAATCGATGGTATCAAGGCAACGTTTTCAAAACGTCCTTTTCCTATCAACCTGTATTCCTGTCACATCCTGTATTTTCCATTATCTATATAGCCAATGATATAGCCAACGATATAGCCAATGGTATAGCCAATGGTATATCTATAGAAAATGGTATAGGCGTGTATTTTAGGCAGCTAATCGGTGCAAGCACGGTGCTGCATACAAAGCACCGACAAGCATGGGGGTTGATGCAGGCCGTACGTTGATGATAAAATTCTATGGCGATTGCTTCATCTTAATAAATGTTTATGGGCAGATAAGGGTATTGTTTTCTATTTCCGTTTGTTTGTTTGGGGATTTAAGGTGGAGTTATGATCGACAATTATTTAGGATATAAATATTTTTTTTTTTTTTTAATTTTTAATTTTAAAATAATGCTGGACAATTCACACAGCATTATCTAGCCCCATGGTAAGCAGAGCTTGTGTTATGGGTGCTAGATAACTGATATACATAATACAATACATTACATAGATAGATATCTTTTATTATAGGTACATAGAAAACGACCAGAACACCCGGAACAATTATCTGCAGATCGTACACACAATTGTTCCGAGGCGGGAATCGAACCCACGACCACATGCGTCGCAGGCGGATCTTCGTCCACCGCGCCACAGAGGTCGTCAATAGAAATAGAAATGAAAAAGATATGATACAATATTTTTTTCACAAAATAAGCTAATAATTTAGTTCGTAACATGAAATTTGATTTAAGCGTAAGAAAAAGGCTTAGTAAGGCTTTATACTTTAATATGATTAATTAGCGTACGAGTTAGTGTTCTTTTTTACACTGTGAACTTCTATCTTCTTTAATAAATAAATAAATCAATTTATTCTGAGTGTAGTTTGAGATGGACGACAGTCCCTAAGAGTAAGTAGAATTTTCTGGCAAAGTTTTCAAGGCCTCGGCAACGATAACTGCTTGTGGTGTTTTGCTCATTAATTATTAAGAAATCATAATTTCTATCTAGCCATTATTTTTGCAATTATTTTGTGATGTCACTTTTATCTTTTGCTGCTTTTTGTTTTACATCCCTCTTATTCGCAATAATCCATTTTAAATAATTGAATATTTCCTAGCCGCAATATTCAAAATCACACTTAAAACCTTTAGGGTGAACTTCCGAGTTATCTCACCTAGACAAACAAAACACATTTGAAAATGATGATTAATCACTATACTAATTGTAAAGAAAGTCTCTAAAATGACCCTTACTCCTAAACACTTCGCTTACACCAAACCCAAAATAATACAAATAAATGGCGCCCACCGAATCAGGTAGTTAATTAGAGAGTCGTATGGTATTCCTGGCGGGGTGATCTGCAGATCGATCATACATTGCATACGTAGGGGACCGGTATCTAGTTTATTGTAATTGCTGTTCTCATTTGTAGCTTCTCTTTCTGCTCTAAGTTTATGAATTTGACCGAGTTCCTCTCGGCTAGTTCTGGGTTTTCAACTTATTTGGTATTTATTAGAGAGTAAAGCTTTTTTGGAGATAGTTCTGTGTGGTATTTTGCAGTATTATGCGAAATAAGTAAGTCAAAGTATGATTACGTACCCAGCAGTTAACACAATCACAATAAACGACGACCTCTTTGGCAAGGTGGGCGAAGGTCCACCTGCGATACAGGAGGTTGCTGGTCCCATTCCCGCTTTGAGACAAATGTTTGTAGGATCTACAGATATGTTTCGGGAGTTTTTTATATACATATATAAAAAAAAACTGTCTTTGTGATGCACTGTACTATAATATGTATATCAGATATCTGTACCCATAACACAAGCTCGGCTTAGCTTGAAGCTATACGTGTGAATTGTCCAGCATTATTTATACGAGTATATATATTTATTTAATAAATTTGAAATATCGATGTCGTAACAATAGTTTAAGCACTGGTATTTAAGTAACATAATGTAAATAAAGGTTTGAAAATGAATGAAATAAATTCGTACGTTATTTCAGCTGACTCCGTTTTACTGGCTTATGAATACCCCTACCTATCACCTACTTCTCTACTTAGTTCAACTTCACTGAGACTATGAATTCAGTTCTTAGCGAAGCAAAAACGGCAAATTTTTAATTCCAGTCCTCAAAGTGAATACTCCTACACTCAGACGTAGCTGCGTAGGCCCAACCAGACATAAGTATTCCTCCAAACAGTACAATAGTACAGACGACAATTAGTCGCGCCCGCCGCGCCGAAGCCTTTCAAACTTAAGCCGGGGACAGACGCTACTGCCACTTTTATTTCGTCTCTATCTATATCTGTAGAGCACTGGAAGAGACATTAAAGGACTTAATTTTAAGTCGGTCGTACTCTGTATTTTTCTTTCTGGGCGCTTCTCTATTTACTTTTGTAGAAAATACAGTCAGGGTTTGTCTAGGGTCTATGCATTGCCAGTGTTTCTAGGTCGGAAATAATTGGCTTTGCTTCTAATCCATCAAAAGTATAGTGTTATAATGTTTTTTTTCTGAATTTGGTGGCTCCTGGCGCATTGACGAAAAATAATCTTACTGTGTGGACTTACAGCACAGAGCTGAGTTTGACCCTTTTTGGCCAACAGGCTAGCACGATAGCTATTTATTGTTTCTCAGTAGGTTTTTTTTAAATGTACTGTTTAGTTCGTGTGTACTATTAGTATTTGTATGATTGTACTTAACCTGTTTATGGGCAAATAAATTGATCTTTATAGTATTTTGTCACTTCCAGTCAAAAACGTCGCCAAATGCATCGTGCTATATGAATGTGTGAATTGTTGTCATTACCCATGTCAGGCACTTGTATGGCATCGCGTCGTACGAGTACTTACTTACCTATCTTTTATTTGGACTGCTTTTTTTTACATGATTCTGTACCTTCGTTTGGTTTTGGCGGGTTAGGACGACAATTAACATGACCATCAATTTATCAAAACAGTGAATTGTGGATAGAAAAAAGATGTTTTCATTTTTATGTTGTTATATTCTATCTTCTATCATTCTAAAGCAAAATAAATAAATAAAAAATCATTTATTTCAGACTACAAAATCCATATCACAAAAAAATACAGTTTTATAATGATACTGCTAAAATAAAATACGTTGAAAGTCAGCTCTCGTATGAGTTCCCTGTAACTGACATATACCTAATTTTTATACTTAGTTCTTGAGAAAGTTGCGGGAAGATTTTATGATGGATTTTGAGGATTCTTGCGTATTGTATAGAAAATTATTTATAAATGGTCATAATAAAAGGGTCGTTCGTCAACTCACACCAAGAATCTTGTCCCAACTGGTGCGAGTTGATGAATCGTAAAAAAGCTATACTCTTCGTTCTGCAACTCACACCATATTTACTTTGGGTGAATTTTAGTACAGTCAACCAAAATAGAATTAGTAAAAATGTCATATCCGAGAGATTAGTATTTACTCGGAAAAACTATAAAACACGTGCAATTATTAGGGAATTTGTAAGTCTTTTCAAAGCATTCTAATTATTATTATCCTACGTATCGTAAATCCTTTTCAGATTTTAGTAAAATGAAACCACAAGCAGATACTATGAGCATCATAATGTAGGCTTTTAATCCTTTGTCATACCATCAAACAAAGCCATGGTAAACCAAGTAGTACTATCTCCCCCCATCCCCATTACCGCATAAAGGCATACATCCACTCAAACACTATCAATACAAACACGCTCGAGCAGTTTTTGCTTCCAGCCTCTCATTACAGTGGCCACTTTAGCTAGGAACAATTTCCTGGAGTTTGTTATAAGCTGGAGGTTACACTGTAGTGTGGCAGTTGCTTTATTTTTCAAAGAACTATGCTAATGATTTCAAAATTCAATAATTGAAAAAGTTAAGCTGTGTCTTTATCTTCGGATAACTGAACCAATGTTGAGTACTCGTTAACAAATAAAAGTAAATCCACATTTTGTCCTTCAACAATAAAGAATAAAACAGAGAAGAATATCTGACTTGTAGTACTTTACTTTGCTCTGCCAATCACCTCAGTCCCGAGCTAATCTTCTCCATCCTTTTGGTAGGTCATCTCATCATCCCATCTCTTGATATAGAAATAAATAAGTACAAATAAAAGACGAGGAAAAAGACGTTAAAACTAGGTTGTGTCGGTGTGATTGTGCCGGCTGAGGCACCGGCAAACACCGGCCGATGTTTGCGTGCTCGTCGGCTCACCTGTCTTGGCTAGTCAGTAGGCTTTGTGTTCGCTGTGATCCCGGGCTGAGTGTTTCGTGATAAGCTACTAAAAACAGCAAAGAAAACAGTTTTGTTATGGTTTAGTATTTTAGTAACATATTGCACAGATTGCTAACGAGATTCTGTTCTTTTTCAATTCATGATATTCAAATGAAAAGCCCAATTATTCTGAGTAATTTTGCTTTAATTTGTAATTTGTGATGGTAGTAATGCTATTGTACACCACAAATTATCATCATTCATCCGAATGTAATACATATTGTATTACATTTGGATAAAGATATGGAGACGACGAATTTTGTTAGGGATAGGAAAATACAGATAATAGATACAGGTATTAATCAAAACTTACGTACATTCGACTATGATATAGCTTTTGCAGAAACCATAGAATCTTAGTAAAATTTTGACCACGTCAAAATTGATAAACGATTGAAAAAAATACACTATCACACTCAAAAATGCACAAAAAACGTAAAATACTTTTAGCGGGCGTCTCAACCCTCTCCGGAATATATGAAAATATATTCCAACTGTGAAGTTTACAAAGCTTGCGCATCCGAAGCGACGCCGAAACAAATGTCGTCAGCGATTCTTTCTCACGGCTCCGGCGCTGAGCAGCGCGGCTGTCTTATGCATGGGGTGGACTAAGTCAGTGGCAGGAGCGAGTTCTAAACTTAACCGAAGACTTGCATTTAAAGGCTTGTCTTATAATTGGGCCGTTGTTCAGGAATGGCAAAGGTTTGACATGACGTCGACACTCTAACTGCCTTTTGATACCTGCTTTCTGACACCGGCTACCCGGCCACCGGAACGTATGAAAATACTCTTAAGCGCCATCTTTTTAGCCTTCTGCGAGATCACACTTAAGTTACAAAGTGTAATTGCTAATTGAACTATTTGCTAACGTTTGTATCTACCATGATAACGCCTCATGTAGGTAGATGTGAATGTGTCGAAACATAAGGTGCAAGCTTCCTCGTTATACTTTTCTTTACTGTTAGCCATCGATTCAGATGTTCGCCGATTCCCACTATCAGCCCCAATAAGGCCTTATTAAGTTTACAGAACTTAGGTACACAGGGCTCTGTTTCATGTAGCGTGGAAGCCCCGAAAACCCTACTTTTTAATCCTCTAAGGTAGTAAAAGGCACAGTTTGACAAAACCAAACCACCTTCAAATGGCTGTATTTTGTCCACGTCTATATGTCTAGCCGTATAGATGCAAAATGATCACACATCTTCATCTTTAGACCACTCAAAGAGTATGAAGAGCAAGTAAAAGTTGCTATTTTTCCCATCTTAAAGGCTTCTAATATCGCAGCCAGCCTCGGGCCGGTTGTCATTTGTCTGTACGCAAACTTCGCTTCAATGTTTGAAAGCACTACATTATCCGTACCTCTTTATCGTTTCATAGTGATGTGATGTGTCGATTGCTTATATCGATGTTTTTAATCGGCTTATGCAACGTTGTCGATGACATCTCTGCACTTTTTAGTCGTGGATAACTAAGTCTTCTTATTTCTTATTCTGACTTATGAATGGTTTCTTATGGTTAAAGCGAAAATTTAAAAGCAAATGGAATAAATGTCACCTTTTTACTAAGAAAGTTTGTGACCATTGGTGAAAGTAGGTTCTTATAGAATAATCTAAAAACTTTAATCTTATACTCTGAATAGCTTTTCAGTCTTCCCATCAAAATGCTTTAGTATTTGGAAGCATTATATAAAATTCAAAGGTATTATCTTGGCTGCTTCAAGCATCAGTCTCTCTTGTGTGGATAATTGTTTAATTAGTGGATAGGGTACGTACGAACAAAGATTAAAATATCCTAATTTCTTTACACAAATACTTCAAAGGTCTTCATGTTAATTAATTTTATCACAATAATAAGAATCCAGTAAAAACTTTGGCTAATTATGAAAAGAAGTTCTTTATTTAGTAGGTACATAGTATAAAATTGACACGTCTTAGTACGCATTTGGTAAGCATATTATCAAAAAGAATATTTTTTTGAAATCTGAATTCTTAAAAATAAACTGAAAGTGAAAATATTTTCAATAAGACTTATCAAAAATATTACAGATTTTATGTAAAAAGACTTTAGTCTCAGAGCTAAAAGGGATTTTATAATTTATGTTGGTGTGGTCATGACTGATTAAAGTATTTTTCATGTCAATATGCGGCAAAATAATTCCTGTAAATAATAAAACATTTCCAAGCCTACCAAAGTCATTAATGGATTAAGTTGCTGAATACTTTCTAAAAAAATTATCGATAAAATAACTAACCCTTCACTATCCCCAAGTAAGGCCCCACACTTCCTTACAGCGCTCAGATTTCTTTTTAATACCACACATTTAAACTCCGTGTCAGCGACATCTGTCGGTATATGGTAGGAGGCAAGTCTATCTACTAAATGAAGTTTCTTACTAAGCTAAGGATATGTTTAAGCCTTGTATGAAGCGCCTACTTGGACTTGGTTACAAAGTTTTAATATCTTTTAAAAGTTGGAGGAGACGAACGTGATACTTATAAAAGTAAAGATACTAGTTTTTCTTATAAAAATAATAAGATTAGGTACTTATAATAATGTACTGTTGGATAAAGTAAGATTTTAGGTTTAGCTCTTAATGTAAGACCTAAAAAACAAATGCTAGAATCTTAGGTAATTAGCATTCTAAAGTATAAGGAACTTCGACTTGCACTGACTTGCTTTAGGTGGGAATGATGGAATGTGAGTGTTTATTTAATTTGTTCAGCACATTTTGAACCATCATCATCATGGGGGTGGGAGAAGTGGGGGTTTTTGTGTTACGTACCGACCTACCTGCATGTTACTGGTAGGTAATTTAATTAGAAATAAGAAATAAAATAAATAAATAATGCTGGACAATTCACACAGCATTATCTAGCCCCATGGTAAGCAGAGCTTGTGTTATGGGTACTAGATAACTGATATACATCATCATCATCATCATCAGCCTATAGCAGTCCACTGCTGGACATAGGCCTCCCCCAAAGAGCGCCATAGCGCCCTGTCTTCAGCTGATATACATAATACTATATATTACATAGATAGATATTTTTTTATTATACATAGAAAACGACCAGAACACCCGGAACAAATATCTGCAGATCGTACACACAATTGTTCCGAGGCGGGAATCGAACCCGCAACCTCCTGCGTCGCAGGCGAACCTTCGCCCACCGCGCCACATCGTCAAATAAATCAATGAATGCGAAAATAGAATGAGTGATTCACTCTCGATTACATCTAACTGCAGTAAGTGTCCCTAGCACAACACCAGTAAATTTTTCCTGAATAAACGTAAATTATTCATAGCTATTTGGAATCCGGAAACGCTGTAACTTTACAAAGTTTTACCCTAATCATTAGTAGGTGTATCTCAAATGTTCTACCCCTTTTCTCTATAAATCTCGCAGTAAAAACCAACATTTCTCGGCCATGTATCACTGAGTGAACTTTTAAACTCCGCAGCTACGATAAGTTGGATATTCACAAAAAGCTTAGCTATGCTTTGACCAAAGCACTTCAGGCTAATTCAGGGTATCAACTTTTACGAGCAAAATGTGTTTGTCACTAGCTTCTGTCCACGCATTTTTCTGTGATGAAAAGTAGCCCACGTCCTTCTTCGAAATATTATCTTTAGTTCTGCCTAATTTCATTGAGATCCATTGAACCGTTTTGTCAGTCAACAGACTGACATAGACAGAATTATTTTTATCGGTATGAGTAGTTATGTCATGTGTGCCTAAAACTATTTTACTCTCTTGAGTGATTACTTAATTCTATTAATATTTATAATGTTTGTAAATGATTATTTACAAGCATTATAAATATTATTAGAATCAAAAGGTATAAGAGATTTATATACCAATTAAGGAAATTAAAAGTAATTGACAAAAATAATTCAGCAACATTTCGAAAGTCATCTTCAAAACTGGTTTTGATATTATGTGTTTTAATTCTCGCTTCTAACACTGGAAAACATTCCTAGCCCGGTTAAAACTAGCAAATGCACTGCTTACAAGTGGGGTAAAAGTTACCCGGATGCGGAACTGGGTTTATTAACTTTCCCTCTGATTTATGACAGTTTATTGTTTTTGCGGGCCCTTGGCGACAGCCAGCGCTTTTTACGGGCTTCTTTGATTTTTATGGGCTTGCATCGCTGACTGATTTAAAAGGTGATTTTATTAGTTTTTCTTTTCGATTTTACTTGAGTAAATTTTTACTCAAAAGAAATGGTTGAGCTTGTGTGTTTTATTTAGATGACAGATAAATTGTGTTTTATTAAAATAAATAAATAAATAATACTGGACAATCCACACAGCATAATCTAGAACAGAGCTTGAGTAACGGGTACTAGATGACTGATATACTTAATACAATATATTATAGATATTACATAGATATTTTTTATTATATAGATATAGATAACGACCCACCTGGAACAGATGTCTGCCGATCGTATACACAATTTTGTCCCGAGGCGGGAATCGATCCCACAACCTCTCACCGCGCCACAGAGGTTGTCGAATTGGTTCATCTTTGCTTCTGAATATGTTTGGCTTGTATTGAATTGTATTCGATTTTTTCCACACAAAGTGCTTGCATATAATTATTCAAGATACTGTTACTACTAGTTTTATTCTTGTTACAAAATTTTCAAAGAAAACTATTAAATATGTAACTAGCAAACATAAACTTTTTCCCATTCACAACAATACACGAATATCAGTTCTTTTTAACCAGTTTTCCTTCAAAATGCAGTTTCCTCAGAAGCTCCGCTGTTCATCCCTCGGGAAGGCTCGCGTAAGAAGCCTACTTGCTTTAGGAAAATTTCTTACCAGCTAAATTATTTTCTCGAAAAGTCCTTTTAAGATTTGCTCAGGCGTCGTCTAACTACACTTCACCTGATTCTGGTTAGAATTTCTCACAGAAACTAGAGGTTTATGTTAAGATTTCTAGGAAAGTCAGACCTTGTTGTCTCTAGTATTTTACGATATTTTTCTCTTATCTAGAGAATCCTTGGCAGAAGTTTTTTTAGAATATTTTGAATATTGATTTATAAAGAGATGAAAAGAGGTAATGTATACTTTCCCAGCACATTGCATCTCCTACCGTCCGGTGTTATATTAAGTGAAAATGAAAATGAAAAGTTTTTATTTCTTTAAGCTTACATATAAGCACTTAGACACGTCATATTTTATAGTTCACTTAAATTTTTTGTCCACCAGTGGAAGAAGTGAGAAGAAACCACTATAAGTATGTTCATAACTTATGTGTCTAGTAATCTAGTACATTTGATTTGCTTATCTGTAAGTTAGTAGATTTTGAGTTGGAGCAAAACTCGTTCCAAGCTTTTTTATCTTCTAAGTAATCTGATATTTTGTAATAAGCTTTTTTACAAAGAATATGTTTCACAATTTTTTTAAATTTATTTATTGATAATTTTTGCAACTCACTTGGAGTTTTGTTGTAGAAGCGTATACATTGCCCTTTAAAAGATACATTTATCTTGTGTAGTCTAGTTTTGGGCACAGCGAGTTTATTCTTATTTCTAGTTCAGTTCTTATTAATAAGAATATTCTTATGTTGTTTTGGTCTAGCTTGCCAGCGTTTTGTTTGCTGCCTCAGTTTTGTGAACCTTAATTAACCTTGACAAATTATCCTAATATTTTACTAAAACATACAATAATGTTTGTAATGTAGGTATCGTGTTATATAGTGTGAGTATTTGTTTTTTTTCTTCTTAATATCTATTATAGCGCAAACAAGATAATACTTCCTCTATTTTAGTTATTTATTTCTGTATTGGTTTTGTTTTGTGTGGTGTAGGTAGCATTATGTACCTACAAACATAATAGCTATTTATTTTGTATACGAAATGTTTATATCGAAAATGCTTACGAAAAACACCTTAATATGTACATAGAATTATATAGGTAGATTTGAGTGGTTCCTAGTTGAGATGGATATAATACAACCACTTTGAAGTGACTTGGACAAAATGTTCGCTGACAACACTAAATTGGTCAGATATAGGGATATATCTCTAGGCAAACAACTTCTGTGTAAACTCAAGAAACCCTTCCGCGTAATACAAGAACAACCCAAATTCGCAGCATATTCTCCGTAAAGCTTGCAAGATTCACAGCCTATACAATATTCAACAGATCGTATTATGCAATGGGACCGTAAGACGCAAAATCAATATCCTTTTGTGTTACCAAAGATTTCTTTAGAGCGGGAGATGGTAGCGGGTTTTCAACTTCAAACAGTTTGGAAAAAAAATGCAAAACCCGGGTTGAATGACGAATGCTATGAAGTCGTAGCTCAATACTATAGGCACAGCAGTTACTATCAGTAATAATAGATAGATAGATAGATAGAAAACACTTTATTATAGCACACAAATTAGAAAACAATACAGGAGTAAATAATAGAATAAACGAATATAATGTGTAGGGATTATGGATTGGGTCTTGCCCCATAAAAAATCATCATCATCATCATCACTAGTCTATAGCAGTCTACTGCTAGACACAGGCCTCCCCTAATGAGCGCCATAGCGCCCTGTCTTCAGCTTGCCGCATCCAACATCTACCTGCAGTCCTTGGCAGGTCGTCATCCCACCTGGCCGGTGGGCGTCCTACACTACGATTGCCGGACGCGGTCTCCACTCAAGAACACGTTTACCCCAACGGTTATCGGTTCTTCGCGAGATATGGCCGGCCCAATGTAGGTTATAATGAGTAATAATGTGTAGAGAGTATGGGTCCTGCCCAGTGGAAAATCCGCAGCAGCAATAACAGTCTGGTTGGAGTCAGGAAGTTAGCGGTATTACCCCTCGTGTCTCGTTGGTTCCGTGCCTGATTTCTGCACGGTTGTAACGGTCTGTCGTCCCACCAGCTTATAGAGTTGAGGAAATATAATTATAATATCAATATTTATCTAATATAATATTTTATATATTATTTTTATTATAGAATATAATATCTTTCATAACGTTCTGTATCTGGTGTACAATAAAGTATTTTTGTTTGTATTGTGTTGTAGAAACTCTCTATACTCTGTGTATGCGCACACATTTCTGCCCTATAATTTATTGAATTGACTAATGTTCAACACAAAATGTCATTACAGACAGTTACAGACTCACCTAAATAGTGTGTTATACAGGGTGGGGCAAAAGTAATCATCCGATGTTTCTTTACTGTAATTTTTTAATTTAATTAGAAAACTTTGGTTCTTCTTGTAAAACTTGTTTACTTAATCCATTAGAATTTATTCCATTATGTTGAAAAAATTAAAAAATGAAAAGAACATCGGATGATTACTTTTGCCCCACCCTGTATATAATATGTCCTTTCGAGACATCAACATCATCATTAAGGAAGGAACGCGCAGTGTGAATAATAAATAAATAAATAATACACAATAAGATGATGTTGTGTGGACAATCCACATTATATCATCTAGCCCCAAGCTAACAGAGCTTGTTTTATGGGTACTAGATGATGAGCTGTATATTTAATACAATACATTACATAGATAAATATTTTTTCGATAATGACCACAACACCTGCAACAAATATCTTCAGATCGTACAAACAATTGTCCCGAGGCGAGAATCGAACCCGGAACCTCCTGTGTTGCAGGCGGACCATTGCCCACTGCGCCACAGATGTCGTAAAAAGTGAAGTAACAGACTCACCCTTACCTCTTAACTCTGGAGCACCTCAGTCATAAATATTTAAAGAGGTGTTGAGTTGTGTCTTATTTTATGGGAAAATGTATATTTTTCTGAGCATGTCCCCTTAATACGAGATTATAAGCCTCAGTAAGTATCGATTGGGATCTCATTTGAATTTATATCTTGGATCCTTTTGTTATGGCTTGAGTACTCAGCTGCGTTAAAGATACATTTTTGCTCGATATTTGAGATAGTTTCATATTCTTATTCATTTATTTATTATTCATTTAATAATGCTGGACAATCCACACAGCATTATCTAGCTAGCCCCATGGTAAGCAAAGCTTGTGTTATGGGTACTAGATAACTGATATACATAATACAATACATTACATAGATATTTTTTTTTTATTATACACAGAAAACGACCACAACACCCGGAACAAATATCTGCAGATCGTACACGCAATTGTTCCGAGGCGGGAATCGAACCCGCAACCTCCTGCGTCGCAGGCGGACCTTCACCCACCGCGCTACATCGGTCGTCAAATATAATTTTAGCTTTGATGCTATTAGCTTAGAAGTAGGTACATGTACCCTGTAAGGGCACAGCAATTTATTTATAAATAATAACAATAGTAGCTAGTATTTTATTTATAGGTAGTAACATAGTAATCGGATTTTTTCAGTTTCAAGCATTTTATCTTCAAATAAGTATGATATAAATAATACCGTATATATATCGTTTGCTTTTTTTAAAGTAAATTATGTATCCACCAATCCTGAAATCCCAACAGTGGGAATTAGCATTACGTCCGGTAGATATTGGTAAGGCTAAAATGATTTTGCTTTTTTAAGAACATTTCATTTCAGTAAATTTTTTATAATGAAAAACAATAGTTCTTTGTAACTGAAATTTTCCGTAAAAATCATGAAAATTAATGTGTGTCATGAAATTTAAACATTATTGTAAATTCTAAAAGTATTGAATAATCACCCCAAAGTAGAAACTGCAACCCAGAATCAAAAGGCATAGAACCAGAAAAAGCTTTGTAGAATCGCAAACAATTCGCGATAGGTACGTTCCAAAAATATTTTCGCCGACATGAATTACAAAAACTTGGAACTGTGCCCCGCGTGTATCGCACAGCGCAAATGAATACAGTGCCACAAGTTATTTATTAGGCTGGAAATTAAATGCTATCAGCAGTAGTTTATTCAAGTTTATCTTCTGTTTTAATGTTGAACCAGCTGTGAATTTAAAAAGTTTGTTTATACACGAGATTTGTCAGAGTACTTGACAACATCCGTTGCCAGTCGCTGTCTACTGTTGCTCTTATAGCTTTTGTTGTCCTGTTAACTGACCAGTTTGCTTTTATGAGGAGCTGGGCAAAATATAAATAATGTTTTTACTTCTTTTGATCAAAAAGTGTGTCATTGTAGCTTAGTTGACGCCGCGCCACATCGGTGACGACCGATGTGGCGCGGTGGGCGAAGGTCCGCCTGCGACGCAGGAGGTCGCGGGTTCGATTCCCGCCTCGGAACAATTGTGTGTACGATCTGCAGATATTTGTTCCGGGTGTTCTGGTTGTTTTCTATGTATAATAAAAAATATCTATCTATGTAATGTATTGTATTATGTTATCTAGTACCCATAACACAAGCTCTGCTTACCATGGGGCTAGATAACACTGTGTGAATTGTCCAGCATTATTTATTTATTTAGTTAAGCGGCCCTAAAACTCGAGTTTACGCCGCCGTAGGATTAAAAAGTAAAAAAAAACATGTTTGTCTAGTCTAAAGACGTAATTTGATCTTAATATTGATGTTATTATTGTTTCTTGTTTGATTATCAATAAATAAATAAAATCAATCATCAACCCGCACAATACGTTCATCCTCTTACATAAAGACTCGACTTTTTGGTGTTCCATAAATGGAAATAAAAAAAATGGAAAAAAAATACGGGAAATATATACATAATTTCACGTATATAAAGACTTATCAAAAATTCGTGAAAAAGAAAAGTTAAAAAGTAGGTCAGTTTTGATAGTTTTATTTTCTCGCAATCGAAGCGAAAAGTATAGTTTTTCACTTGGGCCGTAACCACCCCATTATACTCGTAGCTCGGTCTCGCGAAAATAAAACAAATACTCCTTATATCAGTAGTATCATAGTGGCAGAGAGTTACGAATCACCATTTCTTTGGGGGTTTTGCTATTCTGTGATGACCTCAGCTCATAGCCCCCTGCCTTCCCCACTACGTAAACATTTTAACGTAGATCTTCGTAACACGCGCTACGACAGACCGGCGTAGTATACAAAAGACTTCAACGCGCACCACATTTTATACACAACATTCCTCTTACTCGTAGCTCCTAGTAGACCTAACGAGCAGCGGTATTCAGCGATAAGAAAAAAATCATGCTCCATTTTGAATGACTGATTCGGTATATACATTTTGATAACTATGCTATTTCGTAGAGCTTCGTAGCTCGTGCCACCGACGACGGCCCTATCAACTGAAAATCATTTTGACACGAACTTAATTTAATATTACTTTATTATATTTATGGTGTAAACTATGTTGGCTATAATTTTTATCCATACTATTGCTTATTTTTATCCATATCACTACATAGTATAAAACAAAGTCGATTCCCGCTGTTTGTCTCTCCCTATGGTATGCTTAGATCTTTAAAACTACGCAATGGAAATTAATGCGGTTTATTTTAATAGATAGAGTGGTGCAAGAGGAAGGTTTATAAACTATTTAAAACATAAATTTCCACGAGGGCGAAGCCGCGGGGCCAACCTATTTAATAAATAAACCTAGGCTCGTCAAGAAATTAAATAAGTTTTTTTTAAATCTTTGATAGACCTTTGCTTGACCACAATCTCACCAGTATACTGGTGAGATTGTGGTCAAGCAAAGGTACATATATTATATGTATGTACATATATACTAGCTGCGCCCCGCGGTTTCACCCGAATGGTGATAGATATTATATTTTGGATAATATACAATATTTCTTTATGAATTGCCTATGTGTTATTCTGATATGTAAGCTACATATATTATTGTGAAGTTTCATTAATATCCATTCAGTAATTTTTGCGTGAAAGAGCATCTTTCAAACATCCTCACAAACTTTCGCTTAAAAACTTTTTATAGTATTAGTAGGATAGGATATACTCGTAGATATGGCAAAAAAACGATACTATGTGAAGGCGCACAGCTTTACAATACTTTACCCTCCCAAATTAAAAGTGTAAGCTCATTTAATGTGTTCAAACTCAAATTAGCTCAACATATCATAAATGATAAGTCACTTCTTATTAAGTGAACACATCAAATGAGCCAGCTATTGAATGACCACAACCTATGTATAACCTTAACCTAAGAATCCTGTTCTCATGTAAGTGACGTTAAATTGTCTTTTTGAGAATAAATGAATATTAAACGTATATCCATAGCCTTAAGCTACCGTACTGCCGCCAGCACCCTGTGCCGCGCGCACGTGCCACTACCGAACAGTTCGATCCAGCCCAGCGAGGACACAGTGCCATAAATCTGCGTCATAGGCTCCGACTGACTGAAGCCAGCGCCTGATTTCCCTCGACGAGCGCTCTTTAAATTACCTCATTTATCTGACGTGGCCTTGACATGGAGACCAGTCAAGTTCATGTTTGGAATTTGTTAGGTTGTGGATCTGTAGTTAGGGCCAGTAAACCAGGGTTCGTTATTATTAATATAGAAGTTTGCTTCATAAAGGAGGTATTTATTTATTTCTCCATTCGTATAATGCTAAAGCTTTTGAAAAAACTGTCATGGATATTAACACAAAAGTATTTCTTTTGCGTCTTTTTTCTTACTTTTGCGTAGGTATATACATTATACGAGTACATTATGCAGGTAGTCCATTTAAAGAACGAGTCTGTTATCTTATCAGCTTGTTAAGTAAGAAAACCAATAATAGTTTTCGTAAGGCTGTTTTTTGATAACCTTTAATGTAGATATCTAAATCACTTCTTTTAGAAGTTGATAGCTGAAATGAAAACAGTGATTACTTTATTTAGAGCTATGATTTTGTACCCACAAAATGGTTTGTTGCGTTATAAAGAAAATCAACACTGGTACTCATTTCAGAGACAGATAACAGAGCGGTACGATAGCATATAGCGGTTGCTTAATGCGTCGTGATACGAGTATTTTTGTTTATTAAAATTTATATTTCTGTATATTTTTTGATACTGTGTGATATTTTGTGATATTGGCTGAAATAAACGAATTTAATTAATTGATTTATAAGATGGTGAATTGTTGAACGTCTTTGACATTGAACGTACAATAGGTATTCCCCGTTGCATCGTAGTCCACGTGTCGTCTCCGACACGTTAACGTCTGAGTTAGTATAATTATAGTACCTATATAGATACCTTGATGGGCTATGTACATAGTATACATAGCCCATCAAGTGAAGTTCTGCTGACGAGTTGTATAGCGAACACAATCCGACACGGCGGCACCTCCACTCAGTTAATCAGCGTCTCTAAATGTTAGCTCAAGAGTTCCAGAACTTAATTAGAAAGTTAAAAACGTTACCAAAGTCGGGGCGAGGACAAGTTTCGGCAACGTAAACGATGAACGGTTTTCTGCACGATTTTAGTTATCTAGTGCTTTGGAGATCTTGTTCAGGCTTTGAGCTTTTAATGCGCTGTTTTTGGATAGAATTAGCCTGTGTGTTACAAAAATAGTACAAAATACAATACAATACATATATCACTTTTTTTTTTGCAAACACCAAGAAACAACGAAAATACAGGAAAAAAGAGATAACATTGTTGCACAATAACATGGAAAATAGTATTTTAGATACCATTATTTAAAAATAATATTAATTTTCCGCGATTCGCGTGCATAAATTAGGCTTTAGACAAACATACCGAATTATTGACAATCGGTTTTAAGTGTGCGTTTATTGTGTTGATGGAAATAAAGAGTTTTTGATTCGTTGAATATTAATATTTTCTTTATAGATAACGATCAGGCTGATATTATATGCACCAATAAACTACCTACAACTTGTGGCGAATTGGAAATGGTAGTGTATAGGCTTTCTTTAAATAACAATGCTGGGACATTCATCATCATCATCATCATCAGCCTATATTAGTCCACTGCTGGACATAGGCCTCCCCAATGAGCGCCATAGCACCCTGTCTTCAGCTTGACGCACCCAGCATCATACTGCAGTCTTTCGCAGGTTGTCATCCCACCTGGTCGGAGGGCGTCCTACACTACGTTTACCGAGTCGTGGTCTCCACTCAAGAACACGTTTTCCCCAGCGGCTGTCGGTTCTTCGCGAGATATGGCCGGCCCACTGCCACTTCAGTTTGCTAAACTGGGACATTATCTAACTCGAGCCTGTCATATATAGAAAGACAGTGATTTTCGCACCTCACGACATACTTACAGACCTAATAACACTTTCCTATTTATAATCTGGCCCAACAACCGACCTTCCAGATAATAAAATTGTAATTATGAGCACAAATCAGGTGACGACTGGCAAGTTCATTTGTCGTCTCTCGTCACGTCAAAACCAACGTTATGGCCGATAAAAGAGCCACCGCATCCGGTTCCGGTGCCACACAGCACGTAACCTACCGCAAGTCTACGATTGTGATTATTTTAACTTTTAGGGTTGATTTCCACTAAAAGTGTGTTTCGTTCAAATTAGTTCATAAAAGACAAAGTATATGTTGCCGATGTCGCTGATCCACACTTATAATATTTAAATAATAATTCATTATTGGTAATATTACCAGAGAAACTATTTTGTATTTAATCACGTCATTTCTATATTTTTTTACCTATCTATATTATGTTCGTTCTGAAGTGGAACTGGGTCGGACACGTCTGCCACATATTCAGCGACATGTGGGCAAAGACCACCACAGAGTGGAGCCCACCCAACGCTAAGAGGCGACGCGGAAGGCCCAGGATGAGATGGTGTGATGAGCTCGAGGCACATCTTCCATCATGGCCTGTTGCAGCGTTGGATCGCGAGGAGTGGAAGGAGAAAAGGGAGGCCTCTGCCCAGCAGTGGGACAATAATAGCTCAAAATAGATAATAATAAATAAATCATATTATGTTCGATATATAAGAAAATTCTTATTAACAAATAACTGATCTGAACTGAACTGGTCGAAGAATACTCTCTGCTCCCAATATCCTTAAACCTATGATTGAACCAACCCTTCCTAGAAATCAAAGATTAATCTTTCTTTTATAAATCATTAGCTGCGCCCCGCAGTTTCACCCGCTGGTGATAGATATTTTGGATAATATACAATATAATTATCTTTATGAATTGTAGCTTATGTGTTTTTCTGATATGTAAGCTATATTATTGTGATGTTTCATCAAAATCCATTTAGTAGTTTTTGCATAAAAGAGCAACAAACATACTTACATACATCCTCACAAACATTCGCGTTTATAATATTAGTAGGATGTAAAGTCTATTTCAGGTGACTTTCCATCAGTAAAGACGGACTTATCTGTTGTTCACCGCGCCCCCAACCTTGCCACCTGACAGCCAGACATGACAATATTAATGAATTCATTAGGTGATGTGTAATGTAGGCTTTGGCATTCGATTAATATAAATTAATTACACGTGCCCAGATGTATGTATGTATGTAGTGACAAATTAGTCAGTGCTGATTGAATAATTTGCGAATTAGTAGACTGATATTGCATATAAACGTTGCATGTGTCTAGATGATACTGAAGCCTCTAGGAAGCTGTAGGTAAAGATTAATTAAAATTAAATTCGTTTATTTCTGGCAAGAAACCCATATCACGAAAAATTACACAATATATAATAATATACAGAAATAAAATTTTAATAAATAAAAGATATCACAACGCATAATTGTATGAATTACAATAATAAATAGATTCAGGCATTACTTTGCGAAAATCTATTGCAAAATATAATGATGAAAATATTCAATAGCGATTCTGCATGACATTTTGCCTTTTTTCTTGCTTAATCTTTGCCTTTAGGCCAACGGGAGCAGATAAGAATAGCACAAAAAATGGAAGAGTGGAAAACGAAGAAGTCCTATTAGGCTGATTACTGATCATCGTCAGCCTGGACTAGTCCACAGCTGAACAAAGGCCTGCCCTAATCAGCGCCATAGTGCCCTGTCTTCAGCTAGCCTCATCTAGCACCTACTTGCAGTCTTTCGAAGTTCACCATCCCACCTGGCGGGAGGGTTTCCTTCACTACGTTTGCCTAAACGCGGTCTCAGCTCTAGAACACGTTTACTCAGCAGTGTCCTTTGCGAGACATGGCCGGCCCACTGCCACTTGTGCTTCAAAAGTTATGTCAATAACTTTACGCTGACTCCTACAACCAAAAATATAAGTTTTTTTTCTTTCTATATACTTTCAACCGAAGGAAGGGTAAGGATTCCTATTCAGATACAAAACTAGTCATTTTCATTTCATTTTAAACCTTTTATTCAGATAAATATTTGCATGTTTTTACTTAAATACTACTATTGCTTATACAATTGAAATTGAGATACGAAACTATACAAAGGAACAAAAATAACCAAAGAATACAATAACTTTCAACCCAGAACTAAGCCCGGAAGAACGATCCCCATAACTTCATTACATCCAAGTTCATTATAACCAAATGAAAGCTCACCGCGCACGTCGCACGTCGTCGCAATCAAACCGGCAAGTCGCGCACGTTTTATCGCAGCATTAGCACGCGTCGCGCGTGCGGCACATTAACGTGCGGTAGGTACGTGCGACGTGGCGTCGCGGATTCAATACGCTAAGCTTTTTTGCTGGCTGTTGTTTAAATCAAGTTTTGGAAGATTAGGGATTCGATTTTGTTCGGTGAAAGGGAAAGGGAATTGGTATCGAAAGCGTTCTGATCTAAAGACCTTACGTGAAGGTATAGTGTCGGAAAAGCTTTTAATGGTAACATTTAAAGCTATGACTTGATAGATCTATCGAATTATGATTTAAATTAAAGAAGCCAGTTTGAAGGAGCGTGCATTTTAAACATTGGTAGGTTCTCTCTTAATCCTTGTTTTTTTAAAGTGAATTATTTCATGTAATTTTAAACCATGACAAATATTTTTCAGCATAAAGTACCAAAATCCATTATATTCTACGATATCGTAAAGCAAATTGAGGCATAACCATCTACTCATCGAATAAAGAGTCGACTCGTGACACGGATGATTTATAGCCACGATAGTGTCGCTATCGGCAGCCATCTTGGATATTCGACGTTTAAAATGATGGTCCTTCGAACGTAATATGAATTTGAACGGAAATTAACGGTTAGGTTCGGATTTTGGATGATAACTCTATTTTGGTTCTTGAATGGACGTGTTAAAGAAGGAATTCAGTATTTTTGCCATCATTGCACCATATTGGTATAAATTGAAAGGCATTTAACAAACCAGAACGGGTTGCAGACTAAGGCGACATTGACCTCTTTAATCTTAATTCATCATTCAGAAATACAGAAATACAGAAATACAGAAATACATTTTATTGGTAAAACCACTTTACATGTCACATTTTCGTATAGGTACAATAGGTACATTATTGTTAAAATTGAAAATTAAATTAAATCATAGAAATAGTAAATTAAAATAAAGTTAGGTTTACAATTGTAATAGTTCGTTCACAGAATAAAAATTCTGCTCGACAAGCCAACGTTTGAGTCTTATTTTAAAGCATGATAGACTGCCATCAGCTGTGACAGAGTCTGGTATTTTGTTGTATACTGCCGGACCCATCACATGAGTTACCTTTGAGGACTTCGTGAGGGAGCGCGCGATGGTCGCTAGCTTTTCTGCGTTCCGCGTCCCGTACGAGTGGGTGTCGCCGTTCCTTATGAAGCTGTCCAAGTTCATGCGAACATATACCGCCACTTGCATGATCACAATGCAGGGCAGCGTAAGTATCCCGAGCGCTTTAAAATGCGGCCTGGCGGAGACGTCCTGCCGAATGTTAACTAGGGTGCGTATGGCTCGTTTTTGCATCCGGAAGGCACGCTCCCAGTCGGCGGCTCGCCCCCATAGCTCCGCACCATACTGCAGCACCGAGTGGACTGTTGCAAAGTAACAGCTACGAGCCACCTCCGCCGGCACCACGCGCGCCACCCGACGGAGCGCGTAACACGCACTGCCAAGCTTTCCGCACAGCTTATCGATATGGTACTCCCAGGTAAGAGCTTTGTCCATTTCGAAACCGAGGAAAGTAGTCGATTCGCATTGGCTGATGGCCGTTCCATTTACGCTGACTACAAGCTTCCTCACAGCTTTCCCGGATAGTCGAAAGTGTAGGAAGTGGGTCTTGCGTAGGTTGAGTTTCTTTTTCATTCATTCATCACGGTTTGTTTTTTTTCTTTAGTATCAAATGATAACGCGAATTAATATTTTTAATCTTACGCCATCTGAACACAATTATAAGTAGGTATTATTGTTTGGGAAACTACCCGTTATGACCTACGGAGCTGAGACGTGGAAACTCACGATAGGGCTGGTTCACCAGTTCAAAGTCGCTCAGCGAGCTATGGAAAGAGCTCGAAGTTTCTCTGAAGGATAGGATTCGTAACCAATACATCCGACAGAGAACCAAGGTTATCTACATAGCTCAAAGAATTAGCAAGCTGAAGTGGCAGTGGGCCGGCCATATCTCGCGAAGAACCGACGGCCGCTGGGGCAAACGTGTTCTTGTGTGGAGACCACGAATCGGTAAACGTAGTGTAGGACGCCCTCCGACCAGGTGGGATGACGACCTGCGAAAGACTGCAGGTAGATGCTGGATGCGGCAAGCTGAAGACAGGGCGCTATGGCGCATTGGGGGAGGCCTATGTCCAGCAGTGGACTAATATAGGCTGATGATGATGATGAGGTATTATTTAACGGATATTTATCATTTGGTCTATTTTTCCCGTCGTTTAAACAGGTTTAGGTACATACTGTCGTAGTCACAGAATGACCGGAATACCCGTTAAAGAGTACTTATAATAAATACCGCAAATTGTACCTACGAGTATATCCTTCATAATGTTGACAACCGTCTTAACTTTGTAACTAAACACGTTCATTTACAGAGATTTCACTCCCCTCCAAGGTCACGTCGCCCCAAAACAAATCCTTGACGTCGCGTCAAAAATTACCACCAATTATAAGAGCGTCCCTTTATTCTGTCGCAAATTAAATAGGATTTCTTAGACACAGTCACAGATCTTTATTAGGTTTAAGGGTGGAAAATAAATTCGGTATAGCAGGGGCTGTCATAGTTTGTTGCTGACAGAGCTAGGAACATATTCGATTATAGATATAGACAGTTCAGTAGATATTGTTGAGTCATAGTAATTTGTGCTTGTGAATTTATCATGCTTGTGGTTTCTAAGCCTTTTGAATGTTTTGGTACCTATTCTTTAATCTACTTTAAAATCCTCTGCTCCCCCATTACGTAAAATTCATATTTAGTGAGAACTTATTTTATCATCACTGGTTTATTAGACAGCTTTATGCGTGGGTTTTCTGATACACTTCACTAAATTCAAACCAAATTTCAACAAAAATCGTACCTACCCAAAACATAAAAGCAGACAAATACTGAGGTGAGCCCTACAAGAGGTTTTTACAGCAAACCTTGGAATTAAACTACTATATTTATTTATTTTTAGTTACTCCGTGATCATGGCGCATGCAACTGTGCCGAAATATTGGATAACTCAAAAATCTAATCATGGTAAATATCCCGTTTTAAATGTCTTTAGTACTTTATTTGGTCTTTGATTCAGCTATTCGGTTATTTTATCAGTTTCCTAGCTCTATGGCGATCCCATTGATGCACAAAGTCTGTGTCCGAAGCAGACACATTGTCACTTTTGAGGATTCAGCAAATATTTCCCGCCATTTGTTTTGTTGTTTATTTTGGTTGATTGTGATTTTTGGTTGTGTTATTTGTTGCGTTTATTTGTACTGACAAAAAAGAAATAGTGTGAAAGGGGAAAGATTCGTATAATTTTCTTAAACTACCTACTACATTTCAGGCTTTGTGTTCTTAGAATTTAAGTTATTTATAACCCGACTGGTCGTTCACGGCATTATTTGTGTCAGTTCTTTTAATTACAAGGTGTCACAAAACAAATGGGTGATTCTGGACGCTGAATGGTCCTGTTTTTTCTACGATTGATTGAATTTCATGACATTACGCTGTTTTTGCGGAGAAATAAGCATACAACATTTGTGAAATATTTTATAGTATAAAAGTAAAAGTGTTAAAAAACGATAGTGCGTGTAACATAACTTGAATAGGAAAAGCATTTTTGTTTCAATATTAGAAATTCAAAAATATCGTTATACACAAGTTGATAACCTGTTACGCGGCAGCCTGTATAGAAAACGCTATTTTCAAACAAGCCTCCTAGATTATTCATAATGGAATAGGCCAGTTTTACCGGTTAAATAGACTTCCCATGCCATTCCAAAAATATTTGTTGCTGTAGGTAAATATTCATAGGAATAAATGCCTGTTAAAACCATAGACAACAATATGTTAAATTTTGGAACAAAACCAACAAAATGAATGGAACTTTCTTACGTCCTAAATATTTTTAATCAGCCAGTAATTTATTTATGATTTACGGCGACAACTCCTCTGTAATAAGATATCTAGCCCAAGGCAAGTCTAGGAGAGTTCAACAAAGGACGGAAACATTTACCAAATAATTTACAAAACGGTACTTGAACATATTTTTTTCTTTCTAAAGACTTTTTTAGAATAGCACATGAAAACATCGTTGGTTGTTTTATGATTTATAATTTAATAAAATTTTGGATTATTTTTTATGGTTATTACCAAAAGCACATTGGCGCATGTAACTTCAGGGTTGGATTTGGTGCACCAGAAGTCGTATAAAAATTCCGTAAAAGTTCCTTATTGTTGTAAAAAGAATCTTGCTAAGTTATAATAAGGTTTTTTGTTCTCTTAGTATGTTCTCACTATGTATTTAAATTTGTAGTAGTAACAAATCCAATTCCAAACCGTGTACCACTATGCACCTGTGCCACAGATTAGGTAATGTTATTACGTAACCTGTACGGAGTTTCTTCTCATAGTTCCTGCCATGTATGATAGATAGATGTACATGTTTGTAAAAAAAATTCTTGAAGTGAACCCATCAAATTCAGGAAAGGTGAATAATATGAACGTCTAGACTTGTACCCTCCTAGTAGTAGACGCAGCCACCGCCGCGGCGTCACAAGTGCCAATGTTTAGACAACATCGTCTAACGTTACAGTCACTCAATAAAGCTGCTTTGTTTTTGCTATAGTAAAATAACAGGGACCTTTTCTATTGATGATTTATTAGCGTCTACAAGGTTATTTGACATATGCGTTTGTGACTAGGAATGACTAATTGAAAATATTATGTAGTTTACCCTTCGTCACCGTTCTCCACAAGAAATTAGATAGCTAAGTTTGTATGACGCAGGTAAGTACCTAAAAGCAATACGAGCTGTAATGATGAAGCTACAATTTGTAAAATTGTTTTGAATATGTATAATTTAAGTAGATCTTAAGCTTATTGATCTAACATGTAACATCTTTGCTATACCTACTTACATGAAGAACTATTGAACTGTTAATAATTGTGACTCCGTGTTAGAATATTTAAAGAAATTGAGTTTGTGGTTTTTAAGAAACAAACATGGCTTTGTTTAAATTTAGTTATGTCTAGTTAGGTATGACTTAGCATACTCTAAGTCATACCTAACTAAATACACTACAATAACTAAACTACATCTAAAAAAGATTATATACATTATTCAGTATTTTCAGACCCTTTTAAAGACATCGAAATAACAAAAAAGCAAACGTTAACATATTCATAATAAAAATTCAATATGATCAAATTCCCAATCGCAAGCAAATCGTGGTGATGTGCGCCAATGAATCAATAGATATCTCCCCATGTGGAAGCCGCCGCCATTTTTCACACCTGACACGTCGCATTCAAGTTCAAATATACCAAAAATAGACCAATAACGGATCAAATCAACCCTCGCTCACAATTCGGCTGGGGACAGAAGAGAAAGTCAGTTTTTTGATAACATGTCTCTAATATCTATGTTTTTTAATGTTTATGTGTGTTTCACGAGTTTTATGTTAGTCTCAAAATAATTTTGATCGAGTTATTGTCTGCTAGATCTAATATTTATACATCTTTTCTTGCACTGTGTTTTCTTATAAACTAATTGTTTATTTCTTAAGTTGATAGAAACACTAATACAACGGGTATTTATCGCTATTTAACTATATTGTAAATGTTTTGAGACGTCGAGAAAAAATTGGTAAATAAACGCGATATTATTGTATCGATACATATTGTATTAGTGCTTATAATTAAGTGTTCAGAACGCGTAAGTTTAAAAATATTTGAGTTCTCTAGGTATCATGATACTAAAGATAAACTTTTGATTTCAATAACTATTCTTTCTTATTGTTAGCAATTATATATTTTTATAATGTGAAACTGAGTTGTTTATCAAAAATTGGCCTTCATAACATGTTTTTTATTTAGCACCCTTTCTGGTTTTCACACATTGTGTCTCCATGTCGAATGGAACTCATTTTCTAATTTGGCACCCCAATTGTCGCGGTTGCTATGGCAACGCGTGATTTATCTCTTTATGACACCATCTTTGGTTATTGTTTGAGATTGTTCCAGTTGAAATTAATTTCAATTGCTCGTTTTACACACGTGTTACTAAATCTGGCTTTGTTAGTCGAAATTATGAATATGTTGAGAAATCTTGCATATTTGATGAAAATATACTAAAATAGAAGGTATTTTTGTTGTCAAAGTGTTTTAGATGACTTTTCCAAATCCTTACACTTAATATTATAAAGTTTGGATGTTTGTTACCTCATCACGCCAATTAATACTACTTAACGGATCTGGCTGAAATTTTGCATATAGTGAGTAAAAAGAAAAAGTAGCCTATGTTTTATTCTAGGCATAAACTAGAATAAAACATAGGCTACTTTTTATATGATACAAATAACGTTAAACAAGGCATGCAAAGCAACGGGCAGAAACTATTTATTAATATATCTACAAATATGTAGGTTCACTAAATCGGTAGGTATTATTAGCTTCATATCCATAATACAAAAAATCTGATAGAGGTAAATTGGGACGCCTAAATTAAGGTCATCCACAATCAGTATATAGGCGGCATTTTGAAATGATCATCAAAGAGTAGTCTACCTCTGTAATCAGTGACAATGTTGGGTAGGAATGCCAGCCATTGGAGGGCGCTAAAGGGTAGAAAATGATTGAGATTGAATCTAATTTCTATTGCATGTCCGTCCAGTCACATAATAGCATATGAAATCAGGTTGAATGAAATCATCATCAGTTAAAAAAGAAAACCAAATCTTTGAAAGCATCGCAGAGTAACGAATAGTGAGAGAGGTTTCGTTAAGCACCGACGTGCTCGCTACAAGAAACACGTACGGAATGCTCATTTTTTGGAAAAAAAACAGAAAATCCTCAACTTGATGGATTGCCGGTTTCCTTATTAGTGTTGCTTAACTGAACCTATATTAGAAAACGTTCTTTTAAGCGTTCCCGAGGATTAATGAGATTTTTGAAGAGTTTACGATTTTTCTTGCGAGTGTATACCGAAATAAACATGTGTTTTGGACAGATTTGTTTAAGTGGGTAATTTAGGTAGCTATTTGATGTTTTCTTCTCTGCGCACTTAATTTTTTAACCTTACCATAGGAAGGCTGGCACTAACGCTTAGTTTCTGTAACTCAAACAACTAGCTTCAATAAAAGAATTTAAATTACCCTGAATCCAATAGATAGCAATTTATCTGGAATGACAAACATTTCCAACGTATTCACCAAAACTAACACAGTAATCGAAACAGTCAAAACTTTTCGATAGAGTCCTCAATTAGAAACCCCAATACCTTCCGATCCATGGATCCAGTTCGAAAGGGCCCTGCAAGGGTCGACTGATTAAATTCTGGATAATCCCCAGCCATAAGATTATTGTCACTCCATTAATCGGTATCTGTTTAATTAGATTACGTTTTGCAACGGTAGTTGCGACATCGGGATTATGCGCTCCGGGATATTTGAATTTGGAAGATTGATGGGGTTTGGGGGTTTTATGAATGGACGCTGTGGCAGCCGTCTGTCTGTCTTTAATGTGGTCGACGTCACTCGCAAGAAATGATACTCCTACAAGGACAGATAGAGAGGGATTTGTAAAATTCAGGGGATCGTCTAATTCAAGGATCTTATTTAAAAACTAGTTGGAGTGGAGACGAGGTGAGGAGAAAAAACTGTTGACGAGATCTCAACGTCATCCAAGGAGATAGGTCTTAGTAAGTATAACATGTGACAAAAATTCATATTTATGAGCATTCTATTATGCTCATAAGATTTAATTTTGATTTAAAGTTGAGGTTAGATCTGTTAATTTCTAACACATTGAAATAGAATGAGCAAACAAAAACAGTTGTTTAGTAACGCCCGCAATCAGAGGTGACACGTGAGAGATTACCCAGGTCGGATGCTAATTCTCTTCAACCGAGTCACGAACTTACCTTTCCGTCTTATGTGGGCTTTGAGAAGCTATTTTGTAACATCATCATCATCATCAGCCTATAGCAGTCCACTGCTGGACATAGGCCTCCCCCAATGAGCGCCATAGCGCCCTGTCTTCAGCTCTCTTCTTTTGTAACATAGAACAGTTAAAATAAGGTAACTTATGTGGATAAGCTGAAGTGGCAGTGGGCCGGCCATATCTCGCGAAGAACCGACGGCTACTGGGGTAAACGTGTTCTTGAGAGACCACGACTCGGTTAACGTAGTGTAGGACGCCCTCCGACCAGGTGGGATGACGACCTGCGAAAGACTGCAGGTAGATGCTGGATGCGGCAAGCTGAAGACAGGGCGCTATGACGCTCATTGGGGGAAGCCTATGTCCAGCAGTGGACTAACATAGGTTGATGATGAATGTATTGTATTATGTATATAAGTTCCCATAACACTATCAGTTTACCTTGGGGCTTGATTATGCTGCGTGAATCACATCATCGAGCTTATACAATTTAAGACTTTTCCTAAAGAAAAACGTCAATACCTGAATCAGGAGTAGGACACATTGATGCGTGTATAAAAACAACACTCTATTAGAGTTATATAATAATGACAATGCTATGAACCAGCCCCGTTCATTTGCGCAGTAACACTTGACACAGTTCCGAGGGCAATAGTCTAGGAGACGGCATTTCAGACTCGCGATAAAAACAGAAAGGCTCTTCACTTTATTTGTGATAATGAACTCTTGCCAGCCGCGGGGCTCTAGCGCGGGAGATATACATTCTATGGAAGAGATATCGGCCGCAAATATCTCTGGTATAAATATTATAAGGTTCCCAAATCATACGAACTTTTTAAAGTCCTTTAGCAAGTGTTTTTGGGGACATTCATATTTTGTGTTTTATCAAGAGAATAGCTGTCTCACACTATTTGTTAAAACCGCATTAAAATCCGTTGCGTAGTTATGATAGAACATCACTATATACTACTAGTATGTAGTGATGTTCTATCTTTAAGTCGAGGTAATACTTCTGCTTAAGTTAAGAGTATGGCCGCTTTCACAGTTATTAAATAAATAATGCTGGACAATCCACACAGCAGCCCCAAGCTAAGCGGACCATGTGTTATGGGTACTAGATAACTGATATACTGAATACAATACATTACATACATGGATATTTTTTTAATTATATATAAGATAAGGACCAGAACACCCGGAACAAATGTCTGCAGATCGTACACAGAATCGAATCCGCAACCTCCTGCGTCGCAGGCGAACCTTCGCCCACCGCGCCATTGAGGTCGCCTAATTAAATGCCTATTAAAAAGTGTGTCAGATGCTGGGAATCAGAACTAAAAGTTTATTCAAGTCTCTGGAGCAGATAACCGTCCACTATACCACAGAAACCGTCTCAATAGACGTCGTAAGTGGTCTATACATCATGCATCATGTGTGACCCAAGGCGAGTAGTCCTCACTCGCCTTAGATAATTCCCCTGTCATTTCCAGTGACGCCACATCCACAGTACCATCGCACCAACCAAAGAGCTGTTTGATACAATTTATGTGGCGCTATGTCGAGGCTAATTGGTCGTAGCAGTAGCAGGGTGCGCATACACTGCCTTTTGATTGCACCCTGTTGGCTATCGCCGAGTGTACTGTTACAAGTTGTGGGTTCATACTTCGATTTGCGAGTGTGATGTTCGAAGTGTAAGTTCTTATGTTGAAAATAATATTAGTTATTTGGAGGATGTTTATCATTGAAATGTCATATTACGAATTAATCATTGTACATATTTTTTCATTACCTTTTAGAAAGAAGCTGGATTATGAAGCAATTTTTCAAAATCTATATCTATACTAATATTATAAAGAGGAAAGATAAGATTTTTTGTTTGTTTGTTTTGAATAGGCTCCGAAACGAATGGGCCGATTTTTATAATTCTTTCACCGTTGGAAAGCTGCACTATCCATTAATGACATACGCTATATTATATTCTCATTATCTTCCTAGAAATGAGAAATGCGAACTTAACGCGGTTGAAACCGCGAGGAACAGCTAGTTTCTAATCATAAAAATCTTATTTTGAATTATGTTTTTCGGTCGTTTATATGCAACGTATGGTATTGAGATTTCCTAATTAGAGATTTCCTTCTCAGCACACATACCTAAGTCCACTGCTGGACACACTGCCCACGAGGGTGATTTCGTGGGACCTCTACTAAAAACATTATGGTGCGACCGCCACGGTACTGTGATTATCATTACATTTTCAAAGACAAAACACATTCAACAGATCTTAAAAAAATGACAAGCGTCTATAAACATAGGTAATTGAATATTCGGCACGATGTTGATCTCCTATCATTACTTCCCCAGGATCAAAAGGCCCAAGCAGCAAGCTCCCTAACATCTAAAACTACTCCAGAAAAAAGTATCAAAAAACAAATATTAAAGGATCCAAGAAAGATATATCCCGATCCAATTGGATAAAATTACTTTATCTACAATTAAATTAGTCCAATCCCACCCACACCAAAACACATACCTATTAATCTTAGCGGGTATTCGTAAAAAACCGGGTAAGTACAAAAAGCGTAAGTACAGGCGGTAACGAAGAGAGATGTACTGCTCTCGATTTATGCGTTCCGGAACCGAAGGTTAATTAGTGCTTGAGGCGGCTATTCACACGGCGATTTGGGTATTGCGTCTTTTGAAACGCGAAGATTTTTTTGTTAATAATTTTATGTCTCTAAAACGATTTTTTTAATTAATAGTAATAAAAAATAATGTTTGACAACCCACACAGCATCATCCAGCCCCAAGCTAAGCAGAGCTTGTGTTATGGGTATGAGTCGACTGAAACACTTCATACAATTAGATAACGACTAAAACACCCGGAATCAATATCTACAGATCATACACACAATTGTCTCGAATCGAGCCCGCCCGGACAATCGCCCACCATACCACAGAGGTCGTCGATAATCATTAATTTCAGACCATAGAAAGTAAAATATCTCTTTTTAAAATACACACACATTAAATTTACTCGTTAATGCTTTGAGTAACAATCAGTTTGATAAATATCCATCAAAAGATCTGCTAGAAGAAAGTATAGAAAAATTAGAAAGGTAAAATCAAAATCATCTAACGCGTAAAGTATGGTGAGCATAATCATTTATAACAAACACTTATTTACATATGTACAAATTCATCGGCGTTCTTGGGGATAGATTGTCGCTCTGTGAATGGCAGCTTTATTACAACGCTACCTCTGTTTTTGTTCGCGTTTTAACAAAATTTATCGTTTTTCTTTTTGCCACTAGATTCTGGGCCACCTTGTTTGTTACTTTCACTCAAACAAAGATTATATAAATTAATCCTTACAAAATGAATAGCAGTGGTTTTAATTTACGACTGTTATATATATGTTATATAACGGTAGAAACGGCCCAGTTGATTCAATAAATAAAATAAATAACGCTGGACAATTCACACAGCATTATCTAGCCCCATGCTTGTGTTATGGGTACTAGATAACTGGTATACATACATAATACAATACATTACATACCTCTAAATAAATATTTTAAATTATTCATAGAAAACGACCTGAAAACCGGTAACAAATATCTGTAGATCGTCCACACATTGTCCCGAGGCGGGAATCGAACCCGCGGCCATCTGCGTCGCAAGCGGAACATCGCCCACCGCGCCACAGAGGTCGTTGATTTGTGAGTTTATGACCGCAATATATTAATGTTTTTATGAAAATAAAATCAAAAATCAATCGGGTCGATTTTAAGTATCTAATCTTTATGATAATACGAAATACACAAACGAAAACAGCTTCAGAAAGTAAAACAAACTTTACTTTTGAATATGATTACTGACACCCTTCGTGTATCCACCGGTTTGATCCAAAACATTGATTCCGTTTTGATTGATCATCCTATACCCATAATTTATAGTTTTTAGGGTTTTGTGCACGGAGGCGCGGCGACGGGAATTGTGAATAATGCAGTTATGCCTGTTTGCCTGTGTGTAGCAGATTTGATTGATGGGGTGTCGCGAGGGTCATGTATGGTCAATGTTGTGTGAAAAATCTTTTTGAAGACAGTGTGCGTTGTGCGAGTTAGTTTCTTTGCATGGTCGGCTTTTGTCAGAGTGATGTGAGATGGGACACCGAAAATGGTAGATGAAAAGAAAGTATAATCGTCATCATCATCTGCCAATCCACTGCTGGACCTCCCCCAATGATCGCCACAGCGAGCCTTCAGCTTGACGCATCCAGCACCTACCTGCAGTCTTTCGCAGTATTCTTTCAAAAGTATATAGATATTGTATATACATATGTATATCTCTGAAACATAACACTTAGATCATTATTAAAACTCCCATTATGTTAAATACTTACTAGTGGACGTGTTGGATTATGCCGTGTTTGATTGAAGAATTTTCAGGATAAAAGGTTTCAATATATCTCATCAAAATAACGCAAATAGCTTTTAGTAAAATGAAAACTATTGAAAATATTCCTGTATTTCAGAGTTTAACCCCTTGAAAGCTTTGAAGCCTGGAACTGCACAATATAACTTGTTAGCTTTAGAATTTTAACAAAAAATCCGTCCAAAATACCCTTAAAAAGAACAAACCCATTCAAGCCCGTCTATCCCGCGGCATAGTGTCGCATCGTACTGACGTCGTATCGCATGACGTCACGCCGCGGGCTACATCCGGTTTTTGCACCTCGTTTTTGCGTTTTCTTTATCTGAATTGGTGTCAGTTTTTTGCGAATGTTTTTGTGAAAAATGTATTTTTGTTTAACAAGAGTGTTTTTGGCGATATTTGTGTTTAAAAAGCATGAGAGATATCGACTAAATCCTATTAAGAGACATGAGAGATGTCATTCAATGAATGCCTATTCTGTATCCTGTCGTCATCGCCACCAATAATTGGATAAACCATAGAATTCATATCTAGCAGAATAACGACGATTTGACATTTTCGCTGCTTGATACTTCAGCTATCTTCGTGGTACCTTTCCGAGAATTTGATAATAATGAAGCAAAATACCGCCCAAAACTAAACAAACACTTCGCGGATTCCCAAGTTTGCTAACGATACGGAACTAGGGAAGTTCTAGCATGATGCACGAAAAACTTATTTTAACGGAAAAAGTGAAACTTAAGGGTCCCGGACGAAGGGTTCCGCATCATTTATAACAAACGTCGGATGAGACACGGTTTCGTCCTATCTTTTAGTTGAGGCTGTTTTTGCGTACAGAAATAACGAAATTCCTATACGAACTTGTAGATACAATTAATAAATACTTACTGAAATTACATGAAGTTTTCTCAATGTACGTAGTTACGTACAGTTATCAGTTGGTAGCCCGCTTTTTATGTTTGAAGTGAATTCCTAAGATCAAAACATAATTTATTAGAGACTTTAACTTGACTATCGGGTGGCGCTCATAAGTACCACCGAATTGCATTTGATTTTCTTTGGACGAGTTTTGCTTCAACTCGACAACTAAAATCCTAACAAGGTAATGGTTTCTTGTTCATTACTTTACCATAAAAAAATTGAAGGAAACAAAAAAAAAATATTTTATTCCTAATTTTACTTAAGTAATTTGAAATTTGGAACGTGTCCAAGAGTCCTGTATGATTTCAAGGAAATAAAGCACTACACTGCATGTGTAGATTAAAAGTACCTAGTGATGTTCTCTAAACACCCAAACTTGTATGAAATTGAAACACCATCATTACGAGTAGTTGTATCGAAACCCGATGACAAGTAACAAACAAGCACATGTAGATATCATTAAAGTTGTAACGTAATAATAAAATGGGGTATTTTTATAATGGGAGTCGAATGAATAGGACCCTTTGTGGGACATCGGCGATGGGTAATTTACAGAATGTTAGTGTGGGGTCACACAAGGCCTGGGCAGCTGGCGGGTCCGATAGTTGTTACATTGTATGGGATAAATTATTGTAATTCGCTTGATACTTTACAAAGGGCTAACAAAAAACTGTGTTTTGGGGATGCTAAAGAAAACTAATTATATTTTTTTCCATGTACCAATGTATTGTAGCATATAGTACTCATAACACAAGCTCTGCTTAGCTTGGGGCTAGATGATGCTGTGTGGATTGTCCAGTATTATTTATTTATTTATTTAATTTTTAACGTGACGGTCGCGACCAAAGTATCGGTTCCAACTCACTCATCATCTCAGTGGATGTCGCAAGAACCCACTAAACAAACCAGGAAAGATAGCGAATTCTTTCTGTGAATTTTTAATACATTTTCTGCGAACATCAATCTGCCTGGCAGGCGAGGTAATAATGGCAAAACCGTACTTGTTTATGGGTGGCGCATTCACAGCCTAGTCTCAGCGGTGCGACCAGCAAGGGCGCGCACACGGGGCCGGTGAACAACATCTGCATCTTGGGCCATGAAAGTGTTAACAGTGAACTTACATGATATATTGTTTTGATGATATTTAATTGCACATTTGCAACATATGGAGCATTTTTGTAAAAAATAATAATCCGGTTATTGACTGGCATTTGGGGACGTAATGTAGCGAGCGTTCTTGCAATCAGCACGCGGAAAGTCATATAATCGAACTTCAAATTCCTCAGTATTTACACAGGTTTTTAAGTTTTTCAAGACTTATTTCTTAGGAATAAAACCACCTCGGATGATTCTCCATACAATAGCGAAAGAATTATCCAAATTGATGAATCGACTCTTCGTTTGTTTTTCGTTTTGTCGGTTAAAATATAGAAAGATTACAATAATAGCAAAAGAAAGCTTTAATCGAGAGTCTTTCGTAATAATGTTTAGTTATATCTACAATACAAATAACATTTTGTAAAACAGGAAAAATACAATACGACAATATTTTCCAATACCAAACAAAAAATCTTCTGACAACAATTTCCTATTCATTTTTCTCTTTGAAATCAGCAAACACAAGGCCTATGTGTTATTAAATTCCTTATTCCGTACTAAATAACGCTAAATATAACATGTTTTGGATATTCAATATAGAAACGGAACAAGAAATCCTCTTCTTGTAGTTCTGAATATCATTCTTGTATTGTGTTTGTTGTTATAAATAATTTGTTAAACACAAAGTTGAAAATAAATGAGTAAATGCATGGTTGTTATAATCATGAATTGTGTTTGCTAATAATGCAAAGTAGTTTATTGAGGTTGTCGACGACACGCATTTTATTTTAATTGTAAATCTGCATTTTCTTTGTTCTTATTTTAAGTTAAGAATTATTTTAGACTTAATTGTTTCCATAAACTTTGTAGTGTACTTTGCTACTTTGTTTTATATTAATGCGTATATTCGCAACATGTTACGCCATCTGTTGGTTTGTTTTTGGAATTTTTAATAAATTCATGAAACTCTGGGTTCACTTAGAACTAAAATGCATTTTTTTACAACATGTAACTTTGGAGAGGCTGCCGACACTCCAGGTGGCTCCTTAAAAAGATCTGACAATAATTTCAGAGCATACACATCGTTCAAATCTCTGCCAGCGGACCAAATTTATTATGTCGTTGAAAAGACTAGTTTTATTTGATCGCCTACAGAGGTATCATCAGTGGCAGTGGGATCGTAAGTGGGAACCAATTTAAGACAAGTATCAAAGTACGAACTACCAATTATTTTTAGGAGGACGTCCTACACTACGTCTGCCGTGGGCTCAGATCAAGAACTCGTTTACCTCTCGTATTTTATTAAAGGCTAGAAATATTATCTTTGGACTTCATATTTACGATTAACCTTGGTGTTATCTCACACTTGCAGTCGCTACACTAGTACTGCACTTGCATGCTATCCAGTTTAGCAAGTAGGCAAGTTAGCAATCTGTATCCATCAGCAGATGTGCTTCCACTGCCGTCCCATTTCCATAGATGCACAAATCCAGGGTTGATGGATAACATCGCCGCGGCTACAAATAAGGGTCGCCATTCAACGCTGTTATTGTGCTCAAATCAATTTGGATCAGCTGACGTAGTGTAGGGATTTGTCGATGATCTTGGCGGTGGAACTTATTGAAAGACTCGGGTCGATTTGGTATATTTTCTTGACTTATAAAAATGTCATATTATTTTACATTAATCACTACATAGTATGTAGTCTGTCTGTCCCTATGTATGCTTAGATCTTTAAAACTACGAAACGGATTCTGATACGGTTTTTTTAATAGATAGCGTGATTTAAGAGGAATGTTTATAAACCATTTGACACATAGATTTCCACGCGGGAGAAGCTGCGGGGCGCAGCTAGTTTTATTAAAATGTACATATTAAAAAGTGTTTAAATCTGAAATATGTATTATATTTAACTTTCTAATTCAAGGAAAACTAATTTGACTGTTTACATTATTTCCTAACAACGAACACACCTAACGTTTGCTCCGTTTTTTATGGAGAAATATGTTTTCTTTGTTAAGGCGTAGTCGCTATTTTTTGGTTATCGATATCGACACCCAAGGATGTCCCAAGTCCCATCCCTGCATTTTGCATCAACGTCCAGAAACATCCAGAAAAAATAGTAACAGAACTTTACACCCCACGGATTGTCATCGTCGACGTGACTGTAACAAAAGTCACGCAACCCCGAATATCTGCTAATTTGAGACGCGCCCAATTTTTTTCCAAAATATTTTTTCAACGGGTGTTCGGTTTCGATTTAATGGGGATTACTATTGTTGGTTTTGATGCTAGGGGCACCCGAGAAGGGGTAATTTTCATTGTTATATTTGACTTTGATTTTTTTTCCTGATTGGCTATCGGTTTTTCATAGTTGATAGAATATAGATAATTTAGATATAATCCAAAAATAGCTTCAATTATTAATTTTATTTATCGACTGTAAGAGTTAGCAAGCTGAAGTGCGCCGGCCATATCTCGCGGTTGGGCCAACACCAGCGGTAGTCAATACTCGAAGAACCGCCAACCACTGGGGCAAACGTGTTCTTGGGTGGAGACTACGACACGGTAAATGTAGTGTAGGGCGCCCTCCGACCAGGTGGGATGACGACCTGCGAAAGACTGCAGGTAGATGCTAGATGCGTTAAGCTGAAGACAAGGCGCTATGGCGCTCATTACGCGAGGCATATGTCCAGCAGTGGACTTACATAGGCTGATGATGATGATAATTAATTATTGAAAAAGCCCACTCTCAACTTGGAAAATAAATGTGTAGATCATTTTCGTTGGAACTCCAAGAATCCTAAATGGTTTCTGAATTCAGTAAAAACATCGTTTTCTTCGACTGCATATTTCTAAATTCGTCTTGAATTAACATCCACGAAATGGGTTTCTGTTTTTCTGTTTATTTAAGACGTGACTTCAGGGCATTAGGGAATTGGATAAATAAGTCTGTAAGCGTATTCAAATTAAAGCTATCGACTTGGTATGCGTTTGTTTTGAAATTCATTTTTACCATCCTATTTTCAGAAAGAACAAACATCACCACCGTTCTGATTATTTGTTCTTAAAACGTTACCACGTGATATTTTAATTTTATCTTTCGATTGCGAGCATATATTTTTTTTCTCTGGAAATATAAAGAAGAGTTGCATCATGCCAATATCAAATAATAAATATAAAAACTCGACATATATTTGGCAATTGTATTCAATGTTAAAGAAAACTGCTTTATTTATAATATATATTACACAGAAATCACTTTAATTCTTTAATTCTTTATTGTACACATAAAAAAAAAAACTTAAAAATAACTTAAATAAAAAAGATATGTACATAGGCGAGCTTAACCCTGAGTCAGAGTTTTCTTCCAGCAAACCTTAGGTTTACAGGAGTCACTTACGGAGCTTAGCCAGCATTATGCTGAGTTAGAGACTTTTTATAACTCTATACATGTACCTATTATATAAGTATATCTTTTGATAATTTATGTTGTTATAAATAAAAGTCTTTCTATTATATTCTATGAGGATAAACAAAATATTATAGTACCAAAGCAAATCCAATTTGAACATTATTAATCTAACTAAAAATGTGAAGAAGAATCTCTCAATCCAATCAGCAATCACTTAAAACAAAACTTCCTCCCATAAGTCAAGATAGCCGACGTCATCCATCACGATATTACATAGAGAGCCGACTTAGCCCGCGGATGATTCTACTACGCAAATATTTGGAGACGGCTCGTTTAGACTGTTTGTTTCCGTTGTCTGATACCAGACGGCATACCGTATGGCATAATATAACGCCCGAATACTCAAACGCGTCTCAGATTAAAAGTAAATTAAATTCGTTAATTAATTCAGACATCCATGTTATGTTTAGTATAGGTAGTTAAAAATTACATCACGGTCAAATTACATTTTTCACATTACACTTTAATTTATATAGAGGTAATAAATTTGTTTATCAGAAGGGTTCATTAGACTTGACATCCATTGCCTTTACAGGCTACTGCAATGTCTTTCCACCAGAACCCTTAGCAAGCTATTGGTGCTGCCCAGCATCCTGTGTCTGACGGATATTATTTTGTGACAAATTACAGCGTAGAAGTCCTTAGTGTGTGCATCAGCAAATATGCCGGACGCACTACAGTGCCTGGGCAGCCCCACCATTGCCCTAAACAAATTATTATAAAGGACTCATCGTTTAAGCTCGTCTCAATTCGCGACTTTTTAACATTTTTAAATGAAAATGTGTCTAAAATTTGTCACGATGGGCTTAAATCTGAGATGCTTTTGAGTATTCGGAGGCAAGGCGTATAGCCAATTTGTGGAAGAAGAAAAAACCGTAGTCTACTTCCTCGAATTCTTGTTAGTTGGTATATTTAATTGTTTTATACAATTTGCTTCTTGCTGGCAATTCAAATAGCATCATCTAGGCCCAAGCTCAGCTGAACTTATGTTATGGGTACAGGATAACTGAATATGCTTAATAAAACAACATAGTAGGTACACAAAACCAGTTTCTGAAACTCATAACTATATTTTCTTCAAATTATTATCTTTTCATGTTATTAAATCAATTATTTTTCATTATTGTTTGTCGTCTGGCTATGGAGACAATCTCTCGCCGTTCCTCTGTTAGTACAATCTACAAATTTCGGGGATCCCCTTTCTTAAGTAATGTGCTATTGCTTTTGCTAGCGTCAGTATTTTTGGCAGGAAAATATGCCAGCGTCTAGAACACTGTCCATAATAATAAAGTATCTAAGGTTATAGTCGGTTTGTTCCCTGATCAGGCTTTCCTTTAGTGTTTTCGTCTGGGTTTTATGTTTATCGAAGTAAATCTTACTTTTAGTGATTGGACCTTAAACAATGTCAGGAAAATTTTCTCTGTGCCAATATTGGTGACATTTATGATATATCATCATCATCATATCATCAGCGTATAGTAGTCCACTGCTGGGTATAGGCCTCCCGATATGAGCACCATAGCGCCCTGTCTTCAGCTTGCCGCATGCAGCATCTGCCTGCAGTCCTTAGTAGGTAATCATCCCACCTGGCCGGAGGATGCCCTACCCTACGTTTTCCGGGTCGCGGTCTCCACTCAAGAACACGTTTACCCCAGCATTATGATTTATAATGTTTATAAAATACCTTCTGACTATGTCTATTCAACAGAGGCAAACGGCTTCCATGAAGACCCCATTAAAACCTATCAAATCAAACTGTGCCAAGTGTGAGCGACACAGAAGATGTTTATAAAATACGTGTGATAGGATTGAAAGTTAAGAAACAGATGAAAGACCCTTGCTCTCACAAATGGGATGACATTATTGTTAATATTTAGATATAAGGTTTTATTTTGGTATGTTTTTATTTGCAATAAAGTGTTCATTCATTCCTTCATTATTTGAAATGAAAAAAAATATGCTGCCTCGTAATAAAAAACCGTACGTGTAATTTGATTTCAATTTGTAAAACGTAATCCTCTAAGAGATTCTACAAAACATTTTCCTTCAAGTTACAAGTAAATAATCATGCCTTAGCTTCAGATGTCTCGCAAATTTTCCCCAAAATACGTAGCATTAGCAACATTGTACCAAATTTCTTGTCCAAGTCCTTTACAGTGTTCATTTGCACACATTGTGCCACGGACCGTTTGTTGCGATAGCGTTACGTCGGCGTGCCATGTACATTGTACATTACAGGAACGTTGCTCTGAGGAAATTCAGTTTGTCTGGAAACAGCGTTGTGTATGGCGTTTGGGTATTTGCTGGGACTATCTTTAATTGCATTACATTTAATTTCGGAATCATGATATTAAAAGTGTCATTAGTGAGGTGTATAGAGAGTACGTAATATGTGTTTGCACACACACTTGTGTACTATGTACTTTACCAATGTTCTACATCTAGTCTCCGTTGAAACGGGCCACCACCGTGCCCGAATTTCGGCTACGTAGACAGCCTCATCATCAGTAAAGGTGTCATGAGTGAGGTGTATAGAGAGTGAACCTGTGTTGACGTACACACTTGTGTACTATACTATGTCCTACGCTATGTCAATGTCCGTGTCAAGTCTATTAAGACGGGCCACCGTCGCCTTATTTCAGCTACGTAGACATCATCATCTTCAGTGAAAGTGTCTAAGTGGAAATGGTGATCAGAACGCATTGAAATTAATTCGTTCATGAGGACTTCTGAACTCTCTTGTCATCAAACAAAACGCAAAAACACAACATAAACAAAACATGGTTTCATCTGTCGATGCATACAATCACTACATAGTATAAAACAAAGTCGCTTCCCGCTGTCTGTCTGTTCCTATGCTTAGATCTTTAAAACTACGGGTTTTTTTAAATAGATAGATTCAAGAGGAAGGTTTATAAACCATTTGATACATAGATTTCCACGCGGGCGAAGCCGCGGGACGCATGTAGTATAGATATATAACTCCGTTTTAGTCATCGGTCCTTTTGACACACACCACACACACAACATTTTGATAATTGAAACAAAGAAAGGTTCAGAACTACCAGCAGAACAATCCTAAACAACACATGGAACGTCACAGATACTCGTACGTCGAGCATCGGTCGGTTTGAATGGGCTCGGCGCTCTATTGTGGGCAAAAAGCGAGGCCTGTGTCAGCGCTTCAGATGATACTGGGTTACTGGAATGAATCGTATGGTTTTAAAATAAATGATAGTTCACTTTATGAGCGACCTTATCGTGCTTATTGCGTCTGTAGTCATCATCATCATCAGCCTATAGAAGTCCACTGCTGGACATAAACCTCCCCTTATGAGCGCTATAGCGCCCTGTCTTCATCTTGCTTCACTTCGTTTGTAGAAATAATGAAAATATTGTTAGTAATTAATAATTTCCTAATGACCTACTTACGTCAAAAGTTAAGTAAATTAATTGTAAATATGTGCAGTTCATTTTAAGAAAACATGCTTATGATGGTAATTTTATGATAGATTCATGAATTCAATAAAATAAATGGTTTGTTGTTTCATAGCTGTGGACTCAATCCAGTTAAGATAAAATACGCAATAAAAATATCGTCGGGGTAACAAAAGAAAACATTGTGAGAAAACGCAAGGTAAGCGATTTATACACCAAATAAAAACAAAAGAAAAAAACAATATGAAATTGATTTCTATATCCGACTAGCTGGGCCCCGCGGCTCAAAAAAATTGCATCATTATTCATTGCGTAGTTTTAAAGATCTAAGTATACATATGGACAGACAGACAAACAACGGGAAGCTTTGTTCTATACTACATAGTGATACAAGCTTTAATAAGTTTGACGCAGTTACAACCCTTGTTCTAATAAGAATATGACGGAAAAACAAGTGACAGTAGATTTATGTGATCACCAAGCCTAGCAAATAATACCTATTCATACAGCAGCAACACTAATCTGCAACGTCAATAAGTCAGGGATACACATAGATATAGATAAACCTAACGATATTCGCTGAACATTGCCAATAAGCCGTGTGTCCAAACATGATACTGTAATCTTTGTTTGTTTCTCGCTGCAAGGCATGGATGTCAATCGGGACACAGGCTTTAGACAAATAGCTGGTTCAATCGTGGCAGGCTGACAGCACATTTATTTAAGTTAACTTGTTTATATGTCACATCACCTCTACCATCACCATAGTATATGAAGTCGCTCCCACTGTCTGTTCGCTTAGCTCTTTTAAATTACTCAGCGGATTTCAATGCAGGTTTTAGCCATAGATTAGAGTGATTGAAGAGTAAGGTTTATATGTGTAATATTATTAGTAAAAACATTGCACCCGTGTAAAGCCGGGGCGAGTCGCTAGTCGTACTTAATACAACAGGTAATCAAAACAATAAAAAAGTAATAGGAAATCGAGTCAAAACATATTATAAAGACTAGGTACCCTACACAGAATACAGAATCTATCGCGGAGACGGTTTCTAGAATGTGGCTTTAAAAACTTTTCAGAACCGTAACATAGACAATGTACAATGTAGGTAGAAAAAACTCTTACTCATAGAATTAATATCAAAACGAGAGTTAAAATTTAGTAATAGATATAACAATTTAGGTAGTATGTAATTTATTTATTAAGCACAAACTATTGGCGCCACTGGCGCGCCTACGAGGTGGCGTGGAGACCCCTGATTGGTGACATCTAGCGGAAGTCAATGCTATTTCCAGTAAAATTTGAATACTCTGGCGGGAAACATAGGGCCTATCTCTAACTATAACACCCATACACAATATAGAACAACACCTAAACTTTGTCATAATGAGTGCATTGAGTATACTGATATATTAATGTACTAGTAGTTTCTTTTGAACTTCTTTCATTAGTGGACAAAGAGTTTAAGTGAACAGAAAATTATAAAAACTTATTTCTTATTCGATAATAATTTATGATAACTTGTCTAAGAGCTTATTTTGTAAGCCTAAATAAATAAAGGAATTTAAATTTTGAATTTTTAAGTCTGTTCGTAAAGTCCAGCAAGCAAAAAACACGGTATACTACGCTATACCAGAACCAACCTAGCTGCCACCCTTTGCACTGTGACAGAGGGTCGCGATACATCCACGGAATATTTGCAGAGCAGTAATGATGACGTCGACTCGGGAAACGCAGATTATGAAGATTGCCGCTGATAGAACGGGCCAAGTTGGAAGGAGTACAGGAAGATTTAATACGGAAGATAAGAAGAATATGATTTATTTGCTTGCGATACAACTTTGTCGTTCAGGTGAATGGGGGATGAATTGTCGATAAGCTCATTATATCTTTTTTATTGATACTTAATTAAAAAAAATCCTTCCCTTCTTATCTGCACACATCAGTCTATTGATCAATATGCCTCCTACAAACAATGGGAGGTTTAGCCTTAAGCATAATAACTTTACTTTCGATCTGCAGATTATTAGGTTCGGGTGTTCTAGTCGTTTTCCATGTATAATAAAAAATATCTATCTAGGTAATAAATTTTATTTATATTATGTATATCAGTTATCTCGTACACAAGCTCAACACAAGCTCTGCTTAGCTTGGTGCTAGAAACTACTGTGTGAATGACTAGCATCATTTATTTCTTGAAAATTTAAATTATTTTTAGAGCGACGCTTTATTGTGATTTCGGTTGTTCATAATAAATAACTGATACTTATGCTTGTATATATTTTAGAACTACATAATGTATATGTATTTCAGATTCTATCTAGTAGTTATACGTGATAGAATCCGAAATACGGAAAGCCGTAGAAGAACGACATTAACCAACATAGCTCTCAGAATTAGCAAACTGAAATGGCAGTGGGCAAGCTATAATAGCTCATATAACTGATCATCGTTGGGCAGTGCAGGTTCTCGGGTGGTGACAGCGATTTACTGTGAACCGGAATGTAGGGAGAACATCCACTAGATGGACCGACGATATTGTAGTGGTTAGTATAACACAAGCTCTGTTTAGCTTGGGGCTAGATGATACTGTGTGTCCAACGTTATTTATTTTATTTTTTATTGTCGCAGGGAGACGATAGATGTAGGCGGCTCAGGGACGATTTTTGTGGCTTCGTATGGCCTATGACCAGAAGTGGACTTATGTGCTAATATGATGATGATGATGGTGACATTATAGGATGAACCTCAAAGGATGTTTGTTAAAGACTCATCAGAATGGGATTAGTTTGATAACATTTAATGAAAAGTGAATAAATACAAAAAGGATACCTACAAAGGATTTCTCCGCTACAGCCTGTCCTAATACGCGCAAGCCGGGTTCAAAGGAGTTCAGGATTCAAAAATCAAATAACAAACCGGTCAAAACGCCTTTTTGTATAAACTCATTGTTCCTTTTTAATAAACTCAGCGCTGGCCAAGTTTAAAACTAAGCTGGGTCGATTTATCATTGAATTTATCTTAACCAAGACCGCTAGGATCGTAAATTTATATCTAGAAGTTAATGGAAACGAATGGTGCTGCTCTAGTTTTAACTTTTAAATCCATAGCAGGAGTCTATAAAGGTCTTAAAAATTATATTCACATATTGAATGTTTTGCTTACTTCTGTGGCTCAGCAAACCACACTGGATTTTGGCCTCCGATACAAGATCTCTCGGCTTAGACCCTTTTCCTGGCAAGCTAATGTTTTCGCACTACTGGGTCTGGAGTAGCTTTATAGCACGCATTGCGAAGGTCCACTGAGATGGACGGGGTAGGGAAAATTCTGATCTAAAGTTAACAAAAGATCTATTACTAATTCCAAATCTAAGAGGAATGTCGTGGGTAGTATAAAAGTGGGTGCGCGTTGAAGTTTTTTGTATGCTACGCCGGTTCGTCGTAGCCTCGTAGCACGTGTGACGAACATCTATGTATGTACGATAATAGTTTATTTTTTACAAGGGACCGATCCAACCCATTTTTTCCTAGTATCACAAGACCGAGTTATAATGGGTGGACTCGGCCCGAGTGAAAAACTACTTTTCACTTCGATTGCAAGAAAATAAAACAATCGAAACTTACTTTCATACTGCACACTTTTTCACTTCTCTACTTTAACTTAGGTTCGGTAAAAAGGAACCAGGTCACTTCATGGCCCGAGATCATGGAAATGAGAAACACAATAATAATAATAAATTTATTTTAAGCAACATTAGTCTAGTGCAGGTTGGAAAATACGGCCCATATAAAATATATACCTAGTCTAACATACATAAAATAAATCTATTAACTGACCTCCCTATTTATTTACCCCTTGTGCTTAGTGGACGGATATCAAGCATTCCTTCAGAACGCGTGATTGAATCAGAGATATATAGACTCCATCGGAGCCTGATAATCAAAGTAGTAAACAAAAACATATTTAGTGACTTTCGTTGCTGTACTTATACTGTGTATTTTAACAACTGACAGAAAAATCAAATCTATCATCAACAAATAACCTATTCTACATACGCAAAAGTACCAAGACGCAAATTATCGTGTACGCATATCTAACATTTTGTACCCATTTTGTACACCCTCTAAGGCTTTTACAGAAGTAGGCTTAGAGTTAGAGTTAGGCTTTTATTTATGTTTTTTCAGCGTCAAACTTCAGATTAAACATTACTTCCCTCCATTACAATTTAGAAACCTCACAAATTCCAAGCATGAATATAAAATTTCAGATACAACGATGATGGTTGTATAAAAAATGTTTCGGTTTCCGTTTCCAGTGCGGCCATGAATGGTGCATGGAACGTACGATCCATTACATGATTGAACTCTGCGGTGGTATTACGTGGAACGGAACGGTACGCGTCCAAACACTTTTTGGTATAGCAACACAGCGTTTTCCAAAATTGGAAGTTGGGAGCTTGCATTTACTAAAATATACTAAAATCGTTTATTTCTTCAGATTTTTAATGGTAAAATAAAATAGAGTTATAAACATTTTTTAAATAAACAACGACGTACATGGCGAAGTTCAGTTACACAGTGTCGTTTTGATGAATGGAAAGAGAAACCAATCCATTCGTGTTCCACTTATAAAAACTGTTTTTGAGAATTTTAGTACACAGAAATTTTACTAGTGTTTCAATAATATTTTGTTAAGACTTTGTTCATAAAATATCCAAAACACGTATCGGTGAATTTCTACTGAAAGTTTTTTCCTCGACCTAAAACTCAGCACCACAAATAATTAATAACAGATTAAGTATCGTCCACAAAGTTTCCCAGAATATGGACGCGATGTAGTATTTTCATTACTTAAATAAATATCCCATTTGACGGGAATCAATCCCGCCGTGATCGGTGACTCGCTTTTATTTGATTTAATAAAATATTCAAGCGAACGAAAATGTTTTACTAAGTAAGCGGCTTATGTGACACTCATTTTAGGTTTTTGTGTGTTTTTGTTATTCAGTTATTTCTTATAATTATATTATTGTAGACCTCTGTGGCGTGGCGGTTGAACGTCCACCTGCGACGTAGGTGGTTGCAGGTTCGATTTCCGCCTCGGGACAAGTTTTTGTACGATCTGCAGATATTTATTCAGGCTGTTCTAGATGATTTCCATGTAGGTAAAATAAAAAAAAACGAAAATCTGCCATAGTATTCTATGGCAGATTTCAATCCGCTCTCAAATCTAATTACAATCTAGTAAACTGACACTTTTTCGCGCCAGTCGTATAAGCGTTTAAATACGGTTCAGCCTATTATGAGACTCGTGTGAGTCTTCGAAATTAACTCAAGCTGAATTTTATGAATCAAGACACTATGTAGAGCATTTAGTTTCTCGACAGTAACGAATGGTGCCAATTTTGTATGAGATTTGATTATGTCCGCACGGTACTGTACAAAATCCCATACAAAAATGGAACGTGTCATACAATTTGATTCTATCTAAAAACCAAACTCAGAGCTTCTACGTATTAGGCTTGAGCAATATCGTAAGTAAGTCTGAAAATGAAAATCCAAATTGAATGACATAAATCGAAAAGAAAGCTCTCTATCGAACAAAGTCTATCCAGCCCAGAACCATGCAACAACATGCTACCATAAACAACAAATCACCGAAAAAACTCGCAATAAGATAGAGCAGTCACAGCCCAGAGACAAACGAGGCAAATATCGCGGCATCCATCACCATCCGAGGCATGTGTGTATGACAAATGCGTATATAATCTGTTAGTGCACTGTACGGTATTCTCTGTTTTTTGCTTATTCTGTTTTTTTGGAACGTAAAAGGATTATGCTACCTATGTATGTTTACGGAGTTTTTAAGTAAAGCCTTTTTCTATAAAAGCCGGAGTAGTGAAAATATGAAAAACTAATATTATTCGATTTTTGTTACTATAGTGTATATAAGCACTTTGTACTCGGGGTAATCTCAAAAAAATTGTTTCATTGAGCAGGATTGGATAATACTAAACTTCAATGTTTCCCTGTAGATAGAGCTAGAATTAGGCGCTAGATTCCGTAGGAAGTCCCATAGATTTTCGACTCATCGGTTACTTGATTTCGTAACTCAGCTGGTTAGATTATTCCCGTAATGAGTCAAAATCGAAAAACTTTGTGATATTTTTAAGTTTATTATTATCTGTCTTACACGTTGATTAATATTTGTAGCGATAGCCTCGGTAGCATAGAGAGACAAGAGATTGGGCGGGTTCAATTACCGGCTCGATGATAATAGTAACTAAATATGTAAATATGTTGAACAATTCATACAGCATTATCTCGCCCCATGCAAAATCATTCCGGGTATTCAAGGTGTTTTCTATGTAAAAATATCTATCTATCAAGTCCTTATGTAACTAACGAAAGTGTAAAGAAATTTTTGTAAGTTGAGCGTAGTAACTTAACTTATAGAGGAACATGTTTTTTTGTTTCTCTGGTAACGAAAAGGTGTTTATTCATTAATTTATTAAGATATAGTTCTTATACCTCGTGGATCTATATAACCGCTATCTACATACATAATAATAATATAAATAATGCTGGACAATTCACACAGCATTATCTAGCCCCGGTAAGCAGAGCTTGCGTTATGGGTATTAGATAACTTATATACATAATACAATACATTACATAGATAGATATTTTTTATTATACATAGAAAATGACCAGAACACCCGAAACAACTGCAGATCGTACACACAATTGTTCCGAGGCGGAAATCGAACTCGCAACCTCCTGCGTCGCAGGCGGACCTTCGCCCACCACGCCATAGAGGTCGTCATATCGTCATGTAGTTCAATATCCGTGCCGCGATGAAACAACTCTATAAAATAGATATTGACACATCCTCCATCGCGTAATGAGCGGGCCCTCTATACAATTCACTGCGCTCGAGTTCAATTGGAACAACAAAATGAACAAAACAATTCCTGTTCATCTTAATGCTAAGGCGAAAGTGAAGATGTGATATCTAATCGTATACGAAGCGACTTAATAGAATGATATGGTATCGACGTTGTGATATCTTATTATTATCATATTATCCAGCCCAATCATGTCCACTGCTGGATATAGGCCTCCGCTATACGCTGCCACAAATAGCGGTCACATTACAATGCCATCTAAGATAATAATACAAAAGTATTTATAATCTACATTGTACCGTAAAAATTGATGTACGTGTGTATATGTACCCATACGTATATCCTTTATTTTTCCACGAATACCCCTGCCACCTATTGAGATCTAAGACGAATAGGTTTTTTTGGATAACGCCTAATTGAACTCGCTTCATTAAAAAGTTGTGAAATGCTCTAAAATGTGTTCCATCATCTTCTTTTTCAACTTCTAGATATTTTGCGGTTGTAATTGCTGACATTTTATACTAACCTATTAACGTCTTACTGAACGTTTTGTCAAAATAATATTTAATGATATAAATACTCACAATAAACCGGACAGCAATCATTACGAAATAATACTCGCTGACTCGTGACTAGAGTTGTCTTGTGTAAAACGTGAATAACCGATTGAAAAACTAAAACTATGAATAGCCACAAATAAATAAAGCTTTCTTCAGTGACATCTTTTCATTCAAAGTAGTTTTTGGCAAGTATTCAAGGACAGACGACTGCAGTTAGCAACTGGGTTCTGACGAAATATTTCTTAGCCTCTTGATGACAAGCCAAGTAGCTTTTCAGGGAACGGAAATAAGACAGGAATAGCACGATTTGATCTAAATTCGCCGTTATGTCACACTGTAAAAATAAACATCGTGTTTGTTGAACATTTTAAAGCTTTTAACACTTTGACTGCGATTTTTTTTTTGACGACTGCGATCTTTTTTTTAACCTAAAAAATTCGTGCTGCCGCTCTACACAGCGGTTGTGTTGCGCCGCACATGCGTTTCGTTCGTAAAATAATACAGCTGTGCTGAGTCACAAAGATCTGTATTTTCTCAGCCGCTGCGCTAGTGTGAATTTACGAATATTAGTCACTTGTAGAAAACACATACCGTGTGATTTCAACAGTCAAAGTGTTAACAGGAACATTTGGAGAAATTTTGTCTGATTAGCAAATATTTACGGGTGTAGAGACATCGTAATGTTTAGTTTTCAGTCGATTTATTTAATATGTTTGCTTTTATGATGTTATAGATGTTATTGTAATAGCTAGCATAGTTTGTTTTGTATAATTAATTTCGTTGTATAATTTAGGTTCTAGTAAAAAGATATATCTCGAGGAAAATTATAGGCTAAGATTCCGTTAAATTTAAGTTGTTTTTTTATATTAATGTTTTCTTTATTTTTTTATATTAAGCACTATTGTAAATTAGAATTACGGGGGTGACATGCCATGTTTGGCAAAACCCTCATGAACCAAATAAAAGATTTAAAAATAAGTGTTTTTTTATAAATAAAACATGGTAGGTGGTATTATCGGTCGAGTATCCGATTAGATAATTATCAAGCAGCCACAACACAAGCTCTTAGATGTTTAAGACGCTTAGTTAGATGTTAGCTGAACAAACCATACAGCATACAATACAGCACGAAATTGACTCGAATTACTTTTTATTAATTTATATTTGACTTAGTAAATCATTTGTCTAGTACCCATAACAATATAAGCTCTGCTTAGCTTGTTGTTAGATGATGCTGTGTGAATGTCTATCATAATTTATTTATTATTAACTTGTTTCTGCCCGCGGCTTCACACGAGTTGTTTCATTTTTCTTTTTATCCTATAGGAATTGATTATAAAAAAAAAAACATTCAAGGCCTATAACTACTTGTTCGCTTTTCAGCCCTATCTGATGTAGAAGCAACTATTCACTTCATTCATTCAACTGCAACACGCCAGAAACTAACTAAGGATTTATAGCATCGACCTTAATGATATTCCGGATTCGTTCTTATTATAACCACAAATTACGTGCGAGTAACGAACATTTTTGGATCTACATATCAGAGATGATTTTTAGGAAAACCATTTTTTCTTTCTAGTATGTACAAATTATAGTTATAATTCTAAGGATTTTGTCACTGCAGTGTGTAAGCTCTCGCACTCAAGATAATTTATTTATAAGGATATTATTAAAATTTCTTAGAGTCAGAATCCTTAGAATTCTCATAAGTTTGTAGGTAGAATATGTAACGGAAAGGGAAAAGCCACGCAATTGTTTTCAGTAGACAACAAAGACAGTACGATTATTTTGCAAGAAGTGTACGGCTTCTGTCGGCCGGGCGACGCGCGATACGATGTGTGGAACACAATAGACTCGTAGGCACCTATTATTGAGTATTACACACATTGTACCTTCGCCGTATTCCTATACACAAAGGTATGAAACAATTAGGTGCTATACGATAAACGAATGCTTAAAAAAATAAGAAAATACATAAATCACCATTTTCGGCATGATGGCTGCCTTCCTCAATTTTAGTTAAGGTGATATCTAAGTTTTATATTACTAGATGACCGATGTGGTGCAACAGGGAAAGGTCCGCCTGCGACGCCAGAGAGCGGGTTCGATTCCCGCCTTGGGACCAATATACATATATATACAAATTATACAATGTGCAAATATTTGTTCCGGGTGTTCTATGTATTTTCTATGTATGTATAATAAAATATATATCTATCTATGTAATGTATTGTATTAAGTACATCATTCATCTAGCATCCATAACACAAGCTCTGCTTAGTTCGGGCTAGATGATACTGTGTGGATTGTCCAACATTATTAATTTTTCATTATTATTATTATTTATTATTATTATTTTAAGCCATTATTGTCCCACAGCTGGGCAAAGGCCTCCCTTTTCTCCTTCCACTCCTCGCGATCCAACAAATTTTTCATTAGTGCTACTAAATAAGCATTTATTTCTAGCAGTCTTCATCATAACATAACTAAAAATAAATACATCTATTCTTCCTGAATGAAGAGTTCTTGTAACTCCTCGGACTTGTAAGGGCTTCATGGGGACAAAATATTTATTTATACTTCTTGCTCGATAAACCATATAAAAAACTTATTCTAGAAAATGTATAAAATGGCGAACTTAACCCTTAAAAGATGCCAGAAAACCCTGGGAGAGAGAGACAAAGTGAAAAGAGAAGTGGGAAAAGATGTGGTATATCAACAGTATCACTGATTCTTATACATTATATACTGTTAACATACGCAGCTTGATAAATAGATGACATATAACTTTTTCTCCAGTAAAATCTAATGCAATACCGCAAGTTCAAAAGCCAGTACAGCATGCATTCGTTTTGATATGAACCGTCTAACGTAACTTGGCCGCTCGCCAAACCGTAACACCAAATTACGCTTATGAAACCCATCAAGCTTTACATAGGTTTAATTAATCCCGAACTGGTAGATGTTCCCGGGATATTTATCGCCATAATTTACGAGTTATCCCGGAAAAAAGGCATACAAATGCGCGATAATGCGGTCCGATTATTGCGCACGGCGGTGTACTGCAAATGTTTTCAATAAAGAGATAATAACCAGTTTATTTGATTTGAGCTATATGAATAAATAATTTATTGAGCAACATAAATAACTAGGAATATAAATGACGCCAGTTTTTCCTACGTATCATCGATACAATGTAATGCAGGCTACAGATATCCTAGTTGGCTAGACTTTTCAGTTATTGTAGACTCGCAATAAAAATATTCAGCATGTAACATTTATCCCAGGTGGGACTTGAACCCACAACTTTCTGCGTCTCCGGACGATCTTTGCCCATTACACCACAGAGGTCAATACAGATTTTTTTTTACCCTGTTTTTCTCATTCACTATTTTCAGAGAGAATAGCCCACAGAAACAAAACATGGTGATTGGTAGCTGGATGCAAAGCTTCAAAAAGAAGCTAGAGTAGACATTTAGAACTATTTCTGCCATGGTTGTCTAAGACGTCTCACCATTGATTACTAATTTGTAAGTAATCAATGGTGAGACGTCTTTTTGTGGAAGATGTTCTTCATTATAACGTTAGGGAAATGCTGCAGTATATTGTAAATATTATATATCCATGTTCAGCAGCATATCCCTTGCAAAAATAGATACTCATTCAGAAACTTCGAAACACTTTGATTCTCTCCCGAGTAACCAAAACATAACAAGTGCAAAACAAATGAATGCAATTTAAAACAGTACACGATTATAAATCAAACATACAATGATTCATTGCAAACATTTATAACGGCAATTAAGACTCTATTACATCGTTATAAGGTTGAATGTCGTTGTGTTTAACACGATCACTTTGCATGCATCAAGCCTATTGAGTCAGTTAGAGACAGATACAGTTGAAGTCATTTTATTTTGGTTTAAATTTAACGTAAAGAGCAAGTTGTTTGTCAAGTTCGCCTTCAGAGCTTTTTGTTTTGTTGTTGATAGTACAGAGATTTGAAGTAAATCATAATTAATTTCATATATATTGCGAGTCTAGGGTTAGGTAAATAAACTATGAAGACTAAGGAGCGGAAGCTTTGGTCGTTAAGAGAAAAATTTAACAAACATCGTTCTAATAAATCTTACTTTATGAAACGGTGGTTAACTTTAGTATCGTAAACTAAATTAGTAACTTAACTTTATAAATTGATTAAATTCTTGTATAAACTTTTTAATCGAGCGAGTTTCCGAAATCCTTATATTAGAAGCGCGAAAGTTTGCAAAGAGTGCGTTGACTTGCCAAACGTACTACCTAAACGCCAAAATAATTAAAAAAAGGTCTGAAAATGTTGCATAGATGCAGTTTTAAATCAGGAAAATCTGGGCAAAAGCGCTCTAAAATAACAACAAACTTACCTAAATACATCAACACGCAAATAAACACAACACTGCACTGTCAAAGTCAGCTGTCCAGAACGTCAAATCTAAAACCAGTACCGAAATAAATGGGCTAACTTCTAAAAACAACCGTTACGTGGAACTACGTGACACAACACTTTACGTTGACGCTGTGACGGAGGCTTCGAGGCGCCCGCCCACCGTAACGCCTGCCGTTAGACTACCGCCCGCCCTGTGGAAGGCTTTTGCGGCGTTTGAAAGTTTCTTCCGGTAATCTTTACGTATGAATGTGATTAAACGAGGACGAATTTTTGGGATGGAATATAGAATGGGACGGAATTATAAAGTAGGTACCTGTACTTAGGGAAAGTGTATGGAAATTATGCAGGATGGAAATTATTTTAATTTCTCGTCGCGTTTCGGAGCCTGGTAGGTACTTTTTATTTTCGGGTGTGTGATATTAACGCAACTTTCTGATTTACCAGGTTTGCCTACGATATTTGGATTTCTGGTAGAAAGTGCCATGTGTGAAAAAAGATTCATACGTTGTATTTTAGATTTCGTATATCACGCATTGGGCATCATCGCAGGCAAATCCCTTTTAAAACCATAGAAAAATCGCCCCCGCTTCCACTTTTACTATGTCTACTAATGTGTGAACTGGCTGTACTCTGCAGAGTGGATAAGAGCCGCATTCTATTACGGAGATAGTTTACGGGAACTAAATGTCTCTGTCTTTTGTTAATAAACTGTCTTTTTAACCAACGAAAAACAAAATAGGAGGTGCCTAAGTTCGGATTTTCGTACTTTTTATGTATATTCGTCGATTTCTTGTGAGACAATATATGTTCTAAAAAGCCTAAAAAATATACTAAACAATTTTAAGTCGGTTTGAAGTTTTTTCAAAACAATCAAACTATGCGAAATAGATTTTCAAGACATTTACCCCAACATACATATAAGTACCTAACATCTCGGATTATGTATTTTTCGACCACGACTCGGTCAACGTAGTGTAGGACGCCCTCCGACCAGGTGGGATGACGACCTGCTAAAGACTGCAGGGAGATGCTGGATGCATCAAGCTGAAGACAGGGCGCTGTGGCGCTCATTGGGAAGGCTTAGTCCAGCAGTAAAGTTACATCGGCTGATGATTATGAAACAGTAAGCTAAGTAGAAACGCTATTGCATTTATTACGAAAGACACCGAGCCGAGGAATATCCGGGGTTGATGATAATGATGATTCAGTACCGCAACTAAGTTCCGACATAAGCGTAATTTATTGGAGACGCCAAAGACAATGTTATCACAAAGTAACTTAAAGTATCAAAGCAGGTTAAGCCAAGATTTGCAAGTATCATGGCTATCTGGTTGTAACCCACGTCGCGTGACAGTAGCGCCCCCTATCCATCACTTAGATAAGCTAACATTAGCATAGGTCTAGGACTCAGTTCCCCTAGTGTTAATGTACTATTCAGTCACTTATCATACGAATAAATTATAATAAATAAGTGAAAAAGCTTCGTTGATGGCTGGTAGGGAAGTTGGAACAGAATACGGTTTTTTTTTCAGTTTTTCTGTGACATTTAGAGGACCTTTTTTATTCGAGTTTTTAATGAAGCCTTCTTTTTAACCAACTAAAAAAAAGAGTAAGATTTATGTTCGGCTGTATGTACTTTTTCGTTTTTTATGTAGGTACGTACATGTCCGACGATTTCTTCGTCATGTATGGGCCGATTTGGATGATTATTTTCAGTTCTACAGAGAATGATACTGAGGTTGTGCCATTTTATTCCCGGGAGATTAGAATTCATCCCAGAAATACCATGATATAGCTTAAACTAGGAGATCCGAGGTTGGTTTATAGGTTTTTCAAAACAATCAATTAAGACAAAGGTGTACCTGCATAGGCCTCCCCCAATGAGCGCCATAGCGCCCTGTCTTAAGCTTGCCGCATCCAGCATCTAACTGCAGTCTTTCGCAGGTCGTCATCCCACCTGGTCGGAGGGCGTCCTACACTACGTTTACCGAGTCGCACAGGATGCAGCCGCAGCTCAGGATGCGTTAAGTCAATTGTAAATGTTGAAAATGTATGCTTTTGGTTGACTTTGGTGCAAATATTGTTTATAATTTCATTTTAAAACAGATATATGAAAATGCTTCTTGGCAGTAGGTACAGGTATTTATGTGGGGTAATAAATTTACAACAAACCTAGGTACTATAAAGTTGTAGTATTTATTTTTCATATACATATTTCTTTCTGACGGCATTTGTGGCGCAGCGAACGAAGGATCGCTTAAGACGCAGGAGGTTGCGGGTACGATTTCCACCTCGGAACAAATTTTTGTACGATCTACACAGGGTGTTTTCTAGGTATAATAAAAAATATCTATCTATGTCTATCTGGATTAAGTATATCAGTTATCTAGTACCCATAACACAAGCTCTGCTTAGCTCAACCTTTAGGGGTTAGATGATGCTATGTGAATTGTCCAGCATTATTTATTTATTTAAATTTATTTCTCCTTTCAATTACGAAATGCCTGAAGTGTACAAACAGCCAGACTGCTCCTTAGACTGCATTATCCGCGTTTACCCGGGGTTATCGCGCTCTACGCAGTTTATTAAGACAAACGGCGCATTGTTAACTACCAGTTTAATTGGCCGTTAAATGTGAGATGACGCTCTGAGACTTCTCTTGTTACAACTCGCTTATGTCTTGAGAGCTAAAGGGTAGTGTAGAATTACATAAACTAGAGCCTTTTACGTTATCTTTATACTACTACTGTAACATGGTGGACCCAGCATAAGAATTGACCCCGCCCTATAGGCCAATAGATAACGTGAGAGATGACTAAAGGAACCTACCACAGGAAAAACAGCATTTACAGATGGTAGGAAAGCAAAACGAACATCTACAAAATGTTCTGTATATTTTAGTGATCCTTTTGTGTATTTTTAACACCTACACTGCGACCACTATTTGGTCCGCGAACGTGGTTATTATGGCAAAAAGGGTCTTGTTTACAGGAGTTACCTTCAGCAGTGGACGTAGATATGTGTGCTGATGAAGACATGTGTGCTAGACTTGTGCTGGGCTCGCAAGGGCTTGTCTTGAGTGGGGACAAAAACCTTACGATTTTTAAACGATATCGAAAAAAGGAGGAGGTTCTACGTTCGGCTATATGTATGTTTCATCATCATCATCAGCATATAGCAGTCCACTGCTGGACATAGGCCTCCCCTAATGAGCGCCACAGCGCCCTGTCTTCTTAACTTAACTTAGTGGATACCTGCAGTCTTTCGCAGGTTTCATCCCACCTGGTCGGAGGGCGTCACACACTATGTTTACCGAGTCGTGGTTTTTCAATTATCTGGTACTTAAATACTCCAGCATGTTAATTGTGGATTCATATTATCAATGACTATCTCGATCGCTACAAATTGAAACAATATGCAAACGCAGCTGGCATTAATTGCGGGGTCGTGCGATCGACCTGCGCCCACGCACCAATTGCCATCGATTTATCTGCTTCGATCGCCTGGGATACAATGAACTTTCCTTTATACATTTGATGATGCCTACTCCATTTCTACAGACGTGAAATTTACCAGCGTATGTTTCGAGTTTTTAACTACATAAGACAGAACAATATAAACGTCACTGACAGCTATCACTACATAGTATATAATAAAGTCGCTTCCCGCTGTCTGTGTGTCCCTATGTATGCTTCGATCTTTAAAACTACGCAACGGATTTTGATGCGGTTTTTTAATAAATAGAGTGATTTAAGAGGAAGGTTACAAACTTTCCTCACCATTTGACAAATAGATTTCCACGTGGTCGAAGCGGGAAGGCGCAGCTAGTGTTTCTAATAATAGAGACTAGCTTTTTCCCGCGGCTTCCCGTGCCCTATCCCGGATTAAAATAGGTGGCCTTTTATTTAAGCCTAATTATATTCTACGTGTTCATAAGTGTGTTGATTATCAAATATCTAAATGCTTTATTTCCTTGAGACCGTACAGGACTCTCGGACATGTTACAAAATTCAAATAATCATGAAATAAATAAATAATAAGTAATACTAGGAAGTGATCACTTTGAGTGTTTTGATTCCTTACTCAGTACCTTTTGAGATCATAATTGAGAAAGTAACAAACATACTCACACAGATCTTCACTAACAAACTTTCGTGAGGAAAAGTTTTGGTATATAGATAGCAGATTTTTTTAACATAGAATGATCTATAGCCGAGTTATGTACGACTCCTCACATCGATGTTACCGCGGAGAAGATTTTTATAATCCCTCCCATAATAGATAATTCCTTTGTCTTTGCCGAGGTTATAAAATGACGCTGCCAGTCTTTAATTAAAACAAAGACTTGCTCATTAAAAAAAATCCGTTAAAAGTCGGAACCAGACGTGTAAAAATCCAAATGACGTCACACCTAGCGGGTTCTTTATCCTTTTGAAAGGTAGACGTGCGCAGCCGACTCGACTCGTCTCCTTCGCACAATGACAGGAGACAATGGAACATGCTAGACTCTTGGAATGTTTTGATGAAGGATGCTATGGAAAAAAATTGCTATGGACACGAGATTGCCTAAAAGTTTTAGCCTTAGGGCACTTAAAGTGTCTCACGTTATTGTACCAAATATCATACTTTGTGTACCTAGATCTCACGGTATTAAATAAATAAATAAATGTATATAATAATGCTGGACAATTCACACAGCATTATCTAGCCCCATGGTAAGCAGAGCTTGTGTTATGGGTACTAGATAACTGATATACATAATACAATACATTAAATAGATAGATATTTTTTATTATACATAGAAAACGACCAGAACACCCGAAACAAATATCACATTTGTTCCGAGGCGGGAATCGAATCCGCAACCTCCTGCGTCGCAGGCGGACCTTCGCCCACCGCGCCACATCGGTCGTCGAATTCGGTTGAAGATTACCTTAATTTTAAATACGTAGTCGATGATTTTAAGTTTTGATCTAGTGAGTTCTATTTTTAACTGTCAATTTAATAATATTTGCGATTATCTGATTTAATAAATTTAAATTTTACTGATTTTTATATTCACGCGCCTGCATTCGCGCGAGATGCGCAGCTCTACTGTGTTGTTCCACCAATGTATTATGTACCATGTCTTATGTGAATAAATATTACTGAATTAGGATTAAAACCAGGTACTCCTTTCTGCTAGGTTAACAGAGAGAATATCGTATATGACTTTAACAATTTGTCTTCCCTTTCTTTGTCCAAAATTTATAATCTACTGCAGAAGGGCACTAAAATTTCCGGGATAATTTAAGGGGTGAAGTAAGTGTCGAGAGCACAAAAATGATGCCAACATTGTCGTTATTATAAAGGTTAGTGCAGGACGCCGCGGCACGACACCGTAGAAACTCCCTTTATGACTGAAACTACTGTGTTCTGTCTAGCCGGTACAGTTCACTGTGAAAGCTTGCTTAGAATCTTTTCAAAACACTACGGAAGCTATGTATTTAGTAGGAAGTATTTTTGTAGCTAGCTTTTATGTCTGTAGTATCAGTTTATGTGGTCACGCAAATTAAATTAGCAGCCATGCTAGTCTTTATTAAACTTTACAAAAGAGGAGATTTGATTTTTTTGTCTGGCTCCGAAACTAATGGCCGATTTACAAAATTCTTTCACCGTTAGAAAGCTACACTATCACCGGGTAGGAACACATAGGCTATATTACATAAAAAAAATAGGGATCCTTACTAAAACTCCAATAATGCAACCCAAGGTGTAAAAAATATCACCTACTAAAGTGAAATTCGAATTTAACGCGGGTGACACCGCGGGAAACAGCTAGTGTGTTATAATAAAATCCTCCGTGTGAAGGCTGCACCCAATATTTCTCGTTAAAGGCCACAGCCATCAGTGTCGTTAACCCATTACCGTTAGTCTGAGCCCTGTTGTCTTGTTTATAGTGTGTAGTGCCGCTTAGCGAACGGGCAGGATCATTTTCTCTACTGAGGGAGAGTCATTCAATGGTTCTGTAATTTTACCAAACCTTGTGTAAACATATCTTGGGTGGAGACCACAACTCGGTAAACGTAGTGTAGTAGCCTTGCGACCAGGTGGGGTGACGACCTGCGAAAGACTGCAGATAGATTTATTCTAAGGAGCACGCTTCATCATCAGCCTATTGCAGTCCACTGCTGGACATAGGCCTCCCCCAATGAGCGCCATAGCGCCCTGTCTTCAGCTTGCCGCATCCAGCATCTACCTGCAGTCTTTCGCAGGTCGTCATCCCACCTGGTCGGAGGGCGTCCTACACTAAGTTTACCGAGTCGTGGTCTCCACTCAAGAACACGTTTGCCCCAGCGGCCGTCGGTTCTTCGCGAGATATGGCCGGCCCACTGCCACTTCAGCTTGCTAATTCTCAGAGCAATGTCGATAACTTTGGTTCTCTGTCGGATGTATAAGGAGCACCCTGGATTTAAAGACTCCAAGATTGTACTCCAACGGAAAACTAAACTAGCTCATCAGCTCATAATGCTTCGAGTTAGTCTACTAAAACAAATAAATACATAATGCTGGACAATCCACACGGTATCATCTAGCCCCAAGCTAAGCAGAGCTTGTGTTATGGGTACTAGATGACTGATATACTTAATACAATACCTTACATAGACATATATTTCTTATGATACATAATTAACGACCAGAACACCCGGAACAAATGTCTACAGATCGTACACACAATTTGTCCAGTTCATCCTAAGGTTGCCTGGAAGAGATCGCTCACAGCGATAAGGCCGCCCTTTATACCTTTATTCAAAGTTTTTATTTCTGTATTGTTTGTTTTGTGTGGTATAATGAAGTGTTTTCTATCTCTATCTATTTGTCCCGAGGCGGGAATCGAAGCCGCAATCTCCTGCGTCGCAGAGGCGCTCAACAGATCTCACAATGGACCATCCACACCCACTCACGAGTATAATAATAATAATATCTGTAGGTGATAAGGAAACGATAGTTGTACTACAAATCAACCGGCAGATAAATCTGTAGTAAGTTATAGTTTCAATTACTTACGACCGAAGGCTATGCTCAATTACAGTGCGTGCTCGATGTGAAGTTACTTTGTACGTATGCATTTTATAATAGGTATCTATAACATTATAGAAAACATTAGTATATAATACGCCACCGTCTATACAATAGCTATGTGTCCAACTAAAGGTTATTATTATTATTTATTATTTATTTTAAGCCATTATTGTCCCACTGCTGGGCAAAGGCCTCCCTTTTCTCCTTCCACTCCTCGCGATCCAACGCTGCAACAGGCCACGATGGAAGATGTACCTCGAGCTCGTCGCGCCATCTCATCCTGGGCCTTCCACGTCGCCTCTTAGCGTTGGGTGGGCTCCACTCTGTGGTGGTCTTTGCCCACAAGTCGCTGGACATACGGCAGACGTGTCCGGCCCAGTTCCACTTCAGGCTTCCGGCTGTCTGACCAACGTCAACGATGCGTGTTTTGGAGCTAAAGGTTGCCTGGAAGAAATAGCTCTTAGCGATAAGGCCGCCTATTGTGCATCAGAATCTTTGTTGGTTTGTTCTTTACTTATTTTTTTTTTATTGTATATTGCTGCTGGCTGGAGGCCTATGTCCAGCAGTGGACTAATATAGACTGATGATGATGATAATGATAGCCGTGAGAATAGCTCCTCCAACTCAGCCAGTGGATGTCATGAGTCGACTCAAACAAGAAACCCGCCTTAGAAACCAGTCACCGATTTTCAGGGTTCGTTTCTTACGTCATGACCAGGTGGATGTGCTAGATCTACAAATAGCTAGAGAGGCTTATTTTTATTAAGGTATAACGCATGCGAAGCTACGGGTGGATGCTAGTGATAAATCAGAAATTATAAATCTACCTGCTAATAAATAAATGTGGATTATTTTAAACTCCTTGTATTGAATCAAATTATTGTTTTATAAAAACAAACAAAGCCTTGTAAGCAAAAAATGGTCAAAAAGAACATTTAAAATAAAACCACAATACGTGTAAACGGTGTTGACAGTCAGACCTGCCATTTTCTAAGTTAATGTTATTCGTGATTTAAACTGCGCCCACAATTATTGCGTGGTCTACAATTTTGTCTTGTTCGAAGTCATTATTTTACAAAAATAGCACTTTACATGACATAACTACAAATACCTTCGTGGTTGTAGATAAATGTATGTTTGCAGCTTCTTTTCGCCATATCACTGAAATCTGTAGTTCTAAACTTGTGAATGGGTAAAGTAAAAACGACTGCGAAGCAAGTAATAACGACTCTATAGACGACCTGTGTGGCGTGGTGAGCGAAGGAGGTTGCGGGTTCGATTCCCGCCTTGGGACAAAGATTTGTACGATCTGCAGATATAATTATTTGTACCGGGTGTTCTGGTCGTTTTCTATGTATAATAAAAAATAATATATCTATGTAACGAATTGTTTAATTTGTACCAGTCATTTATTACCCATAACACTATTTGCTTGGGGCTAGATGATGCTGAATGTGATGATGTGAATTGTCCAGCATTATTTATTTATTCAGTAAGAGGTAACTTTTGTCGTTTGGAAGTTTCCAACCTTGTATAAAGCTCCTTGTACGAAACAATGCGAGCAGCCGTCAATTACCCATAGTGATATTTGCATAGAATAAGGCTAAATGTTGGAACGAAACAAAAAGGGCGCATTGTGAGTTAAATTAGGACTGGGTATGGTAACGAGGATTGCCACTATGGTCAGGGTAGTCGAAGGGAGCGTGAACGGTGGATGTGGTATCATTTAAATGTTTTTAAACTTACGCGATCATCATCATCAGCCTATAGCAGTCCACGACAGACATGGCCTCCCCCAATGAGCGCCATAGCGCCCTGTCTTCAGCTTGCCGCATCCAGCATCTACCTGCAGTCTTTCACAGGTCGTCATCTCACCTGGTCGGAGGGAGTCGTGGTCTCCACTCAAGAACACGTTGCACTATGTAATGTATTGTATTATGATTATGTATATCAGTTATCTAGTCCCATATCACATAGTTGTTTTATGGGTAATAGATAACAGTAACAGTTTGGGTAAAAAATTGTTTGAAATATAGAACATCAAAATCATTGCACCTTGTCTGAAATGTTAACCAAAACAAATACCTCCTCCATAAAACCCACCTCAATACGACCATAACGGCAGCAGTTTTTGCCGCATCCAAACCAGCTGTTGCGTAGTTTATGGTGTGCAGCAGGTTTTTAGCTTTTTGTTGCGCACCCGCGAAGGTTCACCTGGAATGTTAGGCCGCGGGCAGAGTATCGGTCACTTACTATTTCTATAGAAGGTAATAGGGATTCGAACAAAATGCGCCCTTACGTTGTATAGTAATTTACTATCAATTTGCACGTAGGGAGCAATTGGACGGAGTTTTAGAATTTCGACGTGGAACTGTGGAAGGTTAATCTAGCTCAACACTTACTAAAAAGCTTTATACATATTCATCACTAGTGGAAGAAGTGAATTAGAAACCACTTGTATATTCGTATATCATTTAAATGTCTCATACGAGTTTGTTACAGTCAACTTTAACTTAATCTAGAAATAGACAGTGACAGACAGACAAAACACAGTTCGGCAATTAAGAATATTTGAGGGTATTCACTGTTAATGTTTTTCTTTATTGTAAATACTGCTTCTAAAATATTTACTATACTAATGCGCAATCCATCAAGGAAGCTTGCGATGCTGCCATGAGACATTTGCAGCAATGCGTCAACCCAGACGCAGAGCCATCTAGCAAGAAGTTGAAGAATATCTGATTTCTTGACGTTCTATCTTTAATTCAAGGTATCGGCTCCACCAGTGTGGAGACAGCCTAGGGGCTTTCTGACCATCATTCCTTTTGCGTTGACAATGAAGGATCGATACTCAGATCAAACAAGGCTGTGTTTATTTGTAAACTGTAACAGACGCCCCGCCATTTTTTAAAAGTCTGATGTTATTTATAGACCAGAGTTTACTATGAATATAAGTTAAATTGCAACTGTTTTTATAAGTTGTATTTTATATTTTTACTGTACGATGAATGGTACCTACTGTAGAGTCAATACAAGGTCTGCGAAATCAAAACAACCACTTAATTTGTTTTAATAATTAATAAAAAATAACTTTGAAATATCGTGTGTAAGGCTAGTATTAAGAAACGCTACTACAAGACCTATGTAAAATATCAAAATCGTATTGAATGAAGCTGTTCACATTATTATGATCGAACTTCACGTAAGGGTAAGTTCGTTTGATCATTGATTTTATATGTTTACTGTAAGATGAAAATTACCTCCGGTATCGGAACAGTCTGAAGATAACGAAATAGAACGTAACCCAATTCTCGACAGTGACCGCTGGTACCGCGATTGAAAAGTCAGGAAAAAAAAAACAAATGATAATGTGTCGAATACGTTTTTCTTTTTAATTTTCTGTAACCATCAGCCAGTACCAAACATTGTCTTCTTACATAAAGTCTCGACTTTTTGGTCTTCCATTTACAAAGAACATATATTTCATTTGAATTTTTTTTTTGAAAATGGAACTGATAGCTCCTTCTTGGTGATTGTTAGATGTTTATATGAAGAATGATTCTTCCTCCGTGGTAAACGAGTAACATCTTCATAAAATAATATGTAAATGAACATAATATGGACAAAGATATAATTAATTATATGAATCTGTCTGTTGCGGTCGAAATCACGTGTTCTAATATTCAAAGACTTACGACAAATTCGTGTAGTAAAAAAGTGTGCAAATTGAAGGTAAGTTTTATAGGATTTGCATGGTTCCATAACACGTAGGGGCGCGTAGGTAATCTTAACAAAATAATAATCCTGTACAAAAGGAATAAAACTTCTGAAACTATCATAGTTATTAACACTAAAGTCATTTTCAGATAAAAAAAATATCGTAAATATCCCGTTTTAAATGACTTAGTGTTCTACAAAAGGGTCTCGTCTCGATTGTCGAGAAACCAAACATTGGGTTCTGTTTCCTCCACTAAAACTACTTACCTCCTAACCAAAGATAAAAGCTCGTGAGAAAAAAGCCCCGATTAAGAACACAATCGTTATCAGTAATCACATTAATAAAGATGTAGCCATAAAGGTTATCTAGTACAAGAGTCGCGAGTGTCGAAACTATCTTATCGCTAGAGGCGGTCGTGTCGAATCTCTTATCAAAGATGAGGCTATAATAGCAGCGGGTATTAAAATTAAATAATACACTAAACTAAAAAAATATGAACCTAGATCCTTATTTTCTGTCGTCCCTCATCGATATTTAAGGACGATGTTTAAAAATCCTTAGCTGTACCTATTACAACGACTATTTGTCGTGATTCTTTTATCGGGGAAAAATTAGTTGTTCTCATTGGATCGTGACGATATCATACGGTTGCCGACAGTCGTTGATAAGTAGTAGAATTTTATGAAAACCCATCTTCACAACGAAAAACAAGTTGTAGACGACAGGTTAATCGTGTCGTCCTATATGTGAACACCTCCATTCAAATATACAAGCTACAATTCGGTTATTAATGGATAATCTCGCAGGTACTTCAAGAGTACTGTGGTACCAATGACGTGAACAAAGGTATAAAATTTTATACTAGAGAAAAAATCAAAATAAATCCTTGACTGCTGCAGATAGATTTTTTTTCTGACTGGCCACGGTGCCGCCGACAAGCACATACCTGCGGGGCTACCCATTTACTACCGGACACACTGTATATTAAATTGTTAGGTCTTCAGAAGTCTAGTTTCATGGCCATACAAATGATCTTGTTGATTTCCTCCAAGTCTGGCCTGAGATCTATTATCCAAATTCGAGTAAATCTTATCAAACTCGTTGTAACCAACTCCGTCATTGTTATCTGAGGTCGATCGTAGATAAATAAGATAACTCTACCCGATCATACATCTTGTTCGACCTGGTGGGATAGCCTTTTCCAAATGCTGTTGTTTGGAGATGATAATTTCTAGCATTTGGTGACAGATTCGAGACTTAGGTTTGCTGGAAGAAAACTTTTCTTCGGGATTAAGTTCACCTATTTTTTTTAGTAAATAATAAGTAAATAAATAATGCTGGTAAGCAGAGCTTGTGTTATGGGGACTAGTTAACTGATATACCTACATAATACATATGATACAATACATTACATCGATAGATATTTTTTATTATACATAGAAAACGACCAAAACACCCGGAACAAATATCTGCAGAATATCTGCAGACGCAATTGTTCCGAGGCGGGAATCGCACCCGCAACCTCCTGCGTCGCAGAAGGACGTTCGCCCACCGCGCCACATCGGTCGTCAACTACAGAATTCGTCCAGATTTATAATACCTCTGTAGCCAGTTATTCCACAGATCAAGAATACTCTAAGTATTATTAGTTATGTTTTGATGATTCATTTGACCTAACATTTAAGCACTTAAAGTTTTCGTTCGCCTTTGAAAGTGAAGAGAAGATTTGTGACTAATAAAAAAATGTGTGTTGTAGTATCAGTTTTTTCAAGGATGTTTTATTTAGTTATATTATTTTTTATATTGATAATACGATGGTCATCTTTTTATTAGTTGAAAAAGAACTGTCAAACAAACACGATTACAAATCTTCTCCTCACCAAAGGCGGACGAGAACTTTATGAAGAATAAATGTATTCTTTATGCTATCTATGCCTATGTTATAAAATAGTAACAAGAAATCTAGCATAACAAAGTAACATAGCATAACGTAGCGAAGCCTTACACGGTAGCGAAGTTATTTGGCTAATTTAATAATAGTGTATATTACCAAGTAATAAGGAGAGACATCCATACCCTTCGGACAAGCCCAGCTAAGCCAGAATCAAGATAAACCTGTTAATACTGTTCAGTCGCCATTTTCTTCGCTGTCAAGTGCCATTAAAAGTTTAAGCTCCTGGCCTAGGATAGGGAGCTACTGAAACGAGGCTTTATTGGGTAAATACAATGATGAAGAGTTGTTTTAAACATATATTTTGCTTTTTGCAATAATAATGTTTGGGAGTTTTTGGAGTAGCCTAATGTTCCTTTCCTAAAAATTCTTAGAAAAACTTTGGCGATTAGTAAACAGGCAGTTGATTTCTCGTGAATTAAAATTTATTGTATTATTAAATTTTACATCTTTATAAACTACATAAGGAACTACCCTAATGAGTTGTTTTGAAAGTCTTTTTAGATTATCTTGAATATCACTTCAATAATCCCGCAACACTAGCGACAGGTTCTGTTGCGGTAACTCCGTAGAACTAACGTTGAGCATGACCCACGTAGAGATGGCGTTAATGCAGCCTGAGTAAAACCTCGGAATTACTTCCTTCGGCACAAGTATGAAGTAGAAATAGCTTCTACGCTGTCTGCTAAGAAAAGGATGCCAAAAAAAAAAAAAAAGAAATATGTCTTTGATTATTTCGCCTAGTCATAATTTTTTTTTTTTGCTCTATATATACACTAGATTCTAGTGTCATAAAACATTTTTGCTATGTCATATTTTGTCATATTCGGAAACTCAGGTCAAATTAGAATTTTCTTGCGTACTAATCCAATATCTCACAAGCATTTCAGGCTGTCGATATTCCGTTTTAAATTGGAGATTTACGGATGACGGAGATAAATCGGATGAGGAAAATCAGATGTAGTGTGAATAAACTGCCATAAAATAGTTCTATAAATACTTCGGAAATAGGTTTACGCATTCGTAGTTTGTGTAATTTCAAGTCTAAACCGTAATATTTTGCATTGTTGCATTATCTTTATAATTATAAATTTAATCCTAAAGCTTGTTCGTCGTTTCTTTCAATAACGTACACTAACTCAGGTTCATAGTTCCCGAGGTGTTCCAATATAGTGTTCATAAGATCGTGGTTCATTTGTCACGGCTGCCGACTGCCGTAATAACCAGCCTCCGTGGCACCAGGCCAGGTTTAGCAGTACAGCATTGGGGCTCGAGATGTGAGATTAGAGCTAAGTATACGATTTTCTAATGCACATAAAAAATCATCTATTTACCCTTTGAGTCAAGAAAAGCGAGCTCTAAATATACTAATAGTAAATGGTGACTTCTGATAATAAAGAATCATTTTTTTCCTAGAAAATTCTTCAACAGTATGGGCGTTTTTACTCTGCTTTTAATTGGACTAAAGCAACCCACTCTTTTATGTAAGTTTATTTACTTGTCGATTTACGGTAATTATTGCTGTAGAGTGTAGAAACACAATTGTATGCCAAAATCAGAGAAAAATAAATATTAAATAATTTTTTTAAATACTTCTTCTGCCCAGCAAGGATATAATTGTACGCCAATAAATAGTTAATAGTGTGAGATTGACTAAATCATAAATAACACCTAAATTCTCGATTTTCGTTTTGATGTGTTAGTTGAGAGCATTATCAATCGCGCTTGCCTATAACATAGACCAGACCTTTGCACCATGGCAAGTAGCAAAAGTGATGCACTGGCACATTTTGCATGGTGCCCGGCGCATATAATGAATCTAGCATCAGCCGCGGTTTTCGCACAGATTTTAAGAATATGAACGTTTAGGGTTGAGTATTTAACAAATTTTATACAACAATTTAACCTTTGAAGACGTTTTTGAAGCAAACAAGTTGTTTACTCATTTTTAAACGACATCAAAAAAAGAGGAAGTTGTTTTTTTATGTTTGTTACCTCAGAACTTTCGACTGGGTAAACCGATTTTGATGTTTTTTTTTTTTTTTTTTTTTGTTTTAAATGGGGTCTTCCCGCATGGTTCGGTTTGGTCCAGTTTTGACAAAAGCATCAATGAGAAAACAATATATAAGTCTTAAATTTGCATTAAGTATATGCGTGACAAATGCACGATAACTTAATATCACGCCAACCGATTTCAATTATTTTTTTTAAAACTAGGTTTTAAACCCATTTTCATTATATAGGAATTTGAAGTCGGTTTATAATTTTTTAAAACATGCTAAATTATATTGAGTATATACCATGAGTGTCCAAGTACAGGGTCAGCAGTCTAATCTAAAGCCATCCAATTGCGCAGAGAAGTGAGGCAGGGGGATGTCATATCCCCGAAACTGTTCACGTGCGCATTGGAGGATATGTTTAGGTTGCTGGACTGGAAAGGAAAGGGCATTAATATAAACGGCGAGTACATCTCACACCTGCGATTCGCTGATGACATAGTCTTAATGGCGGAGTCGCTTGAGGAACTGAACCAGATGCTGGACGGCCTAGCTTCAGCCTCCCGATGTATCGGTCTTGGCATGAATTTGGATAAAACCAAAGTCATGATCAACGGTCACATTGATCCAGGGCCGGTGATCGTACATGGTCACCTTCTCGAAACTGTTTCCGAGTACCTTGGGCAGATTCTGCAGTTGGGTAAAAACAGTTTCGAGAAAGAGGCCAAAAGGAATATCCAGCTAGGCTGGGGCAGCATTTGGGAAACTACGTCAAGTCTTCACGTCATCCATACCGCAATGCTTGAAAACGAAATCAGTGCATCCTACCCGTTATGACCTACGGAGCTGAGACGTGGACACTCACGATAGGGCTGGTCCACCAGTTCAAAGTCGCTCAGCGAGCTATGGAAAGAGCTATGCTCGGAGTTTATCTGAAGGATAGGATTCATAAGGAATACATCAGACAGAGAACCAAGGTTATCCACATAGCTCAAAGAATTAGCTAGCTGAAGTGGCCGCTGGGGCAAACGTGTTCTTGAGTGGAGACCACGACTCGGTAAACGTAGTGTTGGACGCCCTCCGACCAATTGGGATGACGACCTGCGAAAGACTGCAGGTAGATGCTGGATGCGGCAAGCTGAAGACAGGGCGCTATGGCGCTCATTGGGGGAGGCCTATGTCCAGCAGTGGACTGCTATAGGCTGATGATGATGATGATGAAATTATATTGAACATATATTTAGAAATGGACACAATCTGCAAGTCATTCCCAATGTCTTACGTGGAATGCCAGATGGCAATCAGAGCATCTTGATTTACAATCAAATTATTTACTATTTCAATATTCTACGAGTACCTGTGATTTGACGCTGAATCATATCGCATTAACTTGAGAATGCTGGAATAAGCCAACTTGAGTAGGTACCTGGTGGACTTACTTATGGATCTAGAGGGATTATGTATGAATAGTGGAAATTTAAGATTTTACTGGACTTGGATATTATTTAATGGAAGTAAATCCACAGGTGAAAGTGCTGTGGATTATTTTTATACTAAGGTAATTAAGTACCTCTGCTTTAGCGATGCAATCAAACAACACACGTCGTGTTTGTTAGCAAAGTGCTTTATTTTCTTTAGCCCTTACAGGACACGTCACGAAATTCAAATGACATAATAAAAACTAGGAAATAAAGTGATTAGCTTCTTAGATTTTTTGTTCACTTAAAGCGAACAAGAAACATCTGCCTTGCTAGATTGTTCGTTTTTATTCTTTAGATACCTCATCTAATATTTTGGTATGAAGCTATTTTACAACGGCCGGGTGATTATGTAACTCGCGACCGGTTTGCGACAGGCGTAAATTAAGCAATCAGTACTGTCAAAGGTCAATTTTGTTTTGGTTTGACACCAGCTACAACGTCAAAATTGGTCAAAATTGGCGTTTGACAGCATTGATTGCTTAATTTACGCCTGTCGCAAACCGGTCGCGAGTTACATAATCACCATACGGATATGTTTAACAGTTTATTTGAATTAATGCACTGATAATTTTTGCGACTCATTCGGAGTTTTCTTGTAGAAATGTATACATTGAAATGATACATTAATCTTGTGTACCTATACAATCTCCTGATTATTCGAATATCAGCATTCCTGCGACACGTTTATTTACAAAGAAAATTATAATCAAATTATAGAAACATATTTGACTAGTAGGTAATTACAAATGAAACAATTGAGCTAACTGCAGACTGTAGCAAACAATCTTTCCACCTCTTGGCTTTCGTTACCTTTTCTTCCCAAATACAGTAAAGACTCGATTAACCGGACGGTTTTACGGATTATCCGGATTGCCAACTCGTCGAAATCTCGTCATGGAGTTCGCGAGAGAAGAGAAAAAATGTCAGCTGATGTAGATGCAGGAAATTATTTTAAATATAGTTTTAAGAAGGAATTGGACGAAAATGACTACGACTTATGACAGCAATTAGTCCGGTTAATCGAGTCTACTGTAACCAGTTTTCGACATCATTTTCAGCAAATAATTATCTATCTACAAAGCTCAGTCAAACCAGTCACAAACCTCTGGCCCGAAGCAGTCCGCATGCACAAAACTTAGGGCCATAACGCCTAACCGACATGATCCCTGGATAACGAGGCCGTCCACTTCATCCGTCTGTTGGCCTCTTTGGCCTCCTAATGGCTCATAAACAGTGCAAGAAACCACGGCGAGGCATGCAGGGGTTAAAACATAAGAATCTCTAGATGTGGCCTTATAATTTATGAGAGACAGAAGGGACTGTTGACTGATGATGGAGTCATTTAACTCTAGATAATAACAAACACGGTATACTGACACTGCTAGTATTAGCAACTACATAATTTGTTGGTTGACCATTTTTTGTATTTAATTAAAATAATTTAAGATTTCATGGTTTACCTTTCATTTTATTTTTTTTTCATTTTAGGACAAAAAATTGAAGTGAACAGTAAAATATTTTATTTTTGATAATAATTTAATGTATAAATATGACTTGTCTAAGTGCTTATTTTGTAAGCCTAAAGAAATAAATGATTTTTTACTTTTACTTTACTTTTTACTTATTTAATTTATGAAGTTTGTTAAAGAAATTTCATCTTTATAACTGACCCTAACGATCGATGCAATAAAAGTACAGGGTGTAATTTTTACAGGTTTTAGTTCGGTGATTGCCGGGTGTGGCAAGGGATTTTTTGAAAATCGTTGAATGCAGTTTTCTTTCTTTTTAAAAATCAAGGAATCAAGGAATGTGTCGTGATCGAGCTGCGTTCGATAATAATGAAACCGGTCGTAGTGGTAACGTTCGTAGCAAAAGACAAAAAATGAGGGTAGATCGGTATGTCTGCCCATAAAAACTTACTCGCAGTCGCAGTGCCTTCAGTTATTCCGTGATCATGGCGCATGAAACTGTGCCGAAATATTGGATAACTCAAAAATCAAATCATGGTAAATATCCCGTTTTAAATGACTTTAGTGTTCAAAAGTTTTAATCAAGGAATGTTTTCTTTAAGTAACATTTTCTATCTAAAGTATTAAGAGTACTTTCCTTTCAGTTGGCATTACAAAATTTCCAACCTATGTAAATAAGAAAACAAGAACAGCTGCGTGAATTTTAACAATAATGGCAAATGCCCAGAAATTGATTTCTTAGAAGACCAATAGGTAGACGTCCGGGTCCTTGCCCCATCCAGTGCCCATAACTCCAGGGTACTCCCATAAAGTAAGTTTTCGGGATAATCCAACAAATTTAACGCTTGTTTCATTACTCGCGGACGCCGTGATACGACAGTTAACTTACATCGTTATGGATCCTGAGGGATTATGTATGAATAGTGGAAGTATTTCCTTTTCCTGGACTTGGGGTTTATTTAATGGGAGTAACACCATAGATGACGTAAAGTACTGTGGACTATTATAAACATTAAATATTTGTTTTGAATAGAACGAGGCTATGCATATGCCCCGTGATGGGACGGAAAATGATTCTAAAAATGTTTTGGGCCTAGTAAACAAAAATACAAGAACCGATAACCATTGGGGCAAACGTGTTCTTGAGTGGAGACCACGACTCGGTAAACGTAGTGTAGGACGCCCTCTGACCAGGTGGGATGACGACCAGCGATAGACTGCAGGTAGATGCTACGGCAAGCAACAGCAACAGGGCGCTGTAGCGCTCATTGGGGGTTGCCTATGTCCAGCAGTGGACTAACATAGGCTGATGAGGCTGATGAGGAAAGGCAGTCGTATTCAAAAGCTGTTCATAGAACCTCCTCCTGAAGTTAGTAAAGATAACACATAAGAAGATTATTGTATCTCTTTACATCGTCTATGTAGGTACTTTCTGTCTGTCTTCAAAATAAATAAATAAAGACCATAAGATTAAGGGCGATGAATATTTGCCGCTTTTAGCAATAAGGCCGCCGATTGTGCCACTAGATTTCGTTAGTATTGAGATCCTTTATTTTTTTTATTTTCTTTGTATTTGATGGTGCAATAAAGCTATATTGTATTGTATTAAATAGCAAGATTCAGCCCGTCGATGTACCTACGGATGACTTTACCTCGTTCTAGATTATAGAACTTAGGACTCATTATTAGACTATTATTCTAGAATCTAGAGTACTTAAATCTAAGGACTAATAGTAGTAGAATAATGAGTCTTAAGATTGATATGTTTCAGTAATGTAGGTAGTTACGTTACTAATTACAAACATCGTAAAGCACGCTATTCAAATTATTTCCTTACTAAGCGAGAAGTATAAAGTGTGCTCAACAAAATCCACTCAGCCTTTAGCTAGCATTCTGTTCTGAACTTACTATTGGGTCATCTGAAATTCTATATTAGGGTGACCACACGGTTGCGGGCAATGGTGTTGTAAAAAAAATATATAACAGGTTGAGAGGGAATGGAGTTTTGAGTTTTCTGTAGAAAGAATGGCTAACGGCTACGGGCCTAACGCTGCAGACTAAGCCAATCCGAGCGAATGCACAAAACAAATGAATTCGGAAAGTTCGGCCGACACATAATTCCTTCGGCGCACTCGTCGCGTTCGACAAAAAATGGATCTTCATTAGTAGTTGAGTGTTTGCCGTGATTGGAATACTTTACACGCATTTGGCTTTACACACATTGCTTTGCACGCATTTTTTAAGTAGCCTACATCATGTTGTGTATGCACGTTTAGGAAATCAATCTAGTATATGAACCCTAGTAATAATTCTGACTGAATTGTTAAGATTCGATTATTTTCTGTTTTGTGTGCCAATAAAGTAAATTAATCCGTCCGGGATAGAGGAGATCAAAAATTACTTTTTAAATAAATATAAATAATATTTCATCATGGTCACCCCATAGTTTAAACCACGACTAACTGCCGGACTATTTTGCGTTCTGGCGCCCAGCGGATAAAATAGAGCTAGCCGCATCCCCCGGCTTTACTCGGATTATGCTCACTACTGTAATTATTGTAGCAATTTCATTCTGGACGCAACTATTCTAATGCTAGTAAGTAATGTGGTCGTACAGAAGGATTTAGGGTGTTTGAATCGACAGAAATATTAGTATGGCCTGGTTAAAGATACAGGGTGTTTTTTTAAAGGAAGCGGGATCGGAACCGTTTAAAAGAATACGAGAGGATTTTTAAAATGTTCCTGCAGCCGCTTCCAGTGCAAGCTTATAAAAAGACTTTCTCAAACTGTCAATTGTCATTTTTTTTTACGCTTTCAAAAAGACGCCTCTTGCTAACTGTGAAATATCCATTCGTATTCTGCATTATGTAATGATCCCGAGGAATTTCAGCGTGTTGAACGAAGGCCTTGTTGGACGACACTTGTTTTGGACGCAACGCGTGTTGGATGAAACGGTTATTGGACGAAACACGTGCTGGACGATACGCGAGCTGGACGAAACGCTTATTAGACGAAACGCGTGTTGGACGAAACATGTTTTGAACGAATTGCTAACAAGCCGTATAATTTTTTAATTATTTGAGATAAAAACGGCCCAAACCGTAGGTAACCCCACGTTAAACCATTTATCCTTTATTCTTTTGTGCATCAAAACACAAGGCTGTCTCTGCGCAAAGCAAATTAGTCAAGTGACTAGCCCAAGTACTGGAGCCAGTAACTAGCCTAATTAAATTAGAACGATACTCCGCTAAGATGGTAAGATAAGAAAATTAAGTTAAAGTTGATTTCAACCGCCGGCAATCCGCGATGGCTAAGTTTTACTCTAATTGTTTTAACTATTTAAGTGAGACTGAAAATTTAGGAGAAATTTTGAACTAACTGGTTCGTGAACTGTGCCTTGAATTATGAGGAGATGTAGACGCTGACAACTAACTATCTCAGTCCAGACTTCTTTGTTATTTTTCCTTTTTTTGCCAGTCTGGTTTATTCGTCGTCGTCGTAATGGAGGTGTTGGTACAATAAGTCCGGTCAATTTAGAGATCTGAGGTGACAATAATTCGCATCTGAAAGTTGGTAGGATTGTTCAAAACACCATCATAAATGAAATCCAAGAAGTCCTCATCGATTCGATAACCGGAAAAAAAAATTACTCGGGGTCAAATATCACAAAAACGGGGTTTTCGCGATTTTCAGCAAAACGGTAAGTTTTATCATAAAATTAGTTAAGACAAAATTTGTAGATGAGATAATTGTAATCTCAGTCCTATTTTTTGGTCTCATTTACCCGGACTAAATAACAGATTGATAAATTATTATGTACCTGTGTTGTTTTCAAACAAAACAAAACCTAACGTAACGTCAAAACAAGTCAAGCATAGTTCGACAAGACTGCAAAGATGGCGCTTTTGGTTTTAAGTTAATGGCATAGACCCTGCACAGGTTGGCATGACACTCTATACCACAACCTTATTCTTCCGCGCCAGACCCCTGCCATCTATTAAATTATACGATAAATAGGGTTTTTTCTTATTTGGTTATCGCCTCATTAGAAGGTTGACTGAACGTTCCATCTTTGAATATTTTAAAAAGAAACCGTTAACTCCAATAAACCACTAATGAGGTGCTATACCAACACATTGACAATTGGAACGACCTCCTTCTACTCGATAGTATCATCTTTTGAGAAATAAATTCTCGCAAAAGCTTTGACTTTGTAAAAAGCCCAGCAATAACAAATCACACTAAAATTATAAATGCAAAAATTTGAATGGATGGATGTCTGTTATCTCTTCACGTCAACGCTGAACGGATTGAACTTTTGTATGCTTACCGGTAGTTCTGTTAGTAGTTTCTGCCCTCGGTTTCACACGCGTTGTTTCTATGGAAACGTTATATGGTTATTTCTATACCATGGGAACTGATTCATGGCATAAAAAAGGTTATGTTTTATTCCGGGCCTGGATCTACCTACCTGCATGAATATTTTTCGTGGACCTCTTGGGAAATGATAAACAATAGAATCATGGACCTTTGTGAATAAACCAAAATTTCAGCCCGATCCGTTCAGTAGTTTTTGCGTGAAATAGCAACAAACATCCATACATACAAACTTTCACGTTTATAATATTAGTAGGATTAGATAGATAGCTAGAACATACTTTATCATACCACACAATACAGAAATAAATTAAGTATAAAGGGCGGCCTTGTCGCAGAGAGCGATTTCTTCTAGTCAACCTTAGGATGGACTGGACATGAAGGAACTATTAAAATTAGAAATACATTGGTAAAACTAATAGAGACTGTGACGAGTGTGACTGCATTATTTACCTGATTTAACTGTCCAGTAGGTATCACAAGTTCAAAGGTCCAGCAGAAGCTGTTAACAGCAGTAGGGACTCGGCCGTATTTCACGGTGTACTGTACGAGCCTGAAAAATAACCTCGCAGGCGGCCCCTGAATTATACAGTCCGAACTTTAGCAAGTGCAGCGTCACATGGCACTGGGGTGAATTAAAGCAATTCAGGGTAGGGTGGGGACACGGTCTTCGGCTTGTTAGATAGAAATATATATTTATTTATTGTTACAAAGATGGGCGAAATTAGTCCAAGTGTCTGTGGGTCGCGAACGGTCTCCACTGATTAGACTTGTGGGAAATGAATGGGCATAGTTGCCGTATCATTCTGGCAAAAACTTTTCAAATTCTGTCCCGGGGTTTTTTGTTATGGTCATGGTCCTATTCTTGGAGCAATTTGTTACAGTTCGTTGATAGCATCTTAAATCCTAACATAGGTTTATGTAGACACTAGAGTTCTCTTAACAATACTAAAATAAAATTAAAATTAATACTAGCATCGGAAATTAGTGCGGTAGGCAGTCACGCAGACTGCCGATGCTAGTTTACAAGCTAGTTCGAGACAAGACTGGATACAAGAGTAGAGTAGGTCATAACAGAGTAGGTAATAACAAAAAATCTGGCTGATATCAATACAACACAAATACGCTAATGCACATCAAGACATAGAAAAATCAGTAAAGAACAAACAAACAAAGACACAGATGCACAATGGGTGACCTTATCGCTAAGAGCGTTTGTTCAGGCAACCTTTGGATGGACAGCTATTGTATTGGTATACGAACTATTTAGAACGGTGGTATCTTCGGGTGTATGTATCATATTCTGCAAAAAAAACCGAACCGAACTGCGATCCCCAACCCGCATGACCAGCGTGGGGATTATGGGCATTACCTCCCATGATAAAAGCCAACAATGCACTTATCAGCGAAGGCCTGCTTCGAACAGGGGACCAATATAGGCTGTTGAGGTGAGGGGACTCGCCAGATTGTGGCTACAACGACGGCCGCCAGTCTCTTCTCAGACTAGCATGTATTTATGTGTAGTGCACAAGTGTGCAAAAAGAACAGGTGTTCAAAAGAGTCCAAAAGTAGTGTCTACATTATAATCAAGCTGTGGTAAAATTTCGTTAGTTACACCGTTTTTTTTAAAATTTTCAGTGGTCACATCGTATTTCCACCAAAGTGGAGTCATTATAATATAAATATGTAATGCTGGACAAGGCACACCAGCATCAATAAAATAATGGAAAGAAATAATTAAATCTTCAAGACCGGACTTGATCCCAGTCCTGTTTCCCCTCCCTCGCGCCGGCTGCGACACACCCGGTAAAGAAAGACAAACACGCAAAGTTGCCAGGCTGTTGTTGAGATTATTAAATTTCAACAACTTTAAATAATCTGAATCTTAAATTTTGGGAGTTTTGTCTCTTGTTATTAATCAAAGAGATACTTTTTAAACAAACAAGAGAAGCTTTCGGGTCATATTTCGGTGAATTTAGCTAACAGGTTAACTTGCAAATAGGGACAAAAATGTTAGCCTGCCTATACTTGGGTGTGCAAAGTATTTCACAACGTAAGGTAAAGGAATGGTCATGTTTTTAGTATGTATTATATTATCTGTGACAGGGGTAAGGGGTAATGTAAGGTAAATTTAATAATTTCTAGTAGTTAAATAATTTGCAACAACAGTCAGTTTTTTTTTTAGTTTTTCGCTCATTTTGCCAAAACCCGAACAATGTTGTCGGCCCATAACGGGCCGCACTGATAACGCCATTTTGCAAATCTCGGTGCCACTGTGGGGCGGCTACTTACATAAACCATCGGTGTGCCTAAATAGAGTTTTATTTTGCATATTTCATTATTCCCGATGCCCGGAGTAGGTACCTACTAATTGTGCTGGGATTATATAGCTAATTTCACAATATCGTTAAAATTTCGAACAATCGCAGTAATCATGTAAATCTTCCACTAGAATTTACTTTGGTTAGAAAAGTTAACGAACTGCACATCCAAACAACCGAGACCTCCCATTCACAATGCATTTTTTTTCACTAAAAGTTCTCCATAAACTGGACTCTATCAACCAATTTAAGCTGAGCTTTCGTGGCTATGTAGTAATAACAGCAGAAGGGTTTTGACTAATTGGTCGTGTTCAACCTTTTCAGAGGTTGTAGTTGGCTTAGCTACACTAATTACGTTAAAAAACAACACTTTTAGTTCTCAAAGCGGGGTCCTGAGTGTTCAAACTTGACCCAGATTGTGGCTTTAGCTTTTGGTGAAATGAACAAGATTTGAGTTAGTGACGTCATGTGGATTTCTAAGCACTTGAAGGTTTAATGGTTTTGTTTTTGAAAGTTCTCATTTCTGAACGAAAGCTGCTTAATACCGCCATTGACTCTGAATGCCTCGGTGAAATTTCTGTTAAGCAAGAGCTAACCGCCAACAAGAATTTTAAAAAGACAGGTCGGTGTGCCATTTCTAGGCCGTAAATGTAAGTAACAAAAACAACCTTCCGAATTGTATTACTTATTTGTCCATTCCATCACTATTTTGAAACATTATTTCTTACTATTCCTCAATATAATAAATAATGTTGGACAATCCACACGGCTTCATCCCCAAGCTAAGCAGAGCTTGTGTTATGGGTAACAAGATGACTGATATATTTAATACAATGCATTACGTATATGTTTATGTATATATATGTATATTCTATAGGTAGAACATACCCAGAACTCCCGGTACAAATATTTGCAGATCGTACAAACATTTGTCTCAAGGTGGGAATCGAACCGGCAACCTGCTGCGTCGCAGGTTGGATGTTGCCGAACCTACCATAATTATTGGTACCTTAACAACTTAAACGTTTCTGTAGGGGGTCAAAGTTTCAATTTAATTTCTAATTCAAAATCCTATTAAAATAAAACCAACCTAAAAGACATTCCTGTAGGATTTCTTTTTAATCAATCGTAACTGTCAAAGACACGTCGCTTCTGAGTCGCAATTAAAAATTGCTTTGTACGCGTATGTCCGCCTTTACGGAATTAACGCGCGAAACAAGCTAGGAACCTTAATTAAATTTTAAATTTCGAACGTTCTGCGAGGAAAGGATTGCCGCGTAAAGTGAAATGATTTGTTTTTTTTTAGCAAGTGTCGGTAGGGTATTCTGCCAAATGTGCTTGATTTATTTTGTGCAGTTTTATGCAAAAGGGATTTCAGATTTTTTATTGAAAGAAAAAGAAGCTGGCAAGAGCTGGGTTTTTAATTATTGTTTCAGTCAATATTTCACACTACAAAGTATTTATGATTGCTAAATTAGGTACATTATGCGTAAAGATGTAAGGAAGGATGACGTGTATGTGTGTTCCTTATTCACGACGAAAATAGGTGAATCAATCGATATACAGAAAAAAAAATACAAAAATCGTTTATTTGAACAAGTAAACAGGTTTATCAGGTTACATGTTGAACGAGGAGACCACAAAAGTTAAAAACTGCGGTGTAGTCTCATCGCCCGCCTCCTGACATGACATTATTGTAGAGCTTAGGTAATAAAGTACATGTCATAGTGATTATTATAAGGGTGTTTACAATAGTAATGAGTAGGTAGTTATATAATATAATTAACATGCAAAATAAAGAGTAAAAAGAACAAATATCAAAGAGATTTTACTTTTTTTTTTATTACATAGACATATTTTAAATTTAAAAATAGGTGTTTACAAGATATGCTATTATGCTACATTTTATCTCATAAATTAGTCTCCATAGGATAAAACCTTCGAACGTTTCCTTATATAAAAACCCATTCGAAGCTGCGGGCTGAAACTATTTTAGTTCAGCTCAAAGATCTTTATTTCTCATTAACAACAAACATGTTACTTACATGAGAAGAGCTAAGTAATAATATTTTGTAATTTTTCGTCTTTTCTAAATAATCTTCTCCTGTGCTCTAAATTTTTAAAACACTTGAAAACTTAATTAAAACTAAAAACACGACGACACATCATTCGTGCGTCCAACCGAAAAATGTGAATGGATAGAAACACGTTCCACATTTGAATAGTGGAAATTAAAAAAACTCGCAAGCTCGCGCTAACGTTGGCAACATTGAATACCTACTTGTGATGCCAGTACTCAAGCTTCTCTGAAAGGACTCATGTATACGCACCAGGTTAAAAAGTACGAGTTTTTGTTGAATGTACGAATATTTTCAGAGGTTGGCGCTGTTTTGTAAGGGACGTTGACATTTTTTCTAGTAAAATAGGTATAATAACACACATTAAGTGTGTAAGTTAAAAGGTTAAGGTAAGTATTAGCGATTTATATTAAAACAAGATACCTATTCCTAATTCTGATTAATATTTTTCTATAACTATATTTCTTTAGGTATTAAGAAGTCAAACTTAATACTAAAAACAGAAACAGTTTAGATACGGTATTAGGTACGCAAAAACTGCCAATAATAAAAAGTTGAAAGTAATTCTGTATGATTGTCTTTGTTACCTTTTCAAGTTTGAACGGCTGAATGTATCTTAATGAAATTCGGCAGGGAGGTAGACGGTATTCCGGGAAAGAACGTCGTAACTGTACTAAATCTACATTTATACCCCAAAAAATACGCGCGAAGACGCGGCCAAAAGCTAGTGTTCTAGTATTTAAATTTTATAGACACCAGATGATATAGTTCTGTAATAGCATTTTTCTACGTATTTTAAAATTAGAATGCAAAACGGAGAACGAAAGATTGAAAAAAACTAATTCATATGTAGAATGACATTCTCAGCATCGGTCCTTCAAATTGAGAACAGCAATGCTGTATCGTTATTGGTTGAAAATATCAGTGTTCTTCATTCGAATCACGTCTCGATTTCTATTCGTCGAGCAATATTTACAGGAGTTGTTGAAAGCCAGTAACAATGTTGGCGGAGCGGTGACAAAGCGTTCTTATTTCTGTGTAGAATAGGAAATAGTGCTGGACTTTCTTACAACATCACTTGTCAACATCCCATTTATGGGTACTAGATGACTAATATACAATACACAGATAGTTTTTACACAATACAATACACAGATTATTATACCTAGATAACACCCGAAACAAATATCTGCAGATCGTACACACAATTGTCCCGAGGCGAGAATCGAACCCGCAACCCCTTGCGTCACAGGTAGACTTTCAATCTTCGCCCACCGGGCCACAGAGGTCGTCATGAGCGTTGTAACTAAATTAATTTAAGTTGATAAAATATTCCTTCCCACATCACACAACTAGCATTAGGTACGTTAACGTTACTTTCAAAATGGAGTAGAAATAATAATTTAAGATTGAACCCTTCCGGGGTCAATCTTACACGTTTAATACGTCAAAAGGCGTCTTCATAGCACTCGGGAAAACACGCACGTACGTATGCGGGAACTACGCAGGGGTAAAGGTGTGTTCACATCAGCTATTAGTTATTTTATGTGCCCTGTCTTTAGTTTGCCGCATTCAGCATCTGCCTGCAGTCCTTCGCAAGTCGTCATCCCATCTGGCCGGAGGGCGTCTAACACTACTTACTTTTGCTGAGTCGCGGTCACAACCCAGCGGTTGTCGATTCTTCGTAAGATATGGCCGGCCCACTGCCACTTCAGCTTGCTAACTCTCAGAGCTTGTCCACAGATTAGGCTCATCATAAGCAGGATAACGCTAGACCACCCAATTTCGTACTTTTGATCCTTTAACACACTCACTGCTCGCTGGTACTACCCGCCCCCCGCGCCCCTGCATATGGACATCTGCGTCGCCATGAAAGTGTTAACATTATTTTCTCTCCGAGTCGATATTTACCCCCAGATAAAAGCACACTGCCTTTTTATTCACCTACTTACCTTAATAAATAAATTATATTGATTTCAGGTTTTTTTTTTTTGGAAAGTATTGGTTGTAACTATAATCTGTGTGTTTGGGTGTGTGCGTGTGTGAGGGTTTGAGGGTGTGTGTATGTAATAAAACCCTTTTAGCCATAACTAATATAAATAAAATACGTTTTCGGCAAGTTGAAGACGAGGCGCTATGGCGCTTATTAGGGGAGGCCTATGTCCTGTGGTATATTATATATAGGTTGATATATGATGAAAATACCTTTTCAATGTTTTGAACATTACTGCGAAAGACTGCAGGTAGATGCTGGAGGAGTCAAACTGAATACAGGGCGCTCATTGGGGGAGGCCTATGTCCAGCAGTGGACTAACATAGGTTTATGATGATAATGATGATGAACATGACTATGATAATATGAACGTGGGTTTACGTAACCCTGCGCAAGATATAGGCGAGAATAGACAAACGGCCGCCGCAAGAATGATAGGGGCGCGTTATTATCATTAGGTCCAGATGAAACAATTGCAATAGGTATCAATCAATATGATACATTTGATACGGGGCGGGAAAAGAACCGGATATTACAGTATCTTTGTACTATTTAATAGCAAGCTCTGAATAACAAGACGGTTGTTTTGTTTAACTAATCAAATCTGAAAACTACCTAAATACGAATACAAAATTATTTATTAACAAAGCAATAAATAATTTTGTACTTACATATGTATATTTGATTTTGTTGTATTCCCAGTACAAACAGTTTTATATACATACACACTTTGTATATAAACTTAAACGCTAAAAATAACTAAGTTTATTCTTTGTCAAATTTCTTTTAGTTAATATCTAATTTCAGTCAATTCCAAACTTTCCTGAAACAAAATCTTTCATTTGAATACCTCTTTATACATATGTAAATAGCTTTTATTCGTACTTTTAGTTTGGATTTAAATTTACAATTAGGTACCTACAAGCTGTCTATCTGTACATTTAATAGTTTTTTGAATGCTAGTCTAAAAACGAATAGATTTCAAGTTAATTTAGGACGACAATTTATATAGAAACGACATTTTTAGACAAACTGCAATTTTATAAGTAGTGTCCGCCATCTTGCCTCGCCGCCATTATTATGTTCCTACACGACTGCACTGTGTTATTTGCCCCAGCTCTGCCATCATCTCGAAGATTATCCGTTGACAATGCATAATGGCGCACTAATTTGCATCCCGATACGTTTACAATAAAAAGGATAAATTCAAGTGAATTCAATTCTTTAGCCGTGAATGCCATTTATTCGCTTTTTTGTTGGCTCTTGTAACTTATTTTGTATTTCAATAATCTATAGGCCTTCTAAATTCAATAAAGTGATATAATAATTAAATAACTTCGATATGACATCTTCAATTTTGATCGTATAATAAAGCTATCGACATAGCTCAAAGAATTAGCAAGCTGAAGTGGCAGTACGCCTGCCATCACGAAAACCGACAATTGTGTTTTGGTTAGGAAATTTTATAAATACTAGCTTCTGCTTGCGACTTCATACGCGTATTTTTTATTTAAAAAGTAGCTTATTATTAGGTAGGCTATGTTCTAATCTAAATGTACGCCATATTTAATCTTGCTCTTGTTCAGTCGTTTTAGAGATCTTCGGTAACAAAATTGAATTCAGATTTTCGGCTTTATAAGATTAGTTAATACCTATCTACCTAATCATTAGAATCATTAGAATTCAAAACGTTTTTATGTAATTTGTTTGTATCGAAATTGAAGCTCGTTTTAAATTTCGATCATTCATGCTAAATAATTATTATTTCTTATACATATTGTGCCCTTTTTCTTTGTGATTGTGATCTCTCTATTCAATGTCTCTCTATTGTTAAAGATCTCGCGATATATTAAGTTACTTTCCTTTAGATTCCGAGTTGGGATCACTCAGAGCAATTCGACGCTTTGATTTATTACTTTTAAACTTTGAGCTTTTTGTCGCCATTTTGGAATTAGGAAAATACTTCACTTATTTCTGAATCAACATGAAATTAAAAACGGTTGAGTAGGTAGGTACCTACTTTGAATGTAATTCGGAGAGTCTGATTTGTTCTAGAAACTTGTTTAAAACTTTCAAATAGAATAATCAAAATACATCGTAACTAGAAAAAACTTCGAATTAAATCTTATAAAGATACTGCCAGCTTAAAAAAATCCAAAATATTGCATTCTTTAGTTAAACAAGCAAGTGGTTGACTTTAAAATCATTTCTCATGTCTTACAAAATAAGTACCCTAGACAAGTACAATTTTATATTAGAAATTATTATCAAAAATAAGATTGTTTAACTGTTCACTTCAATTTTGTATTCACTAGCGGAAGAAGTGAAAAAGAAACCACTATGTAGTTCATCATTAAGTGTCTAATACATATTTGTTTTCCTTTCCTTTGTTGTTGGGATATAACTTTGATACCATGTGAGTAAAGTGAGACGCAAAAGCATGTATCATACGAAGCTGCATGCAATCTGCCATCAGAACGTGCCGTATCTCCGAAACTGGGACAAAAGTTACCAGCTCCGATATTTCCGCGTCTCAGAGGGACTCTTTAGAACTTTGGTGATAAATCAGTACGTCAAATAATTGCTGGGGATTTTAGAGACTTGGGTAAAAAGTTATTATTTCTGTGATGATTGTAAGATCGTCATCATCAGCCTATGTTAGTGTACTACTGAACGAACATAGGTCTCCCCCAATGAGCGCCATAGCGCCCTGTCTTCAGCTTGACGCATCCAACATCTACCTGCAGTCTTTCGCAGGTCGTTATCCCACCTGGTCGGAGGGCGTCCTACACTACGTTTACCGAGTCGTGGTCTCCAATCAAGAACACGTTTGCCCCAGCGGCCGTCGGTTCTTCGCGAGATATGGTATAATTTATGTATTATATGTTTATCAGTTATCTGGTATTCATAAATAACACAAGCTCTGCTTAGCTTGGGGCTAGATAATCCTGTATTGTCCAGCATTATTTATTTGTTTATTTAAATAATACAAAAGTAGGAAAACCGAAGGAAAGTAATGCACAATAGTTCTTCAGCTCACACCCACGCGTTGGGAACAATGCCCATTACCTATGCAAGCTGGCTGACCTTTGAGGCTGGCAGGGTTGAATGAGATGTTTACATACAATATACATAGATGCAATAGTTTCTTATCACCGTCTACTTTCGTAAAAAAACTATTTGCTTTAAAACTTTTGAAAGTATCCTGGTTATTAACACTAAAGTCATTTAAAACCGGATATTTACCATGATTTGGAAGAATCAAAAATCAAATCATAGTAAATATCCCGTTTCAAATGACTTTAGTGGTAACAATTTGCTTATCATCACCAGACAAAACATAACAGGTTTTTTCATTATTTTATACACGGCGCTATAAAATTATAATATATTTTACAATATGGTACACAATTTTTAACAATCTGTACATAGGTACCTGTTTTGACAAAAAATGCACGTTTGTAAAGAGTTTATTTTCGTAGATTTCTATAAATAAAAATATTAGTTTATAATAATTCGTACTACTAACTACCTTCCTTATAAATATAATAATATTAATTTCCGTTAAAAAAGCTCATCTCCTTATCTTGCAGGTAGCCTTTAATATAAGGTAAGTTTTAATATATCTTCGCCACCGCTTACTTGACTTGCATTTCGTTTTGTTATTCAAATGAAGGTTTAGACGAGACAAAAATGAATGACGTATGTATATTTTGACCTTTGCACTTTGCGCTCTACTCTTTCTAATTACATATTATTATTTCTTTATTTTTCTCATCTAACTGATTTGTGTTTTTAACTCATTAACCTATTGGTTAGTAGTTATTTTTAGAGACAAATTTTATTGATACACCGTACAGTTATTTTCATTCATTATCAATGTAGAATTAGTTTAGAGTTGTTTTGTATCGTTTTAATTCTGCTCCTATAACTTCATCTGTGCTTGCGTTTGCAATCATTGTTCAATTTTTTCTTTGAAATAGGTTCAGAAATAAATACAGAAAGTAAACAGTCTTAATAGCACCCTACCTAAGTACGAGCATACTTTTAATAGGTAAACTTCATCATCATCATCAGCCTATAGAAAGTAGTCCACTACTGGACATAGGCCTCCCCCAATGAGCGCTATAGCGCCCTGGCTTCAGCTTGCCGCATCCAGCATCTACCTAAAATAATAAACTTAATAGGTACGTAATAACTAACCACATAAATAATGACCGATGTAAAAGAAGCACCAAATATAAATAACATCAATTCAATCTATTTCGAAGCCTCGACAAATCTCATAATTATAAACCCTTTGCTACACGTCATGCTTCATAAATTCCACTGAAACATATCTACACCTTCATTAGTTATGATTTGTTATGACAGTCCTCTCAAAATGTGGATTATGACAAAAATAACTCACGGGTTTTGAAACTGGGAAGTCATATCTCTGATGTAGTCATTTTGTTGTGAAACTTCATTATGAGATGATGTTTAAAAAAATATAAATATCGGGAAGAATAATCGGCCAAAATATTGTCCAAAACTTTTTCAAAATTATTTTCTACTTTTTTAGTGGCCTGTGAAGTCCCAGTGCATGGGAAAGACCTGCGTAGGATGTTCTATTATAAATACGATTTCTTGGTAAAATTAATTTACATGTCACATAAAAATAGTTATATTATTTATAATACAAATTGTATTTTTACAATTAGTACCATAATTTTTATTTAAAGACACATGGTCTTGTTTTTGTTTGCTTATGTGCATAATTAGGTTTTTAGTAGGCGTATTTTTTTGTACCATGCAATTATGCAGTGTTTTATTAAATAAAGCAGATCGTACACACAATTGTCCCGAGGCGGTAATCGAACCCACTACCTGCTGCGTGGCACTCGGACATTCGCCACAGAATTCGTCAAATAGGTTAAAGTAGAACATTACCGAAAACTATATAATCACAAATGGTTGACAAGCCAGTGTGTTGTTTCAATATCCACGGGAGTAAAACAGAACCAAGAGAGAAATCGCTTTAAAAATAGATTAAATATTAATGGGTGTCCGAGATGGACAGGACAAGCTGTTATGCGTTAAATTATAATATCCTTCGGCCGGAGATGACGCTGGCGGATGGACGCTTTTGATGTTTTTATTTACAGTTTTAGATAGAGACGGCTTTTTTATAATTTCTGTTCGAATGTGCACTTCTGTGGAAGAGTTCTGTGCTAACCTTTCACTTGCAATGTAGATAATGTTATTAATTAGGTTCTAAGAAGGTTCTATCCCTCTTACTTTCATAATGATACCGCGTAGACCTTTGGTTCATCATCATCAGCCTGTTAGTCCACTGCTGGACATAGGCCTTCCCTAATGAGCGCCATAGCGCCCTGTCTTCAGCTTGACTCATCTAACATCTACCTGCAGTCTTTCGCAGGTCGTCATCCCACCTGGTCGGAGGGCGTCTTAGACTACGTTTACCGAGTCGTGGTCTCCACTCAAGAACACGTTTGCCCAGCGGTTGTCGGTTCTTCGCAAGATATGGCGGGCCCACTGCCATTTTAGCTTGCTACCTAACTTTTAGAGCTAGTATGTCGATAGTTTTGGTATTGTAATGATATCGCGTAGACCTTTAGTTAGAAATAGTATCTTCACACCTTGAAAAACTTGATTTTTGCATTTTTAACAACAGATGGCTCCACCTATTCCATCAATCTACATAAATTCAAATCCGGGCCCGCAAACACGTAACACAGTTATTGAATCGTAGCAATAGTTTGTGAAATGGCCCGCGGGCCGTTTCACCGCATTTACACTGAAGGCGGGGTCGCGCTGAGCTCAGCTTCTAGAGCAAATATTTTGCACACCGAAATTAATTTATTCAATTAGGTAGGTATGTACCCAACAGCTCTGATTAACACCATGCTAGCTATATGACTTGTCCAGCATTATTAGTTTTGTTTTTTTCTCCAAGATCGTGTACGTGCACAGTCATTTATAAGAAAAAAAACTGTGTTTGTTTAGACGGGGAACGTTTACAATCTGTTAAAATTTAAAATGAGCAAATTCCATATGCCACTGGTAGGGCACAAGAACATTTTAAATCAAATTTTTGAATATTTTTCCAATTTTCAGTTAGAATCCAGAGAAAGGCATTGTTTTTTTTTATTATACATAGATAACGACCAGAACACCCGGAACAAATATCTGCAGATCGTTCACACAATTATTTCGAGGCGGGAATCGAGCCCGCAACCTCCTGCGTCGCAGGCGAACCTTCGCCCACCGCGCCACAGAGGTCGTCAAAATGTAAAATCCTGATCCAGCGGGTTCCAAGCTTTCAGTGTAAAAGTGCCCTCGCAGTGCCTAACTGGGCCGAACTCCAAGTTCCTTGAGAGCTAGTTAGTCCGAGCTTGCGGTTATACAATATTGATTCAAAATAAGTTCAAAATAAGTTTCCTTTTTGTTTCCGATTGGAAATTAACCCACTTCGCTCTTTTGTATTTCGCGGACTTCGGTTTCATGTCCGAGTTTTAGGAGTCTGAAGGATTTTAAATATTTTTTACTTCTTTTGAATTCACTGAAACAAAAGAGTATTTACAGAGGAGAAAAAATATGAATTGCCTAGTCATAAAATGGTAGAAAACATTTTTAAAGTAGGTAATAATTTATCATAAATTATTTATTTATAATATTAAAGGTACGCATGCAAAGAAATATTGGGAAAATAAAACACTTGAGCAGTAAATTGTAGAATTTACTGCAACTCAGTTTCAAGATAAATTCTAAAATGCCTGTCGGTTTTGTTTGTTTGATTTGCAACACTTGTAGTGTTGCAAATCAAACAAACAAAACCGACAAGCGTCATCAAAAAACCAAAAAGACCAAATACAAATCTCTGTCATCAAAACAATTAGATAATGTCACGGTATTTTACCGTTAATATATTTGTCAGGGCATTTATATCCGTCCGTCCGTCGAGGAATTAGCACCTAATTCTTACCCGATAGCATCTTGTTGATGTGTTTATTGCGTTTGAATTATCGTGTATTGACTCAGAAATGCAATGTATTTGTGTTGGCAAGTGCCCACTGTCCTAGTATCGGTGAGTAGTGGGTTGTGCCCACTAATGGGAAAGCAAGGTGGCTAATATGGATGGTAAATTAGGTTAATGATTTTTCAAACGGCATGAACTTGCCTCAGGCATAGGGGTCTATCTAATCGTCCTCTCCAATTTAGGCCGTCAAGACAAAGGTAGCCAACCAAAGGAAGGGCAGCATCTTCCGTGTGTGTATTTTAAAAACTTCCAGTCTATGGTCACCAAGCCGCTTGGCTTACGTGGTGATTATGACAAAACCTCCCTGGTTCGCGGGAGACATGTCCAGCAGTGCACTATTAGTTTGTGATAAAGGAAACCAGATGTCAGATATGCTATAACCAGACAAATTCTCTAAGTTCGTTCGTACAATCTCCTGACAAAAAACTTTAGCTATATAGGCTTTTGGTTAAGATATCTTTGGAATATCATCATCATTTTCGAGTATGCCCGAATGGACGGCAGCTTGAGCCTCATTTGAAACAACAACCTAAAAGTGGCTTACGTCTGCAACTACAACGCACAGATTGCCAGCATGCATCGTATCCTGAAAACGTCAACTCGCTTACCACTGAACGTCCAAACAGGTGAAAAAACTGGGCTTTCGTCTTCAGATCTTTACAATCTATAGTAATCAAATGGTAATAGACCTTTAGTAATCAGCACACATTGCCAGCACGCACTGCACGCTGCAACGTCATTCAGTAGCATGGCCAGCGATGTGCATCACGTCGCTCGTAAATCTCGCCGCCGGACGAAGATCGATCGCGACACCTCGCAACAGGGTGTAACGATCAATTCGCCAAATTGTTTCGTAAATTATTGCACGTGCTTTGCATAATAAATTGGAGAGATAGCTGTGTGCAAGCGGCTACGGTGAAACCTAGGTATCGACAAGCCTGTCTTAACAAATGTATTGCCATTCTATAGATACCTGCCTGGGCGATGAAAACATTGAATCCACAAATATTTTTGTAACTTGCGTACATAAAGAATGGGATTGAGAATGTCATTAGGTATCATGCTGTGCCGCTCAGTGACAACGTTATCTTTTATACTGATAAGAGATGACGTAATTTTCAAACCCATTCTAGTTCACGGGCTATAATAACAATCTTCGAATGAACTTCAGAGTCACAGCAAGAGAAAAAGAGCTTTGATTCGGCACAGAAATCCTCGACATGTCGGTTAGCAAGACTACATAGAAGAGATAAGGTCATATAGCTAGTGGTGGAATAGTTACTTCTAATATATTACATAGCTACTACTTATGTAGAGTACTTACTGTACTTACCTTCTTATGTAGAGCTATACCCACTTAGATAGAGCTATTTAAATTTACTGAGTATTATGGCTTGCCTCACACGTCTACCATGATGATCTTTAAGCCGAAGGACTAAGAAGACATTCGTATGACCACAATCTCACCTCATGTTAACCTGATCGAACCTCAAATCAAACTTGGAACGCATAATACCCGTCATAAAATGCCGCAGCCAGTGTTGCCAACAAATAACCCGCCGTACGTTTTCGTATATATTTTTAAATTTTCCGAATGCACGACAATTTGCGAACGATTTCGAATGTGGTCGGACGGTAAATAAGAATTTATATTCGATAGCGAAAATGTTACACTTTCGCGTGGAGTGCTGGCATAATCTTTTCATGTCGGGTAAATATTTGTGTTGCCGCTTTCATTGAAATATCTAGATTTTAAAATATTTTTTGGTAACTTTTCCTATTTCTGTTTTAATCTTATAAGACTTAAGCTCTACTCCTATAACGTGGTTTTTTTATTCTAAGTAAAATCTATTTAACTTGTTTTATCAGGTAGAAAAAAAGAGACTACTACTGTTATTCTAACCTAAACATTATTTCAGGGACCCTGGACAGCTCTAATAGCGTACCTTAGTAAATATAATTTACCTAATTGTCAGGCGCTGAACAAGAATAAAAAAATCTTCAGGCTGATTGTAGCAATTATAATTAAACTGTCTGCAATTACAAAACGCTGAAACTTTGAGAAAATAATTCGAGTGTCACGCAATTATAATTGGAGCTCAATTATTCAAACAACAAAATATTATCATTTTATTAGATATTATCAGTTTTGGGCAATATATATTTTTGTTTATGGATGGTAAATTATTGTGCAACCATCTCACGTGATGATGATGATCTAATAGGTATTTACAGCCAAAAAAATACACTTATGCCGTTTAAGTTTACTTGGGATTCAATAACTATTAAAAAAAATTAAGTAAATGCTTGATTTACAATTGAAACAGTTAAGCTAACTGCAGACTCTTGCGAATAATCTAGAGAATCTATAATCTCCATTTCTATTTACTCTGTTAGGAAGTCCATAGTTTGAGGTAGGTACTCCCTAAATGTTCAGTAAGGGACGTCTTTCAACCGAGATGATGCTGATGAACTTCTCAACGTGTAATTTAAAGATTAACGAAGCAACAATCACTCAGATATTAGAATCGTAAGCTTAATTAAAAGCTCCGTTATAAATATGTCTCAGCGCAAATTTTTGGGGTGACATCTTGGTGTCAAGTTGGGAAACGTTGCGGTATTAAGATTTGTTACGGTGTGGTGGTATTTTCTACGCTTTTAACTATACTACAAATTATTATAAAAATGGATCTGGCAATCTGATGTAAGACTAATGGATTGAGTAAAATCGTATCTAAGGTTTATCTACATATTTACTTAATATCGAGATTTAGTCAGAAAGCGATTAAGTCCTAACTGCTATCTAGTCAAATCAATATGTAGTCTTAAAGCTTCTAACCCGTTTGAAATAAGTTTTTTTTATAATTTTGACTAATTCTTTTCTCATATTGAAATAAAATGCCATACTTATATATTTATTATAATTTTTCTAATATATAAAAGCTTCTAAAAATTTTAAATTTTTAAAGTTGCTTTATTTACTTAGCCCAATCTATAGCTAGGTTAGTACGTGAGCTGAACTGATCTACACCTAGCTATAGATTGTGTCCTATGTCATCATGTCAATTATGATTATTGGAAAGCTGAATACAAATAATTTGATTGTTATGATATAATTAAAAACCAACTTCAAATCCCTTAATTTTTCACTTAGTATTTATTCCGCAAGATTTAAAATCGTTTTGCGGGATATATGTACATAGTATACTAATCCCCTCGGGAATAAACTTTAATGGAACAAACTTGGGATCATTCTCTATGTATATCAATAGCGAAATATTTTTTATAATCAGTCTACAATTAACGGAGAAATCGCCGAACACACATAAAACACATACATACAGCCAAACATAGAACCTCCTCCTTTTTTCAAAGTCTGTTTACAATAGCTATATTTGGTCGGACACAGCTTCATAAATCAATGAAGTCATTAAATCTTATCCCTTGCACCAAGCTAAATGTTCAGAAACTTGACGCAAACAGTAAATTTTAATGATAAGTTATTTCAAGAACAGAAAGAAAGGGAACGAGAACTTAAAAATTCGCATCAATCTAATTGGAAGAAAATTAAAATTAAAATTTTGACGCTCTCCGATTTGAGTGGACTTGGTGAAAAGTTTTGTTCTTAATTTTGCCATTTTAACGGTTGGAGTTTTGTGAAAAAGTTATTTCGAGTTGGTAACATTGGGTCTATTGAGGGTTTATAAAATTGAACCATTAAGGTATTTTCTTTTGACGACCGATGTGGAGCGATGGGCGAAGGTCCGCCTGCGACGCAGGAGGTTGCGGGTTCGATTCCCGTGTCGGAACAATTGTGTGTATGATCTGCAGTTATTTGTTCCGGGTGTTCTGGTTGTTTTCTATGTATAATAAAAAATATCTATCTATGTAATGTATTGTATTATGTATATCAGTTATCTAGTACCCATAACACAAGCTCTGCTTACCATGGGGCTAGATAATGCTGTGTGAATTGTCCAGCATTATTTATTTATTTTAAACTTCTTCAAGGACTGGTCTACTTTGTATCCTTATTACACAGAATATAAAACATGTTGAGCACGTAGGTACGCTAATTAACAATAGGAAATGCAATGTAGAATGTTATCACTAAAAGAAAAATACATTTTCTATAAAAACTTTGTTGTTTTTTGGCGAACTCATTAGGAATGTGAATGGTGCAGAAAATGTACCATTTAAATTTCCGTAGTGTAGGACGCCCTCCGACCAGGTGGGATGACGACCTGCGATAGACTGCAGGTAGTAGCTTGATGCGTAAAGTTGAAGACAGGGCGCTATGGCGCTTATTTGGGTAGGCCTATGTCCAGCAGTGGACTAACAAAGGCTGATGATGATGAAGTTAAGTACCTACCTTCTAATAATTTTCACAAATCTACATGAAATTGGCATCAGGCATTTTATAAATGAAAATAAGTAAAAGGTTCACCCACTCCTGTCCTCAAGGAACTGATAAAAGCCCCGATAAACCACGTGATGGATTAGCGAGGCGGCGATTACCGGCTATTAATCATAATTAGCATCGTTTTAACCGAGTTTTACTTGAACCGATCCACTTGGGTTTGTTTTGACAGGCGTTTTATACTTTTGTTTAAGTTTGACAGCTTTATATAATATTCCGCGGTTGGCGTCACCAAGGGTTCAAACTCAACAACTTTGGAAGAGCTGAGATCTTGCAGGTTAATCTTTATCTTTACACTAGCTGCGCCCCGCGGCTTCGTCCCCGTGGAAATCTTTGTGTCAGATGGTTTAAATGATAAAAAGTATTCTATGTCTGTCTCCTGGTTCTAAGCTACCTCCCCACCAAGTTTTCTATCAAATAGGTTCAGCCGTTCGTGACTTATAAACGGATTATAGAATATAATAGAATACAACTTTATTGCACAATAAATACAGAAAAATAATAATAAAGGAACTTAATACTAACTATGTCTAGTGGCACAATCGGCGACTTTATCACTAACAGCGATTTCTTTCAGTTATAATGCAGTTTTCAACAATAGAAAGAGTGATTCAAGAGGAAGGTTTATAAACCATGTGACACATAGATTTCCACGCGGGCGAAGCCGCGGGACGCATCTAGTTATTTATAATAACACAAGTTTTTTGTGTTGCAAGGAAACACCATAAGGAATTGTATGTAAATTCTGTTTCGTCTAGCTACAATATAAAATAGCCAATAACTATTTACAGATCATACAAAAAAATTACCTGATCTGAAAGCACTTCATAAAGTTGTAAAATTCAAAAAGCCCCTGCACATTATGTCCTCACCTGAAACGGACAGCCTCAAAGCTTAATGCAGTAGACACCCAATCTGCAAGTCTCGCCGGTGAATGCACTGGCTATTGCCCTCGGATTCGCCTTTGTTTGCCCGCACTATTGGGAATAAGGATTTACGGACTAAGAATAAGAAGTCGAGGGTTTCTGGAGGTAGCAGCTTTTATTTCGATAGAGATAAAAGAACTGGATGGAAAATGTGGAGATGTAAACATAAATGCTAAGCCCAAAACGCAGTCGTTCTATCTTTGACAAATCATGTCTTGTGTACGTAGTAGTAATACTACGTCAACAATTCCTACGAAGGTTTTACAATTCGACGACCTCAGTGGAAGGTCCGGAGATTGCGGGTTCGATTCCAGCGTTGGGACAAACCAGAATGTTTATACGATCTTCAATTATCTTTCCTGGGTGTTCAAGGTATTTTCTATGAATAATAAATGTATTATGTAAAAATTTATATTGTAATATGTAGGTATATATATCAGATTGGCAGTCATGTGAGAAATTCATATGGATATTTACTACTTCGGTATTGATTACTAAAATTCAGGATTCAAACCGGCTCCTCACGCCTGCCACTGCACAGCTACACAATCAAAGCAAACTTGTATCAAAATTTACATAAAATTCCCTTACAGTGCACAATCTAAACAATTTATTTTGAAAAGTTCACAAACTCAGGTAATTTCAAGTTTTGTGCAAACTGCGGGCGTAACAGTTACTCTTCAAGTTTTCTTTCTACGTTTTTAATTAAGTTTTGAATTAGTGAGATTGTTGTACGACGGACTTTATCAAGGTATCTGGCTTTTTATCGTGCTCTTATCTTGCTGTATTTGTTTTAACTTTCACGGTCGTCTTTGAGACTCTGATCAAATTGGAGATGAAAAAATGAAAAAAAGAAAGAAAATATTTTTATTTACCTTAAAACCATACCGACCATACACAACAAACTTAAAACTACGTAAATGAATACTCCATATTTTACAAATTATTGTGCGTAGCAGTGTTCATGGCAAATATGGCCTTCATCTCCATTGTGCTGGGTGCCCACTAATGTGTCCACCCAGCGCTGATTGTCAGTGAAGACCAGAGGGATCGTGTGATGCTATAAAATCCACCAAGATAATTTAGTGGGCGGTCGGAAGGACCACGCGCCTGCTGCCATCTGTCCACTGATCTTTTGTACGAGTAGTATGTGGCTAAAGACGTTTTGAACTGGTTTCGGCCACAATTTTACAGGAACAGAAAAAACTTCCATCGTAGAACATGTTACATGGTAGGTATAAGTCGTGTACATAAAGATTGTAATTGAAATGACAGCCTGTCATGCCGTCCCACTTAATCGAATAATATTTCGTTGTATCCTGTCCTACTAATATTATAAACAAGAAAGTTTGTAAGTATGGATGGATGGATGGATGTGTGTTACTCTTTCACGTAAAAACTACTGAATGGATTTTAATGAAACTTTACAATAATATAGCTTATACATCAGAATAACACATAGGCTACAATTTATAAAGATATATTGTATATTATCCAAAATATCTATCACCACGCGGGTGAAACCGCGGGGCGCAGCTAGTAATTAATATATAATCATAAATTATAAAGTCCATATTATTGTAAGTTGACGTATCCAAGAGTGTCTTGTGATTCTACGTCGAAAAATGAATATGTTTAATTATTTATGCAGAGCAGGTGATAATTTTCGGTCTTGAAACCAATCTTTATCTACGCGACTCCTCATAGTTTACCTACTTCTTTTGTTTTGACGACTTCTGTGGCACGGTGGGCAAAGGTCCGAATAAGGGCTAGACAATGATGTGTGGATTTTTCAGCATAATTTGTTTATTAGCTGATATTTTAGGGCATCTAGGTCAAACTATTACCAACATTAGACCTGTTCTAAGTCAGTGCTCTGCTGACAAGCCTCGGCCTCTGGAGCCAGCACAAAGGACCATTTGCAGCAATCACCAGATTAATTGTGCAGATTAGGAACCTACTCGTACACTGTAACTACGACACTAGTGGGTTATACAGAGCTCTACGTGGTTTGGACCGGACTTGTGAACCTATGAGATGTCCTACATGGTCATCTTCAATTGCTACGTAAAGAAAGTATCCTAAGTATATAATAGTATATATAGTGTTTTAGTTTTCAAGCAATGAATCTCCGTTTGATTTTGGTAAAATAACTTAAAAAATAAACCTAGGTATACTCAAATTCAAATTTAAAATTATTTATTTCGTATGTTCACCATAACTGTTAGTACCCTGGTACACCTATGTTCGTAACAATAAATCGGATTTCAATTATTCATGTAACAAAAACTGATTACATTCATGTATTTTTACAATTTTACTATTGAATTATTTTTTATTCTGTAATATATTATGCCCGATTATAAATCTAAAAGCCCAGTCCATAAGTTTATATAGACACTCACTAGCTACTACGTGCCTACTAAGCGTTGCATCCGTCGATACAATTAGGTACCTACCTAGCACACCCACCTTCCTAGGTATCTACCTAGCTATGTACTTACCGTATCACCGTGCAGTACAGTACATGCAGAGAGGTACTTAGGTCGGTATTTACATCGATGCGCGCCGGCATTATGCAGAGTAGTCGACACCTATCCATCGGATTAGAACGGCAGTAGCATGTACCTACATGTATAGGTAAGGTACGTTAGGCTTACATAAACCTTTATATATAATGCTGGTAGGTATGCATTAGCAGAAAATAACTAAAAGTTTCTTTATTTTTATGATTTTAAAATGCTAGATCTTAGATACCTAATTAGTCATAATTATTGCATGCTAGAATATTATTTAGACTTCTATCACCTTTATACTAGATATATTTGTCGCAATAAATATATTTAAATTTGAAAAAAATATTAGAATTTGAAGTAATCGCTAATCGCTTTAGACTTGAAACAGTCGGCGGGTTAGGAATAGGCGTGTAAAAAGTGGAGCTGCAATGCATGCCAATTCGACCGGGGCCGACCGGACGATGCCGGACGTCTCTCGCACCTGTACTGAACGCACAAAAAGTACACAAAAAAGTATTCACGGATTTTAATCTTGCGCTAGTTTCTGCCCGCGTTGTTTCTATAGAAACGTTTTGAGGTTATTTATATCTCATGAAAACTGATTTCAGCCTATATGCGAAATTTCATCCCGCTCCTTTCAATAGGTTTTGCGATACGACAACAAACATCCATACATACAATACGTTTATAAAATTAGTAAAATAGTACGGTTTTCTAATGTAATAAACTTCGGTTTTGTTTGAGAAAATAGGAGCATACCTACATTATAGGCAATTTTTTGGAGTATTATGACCATTTGTATATACTAAATGATTTGCCTACCAAACTTGATCGTCCGACCACTTCAATGTAAGCTGTCTAATGAAACTGTCGCTGTATTCTTAATTAACAATGAAGGTCATAATCAAATAAATAGAAACAAATGAGAACTCCTATTTACAATTTAAACTACTGACGTAACAGCAGACTTTTAGTAACAACCTACCTGTGCAGCTCAACTGATCTATATCAATACCAGGCGGAAGTGTCCCAGAGACAATGGGATCGCCCATTGTCATACAGCTGCGATAGAATATCACGGCAGTGAACTTACACCGAAACAAATCTTTAACCGAATAGGTATTATCAGATTACGTAAACATTAACCCGCGATAGCCAAAGTCACAACCTCTGTCTCGCCCTCAGCCACGAGGTTTGAATTTCGAATCAAAGGAGACGTCAAAGTCGACGTCTGTGTCTGCTAACGGTACTTCCGTGTCCGGGTTACGAATCAGGCAGGTATCAATTTGCCGCGGGCACGGGGAGCCTACTTTGTACCTGGCTATAGTTGCCTACCTTTACATAACTAAAACACCAGTTCAAAGTCGCTGAACGAGCTATGGAAAAAGCTATACTCGGGGTCTGTCTGAAGGATAGGATTCGTAACTGTCGACAATCATCCGACAGAGAACCAAAGTTACTGACATAGCTCAATGAATTAGCAAACTGAAGGTGCAGTGGGCCGGCCATATATCGCGAAGAACCGACTACCGCTGGGGTAAACTTGTTCTTGAGTGGAGCCTGCGACTCGGCATTGGGTGATGACAGCCTCCCCTTAAAACTCTTCGAAATCGTTACAGTTAAGATGTAAACGAGAACACTGCTAAGTGTGAAAGCCCGTTAAGACTACCAGTAACTCCAGAAAGCATCAGTCTCAGGTGCCACACAACTCGACAGGATCATAAACCTTTACCAGATGCATTGGCAGATCAGGTGGTTATAACTCAGCATTCACCTTAACTGTTAGTTGCACTTAGATCTGAGAGCAATGGAACCGCACCGCTGCTGCTGGATTGAATCTAGAAGATGTCTGGGACGGAGGTTACATTTAAAAATAATCTTTATTCATATTCTTTTATTTCTATAGGCTTACTATTTTATACCATAAATTATTTTCTATATCTAAATATAATGATTTTAGATAAATGTCAATATTTAAGTAAATCTAAGCACAATATCAAATTTATTACAAACTATTGTCGGTGCAAAACTTAGATGAAAAGAAATATTGACACTTGACATTGACCTTTACTATTTGTAAATTTTTCTGCCTATGTTCTATAACCAGCATTAGGAAAACTGAATATCAATTCGATAATAAAATTTCAGTCTTTAGTTCAATGTTTTTTTTACCTACTGTTATTTCTCCGCGACAAACGCGATTACTCTATAAAAAAAACTAACAATCAAATAGCAATAAGAAATATCTTTAAAAAATGGCTAGATAGACGATATTTTATAAGCTATTTACAATCTATAAAAGATTGGTAAAATCCTCTTCTAAATAAACATTATAATAGGAAAGAAGATAAGGTAACAAGACGCAACCAATCCTCTAAGACCCGATGAACACCTCCGACGCTGACAAAACATTAATTCCGAAATAATTAAAGAAACGATTAGAGCGTCAACTCTGCCGGCCCGAAAATTAGTAGCGAAACAGGACCATAGAGTAAGGGAGGGTGACGAGAAGGTCCTGCCACAAGAACTGGCTACTAGGAAGTCTTATATAAGTTGTATTATTTGGTGTTAGTGGCTGACACTTTATGGAGAAAATGTGGTTTGTTTATGGCACTTCCACTTTCGTTTACAGTTACAATACAATACAAATAGCGAAAAAATACAGTAAAGAACAAACAAATAAAGATACAGATGCATAATGGGCGGCCTTATCGCTAAGATCGATTTCTTTCAGGCAACCTTTACATAGCTATTTTATAGGTATAGACGGTGGCGTATTTTAGACTAATCTAAAGTCATTTAAAACGGGATATTTACCATGATTAGATTTTTGCAGAGCTTGTGTTATGGGTACTAGATAACTGATATATAATACAATACATTACATAGATAGATATTTTTTATTATACATAGAAAACGACCAGAACACCCGGAACAAATATCTGCAGATCGTACACACAATTGTTCCGAGGCGGGAATCGAACCCGCAACCTCCTGCGTCGCAGGCGGACCTTCGCCCACCGCGCCACATCGGTCGTCATCTATATCTGTGAGCAAGGCTAAGCGAACCTAGGTATTCAAGATTTTTGGTAATGATGGTGTATTTTTGTGTTACAAATAGCATGAATAAAATAGTTTTTTTTTATGATTATATTGAAATGATTCTCGAGAATTTTAATCCAACGACAAATGCCTTCCTACAGTCAAACGTCCCACCACAAAATGTTTCTTACTTGTAATGTCGCTTTGCTTAATAAGTAAATACGTACATTATTACGTCAACAGTGCACTCTCTACACAACCAAACTATTCCATGTCAGGGCTGTCTCAAGCAATAAACTTTGCTCAGGAATTTCATTAGTTCCGTTCAATAAATTAAGAGGTTATGCTCGCGTGTGTCGACCCTGCAATTACCTCGTCTGAGCTGTAATGAAGTACCACTCTTAGTTGGGAGTACATGGGAGCGTGTTACTTATTTCTTGGGGAACAGACGTTTTCAGGAAACATAGACCTTGTAGACCATGAACAAAATCTGAAGGTGTTTCGGAGATGGGCTGGTTGGTGCCACCCAGTGAGCCCTACTTTAGGGTTACCGCAGTAAGATTCGGTGATACCAAATTCACTTGCAAAATGACGTTCAAGACCTTTCAAAAGTAAGTATTAAAATATATGAAGGTAGGTTTTGGCCGACTGTGGATTGTTATTCATGTTTTCTGAGTGTGTTCTAAAACATTCTCGTTGTATGGACGTGTGTGGAATGATGTGCTATGTCTTAAATAAACTGATTTTATCTATTTAACAACAGTTCGTTATTATATATGTTTTGTTGCGGAAAAGTAATGGTTTCTAACGCGTCAACGCGACCTAAGTCACAAGTTAAAACAAAAAGATTATTCAAAATACATTCTTAATATTCGTATTATTGTTCCTTCATGTCCAGTCTATCCTAAGGTTGCTTGGAAAATATCTTTCTCAGTAATAAGGCAGTCATTTATTCTGCCTCTATTCTAAGTAGGTATCTATTTATTTTTGTTTGGTGTGTATAATAAGGGGTTTCTATCAATCTATTATAATGTATTCGAGATGTCAGCACTTTTCATCGGAGGCCTTTTTTTCTTGTCAAATACCACGATAAACTTTCATTTTCATAAAGCTAAGAAGCCGTCTGCGCTACGCAATCTCTAGAAATAAATTAAAAGAACCGTTTTAAAATATTCCACTATCTTGACGTATTTGATAATTCCTGTCCCTTCCCGTGATTTAGTACCAGGGGTCGCCACAGAGGGCGCTTAGATCTAAAAAATACACAGTCTTCATCGTGATAAATGTCCTTGAGTTATGCACTTGTAATATTATGCCAAGAAATGGCCGAGCCTTGTTGATGGAAAGTTTTTTCTAAGAATACTTCGTTATTCATTATATCTTCCAGTAAAAAAAGCAACAAAAGACGCAAAAAATTCAATTCAGATTACTAAACACTGTTTTTGCTTTTCTGACCAAAATAAACAAATACATCACGTGAAAAACCGACAACCGCTCTGCGCGCAGGGCGCTATGGCGCTCATTGGGTGAAGTCTATGTCCAGCTGTGAACTAATATAGGCTGATGATGATGACGAAACTAGGTTTGTATCATTTCAATTCTATAAAGCCAAGTCTGAGTACAACCTCAGTGAAGAGGTCCCTCACGGAGGTTGTAGTCTTACGGGATGAAATAAGGTTCATAGTTAACCCGCTCGCTTTTGAATACCATAAAGTCGATTAGAAAAGCTTCATTTATCACATCTATACATTTACTTGTGCTAATTTCATTAAACAGAAATTGTAATTAAATAATGGAAAGCGCAAATTTCACAAACTCTAATCATACACCCCGTACATGTCCACTGCTGAACATAGGCCTACCCCAAAGAAGGGTTTACTCCTTAGGAGAGGCCTATGTACACGCGCCTCGCCACATCGGGCGTCATATAGCACATAATATAAATATTTAAAGCTCGTTAGCTCTAAATATTGATATTAGACAATGAAATCAAATTGATATTAAACTAATAAACAGTAGCAAGACACTACACCCCAATCAACTCCCGAATGAAGCTCGTATTTTGACAGAACCGCCCCGAACAGAAACTAGGTCCTAGTTTTAATCTAAGCGATCGACTTGACAACGGTCTTGATTGAAATCGCTGGCTTCCGCAGCAGCTGGTAATAAGGCGTAGTTATCAACTATTTGTGCACTGCTTGTTTCGACGACTGTACCTTATACATAGTGGGGCTTGGTGTGGGGAAGAGCGAGTAGCGGATAGCAAGAGATATTCTTGATATTGAGGTTGTGATTTGAGAAAAGATTTTATTTTAGGTACGTTTGTAAATAAATAAATAAATTTTGTAAGGAAGAAAATATTTGTTCAACGCTTCCCTACACATAAGCGTAGTAATCCTAAGGAATGCCTTTACCATGGCAAGGAAAAAGTAACGTGCCTAGAATGAAATCAAAGCCACAAATTAAAGGCACAGTGCTTGCATAATCTAACAAAGACTTGCACATGTAATGTAGACAATGATTTCTAAATGTTTGTATAAAAATATGATTGTTAAGAAAAAACTGACTTCTGATTCCTATGAATTAACACAACATTTATTTAAGCAGCTTTTAAGTTTATCGAGAAAAATACTTGTCTCATGAGAAATTTTTTTTTATGGGAACACTTCAGCATTTTCTCCATACAATAGCAAAAGAACTTTCTAAATCGGTTGAATAAATTGACGCACAAATCGACAAACATACCTACATAAAAATATACACAGCCGGACATAGATCCTCCGACTGTTTTGTTTTTTGTTTCATCGGTTTAAGCTCCGTAACCGCACAGTTCGTAGTTGACGATCTTGCCGTGCGTATAAATTCCCTTACAAAGTTCACCCCTAAGTATGTATATAGTTCATATTCAAGAAGTCGAGGCTTGGTAATGAATGCGTTATATAAATTCAAAATCATTTAGCCTAAAGAAATCTAATAAGCTTTACAAAATAAACACTTAGACAAGTAATATTTTATACTATAAATATTATTAAAGACTGACTCGACCCTATTGCCCATACTCTAAGCTCCAAATCCAAATCGCCCGCACTAGCACCGGACCGCGCCTGACCGCGTCCATAAATTTCGACACAATATTTCTCGTGAAGTTCCGATACCAACATGTGTGGTTGTCAACCAGCGTTGTTTATTGCGATATTTGCCTTGCTGAAGTTACTGTCAAACTGTTAATTTAAAACCTTTGTTGCGTTTGAATAATGTAGCCGGCTGCGTGGCGGTCAGGCGAATTAGAACATAGATTTTGGGAACTGAAAATGCGTGTGAAATAGTCACACGCATTTTTGTTAGACTGCCGAATTGCAATATCGCAGCTATTGGGGTGACTTGTAATACAGGTTTTAATAACCTGCCACAAGTACCAGCCCCTCACAAAACAGATCAGTAATGTCTAATGAATGAATATCCCACCAAAACATAAATGTAAAAAGGGAGAGCCAAGTTCAATACAAAAATTATGATTGGCTGTGGGCTTCCGCGCAAAAGGAATGGAGATCTAATTGAGTGCCAAGTCAAATCTATGCAGGTTAGATTTGACTTGGCCAGTTTTTATCAGAATTAAAATGTTGAATAACTTTATAAAATGACTGATGTAATGAAAACCCCTTCGGCCGTCTACAGAACCGGAGTTTCAGAACTGGTTCCATACGAGGCTTTTAAATTACTTGTACGGAACTGGTTCCGATCGTGGCTATTAATTTACTTGTATAGAACTGGTTCCGATCAAGTAATCATCGTATTCCATCAGCCGTGAACGGAACTGAAGTAAAGACGCAGCGAGGTCAAATACATATGTAGACTTGTTCTTTTTTTTCACGGAATAACTATCGATTGGATTTCATACAAAACTTGGTGTACTAAAACTTATATAGCGTTATAAATTAACCAAAATGTAATACTCAATACATACAATATAAGCATGGATTGAATATAACTGCCTAAAAACCTTTGGGCAGGATTTGAAAGTGCCATCGCGCAATATATGTCTGAAGCTTCCAACCATGGATCTGACATCTTTACAACAGAATATAAGTATTCTTTTTCCATCGCTTTCACTATTGTAGTCAGCTAGCAAGAAATCTTGAAACTTTTTTGGAACTGTTACTTCAGTAGATGACGAAAAACGCAAGTTGGGCACACCCAGTACTTTGTTTCGGTTATTAAAAAGACCTGTTTTTTTATTTTCAAATGATGGTACTTCCGTCAGCAAATGCACGCCCTCAGTTTCTAGATTGTATACCATCTCATCGTATTGTTTTTGTATAGAATCGAAATTTGAACCAGTTTGTCTTTGAGCTTGTCAAGTTCCTTGAATACTTTATTTTGGGCTTGGTTTGGTATATAGTCCGTATTATGTGTTGTATTACCATGGACTACTTCGTTCTTCTCGTTTAAATTAATACTCCCTTTGCACCCATAAGTGTAATTGGAACATAGGAATATCGTATCACCTTCTGTGTATTGCTTTTTGCGATGACATTTGCGTTACCTATATATTATTACCTTCATATAAAAGGGCAATACATCCTCTTCGCGTTGAAATAAATTCAACATCTCTTAAAGACATTTCAATAATGAGTGTAAGCCAAGTGTAAGCAGAAAGCATTCGTATTATTTATAAGATGATGTCTTGATTTATTCATCTAATAGGCCAGATATCAATAAAGAGTTTCTCCCACGGAGAAAACACAGCACAGACAGTCATGGCCATCATGTCAAGCATTTTTCTGTGAACGAGGTCCAGCAGTTCTATACAAGCACATTAAGAGCCTCGATCGGAACCAGTTCTATACAAGTAAATTAATAGCCACGATCGGAACCAGTTCCGTACAAGTAATTTAAAAGCCTCGTATGGAACCAGTTCTGAAACTCCGGTTCTGTAGACGGCCGAAGGGATGAAAACTGGCCAATGATACACTCGGCGCGTTCCTTTGCTTGAACTTGGCTTGGACACGCTGCCGCGTGTCGTAATTATGTAGGCAAAATTTTTGTAAGGTCTTTTGTGAGTGGAATATAAATGTGTTATTGATTTATTAAGTTAAGTTAGTTAAGTAGAAAAACAGTCGTGCCGTTATAGATTAGACGAGATCAAGTGGGATAAGTGTAACATATTATACTCTAAATTTATATCTATACATATAGATCGCATGGTTCTTTATACCATTTTTTGACAATCTTATCAAATTTCACCTAAGTAAACATAACATAGACGTTCTTTGCACTTCTGAATAAGCTAAAAGCATCAACAGCTGTGATTCGATTTGATTGCTTTGAAAAAAAAACCGACTGTTTGGATTAAATTTTGCTGAATAAATACATTGTGGGACTACCCCGGGATCTACTTCTATACAAATAATAATACGAAAGAATCATCCAAATCGATTCACAAATGACGGAGAAATCGACTAACATACATCCGAACATATAAACAGCTGAACATAGAACCTCCTATATCCGAAGTTGTTTAAAAACTTGGTGCTGGATCTGAAAATACCTTAGCGTGTATCCCACCTTTGTCTTTGATCACAAAATATTCCGCATCAAAATGCAAAGTGCTTACATTAAAACCATCAAATTCCCAGAAGCTTCTAATGCAATATAACGTTAAGTGCATCCTCAGCATCGCTCGCGACGCAATTGTTCTCAATATTCGCATTCTGCCCTTAACCGCACGTTTTACACCCAGACCCCAGTTTTACGCGAATTAAAAACAATATCGTTAGGGATCTGTCGTGTCTAAACATTTGTACCTATTTCCCGCATAATCATTGCTCGCACGTGTGGTTCTTACGAAAATTTACTGTGTCTAATACAATAAGTTGGCACCCCCGGCCTCAGAGGCGCGCCACAGTGCGGGCAACCAGTAGGGCAAGATAAACGAAAAACGTTCATATACTATCGATATTCCTATAGGTTCACATAGTCTTTTCACACAAGCACAGTGTAAATCATACTTTCTGAAAATCGCAATAGAGTATTAATTTAATCAAATTATGGCTTACTTTCTAGGCCATATGGCACTTAGATTATTAAAACTTGATTGCGATTTTCGGAAATCTCGTCCCTTGGAAGAGGGTCGCGAACGTCTCCTAATTTTACCCCATACTTATGTAGCAAAAAGCTCAACAAGCATTTCAAGAGTTCTTATGTCATTGAGTTTTAGCCAATATTTAAACCGAAGACTTCATACTGATAATGTAGAGTCAACAATAAAAATCGTTGCACAGGGTATTCCTTCTTTGAGATTTTATATAAACTTTTGAAAACTGATCTGTGAGCTTCAATTTATTCAATTCAATTCAATAGCCAATTATTTACAATGCACTTGGGTAGTCAAAATAACAATAATATAATTTTGTGTTGCGCTATGGATATTATAATCTTCTAACCAAGTGTGTTTTATTTCCATTAGCATGAACGTCACCACCAATATTTTATCTGTTACATTTGTTCACAAATTTTAAAGAATACATCACAGAGATAAATTCACTGTGGCCTTTCTCCGTAGGGTTGGCGCGTAACGGGCGCGAGGCTAAATTATGTATTTTATTGTCGCCCAAACCAATTTCATAACCCGAAGAGAGGCAGGATGAGTCCGCACAGGCCTTATATCCCATCCTATTGAATTTTGCAATACATACAAATGTGTTGATAGTGTTTTTGTGTGCGATAAATAATGTTTTGCTGCGAGTTTTCTATAGATTTTCGTGGTAACAATTGAAAAAAGAATGTGGGAAAAAAATGGGTGGATATTGGAAATGATTTATTTTGTGAAATAGGAGCACTAGGAAAAACGGTATATACGCATAGGTTATTGGACAATGCCAACCTAGAACTAGGTAAAACTACATTCGTTTTTAGCATACCTTTTGACATAATTTCTTCGTCTTGTGTAACTAAGTTTTCTGTTTATTGTATTTCATTATTGTTTATAATTTTTTATTTAGAAATTGTTTTTTTCTTTAATTCCTCGTACAATTAGTTCGTTCAAAATTATCATTGATACAGATTTTCCAAGAGCAGTAAATAAAATGCAAATTTTCGAACGAGATTCCCAATTTGTTAGAACCTGAACCGCCATAGGCCAGGGTTATCAAATGTTAAATTAATTTCTGGAAGTCATTCTCGCAGATAGTTCATCAAACTTCCGGGGCCTGATGAGCATAAAACAAGTGAAGGTTGATACATACATGTAAGCAAAAGTCAGCATCAAACGATGGTATATATCCATATACTGTCGTTTGATGATGGGATAGGATAGGTAGTGTTAAAAAATATCAGTCACCATACCAAATATATTTTTTAAAAGCGGTTTCTGATAGGTTTTCGAAATAGAAAAGATGATAACGCCACTGTAGTTACTGAATTCTTTGATGTAACTGATAGCAATTTAATAAATAGTGAGAATATTTTTTTTTTACTTCAGACTAGAACAAATTACTTATTTATTAGATACTACGTTTGATTTTGTACTTAATTATATTTTCAACCCATTTTCAGTCTGTTGGTAACAAACATACACTAAAAAATAAAGGCATACTTAATAATAAAAATATATCACATGATGCTGAAAGACTCTTCCAGTTGTCGCTCAACCCGTAAGGGAAAAGTTTCTTGTAATAGAAATTGGCTGAAATATTTTTCCGAAGAATCTAGTTCCGAAGTTTTTCAACTTCTCGTAACTGATGAATTTGCTTTATTTTAGTTTGAAGGGTGGGTGACTTTTTCTTTTCGTTATTTTATGCGAGCTTCATCAAGTTTAGTTTTTAAAATGTTATTGAATAATGATATACGAGTATGACATGATAATGAATTGATATGAACTTTGAAATACGATATTTGTTATGTTACTCAGCAAATTGGTTGGCGAAGTTCAAACTAAGGTTCAATCTCGCCTGGTCTATGAAGCGTGGCTTGTTCGCAGCACACACAATCTCCCTTTGCGCTTTCAAATTTAATAAGCGTTTAACACTTCAAAGGCTGCGTGTAAAACAATTTAGCTCAGTCGGTGAAAAACACCGAGTTTTCGGCTAGCTTCGTAATTGGTTTAGACTACAGTCTGTAGGGAAAAGATTAATTAGAACTGCTACAGGCAGAGGCAGCACTTTAAGCTTTCGACGCTGAAAATGTAATGACGGTACATCAAAATCACAAAAGTGTACAACAACTGTAAGACAATGCAGCAAAAGATATTTTCGCGTGATTTACCGAAACGTAACTTTGTGGAAATGCAGCGAGATAGGCGTTTAATGTCCCATGTTTTAAGATTTCAAAGATGGAAATTGTGTCCAACGATTGTTTTAAGTACTACTGCAGCAGTTTTCACTCTCCCATTTATTGCAAAGTGCTGTACAAACAAAACTAGGTCAAGATAAAGATTATCTTTAAAATTTTCTTAAAATTCACAATATATTTTTATGAAAATCTCAACAAACGAGTAAAATCAATTTAACCCTAACTAAAATTTGGCTATTTAAAGCAGTGAAAGCCAAGATTTATCTACTAATCAAGTTTTAATCAACGTGCAGGAATTAATCGTTATAACGCCGTTAGAAACCGTTAGGGCGAACGAGTCCCAACAATAAACGTGAGAAAGGGCTCTTACAAAATTATTTAAGTGGCTGGAATGCCGATAAATTTTGCATTTAAGTCGACTGAACGAAGGTCAGAGCTTTTATTAAATGAAGTGATTAATACCCGTTCTTTCTTTGGTCCCAATTTTCAAAACAATGGAGAAAATTTGGTGCAATTCGACAGTTACCCTTTTCGAAGAACAAAACGTCTTCGCTCTCATCATTCATTTAATAAATAAACATACCTAAAGTAATTACTTACCTTTTAAAAGTATTTTCTTTAAGACACCAACTGCAGTACCTGAAATATAAGATTAAATATTAATATTTTCCAAATTTTCACAGCTCTGCTCACGTAAAATCAAAAGAATTCACCCCCATTCAAAACACTCAAAACTACCAATGAAGCAATTCTATAAAACAAGATTAAATTTCACTCAGCGAATCGACTACCTCAATAAGCCGAACCCAGCACCTGAATACAACTTCTAATGAAAAATTCCTTTGCAGTGCTCTGCGTTAATGAACACGCCTGTATTCAAAGAAACCATAATGAGCTCCAGGTGAAAGCATACGTGTACTTTTCTAGAAAATTCCTTTTTATATAACTGCCTGAGACGTAGAGCGTCGTGAATCGAAATCTCGGGCTCAGGTTTTGAGCAAGTGATGAATGGCGCCGCCTCCTTTCATTTACAAGGAAATTATGCGTGCTCAGTTTGGTACTTCGCTTTTTAATTTGGTTGGATTATTACAAGCGGCTGAACTTTTGAAAGGTTTTAGCTCTGGTTTTTGTGTGTTACTCCTTTACATTATATCTAAATGTTATATTGTTTTACTTTAAAGCCATTATTATACTAATATTTATAGCTCGATACACCTACATTTTTCTCAGTTAAAAAAAAAAGCTCGAAACCTGCAGTCGATATTATAATATGCATTATACATTACTGATGTAAGTAAGAATTCAAAATTCACAAATAAGAAAGATGGAATTCCTCACAATCTTAAGTAAAAGATGGCACAAAGTCGACAACCAAGTGTAAAATCTTTATCTCAAAGCTCATACCCTCTTTAATAAAGTCTGAGCAAAGATATCACGGAAACCCCTGGTTTTTCCTGAAAGGTTAGCTGAGATCGGAATAATTCCGCGCAAATGGAAAAGCGTTAAACAAATTTGAAAAGAAACGGAAGGTAAGAAACTAAATAAGTTAGGTTTTCAGCGTTAGTCGAACCTGGCCATTGTTACGAAGACCGGTAGACAGGAGTGTTACCGACGTCACGCCTGAGGCACGGATTGGGTGGGGAACAAGGGCAGAGCTTAAGCGATTTTGAACTCTATTATTTAATTGCTAGATTCTGTTGTCTGTGATTTTATTAGTGATTCTATGGCGAAGGTCAGCCATGTGTGACGTTTATGACCATAGTAGGAATATTTTCTTACTATTCTATAACCACGCGGTCATAGGCTCGTAACGAGGCGTAGTTGCAAGTGCGTAGCAAGCTGATTGTATTATAATTGTATTCAGAATTAATAAGAATCCATTTAGTACATTGTTTAAGATCACGACAATTCGACATCACAGCCAAAAAGACAACTAGGTCTGTATAAATAGTAAAGCGAAGTTCAAACCGGTGGTGTCGTATACATTAAGCCGTGTTTGGCAGTCCGGTCTAGAATATGACCTTTACAAGTTATTTTCTCAAGATAGGACGTATTCATCGTATTAAAAGTAAGTTCTGTAATCTAGAACAGGGTAGCAGGTAGTTAATGCTAGCTAGCATTATGCTCGCCTATGTACAACTTTTATGTAGTATATTCTATCTATTCATCTATTCATCCCGCCATCCGCGCGTACCCCGGCCAGCCCCTAGCCGCGAACGTGATCTCTGAATAGTCGGATCTTTGAATACCCGCGCGGGTGCAATTCACGAGGCGATCGCTAAGGCAATACGAACACGCTTTTTAGATACCCACTGCCGCCGGTAGGTTTCCAGCTAAATGTGTAGTGACATCTTTGAGAGCCGAGGATTTGGTCTGTATGTACAGGTATGACACGCGGACATGAGAAATAAGTAGTCTTTGTGCTCTGCTATAAGTCTACACTAGTATGGGTATATATCATCATCAGCCTATGTTAGTCCACTGCTGGATATAGGCTTTTCCCAATGAGCGCCACAGTGTCCTGGTACATCGATGCTGGATGCGTCAAACTGAAGAAGCTTGACGCATCCAGCATCGATGTACCTGCAGTCTTTCCCAGGTCGTCATCCCACCTGGTAGGAGGGCGTCCTACACTACGTTTACCGAGTCGTCGTCTGAACTCAAGAACACGTTTGCCCCGGCGTTTGTCGGTTCTTCGCGGGATATGGCCGGCCCACCGCCATTTTTCTGTATAAAGGTGTACGCTACTAAAATTTTTGTTTTATTGAAATTTTGTCGGCATTTCACTCGAACGGCGAACTCTGCTTGGAGAAAATTTATCATAGGCGAAAAAAAATATCGCAGCAAAATAAAATTATATCCCAAATAACATAATTGTCCTTATCTAATTAGGTATGTAAATCGTAAGCAAACTTCTGCTAAAATAAAATCGACCTTATTATTATCACAAAATAAGCTGCTTATTTTGCAAGCAGTCACACCGTCAAATTTCAGCTTCCAGACACTATTTCCACCCTCAGTACACCAAAACACATTCGCCTCACCTGTTCAATACACGCGCTGTCAATATCTTAGCTCCCGTCTACACTCAATACATCACAGAACATAAAGGTCGGCGCACAATGCATGATAACGACTGTGGTAGGTATTAAGGCGAGCGGACACCTGCGACTCATTGCACGTCGCAGCGCGGTGCAATCGCCTGACTCGGCAGGTTCCTAGTGGCAGTGTGTGCATGCTTTAATCTGGGGAGCGTTGGCAAAAAAAAAACTATATTTTTGTTAATAGTGTCAAGAATGAATGACCAGGATTTGGGGGGAAAGTATCGTGCACAGATTACGTAATGTTAGTTAAGAATTGAATGGTTAAAACAAACTATAAACCAACTTCAAATTCCTGAATTTGTACATTGTTTCGTTAACATTTTTCGTTTTTACGCTGGTGGAAGAGGATTACAGGTTACTCCCGTAGTAACCTGTAATCCTCTTCCACCAGCGACCGACGAACATTACAATAACAATGATCCGTGGATGTAGAAGCACATTGATGATAATGCTATAAAGTTATTTAATTACTGATTTTATGTTAAACAAGCTGTTTCCTGCGGTTTCACCCGCATTAAATTCGAATTTCACATTTCTAAAATATAATATAGCATAGCCTATGTTCACCGGAGATAGTGTAGCTTCCTAACGGTGAAAGAATTTTTCAAATCGGTCCAGTAGTTTCGGAGTATACAATACAAACAAACAAAAAATCAAACCTTTCATCTTTATAATATTAGTATAGATATCACGAATGGACTACACTGGCTACAGTTTAATGAATAAAATAGGGATGCCTGTTCTGCTATCCCTACTTTACCCACCATTGTCTCCTGCGACGAGTGCAGCGTCTAATTGATTCCGGCCCATTCAGGTCCGGGACCGATGACGACCGATTATTGCTAATGTTCTGCTGATTGCGTATTGGAAATTGTACCTTGTTATTTGTTATAGAGATTAAGTTTCATGTATAAAATAAAAACCTTCGTAGTTTGATGAATTCTTTGTGAAGCGGGTTAACCACGACCTAGATTAATTTGAATCTTTGTTTGAACGTTTTTTGCTTGCATAAATGCTTGGCCCTTGCATTATTTAATACTCCGAGAACTACATTATTGATCACTTTATCGAAGTTATCAAGGGACCTGGGTATCTTCAAGACACGAGTGAATAGGTACCTACTAGATTCTCTACACTAGATATTTTCGATATATCAGGATCTTTCCTATTTGATATGACGCTGTTTCTTTCAAGCCATTTTATTTTTCTCATTAATAATGTTTTACACTCTAATTCTTATCCCAATATGTTGAAAAATTCACGTGTAACTCCACTGTATAAAGGCAAGGGTGAAATGTCTGACGTAAGGAACTATCGCCCCATTACAATTGTACCCACGTTATCCAAGCTGATAGAGTCAATCATGTCGGAATCTATAATGCAACATCTATTACATAACCAGCTCTTATCTGACTGCCAACATGCCTACAGACCCGGCAAATCAACTACGTCAGCAACCCTGAAAGTCATTAATACTATAAATAAATGTCTAGAAAACAAAAAGCAAGTAGCAGGCATATTTTTAGACCTTTCTAAAGCTTTTGATTCTGTTAACCATAAACTACTACTAGAGAAGCTCAAGGTCTATGGAATTCAAGGCAGTAGTCACAATCTTATAAAATCTTTTATAGAGAGAAGGGAACAGACAATAGAAATTAAAACAAATGACAAACGCGTTAGATCAAAGCCGCAGTGTATAAGTATAGGAGTTCCGCAGGGGTCCTCGCTTGGAAATACTCTATTTTTAATATTTTTGAACGACATTTCCCATGTAAATACCACAGGCCAGATAATACAATATGCTGATGATACAACCATAGTGGTTTCATCAGATACTATGGATGGACTATTGATTACCATTAGCGACACAATTACGACTTTAGGAAATTGGTTCTCAATGAACGGACTTATGTTAAACGAGGATAAAACAAGTGTTATGGTCTTTAATGCAGTTTCCGCTCGACGACCTTCAATTAATATTCCTTTGAAAAGCGGTAGATCAATATGTAGTGCTAAATTGACTAAGCTATTAGGTTTTGAACTAGATCCGGCCCTAACGTGGAAAAATCATATTGACTCGACCTGTACAAAAATGGCTAAAGGCATATATGCTCTCAAACAACTGCGTCCTACGACATCCCAATTAAATCTTAAAGACATTTATTACTCATATATACACTCTATAATTAGTTATGGCATTATATTATGGGGAAACTCTACCGATTGTGAGAGAATCCTAAAGATGCAGAAACGTGCAATTAGAGTGCTGGTTTGTGCCAAATTCAAAGACACCTGTAGAGAACATTTTAAAACTCTCAAAATACTTACCTCTTCCGCATTATACATCTATGAGGTTTTAAAGTTTGTAATACAGAATATATCTCAATTTAATTTAAGAGGAAGTCAAAGCAGATACAGCAATAGGCATCAAATGTATCTAGAGTCAACTGCTCATAGACTCAGATACATGTCTAAAAAGCAACCAGAAGTAATAGGTCCTAAACTTTTTAATAAACTTCCATTGTGTATTAGACTCATAACATGTGAAAAATCATTTTTATGTAATGTGAAACTTCTTCTATTAGACTCTGTAAGCGAATTTCTTGACAATGATTATACAAAATTTGCAATTCCTCAAAGACGAACCTTTCCTGATCTCTACATGCCTAATTCAAATGAACTTATGTAATTATAATTAATTTAATTGACGAGTAACTGATCACACCTGACTTTAGCTTAACATAGAGTTAACCATTGTTATTGTGTATTTCTTTTTTAATAAATATTTTCATTTCATTTCATTTCATTTCATTTCATGATACATCGTCGGCCATATCTTCGCTTTCCATCAGGCGAGATTATGGTAAACTAAGGTCTATTAACTATAAAAATACCTATAAATAAAATGAAAGTTTATTTCTTTAGGCTTACAAATAAGCACTTAGACAGGTCATATTTTATACTCTACATTATTATAATAACATTATTTTGATTCACTTCACTTCAATTTTTTGTCTACCCGTGGAAGAAGTGAGAAGAAACCACTAGTATGTTCATAACTTATGTGTCTAGTACATATGATTTGCTTATCTGTAAGTTGTTAGATTTTGAGTTTGAGTTGGAGCAAAACTCGTTCCAAGCTTTTTTATCTTCTAGATAATCTGATATATAACTGGAAACATTCACCCAAAAAGTATAAAATCTAATGAAGCTATAGAAACTTGCAGGTTTGGTGAAGATAATTTCATTTAAACAGTCAACAAAATCCAAAAGGACGGGTCTCGTATAAGCTGCACGACATTAATTTCTTTTTGTTCATTAAATCTCCAATGCAATTCAAAAGTTTAGTTTCTTTATACAATAAGGTCTTAATTACGGCCAATTCTATCTCTCTCAAGTAAAACCTGCGCCTGACATAACCACCCCATACCTCAAGCCAATACAAACAGTCGAGAGTAATCCCCATTAATTTGGTAAATAACCACTTTCTCGTAAACAGATCGAGCCCAGCAGGTGGCGCTGTTACCACTAGATATAACATGTGCGAAACAATAAGCCCACGCTGGTAGCTAGCTATAGTTATATGTTATACGACGCAAGTTCTACGATTCGCCGCCTGTGGGTGGCCACAGGCGGCGAATTGTAGAACTTGCGGTAATTATTGTTTCGCACAAATAAGTTATCGACATTAGCTCTAAGAATTAGCAAGCTGAAGTGGCAGTGGGCCGGCCATATCTCGCGAAGGACAAAAAGTAAGCCTTTATTTTATTCCAGGCCTAGAACTACCTCTATGCTATTTCAGCCTGATCCGTTCTATAGTTTCGTTTTAACCGACGAAACGAAAAACAAAAGGGAGGAGGTTCTATGTTCGGCTGTATGTATTATTCTGTATGTCCGTCGATTTCTTCATCAAATAAGAGCCGTTTTATAAAATTATTTCGCTTTTGTATGGAGAATGATCCCAGGTGGTCTCATAAAAGATTTGTTCCCGAAGGAAGTGTATATGATGCTGTGTGGATTGTCCAGCATTATTTATTTATATGCTAAAATGATTTAATTTCAATTCGTAGCCACTATTATATCAGTTGTTTTCCGAGAAAATCGAACACAAATCGGACAATCGACTATTATTTCGAATTCCTAGATTTATTCAGAAACAACCGATAATTGTTCAACTTGATTAAATACCCTGAGCTTTATTAAAACCCGGAATAGAGCTATCACCCACATAAGCCAACAAACATCAAAACGCTAATAAAACAGATTATAGAATCAGCGATAAATCAGAGGTAACTGTAGATAATTTCATCGCTAAGCCCGCATTTCACACTCGACTCGGCAATTACCAGTGATCTCTCTGATTAACATGCGTTGTTGGAGCGACGAAGGACCTGGTCAAAGTTTCAGCGGAGATGCAGGCGACTTGGTGAAAATAAGAGCGAGAAGCTTATTCATGTTTATATTGCTTTAACTCGGTAATGTAGGTATAAGAAATTGGCAATTGCCAGTAATATCTCTGATTAACATGCGTTGTTGGAGCGACGAAGGCCTGGTTAGAATGACAGCGAATACAGGAGACCAGCCACCAGGGCTTGGTAGAAATAAGAGCGAGAAGCTATGATTTCTGTTTATATTATCACTTTTTTAACTCGGTAATGAAAGTATATGAAATAGGCAATAACCAGTGATCTCTCTGATTAACATGCGTTGTTTGGTCGAGGAAGGCCTGGTCAGACTGCCAGCGGAGGTTTAAAAGTTTCAACTATTATATCGGCAGGATGGCCGCTTTTCTTGCTTCTCATATTTCATGAAAATTGCCTCCACTCCGTGCCCTTTACATATATCTCTCTAAGTCGCTTTCCGCTACCTCTCCGTCTATCACTTACCGCTACCACTCTGCCCCCGCCCGCTACTTAACACCAACTAACTGTCGGCTCGGTCGCCGTAGACGCGCCATCTTTCAGGTGCGACGTGATTAATTCACAGATACGCTCTGAGCTATTGTGACGTCATCGCGCACTAAACTCCACTCATTTACGGTAAAACATGCTAAATACTGGAAAACAGATACTGGAGAGAGATAGGTGATGGGATGTTCTGTAGGGTAGAGTGATGCAGGTGTACTTATGGACTTTTGTTTTGTAGATGTTTGGGGTTTTAGCTTTGTTGTTTTAACATAATCGTGATTCAGGTTTTGTATCCTGCTGTTTCTTATATTTTTCTAAAATTACTGTTATCAAAAGTCATGTGAACACACTGAAGAAGCCATCTAGGCCGTAAGCTCATCTAGGTCTTAAGATCTATAAACTACATAAGACCAATAAGAATGATGATAGCAGGCACTTGCCTAGGCCTATATGCCCACATCTCGGACACTCAACCAATTCTCCATACAAATTCCGTGTCTGAGCCCATACAAGCGCAACTGTGTTGCGCTACACTTTCAATTAATTACCTATCACATAGTATCCTATCAAGATTTATGTGTTAAATTCTACTACGTCAAGATTTAAATCGAAATTCGAGCTGTTTTCAAAAGCATTCAGAGTTAACACTGCTACAACACTATCTACCACAACATTCAGAGTTAACACTGCTACAACACTATCTACCACAACATTCAGAGTTAACACTGCTACAACACTATCTACCACAACATTCAGAGTTAACACTGCTACAACACTATCTACCACAACATTCAGAGTTAACACTGCTACAACACTATCTACCACAACATTCAGAGTTAACACTGCTACAACACTATCTACCACAACATTCAGAGTTAACACTGCTACAACACTATCTACCACAACATTCAGAGTTAACACTGCTACAACACTATCTACCACAACATTCAGAGTTAACACTGCTACAACACTATCTACCACAACATTCAGAGTTAACACTGCTACAACACTATCTACCACAACATTCAGAGTTAACACTGCTACAACACTATCTACCACAACATTCAGAGTTAACACTGCTACAACACTATCTACCACAACATTCAGAGTTAACACTGCTACAACACTATCTACCACAACATTCAGAGTTAACACTGCTACAACACTATCTACCACAACATTCAGAGTTAACACTGCTACAACACTATCTACCACAACATTCAGAGTTAACACTGCTACAACACTATCTACCACAACATTCAGAGTTAACACTGCTACAACACTATCTACCACAACATTCAGAGTTAACACTGCTACAACACTATCTACCACAACATTCAGAGTTAACACTGCTACAACACTATCTACCACAACATTCAGAGTTAACACTGCTACAACACTATCTACCATAGCATCAGCTTAAACCTCTATCTTTCAGTATTCTAGAGAAAATTCCGGATAAAAGGCTTCCTTAGGCGAAGTCGCCCAAGGCGGTCCGAGCCTGATTGAGGTCGGTCCTGACTACCTACTCTGAAAGTTTAATTGACTGTGTGAAAAAGTTCAGTTAGCCTTTATAATATCACCATGTCAAATTAAAAAAGATTTTATTAATACACTGTAATATATATATATATATATAATATATATATATATATATAATATATATATATATATATAATATATATATATATATATTATAAAATATTTTTGCGAAATTTTTTACATGATTTAAACAAACAGTGCATCATTCCGAAAAATAAATTTAACGTTTCGCTCTTTATCTGCCTAACTTATACATAATTAAAAAAAACAGAAAACAAACCAAAATAGAACCTAATGTTTTTTATGGTACGTAGGTGCCTAGTTCTTGATGCATCAAATTATACTAAGTAGGTACACAAAATAATTACATGTAAGATAGATTTGACCAATAAATGGTATTTCTGTAATTAATATTGCGAGAATTAATTTCGGTTGCGTCCTTTTATAATTTACGTAGGCACAAAAGAACTTCAACGGAGATCGATTTCCGTGCGTCGAGATTATGTTCACTTTATGTATATTTCTCGAGATTCCGTGCGACAAACAACGTAACATTTTTATTTTTTTACGATATAGCATAAAATGAAATTCCGTAATTCCCCAAAAGCATGAAAAAAACGGCTTAATCCTTTGACTCCTTTTTAATAATGCAACCTTAATGTTCTATAAAACTTTGGTTTCAATCACATTACCAGTATTTGAATTACCCGTGCGTCGACATAACGCTGACATTTTGTTTTTGTCGATATAGCATGCGTCAAGATTCTGTAGTTCACCCCCATACGAGCATTGAGAAGACAAGGCTTCATACTTCAAACAACTTTTAAAAAATGCAGCCTTACTTCTAGTTCTATAAAACTTTGGTCTAAGTATCACAGTATCAGTATTTGAATGACCATGAGGTGGACTGAAGCGGGTACTATGTCCAGCTGTGGACGTCGTTCGGCAGAAATGATGATGATAAGTATTTCATAGCAATAAAAACATTGTCTCCTAGTCCGAGAGCCGGCCGCTTTTCGCAAACGGTCGAGCGAATCCGGTTTGAGCGCTCATAAATCTGTCACTTGTCAAAGTAAGCCCCGTATCGAACGAACCAGCCGCCGGTAAATTATGAACTACCGCCCGTTTGCATTTTCAGTTTTATGTTCTCGTAATTGCATTATTGTTGAAATTTTTGCTCATTGTTTGAGTTTGGTATTATATTTTACTTTATGAATTCGGAAATCTGAATCTGATTCTGATTGAGATTAATATATGTATACCGTGTTTCCATTGTGAATGGCTTCGTTATTACTTAGTAAGTAATTGTAAGTATTTGGTATTGGGATGTTTGTTAATTTTGACATGGTTTTTTTTGTGATAACGTAAACAACTTTAGTTCCTAAATCTTGACAATTTAACATTATTTCAATAACATAAATAATCATCTATAGAGAAACAAAAATATCCTTTACGAGGTACATAGGTATCTAAAGGTAGTTATCATTGTCATAATAATTGCAAGTAGTTTTTCGAACATGTCATGTCAGAAAAACAGGATGAAATAGGTATTTAAGTAGGAACGCAGTATTTCTACCTAAATATTTGATTTAAACGCCCCTCAACGATTGGCCACGTTTCAGGCTACCCAAAGGCTTTCAACAAATCAAACAGGAAAACTATCAGTTCAAATAAGAGAATAAAGCTAAGCATCGGCCGAGCCCACTTGGTGGGCACGTGACCACAATTAATGGGACAGGTAAGGTAAGGAAATTGCGGTCGGCTCCTAAACTGACTCGGAATAAATTTAGCGCGAGATGGTGTTTTGTTTACTATCGTTGTTTATCTTGAGGTTATAATAAATTACAAGGTAGTTAGGTCAACTGAAACACGTTTCGAAAAGCAGCATATTTCTATATCAATGTTGGTCGTATACATGTCAGCATAGCAAAGCCTTGTGATTTTTTAGCTTTTCCTAAATGGTTATAATTTAATAAATTCACGTGTCAGTGTTTGGGAAGATATTTTGGGCAACTCATTTAAAGATATTTTCATGAACGAATCTCCCAAAACATTGACGTTATCAAGAGCTGTCAAGTACACAAACAGTTTCGCAGCAGGCAACCAAAACTAAAGGTGTAAACATACTATTGAAACGCGACGCGACGCAACTATGCAACGCAACGTGTCGACACCGCGCATCTCCTTTTTAATTTATATCCTATTACATTAATATACACTTGATCTTGTTATGTTCTTCATTTAAGTCTTAGAACAAGCTAATGTTACAAAGGGATAAAAGTTGTGTGTATAAGATTCTGGTCATAGGAAATTAATACGAATGCATTTAACTAAACAGGCATGGCCTCAGTCGTCGGGTCGCGTGGCGTTTCAATGGTGTGTAGATCTCTTGAAGATTGCGCTTTAAATTTTAGTTGGTGCATACACTCTTCCCTCTGTATGATAACCACCACCCAAAGTAATTGTTTCTGTAGGTACCTAATATCGGTATTAGGTACCTATATGATAGGATAGGACAGAGAAATTAGCAAGACACAAAAATAATAAAATAAAAATAAAAGAAGTCTTTAGTCAGATTACTAATGTTTGTAATGTAGGTATATTATGGTATGTCGTGTATCGGTTTATATTTTTTTATCTAAATATTTATTAAAGTGCCTCCGATATTATCCCTCCATGTCCAGTCCATACTAAAGTTGCCTGATGAGATTGCTCTTAGCACTAAGGCCGCCCTTAATACTTCCCCTTTTTGGAACAGAGGAAGAGAGAAAGAGAAAAATGTATTGTTTTCTGTTTTTTGTGGTATAATAGTGTTTTCTATCAATTTACTACTTTCTTATTATTTGTGCCGTAGTTTAATATAGAGGCACAGCAATTCTAATTTCCATTAAATATGAAATTTTCATCGTATCCAATCGTTAGCACCGGACCAAAAATCCATCTCTGTCAGTTCTTCAAATGATCCCCGAACCTCGAATCTGCTGACATCAGCAACCTCGTTAAAGTCAATTAACTTGAAGAACAAACGTAAAGTAGAGTCTGAATGGCCCTCGATGGCTATAGATCATTACGGGCCTCATTACGGGGGCCTCCTGATATCTGGACCCCTGCTTCGATGTTGATTTCGTAAGAAATGATTAATGTGGATCAATGGTGCTTGTAGCGAGTTTGATTCAGGTATTGGACGTGAACAAGCCTTTAGATTGTATCTACTATAAATACATGTCTACGTATTTACTATAAGTACAGCTCTGTAGTGTAGTTTTTGAAGAAATCGAAGAACATAAAAAAAAATACATACAGCCGAACATAGAACTTCCACTTTTGTTTTTCACTTCGTCGGTAAAAACGGAATGCAATTCAAAAAAAAATTAATTAACTTTAGTAACTGTACTCGTACGTCCGCATATCACACAATACTATAAATGTGAAAGTTTGGATGATTTTCCAAATCGTCCGTAATTTAAAGAAAAATCAACGTACATTCATATAAAGTTTAATATTAATTTATTCTCAAACAGAGAATTTATATAAAGTCACTAACATGAGAACAGGGTTCTTAGGTTAAGTATATGTATGTATATAATATATACATAGGTTCTGGTCATTCCACAGCTGGCTCATTAAATTTGTTCATTAAGAAGTGACTTATCATATTAAAAAATATAACATACATACATACATACAGCCGAACATAGAAACTCCTCTTTTGTTTATTAAAGTCAATGTCAATAGCATTTATTTCTTTAGGCTTACTAAATAAGCACTTAGACAAGTCATACTTTTTATACTATCTTATCTTTGGTTAAAATGCAATTTCCCACCCCTATTCCTGAGACAATTTGACAGACAGGTCCACAGATCTCACAACCCCTCAAAGAAAATCTAAAAGACCTTAGATCACCATTATCACCCCAAACGTAATCGTGGAGTGCGTCGGACACCCGCCGACAATTAGTGTCGGCGACTATTGTCGACTCGTAATGAGCCGTCGAGTTGGGTTGCCCCCGCTGTGATGTTGTAACTGTTCGAGAAAGTAGTGGCCAGGGGAAAAATTTCAGATATTTCGTGTAGATACATATTTTTCTATAGCACAAATTCAAATCTATGTCAAACATGGTATAACGGTGGTTTACAAAACTAGCTGTACACTAGCCAGTCTCGATGTGGAATGTTCATTAACAAACCACGATATAAAAACTAAAACTCACTTGCTTGGCGAGTTTCAACTATAAATGTAGGCAATACTTATTGAAGGAGGTCGTTGTGGGGCCGTCGGTATACAACCGCCTCCCACAGGCAGTCACGACACGAGTGCGGAGTCAATGCAATCGTTCAAACACAAATTAAAGAACTGGCTCATTGAGTAATCCTTTTACAGGATTGATGAATTTCTGAGATAAGACTGCACCTACTATATTATTATTCATATGAATTCATTCATTTTACGATTAATTTTAAATTATTATTGCATTGATTATTATGGAATTTTGTTTGATTATAGAATTGATTATAATAAATGTTTTTGAATGTATTATAATTTAATTAATTGTCTTATAGAATTATTATTTTTATTTGATGTTATAGTTAACTATAATAATGTATACAAACCAAATGATACTTAAGTATAATAAGGATACCTAATTTGACGTGTAATAATTATTTTACCAATAAATGAACTTGAACTTGAAGGATCACAATATAAAACCACCGTATAAAATGACGCGACAACAGAGTTTTACGTATGGGCGGTTGTAAAGGCTGTTTATAGTGTTTATAAATATTCCACATTGAATATGGCTAGTGTATAATAATGCTATGATTAATTTAATTGTTCCCCGTTATTTTTAAAAATTAGATTTTATCAAGACCCCTTCCTAAAAAAGTTCAATTATAAAATGGAACGTCCACTAATGGCCGTGTCATGAGAAGATATAATAAGGTTATGATGTGACCCGTTGTTTTAGCAAAACAGAAATGTGCAAGTGTGATTCGATCACCTTTATGCATTGTACCTACACGTTAAAGAACTACAGTAATAATTGAGTAAAATGTACTAAGACCATTTGTTTGGCACAATTTACGTATTTTGATACCTCACTCCGCTTCCCCACGTACATCTAATAAACAAAAACAGCATTACACTTGGATTTGTAACAGAATTTGGTAAGAATTCAAGACACGTCGTACAAACCATTTAGCCACATGTCCCAAAAAGCCGCTAAGTAAATTGAGGGCCCTCCGGCCTGGACGAGACATGCGGACGGACGAGGGAAGAACACCCCCTGACTACCCCCTAAATACCCCCTGGGGTAGTTTGATGAGCATATGGTCAAGTGCTTTTATTGTCGACTTATACTCGTATTTTCTTATTGACGACTTCTATGGCGCGGTGGGCAAAGGTCCACCTGCGACGCAGGTGGTTGTGGGTTCGATTCCCGCCTCGGAACTTTGTGTGTACGATCTGCAGATATTTGTTCCGGGTCGTTTTCTATAAATAATAAAAAATATCTATCTATGTTATGTATTGTATTATGTATGTATATCAGTTATCTGGTACCCATAATACAAGCTCTGCTTAGCTTGGGGCTAGATAATGCTGTGTGAATTGTCCAGCATTATTTTAGTTTATTATTTATTATAAACGTTTTGGGTTATATACCCATCAAGGGCCAATAGGAGCCTATCACTAAACCACCTGGTGACAGTCCGTCAGAAGAGAAAACTTCTTTAGGCGCGTTGAACACTTTTTGGGTGAACAAAAATCATTGAACTATTCGTCACCGAACGTTTCCCTAACCGTGTATTATGTATATGAGCACTTTTTGGATGAAACAATCGTCACCGTCACCGAACATGTTTTATTATAACTAAAATTACTTAGTTTGCACTTCTATCGACAGTTCCCAAAGACTGCCCCACATTTTTGGGTTAGAAGCTTTAGGACCTAGATAGCAGTTAGGACTTAATCAATTTCCAACTAAATCTCGATATGACCAGACCACATTGCGTTAGGACTAGATAACGTTACGATTTTTTAAACTTAGTTCCATTCTAAACTTTCCAATCTCAATAACGAAAAGTAGAACAAATTCATATCTGCACGCGTCCCAAAAGGAAACTGTGTCAAACTCTTTATAAAATCTTATGAAGGGACTTCCAATAATTTACATGTCACTTAATTCCACGCTGCCTTCGCCGGAGTTCCTCCGAGTTACCAACTTTCATTATCCTGAAAATGAAGGAGCGATCGAGGCGACTTTGAAACAAAACCGATATATCTCGCAGGCAGCTCCAGAGCCAAGATATTCGGAGAGTCGAGCGAAAGCGAAACGAAATTTAACGATAATTGGTTAAAACAATTGAAAGATTGATTGACCCGGCTGCACATAGAAGGGGGGTTATGTTTTTCGTGAGTATTATAATACTAATAAATATAGCTGGATAATCCAAACAGTATCATCAAGTATGAATATCAGTATGTATGTATTTTCATTTAATCTACTAATTCACGGGCTTAGTAATCGGTAGTATGAAACCCTGCCATACGCTCGTTAACGAAATTTGTTTTAGGACCTAGCTAGAAGAATGTGCTGTCATTTCACAGGTAATGATGAACGAATCTTTAAAATCTAAATAGATGAGAAGCCGTCTTGAACAAATAAGTTGATACCTCTTATATAATAAGTTCACCTAAGCTGACGTTTTAGCAAAAAGCTTACTAGCGAATTGCAAGCACGCTCGTGTGGATATAGCGACTTGTCTAGACCAGCTGAGAGTGGAAGGCGAAGGCACATGAAGGCTTACGTAGTTCGACTTTAAAGAGTTTCAGTCTGTTTGCTCTGAGCTGATTCCGAGTCGAATCTGCGAGTTGGATGTCTTTGTTTAACTTCAAGAAAATATATTTGGTCCGTATCATTCTCTTGATGATAGCTTGCTTTGATATGAAATGAGTTTATTTCACGCGACACGCTACACAATATTTTATCGTAACATTAATTTAAGTCAAATATCAACGTGCTTTATTTCCTTTAGACCTAACTCGGATTCTTTGACACGTCACAAAATCAAATGACATAAGTAAAACTAGGAGATAACGTGATCACTTTGATTTTTTGTACCTACCGATACGTTTTTGTTTGTTAATTATTTAAATGCTAATTGGGTTCAAAATATTTTTATGAGGTGGATTTGATTAGGGCATACCTAGTCAAATAGCAAGGAAATTTTATTTAAGTTCTGTCAAAGAGAACACTTGGCTAGCTGAACTGATCAGAGGTGAACTTGGTGGCTTCTGAACGTTAATGTGTTTTTGTGTATTATGTTTTAATGTTTAGACAATACATATAAAATAAGCTTTATATACTTTCATACAATCAAGTTTTCAATATTTATTAACATGTACTACAACTATGTGCAAGTACCACTTAGAGTGGTGAAAGCCTCCTACAGGCTCCGGACCTTCCATGCTTCTCTATCCAAAGCTAGATGTTCCAAGTAACTCCAGCTACTTTGACTATATAGTCACTCCAACATGATCTGCCTGGTCTGCGCTTTTTATCAAGTGGGTACCAGTTTATTACCATGTCAGTATTTAATGCTACCTATGTTATTTTATTACCTACCTACAGCAAGATTGACGACCTATTCCGCTCTAGGCATTATGCTCTACAAGATGTAAGTCCCAACAAAAGCAATGAATATCTCAAAAATAGAAGAGCCTCAAGCGCCTGTATAAATAACATTTTGTTTCTCCGGCCGGCTCAGAGACCACAAACTCAATCTCCCACATTTACATGGGCGCGGCTGATGGACCGTTCAACTAACAAAATTATTCAAAGCAGTAGTCCTTTGACTTTTTATGAGTGTGAAAAGTGGGGAATGTTGACGGTTGCAAAGATTCTAGGTCCTTTGGTGCGTATTTATAAACTTCTGCATACGGATTGATACTGAGGTTCCTAGGTAAGCGTTCAACGGAGGTCAAAATAAAGTTGCGAAAGGCTTCCCTTGTAATTTATTTTTCTAAACAAATTTGAACATGCATTTCACGCGTTACATTTTTGGATTTTGTTTCCACATACATATGCATACGCATTATGGTATTTGTATAGTCAATAGACCTTTGTTCCACCGCGGTATGTGGACCAATACATCTACTTGGCCCTCGAACGAGAGATTTGAGAGCTAGAAAAGAAAATATTTTGTTTCAGTAGGTTTTGAAAGATATTCAAAACCTACTGAAACAAAATTTTTTTTTTACAATTGAAATATCTATCTATGTAACGTATTCTTTTAATTATATCAGTCATCTAGTATCCATAACACAAGCTCTGCTTAGCTTGGGGTAGACGATGCTGTGTGGATTGTCCAGCTTTATTATTTTTATTTATTCACACAACTTGTCTCCGCTTAGCTTCAGTAGAGACCACCGAGCGGAGATGTATCATATTTGTATGCGAAGAAATAATGAATGATCGAAACGGAGATGTGAGCTGGTGACGTCACGCAGCGGAGACGACAAGAGATGAGCGGAGATATGAGCTATGCCTCACTAGTGCATTCATCTCAACAAACATCTGACGCTCGCCGCACGCAGCTCAGCCGCTCTAACCAGCACACATCTCCGCTCCAGTCTAGCCAGTATGCTTTTCTGCACACACAAAAAAATATCTCTTCTCGTCTCCGCTACTGACATCTCCACACATCTACACTTTAGTAGATTGTGGGCCTTAATTTTCTCCGTATGATGCGTTAGAGCTCTGAGTTGTCTTTCTTGAGTATATCTCGAATCTTACCTACAGTCTGCATTGGCAAATATTTATCGGAAAGCTCGTGCTCGAATTAAAATAACCCGCGAATCGAACGTAAACGTAAAGCACTTTTATTTTCGCTGGCGTAAGCCTCCCGAATTCCAAGTAGGTAACATTATTCATACAATCCTACTTGCCCGTAATCTTTTAAAGCTTAGGTATTAGATAGAACCTTTCGACTCAACTCTTTCTGGTATTGGTTTTCTTGCTTTTGCATGTTTGTGAAGATATTTTCACAATTGGTATGTCACTATCTGAGAGCTGTCATCGCAACCACTTGACAGGTGGTTTACAAAGATGATGATTGATGATTGCATCGAATGGATCTTGCCATTCGATGCAATCATCAAAAAGCGTCATGCGTTTCTGACCTTCCGATTCGTTACCAGCATTAGCCCATATTATTGACTTTCTCATGCCTTTCTGACCTTCCTATTCGTTACCAGCACAGGCCATATTATCCACTATTTAATAAACCAGAAATCAATAACGTTTATTTATTTTGGCAAACAAAAATGAGCTTATAGTGAAGTTTTAAACTATAAATTAGTACAGATCCCGTAATCCTCTTTAGGTTATATCGATACATCTTTTAAACAGGTACTCGATAATGTATATTAATGTATGTTAATGTTTAACGTTAATATTTGTTATTCGATAACGTATCGCTCGAAGTAGAATCCCTCCTCTGGTTAACCAGTGATCACAATCGTCGTCGCACAAATAAAGTAGACATGTTAGTGCGGGAGGCTGTAAGGACGGCCGTAATGAAGCGGGTAGCGAACATGATCTGACGTCACCTGCCTTCCTGCACGGTAATGATGCTCAAACTTTCTAGAACACATACTAATTCTGACAATATCAGAGTACCGGATGTTGGAGGAGTCGTGGACAAAATTGAGTTGGATGGAATCAAAAGACAAGACACAGAAGTATATTCTATATAATAAAAGCGAAATCGAAGTATAGTACTTGCTCCTATAAATTAGAAGGATACATCCAACACAGAGGATGTTGTCAATGACAAGAAGGAATAACAATAATGTAAAATAATAAAATGAAATCGCAGTTCATACCACAGATGCCTACTAGAACACATACTACCTGTAATAGGACCCACATCATACCCAAGGAGGCGAGAGTCTATGGGTTGAGATAAAAAATTGCATTTTCTTAGTTATCTTACTACATCATCATCTCCAAATAATATCAAGAATATTAATTATATAATTTAACAACTTTTGAGGAGTTTAATCTTTAATTAGATGGCATTGTACAATATTCTAAAAAGCCCAATTTGGAGCCGGCCCTGAACAATGCCTTCCAAAAATAGCCAAAGCACAAACAATTTTCAAGATTGGACCACCAAAGCGTAACATCGCAATCTTGCTTCCACAGTTCCACTTATCCACGAAGAGTTCCATTATTTACTTGTGTAGGTACAAAAAACCATTCCTTTGTGAAAGTTTGAGAGCCTCTCTCGGTCGGGAAAGAAACGTTTTGTAACTCAATTTGTGGGAAGTGCAACTCTCGGTACCTACCGACATGACATTGGAAGGACTATGCAGTAATCGCTTTTTGATTTTGTTAGCTGCATTCTTATTGTATACATCGACAGATCACCCCTATTTTAATTCATGTACCTAGGCTCCGATTTTGATTCAAAATTCAAAATCTGAGATATAAAAGCTGACTATTTACGGGCACTTTTTTATTTGGGCGGAAGTAACCGTGGTCAAAGAATTAGCAAGCTGAAGTGGCAGTAGGCCAGCAATATTTCGCGAAGAACCGACGGCCGCTGGGGCAAACGTGTTCTTGAGTGGAGACCATGACTCGATAAACGTAGTGTAGGACGCCCTCCGACCAGGTGGGATGACGACTTGCGAAAGACTGCAGGTAGATGCTGGATGCAGCAAGCTGAAGACAGGGTGCAATGGCGCTCATTGGGGGAGGCCTATGTCCAGCAGTGGACTGATATAGGCTGATGATGAACCGTGGTCAAATGACCTACCATATAAAAAATAGTCTAATAAAAATCTCCTCAATATCTCTTTGCAAAACAAATACACAGCTATAAAAGGCTCCAGTTAACCGTTACAGCTGTAATGAAAGCCATTTGTCTGCTTAATGTGCGTCCAGGATATCGTCTAATATGAAATAACGTCTGGCAGACGATGGGGTCATTATATCTAGGGTTATGTGTCTTCATGAGCGCTGATCGGGAGATATGGCCCAAGGTGCGAGCTGGTTTGGGATGGAGTTGCTTTCTTGGTGTGCATTCAACTACTTCCTTTTATTGAAACGATATATGGCTGTGTTGTACCGTAACGATACACTTCCTAAAAATATAGACTTTGGTTCTTTAAATCGACACTTCTCTTCCCACATCAAGCTTTTTTCTAAGTCAGTTCTCCGATTGTGATGTCAAGAGAAGCGTCATGTCAATCACGTCCAATGCCGTCGGCGATGACAACATAAGTCGTAATATGCTGCTGCCCATTCTCGACGATATTATTCACGTCCTTGTCCATATCTTTAACCACTCCATATCCAGTAGCACTTTCCCAAGCTCTTGAAAAAACTTAGTCGTTTTGCAATGCAAAATGGGTTGTCCACATAAAGGAAGCTAGCGAGTACTCGGCCAACTTGTAAACAGACTCTAAAAATGCTCCGGTTTGTATCTTTGATATTTGATATTCATTTAATACTTCTAATAAAACTTTGACCTAGTTTTGTTGCGTAAATTAACCGGTGGCTGCATCACTACATAGTATAAAACAAAGTCGCTATGTATGCTTAAATCTTTAAAACTAACGAATTTTTATGCGATTTTATAGATAGAGTGATTCAAGAAGAATGTTTATAAACCATTTGACACATATATTTCCACGTTAGCCGCGGGGCGCATCTAGTTATATTATTATATAAATGTTGACCTGACACATCAGTTAATTACTTAGCTGAGAACTTCCAATATTATGCCAAACTCGCCTACTAACGCAAACGCCAGCTAATCATAACCCCAGTCACCTGGATCTTGGCAAACAGTAACAGTTGTCAATAGGTCGGGTTCGGCAATCACTCAGCTAGCTATCGGGCACGTCAGCTCGCTTGGCGCTTTGTTTGCGTTGCTCTTATCACGGCGGAGCTCAAACACGCGCGGACTGACCCGTCCGGGAGCTAGGAGGGGATGATGCGGCCAAGTGTTTAGAGATCCAGCTTCTAAGGGGTTATGGATACAATTTTTTAATAGTTTTCTCTTTATCAGGTTTTATTGATTTCAATGTACGAGTATCTGTGGTGGTAACGATCAATGATAAATAGTAAGAATCTTTAATAATTCGTTCTGGTGGAGGTTTGCGATCGTTCCTAACTAATCTATCTATCTATGACATTATTTTAGCACATTGTATTTTGTTTTTCTGTAATGTATAATGATTTCTTATTTTAATATTAAATATAAAAAGGTACTCTATTGCATTGGGTGTGCCCGTGCCCTTTAGGACAGATTTATATGTTTGTAAATAAATAAATAATAACCATTACAATCCGAAGGACAATCGGTAGTTAGTTTTTTGGGATAAGGTGTAATAAAAAAATGTGACAAAATTCGACTGTGCCCCAAAATAAAGGAGATTAGGCGTCATTTGTAAGACGACGGTTCATGCGGTGTTTTGTTCACTATCCACGTTGATAGAGAGAATCCGAAGAAGCTGAAACAGAGCTGTATTTGCCACATCCACCCTCCCTCGCTCCGAGCGCAGTCAAACAACACAGAAGCCGGGCAGAGCTGATTAATAGCTCCACGCACCGTCCAAATGAATGCTGTTTAGAATCTAGATGTACTCGGATACACTCTGATAAATCGTACCTGGCCTGCAGTTCGCTTTGAGAACGATGCAATTTTTAGTAGATTTGAGCGAAAATCGAGAATCTGGTGCAGGTTTTACGGGGATTGGACTGGGGTTGTTGTCGTGAATTATTTACATGTTCCACTTGTCCCGTGGCGGGTCGTACGTTTAGCATTTTCTGCGTTGTACTCTACTTGATACAAACATACAGATGATGACAGGAACATGCTTGTAGTCCCTTTGGATAGTCCAAGTCATTATTTAGAAAGCTACTTTATTAAGGAATCTGGTCTACTCAGATGTATTAGTAACTATAGTACCTACTATATCTATTTAATTATTTGTATTGTTTCAACAAAATCAACAGCCCTTAATCTAAATAATTTTAAACCTTGATAATCTAACTTACGGCCAATACATCACATCAACACCCTTCAATGAAGTCGAAAATAGTGTGAGTGATACACCTACGAATGCCATCATCGGAATCGACGGTAAGGTCTCAAAGTCTTACTTATACAAATGATATTCAGCATAACAAAATTAATTTTATAAACTACCGGTAAGTATACTATAGGTAAGTCCATTCTTTATTTATTTTGTTAGTCTATTTGTCTTTGACAGACGCTCGCGCAAATATGTAACAAAATGTCTATTCGTAACCATCTTTTGATTACAGTCGTCATTAGCAAAAGTTCTTATTCTTTATTAATTGCGGTACAAAAGCCAGACAAAACAGGATATGACAAGCATGCCCCATTCATACCAACATCCGGCCCACCTAACGTCCCCATCCTCATCAACGTATTAATGAGATAATTCCTGAACACAGATCTATTGTGTTTTGTTCTATTGGTTTGCTTTGTCATCTGATTTATTACTTATTGACTACCATTCAGTCTTGGTGCTATCGCCGTGGTTATTGGTCTTGCAGGTCGTAAACAGACAAGGTATAGATCGTGGAGTAAATTCAGCTGGAAATTATAGCACACTCACTGAGTGCAGGTGATGTATTGATAGATTTATAGGACCTCGACTATGAACTTTAATCAGGTGGCCCAAATTATTTCTAAGCAACCTGATAACTTGTTTTTTGAACAGACACAGATAACAGTTATTCCGTAATCATGGCGCATGAAGTTGTGCCGAAATATTGGATAACTCAAAAATCAAATCATGGTAAATATCCCGTTATGACTTCACTATTAACTACTATTATAAATAAAAATGTTCATCGGAAAAGTAACAGATTTATTTTCGCTTGTATATTATTCTAGAAAAGTTTATTTCAATAGACAGTTTTTTTAATTCAGCCTCTTTAATCCCACTGCTGGGAAAAGGCCTGCCCCGCACATTTCCAAACATCATAGTCTTTTGCAGACTCGTTAAAATAATTTTCTTAAATTTGACATTACCAAGTGTTCTAGTGCGTAATTCCTGTGGTTGACTGAATGTGAAAGTCATTGGGGGGTTTTCCAATTTAAAAATTTTCACCTATTCTGTATTTCCTAAACCCTAACGAAATCAAGAACAACAGCAATCCATTACCAGCATCTGTATCACAATGTGGCCTCATTAGAAGGTAAGTGTTCAGCAAATATTGGAGGTTTGGCCAATTGTTCGACAAATGGAGTGGTCATCCGCGCAAACAGTCATTAGACGATTAATTGTGTATGTTGACGGAACACTAGATGACGAGTGCTAGTCAAACCTGCCCTGATTGAGGGTTGAAAAGATCTGGTAAATGGAATTTGTGGAGGCGTTTGTAGACAATGTTTCTGATAGGTGATAGGTTAAGAGCCTTTATTCCTAAAATGCGCAGAAACAGTACTTTTCAAACCCGTTTATATCATGAACCACTTATCTTATAGTATATGTTATTTACTAATAATTTTAGGAAATTTTAGTGTCCAAATAGTTTGACTATAAAATATTTCGATTAATATAGTATGAACGGGTTCTATCAAGATAACTTGTGAGTGGTTTTCATAATTTCCCTTTCAGCATCAGTTTCGAAGCTCAAAATAATAGAAAATACTGACATATCTAATTAAGAAAAAAATATAACCTACTGATGAGATCCTTGGCTAAAAATCTAATTAGATAGATGTTTGGTTTTGGTATCCTACTATGAAAAATTAAAATTAAAAAAATGTGAAATATTACGAATATTTCACATTTTTAAATGATGTTTTTACCGATATAACTTATTTAATTTAATATAATAATAGCCTACCAATAAAGTGGAGCATCTTTTTTAAAATCATACATTTAAAATTTTTATGATTTTGTTGCTATTATTTTTCTATAAATATTTTAAAACTACTATAAAACGCTGCGCGAAAATCAGTCCGCCGCGAGGCTTTCTAGAGTGTGGTCACGTCGCTCATTAAATATTTATAGAAAAATAATAGCAACAAAATCATAAAAATTTTAAATGTATGATTTTAAAAAAGATGCTCCACTTTATTGGTAGGCTATTATTATATTAAATTAAATAAGTTATATCGGTAAAAACATCATTTAAAAATGTGAAATATTCGTAATATTTCACATTTTTTTAATTTTAATTTCTCATAGTAGGATACCAAAACCAAACATCTATCTAATTAGATTTTTAGCCAAGGATCTCATCAGTAGGTTATATTATTTTCTTAATTAGATATGTCAGTATTTTCTATTATTTTGAGCTTCGAAACTGATGCTGAAAGGGAAATTATGAAAACCTCTCACAAGTTATCTTGATAGAACGCGTACATACTATATTAATCGAAATATTTTATAGTCAAACTATTTGGACACTAAAATTTCCTAAAATTATTAGTAAATAACATATACTATAAGATAAGTGGTTCATGATATAAACGGGTTTGAAAAGTACTGTTTCTGTGCATTTTAGGAATAAAGGCTCTTAACTTGGATGATAGAATGGGATCTGGTGGTGGAATTTCTACTCAGTGCTAGCATGACCTTAAATTTAAACTTTTAAGTGGAAATATATTTTATAAGGTTAATATTCTAGAAGTCAAATTCATTACATAGCATAGTAGTGATTAAGAGTGATACTGTCACACTGGCACTGGGTGATATTAAGTTGTCAGTTGTGGCACATGGCTTCAAAAGTATTCACGATATTTAGGAACTTACATGTAAGAACTTGGTCTATTGATCCTAATACAACAAGCGTGGGTTCAAGTCCCGTCGAAATTGAATATTTGGGGATAATATTTAATATATAAGATTCTAACTATACTGTTGGATTAAAGATAATCCCTGTTTCTGCTAAGTGCCACCTCGTAGAGAGCGACTTGATGACAGAATACAAAAACAAACACATTGTAATCAAAATACGACTGGTAGAGTCTGGTATTTTGATTTTAAATGTGTTTGCTTTTGTATCCTGATATCCACAAGACTTGATACGTTAGTAATAATTGATTTGAATACATAATGCTAAATAAAAAGAAAATAATATTTTACGTGCTGTGTGACAGTAATGGATAGGTACGTGCATACAATAGGTATCATCAACATCATGCGACACCCCATCCATCTCCCTCAAGCCTCCGTGCGCCATCTACCGTCAATAATTCTGACTCACTCTCAATCCACGCGATTCGTCTCACACGATCGACTTTGAAAGACATGTTACTGAGACGAGAGAGAGGATAGAATATGGTATATAGCAAGCAGTATGAACGAAGGTGTGAACGTGACTCCGAAATAAAGTCAAGACTAACAGAGTTAGATGATAAATGTTGGAAAACAAAATTAAGTCACTTTGTCACTTATTCAATTCTATACATTTGTTTACACATAATTATACGTTTACATTATTTTCACGAGAGAGGATATAATGTCAGAAAACATTTTGTTTTATGAAATTTAGAATATAAACTACGGGCTAGAGCTCGCGTAGGTTAGTACGTGATTTATGTCTGAATAAAATGGGTTCTATGATTTGCTTTTGAATATACTTTTTAGGTAAGTTGTAAAAACACAGCACCTTTTCATTTCAACTAAAACTGTATTATTCCACAGCTATGCATTCAATTTTCAGATATTCAGTTCATTTTTTCAGTAGATTTTTATAATTCCGATCATAAAATAATGCGGTCCTATTGGAAGCTTGCGTAGCAGAGCAGCAGAGGCCAGACCAGCTATAGGCAAAGCAATATCCCTCTGCTTTGAGCCCCGAGTAAATTTGGATGCAATCCGAACTAATGGTGGTGGACAACTATAGATCACTGCAACAATAGCAATGGCGGCCACACAATGGGTGAAAGACGATTTTTGTGCAACAGAAATTATGTTTGGAGAATGGATTAAAGTTGTTTATTTTTTAGGGAAATTAAACTCTATTCGAATGACAACAAAGCCTGGATTTAATCGTGTTTCCCAAACCAACCGCATTTGGTGTCACCGATATTAGATAATGGATGATTCAGATAGCTAATACAAATATTTAGATCACTAGTCATATTCTGGTCACAATTTTATATATTTATTTGATATTTTTCTAGAAAATTGTTGAATTCCATGATATTTCCACGTTACACATATATTAAATCATAGCTTCTATACAAGAAAAGAAAACCTAAGTTCATTCACACAGCATCATCTAGCCCCAAGCTGTGAGGAGTACTTTTGTTATAGTACTGATGACTAATATACATAACAAAAATAGATGGATATTTTTTTATTATAAATAGAAAATATTTAACACCCAGAACAAAAATTTACAGATTGTACAAATATTTGTCCCAAGGCCGAAATCGAACCCCTGCTGCAACCTCCTGCATCTCAAACAGACCTTTGCCCACCGTGCCACATCGGTCATCTATATATATCAAAGAGGAACCTGTCTGCCATCAGCCTATAATTCCAAAAACAAAAACAAAACCAGGTAAGCTGTGGGCAGACAAAGAATCAATTTTACCGGCGAAGATTATGAAACAATGCCATGAATAATTGAACAGCCACCTCGGACAGTGCGGAACAAATACTGCTTCTGAGACGCTGCTGTCAGTGATTAGGGACGGGGCAGTCATCACAGGAATGTATCGATTAAATTTAGTTTCATATTCATAATAGCCGGTCGATCTCAAAATTTTGATTAAATTGAAGCTTGCCAGCGTACGTGCGCATTTGAAAAGTTTAGAAGATTATATATGAAGTAAATAATATGTGGTGGATTAAACAAATCTGAATTTTATTTATTTTGTTATAAAAAAATTGGTTAGCTAATAACTTACGTGTTGTTCTGAAAACTGAAACTATCTTTATAACTTCTTAGAGACCTTTGAAATCAAAGGCATCATCGACCTTCGTGGCGCAGCTTGCAACGCAGGAGTTTGCCAGTTCGATTCCCGACTGTTTGTACGATCTCCAGATATTTATTTCAGATTGTCTGGGTATTTTCTATATGTATAAATGTATCTAATAAGTATTATACCTACGTATTTAATGTAATCAGTATTATCGGCTATCTAGTACCCATAACATAAGCTCTGCTTACTACTCTCGGCTTTGCTGGTTTACCCATCAGTATTTATTATATACTTTTATTTACAACGATAATATAATATCAATCCTTATCGACATTTCCCCCAACAAAGGCTTGCACCCACCCCTACCCCGCTATAGGTCCCGCCTGAGTTTCTTAGCTGATGGTGTTCCCGTGTAATCCGCACTATTTAGCCGCTGAGCCGCCGCAGCCGTGTCACGGGGATTTGAATAAGTCGCAGATACTGCCATTGTATTGGTTCATTATTAAATGGGAATGCTTCTTAAACTCGCTATTGGTTCCCTTTCGGATCAGAAATAGTGAAATACAGTAGGATTGGTTAATCTTTAGTTAGACTCTTTCTAGTCCTTACCTAACGTAAGAGTAGAGTTTTTAATTTCATTATGACGGTTAGCGGGTTAACAACGAACGTATAGTTGGAAGAATACCACCGCAGAGTGTGCAGGGAAACCGAACGGGCGCGACCGGAAACGCACACATCTTGATGAAGTCCCTCGGGCGGGGATGACACGCTGGTGTTCTTCCAACACAAACTAGGTTTGTAGTTAACCCGCTTACATTCATAATGAATTACAATACAATACAAAAATACTTTATTGTACACCAGATACAGATCATTACAAAAGACATTACATGCGACAAGCACAATGGGCGGCCTTAACGCTTAGAAGCGATCTCTTTCAGGCAACCTGTGGATGGAAAGAATTCGTCAAACTATGAACGTTCTTATCGCTTATATGCAAATAACCTGAAAATAAATAGTGACGAAGCTCTTGAAGATAAAATAGCGTTAATCTTGTAACCACACATCTCCGCTTTAGTATAGTCTGGGCCTTATAGACAATCGCCAAAACATCACGTCGTAAAAATGAGCTGTCAGCGCGTAGATAAATCTAATGCCACAGAAGATGCACTCGCAAACTGTTTCAAACTGTTTCAATACATCAACCCTTGCCGGCGGACCGTGACGGCGATCATAGCGGACAGTCTCGCAAGAAAGTGAATCGATAAATATAATTCTACTAATATTATAAACGCGAAAGTTTGTGAGGATGTTTGTTGCTCTTTTACGCTAAAACTACTGAATAGATTTTGAAAAAACTTCACAATAATATAGCTTACATACCAGAATAACACATAGGCTACAATTCATAAAGATATACATACATATTGTATATTATCCAAAATATCTATCACCACGCGGGTGAAACCGCGCGGCGCTGCTAGTAATTATTATTTTACCTTAGACCTTATATGATAGCTTACACAAGTTATACATTATAGGTTCAGAGGTGTGAATAATGCTATTGCATACTGAGCCTATGGTGCCGTGCAGATTTCATAGAAAGAGGTTTGAAAAATAACAAAAGACATGCATGGAAGAATCTTCTTTACAAGGTTCGTGTCGAAGCTAGCACCAATCGAGACTTGTATTGGCTATGTACCTATAGCTATTCGATTGTTATTTAAAGCTATTCGATTTTTATAATAGATTACATAGGGTCAAAACCGTTGTGTTTGCTCACACACTTTGTGCAATGTTTGACATTATTATAAGAAAATTCTTATCAATAAATAACTGAACTGAACATTATAAGTGCGTCTCTGTTGATACAGGCCGACGTGGCCGAAATTCGACTAGGAAGACATAATACACTCAAAGTAAATATGTTATTTAAAAATATTACTAAACTTTTGTATGCGACTGTAAAAGTTGACGCACCGGGCAGTGGCGGATGCAAAAAATATAATAAACGATATCTGTTGGCAAATGACGAAATCCATCAATAACGCGCGCCCCACACTCGTCTTTGTAAGGGGTGAGAGTTCCGTTTGTTTAAGGTTTAACAGAAGATAACAAAGTACCTTCAAAGTTCCTCGTGTTGATGGACTCGAAATAACTACCAGTCTTAAAAAATCATCGGCTTGGTTCGATAGGTTTTTACAAATTATATTTTTTTTTAGCAAAATGTTCAACTTTTCTTCTTGTTCCGATTCCAAGGATAGTAGTGAATCACAAAACCATGACTTATATCGATTCCTAATTTAATTATAATAATGTAGAAAACACGTTTCCGCCCGCAGCACATACAATACAATTATTATTACTATTCATTTTAAGCCGTTATGGGATAATAACGGCTTAAAATGAATAGTAATAATACTGCTGGGAAAAGGCCTCCATTTTCTCCTTCCACTCCTCGCGATCCAACGCTGCAACAGGCCATGATGGAATACAATACAAAAATACTTTATAGTAAACCATTATACAGATCAATACAAAAAATACATTACATGCGACAAGTACAATGGGTCGCCATCGCTATGAAGCGATCTCTTTCAGGCAACTTTTGTTTCTATTAAAACTTTTAAAGGTTAATTATATTCTAAGGACACTGATCAAATGTGGATGTCTTTGACACTGATCTATGAGATAGAATAGTAGCTTATGGTGTATTTCAAGACAAGAACTACCTTAATGCTTGGTTTTGGCGAAGAGGTAGGAAACATCCAAACTTGCGCATTCATTACGTTAGTGGGCCTTACCAGTCACCCACTACGTGTTAATGTATATTAAATCAAGCTAATATATCTTAGCTCTCTATCTAAATCTAGTTCCATGAATCATATCAATAATAACTCAGTTTATCACGAGAGATCAATTTATAAGAACACACCCAGTCATTACGCTCTACAATTGAACAGATATTCCTTTGCCATGTCGCAGCAAATTACACGGCCCTTCGACGCCGCCATTGTCGCCATTGTTGGCCAATTAACAAGAGATTTACCACCTGAGGAGTACAGAGTGAACATTTTATGCAGAACAGTTCACTGGATAGTATACCAACAGCAAAAAAGCCGAGTGTATTTCTAAATTTGATTAGCAATTGTAACTTTTTAAATTTCTTTGAATTTTTACTACTACTACTACTTATTAAGAATTTGCTTTTATATTAACTTTGCTTTATAACTCTTCGATCGGCATATTAAAATCCCTTATTATCTCGCTTCTCAAACCAGAATGACCAAGTAAATAAAATTATTTTCAATACAATGTTTACTGATTGAACTTATGAAAAACATAATTAAATTTCATATAGTCTATATTACTGATATGATTAAACACAAATTAATACAGATATAGGTACCATTTATTGGTAAAATGAATTTACTATCAAATAAAAAATAACATGTACTAACACGCAGGGTATGTAGAGTATTCCAAGCCTCACAGAGGCATTCCTAAACTAGGCATTTATTCAAGCCCTCGCCATGTTTATTCATAGCAGTTAGTATGAGCCACCCACGCGAAGCACGAACATGCCTGTTACTCTTGATTTGTAATATCCAGATAAAGTTTCTACTACGATAGATTTCCAAGTAGAAGAGTCTAGATTCCGTAAGATAAGCCTGCAATTAGGCAGACTGGGACTTTAGACTTGCGCGGCTTTACGCCCTTAGGCACATTTACACGAATCTACGTAGGAGGTACTTGTTCTTAGTAGGACCAAAGGTACATAATGGAGGGCACAAAAGTTTGAAGGCCTATACATACACAGCGTCTGTAGAGGAATTCGAGTTGTGGCTTTTGATTATCATTTCATTTGATTTTAATAATTCTCAAACAATAAAATATTTTGTCAGAAAAATAAAACTGAGGTAACATTTTTGAGTAGTTTAGAAAAATTTAGGTAGATTATTTGATTTTTTTTTTTTAAATATCCAATAATCTACCTACGTTTTTTCATTATTAATGTTGTGCTAAAGTCCATATTCCTCGAAAGCCAAAAATTACGAATTTAAAGTTAAATAAACTCGCGTCCAAATTATATGTAATTTGTAACGAAATAAGTGCAAATCATATAAAACGATATCCAGTGTCACAATCAAACTAATCGAATGACGCCGCGTCGCGTCGCGTCGGTCAAACAGGCTAATAAAATAACAAGGCAAACACGCCAATCAGTATGTTGTTTTTATTCCGATGTATTTTTTTATTAGTAAGTTGAATTGCCGTGTTTTTTTTCTCTGCTATGACTATGTTCGTTATTTTTTTTAGATTAAAATAGCACATTATACGATAAATAATATTAGACAATCTACATAGTATAATCTAGCCACAAAGTAAGCAGAGTACCATAGTAATTTGCTTTTGATGTAGTTTGTCTTACGAGGCATGCTAGCTAAGTTAAATCGTAGGAATCAAACCGGGAAGTTTAATTTACCCAGTTTGATAAGTTATATACGATGGCTAGCACAAGGCGATTTTTGTAGATCGACTCTTGTACGCTTGTTTTATTTCATTTGCATTAATTTACTTATCCAATTACATCTCAACGAGAACTCAGAGTAACTGTTTGATTTGCTTTATATTGTTAACTTTTAGTTAACTAGACTTTCAACAAACAACTAATCTGATTCCAAATATCAAATATTTTGTCTTGTAAGTCAAATTTTGAGCCGTAGAATCCCTCGTGAGCCGGCTTGACTCAGCCCCGCAATTGATAAATCTCCCTTTATTGGACAAACAAACAAACAAGCGTACACGAAGCGATTGTCTTGTCTTTGACTTGACAACATGTAAGGGTTGATCTGGTTATAAAAAGTAAAGGTTCTGCAATTTCTTTTTTTTTGTTCTTATAAATATGGCAGGGTTTGAGTCCAAGTTAATTAGTCAGTGAAAGATAAATCCTATATTCTTTATACCCTTTTGATGATTCTTCTACGATATCGCTACTATTTTTTTATGATTTTTGATCAAACCTGCAAGAATCTTTAGCAATTAAAAACAAAATGAAGATCAACAAGAGACGTAATCTTTTCATGCTATGTAGATATATACAGGCATTCCAATATTGGACCCTAAGAGAATAAAAAGATCATTAGACCTATTGAATGTAGGGAATAGAAGTAAAATAGAATCGCGCCTATGAAGAAGGATAAATTTTATTATATTGTTAGTAAGTAAAAAAGTTACTTTATTGTTTACAATCGCCAAATAGCCTTTGGACTCATCGTGTCAACCCATGAGCTATTAAAAGATCAGGGAGCGGTAAGGAAAAGATGATGGTGGATTACACTTACAGAACCCTAAAAATCATCTGGTGAAGCAAAGTCCCCTAATTTGATGTTCCCGCACGTACAGAACCCAATACATCATTACCATCATTGGGGTAGTTCCCTTCCTAGTTCGTTGAAGATAACGTTGACATTTTGCTGTTTATTTTGATTTTGCCAATTGTTTTTTATTTACTTATAGATTTTCTGTGATTACTAACCAATTGCCTTGAAGAATTTGTCATAAAATGTATCATGCATCATCGTGGGAGACAGTTTTTGACTGCTCGAGTAATAAGTTTTGCAAGTATTATCTTCCATAAAATTTTAACTAAATCGATCTCTATTTGTAAAAAAAATCGTCTAAATCCGAATCTAGACAATAAATAAATTTCAATTCATTCAAAAATATTAAATCCGCACATCAATACCACATAATATGAATACTGTACTATCACAATAGCTAGAACCACGTTTTACTAAACTAAAAAAGAAATCTAATGAAATTCAAGAGTCGATTTCGCTTAAATATAAAGGACTAATATTAACGGAGCACTCACTGGAGGTAATAAATGTAAATTCTATAGTGGAGAGGGCTAATTGCCGTTCAAGCCCTCCGTGGGTAAATATTTACACAGCTCTATACTTAGCGTTTCAAATGTCTAATGAAATTGAGATACGGATTGAGGCATTATAAAAAGACAAGTGCTAAGGTTTTAGGTTTCTGATTTAAATATTTTAGTGTGTTTTAAAAATGTGCAATAACCATTTTACATAAGTTAAAAATCAGAATATTTTAAGGATACAAGGATCCTATCTAAAATAGCTTCCTAAAATTTCATCATCCTATCCAGTGCCATCGCCCTGTTTTCAGCTTGCTGCAGTTTGATTTTTACTACAATTTGTATCATAATTGAAACACTTGCCAATAACTGGGTTATTGGCAAGTTTTTCTCTTAGAGAATCGCATGGCATTTCACGATTATAAACCTTTTTCCAACTGCATGTCGAAACGATCTGAAACAATTGTACCTGGTCGATGAAGATGACGAAATCTGTAACAATCAAAACACAATGATGAATATTCATGCAGTAAAAAATGCATCGTACGAGTAAAAGAGATCCAGAATTAGCTAACCGAATGATCAGAGCATTTTGTATCCGAACCAGTGTTTCCACTTAAGATTTTGGTTTTGCCCTAAATTCTTCGGAAATTATCCCTAAAAATCCCTAATTCTTTTTTGAAATTCCCTAATTTAGGGCGCATGAATCTTAAATAAAATACAATTTCATTTTACATTTTTTAATATGATTTAACTTATCTACTTAAGTGTAAGAGTCAGAAACCGAAGCATTACTTCTGTAGGTTTTCGCGGCATTGAGCATAGCACTAGTAGGCTCCAAAATTGAGCAGTTATCCTTATCAGCCAGCATTCCTAACTTAGTGTGAAGCACTCCGTTGAGGGTTTCATTAGCCATCCTGTTTCTTTTGTCCGTTTTTAATTTTTTTAGGACATTGAACAATCTTTCTACTTCAGTATTTGAAGATGGCACTCCTAGTAATAATGATATTACTGCTTCGAGGTTTTCGTATAGAAAATCACCACGATGGTTTTTCAAGCTTAGTACCTTATACCAGTAAAGTTCAGCTGGCATTCTTTTTAGTTGTTCTTCCTCGTTAACTCCAAAACACTTGGGTTCGATTAGAGCTTGATTTCGCCATTCATTATCAGCTTTCTGCATGTTGCATTTTGTGACCAAAAACCCAAAATGGTCAAATACGTCTTTCATAGACTGCTTTTCAAGATTTCTTGCTACCTCAGGATCTACATATTTCATCAAATCAAAAAGTTTCTCGTCTAAATCGAATCCTTGTCCATTTTTAAATTATAAAAACAATCAAAAATAACGTAAAATTAGCTTTTATTGTTTCGCGACCGCTATAAAAAATAACAAAAACGAAAATAATCCCTAAATCGAGTAACTAATTTCTGTTGTACTTTACAAAATAGATAATAGTACTATCCAAAAGGTAAACTAACATTTGTCGGATTATAATACGAAGCTAATTTGGGGAATCCCTTACTAGGTAAAAATAGGTAGAGCCATAGAGCATAGACTAAATAGGGTTACCACATCAAGTAATTTTTTCCCTAAAATTCCCTAAATCCCTGTCGCATTAAAAATAGCCCTAAGTCGTACATGAAATATGTAGTTTCGCCCTAAAAAAGGGCGAAATCCCTAAAAGTGGAAACACTGATCCGAACTCTGCACATGCACCCAGGTATCTCGGTCTGTCAAAGGGTTCGCTTGCATAGTACGCAGATTTTTCACAATAGATTAATCGATGGATTAGATGGATAAGATAGTTAGTTAGTTAGTCCCTAAGATTTTATCTGAAATCATTAGATTTCAGGTTATTCATCTGAGCCTATCTTGTTGTCAATTCGATTTGACATCCTGTCTTGATTGTGGAAAATAAAGTATTATAAATATTTCTTCATGTTACTTACTGTACTTTTCGTACTAAGAACACACCCAGATCTTCTACATTTTCTTGTGTGACCGCATGTGTCTAATTAGTTTTTTCTTTTTATATTGTATCTGAAGTCAATTGCTTACGTCATTCTAAATAACTGATTTATTTGAAGTCATAATTTTGTGAAAGATGGATTCGAGTACCTATCTGCTTTCAATATAAATGCAGCCAAAGCTTTGTCGCATACCAGCTGCATACCGTATCGCCATTTGTTTTTCAAGTCTTACGTACTCCGAGAAAATTCAAATTCTAGAAACTTGTTGCAAAGTTGGCTCGTGCCCTCTGACTTAGCAATCTCTACGTCAAAGGCTTTTTGATTTATATGTGCACTTGTGTCTGTTTTGTTTGGATTTTTTGTAACTTACCTGCCGGACGTGTCACGAGAAACTTTATGAATCAGCTAGGTGAACAAGGTGGACACAGATATTTGAAAACAAAATATATTGTGTTTGATAAAATTATCAGTTCCAATAGCCTAATAAATTTGGAAAAAATGTTAAATATTTTTTTTATCAAGGTTACTTATTAAACAAAGGCCCTTATCAAATTATATCAAAGCTTTTAGTTTTTTGCTTACCTTCTAAATAAACCGAAGTAAACGTCTAGACGTTTAAAAAATCCCATTCGACAACAAAACAATTTTAATTTGATAGAGTAACCTATCTGGCGGTAGCTTTAACATTGCCGATATCATCCTTTGAACCGCCAAAAGTTGTCCTATACTACATCCACCTTTTTGAACTTTCGTCCTACGACCGCGATACTTACAATGGAGTCGCAAGTTCTCGTTCAAATAATAACTTAGACAAAAGAGGGGTGGGTATCAGAAGTAGTAGCGCAGGGTAGTACCTTGGCCCGCTACTATTCGAATTGTTCAAACTTTTCCACTTTCACGTTTCCTTTATCCGTTCAATAGTGTTTCTGTTAAATTATTATTTTTTTGTTCGTCGCTTTGTGCTTTATGGCGCGAATGTGCCATTGAGACGTGCCGAGGAAACTTTCAGACAGTCACTGTTACATTCTTTTTGTATTAGTCTTTGGAGACTTAGCCGTGATACTGTGGCAAAAGAATTTAGCTTAGAATCTTCAACCCAATTGAAATTCGCAAAGCCCATTTAAATTTAATAAACGTCAAAATCCATTGTAACAATCAATGAACACTTGTAAGTCGATGGAATTGCTTCAATTATTATCTAAAGCACGTTCCAAAAACACAAGTCGAGTAAGAACACTGCGGGAACAGCTGGTTATTATTTTATAGGTACTTTCATGAGCGATTCAGAGCAACGTTGCTCTTGGCACGTATATGTGATAGGTTATATTACCACTACAAAAACATGTCCACTATGAGTGTTGCTGGTGCTGAGCGGCTTAAATCGGTGCGAAGGTGTGTTGTACCTTGAAACAACATACATATTTCAAAATATCATTGTTTTAGTAAGCATCTAAGCGGAAATAAATAAATAATCGTTGCGCCCTGGCAGTTTCTATGTATTGTGTAAAAACCAAGACTCGTACATCTAAGACCAATACCATATACATGTATATATGTATAAAATCACAATAAATTATATGAATTATAATAAAATAACTAGTGATCCTACCTCAATTCTTCAAAACATAGAAAAAAACAACAACACAAGACTACCTAAATATCCCGTGATATTTAAAAACAAATCATACTTTTAATTAAACTTACATTCATCAATCTTTTATCATACCTATTGAATAGAATAGAATAGATGTTCTGTTAAATATGGGTATTTATAATCACTTTCCCGTACAAAATCTGCTAAAATTGCTTAAAATTGAGAGCTTTTAAAGCAAAGATAACATCTGAGCGCAGCATCAATATTAATTTTGCTCTTCACTGCTGGCGCGTTCAATTGTAGAGCCCCTTGTTTCTATATTGCCTCGCGAGACGTAATTAATGGCAGTGTTGAGGTATTTTTGAGGAAAATTCTCAAGTGCTTAATATGTACTAACAGTCAAGGACATAAATCGCTGAACTGCAGTAAGCAAGATTATTTTTGGGAAATAGGTATTAAAACACGAAATAACAACTTCTTTTTAATATATTCCACTTTCCCTGAACTTGTTACTTGCCAATAAGTTCCTGCAACACGTGCTGCAAGCCTATCATCCACAATAAGTCGGCCTAATCCAGACAGAACCGGATTTATCGAGTCGGATCTGCACGCTCCGGTGGGAGGGGCGACGCCTATTCATGTATGTCCTTTTTATTATTTTTCTTATTTCTTTGATATTTCGTTTCTAAATTGATTTGTGGGTTTTGGGTTCCAGTATCACCCTGAGCTTTTGATGATGCTTTTTCAATTTGATGGCTTATGTATGGTTCGTAACTTTTGCTTTCATATTATTTTGCACGATTAGCTTTTTGATTATTTTATTAAGAAAGTATTTTTCTCTTTGATCTTCTGTCATATTCCATGGAACTAACTTTCACAAGGTCTGCATAACTAATTGCAATTATCATAAAACAGAGCATAACAAAGTGTTACCGCCACTATTCAAAATTCTGAATCCAATGGCACGCAGGTTATAAACAAGCCTCTCGGGAGCCACAAACTTTTAAGACCTTATTACACTTTGAAACTATGACAATAATAGTCGAGTAGATTGTAATGGTTCACTTTTGTGCTAGCAGGAGAATGAGACACGGGCAACCGAGCGTGACGTATTAATTCCCTCACAAAGAGCGCCTTCCGCCACCAATTTCAGCGAAATTTCATAGAGTTTTGGGAGTAGCTAAATTTCATAGACCAGTTTTAGAAGTACCTACCTAAATTTTGGTTGGAACTAGGGCTGGGGAATACATTGCGGAAATTGGAAGCGGGATTTCTGATTGTGAGATTTGTTTAATTTGAAGGTGGATGATAATATTTGGATTAAAATTTAATGTCTCCCTCTAAAGATACTTCAATGATTCTAAGCAGCGTTGAGCAAACGCTTAATACTTTGCAATCATTCGCCTGATACGTCGCGTGGAGGCGATAGTAAAAACTATCAAATAAATCTTCAATTCAGTCCCCCCAGCAGTTTTATTCGGAAGGTGGCTGCCCGCTCCATCTGAGGCAATCTCGAGGCGCCTCCTCACCATAAGACGGTTAAATGAAGCAGAAAATTAGGGGCTTCCGATGACCACCTCAATAGAGTCATCCATTTTATCAACGGAATAAATATTTTATTGTAGGTTTATTGGTTATAATAATAGTCCTCCTTGGCAAAAAAACATCTTCACCTATATCCAAGTTTATAATTTATAATGCAAGTTTTATTTTGTTGCTTTCTTGCGTGCTAAATAAATAGGTGTTCCTGAGTGGAGACCATGACTCGGTAAACGTAGTGTAGGACGCCCTCCGACCAGGTGGGATGACGACCTGCGAAAGAATGCAGATAGATGCTGGATGCGTCAAACCGAAGACAGGGCGCTATGGCGCTCACTGGGGGAGGCCTATGTCCAGCAGTGGACTAATATAGGCTGATGATGATGATGAAATAAATACATAAAGGTATCTTTAATAATATTGACTCAGAATATAATTTTAAACATGACTGTAATTTATTGAGGCACCAGAACTTGTACCTAAATTATCTCCCGTTTGGCAAAATAAAGGGCATTGTTATTAATAACAGTTAGATGCAGAAAGAAAAACGAATAATTCGATTATTTTGAAAACAGGTAAGACAGTAAACAGGTTAACGTGTCACAAAATTCTTCTTTCTCAAAGTCGGTTCAAAATGGTGTCTAGTAACCAATACAGCAACAAATTGTATCTCCATTCCTCCATCGGCTCAAGAATCAGAAGTTAATTTAGGATTAGATCCCCGCAATCAATTATCGGTAACATTGCGGGGCTCAGCCCGCCACCTTATCTCTACATACACCCGCCGTATTACCGATTCGGGATACACGGCAGATACTACCTAATGCCACTGGCTTTGTTCGCTGGCTTGCTTGCGTTGTGGTAGAGTAGAACTGGATCTGTTCTCACTTAAATGTGGGACAGTCATCACTTTAATGGTATTGAACAATCATGTTCGTTTATTGGTAAAGTATAGCATAACACGTCTCGACGTTTCAACAGGTTTACACTCTGTCGTGGTCACGCGATAAATACCCGTTGTATCAATACTTATAATTATGTGTTCAGATCGCGTAAGTTTAAAAATATTTATATATTTATATAAATACGTTGTATGCGACCGAACCCCGTTTAACTGCGTTTTAGAATGCGAATTCGACTTCCTTCCTTTATTATGTGACATTTCAAATTAGGTTCATTATAAACTAGAGACTCGCCCCGGCTTTGCATGGGTGCTAATGCATGTATTATATAAATATAAACCTATTGAATCACTCTATCTATTTAAAAAACTGCTTCATAATCTGTTGCGTAGGTTAACGATCTAAGCATACATAGGGACAGACAGACAGCGGGAAGCGACTTGTTTTATACTGTGTAGTGATTACTTTTTATTTTTTATTAAAAATGCTAAAGAACCTGTCATCCATGCTTAGAATAATCCTTTTTATATCATCAACGTCTAAACCTCCATGGTTGCTGTTATATTCTAAAGTACATTCGAATTCGCTTCGCAAATCTCGGCTGTAGGTACTACCTGATTGCAACAGAGCCCTGTAGCTCCGCAAGCCCCTTGTAGAATCGCTAGACTATGATAATTAACGGCGCGATCACTTTCGCGCAAATTCCCCGTCATACCTACACCTAGCTGGCTTAGGGACAAGTCGCGCGACTCTGGGCCGCAGCTATCGAGTTTGGGGAGCAAATAATCAACAACGGGTTAAACTTTTGCAATTGTTGACAGAATATAAAAAAGCCCCTTTGCATTAGGATTGAGAATTTTCAAACAACAAATGAATCAATAAGTCTTATTATTCTCGAAAGTCTTGTTTATGCCCGAGGCTTCGCACGTATTTTTTGTTAAAGGCACACATGACTATAACTACAATATGTTTACAACATTTTGAGATTCATTAAGTAGTTTCATTGTGAAGAAGTAGCAAATATCCTTTTTTTAAAAGCTGATTACTTGGTTAATGGTGAAACTGTGAAATTTTATTGTATTACCTAAGTTCACCAAAACTATTGAACATATCAAGATGAGTTTTGGCGTATATTTAGAACATTAGATTAGGCTACTTATTATTCCTAAAATACGAGTCCAAAACCGCAAGCAAATCTAGTTTAAAATAAATTTACTGTAAGTATAATATTCTACATTATCGAACCTATCCCTCCTAGGGTTCTGGGATCCCAGGTCATGCATCCCGAAGTTCGACCTCATCGACCTGCAGATAGCGTTACCTCTTCACTGAAGTAATGAGGCCTTTTGTTATCCGAATAATAGGTAAGGGCACCTACGATACACTAGATATTTACTAATGATCTGAGTTCGTTATCTACATTTATAATTTATATTAATATTATAGTCGAAGCAGATCTGAAGGTCAGAAGGTAAGTAGTTCGATTATTCGTAATATAGCCGAAGCAGCTCTTCAAGAACGTAAGTAGCTAGATTTATTTATTGGATAAAATTATTCCTAAGGCTCTAGACAGACGGACCGCATTTCAACTGCAATCCAACCGAACTGCACACCGACTGCAAAAGAACTGCAATTGGACTGCGCAGTTGGTTTGCAGTTCTATTGCAGTTGTGTCAACTGCATTCAAACTGCAAATGAACTGCAATTTGCGGTTGGATTGCAGTTGAAATGCGGTCCGTCTGTCTAGACTTAGAGCCTAATTGTAACTGATTAGGCGACCCAAAAATCTTTATTTCTTTAGGCTACAAAATAAATTAGACAATTTATATTTTATACCATAAATTGTGTTGATGGTGATTATTTGAACGGCAATGTGTCCGGTTGAACTTGTATGCAACAGATAATCACAAATGTGTCCGCTTGTCTGACCGTAGCCTCGACTCAGCTTGGCCAAACGAGTACCTAACTTAAACATAGTCTTTTTAATCGCAATTCATTAACACTTTATCACACCAAAAATAATTAGCATTCCAGTAAAGCACATTTTGAATACGAAACACAATGGCGTACAGCCATTCGGCTCACACCTCTCTGGAATTTCAATCTACCCTCAAATCAATTACAAATAAAAGTCGCGTCATACGATTGGTAATGACGTGTGGATAGAACTGTCACTCCTTAATTTAGACAGTTTTGTTGGTGTGTTCTCCTCTTATCTTCTAGGGCTTGGCGTTATTTTGATGTTGGTTTCTGAACATATTATTAATTATAGATATGTTTAGATTTTATTGGTGCTTTTTATTTTTAGACTCTTAACTACAATAACTAGATCTAATTGTATTACTTTGATAAATACATAAATACCCACACCAGACACACAGCATTACATCTTTTTAAATCGCTTTCACTCGTAATTTCTATCACAAAATATGAAACTTAAAACACTAATGTGATATACATAGTTTGCCAAAATGACATCACATCTTTAGATTCACTTATTAAGCACTAGATGAGATGAATAAAGCATATGAGTTTCAGTTCTATAGTTTAATTGATGGCGTGATCTCGCGTCACCTACTGCATGAAAATCGCGCCAAAGATCATTAAATCACTTCGGCCCACAAAACCTATTTAAAAAAGCGATTTTTTATCCCGCCCTATTCAGCGTAGAAATGCGCATTTCTCCCTTATTGGGGTGACTATGAAGCTGGTGGGATAATCTTTGACATTTTTATTAGATAAATCTACTCTATAAATTACAGAAAACAATAAAATAACATTAAACAAGCTGCCTATTCTTTTTGTAATATAAAACGATGAACTACAAATTACTATCTTGTGTTTCTGAGAGACCGTGTTGTGATTACTTCTAATTCTATTCATGAGTATTTTCAGAATGTAAGTATTTTAACAATTTCTTCGTTTGATTTCTATTTTGAACATGTCCCGCCTAACTCGAAATTTCATGGTTACTCTAGTATTTCAGTATAAGGTGCTTACCTTGCAAGGCTGTTCCATTTAATTTATTTCTAAGAAAATGTTAATTCGGGCCTTATTTGCAGAAGTGCTCCTTACGTGAAAAATAGGCTCAGAAGTTTTAGGTAAAGGTGCCTGCCCTACACGGTCATGAGTCTCATTCACTCGTAGGGATCGTTGACAAAAACATACTGATACTCAATTCCATGAACAAGTAATTTTATATGAACTCATAGTACTGTATGTTCCTCTAACTACGCTTAGTGATGTATCCTCATAAGAATATGATATATTGGTAAGTTGGCAGTAGTTTTTAGCTCATTTTTTTATTTTAAAGACATTGTGAGACTTTTGACATTGATCAGATTTGGATAATACTTCAATGTTTCCCCAGGAGGAGATAATCGGAGCTTGAGTCTGAAGGAAATCCCAGAGTTTTTTGACTCCACGTAGGAGTCAAAAAACTCTGGTTTGACCCCGTGGTACAATAGGTAAAGCATGCCTTACAGGGAAAGGGTTGGTTGGGTTCAAGTCCAGTCGAAGTCGAAAAAAATTTGTTTTGTGGTGATTTTTAAATTTTCTTGGTAAAGATGAAGTTTTAGTTCATGTTTGTACATCATCCTAAAATAATATTAACGTATAGCCAATTATACAATAACTAGTTTCTGCCCGCGTTGTTTCTGTGGAAACGTTTAATGGGAACTGATTTACGGGATAAAATAGTCTATGTGTTATTCTGGGCCTGGAACTACCTGTATGCAAAATTTCAGGCCGATTCGTTCAGTAATGTTTGCGTGAAATAGTAACAAACATACGTATAAAACTTTCGTGTTTATAATATTACCCCGCGGTTTCACCCGCGTGGTAATAGATATTTTGGATAATATACAATTATAATCAGCATCCTCACAAACTTTCGCGTTTATAATATTATTATTATAGATAGGTTTTATACAGGATTGTTGAATAGACACCTACGCCAATTCGAAACCCTCACAAAAACCCCCGACCACCAACATTCATAGGAATCCAAGAATGTAGCACGTAAATAATTGAATGAAATTAAGTACTCTGATATGTAAAGCAAGTTCCTTAGTAACGTGGAGGTGCTGAGACCCTCTCCACAGGTTATTTATTATTCAGGGTAACTGAATTTATTGTGCTGGCAATACCAGGTGAAGTTGGGGGTAAGTGTGCACAACTGCATCTTAAACTAGGGGCTTAAATTTAAGGAGTGGTTAACTGAATCCTTGAATTTTACCCGGCTGTGCCAGAAAGACGGTTATTATTGTTTTTGATTATTGAAGATGTATTTATTATAAAGCAGTCACCATTTATTAACTAGATGTTAATTATCACTCAATATTCGTCTTATTTATTTTATTAAATAATGCTATGATCTCTTCTAGATATTACAAATATTTCAATAATTATCATAATTACTGAAATATTTATTTTTTGTTATTTCGCTTTAAATAGAATTGAAAAACTTCTTGACATAATTAATAACTGTTGATTCAGCTTTATCCAAAATTATCTGATTTATAAAGATGTTGCAAACACACATAAAGTATTTGAATTTTTCACCATCATTCTAACCTGACCACGACCCAGTAAACGTAGTGTAGGACGCCCTCCGACCAGGTGGGATCACGACCTGCGAAAGACTGCAGGTAAAGACAGGGTGCTATGGCGCTCATGGGGGGAGGCCTGTGTCCAGAAGTGGACTAATATAGGCTGATGATGGTGATGATGATCCTAACCTGACTTGACCCACTGCTGGGCACATACTCATTCTCAGCTCTCGCTATTAAGCTCCTAGTGTGACGTAACGTGAGCTCGTTAACCGTTTTATAGCTCCACTCAGTTTTGAAGAGCTCATTATTACAGCTCCAGTTTGATTGCCAATAATGTTCCATTAACACTTTAAGGTTACTTAACCGAGGGTAAAGTATATTACCTTTCTTAACCGAACGTCTTCTTCGCAATGCATAGCTTAAGGGCTTCAAGTTTGGTGACTGTGACATTGCAGAAAAGCGACCAAGATAGACATGCAATCATCTCACGACCGACAGAATAGTCAGAATAATCAATTTATCAGTAACTAGCTGTTTCCCGCGGCTTCGCACTGGTTTTTCCAGGATAAAATTAGTGTATGTCCTTCCCCGGAATATCTAATGGCTTCATGATAAAAATTTGTTCTGGTTGTATATGTATATTGCTTCTACTCCAGTTTTTAGATTGGATACAGTTGGATAAAAGAAACTTTGTAAATTCACACATTTGTTTTATTATTCGACTCTAGATTAGATGGATAGAAAAGGTAAGTGAGAGCTGGCCACAAACAACTCAACTAGTATTGCCAGCCCTATTAGGTATGTCATAGACACTGGATGTATAGGCAGTTTTGAAAAGGTAACAGACAGACAGAATCGGTAGTATGGATAAATTCATTGCAGTCTACTTACACACGCATATAAACTCATGCATAGCTAGTAGTATAATAAAACGAATAGTTTTAATAAGAAACAAACCTGTTGAGAAACAAATATTGAAAACAATATTAGTGTACCTAAATGTTATGACCATGAATTACTAAAAATACCTTACAAAAGGTTGTAAAAATGCTTGAGGATAGCTACTGCTGTGTTATAATTGAAGTGCATCCATCATGGATCAGGAAAAAAAAATCTTATAAATAAAGAAGTGAACTGAACTGAACTGGATCAAGTTAATGGATCTGACGAGATCCATCCAAAATTACCCAACGAATACTTTACACTCACTACATTTTGACTGAAAAGTAACTGACACCTTTGCTAGCACTATGAATAATTCCTCGTCGTTGCCAGGCAGTATATCGGTTCTCAGCCCATCAATTTTAATTCATAACCTCAAACCCCCGCTGCAGAGACGTCTAAGTGTTTTATCCTGTCGCTCCGCCGCAGAAAGAACCGCGGAGTCTTAGGTGCTAATTTATGGAAAATAGTCTTTGAAGCGTTTGCGGTCGTCATTTGAATGTCTCTGAGTTTGATTGAAGGATTTGCTGAATTAGTTTCGGTACTCACAGCCTTTAGCTACTATAATATTTATTGCTTAAGCATCATCTTCATATTTTTCATATTCATTTATTTATTTGCATACACATCCATTGTCACATCGAAACACACACACACACACACCCTCACACACACACATCATCTCATCATCGTTGTCACATCATTGTCGCGAAGATAACCATTGGGGTAAACGTGTTCTTGAGTGGAGACCGCGACTCGGCAGACGTAGTGTAGGACGCCTTTCGGCCAGGTGGGACGACAACCTGCTAAGGACTGCAGGCAGATGCTGGATGCGGCAAGCTGAAGACAGGGCGCTATGGCGCTCATTAGGGGAGGCCTATGTCCAGCAGTGGACTGCTGATGATGACATTGTCAGGTAATTTTAGCTTAGGTGTTATTAGCTTATAGGTAGGTTCTTGTACCCTGTATCTTCAACAGACTATGATCTGCTTGGAACCTAGGCGCTGAGCTATCAGAAAGTCTATTTTCTAAAGGTAACTCTTTAAATGTCAGCCTATTTTTTGTAAAGACGGATTCTGGGTGCATGAGAGTCGCTTATTCTATAGAAAAAAAAACTTTATTATACCACACAAAACAGAAAAGAATACATGAATAAACAATAGATTAAAGGAAGAATAAAGGGCGGCCTTATCGCTGAGAGCGATCTCTTCCAGGCCATGTGCAGTTTTTCTAACACAGCACAGGTAGGTCTTTGAATGTTTTGGTGGGAAATATAAGCTCATGAACTAACTTCCAAGTTTAAGTATCCTTCGCATCAAAATTACAACTTTGAAACATAGTGAAGTCTAAGTGGTAGCATGATCTTCATTCACCTTTAAAATATTAGTAGATTATGTAAAAAAATTCAATATCTCTGTGTCAAGAGAAATCGCGGCGTAATATGCTCAAACGTCTCTATGTCTTACAAATATGTTAGATCGCGAGCCGACAGATTTATGTGATCATTTATTTCTAGTCTTCATTCCGAGTCTAGACTTTCAATATAATAGTATTATGTCAAGACTAAGGCATTACGTCAAGACTATATAGAATAGAACAGAAAATATTTATTTGTGTTTCATATAAAATAATACAACTTAAGAACTAATAATAATAAAGATAACAAATTAGGAACGAATAAAATAATTAAAACACGAGAACACAGAAAGGCTACCAGCTCAGCATTAAATGCTACATTGACATAAGCCAGTGCAGCGCTGGTTTCCACCGGCGCCAGGGTGCTGCGTGCAGCACACAACACAAATCACTAATAATAACAATTTAACACGCAAATCACATATTAAAACACTAATAACAACGATATAACAAAATAATTCAGTTTATACAAAGGTAAGTTAAATAAAGAACAAAAATAAATTTACTAAGTAATCATAACCGGTTAAAGTATCTGAAACGCAGGTGGAAAACGTCATCAGAAAAATGACTAGAGGCAAGTCACCCGGACACGACGGACTCAGTATCGAGCATTTAAAATACGCGGGGTCTCACTTGCCGAGGGTACTGTCCATGTTTTACTCGATGTGTATGAGTCACTCATACTTGCCGGCGGACATAATGAAAACTACCGTAGTCCCGATAAATATACACTTGAAACATTACGTTTATTGGTACAGAACTGAGTGACTACATGCAAGGTTTTCCAAAATCACTGAAAGGTATGAGATAGTACAAGAAAGCTTCTAAAATAATATATATTGGTTTATCCAATTTTTTAATACCTATGAAATGGGTTGATAGCCAGAGAAAAAAATTAAATGCGTTTATTTAAGTCCTTAAATAGGAAAAAATAATAGTGTATTCATACAAGCCATTGGACATTATTTATGCAATAATAAATTATACGGACGTAGGTCTACCATAGCGTTTAGGAACGTAGTAAAATATGTGCTACTATTATTCGTAAAGTGACGTTTAAGAGAGTTAAGGGTTTATTCGTTCTTTCGATATATTTGTACCTTAATTGGTATTATTTTATTCTAAAAATAATTGAAACGACTATTTTAAATAGATGTTTTTACTACGTCACGTTAATAGTAGGCAGCGCTTTAGATCAGCTGATGTTTAAAAGGATTGTTTGACTTTTGATTGCCGATACAATTTTATTAACTAAGTCAAAGTTCATTTACGGATCTATTACGATGGCAAGTTCATCCACGTTTTGGCCGAGTTATGACTAGTCCTTCTTGCTTAGATTTGTCCAAGCCAACATGTGAAATCGAACAAAATAAACGCTTGGGATAACTCGCCCACATGATATACCCACAAAGACAAAACAGAATGAAAAAGCGGGCAAAGGAAATTCCAACCGAAAACCTTCAAAGGTAACGTAGCCCGTTCAAATTCAAAGAACGCTGCGAATAAATCGCAATTGTCTGAAGCAATAGTGAAGTAGGACGATAAATTGGATGAGGCAGCAATATTGCCTGCTCAGGGCCGTAATAGGCAATCCTCGACATCCAATCGTGAGGCTTTTTAAATACCTATTTGGTTTGGGAACGTAAAGTTGATTTCTAAGATCTTCCATTGCGACCCGCCGCATTTAGGTACGTATGAAAATAAATAACAATGAATAGAATGAGACGCAATTTCAGACTGCAAAATTATGTATTTCAAAATAAACGACGTTATACAGCATCGAATTTTCTTTTATTTGGTGGAAAATCGAGAGATTATTCGCTTTCAAAATGATATTCCCAAAGTTTTCCAAATAAACCCTACTAAGCACTATTTGTGCCGTCCATCTAGATGTAAACACTGAGGAGTAAGCACAGGGTTACCTGATAGGAATAAAACATTCCGCTTTTTGGTCAAGTTTTGTGCTGTAATGTGAAAATACAAGAAAAAAGAAAAATGAGCTCAGTTTTGAGACCCAATTACGGGATTTGAGTAGGTTGACCTTTTATATAGGCTATTCCATATGCCTATATGCTATACTATACAGTCCATAAAAACTGTGTATATGCCTATATGCTATACTCTCGTATACCATTTTCAATCCTTTAATTAATGAATAATTCCAGTTTTGCAAATAAATAATTAATGTTGGACAAGTCACACCGGAACAACTATCTGCAGATCATACAAATATTTATCCCCAGGCGGGAATCGAACCCGCAACCTATACGCAAGAGGTTATGATTTTTTTATGATACTGTTTATGCATGATCGCATGATTATTTCCTCTTGAAAAATTTACTTTTGCGCACCCCGGGGCAAATGCAGCTAGCATGCTATCTTTCCCCGGAAAAGCGGAACAAACCGAGCAGCCGACGTTGGAAACCCTGACTCCATTCCACCATCAAAGTCCCTGTTTCGCGCCCGACGGCTCGCATTGTCTGAAATTAATTTTCCTGTTCCGTCGAATGCATCTTTTATGAGATAGTTGAACAAAAGTGAGAAAAATCCCTACTCTTATTAGGGAATTTAATTCGAAGGGCTCTAGGGCCCACTGTCGTGTTTGGGCAATTGAGGGCGATTTGTCTTTTTGTGGTAACAGTGGTGGAATGAATTGCAGGAAACAATGATGATGAAGACAGCTTTAGATTTGTTGATTTTGTTGCCAACTCAGCCCGTGGAGGTCGTAAGAGTCGACTCAGGGAATTTATCGGAGATGGGGCAGGAGTTTATGTCCGTGTATCTTAAATTAACAACTGCGTAAACTGTGAACCTCAAGCTACCTGCCAAGTGGGGGTGACTACTGGTGACTATGGTAAAAAAACAAAATTCAAAATACTTTTTAGGCTTACAAATTAGGCACTTAGTAAACGCCTCCTTGTTCAGCTATTATCGATGTGTGCGTAATGGCGAGATTTGATTTTAAGAAATTAATGGATCTGTGTTAGACCATGTACTTTTCAATCCACCTTCGTATGTAAATACCAGTCTTTTAATGTCAACAGAGTTAAAGTTATAGTAATGTAGGTACTCTGATTTATGAGTTAAAATCAAATCAATAAATAATGCTGGACAATTTACACACCATTTTTTAGCCCCAAGCTAAGATAAGCTTGTTTTAATGGTTACTAAATAACTGATATACATAATACAGTTTTTCTATCACTGAATACCTATACGTATAAATATATTATCTCTCTGTTGTAATTTTAAACTTTATAGACATTTTCTAGCCGATGGTGTTCCAAAATAAATAAAATACATTACATAGATCGATATTTTCAATTCTACATAGAACACGATCCTCTGAAGAAATATCTGCAGATCTTACAAACATTTGACCCGGCGGGAATCGAACTCCTTCGTCGCAAACAGACCTTTGCTCACCGCGCCACAGAGGTCATCTCCAAATACAAATGTTATCGTTAATTTACGATATCGTTGACATTTTTTTATCATAACCTTCATTTTTTAAAGCTGGCAATACATAATTGTTTTTTACCGTAGGTAATACGGTAGTTTTCCATATTACTTACGGTAAAAAACAATATCAAGCTACAAAAGAGCCACAAATACTCCAATTTCCCCAACATTCCCATGCAACCACAACAAGCTGCATCGGAACCGAAATATAAATTTTTAATGACGTCATAAACCTCTCATTAGGCAGGCTTTGGAAGGCGCCGCGGGTTTCCCTTCCACCCCAGTTATCGCGCGAAAACTTTCGCCCAATCCGATTTACCTGAGTTAATTACGTTTTCTACTATTACGGCTTAATATCGAACCGGGGAGGATTGGTCTTTGACTATTCATTTTTAGTTTTACAGCGCTGATTTATCAGATGTAAGGGCTGATGTAGGAATCTAATGTATTTAATTTAGGTAGTTCCTATCTCCATAAATTTACAAAGCTTTTATGGTACCTACTTATTTCCCAGAAAATAAAGGTTTTACTTTTAGGAATATAGCTTTCCATTCCTACAAAACCGAAATGTGGATTGTAATTGTTTTGAGTGACGAATGTAATGTATCAAATCAACAGATCAAGCTATTTTATATTGTCTTGCTTTGATCTTCTTGCTCTGTGTCCATATAAACGAATTAAAATAACGTAAAGAAGTTCTTGTTTACAGACATACGTATAACTATATCTTTATAAAACACATTTTAAATTAAATAATATACCAATTCTCTCCTCCCCAACTAGCAACTACGAAATTCGTGTGAAACATCAGAAGTTGTCGGCACCGGGTCGTATCCGGATTAAATCTTGAGACGCGTCAATTATCAGTACCTACGCATTCAGAGGCACCTGAGGACCCCGTCTTAAACTATTGTTTATTAAGCATATCCTACTTTAAAGATACTTATGGTGTTAAGGGTGAAAATATGTGTGAATAACTAAATCTACTTACGGGAGTTCTGCGAAAGTTGCGAATAGAATGATCGGCCATGTCTCGTATAGAGATTTAGGAAATGCCAGTGGTTTGGTCGAGTTTAGATTTAGGAAATGCCAGTGGTTTGGTCGAGTTTAGATTTAGGAAATGCCAGTGGTTTGGTCGAGTTTAGATTTAGGAAATGCCAGTGGTTTGGTCGAGTTTAGATTTAGGAAATGCCAGTGGTTTGGTCGAGTTTAGAATTAGGAAATGCCAGTGGTTTGGTCGAGTTTAGATTTAGGAAATGCCAGTGGTTTGGTCGAGTTTAGATTTAGGAAATGCCAGTGGTTTGGTCGAGTTTAGATTTAGGAAATGCCAGTGGTTTGGTCCATTTTAGATTTAGGAAATGCCAGTGGTTTGGTCGAGTTTAGATTTAGGAAATGCCAGTGGTTTGGTCCATTTTAGATTTAGGAAATGCCAGTGGTTTGGTCGAGTTTAGATTTCTTGGTGTGGTTGTGTAATTATACTGTATTTTTTATGGTAGCATTGCCATCTGCAGAACAATTTACCACTAAACTGCGATCCCCAACATGCATGCCCAGCGTGGGGGTTACGGGCATTATATTAGGAATAAAATTATTTTGTTTTCTGAAAATTTCGCTTTAAACGACGATAAGAGGAAATATAAGTATAGCCCTGATAGAACTGCGTAAGCAACTCTTCGCTTAGCTCGCTAAGTACCCTTAAATCGGCGTTTGAACCAAACATTAATTTGTTCAAACAGGAGTGCAAAACTAAACGGGAGCTCAGTGCGTTCACCCTTTACTACGTTTCAACATCTAATGAAAATTTTATCGTTCCTACCAATTATGCCCGTACAATATTTCTCGGGAACAATATCCTAAGATTCCTTGCCTTAAATTAATACCAACTAGAAGCCGAGAGGCTTACAGCTGACTCACTCTTTCGGAAAAATTGAATTATTAATTATCTTAACGAATGTCTTGAAAAACGTAGGATTTTTAGACATTATTATCAACTGACTCACTGATTTAGTCTTTTTTATATGCAACTGCCAAACATTACTTGGTAAACCTACTGAACTATCCACGAAGAATTACCGTTACACCATTTTTAGTTAAAACATTTACAACTAAATACTCTTTTATGTAGGTTCCGTAATTATGAAAATATTTTTAGCAAAAGCCTAAGTACTTAAACATGGAAAAAAAGGCTAACCGATGAGTAAAGTAGTGAATAGCGCAAACCCCAACATTTCAGCTATTCAAGTTAATATAAAACGGTCAGAAGTGTGACCATCAGTTACTAGCTTGGGGCTCGAGTAGAATTTTTGCTAAGTTTGACCTCGACATAAGAAGTAGTATTGTAGTGAGTTAGCTGTACCCTCCCATTCCTAAGAAGATTCCCCATAATGACGGCCATAAAACAGTGCTCCCATTAACCTGCCGCAATATATGCCTCCCTAATGTTGCTACTACGTTTTAAAATATATGGAAGGCCAAATTAAACAGCCTATTGCAGTCTTAATCAGGCTCGCAAGATTTTTACGAAGATTTAATGCATGATTAAATTGAATGTTAGTGAGGGCGAGAAAAAGCTTTCATGAGGGAAAGCAGCATATTTTAATTTGCGATTGGATTTACGAAGAAGTTTTGAATTCTCGGTACTGAAATTTACCTATCAGCATTCTTACGTCCTCTGCTGAACTTGCGTCCCCCACACAAGGGACGTTTGCTATGATCTATAAGTACGCTGGCAGTCGAATTTGTGATTGTAGCAAACGTGTTAAAATAGACTCAAGGAAGCTGGTACTCTTCCTCTGGTGAGATCCCTTTGTCGATCTAACGACCTCCGCAGACTGTGTTTAAAGAGTCGATTCTGCCGCGATATTTGGTGTCAATTGTTGCGGCATTTACTGTTTAAATGAGCTATGTACTTTTAATAAGCTTCATGCAATAAAATGTAATTATGTTGTGAAAGCATATTTATATATATTATTATTATTCGATGTTCTACTAGTTTCGTACATATTCCTATTTAAAATATTCCAAGTATATAGAAAGTTTTCGTTTAAATGTATTTTCGTAGAAAAATAAACCTACCCTCTTTAAAGAAGATTTGTAGAAAATTGAGGCAATTCTGAAAGAAACCCCACATTATTTGTCTCACAAATTGTGTGTTGATTTGCTTTTATCATCTCGCAGAACTCTTATCTGCCAAATTACAATCCGCTCGATGCAATAACACAAACAATAAAAGGAAAATTTCATTTACGCCATTTTGCTACTTGGAGACGGGAATGAATCTGCTACTTTTGAAGCCGAGAGCAGGGAATCGCCGCCGTGGTGTAGGGTTGCCTATTATTTTGATTTATAGAGAAGACAATAGAAAAACCTAGATTTTCGAGTGGCAATTGCCCAACGTTGTTAGTATAACACTAAGTAAACCTATTAGTAAATCACAGGTTAATATAAAATTGATAAATTTAAAACTCAAACCCAAAACTCAAACTTAATATAATTTATTTCTTTAGGCTTACAAAATAAGCATTTAGACAAGTAAAATTGTATACTATTCATTATTATCAAATAACATTATTTTAATTTTAATGTTCACTTCCATTTTTTGTCCTTGTTTAGATATGTAGGTTAGATTTAGAAAGAAGTAATATTTTACAGTCATTACAACTTGTACAACCAAAACCGTTGATACCATTAAAAATTTAAACCTACTTTAGAACACTTTTCCCATGAACAACGAGCAAATTTAAGTATTCATTGACTGTAACTATCGAAGCACCAAGCAAACCGCAATTTTCCTAAACGACTTCAAAAAATATGAAGGTTCTATGTTCGGCTGTATGTTTTTTTGTGTGTTCGTAGATTTCTCCGTCAATAATGAACCGATTTGGAAGATTATTTCGCTATTGTATGGAAAATGATCCCGAAGTTGTCTCTTCAAAAACATATTTCCGATGGATTTGTATTAGTCTTGAAAAAGTAAAAATAGTAAGGTATTTCATAATTATATATTTATTTATTATGTTCTGTGTTATGAAAGAACATAATAAATAAATAATGCTGGACAATTATAATACGGCATTATACGGCCTATAAAATCCAGCAGTGGCTTATGATGATGTTAGCTTGAGCTCTTTTTAAGATCACTGCGACACCTTTAGAACCTTCTAAGCACCAACCTTTCTTGAGCCCCCGTGTAGTGGCAGCCCTGCGCCTGTAGTTGTCGCGGTAATAATATAAAAAGTACGAGAAAAAGGAGGAAAATTGTTATCATAAGACGTCGCTCCCGGAGGTGAGTTTGGATGGTGTTATGCGGGATAAAGCAGTTTAAACTGTTTAGTTGTTTCTTGAATTTAGCATTGCGACGTTCGAACTTTCATTTGTGAAGTCGTAGTAGATAATATATATCTACCTGTTTCAACGTACTATTTAATTAAAAGCTAAAAAAAATATTGTTTTCTTTTGTTGGCATTAGTCAGAATGTGATAAAACACTATTAAGTTAAGATATTTTTAAAATAAATTTGTTAGCAGGTGTTTACAGAATAAAAAAAATGATATTACGGTCAATTTGATTGATTTTATAAACCACTTTCTGTGTTTATAAGTGAAAGGTAACTTCAGTACTAGCTGTTCAATATTTTCTTAAATTAAAGGCCACAATAATAATAACCACTTTCTGACTAGCTGAACCTACTTCAGCTAGTCAGAAAGTGGTTATTATTAATTAATAAGTGGTTACTATTACGCAAAGTATTTAAAGGAAGTGTTTTTTATTTCTGTCTTTTGTTGAAATTAGCCAAACGAAAACTCACGCCTTCCGAACCATAGACAGAAACTATTTAATAAAAATGTCTGCACACATAAAAAGAAAAATTCAATAACTGCCTTCCGGCATTTCTGATAACAAAAATTAGTACTTTAAAAAGTTCATAAATCAAATTGATAAAAAACTTCTTGGCTCCATCGTTAGGAACACCGCCCCAAGTAAGTTGTGTTCCTGGCCTGATAAAATGCAAATTCACGCAGATTCTTCTAAAGTTTTCTTATTACTTGCGCTAATAAACGATTCCTGGGATGGTCTTACCTGTCTTTATCTACCTACGGAGAGTTTACCCGGAGTTTGGGTATCTCAGCTAGTTATTAGGGTCATAGGCTCGAACATTGGAAATTTGATTAGGTACAATCACAAAGTAAACGAATATTTATTGCATAATTACATGTAAGATTTATGAAATTTTATACAATTTGTTTATTATTTTATTTTTTATTCATTATTATGATCATCATCATCATCGACCTATGTTAGTCCACTGCTGGACATAGGCCTCCCCCAATGAGCACCAAAGCGCCCTGTCTTCAGCTTGACGCATCCAGCATCTACCTGCAGTCTTTCGCAGGTCGTCATCCCACCTGGTCGGAGGGCGTCCTACACTACGTTTACCGAGTCTTGATCTCCACTCAAGAACACGTTAGCCTCAGCGGCCGTCGGTTCTTCGTATATAATATTATAAAGTAGGCTTAATCGGCTGATGTGTTTATACGTCTGTCGGTTAGCTCTATTTAGTAGTAAAACGGACTATACCTACATAACTCAGTAAACTAACGTCCTTATGTTCCCATTGTAACAGCGTGTACACACCACTCTAAAGGGTAGTATAGGGTAGTGGTAGAGACCATAAAATTTCCCTCACAAATGCTCCGGGGTCATTAACCTTTATTTTATTACTGCTTTTACTAAACACAAGGCAGTTTACGGAAGGCTAATAGTTTTACGCGGTCTAAAATTACATAGTGGCAAAAATCGTTTGTAAAACCTATGGTAATGAATTTCTAAAACACTGAGCTTCTACTACACGCCATAATGGTGTCTAAGCACATACCGTAGATATTTATTGACGATATAACATTACGGGACATAGGTAACTAACATAATTTGACGTTTTTATATATGACGTCACTTAATAAAGAATATGAATTCTTATCAATTCACTATGTTTTTTTAAGTTCTGCGGGACCTTGGCGAGAATAAAATGTACCTATATAGGCGCGACGCGGGATTATCTACCAATATCTATAAAAAACCGAAAGAATCATCAAAATAACTTACAATTGACGGAGTCATCGGCGATACACGATATACAGGCATACAAAATACACATACATCCGAACATTACGACCTCCTCCGTTTTCGAAATCGGTTAAAAATAATTTAATTACTGTACCCTGCGTCTTTTCTTTAGGAGCCCTAATTTTAACATAACTACCTCAAAATCTAAGTTACTGCACTGAGGACTTTAAAAATCCCGACAACACAGATCAAGGTAAACAAAATGAGCAATATCTTGTTTACTCAAACAAATACGATTATTCAAAAGTAACAATAATACGGCAAAGTAGTGAAATATTCAGTGAGAAGTCCCGCGGGCGCTTCAACGGCCACTGAGGTGTGCAAAATGCGGGTACATGTCTTGTTTGCCCCCGCGATGGAGGACTAGTTTATCTATGTTGTAGTCTAAGTAAAAAGTATGGCATCGTCCGTAGGCCAGATTTTTCTACGGTAAGTGGAAAAAATGTATGTACCTATCTTATCAAAACAAGGTGTTATGAAATTCAGTCCTAAGCCCTAACTCCGCGAAACCGACAGTCGTTATAACGAATACATCCGACAAAGAACCAAAGTTATCGACATACATAGCTCTAAGAGCAGTGGGCTGGCCATATCTCTAATAACCGACCATGATTCTTTAAACGTAGTGTAGGACGCCCTCCGGTCATGTGGGATGACGATCTGCAAAAGACTGCAGAATGCAGATGGATGCAGCAAGCCTAGGGCGCTATGGCACTCATTAGGGGAGTCCTTTGTCAAGCTGTGGACTATTATAGGTTGATGATGATGTTATCACCATCAGCAGCTTGGATGATTCAAAAGCTTCTTCACAACCATATATGTTTACTCGTTCTTGGGGCACGCAGGGTCTGATACCTAAAATGATAACTAGAAAACAATATGGATGATTTTGGTAACCTAACCTTTAAATATATTCGTTATATTCTCTGACATACTTAAACCAGCCCCATTCATACTCCATTGGCTGTCATTTCCATGACAATAAAATGCGTCATAGACCATTGAATAGAGCTCGACCTCGAGAAAAATGTGTCATTGAAACTGCCTATACATTACACTTTGCCTGCAGCATTCAGAAACATATTTTCCTAACATTATTCCATTTAAACAGCACTTCAACCGTAAACTCTATTTGCACGCCGTTTAGGCTCACATTTGAACGTTGTTTATAGTCTATATATTTCGGGCATGCACTTTACGTGGTGCATACAAATCCTTCGCTCCATATTTTGAGCTGATATTTTCACTTGCTTCCATTTGTTGTTACAATTTATGTCTTACAGAAATCTGAAACATTATTATCAAATAACTAAAGATACATATTTGTTTAGGAACCACTTCAATGTGTGAACTTCTGATAAATTGTTATGATATCTTTGGTAGTCACGAATAGTATAGAGTTCCAGAGTCAATGGGGTATCTGTATGTAGGTGATCTTTTATAGTATTTTTCTTCATCATTTACTCTCAATGGTAACTATGAGACACCCAAGAGTTAATTTTCCTGTCCCCAGTGGCATTGACTCTACCTACCCTCATTAAGCTTTGAATACACGTGACCTAGTTCACTCGACGCCTTTTGTTCAGTTGCTTCAAATCAAAATGATTTCGTGCAACTGTACGAAAGCCGATCTGTAGGGTACTGTAGGTACAGATCGGATAAACGGCCATTTTTTTGTCGTATTTGAATATTTTCAGAATCATAGTGATCAAGATTTAGTCTCCGGCTCGTTATAGTATAGAGCAGAACTGCTCGTTTTAGTTATTTCTTGATCGTAAAATTGTCTGGTAGAGATTTTGAATGGCGATAAAATGTTTTGAATTATGTATTTTTGCCATGTTCTATGATAGTTTTAGACCATAGGGTTCTTGATTACCTATGTAGGTACTTATTTATTTATTAGAAAATATGTTTTAGTTCAACTTAACACTAAATCAACAGGCTCGTTATCAGCAGTATAATTAACATAACAAACAGGTATAACTTTTTCAATACCCACATTTTTTTTACAATCTTTACACAAAATAAACCCTTTGAAACCGTAAAATAACCACAAAATGCAGAATAAAACATTTTTACCGCTGTAATAACTCTCCGACAATGAAACGCGAAGCGCGAAGTTAGTGAAAGTTGGTAACTACGGGTCGCCGGTTCGAGTCCTGGCCAATTTTACTGCATGCGGTTTTACGGCGCAATTTACAAGTTGCTGGAAAGTTTTTTACTAAAGGTTCTCTTACCTGTGGCTGATTATACTGAGTACCTGCCTGGCGTGGAGGGGGGTCGTGTACCGGAGACGAGGGAATTATATTTGTTTGTACTATTTTAATATCGCAGAAGATCATTTTGTGTATTTAATTCTTTATGGCACCATCGGTAGTCATTTATAAGAATAAAATCAGTCCAATAAAAATTACGAAATAAGAAATAAAATCTACCAAAAACTGCACGAGAATTAGCTCTGGGATCCGTATGAGTTATTCTTGCGATCGTTGCCGTAACAATATATATTTATTTATTTTAGCTTGCATTTTTCACAATACTGTGAATGTATTAACTAATTTAAAAAAATATAGGAATGTTTATTTTATGTAAAACTTCTTCTCTTTAACATTTCTGTATTGCCCATGTCCCACAGGCCGTGGGACACCCGCTCTAGTCACAACTTGATTGAAACATCAAGAAAGAATATCGCTTCACTGCAGTTTGTCGTCTATCGGTAATCATTTCTCAAGCCTGCACTATCAGTCATTCTAAATCCCTACTTATTCGTTACCACTATAAAGTCCACATTCCCATCCCAAGTCTCTCCTCTATACTTCAGGGATCCAAAGCGCATATTTTCTACAAAATTGAACCTTCACTGGATTTTATCAGAAGCTCAATTCGCTCCACTAGGCAAGGTCGAGGCGGTATCGCGATGTGCACTCGATACACTAGCTGGACAACATAAAGGGTTATTGAATTTGACTGGATATTTGAAAGGATAAAGCTTATCTTATCTTAGAAAGTGGAATGGCTACGCAAGTGAACAAAACAACGGGATTGAGAATTAAGGACGTATGGATCAACAAGAAACGAGACAATGAACTGAAACTCAAAACCAATAGCATTTATTTCTTTAGGCTTACAAAATAAGCACTTAAACAAGTCACATTTTATACATTAAATTATTATCAAATAAAATTATTTTAATAGCATTTTAAATAGCATAGCTTTAAAATTATTTCGTACAATCTCGTCAAAGTACGTTGATATGTTGATATTACCATGGGGCTAGATAATGTTGTGTGAATTGTCCAGCATTATTTATTATTATTATATATTATCGTTTGATTTTACGCATCGCCACTCCAACGTTACCGAAATAGGCTGGAGCAACGGAAAGATTAAATGATAATATAAATTATCTATAATTTTAATTATTGGTCACAAGCATGGTGTAGAAATATACATTATATCATAGCATAGTGGCAATGTGAATCTGTTTCTGTTTGTTAGTTCTTTTCTATTTTTCTCTTATTTGTATTGTATATTGGATACACCTACCAAATAATACGTCGAGTATCCAGCATGTCAGTTTGTTTACCAAAATAAAACAGTATTACTGAATTCGGTACCAGTAGCGCCATCTGTATAAATATTTGTGAACTTGTTGCAGTTTCGAAGAAGTCTATGGGCAAGGAAAAATATAGTCTTCTTTTGTTTCAACATAAATAGGTACATATATTTATTCTACACTTACGTTTGTTGGGCTTTAGACCTTTTAACCAGCTCTTTTCGGTTTTAAAGGTTAAGATGCTACAAACATGAACTGTGGCAATTCTCACTGATGGAACCTATCAATCACGCTGTTATTTACACTGGAAATGTACTGTAAGCACTTTAGAAAGCTTATAAAATTGAATTGAAGCAATCAGGTACCATTTTTTTTATCGTGCTAACGTTAGATAAACTTAGATTTAGGTGTTTTGTGAAATGATCAATAATAGAGTTCTAAGATAAGGAGGGGGCTTTTAATTTTTGGAAAACTTTGCATTATCATTAATACTTTACTGACGATACTCAAAACAAGGTAGGTACCTACACCAACTGTAAACGGTTTGCTAGTTAACTCCCTAAAATTCGAGTAAACGCCAGTCGTTTGTCAAAGCTCCGCAATTATATCGTTATTTATGCCGTGGCTGGGGTGCATGTAGATTTATTTAGTGCGAAATTATAATAGTTAGATAGTGAGTCACTTCTCGCGTGACTTTTGTTTTCCTGTATTAGCAAGGGGGGGGGTTGGTTATGGGTGTTATGGGTTTAATGTGATGAATAAAATAAACAAAATATTACCGAGTGATCGTTCTTGAGTGATAAGACCGCCTTTAACCGCCAATTGTCAGACATTTTATATCAATTACGAGTACTTTGTAAATTGTTTGTAAGGTATGTCACTACTAAGCTTGTTTAAAGAACATTAGCAACTATAGTATTTTACACTAGAAACTTTAATCATCTTCTAACTAAACGAAGAAATACACGCACCGATAGGTACTTTCTTAAAGCATGAATAAATTAACGGGAATTTGAATATAATCATTGGAACAAGAGCCCATTTGCATACCCACCGATTAATATACGTTGATAACGCAGGGGGAGGGGGTGATAGAATTTTCAAGAGTCAGTGATATATTACTCAGCCTGGTATGGGCATAAAATTTGGGTCGAGCTGCGGATAGAAGTGAAACTTGTGTCTAAAAAAAACAAGTATTCGACATCAAAATACATATGGTCCTCGCGGCTCATCTTGGTCATCATGTTTGTGTCTCCTATCTTTAGAAGGAAATATTGATTAAGTGTATTTGCATATATACTACGCTCCCATAGTTTTTGGGATTCATTTTCCGAGTTTAGTTATTTTTCCGATGAATTAAAGACAAGCTATAAGCTATGACACTCTAAAAGGTCTATAACACTATCTAGATGATCCGACTGGAGCATGAATGATAACGCTGGGGCCTATTAGATCTGGTTAGAGATCTGATTATAAGTTTCAGTTCTACAGCTCATATATTCAATGCCCACTCGATGGTATGAGGGAAGTTCTGCTTACGAAGCAGCAAGTTTGGCGGTAGGTAGATAAAACTTTACGTAGATAATATCGCGCATTGCTTACAGGCGCTCAAAGAGACTGCCTACAAAAACTTTGCAAGCTAATAAATTGTACGTAGGTATCCTGAAAGTGTGTATCAGTGTGTCTAACACACCAATAAAAAAACATGATAAAAGGAACTTTTCTCTCATACTAAGGTAAGTTTTGTTAAAATTTAGGCCTTAGTTAAAAATGGGCGTATAAAATATCACAAACTTTCCATACAGTTTCTAGTTCTTCCTATCTATGTGTCTAACCAGCCGGTAACGTCCACTGCTGATTATAGGCCTCTTGTACATTTCGCGATGCCTGGCAGTCCTTGTGCCAGTTTAGCACTTAATCTATGACTAAATGTTACACGTTCGTTATTTCGGCTTTAAGAAAGTTTGCCTATATTGAACTTCAATATCAACTACAATGCATTTTAATTATTAGAACGTAATCACTGATGGTTATTTTGCCATTGTTGCAGCCGATGCTCCATCAGTCTACATTTATGACGCTACTTAAGCCCAACACAAGCAATAAAACGAAGCATCTAAAGCTTTCAACCACCATCCCCAAAGATGAAATACATGTAATCATACCGAAAATAAACGCGGGATATAATCCAAAATCGGAAGCACCTGGCTGAAGATATGTCGGAGGCACCTCCATAAATCGAGCAAAGAAAACAGTTAAATTGAACGGCCCCAAAGATATACGCGGATAGAAAAAACACTATTTCACGAGAGCGATAACATGGGAAAGTTGTTTGTTTCTTTTGTTATCGAGTATGATCGTTTGGGGTAGGTAACATAAAGTAAGGGCGTACTTGGATAGAGAAACACAGAAATAACTAGAAAGAACTACTGGTAGAGGTAGGCATAGGCAATAGAGGTTATAATACACCTTCTTGATTTCTGATTTGATTTGGCGGTCGCAATGAAGTTGTCATATTATATACCCGTATCTACCCAGCGCCGTGTACACAGAATGACATAATGGGAATACATTTTTAATATACTAAAAGTAAAAATATTTTAAAAGTTTATATAAGCTTTTAGAATCACGTGATCAAAGCGTTTGCGCAAACATATCCATGAACCCAAACTCGGCAGGGTTAAGTCGTTTCGTTTAGTAATTCCTATGGCCACCTTCTGTTTCCATCATCAGACCAGATCGATGGTACCATCATGTTACATTGTCACTGAACTAACATAAGTACCTATGCCGAATTTCGGCTCAATCAGTTAAGAAAAATTGGTCTTAAATTAAGTTCCAATATTTGTCCCACACTAACTAACTAAGTAGAATATGTTCATCTAAGGAATTTATGAAGTCCTGAGTTCATAGATTTGTTAACACCCACTGAGTTTGGTTTAGACCAAATAAAAGTTACCGGGTAACTTGGTATGGTGCTGTTCTAATTATCATGTATAAAAATATCATTTGATAGTATAACGCCGCAGATGCTGATCCCAAAACATAACAAAACGTTGTTTTTGCCCAGGACTCTCTCTACCATCCTATCAGCTGACTCAGTCAAGAACCTTCAAATTTTCCACCGCAACAGTTGCGTGGTCAACACCTAAATTTAAATTAATTCAAACCATACAACTTTCCCTATATATCAGTCCCAGCCAATGAGTTACGTCAAATAATAAACCGAAGTAACTAACGGGTCTAGTCGACCCAAGTATATTTCCGAGTGCTGAGGGTCTAGCAGACCTTTCTAGAATTTATGTCGACGGGACCCTTCGGTTACAATTAGTTTTTGCCGCTGACTGTAGCCGAATGTCTTCTGCCGACCGCAGACGGACAGACAGACCGGGGCTTTTAAACTAGCGAATATTACATTTTGGGGAGAAGATATTTGAATAACGGTATGAGTATTTTTGTACAGAGTTTATTCAGTGTATTTCGAAATCTATAATAATGAGAATTTACGTTGGCGGGCGTCATTGTTCGTGTGGAATTTATATTGAACGAAAACAAGAGGTTTTTAAGGAATGTTTAATGCTCTCCTGATTTTACAACGAAAACGTTCGTAGTTTGTCGAATTCACCCTGATGACGTCCCTCGGAGGTGAAACGTTTGTGTTCTACACGTTCTCGCTTACATTTATAATGAATCTCTTAATTAATATTTTTGATGTAATTAAATATTATCTTTTTGATAAATATTAATTATATTTACTTAATATTACAGGGATAATTTAAATTTTCTGAAAAAAAAACATACAATATTAATTCATTTTATGGAGCACGATTTCAAAACTCCATCTTCGTAGCTTCAATGAAACGACTAAAATTCACAATAGTTTAGGCACCTCCGGAATAGTTGCCGACCTCTGCATCGCTAATGCCACCCGTGACATATTCATTGCTCACCAACATTCGGCTCGCCTGAATTTATTGTTTTAATTAACAGTCGCGGGACACTTTGGTTTTGCAATATAACGTCTGTTTATGACGTATTTTTGAAGTATGGAGGGTGTGTGAACGTATTTTTGGAGGTTTGTCTGTTTTTGAATTCATGAAGTTCAGATTTGATGAAGGTAATCATTGAGTGTTTGTGCTGGTGTAAAGTTTATTTTATTTATTTTTTGCTGTTTCTATTTTATATTATACATGGCGTGTTTTGGTATTGCTTTATGTTCGATATCATTATTTAGCTATCGTAACGATCGTACAAATGTTTGTACGATCTGCAGATATTTCTTGCACATGTTCTGGTCGTTTTTCTATGTATATTAAAAAAACGATCTATGCAATAATGTATATCAGTTATCTAGCAACCATAACACAAGCTCTGCTTAGCTTGAATATCAAACATCAAAGTGCTTTATTTACTTTAGACCTTAAAGTACTCGTGGACACGTCACAAAATACAAATAAAATAAATAAAACTAGAAAATAAAGTGATCTTGGGGTTAGATAACGCCGTGTGAAGTGTCCAGCATTATTTATTTATTTCTATGAGTTCAGCCTGAAGTGTGGCCAAAAATAAGGATAAGGTGAGATCTTAGCTTGACGTGAAGCATTATTTAATTCTATGCAACTGTACTTTCCAGACCTACATAGTTCTGGTGACTACTACATAGTCAAACGAAAAACTACATAGTCATATTAGTCATAACCCTATTTGGTTATATTGCTTTCTAGTCCAATTGCTTTCAAAGTGCCACTAACTACACTAGTGTATGGTTCATAGTCATTTCGAGATTTATAATAATGAATTATAATAACTAACCCTTAAGAGATTGCGTAGTAAAGCGGTGGTAGGCTCATCAGCTACTCTAAAATATACGTAGTCATTAGTCCTAAGAACATCGACCAAAAAATAATGTACATAACCCTAAGATGTTAACTTATATTTTAGGACAATGACTTTCAAAACTAAAACTGTACATTTGTTCATCGTGAAATCTTCTCGCTAATTACGTCGCAAGGCTCTGCATTGTCATCCCGTGACGTCACAGCGAAGTGACGAAGCAAAAACTGCGGTAACTAGAAAATTATACAGTTTATATGCGGAGGGAAATTTAAGTTTAGCTGAGGAAAGGCAGTGCTTAATAACTTTAGTAGATTTATTTTATACTTTATACTTTTTGAAAATTCGAAACTATAATTTCTGAGAACGGTGAAATAAAACAATATTACAGGAATAATAATGCTCAAACAGATTTACCCTTCATCAAATTAAAATAAATAAATAAATAATGCTGGACAATTCACACAGCATTATCTAGCCCCATGGTAAGCAGAGCTTGTGTTATGGGTATATTGTGGTACTAGATAACTGATATACATAATACAATACATTATATAGATAAATATTTTTAATTATACATAGAAAACGACCAGAACACCCGGAAAAAATATCTGTAGATCGTACACACAATTGTTCCGAGGCAGGAATCGAACCCGCAACCTCCTGCGTCCTTCGCCCACCGCGCCACATCGGTCGTCAAAATTATGATTAAATTTATAATAAGTAAATAATGTTTTTTTCTTGATCCCGCCTTGAATAATGAGTGAGTGAGTGAATTTATTTCTGGGATCATCTCAGTAGTTACAATTTGACTACAAATTGAAGTCACATTAGATGAATAGGCCAGTGAATCGTTTTTATTTTTAATTAAAACTTTCCAGGGTTTGTTTATCCCATTTTTATTATAATAAAGTTAATTAAGTATTAACTAGCTGCGCCCGGCGGCTTCGTCCGCTTGGAAGTCTGTGTCAAATGGTTTATTAACCTTCCTCTTCAATCACTCTCAATTAAAAAAATCATATCAAAATCCGTTACATAGTTTTAAAGATCTAAGCATACATAGGGACAGACAGACAGAGAGTAAGCGACTTTGTTTTATACTATGTAGTGAAACACATAAAGTTTTATTAGGATTTTAATCGATAAATAATATATCTCTTTATTAACTGAATCTGAAAGTAATTTAATTAATATTGCAGCCTCTAAGACTACATCCCTGCAATGTAAAGTGTTTCTTATATCGCCTGTGCCGGTAGGCGCGGCACGACGCCGCTTCATGCAATGTATTTCAAGTGAGCTCAGTCTTTTTACTGCAGTGCTGCTTGATTTTAAACCATTTTGTACGAAAGATAACATATTTTTAAAATAAATAAATCATTTTTCGTTTGAAATATAAGAGCTTGTTTTTATAAGAAGAAATTCAACTTTCCAAATCCAAAATGCATTATTTCCTTTAGACCTCACAGGAAACTGGGACACTTCACAAAATTCTAAGAAATCTTTCAATAGCTGTAAATACAGACAAATTTAATCAAATTCAAAGCAAAATGTAAATAATTATTATTTTACAAATCATTTACATTGAATTTATTTCGTTTTTTTTTAAAGTTACCAACTATAATTTTTATTTGTCATTGACCCTGCAGTCGGTATACAAGCTGATAACGATACAGATTATAACATTGCTAAACATCAAACCACATTTTTCATTCATGTTCCTCAAAAACTCTGAACCAAGTTCTCGCCGTAACCTAAAAGCTTTTTTTAAACTTAAAAACCCTTTCACAAAGAATTGTTTTAACGAGAACCGTAAGAAGTCTCGAGTAGGTACTAACTCTCCAGCCTCCGGAAACGCCGCAATGATGTTATTACTTTAAGCGAACAAATATTTTTACTTAAGATCGGATATAAAGGAGAAAGATATCTAGAGACAACTTAAGTATTGTTTGACTTTGTGTCTAGCGGGTTATTCTTTTGGTTTTTAATATTTTAGGTACGCTTCAGTGTTTCACAAGGTATGGTATGGTAAGTGTAGTCCTATTTCCGCACTTAGACTCTGATTGGTCCTTTGTGCGTGGTGTGTTTGCTAGTTTAAACAGCCTAACTCCGTCCAGAAGCGCATAATACTCCTGGGATCTTCACAGGCTTCGCGGAGTGACCTCGGGTAACCACCCGAGGATTTCTAGTCGTTGCGCTGTTACTCCCTCGCATTCCAGGACTACGTGGGCAGCTGATTCTTCGTCGCTCAGGCATCCTCTGTAGAGAGGGCTGTCTGTTGCTCCGAGTGTTTCACTAGATTTGAATCAAGTTAAAATTGGAGAACGATCTGTGTTACAATACGAAAATACTTTTTTGTACACCAGCGGCCTTAGCCAACCGGCATTCGCTACGAAGCGATTCGATTTCTATTATCGCTTTCGCTTGTGAAAAGTGTAATTTGTATTTATTTATTTAGAAATGAGGTACATTATAGAACATGCCTGGAAAGACCCAGTGCATGTTTGCTGACGGCTAATTAAAAGTTTCCGCTGATAGATAATTAAAAATGTTAAGTTATAATGTTATAGCGTTTGTTTATTTGTGTACCCAATAATCTTGAAGTTGAAAACAGATCACGTCACATATCTAAGACATATGTCAAATCCATAATTTTTTTGACTTTTCTACTAGTGCTTTCGCTAATCGCTTCGTACGTTGTCTAGAGCCCCAGATACAGACCATTACAAAAATACATTACCAGCGACAAGTTCCTTGTGTGTTGTGTTGTTTATCTGATATATGGAACTCGATCGTCCACTGCTGAACGTGCTTCTATGGTATGGCAAAACGCCCAAGAATGAGGGGTTTACCATAACTCCACGCTGGGCAGACAGATATGTAATCGCAGTAGACACCTCTACTGCGATTACATATCTGTCTGTTAAGCAATACAGAAGGAAGCTACTGTCCTTCCTCTGGTAAGTCCCCTTTGTCGACTCATATGGCATCTGCGCGTGGAGTTTGGGTTCGGTTTTACGACACAACCGCCACTGCTTAATAATACAAACCTGGTTATTGATAATTGTATCCGTCTATCATTATTTTATCATCTAGCTCCATTGAAGAAGTATGGTTATAAAGTTTTGAAAGAGCAGTAACAAATTGATGCCATTCTTGACAGTTCGCTATGAAAGACATCACAATGTGTTTATAGTCATGAAAAACTAGTTTATTTTAGTTTTTTCGCGTCTGAATCGATACCGTGATGGTTAATTGATAAAATATATTTATTGTACACTTCAATCCCAAAATATGCCTATCTAAAAATAAATCTTGGTGTATAAACCTGTAAGATTTTTTTTTAATCTTAATTGCGCTATGATTATTATTACAACCGTTATTGGAACATTACGAACCATAACGATCTTAACCTTTTTTAAATAAAAACAGAACCCGAAAGGTAATTTTACCACATTACGAGTATTCTAGTCCATAAATGTATGTAACCACATCTCGTAGACGGTCTACGCCGTAGCTCGCGGTAAGAGCCTACGAATGTGCTACGTCGTAGCAGGTCTACGATGAACGTGAATCGTTACGAAGTAAAATGGATTTAGAAATAACATGTCATCCTGTGTCCTTTCTTTCCATTTCTTAAACTATTTGGCCATAATCATCATCTCAGCCGAATTACGTTCATTCCCCTAATGCACATATGTACATAATTTAATTTGAATGTTGTATTTAATTTTTTGTTTTAATACGTACGTACCCGACTCGAATATGGACACTGAAACCTATTTTATGTATTATTGTCTGAAATAAACGTATAATATATAGCATAAAATAATTGAATTGTATTCCTGAATTTCATACATAAGTAGTACCGTAAAAATAATTATTGCTGTTTTTCTGTTATAATAAAGCTAAGAAAATATGGCTACTAAAAAACATTATAAGTCGTTAAAAAAGCCAGTTTCTATGTTATTGATGGTTATATAAATATAAAGGCACCTAGATTTACGAGTCCAAATACAAACTCCAAATATGAATAATTTCAACAGTTTGATTTAAATTCAAATCAGTTCAATCAAAAAGATAATTCCAAACTTTTCGATCGAACAATATTTTTGCAACTGTAAAAGTTGTAGAACAATTTCAATAATGATAACATGAACTTGTAAAGGACGAGAAAAGTTTCAGAAATAACTTACCAACTGATGACCGCCGGAAACCGTCAAGCTTCAAACTCAGTTCTTATCACTATGTTCATAAAATTCTTAACACTATGTTCATAAAGTTATTAACACGTTATTCTATCGTATACACAACTACCTAAACATTGACTAACACTGACTAACACCGACTACGCAACTACTTATTCACAACCAACTGAGCAGCGCAACTAACCTAAGCCTAACTAATTAAAAACGACGAAAATACTTCTTTATTCTAAACGAGGTTAAAATTACAGTAACTAAAACTCTTTAAATTCAAAATAGATTTAAAAAATAATGTAAAGGAACTGCTGTAAAAAGAGTTCGGATACTATCGATTTAAATTGAAATGCGAATCGCGTTAAAAACTTTTGAGGAAAACTTTTTTATGGTGGTGAAAAGTTTCGTATCAGTTTTGGGAGGGCGAGCGTGCTCTGGGGTCCGGCGACCGGCTAGCACTGAGTCTGACAATGTTGCCAGTGATACCAGGCAGGTCTAGATGTAGGCAGCTAGGGTGCCTATGTATCATGTGAGGGGCGGGGCCTGAGGGTCTAGGGAGCGCTTTGGTAAGGAATAGCTTGTGAGTGGCGGGAAATGAAGGAAAAACTATTGATGCTTACTGCTCGTTGAGAAACAAAACTTAATAATATTAATGACTTACTGATGTTTAGGAGTTTCAGTAGATTGGAGTAGTACCTTACATACTAACTTAGAGAGGTTCAAATGAGGCTGATGTTGAAATTAATCTTGATCACGATCTATGTTATAATTTTTGTTATTAATAATAAAAAAATCATTTATTTCAGACCATAGAAAAGTAACAGATCTTATTTAACTTATTCTACGGTCCATAGTAATGTATACCTTAAAAACTAGCATACATAAAATATAAAGAAAATACTAAATTAATAACACGCTTATTATGATAATGCCGACAGCGAGCGTGTAAATGTCGAAATCAGGGTGTCAGCTGACGTCGGTGCACGGCGCGGACGCGAGGTGTGCAGCGGTGTCCCGTTGCAGGCGGCCAGTGAACTTTCGGAACTTGACACCCTTTGGCCAAAACTCTGCGCTTAGGAACGTCGAGATTATTATCATACCACCTCTTAAAATATGTATAAGATAACTGATTTTGTTCTTGTCTTGAGTAAGAACTCAAATAATTTAAGCCCTAATTTCAGTAAACTTGACACTAGGAGACACCACTGGATGTGGACAGCGCTAGACCAGTCACGTGGCGATCTATGGAGAGATCTTTCTTCAGCAGTGGCGGCGTTCAAATGGACTGAGGATGATCCCAGAACTAAGTAATATCTCCTTATTTAGATGGAAGAAACAAAATAAGTTTTTAGTGTTTTTTTTTCAAATTGAAGTAAGAAAACCTTACACAACAAATACGTACAGATAACACATCAAAGCCGAAAAAGAAATAGCCAAAAAACCTCAACTAAAAACTTCAATCAATCAAACCCAATAAAATTCCTGTGGATTTCCCCGCCATAAATTCCATTGAACAAAGACAATTTAATTCCATCACTTTGATCCACTTTCATTAGAAAACACCACTTTGTGAAGAAAAACACCGGATTCCGAAGGTGAAGTAACAATTCGTATACGCTTAGAAATAGGCTGGATTCCGAGATACGAATCAAACTTTTGCCGTTATTGGGATCAGCTCGAATAGTTTGGGAGACAGCTAGTTTTACTGCGGAAGAATGTAATGGTATGGGAGTTAACGTTTTATGAACAACGTAACATTTTCCTAACAAGTATACAATCTGTAGATGAATCTAGTTCAGGCTTAAGTTTTCTACCAACGTTTAGTATCAAGGCATAAAGAGCCTACCACAAACTATAAGATACCTGTGAAAGACGTTTTTTTTTAATGTATGTACATAACATAGATCTGTTTTTTAATATAAGTACATAGAAAATACCTTGAACATCCGGAACAAATAATTATGCTTATGTAAAAACATCGCGAATAGAACCCACAACCATCCAGCGTCGCAAGCGGACCCCCCCGCAAGCTGTGCCACATCGCTCGTCCTTTTTTTAATTCAACTTTTTTTTTCAATAAAATGTTCATTATTTGTGCTTGTTTTTGATTTGTCGTTGACTCTGAAACTACAGGAATCTGTCGAAAGAAATTTACGGAATCACACGAGGGCATTCGAATTTCGAAATAAAGGCCGGAAAGGCGCGAGCACAATACTCGGACAAAGAGAGATTGCGTTTAGGTACTACAGTCACAAACAAAACTAGTACGCAGCTAATAAAAATAAATCGGTTTAATTTTTTTGAAGTTAGAATAAAGTAAAGCTTAGAAGAATAAACTTTAGAATCTAATAAGATTGTAATGTTCGTTCTGAAGACCCACATAATATTGTGCTAATATATTTAACTATTCAGCTAACTTTTTTCTTCATTGTGCTCTACTGGTCTACCCCATCTGTGCTCTACTGGTCACAAAGTGATCCAACTGAACCACATTGTATCTCAGTCATCGAGTGTACACAACACTGCGCAATAGCGCCATCTCTGCGCGGAAATAGGAACCGCTTAGTCGCGCTTTGATTGAAACGTTGCGTTCGTGGACGCAGCGTGCAATTTGATGCATACTTTTTATTCGGTTTTGTGAACGTTTCCGATTTATGATTCGTTTATTGAGTTGACTTAGAACGAGCTTCACGTTTATTTTAATAAAGGAAACCTTGTGAGTTGACCTTGTTGTTTGAATGGCTTTGCCTTGAATGACGCATTACCCACGAAGTTAAATCCCTATCAAACTAATATTATAAATGCTAAAGTTTGTACCGATGGATTACTGGTAATACTTTACGCAAGAATATTGCACCGGGGTATTTTTTTTTTGTTCGATATAGGTGCAGATCTGGAATAGCACCTACGCTAGTTATATACCAACATAAATGGAACGTCTCGATGATGTCTCGAAAATATCGGGAAACCAAACCCGGTCACAGAATAACTATAGTAGGTACGGGCTCAGAAAGGGGCTAAGAACCGGAAAGCCGATTTGACTCTACAAATGACATCAGACGCTAAAACGCCAATTTTTTATTCTGAACTAACTATTGTTCTGGCTTTATTTTCAGAGAAAACGCCTAGTCGCGATTGTATCAGCCTTTGAAATACCTACCAGTTACCAGAAAGAGTTAAGCCAGCTTTGTGAACATTTTTCAATTTCTTACTGCAGCGTAACATAGCATTATAATGTAAAAGAAGCAAAGATATCAGTAGAGTCGTCTCGTGTCTCGTACGGAACCCGCGGACAGAGGAATTTACATAACAAATTGTATGAGGCCGCTGGAGCGCCCGGACGATTTTTGTAAACAAGTCTAGTGATGGGCTAGAGACTGGTCTTGAAATGGCAAGACTTCCAGTACCGGGCCAATACGAAACAGGAGTGACTCGAGTTCTACTTTAAGTATTTTACTTACTACTACTACGTACTATACTAGTAAGTGTTAAAAGTTATTTTTACAGTCACTATTTAAGAATTCTTTCTTCACTGAAAACTCGGTTAAATCTGTGAATTTTATTGAATTTTTTTAACAATGAGACAACGAAGAGCTTCATACTCCATTTTATTCATTTTGAGTTGTTTCAGCGTACGATAGAAATAAAATTATAAAGGACTAATAAAACTCTGCCACAATTTTAAGACCACTGCTCTGGGCTAAATCACTTACGATTGCTTTCGTTAGGAGACAAAATCACCAGCGCACCTTCGATGTATTCCTTTAGATACAAGCTTAAAAATTAATGTCATAATATCAATTGTTACTATGTTGCCAATAATCTGAATCTGTATTAAGTTGTAGTAAAATCTGAAATGATTATGTAATTGATACAACAAGCAAATGCGAAAACAATTAGAAAAGTATCGCGTTGCAACATAGCTTTAAAATTAATTTCAAGACTACAAAACCAAAGATCAATCTTGTTTTCTATGGGCAAGTAAGTTTCCAAGACACCATCACCCCAACCCTTCCAGCAGTAAGTTAGTGACGGGGCCAGTTTGAACACGTTTATCTTTATTTATGCAAGGTAATGTACAAGTCCCGCGACGTGGAATAGACGAGGTCATTCTTCAAGCGACCTCTTTGCTTCCATTGTAGATTTTACTTCTGTTTGTGAGTTACCTACTCATCATAGGGTGGGTCGCTCTTGTATGGGAATTTTTTTATTTCTTCCGTTTGTTTTCTAATAGTAATAAAAACGTGACCCACCTCCAATAATGAAATAAAAAGCAAAAAAGAACTTTCTAAATAGTCTCCTTCTAACCGCGCATCGACTTCAAAAAACGGAAATTTTAATTTTTTTTGTTAATTGTTTGGTCTATACTTTTTCGTGACTTAAAAGGCAAAACAAATAAGTTTATTAAAAAAAACACAGTTTTAAGACAAAAAATTATATTTCAATGGGATAATTTGACATTTGTTTCGAGAAAATAAAAAAAGAAAATATTTAAATAACTTTAAAATCTTTTTTACTTTCAAATTTTGGCATTTGCTTTCGAAAACTAATTTTATTTTTTATTAAAGCCTCTCTTGTATTTTTGTGGCAAAGCTGTAAAGACGCCTCTGTAACTGTCTTTACAGCCCGCTCGACAGCTTGGGTATGACATGGTAGTCGTAGAAATAGGACTTCATCTTCATCATAACCACCTGACTCCACTAGCGAATGAAGAGTTTCATCCGAAACATTGCTCAAAATAGGTGGCTGACTATAAGTTTGCTGCCAGTCAATCAAATCTGTGTATGACAAAGCATTTAAATTGATTTTTGGCACTTCGAAGATTCGAAGCTGACTTGAATTAGATGCTGCTCTTGCCTTTAAAATGCGTCTAGCAGCAAGCTCTCTCACGTGTTTCTGTTCGTCAGATAGCATAAACAAAAGTAAGTTCTCCGGGTGCGCAAAAAAGGCATTTCGCTTAATAACAGGATCAACGACAGTCTTCAATTCTTGTGGAAGATATCTAGAATAAAATACCAATTTCCAGAAGTGTCTTGCCCCATCCTTGCATGTCGGATGCCCTTTAATTTCAAACCAAATGGGAGCATAAACTTTAACTACAAATGTAGCAAGTTGCTTCAGTTCATTCGAAGGTTCTTCAGTCGAAACATATAACCGCAAGATCCTATTGGCCTTTGTAAGCCACCTGGCATGTGACATTTTTCCTGGGGAGCGATTGGACAAATCAGTAGGACACTCACCACTTATAACGGCAGATGTGATATCATAAAGGTAGCGTTGATCACAACTGAGGTCCTTAACTTCGGAAATATTTAGTAACATGGCTTCTATCTTTTCAAATATCACAACAGTGCGCTTTTCACAGTCGTCCAGTAATTTTCCGATAGAACCTGAATAAGTAGAAGGTCCTGTTGTGACGCCATCAAGTTTTGCAAATAAGTGTATTAAGGGCAGTTCATTCATATAATCCAAGATTTTTATTTTATTATTATTTGCGAACGTATTTTTTATGATTTTAGCAATTTAACATCATTTTATGACTTTTAGTTTTTAAGAAAAACGCTCATAGATAAGGGCCGATTTCTGGTAATTATTTGAAACTTCAAACGTAATGCGCGGGTAATTAAACGTGCCAAAAAAATATGAAAAAAATACTAGTTTGTTAGATTATAACCAGGTCACGTTTTGCGCACTATTACAAATCAAATTTTAAAAAAAAAGTTTTTCGACCCACCCTATACATCATCCTCAACCTATAATAGATCACAGCTGGACATAGACCTCCCCTAATTAGTGCCATACAGCCCTGTCATTAGCTTGCATCTAGCATCTGTCCGCAGTCTTTCGTAGATCGCCGCCCCACCCGGCCGGAGAATCCTACACTACGTTTGTTGAGATGCGGTCCCCACTCATTTGATTGAAAACTTTCGTTTTCAAGCATTGCGTCATGTTCTAGTTAGTTGAAATAGTAGAAGTAAGCTGAGGCCGACGACGCTCAAAAAATAATCACCTTAGTTAAAATATACCGTAGGCAAGAGGTGACAAACATCCAAGCTTTCACATTTATATTATTAGTAAAATTAATGCAATAGTTCCGTAAGCTAATGCTGATGAAATGTCTCAAAAGTGTAAGTGGAGATGCGAGTTCGGCTAATCTTACGGATTAATGAAAATATACTTTTTGCGTCAGGGACATTTCATTTCATTTGAATGTTCACTGTAAAAAGTAATTCATCTAGAACTTACAAAACAGATCGCTCAAATCAAGAACAGATAGCTAACAAGTTCCAGACAGTACCAGGTACAGTCAGCTCCGGATTCCACCTGCGCAGACAACTGGCAAACTAACAACTCTGAAAACAATTTACATGGTGGCTAGCGGAAGAGACTCCATTTCCATAACTAATTAAATTGCGGGCAAGTTGCCGGAGCCAGGTGCCGGCTCTGCGGCCTGTTTCGGAGGTATCTGGGTATTTACGCTAGGTGTTACTACCTCATTGGTTAATAAAGTTTTATAACAAAGCGTTTTCGTTCCGAAAAAAATATCGTATTTTAGACAGGTAGATGATTTATATTTAGCTCTAATAATTAGCAAACTGAAGTGGCAGTGGGCCGGCCATATCTCGCGAAGAACCGACAACCGTTGGTGTAAACGTGTTCTTGAGTGGAGACCGCGACTCGGCAAACTTAGTGTAGGACGCCTTATATTGCACTTCTATAATGCATTTCAAAATTGAGTTTTTAATACGACGAGTTTTTAGGCCAGTTATCTATGCGTTTATAAAAATTATCTACCTAAATAAACTATCAAATTATCTATGCATCTTCCTAAATGTATGGTATTATGAAAATGTCAACCTAAATTCTAGAATATACATATGTAGATGTTACTGTACCTTAATAATTTTGATGAGATAGACCTACTAGTTACAACTAGTAGGTCTACCGGCTAACTAGACCTTACCGTAGGTATATCTAACCGTAGCTACTTGCTCACCAATCTAATACCTCAATTAAGTTTAACACCATCGAATTCGATACAGTCGGCTCATTACAGTAACGATTCAATTCCAACCGATTCCCGGCGGCTGTAACGATAATGAGCGAATTGCTTTCCGCTAATAGGCTTGACTTCTGGTATGGTTGACAATTATTTGGCATATTTTGGTAATTATGAGTAGGTATGGCAGAAATCCTTTGAATGAATGAATGAACACTTTATTGCACCTAAAATAACAAAATAACACCTTATTATCTAAATATTACACAATAACAGTACAATAGGCGGCCTTATCGCTTACAGCGATTTCTTCCAGGCAACCAGGGATGGAGAAATAGATATACGTATACAAAGAGTTTGTAGAACACAAACAAACAGAAATGTAGAAGTTTACGACCTTATACAGTATTGTTTATTGATATTGCTATAAAATCACTTTTCAATCGCGTCATACTGCCAACTAGAGAGCTCATGCTAACGCCAATAGGCAGTCTGAAATGCATTTCAATTTTAATCATCATTAGCCTATATTAGTCCACTGCTGGACATTGGCTGTGGTATACAAGTTCTTAAGAGAAGACCACGACTTGGCAAACGTAGTATAGATCGCCCTCAAACCAGCTGAAAAGACGACCTGCAAAAGACTGCAAATAGATGCTCCAAATCCAAAGCTTAAAATTCTAAGGTTGAAGAAAAACATGATGTGTAGGGTGTAAGATGATTTCTTTGAAAATACGAACAACAATAGAGATGCAAATATCTAGTAAGACTCTTGTAGTACCCTTGGCCTTCACTTTTCCAATGCACTTATTTCCATTCAAAACAAAACGCCTCCCTTAAATCCAAGCCCACCAACTCCACGGCAATTTAAACTCTAAAACCTATCACCAGAGTCTAGACTTCCTAGCCCAGCTTAGGCCACAGTAGAGGTAGTAACAGAAGTAGTAAAATTTTACTGTTATCTCTGGGCTTACAGATAAGTGGCTCAGGTACGCCGGGACCGTTCTTATCGCTACTGTTTCTTGTTATACTGTGCAATGAGTGGATTGTATCTAGTTTGTAAAACTACTTAGTCTGGTATGTTCGTATGAAGTCTGCCAAGCTGCATACATATATCTAAATACGATTAAATATTTAATCAAACACAATAGGTAATTTGGTGATTATTTTGAGCAAAGTCGACCTTTTCGGTATACTCAAAAAGGCGCCAGCAATTTCCATAACTAGTCGTGTTTCGCAATGCCTAACTGGTCTACTGGTCGTGTTGACCAGCAATGTAAATTGCCTGCCGGAAAATATTGAACAGTTTTGTTTTAGTTATTTTTATTATATATTTTTATTTATATTATAATTTTTATTTAAAAAATTGCATTGTCTGAGTAAAACACTACAATACTAATAAATAAATTAGTTTATTTCGGGCACAAAATTCAAAATTTAAGGACCATACAATGACTTATTCCGGTAATAAAATGTTTTGTTTTACGTTTTATTTAGGTACTAAAATATCTAGTGAGATTCTTGGCTTTAATTTTTCTAACAAAACCAGAACAACCAGTCAATTTGGAGTACGTCTGCAGTAGGATTACAACTAAAGTAAATCATATCAAAGCAATGCTCTGTTACTTCATATTTGAAACAACTACAACTTACCTATCAAGTTTGGAAAGTTGCGGTCGAATCCTAGTCTATTTATTGACGACCGATGTGGCGCGGTGGGCGAAGGTCCGCCTGCGACGCATGAGGTTGCGGGTTCGATTCCCGCCTCGGAACAAATCTGTGTACGATCTGCAGATATTTGTTTCGGGTGTTCTGGTCGTTTTCTATGTATAATAAAAATATCTATCTATGTAATGTATTGTATTATGTATATCAGTTATCTAGTACCCATAACACAAGCTCTGCTTACCATGGGGCTAGATAATGCTGTGTGAATTGTCCAGCATTAAAAAAAAAAATTATAGTATATGCCTTCAGTAATTCATTAATATTTATTCACATAAGACATGGTACATAATACATTGGTGGAACAACACAGTAGAGCTGCATATCTCGCGCGAATGCAGGCACGTGAATATAAAAATCAGTAAAATTAAATTAGATGACGTCATTAATTAAATCAGATAATCACAAATATTAATAAATTGTCAGTTAAAGTAGAACTCGCTAGGTCAAAACTTAAAATTAAGGTAATCTTCAACCGAATAAAAACAATGCTCAAGTAAGATTCTTTCAAGATTTAATTTTTTTTTAATATGTTATCTTAAAATTAGGGTTAAGTGGCTACTTAACCCTATATAAGCCCCTGTTTCATTCAGTGCATCTCTATATCCCGTTGTTTTCTACCTGAGGGGACTCGTCGTGCGATGTGTCATTTTAATGTATGAATTGTTTATGCAAAGCGTCCGCCCTTCGGGAGATCGTAACAACTTTATTTAAGGTCTACCGGAGCCGGTTATTGGCTGTGTTTTGGTTGAATTGCTTTTATCGAATGGGAAAATGGTCTATTAGCTTTTAATATGGCAACACTGAAATGAAAGCTTTTTGATATCTGTATTTCCGTTCGTCAAAACTGGACTGTCTTTGACAATTTTCTGGTTCGATCTATATAAATAAATAATGCTGGACAATCCACACAGCATCATCTAGCCCAAAGCTAAGCAGAGCTTGTGTTATGGGTATTAAATGGCTGATATACTTAAAACAATATATTACATAGATAGACAGTTTTTATTATACATATATACTGTTAGCGACTCACCTATCTACTAACGGTCCATCTCAAAATTACGTTACCTTCTCATGGCAAAGGGTTTAAAGCCTAAATACTAACAAGGTAATACTCACACCTCTTAATTCACCACAAACCCAACACCTCCCATGGTCGACCTCACTGGTCGAGTGTCGAGACGGCAATGCGAAGCCACTCCGCACATCGTCAATCATCGGTGACAGTCATGCCGGCCTCTGACAGGTCGCGACATAAAATCTGACAGGAGTGGCGAGCCAGTCAAAAAGTTACAACATTGAATAATTTAAAGACATATGCTAACAATACCTAACGACCAGAACACCCGAGACAAATATCTGCGGATCGTACACACATATGTCCAGAGGCGGGAATCGAACCCGCAACCTCCTGCGTCCTTCGCCCACCAAGTTACAGAGGTCGTCAAATACTGGCATAATAAAATTATAAAGTAAACAATTTAATTCCTAAAGTAACTTTTTGTAGGAAATTCAACAATTCGACAAGAACGATAATAAAAATATACAGTGTGAGTCTGCATAAGGTGCACAAACTGAAATGAGGGAAACTACGCCCTATTTTATCGACGGAAAATGTGTTATTTTTTTTTATTTTCTTTAAATAATTTTTTTATAGCGTTTTTAAACTTTTTTTTCGCTACTCGGACCCCCATGTAAACAAAACGGTGTAACTTATAAACTAAACGATCAATTACTATGAAACAAACTCAGCAGTTATTGGAAATAACAGGAGCTCCTTACTGAATAAACATTGTGAATAATACAAGCCTCAATTAAAAGCTATGATGTTTTTTTTAAGCAAAATCAGCCTTTTTTTCATAGATTTTTGTAATAATTTTAAAATATCTCAATAAAATCAGTACTTTTTCATATTTTTTTATGACGTTACTTTATTCTACATTGTATTATCTATCTTATGGTAAAAATTGCTTATTCCTATCTCAATCACAACATTATTTATCGACTGTTAAAGAAAGGTACTCCGATCATGCTGCATCTCTCAATCATAAGGATGAATAATTTGGGGTTATAAAAACAGGAATAAGTGTTATTAAAATCATTTATTATTTAACATTAAACCTAGTGCATAAGGTTCTCAAAATGTCCACCTCTTGCTTGTAAGCACAAAGTCGCACGAAGCACTATTTGTTGCGTAGCTCTCCTTATCATGTCGGGGTTATTTTTTATTTCATTCGCGCAGTTAATTATGCGGTCCCGCAGATCATGCTCACTGTTGATGGAGGTGCTGTAGACGCGTTGTTTCATGGTCCCCCATAGGAAGTAGTCAAGTGGCGTCATATCAGGTGAACGCGCAGGCCACCCTACAGGTCCTTGTCGGCCGATCCATCAGTTAACATAATTTTCGTTTAAAAACGATCTTACGATTCTGGCATAATGAGCAGGACATCCATCCATTTGCAGATACATCGTTCGACGCAGAGCCAGTGGGAGATCCTCTAGTAGTTCAGGAAGGTCGTTTGTTAGCAGTCCTAAAAAACTTTCACCGTTCAACGATCTCGGCAATATGATGGGTCCAATCAGCATGTCGCCGATAAGACCTACCCAAACGTTAATTGAAAATTTTACTTGAAATGATGATGATCGTTTCAATTTTGGGTTTTCACCTTTAGAGCACCACATGTGTAAATTTCGGCAATTAGTAATACAATCTCTTGTAAATGTCGCTTCATCCGTCCATAGTATGGTTGATGGAAAGTTAGGGTTTTCTCTGACTTTTCTTATAACCCAAGAAGACATCACACACCTTGGACCGCAGTCTACGTCTTCATGTAATAACACTTATTCCTGTTTTTATAACCCCAAATTATTCATCCTTATGATTGAGAGATGCAGCATGATCGGAGTACCTTTCTTTAACAGTCGATAAATAATGTTGTGATTGAGATAGGAATAAGCAATTTTTACCATAAGATAGATAATACAATGTAGAATAAAGTAACGTCATAAAAAAATATGAAAAAGTACTGATTTTATTGAGATATTTTAAAATTATTACAAAAATCTATGAAAAAAAGGCTGATTTTGCTTAAAAAAAACATCATAGCTTTTAATTGAGGCTTGTATTATTCACAATGTTTATTCAGTAAGGAGCTCCTGTTATTTCCAATAACTGCTGAGTTTGTTTCATAGTAATTGATCGTTTAGTTTATAAGTTACACCGTTTTGTTTACATGGGGGTCCGAGTAGCGAAAAAAAAGTTTAAAAACGCTATAAAAAAATTATTTAAAGAAAATAAAAAAAAATAACACATTTTCCGTCGATAAAATAGGGCGTAGTTTCCCTCATTTCAGTTTGTGCACCTTATGCAGACTCACACATATATACATGAGAAGCAAAATGACATGAAGTTTTCCTTCAAATGGCATGAAGGGTGCATATTTAATGCACGGGGATGATTGTCGACTGGATACCGATTATTGTACAAATAAGACGCTATTCTCAAAGATATACGACAGGTCTTTTGGGGTTGAAGATTTATCATGTTAATGAAGTGGTTTGTCAAAGGATGATTTGAATTCTGTTGATTACAGCATCGGGTTACTGTTGCAGATCAAAACTGTGCTTAGTAGGTGGTATAAAAACAAAGATCAAGTTGTTACACGATAAGTAAAACCATAACGATATTAATGTTATTACCATAATAATCACTAATCCATAGTTTATGTAACTTTTGCCGCACCACCATAATAATTATGCATCGCCTAACTGTTTTTTAGTCTAGCCCGAAACTATAACACCATTTTTTTCAACAAACAGCTAGTTTTTTCAAGCTATAAGTTGTGTACGCGCCATAGGGCGCTGCTATAAACCGCCAGACAGACCGACATCCCATTTAATGAATATTCCATATAATAAAATTATATAGCGCGGAAACAATGGCGCTGTTGAACTAATGAAACTACACAGGCCTCTGTTAATGCGACATACTGTATACACTATCAGGGGACACCATGCTTATAAATAGCATTAGTGACTACATAACAGGGAAAGGCTTTTTAGTTGATTTATTTATTGATTGCATACACATACATATATAGGTACTTAAACTTAAAAAAATTGGTACTCTATTACGTTTCAGTGGTATTATTATTTGTAGAGATAAGTGTTTTAAAGTGTCTTTACCTGCTCATCCACCCAAAAAAGACGTTTTTGAGTTTTACCCAAATTCAAAGTCAAATGATTTCAAGAGTTTTTATAACACAAGCTCTGCTTACTTGGATGTTGGGTGGATTTTCCAGCACTATTTATTTGTTTTAGGTAGTTTTAAAAACTATAACGGTAAACTTTCGCTTTGGGCAGGATTTGAACGTTCTCCTGGATTCAACCATAGTGATTAAAAAAAGCATTTCATTCCATTTGCTTCACTATTTCACCATATTTCGTTCCGTGTGAGATGTAATACCTAGCCCCCGACTTCCCGCACACTATGTTCATACGTCAGTAATGGCGGCCGGAAATGGCGGTAACGTCAATATCCGGTCGGCAAAATTTTGAATCGTTCATTTTTCAATAAGATTTTCGATTTATATTTTGCTAGTCATACATATTTACAGAAATTAAATTTCGAATACAGATCGCAACTTGCATAAATAGAAATTAAAAAGAAGTTCAAGTTCTTTGAAAAGAGTTTGCATTCGTCCGAAAATATTCAACCTCTTTTGTTTATCTCGTATCTAGCGTTCTTTGATTACTCGTTAGTCCTTCTCTGGCCTTATTACCCAGTTAATTGTAATGAATAGATAAAAGCAACAATAAAACAGGTGTTCAACCAGCAAATCGCGTTATAGACGCCGAGGGAGTAATAGCGTTATCAACAGCTCATTCATTGGCACTTTACATTTACCTGATTTATTGTAATTATCTGCGAGTTTATATGTTACGCAATTATGTAGGTGGAATATTCAGGTTTTAATGATGGTCGTATTCTATTCAGATATTCAGAGCTTTGTTAATTGAATACAAATAAAATAATAATACTAATAAAATATGAAGGACAATCCACACATCATGTAGCCCCAAGCTAAGCGTGTGTTATGGGTAGGTATTAGATTACATACTGATATAGATAATATTATATTTTTTATGATATGTATTGATATGAATATAAACTACGAAGTTCTCCCAAAAAAGATAAGGTAAGAAAACTAGATGGTATAAACATCATTGTCAGTTTGTCAAAATCAAATGAGGGCAAGTTACTACTACTTCTCTTTTTATTAACGAAAAACTATTCGCATTATAATTCCTACACTCTCTAATCGTGTGTAGGAACTGATTTGTTAGATTGCACAAATCATCGTCAGCACAAGTCGCTACCTCTACGCACCCGTTTAATATTCGCAGACATTGAATCAGATGAGCGGCCAATCATCAAATCATCGCGTCATCGAATCGGCCTCCAATTGCCGGCAGAGGCCGCCATGAGCCCCTCAATATGTAAATTGCATTGCAAAGCCTAACTGGCTATTGTGCCTGCCTTGCGAAGGTAGGCTGGTCTTTTGTGCTACGATAGATATGATATGCTAGGTGTGTAGCGTAATTTGCACATTACACTACATTATATTTATATGTATATTATTACATTTATTTATTATTTGTATACGTATTCATGTTATGTTCATATTAGATTAATCTTTGGTACACCCCCTGCCTTTCTTAAATTTACATAATTCTTTCCATCCAAAGGTTGCCTGGAAGAGATCGCTTCTAAGCGATAAGGCCGCCCATTGTGCTTGTCGCATGTAATGTATTTTGTAATGATCTGTATCTTGTGAACAATGAAGTATTTTTGTATTGTATTGTATTGTAATTTGAAATAATCATTTATGAGGGTTATGTGGTTACAAAACATTCAAAACATCTAAATAAATAAACCCATATCACTACACACAGTTTCAAAAATATACAGAAATAAAGTCAGTGGCAATCATACTTAAAATTAGAGGACTTCACTCTAATTTTAAGTACCTATGATTGCCATATCAAGTCTCTGTTAATCTTTTTTTAAATTTCGGACCATTATTCTGGATTTTTCAATGAACTGTCATTTGTTTTCTTATGAAGGGCTCTGTCCAAAATTGAACACGGAGAGACTTTCGTTCGGATATAATTCGAATTTATTACAACATAAAATCTTCAGTTATTCTGAGGTATATATGTAATTTCTTACAAGCAAATAAGCACTCACACAAAAACTAATTTCATAAATTGTAAATGCATAAAATATCAGCAGATTACAGTCCGTAGGAAATTGCAGGCAGAGCGGCCTTCGTATAGAGTAGCATGGACCACGCCGGACAAAAGATACATTAACATAGCAAATTGAAGGGTGTGGGTGTACGGTATATACGTAGCTACGTACGAGCTAGGTACGTAGGATACACAATGTACACAATGTAGGTGGCTAACAGAGAAAAAGGTGAAAAGGTTTTCACTAAAGTCAAAAGTTTTCCACCTTTTTGATTTTTGCGCGTCCAGCTTTGCATGGATGCAGCTTTGCAGCTATGTTTTAAATTTAATTTAAAACAACCACATCATACAACATCAGATCCATGATCCTAGAAATTCATAAAACTACCACATTGATCCGTTCAGTAGTTTAAACGTGAAGAGGTAATAAACATCCAAATTCGCATGTTTCCTATAATTAAGCACAGATATTATAGTGATTCATACACTTTTAGCGATGCTTCTAAAACTTAAAGCTGCTCTACGAGTCCTACAGTGGTATGTATGTATGTACGTGCGTACTTTTCTACTACCCAACGCTTTGATATTGTGTCTATGTCTTTGTTGACGTTGAGATTATATGCCTCGGTCTGAGTTTGAAGCGACTTAGGATGTACTGGAGCGATGCGGACATTCCTATGTGTTAGGTACCACTTAGTAAAGACCAGCTACTAGTTTATAATTTGCTTTATTTTCATATGATACAGAGTTAGTATAGCTTATGATAATAAATCGTAGTCTATTATAAAACCTAGCCGGTATCTAAGTATAAAAACCAACATATTTCTAAAATGCTTTATTGCACACAAACAACACATTACAAATATCACATTATTTAAAGTTCTGAAATAACACAATGAGAATTCCATTATTTTGTGATTTCTAAATTACGTTATATTTATATTTTCTCATGATTTATAAAGCAAACAAAAATATTACAAAAAGCTCTCAGAATCAAAGAATAGCTAAAAGCGTTTCTTGGTTTATTTGCAGATAACCAGCCGCTTATTATTCAGCGTGTAAATTGTTGGCAACTTCTTAAATCTAAATGTAACTCAAATCGGGATTCTTAAGAAGTTACAAAAGTTTTCTTTTTTTAATATATTCTTAGAGTAATAAACTAATTATAATAGCTGTAGTATAGGTTCAGTTTCTCTGAGGGATAGGATTCGTAACGAATACATCCGACAGAGAACTAAAGTTATCTTGTGACCAATGTGAATTAGCAAGCTGAAGTGGCTGTGGGCCCGCCATATCTCGCGAAGAACCGACGACGGTAGAGGGAGTGGAGACCACGTCTCGGTAACAAGTACACTACGTAGTGTAGGACGCCCTCCGACGAGCTGGGATGACGACCTGCGAAAGACTGCAGGTAAATGCTGGATGCGACAAGCTGATGACAGGGCGCTATGGCGCTCATTGGGGGAGGCCTATGTTGGACTACTATGGGCTGATGATGATGATAGGTTCAGTACCATGTTCGTTGACCGTATTTAGGCAAGCCTTGATCCCATAGGCTTGAACAAGCTGTAAAATCTGACTTTGTCAACATATATTTGAATAATTATGATTCCTTAAAAGGTTCAACTAAAGACAACAAAGTAAAACTATAGCTATTTCTATATTTTTGGAAGGCTGCCGTTCCAACAATTAGAAATAGCTATAGTTTGCTCATCGATGAGAAGATCTCAAGAGTATTGAAGCCAGTCGTACACTGAGTAAAAGTCTATCACAATAACTGTATTTTATGCTTTTTACAGCTATTTTATGTTTTTGCCGTTCATAGTTCTACAGCTGAGCAGTGTTCTTATTTATTACTCCAAGTTTATCAAGAAAACTTTCCGATTAAGATTTCCCCCGAACGTTTCGAATTAACATGAAAATGTACTCTCCGTTTATCTTTTAGATTAATTTTTTCCATAATCATGAGCTTTTTTCTCATAATGAGCTTTATAATATTCATGATTGTTTAACTTTCGGAATGTTTCGTTTAAATAAAAATTTGGGCGATGAATGCGTAATGTGGATCTATTTGTTCCATTTGGAATTACGAGATGGAATTTTAAAATGTGTGCATTTTGTATGACCAAATGTACTGTCGGTAAATATTGAAACATTCGAGTGCTTTTTTCTTCTCTTTATCGTGAAATCTTTAAAAAAATATGAAAAATATATTCTATGGGATTAAAAAACATGGCCAAGTGCTGATGGCTGATAATGATAACGTTACTTACTTATACATTTGTGACAGGGTGTAACAAAAATGAAGGATCAAACTTTCAGGGGCGGTGCAGGTTTGAACACAGAACAAAAAAAATGGCTCGTAGCAGTAGTTATTCTGATATTGAATACCACGAGATGATGCGTTTGTATTTTGGGGAAGGACAAAACAATATACGACAAACAATGCGGATCTACGAAGTGAACAGCTTACAAAGTTTGGAGTTACGTACGAGGTGTCGTTAATCAGAGCGTACCATCAACGCGTACAGTGGCCGCCTGTTATAGTTTATCTGTCATATCTGTCACATCGTAGCTATATATGATTTTTAATGACAAAAAGATACATTATATTTATAATTTAAACCATTTGACTCATATATTTCCAAGGGAGCGAAGCCGCGGGGCGCAGCTAGTTAGTAATAAAAACATAATATAACAATAACATAAAAACATCAGTTGTTAGGTAACTCATGTTTTTATTTTATCATCTACATTAAAATATGAAACAAACGAACGACATACGATACCGAATCCGTGATTACTCCGTAATAGGAAGGATTATTCATGCTGATGGCAAGTGATTACTTGACAGGGCAAGTGATAACTCCATGCAGGTTATAAATGTACCTCATAAGCGAACCTCTTTGGGGAATTCGAATTATTCATCTTTGGATGGGATTTAATCTGTCATTTTGATTAAAAATTGGGGGATTTTTTGGGGTTCAGCAGTAAATTGATTAATTTGATTTGCCTTATTCATGACAGATAATATCAGGGCTTTATAATTTTTATTTTTATATGTATATACAATATATAAAAATAAAAATATATTGTGAACTGCTGCCCTGTTTACTACAGTCTAGATTATTAGTAATTCTTTTTGTAATCCGGCCTCCTGCGATACAGGTTCTGAACCTAGTGCGGGACCACCAGTAAAATATAAGCATTTTTGTTGTGTTGGTTTTTTGTATATACTCACCTCGACTGATATTTAATGGAAAGCGACGATGGTGCTTATGCCTACCAATTATATTAAATAACATGCCGAATTTACGCACAAAGGACCAATCGGAGTCTAAGTGCGGAAATAGGAGTACACTTACCAACATGCCGAATTTAAACGAACTTAATTTGTACTTATTTTAATTAACGAGAAACTGATAACACCTTACTTTAGCTTTACCTAGAGTTAACCATTGTTATTGTGCATTTCATTTTCAATAAATATTATCATTTTATTTCAATATGAGCTTACAAAATAAGCACATAATTTTAATTTTCCAATATCCTTGAATCTTTTCTAACAAAAATCTAAATGAATCGTCATTATCTCCATTCTTTTATTTTTTACTTCTGGTTAGAAGACCTTGATTTTTTGACCTTCTATTTAGATGATCATAAGCATATAAGCTAAAATAATAGGCCTGTGTTCGCATATTACGTTTAAATTCCATTACTAATTTTGATTTGATTACTATAAAATTTATTATATATTTAGAATTTACTACCTAATGATTTGATTGCTATTGTATTCTGCCCATGACTTGTATTTGTTTTACACCTACTGATGAATTTTACACCTAAATGATCTTTCTTTCTTAGACTAATGTATAAATAAATTGACTTACCTACCTGCTTAGGGTTATATATGATTGACGTTTTGGAATGTTTAATATTCACTTAGTCAAGTCCGAATAAATGAATAAATACTGGTAGGAAAGGAAACCTTTCATCCTATGAATCTAAGCTGCGTTCATTCTACCCGCCGTTTTTTATCCAGCCCGAATTGAAATATCTGAAAGCCCTGCTCCCCACACACTAAAAGAGCCATTTGGTAAATCAGTCTGCCATTACCATTAGCTATCATTTACTATCCATCCCTCGGGCCATTCACGATCGCCATTTCGTTGTATGCATTTCCCATTTCACGCACTATTTCAGTAATAACTTTTTAAATGTAATCATTAATTATATCGAACATTGCTTACTGTTGCAATTATTGCTAAGCATAGATTTCAAAATACTAGAAAAATATTTTAACTTTAATAAATATATTTTTATGAAACGAAATTCTTGAATGTAGATTATAGGGTACATTCTAGGTTTTTTGAAACATTGCTAAAATAAATGGTGGTAAACAAGAGCAAATAAAAATGTTTTTTCTTTAAAAATACAAATTGGGAATCGTCCGATTTAGATCAGTTAAAAAGAATGTGAGAATTAGTGATCCAAAAAAGAAATCCATGTTTATCAATTTCGATCACGCAAAAACTTCACAGAAACAACTAAAACCCAATTTGTAAGTTAAAATCGAGTTTACGCAGCATCAAAAGAAATTGGTCAATCCGGAATATAATCGAATTATTTAGAGATTTTCTCTGTGACAAAAACCCTGAGCTAACGAATCGTGCGATACAAGGCGCTCCTAAGCCTCACCATACATCCTGAATCGGCTCTACTCCATAGATAAAGTCTGCATTGGAGCGAAAAGATACGTCGAATGGGAACAGGAGGGGTCACACAGTAAGCCCTTGTAGCACGCCAATAGATTTATTGTTCAAGATCGGAGGCTGGACAACCGCGTATTATGAACACGACGTTTTGGCTTCTCTGAAATCTGACCCTGGTTTGTTAAATTGTCGAAGTCACGTTTTTGATAGAATTACTTTATAGGGTATGGTTGGTCAGCAATTTTTTAATCTGATAAAGAAACGAAAAATAGACCAAACAATCGTAAAAGTTTTTGTAAATGTATGTTATGTACCAGTAAAATGTACCGTAGGTACATAAATTTTATTGGTTGGTATATAAAGACAAATAGAGAGCATCAAAAATGTAACATTTAAATGAACGACACCTACTCAACATATTTAATCACGCAAGCAAACATGAATAAATCAGCCCATCGTACCTACAACGAAAATGCAAACACAAAATCCTTTTATACGCCACCACAAGCGTTTTCATCAGAAACCCGCGAGCCCATATAATTGAATGAATATTCAAGCATCTTAATCAATAGGAGCATTACTAGAGGTCCTATGGAAGCATCCAGCAGCCTGTGAAATTGGACTAGGATAGACTGAGAGAGAGATATTCCGAAAGTATAGGTGTAAGCAGGATGGGATCGTACCGAGGTTTTATAAATCATTTTTCCCGGCAGCGGCGTCGGAGATTTAGGCCAGCTGTACAAGGATGATATATTAGGAATCATCGCGGCAGTTTATGGAGAATTTATGGCGGAAGTCTAGACTTTGTTGCTATTTGCAAAGCATTTAAAATGCGTTGTATTGATCTTTGCTGAGCATTAGCTTTTAGAATACAGTATTTTACGGGCATTTTATTTGTTGGCAGCGTGACGCAGGTCCGAACTACAAAGAAGTATATCTCGATATAGTTATGTGCGTAGGTCAATGTAAAATGTAATAATAGGTAAATAATATGCATGTGTCATTTTTAGTACACATCATCGTGTACCTCCAAAGTAAGCAGAGCCTGTGTTACGACCGTTATGGGAAAACAATACAATATATTAACAACTAAGTTATTGTCTTCAATGCAAGCAAAGAACACCTATGTCGAATATAGAATTACATATCAAAAGTAAACCTTCCATTGATTTACCAGAAATATTTACAAAAAATGTTCAACAAACCTATCCGAGGGCACATTTTGAAACCCGCCCGTCAGCAAGCCGGCTTCTGGCAAAACGCTGAATTGCTATTATTTCTCTTTTCGTTCAGTTAATCAATTATTGTAATGCTGTTTGCTGAGACGTGTGCTTCCTGGGGTTTTGCGGTTTTGCCTAACGAGGTGTCCGTGTGTGCCCCAAAACTGCTGGATGTGTGGTTCTTGACATTGGAGGAAATTTCAGATATAATGCTACTACAGTAATTTTATACCACTGTTTAAAATGAAGCCCTGGATATTACGAAAATTTTCAAAAATATCTTTAACCCTCAGTTTTTAATCGGAAGACGATATTATGTTCAAAATGTTCGTGTATTTATAATAACGTTCAAAGTTTTATTGAAAATCTTTGAAACGATATAAACAACACAATCCCGTAGGTGTTATTTGTACAGACTTGTCTGTATGAAATCTAATGATTAATAATGATTAAATTGCCTCCGGTATGTACAAGTAAAAAGTGAAATAAGAGTCTCTGGGTAAGCTCAAAATCTTAATAATAATCTCCCTTCGATATAAGCAATCAAAAAGTAGGTTAGGCTTCCTCACCACGTTTTCATAAACAAACTTTTCCCATAGAACCCCGACCTACCTCACATCTCGCGTGAAAATCGAGCAGGAAAAAAACTTCGTTTACGTTCCAATTGGGAATTTTAAGGGGAATCGGTGCAATTCCGCTCGCCATGCTAGAACGAGCAAACTTATTAGCTGGAGATAGAGCGCTCCTTTACTTTTTGCAGGTTCGATTCTGGCTGCGATTGATTGGAGGGGAATTGGCCTCGTGACTCATTTCTGACGTCATCGCATTCGTGACGATTGGATGTCGAAGCCTTTGTGTGGATGTGGAGAGATTAAACCGGGTCGGGTTGGGAAGCCACTTTTTGATTTTTACCTATCTACAAGATCTAAATGTAAAAGATAACGTTTCCTACCCCGCCTCGTGCCATATATGTAGGAGTGTGATACTACTGCACATATAAACCCTCTATCATGTGTGAGATGGGCACTTTATGAGTTAAAGTTAAGTTAAATAAAGAACCTCCGTTGACACTATTTCATTTTCAAATTAAACACAGACACAGAGGAAATAACATACAATAGAAGTACGAAGTACTACATAAATTCCGTCAGTTCCAAAAGAGGCTTTTATTAAACCGGCTGCTGTTCCAACCAGGCCCAGAATCCTCTTACGCTCATTGGTATACTGCAGCAATACGCTGATCTGTATTATCTAGCGCAATTTGAATATCACTTGACGGACATTGGCCCAGGAGTTTCGAGGACTTTCTGTTTATAAGATCACTTATAATATAATGAGATCCGTAAATATTTTATAATAAGGTATATTTAATTTGTATTATCATTATCATCATCTCAGGATGATGATGATAATAGATGCCTTGGCTGACCAAGGCATAGCCACCAGCATTATAATAGGCGTCCCATAAAGCTTGCCAGAATAATCGGTCCTGCGCTGCGCACGGTCCATTGCATCGGTCCAGCGGTTTGCCGCGACTTTTACCATGTATGTGGTCTGGGATTATGAAACGTTTTTGTGTTATGTTTTTAATAATAATAATAATATATCGTTTATTTTAAGGCATCATAAGACAAGTAAAAAGTAACTTAACTAGGGCTCAATGGTAAATACTAACATTAGAGACTAACATAGATCTATAGATAATTCTTTATTGCACACTTAGATACTAGAATAATGTAAAATAAAAACTTAAGAAACTAGATAGGCGGTCTTATCGCTCAAAAGCGATCTCTACCAGACAACCATGGATGAATAGGAACATACATAAATTGTAAAACTTAATAAGAATCGTGTGACTAGCACTGGGTCGATGACGTGTTTATATCTTTATTTCCTTGACTTAACTAAATATCAAAAAACCATTAACCTCTGGATAAGGATAGCTCAATGTATACAAAACCATACCCGCGCTTACACGAATAAAGATAAATATACACAAAAAATGATTCAGAAGTGAAAATCAAAAGGCCATTTCGACAAGTTCCAGCTACTGGTTAAATCATTCGATCTCATCACACGCAGCCGCCATGTCATGACGTCAGACACAACACAAACAGACATCCCACATTTTCAATCGAGAATGAACAGAATTGAAATATAACCAATAACAAAAACGTTTTCCTCCAATAAATAATATTGGCTAAAACGAAGATCTCTGAATTTCAAATGAGCGGGCCTACTCCCGTCTTCGGTGTAAACAATATATTCATGCGATAGGTTTTTCCCGGGAATATAAGAGAGGATATATATCTCCTGTATTCTGTGTATAATGGAGCTGTTAAAGACAATATGCTGGAAACATATTGGATGCAGCGAGCGAATGTGTAAGCGAGCGACGACTATCTCAGGTAAGGGCACACCGAGCTCTTGAATTGTTTTTTTTAATGACTTGTCTTGAAGATTTTACTAGTTTGACAAAATCATTATGAAAATAAGCGGGTTGACTATGAACCTGCTTTGTCCAACAGGAATGATATGGTGGTATTCAACACAACACAAACTAACTTCAAACTAGGTTTATAGTTTACCAGCTTATTTAGTTCTTGTTTATAGAAAAGCTTTTATAGTAAAATAAACTTAAAACGACGTTATAAACCACAGTAAAATAAAGTATCGAATTAGTCCTTAACGTTGATGATGGAAAACTTAGTGTACTTATGTACATTTATGCCTGCCACACGCCTCATGTTACCTGAGAGCATGCCTACTCAAAGTAGTATGCGGAGCTGAACCGAGCGTGTAGATGCAAGGCGGTATCTCGCACAGGCCCGCAAGCGCGGCTTGTGGAATCATTGACATGCTGAAGATCGGACAGCGCAGTTGGACGGAGTGTGTAGCTCATGAAAAATATGTACCTTGTCTATGTTTATAATTTGTCAGCCCAACAATTTAAAAAGGAAATAGAAATATGAAAGCTGGGTATTAGGATATTTTTTACTTCTTACCTGTACGTCTCGGGCCGAAATTTTGAATAAAGATGGTACGTACTGTAGGTATATAGGTCTGGATATAGGCTAATTTTTACGCTCGCAGACGCTAGTTTAGGACACATAAGAAACAAACGTTAGCACCCAGTGCGCCCCGCACCCAAACAGGCGATAAATCCGTAGCTACATCTGGGCTCCGTTCAATTTTATTACTATTCTCTCCGACTTATTTGATCCAGCCGTCAAAGCAGTCTTCGGTTACATTATCGCGACGGTTATCTCCATCCAGCCTTTGTGGCCGTTGAGAGGAGCGGGAATTGGATGACGTTTTAGGAGGTAATGGATGAGTTGTTTGTTTTTATATGTAGTATATACGATATTAGCTGATAAAAAGTGTTTAGTTTCCGAATGGCGAAGGAAATAACTTGGCTGGATAAAAAATGCGACGATAAATAACAATGGAGTTATTATGTTTACTGACTTATATTTTTGGTTTTCTAATGACTTCCATTTATGTTTATCGCTTCATAAAAAAAATATTATGTAAAAAAAGGGCCATGTTTACAAAAATACATCTACTTAGACGACAAGAAAGGTAACTACAAGAAAATTAGTAAAAAAATATGACGAAAAGAGACATACAAACTAATCTTATTTTTGTACATGGTTCCAAAATTGTTCGTCTCATAATGCTGCATCAAGCTGAAGTTGAAGTTTTGGTACTGATTCATCAGCTCCTCAAAACAGGTTAATTGAAAAAAAAACAAAGTAATAACATTACAGAAGCACTGAGCCTAAACCGTTATAGCCTAACGGTTGGATATTGGTGTTAAACTCTAACCGAACACAAATAAATACTACAGTGTTTGAATGGTGAGGCATTCGCAATTTTTATGTTTTTCTCGAATATTACATTTTTATTATGCTCAATAAAATCTACGCAAAACTCTGTTTAACCGATAAATCTCCACCTAGCTCGCCATGTTACAATCCTCACCTATATGTAGGCTCACTTATTTTTAATGTACAATATTCAGATTGTTGTTATATTTTGACTGGAACAGAATGCAGTGGTTCGGTTTAGTATGTTTAGTTATTTCATTCGAGGCGACATTTCCTTCGACAGTTTTTGAAAATAAATTAATGCTGGTAAGATACTATAGGTATATACAGGATGTTTGCTATTGGGACTGACATCATTATTTGAAGGGGCATGGACTTTATTTCTTTGGAAGACTGAATGTTTTTAATGTCCCGAATGCAGTGATTGTGTATTTTTTCTAGAATCATTCAAAATCTTGCCTTCCAGACTTCTTTATTTTTTAGCTGTAATGCCACAAAATAACTTGGGCTGTATTCTTTAGTGTTAAAACTAACTTGATACGGTTCACTTAAAAAAAAAGTTACGAGCATTCAAAGTAAAAAATCTGTGTAAAAGTTATAAACGTACCTTCAAATTAATTAAAGAAAAAACTACAAGTAGGTACTATTGTATTTAGTTTTCTTTTCAAAAGTTCTTCATTTATAGTATTCACCCGAGTTTCAGAAACGGCTTGCCTCGCAGAGTAGGTATATTCTTTTTTCCGCTCTCTCTCTCTCTCTTATCTAATAGACAGAGTTGGAAGGAGAAATAAAGGATTTTGAATTGTATGTTTTCAGAAAGCCTTCGAAACAAAGCCCGGTAGGAATGTGGTAATAGCGAGTCTACCGATCCAGTGGTCGCTTTGCAAGCTGGCCTACGCCGCCTCGGGCCGCACCAGGGGGCAGCTGGTGAACGCTTTGGGTATGGATTTCACTCAGGTGGGAACTCAATCTTAACATTCCAGGTATAAGGTGCATTTTTCATAGGCAACATTTTCATGGGTAATCCTTACAACATTTCCAGTATTTTCCACAATATTTTGTTCTTGGGGTGCAAGAGCGCATTCAGAGACTTTTTATGTATGTTGCGTTACTTTCAATCACTCTATGTAGTGATTGAGATTATATCGATTCATTTAGATCTTTAAAACTACGCAACGGATTTAGATGCGTTTTTTTTTAAAAAGGAAGGTTTATAAACCATTTGACACATAGATTTAAACGCGGGCGAAGTCGCAGGGCGCAGCGTAGTATTAAATAAATAAATAATGCTGTACAATTCACAATGCATCATCCAGCCCCAAAATGTTCATAGGTGGTCTCATAGGTCTTTGCTTTACATTTTAGCAGTAGGAACCCACGTAGTTAAATGTAACTTTTCTGTTTCAGATAAAAAAATGTTTCACAACAGTCTCAGAAATGTTCAACAAGCTAGCGGAGTCAGACTTGATTCTGTTCAACAAAATATTCGTAAACTATTCCGAGGAAGTTGACACTAAGTTCTTCGCGGATCCCTCGAACTCCTTTGGCGTAGGGGTGGAATCGGTCGGGTTCAACACTCCAGCGGCTGCAGCGCAATTTATCAATCACAAAGTATGAATTCTACAACCTTCTACTAGAAATAGAAAAGGATCTCATATCACGAGGAAAATTATTATTTATGTAGTGCCAATATCAGCCCTTGAAAGACATTTTCTCTCATTCTCTCATCTCATTTTCATGATTTCCTTCTTAATTGATAGTTGTTTGTGAAATAACAATTAGGCTTCTTTTTTTGTGTTTCTTCCATCTGGTGAGATTGGGTTCAAACGAAGGTCTATCGACAAAAAATTCCCGTGTCTTTTATTGTTCAGGTTGCAACAGTTACATATAGAAGAGTCAAAGATATATTGTCCGAAGATGAGATAACAGATGAGACAAAAATGATGTTACTGTCTGCTGTTTACCTAAAGGTAAGCCATACTTTTCTAATGGTAAACAGTTATCGTTAGACCAGGACAGCGATGGTGGGAACTAAAACATTAGACAGCGACTTGCTGACATTTACTTAACGACTTTTGTATTTGGATTGACCATTTTAATTACCCTCATTAACTACGTTTTTAATAATTCGTATTTAAATGTACTAAACTAGTCAGATGATTGGTTAGATATCTTTTTGATTTCGTAGGTAACTTATTCAACTTCTCGGCTTTGAAAAAGGTGAGGATAGAAGTAAAAAATTCTGTAATCGTAATAAACATTGTATAACTTTCAGCCTTCCTGGATAAGCTTTCCCTTTGATCCAACTAAGACAAAGCCCAAGAAGTTCTACCACATGAATGGGCTCGTATCTGACGTTCCTATGATGGCCCGGGAGGACTTTTATGATGTTGAAGAGAGTCATCTTGGCACGGTTAGTGAATCCTAAGCTTTTTGATAAAAATGTAATATAATTTAAAAAATCACTACCTACATAAAACAAAGTCGCATCCCGCTGTCTGTCTGTCCCTATGTATGCTTAGATCTTTAATAAAACTACGCAACGGATTTTGATGCGGTTTAAAATAGATAGATTAGAGATTCAAGCGGAAGGTTTATAAACCATTTTACACATACATAGATTACACGCGGAATTGTTATTAATATTCGTTGATACGTAATTTAAGTTCTCTTCAGTTTTCGAGAACTTTCCTTAGCTATTGGTTAGATTAGGCATACACACAGCTTGTTGAAATAACTCTTCTTTTATGTAAGCGTCATATAATTCCTTTCAAACTAGATTTTTTATATAATAATCTTAACACAGGTCATAACAATACCTTTGAAAATGGCCTCAATGACATTTGTATTGCCTAAAACACCCAAGGACTTGCCGAGGGTTCTCAACGAACTGAAAAAAAACCCGCAGACAATGAGGACTTCTTGGACAAGAGTGAAGAATGAACCGAGGAAACTCCTGCTGCCGAGTTTCAAAATTAAGGCTGATTTTGATCTGACCGACATTTTGAAAAGGGTGAGAAATAATTAGCTTAAATATAAATAAATAGCTCTAAGAATTAGCAAGTTGAAGTGAAAGTGGCGTGTTCTTGAGTGGAGACCGCGACTTGGCGAACGTAGTGCAGGACGCCCTCCGGCCAGGTGGGATGACTACCTGCGAAAGACTGCAGGTAGATGCAGGATGTGTCGAGTTGAAGACGGGGCGCTATGGCGCTTATTACGGAAGGCTTATGTCCAGCCGTGGGTAGGTTGATGATGATTATGATGAGAAATAATACTTTGCTGACTACACAATAATGATTTGGTAGGTAATTTCAGTTTTGCGGCACTACTGAAATACTGCGACCGTATCAGTCGTTCCCGTTTAGGCCTAACCATTCATTTAACGCAAATGACTGGTTAGGCTAAACGGAAACGAAAACTGCGGCCGCTGTATTGACATCCGTGCGATCCGGTGAATGGTGGCGCGATTGTGGAAGTGCCGTAAAGCTACATAGCCCATTCTTCGTCGATGATCATTGATGTTGATGATAAATGAATGAATGAATAATGCTGGTCAACTCACACAGCATTATCTAACCCCAAGCTAAGCAGAGAGTTTGTTATGGTAACTGATATACATAACACATTACATGTGGCAATGGCATGGTAGGCGAAGGCCCGCCTGCGACGCAGGAGGTCGCGAGTTCGATTCCCGCCTCAGGACAAATGTTCGTACTACAGATCTATTCCAGGTGTTCTGATCATTTTCTATGTATACTTAATAAAAAATATGTATGTACTAGCTGTATATCAGTTATCTAGTACCCACAACACAAGCACTGCTTAGCTTAGGGCTAGATAATGCTGTGTGGATTATATAGCATTATTTATTAACATAAGTACCAATGATTTCAGTGTGGCCTAGATGAAATCCTAAAAAGCAACAATACGGGACTGAACGGTATCCTCAAGGAGCAGTACCGAAAGAGAAGCAGCCTGCACATCAGCAGAGTGAAACAGAAGGTGTTCCTAGAGGTGGACGAGTTCGGGTCGTCCAGAGCTGATATACCACTGAGTTGAGTTTTTTTTTTATTTATTTTTTAGTCTCAATATTATAAAGGGCTTTGTTGCATACGCGATTATGTCGCCCGAGTTGAGTTTATGTCAATGCACACATATATTATAAACCGCCTTTCCCCGGCCAAACGTAGTGTAGGAAACCCTCCGTCGTCGAGGTGGCATGACGACTTGCAAATGACTGCAGGCAGATACTGGGTGCGGAAAGCTGAAGACAAAGCGCTATGGCGCTCATTAGGGGAGGCCTATCTCCTGCATTGAGACTGGCCGCAGTGACTGAAAATCGACATCAAACGCAGTGGCGGTAGCTTCATACAAGCCCAAAAGCCGGGCTTGCCCTACTTCAAATTCAATAACGACCGAAAACATTTACTAACTTAAAATTTTCGCGCGCCAATACATTCATTTGTTTCTTTTTTATCTATGACTATCTAGCTTTGCTATCTAGTAAGTATCCGAACGCGCCGTATACCGAGCGCGGGCTTATGCATCTCGCTCACACTCATGGGCTTGCAACGGGGCTTCGCGGGCGCCTATATCTGTCCCGTTCTATCCTATGACAAAGTGCTACGTCTATAGATATAACTACGTAGGTTTTGTATAGCAATTTGTATGAAAGATTAAGCCGGGCTTTCACTGTGAAGTTCGTTAAAAACTAGGGTCACGCACGAAGTTCATACATGAAATGAAGTAAATTTTCGTATTTATTCGAATTCCAATCACTTTTGTTTATTGAGTGAGCAATTAACTGGTACAATTTGCATTACCGTTCTAACTTTCGAGATTTTTGTATGATTTAAGAGTTTAAAATGAGTGTAGGTACAGATGATATTGTTCCTTGTGAGGATTTGAAGTGTGTGAAAGTTTTAATAGGCGAGGAGCGTGAAATCTTTATCTTTCATGGAGAAAAAAGACCTGATAGCTTCGGCAAAACCTACACCGGTTTTGTGTATTTCGCAAACAAGTAAGTCTCATAAGACAATTAAATAGATCAGTGTACAAAACTCATTGGATTGTTGGTTGCTCCCATTAAAATATAAATTGTACCTATTGCTGGAGTTGCTTATTTTTTTCTAACGAGAAAACGGTTTGGAATACGTCTGATTATGATGATTTAAATAATTTATCTGGTGCAATTAAAAGGCATCAAAATTCACAAAAACACATGAATGCAGTAATTTCATTTTGTAATTTCGGTAAACAACGCATAGAGAGACATCTTTATCTCGTCAATTATCTATCTGAAGAAATTTCAAATCACAATACGCGTGTTGATCACAACCGCAGTGTATTTCAGAGATTAGTCGACATTGTTTATCATTAAGCACAACAAGAGTTACCTTTCAGAGGTCATGATGAGTCTAAAACTTCATTGAATATAGGATATTTCTTAGAGCACGTGTCTTTGCTTTCCAAATACGACCTTGTTTTAACAAGATAGCGGCAAACCGGGGCCTAGTTATTTTTCAAATCGTATCTCGGGCTTGCCCTGTTCTCAAGCACTAGGCACGCCACTGATCAAACGCGAAAGTTTGTATGGATGGATGCGTGTGGATAAGCAAATATGTAAAACATACCAGCTTCAAAACCAACAGCGACCACCAATCCATCTTCTAAGCTTGGTGGTTTTGGCAAAACTATTATTATGAAAGAATGTGTTCCAACATACTTACTTTCATTCATTATTCATAATCTTTATTCTTTTCATCATCATCATCCTATAGCAGTCCACTGTTGGACATAGGCCTCCCCCAATGAGCGCCATAGCACCCTGTCTTCAGCTTGCCGCATCCAGCATCTACCTGCAGTCTTTCGCAGGTCGTCACCCCACCTTGTCGGAGGGTGTCCTACACTACGTTTACCGAGTCGTGGTCTTATTCGTTTACAATTATAGAATTGTTTCTGAAAATTGTAAACATGCTTACCTACTGTTTTTTTTCTTCATATTTTATATAAATGCATACTTTGAAACATAGTCTTCCCAAATGAGGGTATAACTAACCTATTCAATGTTATGTTTCAGTGTTTGAGAGAGAATATCCGCACAACATGGTGAAGGACGTGGTGCTGGACCGTCCGTTCTACTTCACCGTGGACTTCGACGAGGTCACTCAGCTCGCGAAGAAAGGCGTCTCTGTGGTGCACCACGCACTATTGCATGGGGTCTATTATGGACCGGAGTGAACCTGGGTTAAAGACAGGACATGTAAAATAGGATAGATAGGAAATATAAATAGGTAGTAAGCGTAATAAAGTAATTGGATACAATGTATGGTTTTTTATTCAGAAGCGAAAACTGATTATATTATGCTCCTTGAAAATAATCGATTAACAAAAAAAGTTATAATCAAATAAAGTAGAAATAAATTAGAACTATTATTTATACATTAAAACTATTAATTAATATCTCATATATTCTATTAATTAATGCTAATAATTCATATAAACATTTCATTATTTAATAGGTACAATTCTAATTTGTTTCTTTTGCACTGTAACTTTCATTGAAAACATTGATTTTTGAGATCTGAATTGGAAGACCCTTTTGTCAATGACTCTGCATTAATTGTTAAGATATCACAAATAAAATTATTTATTTTAAACTAACTCTTTTAACCAGGAATACTCATACATTCTAAGGAATGTCCTAGATTTTTTAGAATTTTCCGGCACAGAAACAGATTTCTCGACTAAATTTACTTGTTTATCAAATTTCACCAGTTCTTTAAGATCAAAATTCTTTAAAATCCAAAACACAAAGGCAAGTCTACTCCAGCCGAGTTTTTTCAATAAATGATTTCGATTAACTCTAAACTCTATAATTAGCTTAGAATTTCAAATTGTCACACAAATAGCCAATAATAGCCCTGTAACTGGTCACGTGTAGCCCACGTGTCACATGAATATTATTCCACCCTGAGAGGGGTCGCGTCAAAGGGGTTGAAATAAAAACTAGTTAGTGACCAATTACAACGTGTCATTCTGATGAAATTTTAAACGTAATTGGCTGGATTATTCCCCCTTTGGGACAATCATGAATTTTGAGTAAAAAATGTAACGGTTTTTGGTGTTTATTGTTTCTGTCTGGTTGCAGATTCTGGATGCGGCAAGTTGAACACAGTGCGCTTCCAAACTGTCCATCACAGGAGGCGTACATCCAGCGGTGGACTAGCATGGGCATATGCGATATAGAAGATAACTAACTAAATACATATAATAGATAAATAACTAAAGATAACTCTTTATATAGTATAAAATGAAGGCGCTTCCATCTGTTCTCTTAGGTCTTTTAAAATAATAATACTTCGGCGCATTCGGTTGCGATTGATTTGCAATCGAGTAAGAAATCGAAACCAACTTCCTTCCGTAGCTCTTTCTAATAAACCTACTGATATTTCATTCAGTGTAAAACTCAAAAATTTTCATTACAAACTTATACCTATTTCATTCATAAAATTCCTCACCTTGTTTAATAAAAACAATTTAATATCCACGTGATACGGCTTTCACTGAAGGTACGAGCGAAAGAGAGAGCAATACGAACAGCCTTGTGAGTAAGAGGGACGAATATATTGAAAAACCTTCGTAGTTGATGCACAAGTAAATGCAGTGCTGCAAGTACAGTCAGCACGATACGATATTAACATTAAGGTCGACTTTTGTAAGGTTGGCAGATTAAGAAAACTATTTTGACTCATATGTATGTAAGTAATAAAGCGTTTCGATTGACAAGTCTTTGACAATATGATAATCGTATGGCTCACACTTGAACGCACCGTTCATTTGTTATAATTATAACTATATAGCTAAGTATGTTAAATACCTACCTTTTGAGTACTTTTCTTTGTTATTTTATTATCTGATCTAGCAAGTGGCGTTAAAGTGCTTTGGACATGACAATTTGCAGAAACAGATAAACAATAATTTTATTGTAGTATGTTCGATATTGATTGAAGAAGCCTCGGAACCTATTGAGAGATAGCTTCACGGAACGTTTCTATGAAAAAAAATCCCGACTACAATCCGACTTCTCATTCTCATTCTAATTCTATGTAGGTAATTTTATATCATCAAAATTATTACTTTGTTTTATAAGTAATATTTGTCTTAAATTTTTTGATCTTCGTAACATAAACCCTCCTTGGATGATTCATATGAGTCTATTCCCAACTTCACCTGAAATCAGAGTTCAAAGCAAATCATTACCTTTTCTGCGAACGCTACCCCACACGTGTGGCACAAACGAGCCGGCCTTATAATGAATAGCCGTCGCCCGCCCCCATATTTCAGCGCATTAACAAATGACCTCCTGTCAGTGAGAGCGCGGCATACGATTTTTCTGCGCACCGTACATGCCGTGATGTAGGTGCGGTGGCGCTGCACTTGGTGCCGGGACGTCGGTACAATTAATGTGGAGCTTATGGAGGCCTAGGGCTGAATGGTCTAACTGTGACTGTATCTACCCTATTCTATGCTGGGCGGTGGAATGCACTGGATAAAATCCATCAAGAATTATTTTACTAAAAGAAACCTAGAAAAATTGTGTGGACAATTTAGTAGGTAGTGCTATATTATGAAACGTACATACAGAACAGAACAAAACAAAAAATAGATAAATACACTTTCTTATAATAAAGTTATTTTAGTTATTGTGAGGTAACATTATCAAAATTTGTTGTAACATCCTAAAGTCCCGGTTAATTGTTAGACGGGGGCTGTTATTACTTATTTTTATCTAAAATAAAAAATATATTTACTCGTAGGTTTATTTACAATGAATAAGCCCTTCAGAGAGACCTTGCGCTGAAAAATGCGGAATTCAAATAGTATGCAGCTAATTCGGGTAGGTATTCACGTTTCTCTGGAACCACGGACTCCCGACAGCAAGTCAAAATTCATTTGTCACCAAAAACGCATTCTGTAAATTCTTTAACATTACCAGTCTTATTTGAGTGTTACCTATGTGCACCCAAATCCACAACCAAGAAACATTTTTTTTTTCATTTAGTTACCTGTAAGTATATAAATTAATATTATAATGTTTCTCAAATTCATGAATCAATCTACAAAATCAAAACTACACCTTATTCAAGCGTCCACCTCATTGGATCCGTCTGGCGCAATCCAGACCTAACTCAGTTTGAATCCTTTCAGGACGTTGTCACGACGGTCACTACGGTCTTGCCATGGAGTGTGTAGCAGTGGCATTAGATATCTCACTAATTGAAGATATTAAAGCTGTGCGTCCACCGCATCGGAATCGGAATCGTTCGCAGCGTACCTACGCTGTATGATCCCGGGAATTCCCGGTTCTCGAAATTTCTCAAAATTTCCCTAATATTTTCGCCAATTTGAGAATAATAAAATTAAATAATTTGTCAGTACATTTCACGCAATTACAAAAAAGGCGTGTCGAAAAACTACGTCCGTATCACAGTGCATCAGAGTCTCGATCTGTAGAGACAAAACCTCCTTCGACCCAGGTCGGTCACGGTCTGACTCCGATCTGTATTTGACTAGTTAAATGCAGTGTCGCTATCGTAGGGCTGGGCGGTGCAGTGCACCAGGGCCCTGGAGCTTAAGAGGCCCTCTAATCTAAGCTTTGAAAATATAGGGTCAGCCAGCTTCCGAAGCTAGAATACTCGAGCCTGCTCACAATGTTTTTTAATGATTTTAAATGAACATCAACAATCACAGAATTCTCTATTTTTGTGTTATTGTTATTTGGTAGTTTGGTTGAGTACGTCCGTAGCACATTGTATCAGCGATAAGCTCACGTGCTTGACGCCCTTGACGGTCGTGAGATCAATTCGACTATTCCACCGTCAACTTTTTAGTTAATTTTTCATTCGCTCTTACTTTGCATCTATTCTAATGTATGATGTTCATTGCTATGTGGAAACTGTAAAGTGGGGCGGTGAGGGCCCGAGTCCTTCTCTATGCACCGGGGCCCTTGCCTTGTACACCTAGCTACGCCACACCAGATCACAGTGAGAGACTTAACCCCCAAGCCGGTCCCGCTCCGGTCTCGGTCCTGCTAATTGAGTCCCTCGGGATGTCACCTGTCGGATTACGGACGATCAGCCCAAACTTGTCATTGATTTATTAACTAAAGATTTGTAGTACTTGTACGTTGGCTGGACCTTATTGTGGTTTGTGGAAGTCGATTGAATATTATACGATTGCAAATAATACGAGTAAATACTTATTTTTTAGACAGTGTCTAAGTACGTTTTCTGAAAATGCAATATTACCCTTTTTGCATTTTGGTGAGAATTTATTCGATCTCTAAATATAATGCTATTGAAATGTGTGCATAAATCTGTTCCTTCTTCTGCTGCTAACATTAACTGAGAGTAAGAGCTCCATAAAATAAGCCAACAAAGAGAACTTTAATCTTATTTTGTTACAAATAAATAAGCAATGCTGGACAATCTGCGCCGGCCGCGTTTTGAATTCCTCCATAATGCTCATCCTCATCCTTCCCCTGTAAGGTTGTGGAATGCACTACCAGAGTCCATCAGAAAAGCAGTGTCTTTACCAGTTTTTAAAGCTCGCGTTGAGGAATTTTACCTGACAGAATAGTGAATATTGAATAAAAAAATATAAAAGAATTTATTTATATATTGGTACTTATTATCTATTTATAAACGATTATATATATACATAATATACCTATGTACATATTACAATTTTATATATCTTTAAATATTCTAGCTTATCTTTGGTACACCCCCTGCCTTTCTTAAATTCACATAATTCTTTCCATCCAAAGGTTGCCTGGAAGAGATCGCTTCTAAGCGATAAGGCCGCCCGTTGTAGTTGTATCATGTGATGTCTTTTTAATGATCTGTAACTGGTGTACAATAAATATTTTTGTATTGTACTGTAAATGCAAATAAACTTTTCTATTTTACTCTACATAGGCAGAAACCAGGCAGAAACTCACATACAAATCTAGTCTACGGTACAATAAAGATTAGTCGTAACAATTCTACCCCGACGGGCCAATATTCCTGCATTTACATAAAACACACCGCTACGCCGATACCAACGGCTTATAACTACCCTCGATTGTTATTTTACTACGTTTGAATAATCATAAGGCCTAGTGCCACCAAATTAGCTGTATGTTACATTCTAACTAGATTTTTTCAACCTTTTGTATCAATTATCGACTAAATTGATTGTGTATTTCAAGTGGTGGTAATTAGTAATTTTGACGCTTCGCATGTTAACACTTGTATAGCCCACGATGCACACACATCACATCTTCACAGGCTTGGTGACGTGCGGGTCCCACCGCTGATCTAAATCTGAAAATAAGATCATCTTATGCTTCTCTGACGTATTCTTCATTGTTGAAGGTCGTGTCCGTCCTGTAAAGCTTTCACGGAGACTCTGATGAACCTTTTCTGCGCTCGTCTTCGGCCTGTCTCAGGGCTATAGGAAAAAGTAAGATAGCAACACAAAATACCTACGAAATATGACGTGACATAAAAATTTTACCCGCAGAGTAGATATATTTGTAATTTCGCCAGCAAGAACTCGGTAGGTAACGTTGGGATTGAAAACAAAAGGTACTCGTTGAAAGCCCGCTTACAACTCATGTATAACTTGATACACAAGAATGGTGCTAGATGAGATTTCATTATTATCAACATTTTAATGAGGTGTTAGTGTCAATTCTTCCGCTTTTGCAGATAACTGTGTGGCACTATGTATTCATGCATACGAAGTGAAACCAAGGGCAATCCTGATTTTATTACGGCGATGTTTGTTTTAGACGTATTTACGGAGACGTAGAGACTAGAGATCAAATTGTTCGAGCAACAATAGTTTATTTAAATAATAGGTTGAATTTAATGACGTTAATATAGGTAGGTGACGGAATACAGTAATAATATAATTGGTTGAGTGGATTTTTGATACATTTAGAAAGCTTTTTAGACTAAGCTAAAGTCGTAGAGGTTAAAATATAATCTTGGATGATATCGAACAGATAAAGAAAACTTACATTTCGTCCAGTGTGGCGCGGAAAAGTACGAGACGGCAATCGTTTTCAACATGTTTCTAAAACATATAGATTTAATTATGTTTTTGTTTAATTATTCGTTTCATGCTAATTTTTTTAAATCCATTTTCGCATTTCATCCAGCACCCGTGATCCAAGAAATAACAGGTAAGCCTTTATACAAATACCAAGTGAAATAGCACACCGACACTAGTCCATCATAAACAGAATGAGCTACATAGGCAAAGCACATAGACACCAATAGTGTTAGTATTCGGATCGCGAAGCCCTGAATAAGTGATGACCCTGGGGTGCAATTAGGGTACCTAGCTGCTGCCGTGTGTCTGAATGTACATACCTACCTACTTCCTAACTATGTATGTGTACCTACTGCTGTGGGGTTCATCACACCACATTATGCTCACAGTGATAAGGCCATCCTTTGTGTTTCCTCGAATATCAGCGTTTCTTTCTGTATTGTGTTTGCCCTTGTGTCGAAGTGAATCGAATATGTTTTCTTAAATAAAAGTAGGTAATCTTAGGTATAATTTATAACCAAAGATAAAAGGTAAAAGCTATCTGCTAGTAATAGTCACGCCAAGATTGTTCTACCGTTTTGTACCTAGTCGTTGATATAGGTCAGTATTTGTAAAGACCTATCGTGTAGGTAGACTTACATTATACCTATGTATCACATATGTATAATGTAAGTATCTCTGTAATATTTGCTATGCATTGAGTAATACGATAAGCTTATTTCGACATTACAAACAGACAGATATCCCCAATGCCTTCATATTATATTGATTTGTTTCTCATATTCCATATTTACCCAATAGGATATATTTAGGAGGGAGAACTGGAATAACCCTTTTCAAGCAGGGATCTTCACAACATCGATCAACAATCTCTGTCCATGGTTTAATACTTCGTTTTAGAACTTTGTAATGCGGGACGAACCGGCACCCAATGTTCCCGTAATCGAGTTTACAGGAATATTCAGGTAATTCGGAGTGATCGCACACTGAAGTTTGAAGTCTACACGGAATTTAATTTTAGGTTTCATCGGTTAGATTAAAAACACCATGTAGAGATCAATGTAAATAATGGAGTTTACACATCAAAGCCGGCGACATAGATTACTTAACATATACCTACTTAAGTATATGTTAAGTAATCTTAGGGACACCTTAAGACTTTTACTTTTTGTACTATTTGACGCGTAATATACTTTACCAATAAATGAACGATAGACTAGCAGCACGACCGCGCGGCGGCGCCCCGGGTTGGGACGACATGTCTATAGTATTTTTATTTCACGCCAAAACTAGTTAACGAATCGGGTTGATATTTTTCATAGATGTAATTATTGACCCAGCATAATATACACGCTACTTTTAATACCGGAAGAAAACGTGCAAAGCCACGGGCAAGCTAGTATTATATAAATACTTTTAATAATTTTATATAGCGCCTAACACTTTGAAATATATCTTCACTATGAGTAACAAAAACTTTGGTGTCGATTTACCTTAATATCGCGACAATAGTTTTAACAAGCCGCGTCCCCCGCGCCCATAGAGGTTGTTAATAAGGGCTGAGGTAGACGATAACAGTAACGGGATAACGGATGGCAGCGTGTAACCACAGCGGAGGGCAGCACTTGAATCGTTAGTAATTAAATGGATTGCAGGAGCGTCTGCATAGTTGGCTGTTTGTTCTTCCACTCCGCGGTACCTGCCTGATGGTATACAGGGTGTCGGGGTACTGGAATAGCTGATCTTACTAATATGGTGATAATCTTCTTTTGTCTGACGATCCCTTGGTACCTATCGACCCTCAGCACAGCACCCGCCGCTCGTCTATGTGACGGCGGCAAAATGTTATGTATGTTGTAAATTAGACCCAATAAATAAGTTAATATAAGTAGATATAGCGTCGCCTTAGGGCTTAGTAAAAAAACCTGTAATGATGTTAATATCTCCATAAATAAATAAAAAGGTTTTTATGACTTTTACTATTAAATATGATGGGTGGTGCCTATGGCGGCAATAAAAGTGGTAAGGGTAAGTGACTTTGGAGGTTATAGGCACGATGTCATGGTATTGCTTACAGCGCCGGAACAATATTATTATCACAATAATTTGTAAGATAACATTTTGGTATTGGGAAAATGTGTGACTGCCTATATCTGCAAAAAAAGAAAAGACGTGATTGTAATTGTGAACGATTATAAAGATAATTTGGGCATCAAGCGAATAATATTGACGACCGATGTGGCGCGGTGGGCGAAGGTCCGCCTGCGACGCAGGAGGTTGCGGGTTCGATTCCCGCCTCGGAACAATTGTGTGTACGATCTGCAGATATTTGTTCCGGGTGTTCTGGTCGTTTTCTATGTATAATAAAAATATCTATCTATGTAATATATTGTATTATGTATATCAGTTGTCTAGTACCCATAACACAAGCTCTGCTTACCATGGGGCTAGATAATGCTGTGTGAATTGTCCAGCATTATTTATTATTTATTTATTAATATAAGTGTAACCTATTATAAGCACCGTTTGTACGTGACCAAATCGTAAAATTTTATTAACTACCTACCCTTAATTTTTTTCGAAATATTTAGGGTTTTGAATTTAGTTGCGTGGCCAGCAAAAAAATCAAGGTGTTATATAACTATGAATGCATAAAATGAACATTTTATTCAATAAATTATCAAACACACCCTGTATATATCGTGGTAGGGTTGCCAAGTGCGATTAGTCTGCTTGGATAGTGTATAAAGTACGTATTAGTTTTCAATATGTAACTTTATGAAACCACTACAGTATCAATAATACTTTCTATGTGTACCTACGTACTAATAATTTATAAAAATAAGCCTTATAATCAAAAGAGTTTATTTCTTTTATTTAATACATTTCAGTGGTATGGGTAAAATATTTTTTGTCCTAGAGGGTATCGCGCTTAGAACACAGCGTTTAGAATATTAGAAAACACTTAACTTAAAAAACGGCGTCGTCGTCGGCGGATTTGGTGACTTTGGTGTGTAGACCTTCATAGATATTTTCGATTTAGCAGTCCCTAAAACAGTTAGTTACATTAACTTTTACTCTACGTCCCACACACAGGGCTCATTTTGAAAAGCGCGCCAGTGCAATGAGTGTGTCAACTAGTTAGCGGCCGCAAACAGAATATGAGCTGTATCGCAATCAGACGAATCAGAGGCATTTTGTTTGATTTGTACAACTCGTTAGCGCGAGACGTGTTTATTGTTTGAAGTGAGCAGCGCATGCTTTGCTGGAACTGCTTCCGAATTGTTTAAGGGATTTGGCTAAGGATTTTTTGTCACAAAATTCAGATAATTAATTCAGAATTTTAGTAGAATTTTGTGACATAAAATCCTTCTACTAAAATTTCCTGCATTAAGGATGCCTTTATTTTGCTCTCTTTTCGAATATCGTGATCTCTCCGAACTCGATGTTATTGGGGAGACAAACAGACAAGCTAGCGACAGAACTGCTGCTGGCATGAGTTGCAAAAAAGAATCTTAAGTTTGGATCCCAGCCCCCACTTTGACCTAATCAAGATACTTGACCACTCTGAATCTCCTCTACCCGATCACACAGACTTTCCTATTTTTGGTGTTGACAGCTGCTTTCTCCTTTGACCTCAACTCAAAGTATCTACCTATCTACGCATTCTACCACAAAGGAAGATTCACACGAACATCCACCAAACCAAGAAGGCGGATTTAGTTCAAATTTCAAAAATGAATTCAATTTAATTGTATGTTCTTTGTAAATAGAATACCAAAAAGTCGAGTCTATATAGGTATGTAAGAGGTCGAATATCTACTACGTACTGGCTGATGATTTTAGAGTAAAATTAAAAAGAAAAAACACATTTTATCCTAATGACGTAAACTTGAGTTATACGCCCACTAAGCTACGGTAAGTCGCTTTTTGAGCAAGAGAAGTGAAAAAGTATTATTGACATCACAAAACATAGGTACCTAATTATATTGAGTGCACATTCTTAACTAGGTATGTATAAAAGAAGAAAGGTATCTTACGAAGGGTCAGAATTTACACACAAAACATGAAGAGAACATAGACCAATGAATGATGTCATTTGCAAACAGCTATTACCACCTAGTATTTGTATTGGTCTGTCAATTTCCTCACTAGCTTCAGCAGTAAACAAATAATAATAACTCAAATAATTCCGCTCCAAAAAGCTCTTGCAGCAAAAACAGCCAGAATCGATGGACAGCGTAAAAACAATTTGTAAAACTGTTGGAATGAACAACTCAATCGCGGCCGAGGCGGCGGCACCGTCCCGACGTGTGGGGAATGCTCGAAACATGTTAATGTAAGGCTCCTCACACACAATGCTTCATATTTTCACTAGGCATCTTCTAATAAGGCAATATTTCATTTCAATTCAATACGTTTATTTCAGACATCAATAAAGTTGTAGTACGAAAACAATAAGAGTTATTATAGGTATAAAATAAAAACAAATTAAAATTAAAATGACTTACCTAATATGAAAATTCAATATATATTTGTTCTAAAGATTTCTGGGTGTCGACGAAGTTTTCGATTTCTTAGTAATTCATGAAGCACAACGAAAATGTATTCATGATTGCATTATGCATTTACTAAAGTTCTTAGGTCTATGCCGACTACGGCATTTAAAGCCTAAGTCGAGTTCTATGCATATGCGAGAACTAATGTATTATAGACTTTTAAAATAGACATAAAACACATCGCATGCCCACAAATCGCCAGAACACACCCTAACACTCGTTATTTAGCTATTCACGTCACAGCACGCGTTCAAAAAGCGGCGAACAACGATTATAATTTGCAATCAAATGAACACGCCTCTACGTGTTCATTACGTACGTTTGTTACGTTAACGTTAACGGCAATTGTGCGATTAACGGGTTAAATACACGCTTATTTTTGACTTCGTTGAGTGAGGGCTGTCGGTTTGTAATGTGCTTTTCTGCTGTGTCCATATTTTATTTTTTAATGCTGAAATTGAGATGTTTTTATTGCTTTATTATGGGTTAATTATTTGTATTGTTTCTAGGTACTCTATCGCAAGTCCTTCCAAATTTACTGCAAAGTTTACGATGAAATAATTATGATTAATAACCATATATGCCATGAAATAGGCAATTTATTTATGTTTTTTATAAAAAAATACAGTCAAAACCCGAAAATGTGTAAGGGTCAATCCAGTTTTAACTAGTTTATGAGTCATATATAACTCATTATAGTATTTCTTTTCTTTCCTTTTAAACTTCACTGCTTCTAAGGCAGTGATTTTTTTGAGTATAGGTGCCTATAGTCTATACCAACTAAGCTCTACAATAATGTCATGTCAGGAGGCGGGCGATGAGACTACACCGCAGTTTTTAACTTTTGTGGTCTCCTCGTTCAACATGTTACCTTATAAAACTGTTTACTTGTTCAAATAAACGATTTTTGTATTTTTTGTATAGTAAGAAAGGGCCTATCTTTCATAAAGTTGTACAATGAGCTAACGTTTATCAAATAATCAATATAACTGCTAGTGACAATTATTCTATACTTTTGTTGTGTGTAAGAAAAACATTGCAACAATGCTATAGGAGTTAAATAAATAAATAACCGACACCCTTCACCTTCCCACGGCAGATTATAGCCCCTCGTGTGAGATAAAAAAAAACATTATGTTAATACGTAATCCTTATTGTGATGTAATACACACTTCGTATTGAAAAGATACAAGCAACAATAATTCAAACAAATAGAAAAGTCGGCGTTGTCCGTTTGGTCAACATTGCCTTTTCAAAGTCAAGATTACATGAAGGCAAATACATTTTTTGAACGAATTATCGAGATATTTTCTTTTTTAAGTTGTCGGAAATGTTGGTTACTGCGAGCCCTCCTATAATTATTTCTGATTAGCGGATGACTTTTGATTCGTCTTGGTAGTTTAAATCTGACTGTGTAAAAACGCGTTCAACATCTGCGCGCGAGTTACGATCAAAAAGTAGGTAAAATTGGAAGTTGTCAACTCGCGCGCACGCGAGTTTAACAAGTCACTTTTGCAGGAGCTAAGATCCTATGAATACAATCGTTTTGTTTTTTTATAATAATTAAAAAATGTTTCATTAGACTCGTTTCATTTGCAATGCAATTGTTTCAGTTCACAATTGCATGTGAAATTGTTACCACATGTAGGTAATGAATTCAAATCTAACAGCATTTTCAATCCAGCTGGAGTTATGCTGGATCGAAGCAAATCCAACTAGATCGAGCGCGGATCCAAGTCACATAGATTTTTCAAGTAAATATAACATTTTTATGTGAAATTTTCCATGATTTAGCAACATAACCACTTATCTACACATAAGCATGTATGTAAAAAACGTTTTAACAATCAAAACCAGTAAATTATTAAATGAATTTTTTCTGCACTGATTTTTATACAAATTTCAGTGATGGATTCACGGAAAAGGTTTGAGGTTTAATAAAGTATGACAATGGTTATTGAAGATTTTGGTTAAAATCATGATAGAAATTTAAGACCTATTTGTGAGTGTTTTTGTTTAGTTTTGTGTAGTGTACTCATATGTATGTTATTTTTGTGTGTGTAGTAAATAATTAAATAAAATGAATTCATGAAACGTACGAACTCGTAGCTAGACAAAACATACCTAGGTGCATTTAATTAATAAATATAACAATTTAGTACTAAGTATAACAATTTAGCCTGAACTAGGTAATCCTGTGACAAGAGTGCTAAAAATTATTAAATAAAAGAATCACTTACTGTTATGTTAAAAGTATTTAGTTAACTTATGTTGTGTAGTGTACTCGCGCGGCACTTTTTCAATAGGTTTTGAAATATGCATCATATTTGTACCAAAACATTGTTTTGACTAGAATGAACGACCGGTACCTTGTTGTATATTAAAGTATTCTGTGCGTAATCGCACCACTGGATCCAGTGCCTGATTCTGGATCCAGCAGGCTTAACAGCAATCTAGCTGCTTCCTGTATATTTTTAGTACTGGATCCAGCATTGAAATCCCTAGTAGGTACCTTGCAACGCACTCCAAACTTAGTAATCCAACTCGGGTTGAATTAAACATGAAACATTTGATGGAGGCTCCATTATGTGAAGCAATCTAAGTTCCCCAGGTCATGGCTCTAAGTAACGCTAAGTTATATGCAGATCGACTCGACTGCTGTTTGTTTTTGCGTAGTTGCTGTTCTAGGGTTTGATTGATTTTGGGTTAAATTCAGTTAACTCAGATTGATATCCTATGTACCATTCTATACTTTTGTTTTTTGGTTAGCAACACGCAATTCCACTTTCTTCACATTTAGAAATATTTTTCTGTACCAAGCTGTAGCGGAAGATTGGTGGAAATATTTGGCACTTGGAACTTTAGCCCGCGCGACATTTTATATGAAGTCTGTTACAAATTCGCTCACGCTCTAACAATACTAACACTGCATGGAAGAATGGAACCTTTTCAAAGTAAATGTCATGTTAAATTTGCTGTTGCTTTAATTTCTCATCGAAATGGTTTCATCCCAACGTTATACTGCATTTATTGCTTCTTATGGCTTTATGAGTAGGTTTGGAAAGTTCGCTAATAAATATATCAATAAATACAATAACAAATCATCAAATAATAGGTAATATAAAACACAAAGAACCGTTCGAAAGAGCTCACAACTGTCGTATTAGTCGGCACGTTCCAACTATCCTCACATCTCGTCCAATTACACGTGAACACAGATAATAAAGAAGAAGGCTTCAACTCCACACTAGGCGATTATTACGGCTAAATGACCGTCTTACGCCCTCGGTGGTCAAAGATAGAAGAGCTAAGCGAGCCGAGTTAACCTATTATAAAACGTGATCTATTTGGTCTATTTGGTGATTAAAAGAAAAAAGAAAGAAAGAAAATATTTTTATTTACCTTAAAAACTAGCATACACAACAAACTTTAAACTACATCATTGATCATCACCAAACAAACCCCTTTGCACACACTATTAGGTAAAGAAATACCTCTTTATTTCATCGGGCCCGCTATTGTATGCAATTGGTAAGTCACCGTGACGAGAAGTTTAATTATTCCTTCCGGTTCAAAGTGAGTCACTTACAGTGTATTTTAAAAATTACTTGTGGTTACATCGGCCATTGAGGCAGGCGCTTTCCGTCTCCGCACATCTCTGGACCACTTTTTGATAACGCGTAGCAATTTGGCAGTTACATTATTGAGACTTCTTCGTTTAAGGTGTTCACTGATTGTTCATTATGAAAGAAATCAACGGAAGCATATTTGTAACATTATATAACTTTGTAACATCATGGACATAAAGACTTTTCACTTATAAATTGCACCACACAAAGAAACGGCGGGGAGTACAGAGGGCTGTATTGCCATCATTACGGAAACTCATCTCCCGATGCGCACTATTGATAACTGAACCGTCGCAAAAACTGTTTCAAAGGACACCTTTAAAAATATATTGTTTTCAAAAGGGCGAATTGGAAGAAAGACTTTCAGTGCAGTGCGCTGAAAGTCTTTCAGTGAGCTGAATGTTATAACTTACCTACCTATTTCCGTGCGCTGTTATACTCATAAAATAGACATTTCACACAGTTTGCCCTAGGTTTGAACCAAGTAGGATTTGACTATGGGTATTAAACCTGCAACAGCTTGCGTCTAAAGCCGGCATGCATCCACTGCACCTCAGAGGACGCAAACAAGTCATGTTATAAAATTAATCTTGGATAAAAACGAGTCTCAAGCCCGTCCCTCCACATCTAAAACTATCAGACAGACACCTTATGCTTATCATTTCCATATTCCCTCCATTCAGCCCCGAAACTGTATTCAGCCGTCATTTATACACCCTTTAAACTTTTTATTTCAATCCTGTTGACCCTTCAGTCCCGTAGGGTCCGATTGTGACAAGCCAGTTATTTCGCGTCACTAAACTTATTAGAAGGGTTGTCCTGATTGGCTTCCGACCCTAGTTGACCGACGACGTGTATTTTAAATAGTTCTTTAAGAAAGGGCTGTTTTTTTTTGGTTCGATAAATCGGTAAATTGCCTGGTTTGGACCTTTGATTGTGATTGAAGTTTATTAAAAGGATTGGCTTCCGGAACAAGTTTGTTAGGTTTTGTATTTGATTGAATTATTTTGTGGTACATGGCCACTTGAAATAATCAACAGTTTTGAAGTTTTTGTTCCTTTATTCGTTTCAAAACTATGTAGTACCAACTCATCCAATGATTTCTTTTTAACTCCATTAACACACATTTTTAAACAACTTCGAAAAATGGAAGAGGTTCTACTCGTATGTACGTGTGTTATGTTGGCTGCATTGTATGTACGCTTATTTGCTGTATGCTTGCCAATTCCTATCAATTATGAACCGAATTTAAAAAATATTTCGTTATTGCAAACCAGACGGGACCCACATATAAACATTTTATTCCCAAGGTATTTGTTTCGCAAAACTTAAAGAATGTGTAAAATTAAAGAATTCGAAGTCGGTTTTCGTTTTCCAAAAAAACTCAAATTATTATTATATTTATTATATAAATAAATCATTGATGAAAATGGTGGCAGTAAAAAAAGAAACTAACATGTTATTTATGTAAGGTCCTAGGATTTCTTTAAAGTTTCAAGCGCTGTAATCTACTCAGACGAGACAAAGGAAATGTAAAAGCGATAGGAATTGAACAAAATTGTCAATTCTACGCGATTTGGTCCAAACCGGCAGAAGACGTTCAGATTCTTCAGATACACAGTATATTGGTTAGCAGAAGGGAAACTGCTAGTTATTCTGCCTATAAACAATTATGGCGTTAGTTTACTGGATCATTTGGTTTTGTACGTAAGTCAATAAAATAGTTTATTTTGGGGAAGCACTCCGCTTACCTTTGACTTATCTTTCACTGAAAAATCTTTTCACAAATAACAACATTGATTCGACATTTCATTTAGACGAAATAAATTAAAATTGCACACATAATTTAATACAAGGCCTTTTCCATCAATACAAACAGTATTAATGCACAATATGACTTGCTTTATTGAAAAAACTGTTCAGATGCGCCAAAGTCAAGTGAAAGACCGAACCTACCTTTTAATTTCAACCAACCAATCAGTGCATATTTTCTGAATGTATTCCAAGTGTCTCTACCGTCGGTCCTTTGTGTTTGGTTAGGACCGAATCTTGAGGATTTGAATGTTGAATCGACTTAAAATTATCATAATCCTGCATTTGTGCCTTTAAGTTTTCTGCATTATTTGCAGCTTAGAATCCTGAGTGGATCGGGACAATGATCTGTTTACTTAGGAAGGGGTTAGCTGCCGTCTACTGAGCTAGTTTTTGTAGAGATGCTTCTACACCTTGAATGAAATAAATGATGTTGGACAATCAGCATTATTTAGACGGAAGCTAAGCAGAGCTTGTGTTATGGGTGACTGATAAACTTAATACAATGATTACATAGATAGATAGATATTTTTATTACCTATACATAGATAAAGACCAGAACCCCCGGAAAAAATATCTCGAAAATATGCAGATCGTAGGCGGGAATCGAACCCGCAACCTCCTTCGTCGCAGGCGGACCTTGGCCCACCAGGCCACAGAATGATGTCCTCATAACTAAAAGTTTATTTAATTGTTGCATGAGCTGGAATCGATGGAAGAAACAGCTGCTCCATTCATCTGACTATTACTACAGTGTACAATACCCGCGCGGAACACATCGACGCTAGGAATGCCTCGGCAATGCATTGCCTTAAACTTGTCAATCTGTTGCTTATTAAATTTTCTTTGGTGAAATTGTTGTGTGATATTCGATAGAAAGATCAAATTTAAATGCATTTCGTGTCTTTTTGAATTTGCATCAGTTAGAATATAGCTACTTTTACAAAAGACATACCAATCAAATTATAATTATAATCTCTGTCAAAATCATCCCGGCCTTATAACACGAACTACGAAAACGAGACAAATCTTACATACAGGGTGTAGGCATGTAATCACCAAGTTGTCAGACAATCGAGGCGACACAATATTTGCATATGCCCCCAGGCGCAAATGTGAACAGTGTATTTTAAACGGTTGTTACTGTCAATATAAGATGGTGCTATAGAAGCGACGATAACAAAATTATAGTATTCTCTAAAGTTCGTAGCATCCTACAATGTTCTAAGCATTCTACACAATGTTCGTAGCATTCTACACAGTGTTCTTATCAGTTCACAACGGGTATCATTTAAACGGTCAGCAAATTAAAACGGTTTCTTTCAGCTGAAAAAACTATTTTTCAAGAGAAAAAACAAATTGAGCGGCATGTTGTAGTTGGCACATGACTAAATTTGTCAGCAAGTAATGTGACACTGACACGTGATCTCCGAAAATTGATGTACCCGAAAATTAAATATTTGAGCAGCTAGTAATATCAATATATCATAGTAGCAATATAAATCAGCAACAAATCGATTACACTATAAGAGTCCTGTTGTTCGTTTAATATTTTCTAGCTATTACTAGTTTAGACTGTGACCGAAATGTAGGGGCGCGAACAACCGCCGACACTAACTTTCATTTACAAATCATTTGTTGTTGCATGTTGGGAACATCCTGTATACTGTATAGTGAATGTTTCAATTGGGATCACTCGTTTGCATTCATTTCTAAAATTATATGAATATAAAGTTATTTAAATTATTTTGTCGTTGTTTTTGAGAATTGCTTTTTCTTTTGGTATGAGTATGTTTGTACCTTTTACGTAATTGTTTGTTTACACATTTATGACATTGAAATTTTTGGTGGTATAGGTACCTACTAGCCGCAAATTTTTGTGATACTTAGAAGGAAACTGGTAAACCTGAAGACGGAGACTAAAAAATCTAGGACAGATCAAGCTCTAGGGATCAAGATAAATGGAACCTATATCTACCCAATAGTGGGTCATCCATCCTTGTGCACATAATAACAATGATGGTCAGCTAGCCTCAAACTAAGCAAAGATGGTGTTAAAAAAGTATTTAATCGCAACTGGTTTCTTACAAGTACAAAAAAGTTTTTAATCGCAACTGGTTACAAAACTCCGGTTTCGAACGCGGTTGATGGTTATGGGAATATGGTGCCTGATATATTAACTTGGTACATTTATTTTTATGTCACATGGATGTGTGGTGAGTATGTAAATGAGGAAGACAGTAGGTAAGTATACCCACGAGTATATCCATGAGCCACCCTTTCCCTTTCCCCTTCACAATGAATCGCCAAAGCACCCTAAATGAATTTTCATCTCATTTAAATATTGATTTAAAAGGTCGAAAATAAATATTGGAGCTGCAATTGTCCACACTGATTGGGTGGACGTGGACACGACGGACCACGCCGGACGAACGGACGGATTCGGTTCGTTGGATGCCATTTGTTTGGCGATCGAGGCGACCTCTGCATTACTACAATTGGATTTGTTAGCGAAGATGAAAGAGGAGATTTCAAATATAAATACTGAACTTTATATCCTTAAGGAAATTGAGAAGACAGATCTGAAATAAGTAGTCTATGACGAACAGCATCTCACTTTAAACGTAATTTTTTTTGACAATGCTTCTATAATACACCTGATAATCTGTTTTAGAAACTGTGTTAATTATAACACATTAGTAATGTCTTATAATTAATGAGCTATGGAAAGAGCTATGCTCGGAGTTTCTCTGAAGGATAGGATTCGGAACGAATACATCCGACAGAAAACCACCTATGAAAGCTAACGACATACTCGTAGCTCTGAGAATTAGCAAGCTGAAGTGGATGTGGGCCGGCCATATCTCGCGCAGAACCGACGCGGACGGCCGCTGGGGCAAACGAGTTCTTGAGTGGAGACCTCGACTCGGTAAACGTAGTGTAAGACGCCCTCCGACCAGGTAAATGACGACCTGCGAAAGACTGCAGGTAGATGCTGGATGCGACAAGCCGAGACAGGGCGCGCAGGCGCGCGAGATGTCCAGCTGTGGACTAATATAGGCTGATGATGATGATGAGTATTGTCTTGCATTTGTCTATAAATTCTAAAAGATTTTTCAATATGCTCTTATTATTTTTGAACTGTAAACTGACATTAGGTACCAAGTGTTCCAATGTATGTATGTTCCTATGGTTTAATTAATAAAAGGAACGCATGTGTGGTACTATACTGATACGTTCAATTCAAGCGAGAGGCTGTTCGTTTTCCATTATCTCTATGTAATTATTCAAATGGATTGGAATGACCTATACCAGATAGATAGATAATATACATAGATAAAAATTATTTGGCACAAAGTCTTGGCCTTCGTCTAATGCATGCAGTCATGTCTTTTTCGATACTACACCTTGTATAACTCCGTTTTCCATGCATTCTCGTTCAACAAACTTTTCTATCTATTAGGTATAAAAAGCGCCCCTCTGTAGCACATAAAGCCACGGGTGACTTCTCACAAAAAACCCTGTCAAAACATGTCACGATCATGATTAGCCGAAGCTCACAAAAGGGTGTCGCGCAAAAAGTTTGACAGCTCGTTACGCGGGGAGCGGGGGCTAATTGGACACTACCTGGGCAGGGGAGACGGGGCAAAGCGAACTACTCGTATTGTGTGGAATTGTGTTTGAGATGAGGCAGATCTTGTGTGTGACATATGTGTGCGGAGAACGGTTTTTTGGAAACTAGAAAATTATCCTTAAAGTATTAGTAAATCGTTTTATATTTGCTATTTGAAATTTTTAGATAGGCCCAGGTAGTGTCCAATTAGCCCCGTAAGGACAAACGATCAGCTTATTAACATAATATAAGCCAGGAGGGTCTTTCGCCATAATCATGAATGGTGTAATATTTGGACGTTATTATTCTTCGTTCATAAATTGAATGAATAAGCAGCCTAAAGAGTTTCGCTCATCGTCCTTGGTCTCTTGATAATAACTATCAATACTGCAATATTATCAAGAGACAAAGGAATATTCTGCGCACTGTCACCTTGCCTGTCTGTGCGGAGTAACGGACATTTATTCTGTAATCGGTGTTATCACGCTCCGGTGTGAAAATCAAATGACCGCTTCTCCGCAATGATCAAGAGATGTGACCTTACTTTAGACGAACAGTGACAAATAAAACATTAAATTACCAATTAACTGTGTGGGTTTAAATATCAAAAGCTATTGCAAAATCTCTAAAATCACGCACACTGCTTCTGTGATTTTGCTTTTTATTTATTGACAACATACTTACCAGTCCTGGTTGCGGTTTATTCTTACTTCTTATGAAGGTAAGTAAAGTAGTAATATTACATAATGCACTTATGAATTAAGTTTAACCCTAGAAAGATAATCTGCGTAAAATTCACGCATCCGCGCTCGAAATATTGCTCTCTCTTTCTAAATAGCGGGATTTCAAGGGCGTGCGTCACGGACATTTCATTCGTCGGCAGGACCTTTCGAGTGGCAAACGCATTATTTAGGTAAGTATCACCATTTTTGAATTTTTGGTGCCTAGTGAGTCAAAATTACGCATGATTATCTTTTACGTGACTTTTAGAACATAATAAGGGATGGGAACGGTTTATGCATTTGTGTGTTTTCTGTTTTAGATGTTGTGTTTTTGCACTTTAAGTAGGTGTTTTATGTTTTTGTTTTATATTTTAGATGTCCTGGTGCAACTATGACTAGACCGAACCTGGATGAGGGGGATATTTGGTCTGCTCTTCTTCAGAGTGATGAAGAGGTTTCGAGCGATCCTGCGAGCGAACAAGAGAATCACGACAGCGATTATGATATACAGAGCGACACAGAAGAGGCGTACGTAGATGAAGAACAAGCGGAAGAGCCGTCACTAAACGAAAACCAACCTGTAGGTGAAGAAAACCTAGAACAACCCGCATCGTCATCGTCGAGTTCTCGAATAGTAACATTGCTTCAGAGATCTATTAGAGGTAAGAATAAGCATTGCTGGTCAACAGCGAAATCCATCAGGCGTGGACCTTGTGGGAACTGTACGTTCAAACAAACGCGAGATACCAGAAGAATTGAAGAATACTCGGTCCAGGCGTACAGGAACATCGATGTTTTGTTTTGACGGACCCCTCACACTAGTCTCGTATAAACCGAAACCGGCTAAAATGGTTTACCTTTTATCATCCTGCGATGAAGATGCGATCATAAATGAGACTTCAGGAAAACCGGAGATGATTATGTATTATAATCAGACAAAAGGCGGAGTAGATACGTTGGACCAAATGTGTTCCTTGATGTCTAGCAGCAGAAAGACGAACAGGTGGCCTATGGCGTTATTTTACGGCATGATAAACGTGGCCTGTATAAATGCCTATATAATATACCACCACAATGTTGTGACCAAGGGCGAGAAGCCTCTAAGCCGCAAACATTTCATGAAAAGCCTAAGTACGGCTCTCACATCGCCATTCAAGACCAAACGCTTAGAGGTCCCTACGTTGAAAAGATATTTGCGGGATAATATCGCTGATACATTGCCAAATGTGTCTTCCAGTTCAACAGAAGACAACACAGAGCCTCCAGAACCAAAGAAACGTATATATTGTACGTATTGCCCTTCAAAAATAAGGCGTAAAGCTAATGCTTCCTGCAAAAGATGCAAAAAGATTATTTGCAGAGAGCATAATGTGGATGTGTGCCAAAGCTGTATATAATTGATTTATTCTACTAATATGACCTTAAAAAAATGGTCTTAATTGATTTTAATTTTAATTTAAAATGACTGATTACTATGTGCCAAAAAAAAATTCACTGAAAATAAAAATTGTTATCTCTTTTTCATAGTTTATGTAGTAGTTTAGATTAAGCGTCCGTCTTTTAGAAAATAAACATAAATAAACGATATTTTTTGGTGTTTATTATTTCATCTGAGCCTAATTAACCCATTTACGAACCTTATGCTCAATTCTATTAGCTAAATTCGAAATAACAGGTACTTAAAATGCATGCGTGAAAATTACGCATGATTATCTTTACCGTAGTATCAAATATGATTATCTTTCTAGGGTTAAGGTACCTCGTTTTTTTTTTAAATCATAAAAATAACCATTAAATTAAATTATAATAAGTAAAAAAAATACAATTTTATAAACATAAAATCGGAATATACCTTTATTAGCAGATGTGAAAACCTACGTGGAATGAACCCTCAAATGCACGCATTAAGAAGCCCCCTAAGCCCGGCTGCATTTAATCTCTGTAATTGGTCGAAAGCTTATGAAACTTGTTATGAGTATTACGAATGCGGCTCGCCGTCCTCGGAATTAAATAACATTGGATAGCCGAACTTTGCCGCGGTTCTAACCACAGATGGTCCATTTTCAAGCATTTTTGTGCTTCACTGAGGCATCATTTTGCTCAGAGTTAGTGGAAAATTTTGTAGTTGGCAACTCGATGGAATATCAAATGGTACTAGGAAATCCTTGAAAAGGTATTGCTTTTGGCTCTTTTAACTGAAACTTATTGAATGAACACTTTATTGCACTTAAAACGTAACAAAATAACATCTTATATCTAAATATTACACCCGAACAGTAGGTATAATAGGCGCCTTCATCGGCGGCGTACTCTCCCATGTAACCTTATTATTGTATATTTAGACCTTGTACATAAATAAGGTAGTAAATGAAGTTCTGCGTCCTAAAATATTGTATTCAAGCTACCTAATAACCAGTTTTTAAAACTGTGAACACTCTGTTGTTGTAAAATCTTTGCCTCGCAGGTAATACATGTTACGATATTGCAGAAGAAGGCAAAGTTTTCCATGTTGCGTTGGGCGCGCCGTAGGTCTAACTTATTTTTTCGAGAATCATGTTTTTTACTTACGGGACGTAAAATATAATACTTTAAAATCAAGACAAAAATGCCAACAGAAGCGAATTTAGACAAAAAACGTTTTGCGTGGAGTTCCAAATTCGAAAAAGTTGCATCAACCGTTTCTGATTGGTCGAATGCATTCGTTTCCAGTCGAATGGACACGCGCGTTCAATAACAGTCGCCAATCATGCGGTGTTCGAAATTTAAAAAAGCAAAATGGACGAACGCGACCGTTACTAATATGACACGTGACGTCACATTTGTTCTGCGGCTGTCATTGGGTCATCGGGCACTGTTAATATTGTAAAATTAATTGAGTTTTTTGCACTAACTGGCAATTGTTTCCGAAATTCGGTATCGAAACCCTTTGTCACCGAATAGTGGCTATTGTCTCCGTTGGAAGCGCGCGGTGCCGCCATTATCACGGCATGGCAGCCAATAGAGTTGACACCAATTATCAAGTGGGTTCACTCAAAGTGCCTAATGGAAATTTAAACAGTCGTTTCCGCGCGCACAATGCAGCGGCGACACCCCTAATTGTCACTTTTTTACACTTTATTCCTCACTTAAAGTGTCGAATTGGCCATTGTGGAGGTGCAATCGTGCGGCAGGACACTCCTCTCGACGGCTTTTTAGTTTTTGTCACTGGCAATAGATAGAAAAGTGGAATTTTTGTTCGGCGATGCGTTGCAAGGAATGTTGGCTTTTGTGCCCCTCGTGTAGTTTTGATTAACTTTTAAAAGACAATCAATGCCTGAAAATTGCCTGAATCCCAATTCAAAAACTAAATTTTGTTTCAGTTTAAATTTACTTTTTTACAGTATGACTACGTGCTTGTTTACTGTTAACTCATCTGTAGTCTGTGGCAACTGCTAGCGAGTATTAAATAGGTAGATTGAGCTTTGATAATAAAAATATAGGTTCTTGAGATTTTGCAAACCTACTTACGTATGTTTTCTGTTTTGTAATATATTAAATATTTATTTTAAAAACAAAAAGTTAAAAGACATTATAAGCCGGAGACGGTTTAAAATGGATATTAAAAAAACCGCTCATTTATTCGAACAGTTAACATGAAACAAGCTGAAACGCTGCTAAGTAGGTACAGTTGTCTTATACCTTTGAAAAGTAAGACAATGGCGTGTACATGTACACACCAACGCGGCACGAACCGTCCACGCTGGCACTGAATGTGTTAATATAATTTCTTCGCAATAATTTTCGTGTAAACGCCGTACACCCACGCTTAACTTTTTATTAAAAGTACTCTACTAACAACATAAAGAAAAAAAATCTTCAGCTATAAATCATCAGATTCACTACCTATGAGGAATAGAAATCAGTTCAGTGTGATTGGCATATTCGTTAGTGTAATCCGCGATCATCCAGATATCTCTAATGAAATCGAAACATGGGGGCACCGGGATTGTGAAATGAACAGTTGGGAGTCGACGAGTTAGGGGAGGGGCTATCAATTATCTATTAGTAGATTTTTTTCAGTAGTAGAATCCAGTCGTGGTTGTGGATGGTTATGATGACGAGAGCTTTATACCTACAAAGTGTTTTTTCGAAACATTTTGAATTAAAATGTGCGGATATTAGACAAAAATGGAAAAAAGTTGGATAAGTAAAAAAATATTAAAAAACGCCTTACGTTTTTTTTGGATAGCTCATCTCAAAAAACAAGGCGTTTTTATATTTTTATTCGGCGTTTTAATTCTTAGTTTCTTTGGTAGTGACATTTGAAAGCTAGGAAGTCTACCTAGCAGATACAATTACATTATCGAACAGAAAGCTATCAGCGCGCCGTCAACATCCCCTACCTAGTAGATGAGATGATGATGATATATTTCGTCCCAAGTTTCTACAGTCCCAATCAATACTAAAATTCTAATTTCCAAAGCTTTAATTATATTAATCAGTAATCAAATCTTTTAATCGTACACCCATGCACACAAGTGCTGTTCAAATGAAACAGCGAGACAAGCAAATACAGACGCGTCTGTGCTTTGAGGTGTACTAACGCAATTTACGCCCGGCAAGCGCAAACCCATTTATTGACATGGAAATTTAAGGTTTTAATACAATTTGTATTTAGATACGAGCGACGGTGTGATTCCGTTTGAACTAGACTTGCCTTTCAATATAGCTAACGTAGATAATTCGATAATTAATTGTCGAAAAGTTTTAATTAAATAACAGCGAGCTTAAGTCTGTCCGACGGCCGCTGGGGCAAACGTGTTCTTGAGTGGAGACCACGACTCGGTAAACGTAGTGTAGGACACCCTCCGAGCAGGTGGGATGACGACCTGCGAAAGGCTGCAGGTAGATGCTGGATGCGGCAAGCTGAAGACAGGGCGCTATGGCGCTCATTGGGGAGGCCTATGTCCAGCAGTGGGCTGCTATAGGCTGATGATGGTGATGGGCTTAGGTCTTGTCATGGCATATAATAATTTTCAAACTTGACACATATAGTTTTTTCTATAATTATATTCCTTTTGAGCTCTTCCATCATAAGTTCTCTCGGTACAGCGTACTGTTTATAGACACAGGCAGGTAGGTAGGTACCGGGGTATTTAAATCTCAGACTTGCTCGCTGACCGTCTCTATAATTAACTAACCGATTATCAAATGAGAGAACATGAGAAAGAACTATTGACAAGAGATTTTATCAAGGATTTCAGCGTACGAACAACTAGCTATAATTCGCGAAATCGAACGGCCAATGAAGCCCGTTTTTCCTTTTTTGTCTACAAAGTTTCTCTATTTATCGATGAAAAATATTGAAAAGCTTTTCACAATAGCGTCGAAAGGCTAATTAAGTTTGATAATGCTAGGCTAGGTGTTAGTCGAAACCATTAATTAATTTCGACTGGCAATAATAATGCCTAGTTATGGTAATCGCTGGCAACACTGGTTTATTCCCTCGTCATTAACATCACGTCCCTGTAATTCGTCACAATCAGCCACGTCCAGTACTAAACGTTCGCAGCGCCCCCTGCATGCATATAGAATCATTCAGGTACGTTGATTAAATTTATCTTTGTTGTATCTAGGCACTGAATTACTATATTGACCTAGGTTCGCTCATGTAGCTCAGGTTGGAGCATTCCGTATTTTAGAACTCTAACATAAACTGATTTCACATCGTCATTAATATGTAGGTACTTATAAAGATGATAATTCATTTCAAATTATTTATAACCATAACATTACAAAATCATCATTCCAAATCGTTATGCCTAGTACATTTTACCATCTTAAAAATGACAAGATGTATATATATATATATTATATACCTTCGCACAATGCAATAACACACACACTAGAAAAATTAAAAATTACAGTAGTTGTACTGAACTTCGAATTATCAGATTGAAACAAAATAACTATAAAGAATTAACGTTTTAAGGTTATTTATATCCCATGGGAACTGATTTATAGGATAAAAAGTACCCTATGTTATATCCCGGGCCTGGAACGACTATGCAAAATTTCAGCCCGATCCGTTCAGTAGTTTTTATATGAAAGAGTGACAAACATCTATACATAGAAACTTTCGTGTTTATACATTATCTTTTGTTCGGTGTAGGATAGATTCTAGATTGGACAGATTCGTAATTCGGTTGATTCGCTACTCGACAGATTAGCGAATTCTTGGTTTTGACAGATTAGCTATAAGGCAGAAAATTAACACTTGTGCACAGAATACTGATCGGATACTGATCAATGCAAAAGCTAAATAAATCGAACTAGAGTCTGGGTACCGGATGATGAAATTGAAAAAGCGCGGCAATTTTTTTTTATAGAATTCATAGTAGGACTTTTAAATTAAACATAATTTCTATATGGGAGCCAAAGGCCTGTTTAATAATGCCTTTGGCTTACATGTAGAAATTTAATATAATTTAATAGTCCTAGAGGCAAAGGCATTGTGTGTATCAGTACCAGTCAACTTTACCAACGTCCTTTGCAAAAATGCCGGAAGAAGGCAGTACCTAATTTGAGAATCCCATGTCCAGCACCCATAGTTCCCGGAGATCGGCTACCGATACGGGAAATCAAAGCAGGAAGGGTTTACGTCAATAAGCCCGTCCGAGGGTCAACTTATTTAGGAATTGATAAACCCTGCCCTCGCTGACAATACTGAGGAATGCCTGATTATTCTGACAGACCAGTGGAACTTGGCCTGGTAGCGTAGAATTTTAAATTGAGTCTATTTATGTGAAAACTGAGACCGTTGCGTGGCGTAAGAATCGACCCCTCAACTCAGCCCGTGGATGATCCCGTAACAAGCGGCTAACTAGAGTTTCTGTGTATTTTAACACCTCAACTGCGATCACAAGCTTACTTGGGGTTTAACCCCACCTTAAGTGTGCTGATAAGCCATGCGATAAAACACTATTTGGGCAGTATCACATAGAGCCTTATCAAAATATAAAACTACTGCATTTAGATACACACTTATAAGATAACAAAACTGAGTATAAAAGTAAAAAATAACGGGATATATATCATGATTTAATTTTTAAGTTTTCCAACATTTTGGCACAGTTTGCGCACATAATATAAAGAAATACGAAACATTGAATATAACTTATAAGAAATATTGGAAACGTCAAAAATGATATCATGATAAATAGCGTTATTTGTGTTATTAGCACAAATGACTTTTGTATTAATAACCACGATCGCTTCGATAGTCTTAAAACTGTGCATAGTTTTCAAACCTACACCAACCACAACCGTACCTACTGCATGAAAACGAATCTTCCCTCTGCCAATATTCTTTTCCATTTCAGTGCAATAGGCCACGTAGTATCCACCTCTTTCTCATACAAACTCCTTACCAAAACAATAGTTCTCCCTACACTGGTTCACCTACTGGCCAATCCCAAGAGAGAGCCCTTTTGATACTGCTAATAAAATTCGTGACCTCCAGATAAGTAGGTCCTGTTTAATACATCTTTATCAACAAAACTCGTAAAACCGTTTTATAGAGTTTCTAGATAGCCTTCGGTTTGGTAAGCGATTACAGCGGAGATAGGCTCACAACCTGTCACTCCAAATTATAACTTAAATAAAGGAATATATAGTAGTACTAGCTGCGCCCCGCGGTTTCACCCGCGTAGTGATAGATATTCTGGATATTATACAATATATCTTTATAAATTGTAGCCTATGTGTTATTATGATGTATAAAGCTATATAATTGTAAAGTTTCATTAAAATCCATTCAGTAGATTTTATGTGAAAGAGTACTAAACATCCATACATACTTAAAAACTTTCGCGTTTATAATATTAAGTAGGATAAGGGATGTCACTTGGGTATTTAAAATGGGAACATATCAGCTCGTTTTTATATTTTAAGATATCTTGAGCGAGTCTAAACAGTATTTTCAGATCTGAAAAGTTGAGTTCAATATCGTCCGCTTCCATCCACGATAGACCTTTGCGAAGTTTCTTTATCAGCCTGCCCGAGCTCTCGCTGTGAGAAGCTCAATATTTCTCGCCAGTCTGTCTCAACCATTACAATAGAGAACTTATGATTTGGGTATTGTAGTCAGTTTTCGCAAATAATCTGAAAGAATAACAATGAATAAACACAACCACAACAAATTATTATCGTGTCTACAGATACAAAATCAAAGATAATGTAAACGCTTTACTACAAAAAAATAAAAAAAAGCGTACAACCTAACAAAAGAGTTTCCATACAGTAAATTGTTATCAAACCTTTGTTGTCAAAAGAGCGTTGCTAGGCAACCACGTTTATTTAGAAAAAATGGCGAATTGATATGCAAGGAATTTTATAGGTACATTTTTCACACCTTGGGTTACATTATTGGAGTTTTAGTAAGGATCCCTTATTTTTTTGAAAATATAATATATAGCCTATGTTCACCACGGATATTTAGGCTTCCTATCGGTGATAGAATTTTTCAAATCGGTCCAGTAGTTTCGGAGCCTAACAACAAACAAACAAAAAATCAAACCTTTCCTCTTTATAATATTAGTATAGATAAATTTCGATTTGCTTTTGGCTACCTAGCTAGAGCAAAATTGTGGAGTGGAAGGAAATAATCTTTTTAGCCAGACGTGACGCAGACGAATGTCTGGGGTTACGTACGATTTCATACACTACATTCCAAAATTCAAATTTATTCAGCTCTTTTGAAACGCGTCTTAGAAAGGTGTGCGCGTTCAGATTAACAAAATCAGAACAAATCTGAATTTACCAAGCACATACCACAGGGTTGAGATTTGTTTGACAAACCAAGTACCAAGTATTTACCAACCAAGTATTGCCAAGAATTGTTGTCAAAACATTAGATACCTACTTACTACTTTAAAAACAGTAGGAGGTAGGTACCAAAGTCCAAAGCGTCAAATCAGCTTATTCGCTTATTACACATACCACAGGGTTGAGATTTGTTTGACAAACCAAGTACCAAGTATTTACCAACCAAGTATTGCCAAGAATTGTTGTCAAAACATTAGATACCTACTTACTACTTTAAAAACAGTAGGAGGTAGGTACCAAAGTCCAAAGCGTCAAATCAGCTTATTCGCTTATTACATCGCATTGCACCCGGCCATGTGACCAATCAGGGGCCGTGACACGTGTCATTTCGCACCCCTTTGATGCGCATTCCTCTGTGGGGTGCGTGCGGACGGGCGTGAATAACGCGGCGTGTTTATTTTTTGCCCATTTGGACGTTAACGATGACTGTAGTGGTAGACTGAAAACTGCATTCAATTTGACTTAAATACATCCGCTGAAGTAATTGCCTGATAAGCTGTTTTTCTCAATTTGACGAATAAAGTCCTTTCAAAAGTACATAAGTGCTCATAGATTGGGCCTAGAAGTAAAGTTGGTGTGGATCCTAACAACGGCCAAAACATACACCTTCTCTGCTAACACAACCTACCTCTCTCTACCTAAATGTCGACAGCGAGCCACAGAAAAATCGCAAGCTAATGCAAATTAATGTGTACAAATTATGCACTGAAAAATAAAATCATACAGTATTTCATTATCAAGTGTTGTCAGCACAAACCAAACGCAAAATAGAATCCAGTTTTTAAATACGTCTAACAATAATATTGAAAAACGATCGCTGTAACACGATGGAAACATAGGGCAAAACAAAGCTAAAAGTACGCGATAAATACCCTATTAATTAATCTTTAATATGTCAACAAATCGCAAAAGTTTATAATGTTATAATATTTAAAAAAACTGGGGCAAATAGCGGGTTTTGCCCGCCGGTCTGCCACAGCGCAATAAACCCCGTGGGACGCGCGCAGAGCACGTTGCCTGTGACGGATCAGCATTATCGTTTGACACTGCATTTATTTAACTGGACCTTTGTTCATTATTTTATACTGTGTTGGGACCAGCCCCAGTGAAATTATGTTGGTGTTGGGGAAAAATCTGCTATTTTTGATGAACGTTTTCGAGTGAGAAAGACCGAACTAATCACTTCACTACGACATGACAGTAGTATCTGTAGTTGTCAGTCTGTAGTGTGTGTTAGTCTGTAGTTCGTCGTAGAATCGTCCATTGATGAAAGTGCGGGTGGTGCAAATTGCACAAGACATTATTTGATAGATTGGTTTTAACCTTGACCACCTCTGGTGTAGTTGGTTCTTGCCAAACTTGGCACGTCACAAGGGTTGATTTTGCTGGAGTCTGTCCAGTCCATCTTCGCTCATAAATAACAGTTATAAATCTAAGGCCAGTCAGAGAACGACACAATAAATAGGAACTGAAGCGCATCAGCGTATGAAATCTAAACATGGCTCCGCTGATTTACGATATTGGACGCGAGAGGGCGCGACCACTGGAACCGAACGTTTTCTGCTTCCCGCTTGTCGCTTGTTTACTTGCTTTGTTCGTGGTATTTGTGCTGTTGAATACTGCTTTCATAAATATGAAGGTATACGAGCAATCACTGCAAAGACGTGATGCTATTTGAAGATACGATTCCTCAAAAAATCATATAGGTACTAACTATATAGTGTGTAACAAAAAGTACCTAAGGACCAAACATTCAGGGGTGGTTGAGACTCGGTCATAGAAACGCGAAAAATTATTAAGAAAACCTGATTGTTCGTTTTCGAAAAAAATATAAAAACCTTAGGAGTGGTCCTAAGGTTTTTATATTTTTTTCGACAAGGCAAGGCAATGACTGATGATGATACTTTCCTTACTTAAATACATCGCTAATTAAAACTGGCTCACAAATGCAATTTTGTTTTCAATGTTCTATACTTAGTTATTGTACCTACGGTTTCGTTATTTTTTTTTTAAATCCTATTGAAAACTATGATATTATTATCTGGTTGGAAACATAATCCTCTTCATAAATGACAAAGGCCCAGTTCTGGAGCCGTACAATTGCCAAGTTGGCAAAATGGCAAATCCACCATTTTGCGAAATATCAGAAGTTGTTTCAGCATTGCCGAACTTCATGCTTTCAAGGCTTCTGTGCTTCGTCGCCTCGCTAAGTAGCGGTACCTTCTGGGCTCATTAATTATATGTATTATTTGAATTTGTCAAACGAGAGAAAAAATAAGACTTTTTTTTGCGTGTTCTTCTAATTATTCAAGACTAGTTTCTGCCCACGGCTTCGCACGCGGACTATGGAAACGTTTGTAGGGTTTTTATATCCCATGGGAACTGATTTATAGGATAAAAAGTAGCCTGTGCTATATTTGGAGCCTGGAACTACCTGTATGCATATTTTTTCTATATTTCAGCCGATGATCCGTTCAGTAGTTTTTTGCGTGAAAAAGTAAAAAACATCAAACACAAACTTTCGCGTTTATAATATTAGTAGGATTACAAATAGATTTTGTAGACCAACATAGAAGTGAAATCAAAGTAGAAAGCTGTCCGAATAGCTAGGTACGAATAGCTTAATGGTCGGTATCTCGAGGGATGTTTGAAACCGGTCCTCATCCAGAATCCAACTAAAGAAAATTCTACCGGAACTTCGGTCTGTGTGGTCGCGGCGTCCAACGGATCCAAATGTCAAGGGACCGGATAAACTATTACCTAGGTATGTACGTAGTTACAAGATACACTTTGAGTCGTTGCAATAAGTAAATAATTTCTTAACTATATATAGGCTTAAATCTAGCTTTATTAATCATTATCATCATCATCATCAGCCTATAGCAGTCCACTGCTGGACATAGGCCTCCCTCAATAAGCGCCATAGCGCCTTGTCTTCAGCTTGCCGCATCCAGCATCTACGTGCAGTCTTTCGCAGGTCGTCATCCCACCCGGTCGGAGGGCGTCCTACACTACGATTACCGAGTCGTGGTCTCCACTCAAGAACACGTTTGCCCCAACATCCGTCGGTTCTTCGCGAGATATGGCCGGCCCACTGCCACTTCAGCTTGCTAATTCTTAGAGCTATGTCGATAACCTTGGTTCTCTGTCGGATGTATTCGTTATGAATCCTATCCTTCAGAGAAACTCCGAGCATAGCTCTTTCCATAGCTCGCTGAGCGACTTCGAACTGCAGCTTTATTAATAAGTAAGATAAAATTATGCTCGTGTTAGTTTGACTTTCAAAGCCTATGCTGAAATAATAATGAAAATCTATAGCTGTAATATACATAGAAAAGTAATAATGTTTTAATCAGAGCGAAAAGCAATGCAATGAATTTTCATACAGCGGGATAGGGGAGGTGGGGAGAATAGGCAGCGTTATGGAAATTTAATTATTTTATAGTGCGCACAATAAAACGGGGTTTAGCGAGGCTCTGGCGGGATGTAACGGGATGTTACTGTTCGCAGGAAAGTTTCTAGGAATTATCCGGATGGTGAATAATGTGAGCCTGGAACTCACATATACTTACATATAACTTTCTTTGGCCTGTATTCAATGAGGCAATCATCGGCAGATTCTAGGAATTCCTATTATTTGGTATAATCGAAATAACAAGGTTAATGAAGTTGATACTAGTTCTAATTTGCTTCTATTATTTTAGTAACATTTTCTTTGTTACTAAAGATGTAACTATTTGTTCGAGTTATCTATCTATGAAATGTATTGTATTATGTGTAACAGTCATCTAGTACCCAACACTCATGGTTTAATTAGCTTAGGGCTAGATAATGCAATGTGGATTGTCCAGCATTATTTATTTAAAATTATTTCAGTGAACAATATTTATTATGTTAATTTTTATTTTCCAGGTACGGGTCGTTATTTTTATTAATATTATATTCTTATGTAATTACTATTAGTAATTCCGAAGCAATAAATATTGTTTTCGAATAAAAACAATATTTATTGCCTCGGAATTATATGGCAGGCGGACCTTCGTCCGCCGCGCCACATTGATCGTCGTCGAGTAATAAAGTTTGGACTAAAAAATTCAAAAACGTTAAGTTTAAAAGAATGCCTACTGAGTTCTTCTGAAAAAGAAATTAAATTCGCCTGTTTACAAACAATTAAGAGCCAAGAAATTAATTGTGAATTTTACGTAAAGCCTAAATTATAAACACAATCGACAATTAAACAAATCCGGGATCCGGATGAGCGCAGTCAGGCGGCGGACGAAGACGGCCGGTGTTCGTTCCCACCGCCTCCACCCGGCCGGACCTAGGGCGGGGAGACTGGGGTAAACATATATAGAAATACGATTTATTAGTTAAAACAAATTAAGAAATGTCTTTTTTTTTTAAGGTTTAAATTGAACGAAAAAAATAAAAATAAAAAAACGCAGACAGAAGTCTCTAATAAATCCTTTTCTCCATTTGGTGTAAGCAATTTTTGTGACAAAAGTGTGTGTTTAAATTTCTTAATAATATTTTAGTCTAAGCAAATTTATAAAATCAGGGGAAGTAATTCGTGTAGTGTTGTAAATGGGTACAGTTATACCTACAATATAGTTATACCTACTATATTATCTATGTATACCTGTTATACTATATATTTTTCAATGTAAAAAGAATGCCATTTAGATCTAACAAGTATCTACAATATGCGAAATAATATTGTAGATTCTTGCAATATCCAAACATTAGGTTGAAAACTAATAATATCACTTGACACATTAGTAAGGATACAAGTCCTTAGTACGTCCCCTAGTGCCACCCATCCGGGTAATCAGATGAAATCCGTCAACCGGACAAAAATTAACCGGCATTTTCATATTCAAACTTAGAAACTGGCTAATTATTAATTCGAGAGCTTGCCGAAAGTTGAATTATTTTAAGGACCTTCTTTAATATGGAGAAATTAACAAGTCTGTTGATTAAACTTTTTTTAATTTTAAATTGGGACTTTTCAATAAAACTATGTAATCTTTCATGTTGGAGTTGAACTACAATACAAAAAAAAGGTCCGAGACTCGCAGATTCAGCGATTCCGAAAGCGCCAGAAAATGCTTGAATGCTTCAATCAGTGTTGCACAACACATCAATCGCGGCTAATAACCGACAGGAATAATTACGTCGTTGTAAAAGCGCATGCGAGACGGGGCGGGGCGGGGCGGGGCGGGGCGGGCGGCTGCGTGAGCGCTGACGCGGCAAATTTGATCGCGCGGTTTCGGCTTACCGGGTACGTTTAGTTGTTTCCATACAGGCTGCTCTTGAAACTTGATTGTAGACTTTCGTCCAGTTTTTCAGAAGGAATTGAGACACTGATGTATTTTTTCGACCGCACTATTGTGATTTTTCTTGAAGATTTAATCTTCATCTTTGTGAAAAACAAATGCCACTAAACGCTTTACGCCGCAGCCATTGCATTTTGAAGACTAACCATCACAAATGAGAAAATATAATTTTGAAATACCTTTTCCTTTCGGTATTTTACCGCAACTTTATTCCGCATTTAATACAAAAATATAGACGATATGTAAAAGAATGACTAGCACATTTACCTAAGACAGCAGGGTTTATTCAAAGCCCCCGGCAGGCAGCCCCCTGTATAAGTGCAGCGGCGGAGCGGTTCGCGCGCAAAGAACCGTGAAATTGGTATATTCGACGATCCAATGAATAATTAATATTGTTACGTGCTGCCATATCTACATTAAAGCAGATCGCATCTGCATGCATCAAATATGTGGGAAACTCAGCCTGCTAGCTAGGCTTAAAGGAGTAATGGATTGCTCTCGACGATATCAAAATGTTCTTTAAAACTTTTAAAATTATCATATATCGGATTTCAGAGGGAAGCTGCATCTACATAATCCATTTAGGTGCTTTCAAAAGTTTTGTTGTACAAAATGCTATCTTTCGTTGTAAATTTAAAATTGCCACCATGCATAATCAGCGTAGCTTTCCAACGTTGTTCTTTCACGTTTACCATATTTTGAAATACAATGTGAAATGCAACAATTCTGACTCATAAAAAGCTAAAATTAGCGTTAGCTTTATCAACTTCAATTAATTTCCATCTTCAGAAAATCATATTCCAAATCTGAGCTTTCCCGTCAAATTCTTTCCATCTCAGAGGAAAGTCGCACAAGATCATGATTTTCATCAAGTCTTTCACTAATATAAGAACTCGGGTGAAATAAAAACCTCCGTGAAACAACTGATAGATAATTTCCCACGCGGAGGATGAATGGGCCATGAATCACGAGCGCCGGGTAATCTGCCATCGATTGCGATTAATTCCGCGCTTACCTGCGATTTTTACAACGCACTAATTAGTCAACCTTTTTGGGATTTGAATAAAAAATTGCCCGATTTGAAAATTCGTTTATAACGCGAATAAAGTTAAGGAGGCAACCATTCGGTTTTGCAGCTTCTGTTTTGTTTTGCTTCAGTGAATAGATGGTGTGAATTTAATATAATTATATAGTTTTAAAGTAGGTCTCAGCCTATATTAGTCCAATGCTGGACATAGGCCTCCCCCAATGAGCGCCATAGTGCCCTGTCTTCAGCTTGACGCATCCAGCGTCAACCTTATTTAATAAAATTATTTATTATAATAAAATTAGTTTGGATTTTTGAAGCTATGAATAAAAAAGTCTGCTGACTAGGAATCCTTACAGCGCATCTTCCTAGAACAGTAGTGACAAAAATAAATATCACTATAAAAATGCCAAAAATAAATGTAGCGAAATAACGCACAAATTCCGTATATTAAGGTTAACCAAACAGAATAGAAGGTTACCCTCGACTTAATAAACCCGTGGCACGATCAAAACAAGTAATTAATAAGACAATATTCTGGTCGGTCCGACGTGGAGGTTCCGCTGATTGGGCCTGCGAATTTCATTAACTTAAGAATTGCCCAAGTTTAATGTTGGCTTGAAGTTTCAATTCAATATCGAGAAATAACTGCCAGATACTGCTTTAACTTTTAACTACTTGTATCGGGTTTTATGGGAATTGTACGTGCAATTGTATTAATTGAGTTTCTTTCACGTTCTTTATGTGGCATATTTTTCTAACGCAGATTTTTATAATCTCTTTCTAAGTTCCAAATTAAGGAAGTTTTAAACAAAATAAGAGTACAATGTTAACATGTAAGGCGTGCAAGGAATTTAAATATTATTATAGGTACAAAAATATTTCAACCACTTTGAATTTATCACCTTTCAAACAATCTTCAAATTCCTATCTTATTCTTTCTATTTACATCTAAAAGGTATTAAAAAGGAGAAAAGCGTTCACAAGCGCAATTTCAATTTATGTCTATAAAAACTTATTTAAAGAGTCTTCAATGAAAGTCAACTAGCAGGCGCGGGCGCGGGCGCGGGGGCGAGCGAGGTGACAATATTATTTGAGCCAGAATTGGGGATCCACCGCATTTATTAAAGAGAAAACCACCAACAAAGGGATGATATTGAATTGTAGGAAAGAAACGTGGATGGTTGAAAGCTAGATATGGTTTCTTAAACCCTATTCTATCTCAATTTGCTCTCAACATTTTTGTGTTGGTAATTTTAAATGAAACATTTTAGAATGGTAAATGTATGTTTTTGAGATTCACTATTAATATACACTGGATTCGCAGCTGCCATGGCTTGAAAATTAGGAGAATTCTTCAATGTGTATGACCGTTTTGGAGTCGTAGGTAACTATAGTTACCCTTACTTTCTCCCTAGCTTAAAATGAAAACCTCTGTAAAACAAAATGTGCGAAGATTACTTGTCACAATCTGACCATTCGAAGGTACTAATGTAAGTAGGTACATCTAACATGGCTCTAGACATTGCATTATATCGCATTATTCGTAGCTCCGTGTGCACAGCAGTAGGTTCCGAGGGTCGGCGGTAGGTGACACGCACAAAGAAGCGCCAACTTTCTTTCATTGTAGATTAAATTCTTTACTTCCCGCACACCTTGATATGTGGTGGACTTCCAGCGAGAGCGACCCGCTATTGCTCACAAAAAATATATTAAAAGTTTAAGGTATAATATCAAGCTTTATCACATCTAATAAACCTGCGTGGATTGTAAGAGGTTACATCGAGGTATAGACTAGAATCCGGAAATGCACTCAACGCCTACTTTCCCACTGAAATCAAAAGTCTCTATTCACGCTTTGGCCCACCATAGATTTACTTATGTTACTCTCGTAAATTTGTCTGTAAATTTAGTTTTTGAATAAATATTTCATATATGAAATATTTATTTCATATATCATATATTTATATATATTATTTCATATTTCATCAACACAGTCTATTTGTGTGATGAATCGCATCGCATAGCTCTCTCTATGTCCCTTCCGTCTGCAATATCGCTCGCAGCAGCTTAATCTCCTTGCTCAGGATTTAATACATATATTTCATTGGAATATTTCACAAAGTAATACCTTCTTTCTCTCGCCACTTGTTTGTCAAATGCCAGTTTATTAACGCCAGCTTTCTTTGAATTTTTATGAGTTTCAGGAAACGGAGTGTGGGTTAGTAAGCCTTTCCTTTGGAAGTTTCGTTGAAAAGCTGCTGAGTTAGTACCTACACCATTCGACATTCGGTTTCCACATAAAAAAATACTTTTTCAAACTATATTATTAATATTGAAGTAGCAACTGCTAGCTTTATATCTACATACATGTGTAACTTATAAGGAAAACTTGTACAACTTCGGCTTAACATTTTATAATTTTCATTTACATTAGGTAGGCAAGTACTTTTAACATTACAAAGTTAATGTCTCAAAATACAACAGTACATTCACTTAATATCACACCATAAATGCGATGTTGTGCAGATCGGAAATATTATATATTTTTTATACTGCTTTAGAGTTGTACCAATATTTTGCAATAGACTCGTATTAGTTAGGTAAGCCAGGTGGGATGACGACCTGTGAAAGGCTGCAGGCAGATGCTGGATGCGGTAAACTGAAGACAGGGTGCTATGGCGCTCATTGGGGGAGGACTAACATAGGCTGATGATGATGATGAAGTAGGTGCTTACCGTCAGGGGCATTTCCGTTAACAAACGTAAACGTTTGCTATTCCCGAAAATGCCCCCGAACTCCTTATCAACTTCTCAAACAAAAACAAACTTGAGCTCCCTTAATTTCTTAATATCAAAATCGACCCCTGCCTCCAATTACTTACTAAACATCTTATCAATAGACAAAGATCATCCATTAGAACTTTCTCTAGAGGGGGGTGAAAGGGGGTGAGAGGGGGTCGTAAACACAATTGTTGCGAGTTTAAATCAAACAATTCGCTACAGTCATTACCGCCACGTGCGACTTTATGTAGTCAGTCTAGAGTTTTGGGCGGGTTTCCACTGTTGCACGATACCAGAGAGAAAATGAATACCTATATTATCACGAGTAAAAAGAGGGTATGAAATAAAAAAATACGGCATTTGGAATTAAACATTCCAAACTTCTTATCACTTGCTTTGGTTCATCTTTCTTACATGGGTCGTCATCAAGTCTTCATTATTTTTAAGTGGGTCATCAATAAACGCGCCTGCAAGATTGTGGATGGCAACTTAGGGAGTTCTCAAACACGTCAACACATTAGGACTGATATTACCCGTGATGGTGTTACACATCCTCTACATAGTTGTAGTCAAAAGTGTCATTTGTAGTCAAAAGTGTAAATAGATAATTACAGCAATCATTTCATTTTGTATTTTATTGAAATTAGCTGAGCCCCGCGGCTTCGCCCGCGTCGAAATTCCTGCGGAATTTTATCATATTTTCTCACCTTTTAAACCTTCGCTGGACTACAACAAATATTTCAAAACCAACATCAGCTAAGTCGGCCCAGTCGTCGGCCCAGTCTCGAAGTTTAGCAAGACAAACAAACAATAGATTTTTATATGAATAGAAGATATGTACATAGATAGGTAGCTTAAATCCTAATTATACCTAAATATGTACTACCGTACATACGCCCTGTTGCGCACACTAATTTATTATTTTTTCACAGATTAGGTATTTTCCCTTTTATCATCATCATCATCATCAGCCTATATACATATATTAAAGTGAATGGACCCATGTAGTTTGAAATAAAAATTATTATTATTAATATAGCAGTGCATATTTTTTTACAGCATTCTTATTTTTTCTTTAATTATTAATTTCTTAGAATTATCGAATTGACTCGCAATAATATCGTGTGCCAATGGAAACAAACGCCCGAGTATAATGAAAGTACAAGTGAACGGACACCCCAGTGCCAGTGCCGTAAGTATCTGTGGAAGTTTGTATGTCTGTTAATTTATCGCCTGCTCTTTTACTAATAACTTGAACAGATACTGAACAGATACGAACATGCAAACTCACGTGAAGTTGGAACATGGAAGTGTCTGGCAAACTGTTCAGGGAATTGATAACTTTAATTGAGGTATGAGAGAAGCAGAAGGTGTATTCTAATATACCTAATGTTATTAATAAATGATGATGCTCAAGTGTTCTATATTTTTTAAGCTGGCTAATGACATGGTACTAATATCACCAAAACTTTTTCAAAAATAAACGATGAACTGAAACGCTTTTTAATTTTGAGTAGTTAATTTTTTTTTGTTTAAGTAAGATATAACATTGATGGTAGGTATAATATCAAACTCAAACAGACCCAAAAACATGAGTCTCACGTGCTTAATGTCTTAATAACTACTGTGTATAAGCTAGAGTATAAAAGGTTCTACGGGCCTTCTAATATCATTGACGAAATCGTGGTCACTTAACTTCATCAAAGCTCTTTAATACCACGATATAAACTGAAATGCAACTAAAAACCAGTTTAAAATAACCGCCAGCACTTCACTTAATAAAGTGCAGCCCCTTATGCAAACTCCCAAAGTTTCTAAATCTCACAGCCGGAATCCTATTTCCATTTGGAGCCAACTCCCCGTTAAGCAGGATGTATTATTATTTCAGCTATAACCAGAGGCACCAAGTTAAAGTCTAGTACTACCTAGCTATAATCAGTATGCGATGAGAAAGGGATGGAACCTTGTCGAAGTAACTGGTTAAAAATTACTGTTCTCAAGTACTTTCGTTCAGAAAAAAATTAATTTCACTACTAAAACCAAACATAGATAAATAACTAAAAGAAGATAGGTAAAAGTTGTAAGAATAATAGCAAAAAATGGCCTTCAATCAGCGGATCCTAGTATTCGGTCATGTCTTCCATGAAAGAAGATTATGGCACAGATTAGGTAATTTTATTTCGTAAACTAAGGTTCTGGAACTATAATAATAATTCTCCATAAAACGTCACTGATGGAGTGACGTTTTATGGACAGTCTGGCGAATATAGTCGCAAGTTTGCAGACGCTATCAACTGCTTTCTTAGTTCACAGAGGTCCCATCCCATTCTGATTGCGTACGGATTGTACCTGTAACTGAGTCTGAATCTAGACCTAGGTCCAGCGCCTATGCTACGGCAGTAATCATCCATTCCTATGCTAATTCGCGCTGAACCAACTATGGCTTTATGTAAGGGTTGGAGTCTCGTTGAGTTTGGTGCATTCGACCTTTGAAAGTAAGTTTAGGCCTGGTTCAGACACACAGAATTATTATTTTTCAACGTCCATTATTGAAATAAGTTTAGTGGTCACCGTACCTGACTCCCCACACTCACCGAGCCTGTATAAACACTTTCAATCTTCGCGGATTGGAATAAGTAGGTTTACATCCACGTGGATTGCACCATGTCTGAATTATCTCTTATTCAGACATACTGGGCATCAATGTTACCCAGTAAATTATCGTATAGAAAATTTTAAGTAAACGTCACATTTTCTACCAAAGTTATAGGTGAGAGTTTGGATATAACAATATGATGGATGACGAGATTAAGGTAGTTAAGTAGGTAATATTTCTGTCCTGAAATGATTCCTCCACACCTCCAGCAAAGATAAAGACAACAACGAATATGAAAATTAAATTAAAAGAATTGGTAAAAATTCCGCCCTAGGGCGTCAAGTACAGTTTCAACAGCGCGAATGCAGCCTCATCCAATGTTTGGAAGCGACCATAGAAGTAAGTGAATTTTCCCCTTTATGTGGCCACTTGCCGTCTCCAGCAGGTCACCTTTGATTACCGCGGAGCAGAGATCTCTGCGCGTCATGAGGCCATACGTAGACCTCTATGGTTGCTCCGCTGGCTTAAGAATCCATACACACGGCTCAAAGATTCTTCAGCTTAAGGGAAACTTAATAAGAGTCAAAATAATCGATTATGACTCTTATTCTCCCTAAAGCAAGTATATGAGGTCAAGAACAGAACCTCGTATACTTGTATGACTTTGTTGATGAAAGGAAAAGACATTAAACTTTTTTTTGTACGCTGAATATGCGAGTCTTTTAGATGTTAAATTATTTATGAAAGGGAAACATCTATTTTCATTGAATTTATTCGCAAACAATGTTTACTTTACATATATTAGAATTTAAAGTAAGTTAAGTACACAATAACAATAACTCCACCATGACACCAGGTTACCGTTGAACAGTGTCGTTCGTATATTCATATTTATTTTATTGAGTCATTGTGTACAGTTGTAGGTCGTACCTAGGTAATGTGTAATTAACACAATGGTACCCAAGCAAAGCGTGGCAATAGGTAGGTACTGAGAGTCAAAGTGAGCCGGGTTTCTAGAAAAGTCTGTTTTCTACGCCTCCTAGGGTCCCAAACAGGAGTTACAGGAGTCAAGAGTGAGTCGAGCCGATGGCCCCGCGATGCTGATCCGCGCAATTGTCTTAAAACGGTGAAACTTTGTGTTTACGCGTCTGCGAATGAGATGAGTTCTGGGCCCCAATTCTGGTACATGGTAAATTATAGACATATGTGTAATCAGCTACTCATACAGAAATAAAACTTTACGTTTCGCATATCGTTTGCTTTTGCAATCGTTCTAGTATGTGTAATGTGTAAACGATGTAAATGACGGAGAATTTTTTTGAATTATCTTCCACTAATGATACTTTTGCCTGGAGACCGCCTGGATTCGCTTCGACGGTCATGGTCTTTCGATCGTCACCCGCCTCAAGTCAACTGTGAAAATAAAGTCCTCGGTAACTCCTAACAAACGATAATGTAACTTAAATTGTTGAGAACGTCTTTTCGAACTCGTTCAGCGAAGTCGAGGCCCTATGCAATTTCGTTTGGTTGCTCGTGTCTGTGTGTGATTGCAGATTTGCTTTGATTAGTTTCTTATGACTTCTGTTGAGAGGTGTTCAATGAAAGAACTTCGGCTGGGTGATAAAATACCGCGAAAACCCTGATCTTTGTGTTTTAAACCTTTGCAAGTAAGTTTCTGCATTTGTATCCCAGCGCACAGAAAGCAGAAAATCTTAGGCAGTAATTTCAATACATTACCTAGTTTTCGTAAAAAGATCAAGGATTCTGCCCAAAATAGCTTTCATTTAGAGAGATAATCTATAAATATTTCTTCTTTCTTTCTTCTATATCAGGTGGGAAAGCCTGCTAAAGGATGCTGTTAAATGTGTTGGACCATCTCTGTTATTCACACATCAGTTGATAAATAAATAAAAATAGATGTATATTTCGATAACTTGATATTTGTTGTACTTAACATAATTAAGATTTTTGTTATTAAAGTGTGTAAGCCCTCGCACTCGGGCTCAAGTCCAAGACTGAAACCGAATTTTTTACCAAAATTGAAAAAAAAAACATGCAATTATTTATATTTTGCTGCGATGTTGTAATTACTACATACTGTTTTGGTAGGTATAATATATCGCTACTATTTAAGATACCTCGGTACCTGAAATTCTAAATATTCTAGGTATTCTTAAATGTTCATACGTTTGTGTTATCTGAGTGCCAAGTCACAGTGCAAGATAACCAGATAACCAAGTGTGTCGCTGTTTATATTCTGTGCCAGTACAAAGCGACACAGTTTCGTGTCGTCTACTTGCCAGGCGACTCACGTAGCTCCCAACGAAAACCAAAAATTGTAGAAACAAGGCTTGCCAACTCTTCATTAGGAGCTGTAAAGCTGCAGCCAAGGTAAATATCCCAGTGATAACAGTAAGTGAATTACTAGTTCAAAACAACTGAGGTAGGTACCCGAAAAGTTGTTGGACTTTTAGACAAGAGTTCTATTTTTGAGACAGTGTAACTGAATTCGAACTTCTTTAATTTTCGTTCAAAAGCCTGCGTTTCTTCTGTTCTGTACACAGTACAACAGTTTGTACATTTTAGACCGATCTTTTCAGTAGTTTTGTTATAAGAAATATCAAAAAGCTCCTCCAGTTTAAGCCCCACAACTATGAAGTCCACGTTCTTTTAAATATCTAACGTTCATATAAGCCGATTAATGAGTAAAGTTAGAAATTAACTCGAGGAAAGGCCTGCGTCCGTGGAATAGTATAGGCTGTAGAAGTTGATTAATCTTACAGACCGTTGTTCGTACGCTGATTGATAAAGCAATGATATGCTTTTTAAGCTTTGTAAGTGATAATGACTTTTTTTTATGTTAAACGTTAATAGTAAATATTAAGTTATTGCACATCATTCTCTCTCAAATATTTTTGCATACCGACTAACGGCCAAGCATGTTGATTCATAAAATATATTTAGTTGTTACCCTACTATACAATAACACAATTTTTTGGCAAATAATACATCTTTATCTTTTATATAAAAAGAATCTATAAAAACTCTTGTCTAATAGGCACTTTTAATCGTTCTTAACATGATTATCTATTTTAAAATTAAAACTCTTTTTGAGAAGGCAGATCACAGGTGCAGCGTCCATCTCCGCAGTCAACATGGAGTGATGCGAAGGAGCAAGTCAAACATTGGGCGTCACTTGGGCGCGGGCTAAGGGCGGCCGGTTATTGGAAGAGCAAACTACAATCACTAGTGGACGGTTTGAGGGCCACATGTAGAAGAGGTAGTGTAGAATGGACACAGCTATTACTGATTCCAAGTCAATGTCATTTCTAATGATAGATTTTTTTTACACACCTGTTTCTGCTCGCGGCTTCGCACGCGTTATTTCTATGGCTATTTTTATCCCATGGGAACTGATTTATAGGATTTTATTCAGGGCCTGGAACTACCCGGATGCAAAATTCAACCCTATCCTTGCAGTAGTTTTTGCGTGACACACACAAGAGTAACAAATTCAAAATATTTTATTTCTTGAGGCTTACAAAATAAGCATTTCGACATGTCATACTTTAAACTATAAATTATTATCAAATAAGATTATTTAGATTATAACAAACATCCATACCTGCATACAAACTTTCGCGTTAAGTAGGATTAAAAAACCTCCCTATTCTATTCCGCGACGGATCGGTAGGTAACTCCTTAATTCAGTGTTTAACTTTATCAAACTTAGATCGCTGCTTTGTACTTGTGAATAGAATAAGGTCGAGAAAAATACCTACACTATGTAGTATATTGTAGGTATTTTTCTCGACCTTATTCTGTCCGTCTCACATCTGTATAGTTCGGTAGGCCGTTTGGTCAACTATTTGCATTGGTAATTCATATTAACGTCATTGTCGGCGCCCGTTTGATTTCCCCGGTATAATTGTATTTCCTTATTGATTTTTGTCATCAAACAAAACTTTTAGGGGCTTTCGAAGGTCTGTAATCTCATTTAGATTGATACAAATTGATTGGACTGCTGGTTTGTTCTGTTTTTGTTTAGTTCAGTTGAAAGGGCTGGACTAAAAGGACTCGATAAATAATTATGAATTAACTGAGTCGTGAGAACGAACAAAACCTAATGTGCGTATTTACACGTCCGTACGCTGTGTAAATAAGCACATTAGTTTCTTTCCTATAACATCGCAGAATAAAAGTACCCTATATATATTACCGTTACTACAGGGTACTTTATTCGTTGTATGTAGTAGTTGTAGAAGAGTTCAAATGTTTTTCCTAATCGGATCCATTCCTCCAGAGGTATATTTTATAGCAAACTTTGAGCTTCTAAAATATTTGTATCTAAAGATTTATTATATTGAGGATGGTGTTCAAAGCCTTTCGAATTTCCTTCCCTTCCAACAGTTATCCCTTTACGTTTGAAACATTTTTATAAGATTCTACAAAGCCGACGTGCATAAGACAAACACGACGTTGCATCGCCGCGCCGGATACTAGACACACCGATATACAATCACAGCCTTATCTTAAGCACCCAAGGTTTACTTTCCGCTGGCATCTTACTATAGCTCGGTCATTTAGAGCTGGTACGATCGTATTTTTAACCGACTTCAATAAAAGGAGGCTCTATCGTGCTCATTAGGGGAAGTCTATGTCCAACAGTGGACTTTTAACTATAGGTTGATGATGATGATGTATAAAAGGAGGAGGTTCCATGTTCGGATGCACGTGTTTTTTTTTTTTTGCTTTTTTATGCATGTACGTATGACAATGTATGTCGTTTATGTCATTATGGACCGATTTTGAAGATGATTTCTAAATGGTCACATAAACATTTTATTTCCAAGAGATTAGTATTTGTCCCGCTAATCTTAAAACCCGTGTAAATACAGAATTTGAAGTTCAATATCTTTTTATTTAGAAGCAAAACAACGTCACAAATCTTTCAGCACAGTAAAAGCAATGCAAAACGCCAGCGCCAACTTTCGTTGCCATACTTATAGTTGAAGGGGCTATCGTATTGCAATCCTAGCGGCTTAGGACGACTTTGGTTTCATAAGAATAAGGTTGAATTTACGTGTGATTATACATACTCGGTTCTGGTAGTGTTGATCTGATGTAGACTTAAAGGAATGGTCCGGACAAGCGGCTCGGCGGTCACGCACGGCGGCGTTGTGACAGTCTTCGAAGAAAGGCTTACATATCGGTTCAAATATTATTATAGGAAGAAATAACAAAAATGCGTTGTTCTTTCTAAGATGTCAGGTGATGGATTTTTAAAACAATTGAAATTTAATAGAAATGAGAAATGAATTCGAATTTGAACCTGACACAATTATAAAAGAAGACAAGTAGATAATGCCACGGCGTTAAGCCCACCGTTTGTACCGTAATGCAATAAAATTATTATATTTTATTTATTTAAATATAATATACATTACACATGCGAGAGTTTGAATGTTTGTTAAGTCTGTACGCCAGAACTGCTAAACTGCTGTTGAAATATAGCATAAATATAGATCGTTAGTTATAGAACCAGATCCACATATAAACTAATTTTAATCCTGGAAAATCGCGTGCGAAACCATGGGCAGAAGATAGTATTCAATATTTTATTAAAACAGAAAGTTTTCATTACGATTTTTGTTTCCTCTCATCTTTAAAAACATTTCTAATACAGGGCACAGGACTTAAGGACAACAGGCCGGTTAAATCACTCCAATTACATAACATTAGAATGTTATTAACGTTTAAACTGTTCGGTGAAAACGAGCCTAAATAAGAGACCAGATAGGCTCGATTCCCCAACCGTCGTCATGTAAATAATGTCCCGGGTCGGTAGTGAACCCGCACACTTTACTGCAACTATGCCACGCCCGCGACAACGTAGCACTACGTGAACTGTGACGTCACGGATACGTAGCACGCACTGCATTCAGCTAGCAGTTAGTGGGAGTTAGGTTAGAGAGTTAGTTAGAGATAGGGGAAAGGCCTCGTTACAAAATAAACTTTATGCATACAGTTCGCCCTGGCCTGGAATAAAACAGGCTACTTTTTATCCCATCAATCAGTTCCCATGGGATAGAAATAACTGTTATAAGTTTTCATAATTAAAAACGCAAGCGAAGCCGCAGGCAGAAACTAGTCGACTATAAAAACGAAAGTCTTCGTTTCAAGTTACCAAATGGCTCTATCGGAAGACCAGCGTTGGTTGTAACGTATTTACAACTAAAACATGCTTAGACGTTCTATAACTCAATTATCAATAATGTCGCTGTTTTTGTAGATTGAGCTACAAATAAAATATTCTCTTCTTTTCTTACCTGCGACGTAGTGAGACGCCGTAGCTACGAAGTAGCCTACTATTCTGACAGACTGGGTCTTTTACTTTGACTGTATAGTCAAAGTAAAAGACCTAATCTACGTATAGACTAGGGCCTAGTGCAGTATTAGCTAAACATATATATAGACTCGCGGTCTACGATGTACCACAATCTACGCTGTAGCTCCTACGACGTAGAAGACTCTACGTTACAGTTACGGCGTAGCATGCTCTACGCCGTAGCAATGCCTATAAGGAATATTATAAAATACAAGCTGTTTCTCGCGGTTTCACCCGCGTTACATTCAAATTTCACATTTCTAAAATATAATATAGCCTGTCTCCCGCGGATAGTGTAACTTCCCAACGGTGAAAGAACTTTTAAAATCAGTCCAGTAGTTTCGGAGCCTATTCATGACAAACAAACAAAAAATCAAACCTTTCCTTAAACAGAACCCGCGGGAGTGGCAACAGCATCCTAACTGCTGTTGCTGGAAAATTTAACTGTCCGGTAATGCACCAATTGGCCCAAAGGACAAAATCTGTAGTTAATTATAAGTACTAACATCTAGTTATAAGCAAACTAACACCATGGATTATTATTATCTGAATAAATGAATTTAATTATTATTATATTATTATTTACAATATTAGTATAGACAATATCTTACTTTAAAGACAATAACCTCTGTGGCGGAACGGGCGAAGATCCGAGAGGCAGGAAGGCAGATTGCGAGTTCGATTCCCGCGTCGAGAATATTTAACGCTCTGGGTGTTTATCTATATAATAAATGTGGTAATAAACCAATCTTTGTCATGTATTTGTTATCAAGTACCCGGGCTAGATAGTACTGTGTGGATTGTTCATGATTATTTATTTATTTTCTTTTTAATGAAAAGAATTTTTACGGTTTTCAATCAAGTATAACCCAAACAAAGTGCCAAATTAGTTAATTGCTTAGGGCTCCTTTGATCTTTCACTCATTTGCCGATGGATTTTTCAAACTGACCGCAAAGGGGAATACCTTGAATGGATAATAGAAGGGATCATTCCTAGGGCTCAAAAAGCTTAGTAAATAAAAAAGCAACTAGACAGAACACTCAGCAATAAAGCTAAGTAAAATATTTAAACCTATAAGTACTAATATCACAAAATCTGTTTGTCTTTTTATTACCTTTTCACATAAGTATAACTCATTGAAATCTGGGCAGACATAAGCTACTGTTTTATTACGGAAAATTGCGTGCGAAACCAAGGGAAGGAACTAGTCAGTAAATCAATAAAGAAAGTGATAATATGGTCTTGACTGGTTGATTTTAACATTGCTACTCAGGTGCCAAGCCAAATCCTCCATTTTTAACATTGCTACTCAGGTGCCAAGCCAAATCCTCCATTTTTCCATTGGTTATGTAAATATTTGGCAATCGAGTACACACAATTTATAAATTAAATTAACAGATTATCTAGGCAGAGAAAAGCTTAAATACATCATTTCAAACGAGCACTAACCACCACTAGACTAGGCTCTCGGCAACAAACCTATGATTACCCGGTGTAAGGCAGTATCTTCCCAGGAGATGGCTGCCACGGGCAGATAACTTGCTACTCCGACCATCGTACACTGCTAGACATGGAATTGTCACCACAATGTATTACTAATTAAATTGGATAGCCTTTAGAATATAGGATATGGAGTGAAAATAACATCACATCGTAGATCACATCACACTAATGTTGCGAAAGTTTGGATAATTAGTTGTTTGGATGTTCCGTACTAATGTAGTAAAACTCAATTCAAATGTTTGTTTATCCATGGACCCAGGATCTTATTGAAAACTAAGCTGTATCTTTGATCATTCGATCATTTTAGTTTAATTAAAATTAGGGATTCTCATACTCTGTGAAATCAATACTAACTAACTTTTGTACTACCTAGAACCTACAGTTTAAAATGACAGTATTTATAAGGAGCCCAATAGGGAAATACGACGAATAATCCAATTTTCCGTCCTCAAGTGTAAATATCCAGAATTAAACCTGATTCTAGGTAATTCTGTTTTTAATTAAAGTCCAAGTCTCCATGAAAAAGTTCCCGTATGCAAATGAACGTCCCAGGGGAGTATTAGTCTTCAGATTTCATTCCACGACGGTAAGCGAGCTGAGATGACGCTGTTTTTTATATTGTGTTCTTTTATAATGGGTTAACTAAAGCTAAACTAAAACAAATTGTCCTCGAGATCTAGAATAATCTAATATGAAAATACCTATATGGTGGTGCGTCTTTGGTGCGTTCACAAACCGTCAATCAACAAATCAATTCAAATTTGTGATCCTTCAATACTTCTAACGAGGTTCTTCTGTTTCAGTTTACATAATACTGTGTATGTGTAGGTATTTAGGTATGTAGTGTTAGTATTTGTTTTATTTTTTTATCTAAATATTTATATAAATGCCACCGTCTATATTGCTCCTGCATGTCCAGTCCATCCTAAGGTTGCCTGAAGCGATAAGGCCGCCCTATCGTCACCCAATTTCGGTATTGTTTTCTGTTTTGTTTGCTATAATAAAGTGTTTTCTACCTATCTATCTATAAGATAGTGACCAACGGATATATTTTTAGGAAATAGATTATGTGTAAATACTAGTTGTAATTGTTTTATTCTGTTATTGTAATGTTCAATAATGAAAGACCTGTTACTTTCTTATGATAGTTTAGATTGTCAATGACACAATTCAATTGGTGACTTCTCGACTTTTTAAGGCCAAGAAGAAGAAAAAAATATGTAGAGATTACCAACACTAGGTACAAGTCGGTTAGTACGTATCTACTCCTTTTGGCAAACTTACACCGCCTTATTTTATTTGAAAGCCTGTTATTCCAGAGCAATGTGGAAAGTTAGACGTTTCATTAGATCTGCTCATATTTTCTGATTTTATCTCAATAATAGAGGTTGGCTATTTTCAGAGACGTTGTTTATTTGTCGTTCTGTTCCCTCCGCTCTTCAAATGAAAATGTACGGCCCTGACTCACACAGTGTCTGACTGCACCGCTGCATGGTATTATACATTCTGTTGATCGCGTATACGAGCAATAATTGCATGAACGAGTATCAGTGTAAGGTCCCGTACCTACCTACATATCAAAATGTTCCTAATAGCTATCCCTTAGCTTTACCTTTATATGTATGAGAGATATCTTAAGTAGACACATTGAACGCCAGTTTGTGAAAAGGATTTCGCGTCCATGTTCATCAAATAATTAGTAATAACCAACGAATCGAGATCTAAGTCGTTTCGAAACAATAGACTGCAGAGTTCCTAAGATCGACCAAATTATGTACGAAAAAGTGCACTTTCACATTACACACACAGAATTGTAGGTACTTAATTTGAGTTTTCTTACCAAGGGGATCCCCGTGGTAAAAAATTTCAAATGTAGTCCTAGTTTGACGACCAAATCCGTTAGTTCGCCCTTAAAACTGGTATGAATTTGAATTTGAATAGAAGTCGTGCGTCGAAGGCCAGAATAGACTTTGGTTGGGTCGCTGAGCCACTACACTAGGTAAGGTAAATAACACTAAAACTAAGCCCGCTGCAGCGCTGGCTTCAGTTTCTTACATCTTTCTCTACATATGACTCAGTTCAGCCAAAAGTACAGGAAGAAAAACATAAGCGAAATTTATACAGAGGCCAGTTGCTCGTTTACTCCTAACTTTATGATAAAATCTAAACCGTTGTTAGTACTACCAGTCGGATAGTAAAAAGTAATATCTAGATGAATATCGGAAGGATTCGGTATTGGGCAAACAATATTCTTTTTCATATCCGACCGTCAAACAGTTTACGATTTCATATACATAGGTAAGGTACTTCTTTACCTGAGGCGGTTACAGTAGAAGTGTTATATTCATCGAAATTTGGTATATTAAGTATAGAAAAACAAAAAATATACATAGTTTAATACATATTTGAATATAAATATTGTATTCCACTCTGACATCTAATACAACCGATTTAAATCATAACCACTTAAAAATTAAACATCAATTATCGGTATTAATCGCTCAAGAGCGATGTCTGTCAGACAACCATGTGTGAGTTTTACTAGCAGAGTTACCTACAAAGGCCTGCTACGATAAAGCTTCATATTTTTCTATTGCTTCATATATTCCTCAATCAAATAAAACTTCTACGTTAACAGATATTTTCCACATATTTTTAGAGTCCCTAATATCCTCAAGCTTTCTATTTCGCCAACATATTCCGAGAATGTCAAATATACTCAGTAGCAAGTCTCAAGAGGGTCAGGTAATTGGTAGGAAAATCGCCAAGTTCCGCGGCGGGGCCCTATTCGAGGAAAGGAACGTATATCGGGCCTCAAGATGTTCACGATTTAATTATTATTATGATCCTTGACAGGTCTCCCAGGTCACAGGTGAATACTACTGTATTCAGTTGAACGTTTATGGGTGACCTGTTTCCGGTTTCTGGAAATGTACTCATTTCCAGAAATGGGATAAGGACACGGGAAAATAAGAAAAGATGAGCGAAATAGTGTGTAACTTTCTTCGAATAGGCGGCTGCTTATTTATTTCGATATTTTTACTGCATATTTTAATGGCCAGCACTGAGTTTATTTTGCTGTTCTAAGTTTATTTTGGTTAGAAATTTGAAAACATGTGGGTTTAAGGAATTTGAGTTGGTTAAAACTGACGAGTGGTCAAAGGCCAAACTTTGGACATAGTTCTTAAAAAAGAAACAAAATTTACTGAATGAGACGAAAACGGTTTTGGTCTGACAAATATGTACATACCTAATAGGCATATATTTCTGGTATTATCGACAGTTACAATCGACCCCTGCGCTCAGCATCGAAATCCACTGCTGCTGTCCACAGAACATGAAACGTACGTAATTAAAATGAGCCATTCAGGCAGATTACAGTGCAGATAACGATGTTTAGATCAGAGCTAAGAAATAATTATTTTAGTAAGAAAGAAATGTGTAAGTTCCACGTCTAAAAGAAAGTCGTCGATCGCGTATAACCGGCGCTGAAACAATCGTACCTACACCGCTGAAATTACATTTCCAATTCATGAACTTATCCAAGTTTTCCCTTCCTTACCTTTCCCCCACTTTGCACCTTTTCTATGAATAACTTTTGGAGGGACTTGTTGACTTAATTTTATATCGGTTTCTTTATTTTAATGGAGGTGAGGGATCCCCCGCGAGCTATCCAATGCTAAACTTACCGTTTGAGATAAGATCGATTGGACCCGACCAATCTATCTCGAAAATGTTACTTACTGATGCGCCTATTTACACTAAACGTTTTTTAAAATCACTTATATAATACAGTTGCAAGCTAAATAAACAAATAATTAGACATACATATTTATGCGAGCAGACACGTCGATGATACCAACGGTAGTGAATCTATGAATATCATTTTATTATCTTGAAAAAACTGGGTTCAAATTCCTTAGTTTTAGTTGCAATGTATTTAATTACCTGCTTCCTCTTTTGTTTCTCGTATCATTGGTAATAAAACATACATTCATCTACCAACTGTTCTATATTGTTAATGTCGCGACTCTACGTCCTTGAGTGTATAAAACCACACAGTCTCAGCTAATCACCATAATTTCTAAGTACTAATTAAGCAGCATCCCAGCGCATCAATTACGATCACGTCAAGTTAAGTGAGAGTTAAGTTTTAAGTTTAGACGATAGGTTCAGTTAATAGCTTAACTTTAGACGCTTTGACAAACGACGCCGATAACTTTGTGATATGATAGTCGATAGTCGGCTGAGAAAAAGTTGGTAAGAGCAGCCAAGTAACTAGCTCCTGGAGGAAAAGTTGATTAGCTATTGATTCTGATGATACCTTGGCTGACTTTTTAGTGGTTCAAAAGAGCGTATGATAGAAAAGAATAGAAAGACATTTATTTGTAACAACATACAAAAAGCACACTTATAGATAGGTACTCGTACCTATAGAGTTGTTATAAAAAGACCCTATCTCAGCATAATAAGGTATGGTATAGTATAGGGGATCTTTTTTCTTCTGTGTTAGGTTGCTTCCCGCTGCGTTACCACACTTATAGGCTACTTTTTACGCCATAGATAGGTATATCAGTCCCTATAGGATAGATAAATAACCTGAAAACGTTTCCATAGATCTAAGTTAACATGGGAAAACGTTTTTATGCTTCTCTTTGTATTCCGGAAACAACTTGCGTAGCAAGCACAATGTAGTTTTATAAAAATAACTCGAGTTCCAACATTAAACCACAAACTCCACATTCAACCAGTTTTCGCGTCACAATTAAAAGAATCTCCACTAATCTAGGATTCCAGCAATTAGATGGTAGGTCACTGGTGCGCATGGCCTCGCATCAGCTCGGCTTACAGCGGGTGACGACGTAACTCCATTAATGCCATCTGCTGGTTCTCAACTCCTGAGGCTGAGCAGCTCAGGCTTCTTAGAATGAGGGACTGGAAGTCTTTGAGTTGCATGTTTCAATTAAATGACTAATTCCATATTGCATCAAAGTACATGCCTTATTATCTATCCTCTGACGCCATTCTCTTAGGAAACAAAATAAGCCCTTCTAAAATTAGACTGTACCTATATCAATATAAGCTATTCAATAGCCGATAAATACCGATATGGTAACAAATCGCGAAAGTTAAAAAAGTTGTAAATACATCTAACTAAAAATAGTGATAAGATATCTGAAAAAAATTAAAACTCAACTCCAATATAAGAATGAGAAAAGCAAAACGGTTACAACTCTGAACTGTAACCGAAAATTAAAACCTCAACCAACTCAAGAACTTAATTCTTGAGTTGGTTTTCTTCCAGAGAACACCAACTCAGAATGGACCACATGCATCCACACTATAGCTAGGAGTTGCTTTGGAATTCATCAAACTCTAGTAACAGACATACTTACTATACATATAGTAAGACAGAATTGACCTATACCAATAATTTTAAAACAATTTAAGGTACACAGTAATTATCAGAAGCGCAACTACCCAATCAATTTTAATCTGCCGTCCAATGTATGGAGATAAAACAGTTAAACATCGGCTGTATAGTTAAACAGTTACCTGTGTACAGGGTGCCACGGAAAGAAAATATAATATTAAATTTACCGTCTGATGGCTGTCGCATGCGGCTAATTTATAAGCTCCATTAGATAGAGGTAAATAGTGAGATGTTATTTTAATTATATATGTTATTAACGAGCAGCTGAGGGCTGATATATCTATATCACAGTGCTGCAGTTATTTGTATTTTATATGTATTTTTTGACCGGATATAAAATTATGTATTTCCCACTATGGTAATTAAGTCAGTCGGATAAATTGTATTGTCAGTCAGTATTAGGTAATCTGTTTACGAACTTACATTGGACAATAACTTACTATTCCTGGACGACCCATAAGAATAGGTATCAGATGCAATATTACAGGTTTATGATTAAGTACGTACTAAAATAAATAACTATCGTCACTCCTTATATTAAGTGTGACATTAAAAAAACAACATTTATCGAAAAAAAAACTATAGATCTACCAGTGCCCGGCGGCTTTGCCCGCGTGGCAACTCGTCTCCCATCGTAATTTTCATTTTTATTTTCATTTTCGCCCCTTAGTGGTAGAATTTCACAAAATCTTTTCTTATCGGATGCCTACGTCATACAAAGAACACACCCTCCAAGTTTCAGGTCTCTACGATCAGCGGTCTAGGCTGTGCGTTGATCTGTCAGTCAGCCATTCAGGACAAAGCATTTCATATAGATGTACCAGCTTTCGCAATTTTCCATGGCAATGCGAGTGACCTCACCTGGCGCACCCTGTACAGTAAAACAGTAGCAGCACACAGCTCGGCTTTATCCGGTAAATACGAACGGATTAAAAGTTCACGGTTAATTTAACCGCCTCCGAAACAGCTTATTTTAATGCCAGTAATTAATGTTCGATTGTTTTGTTGTTGTACTTTCATAATATAAATTGTTGCGCGGATTTCGAATTAATGAACGAGTCAATAATTGTTTCGAAGAAAAATTATTAAGTTAGAGGATTTGATGGATTGTTAGTTAGCATTAAAACGCTCCGTACATACTTTTTTGTCATAAATAGCTACATAATAAGTATTGGATTTAATCTTATCAAATTCTTATCATTAAATAGATTAATCTTATCAAAAATCTATCATTCATTTCTATTATGATTCTAGCGTGGGTTCTGTCTGAGAAAAATCAATCAAAAATATTGTTGAGAGTTTCCCATTCCATTATATTTATAGAACAATGAGTTTGTTAGCTGGACGTTTATATGCAAGGTGAATATACAATATCATTTATTTTCCACCATGCACATAATAATAATTAACAATTTTGAAATAATCAATGTGACGAATAAACTCAATACTACTGGACCGACTTTAAAACTTCTTTCAACATTAGAATGCTACATTATGCCTGAGGAACATGTGCTATATTTATATATGGTTTAAAAATAAATGTCCATCCGTGCGATGCTGGGACAGGCCCCTAGATATACAATAAAGAAAATAGCAAATAAAAAACTACAAGAAAACGCAAAGTGCCCACATCCAATAGAAACAGTTTGTAGCAGACACGTTCCAAATCCCATGCATCATCGGAAACTAAACTAAAAACTCGCATCGAATCGTACGAAAACACATAAAACGTGTAGAACCTTCAAAACCTTTAGGGTCACGGGGCCTTGGGGGCCGTGGGGCGGAATATCGCGCATTAACATATGAATTCAGTGAGAGTAATAAAGGAATAATATGCAAATAGAACCCGCGTGCCAGAAGTGGATGAGCGGGTTCGGTGATCAAAAGTTAGCTGACAAGATTTCCAGTTAATAAAGTGTGATTTCTGTAGAAAGCAATCTATTAATAGGACTTAACACATTTTTTTTTCATTAATATATTTCTAAGGTTTGGGCCAAGCCTGGGACAGTGTACCAATATGTGGTTACTTAAGCCTAGCTCATAAGATAATCTGATTCGGTCTTTCTTTTAAAAAATGTAATGCATTTTCTTAGATTTGTGAAATACACATAGCAAATTTAACAGAACAAAAAAAAACAGCAATATTCATTAATTCATTCAAAATTTACCCATCGTACCTACCTAACTTTAGGTGGTCGGCATGCAAGCTACGAAATATTATCTTGAATGCTCAGCTACTTTCGCCCGCTCACCATTGTTGAAATGCCAACACAACACCATAAAGTCGTGTTCCTGTTATGATTATCGTGTGCTTGCATAAATCTAGACTTTACACTTGTTTATAACGGTCATTGCCCCCGGAGGACTATGTTGCAATGAATTGCCCGGTTTTGTTTGTTAAATGTTAGTTTAAAGGATTACCATGCAAAAACCGCGATACCGTCACTCCCGTGGGTTGCTCGGCTTGTTTCAACTACTTTTGAAGTATTTACGGATTACAAAATAAGATAAACTAAACTGGTGTGTATTATCTATGTTCAAATGGATGCCAACTTTACTCGGCTACGCTACGTCTCTTATAGTGCTACAAATGTCTACGAAATATTTGTCTACAAGGGTCTACGAAATGTGCCCTCTACGAACTGCTACTGTTAGCGCTACACACGTGAAACACTACGAAAATTATATTTTTTCATTACAGTACATCTGAACCACAACGGAACCACTAAAATATTCAAAATGTATAATAATAAAAATATACAAAATATATTTCTTTGTGATAATAGTACTTTATCAAGTAAAATAACAGGTAACTAATAAAAACAAAATTGGAACTATGTAGTATTTTAAAATTTAAACAGTTGCATATAATCTAATAAATTTGTTTTTATTTCAATGTCGTTACAGCGATAATGTTTATTCACGTACTGTGAGCTCTAAATACCCGATAAGTATAACAACAATTGAATCCATCAGGTTCCCTGAAAAGGCCCATGACTTACAACAACGCTTGTAAAGTCATATCTGATATCGACTAAATGCAACAATATCTTCGGACATCTTCCATGGTCCACAAATCGTTCAAAACCAACAGCGCTCGGCGGCGGCGGCGCATGAAATTGCCCGGTCCGGGCCGACCATAAACAACTGACAACTAATGATAGATGGCGCTAGCGGACGCAAGCTGGATAAATACCGAGTAATTGCTGATACATGGGAGGATACGAGATAGAAGGTGAGGTGCAGCAAGCTTGAAGAGTTGGGCAACTATTTATTTATGTTCGACTGCATACTTTTTACTTTTACCTCGATGAAACGTCAGGAGTCATATTATGTGATCTTCCTCCACAGTCCCGAGGCATATTCTAAGATGAACGCAAAAAATGCCGAGCTGAAGCTTCAAAAAAATAAATTAACACAATACAATCGCATGACATCGTGTAAATCCTCGCTCACTTATTCACGCCAAGTCTCAAGAATTGTCTAAATTTAATCGTAGGTAGATATATGAATAAGATTGGGATTGAAAATTACGCTTAGATCTGATGAAATGTGATTTGAGCGGTCCAGCATGATAGATGCTGTCAATCTTGATTTAATATCACTATTAAACATGCCTGGACTGTTGTGTATCTATAGACATTCCGTCCCCGTAGAAGGAAAATTAAATAATTAACACATTTTGCGAAATCGACTTTATTGCATTTCTATAAAGTCTAATTCAAGCTGCATCTTTCTGTCTTACTAACGTTTCGCTATCTTAATTTATCAAAAAGTTATCTGTAATTGAAACTTGCAAGTCGGAACAGATGGAAAAATAAACTTCTCAGAATACACAAAAAAGTAGCGAAGGAAAATTAAATAACGCAGCCATAAATAGTTAAGTGAAATCATTGATCACTTTGCGACAGCGTAAAGGCCATAACATCACTTATTTAGTTTTCCCTCGACAAATGTATGGTTCATCAGGAGCAAATCTGCCCTGCTATTTGCACTTGCAGTAATCGACATTTTTGGGTTTTTCACTTTTTTGCAGAAATGGTATCCCAAGGGGCTAATCTATACATAAAAAAATTAATTTCATTATATTTCTTACTATAAGTATGTTTTTTACATACCAAGAATTGCAGTACTTGCATGAAAATATTACTTTTGCTAACCAGATCTACAGTATTAAACACGTGCTAGAAGATTATGCAGCACTTGCTACTATTACTGTGGAATCATTTAGTATAAAAGTATTTGCAAGTGATTATTAGCTAACGACACACGCAGTATTCTACAGTTTATCCATAAATAACCTTGATTGTTTCTTAGAATTTTTATATTTGTTGATTTTTTAAAGACGTTCGTGTAAGTTTATTCCGATTTTCATGTTGATTATGGAAAACTTGATAATTATGGCTGATATTTAGATACATTTTAATCTAGTTTCACTCAGACAACTAGATTTTATCTAATACTTTAATACTATTTGTTGTTATAGATAAAGAAGGTGGAAAAACCCAGTAGTTTTTCCATCTTCTATATCTATAACAACTTGTACTCGTTTGTACCGTCCAGATTTTGCTTAAATCTTGTTACTTGATTCAATACCTATCATTATCTGTGCTTTTCTTGTACTTTTCTTATGATTTACTTAAGAAACTTTTGCAATATCGAAAGAACGGCAACTTTTCAACGATTTCGTTGTTTCAAGTCAAAGTTTTTCGTTTGTACCCGTTTGTACCCTCCAGATTTGACTCAAATCATGTCAGTTGATTTAGTAACTATCATTATATGTGCCTTTGTAGAACCTCAGCTTACTTTTTCTCAAGAAACCATGTCAATATCCAAAAATCGGCAACTTTTTAACGATTTTGATATTTCAAGTCAATATATTTTGTTTGTACTCGTTTGTACCGTCCAGATTTTGCTTAAATCTTGTTACTTGATTCAATACCTATCAGGATCTGTGCTTTTCTTGTACTTTACTTATGATTTACTTAAGAAACTTTTGCAATATCTAAAGAACGGCAACTTTTCAACGATTTCGTTGTTTCAAGTCAAAGTTTTTCGTTAGTACCCGTTTGTACCCTCCAAATTACACTCAAATCATGTTAATTAATTCAATACCTATCAGCATCTGTGCCTATGTAGAACCTTTGCTCACATTTTCTGAAGAAACTATGTGAATTTCCAAAAATCGGCTACTTTTTAACAGTTTCGTTGTTTCAAGTCAATGTTTTTTGTTTTTACCCGTTTGTTTTCAGCCTTAAAACGAATTGTTATACGTTGAATATATTGACAATTTTAAGGTCTTACGAAATCTGTGGCTAAGTGCTATAAAATATTTAACTTTGATATCAAATAACTCACTTTACCCACTTAGGTCAAAAACCACTATTGGAAAACCTCCCCCTCCCCATAACTTTTACACCCTTAGGGTACAAACGAAAATTTTGCCGGTACAATCGGGTACAAACCCGGTAAAATCGAATAGGATCAAAAAATCATGAATATCTCAAAGTCAGTTGCTAGGTTCACACAGCTGGAAAAACCCAGTAGTTTTTTCATCTTCTATATCTATAACAACAAAGTATGTTATGTTTTAGAATAATTATTATTTTTGCTATTATAAAACCTTTGTTTGCTAAAAATGTAGATCACTGATTTACTGTAGACAGACTGTTAAATAGTTCCTAATTATATGTTAATTGATATTTAATATGATATTTTGATAGAAATATTTTAACTAATAGTGAGACTAAAAGTCAAACTTCGTACTCAAGTGAATTTTAAAGACTGTTTTAATTATTAATTAATATTATTATCTTCATTGTGGTATAAGTCCTTATCATTGACTGTTCCTTGAAATATAGTATAACTTTTTCTAGTAAAAACCTTTTTATTTTGTCTCCGATGAACTTAATATCCTATAGAAGTTACTACACACCTACACTTTTAACTAGCACCGAGCATTAAAAAAGAAAATAAATGCTAACTAAAGATACAGTATCCAACACGTACTAGCTGTTTTCGCAGTAATAAACACTAATGCTGCATTTGGCCTTAGTGACCCTGCAATTCTCATAAGCCCAGATGGTAGATGGAAACGCAGCAAGCCGCATTTTATTTAAATGGGACTTTAAAGTAAAGAAAAAAATATGTCAACAGGAAGCTTGATTTTTTTCTGGTTTTTTAGATATGCTAACAAGTTATTTATCATGGCCATACTGCAAGGATACCCAAAAATATGATTATCGCGTTTTTCTCGAAACTGTCATTTTGCAAGTACTGCATTTGCTATAAGGAGGGCAGAAATGAAATAGGTAAAATGAAATAAGGTAAGTTGTTGAATTTTCGTGTGTTATGATTGTGGTTTAATAATAAAGTACAAATTAAATAAAATCATTTATTTAAATTGTCTACTAGAGCTCTCTCGGTTTTTACAAGTTTAGGACAAGTAGAACTAGATAAAGTATTTGTAAATAGAGCAAAATGGAAAAGGGAAGCTGAGAAGAGAAATAAAAACAATTGTCTGCCATACAAGTCTAAAAATGTAAAAATTCAAGATGCCAAATTCCCGAGAAACTCGTGCAATGCTTCATGTCGATTCAAATGCAGCGTTAACTTCACTAATGACGAAAGACTAAAAATATGTAAGGAGTACTGAAAATTATGTGATTTTAAGCAACAAAAAGAATATTTACTGAAACGAATAATTATCAAACCTGTACGCAGAGTTCTTAAAAACATACCTGTTGAAAAACAAAGAGCAACTAGCAGAGAATACGGATTTATTAAAAACAATGAATTCATCCAAGTATGCAAAACCTTTTTCATGGCCACCCTCTCAATTTCAACTGGGCCAATAGAGACTGCAGTAAAAAATCTGAATGAAATGGGATCTTTTTCAGGAAATGATAAACGTGGAAAACGCGCTTCCTTTAACAAAACCTCAGACGATGCAGTTAAAGAAGTAAAAGCTCATATCGAGAGTTTTGCCACTAAAGATTCATATTACTGCAGAAAGAAGACCACTCGACAATACCTAGATGAAAATTTGTCCATTTCAAAAATTTACCAGTTGTACCGAGTGAAAATGCAAGAGTTGCAAAAACAGCCAGTCGAGATGAATGTATACAAAAGGATTTTCGGAAGGGATTACAATATATCGTTCTTTCACCCCACGAAAGATCAATGTGCCCTATGTAATCAATACTTTAGGACACCAAATCCTAATGAAGCCATCAAGAATGAATACATCGAACACGTTGCAAGAAAAGACGCATCATTTAAGTCTAAAGATACAGACAAAAAGAGATCCGAAGTAGATCCTACCTTCCTATGCGTGACAATGGATCTGCAGAGCTTGCTGCAAATTCCATCTACCGCTGACAGCCTCATGTATTATTCTAGGAAGCTAAATCTTTACAACTTATCTGTGTATGAATTTAAGCCTCCAAGGAACAACGCGCATTGTTTGATATGGACCGAGGTGAATGGGAAAAGAGGCAGCACCGAAATAGCTTCAGCCGTTAATACATGGGTCAAAACCATCTTAGAAGAAGTGTCGAATATCACACTCTTTTCGGATACTTGTTCAGGCCAAAACCGAAACCAATACATGTCTGCCTATTTTTTACATCTCGTTCAGACAAACCCAAATTTGAGTGTAGTCGAGCAGAAGTACCTAGAAAGTGGCCATAGCTTTATGGAGGTAGACTCCATGCATAGCTCAATAGAAAAGGAAAAGAGATACACAAACGTGTACTCAGTAATTGACTGGAAAGGTATCATGAGCAGAGCGCGATCCACAAGGCATAACAAAAGTGTTTCCCCATACAATGTTCATGAACTTACATTTAAAGACATGATAGACGTTAAGGAACTGGTGAACAAAATTATAAAAAACAGGAACATCTGTACCATCGGAGAAAAAGTCAACTGGCTTAAAATAAAATGCTTAAGATATGAAAAAGAGTCTCCAAACATCATCAAATTCCGGTATGATTACGATGGCCCATATAAGTCACTGGACACCTCTTGTTCTTCAGGACGTATGACCAGGAGGGCAAAAAACGTCGAAAATACCCAACATAACATTGCCCAACAGGTACTGACTATGGCTTATGGAAATCGTCTTCCAATCACGGAAGCAAAGAAAAAAGACCTACTTAATCTATGCAAAAAAAAACATAGTACCCCATGAATTACACGGTTGGTATGAAAGCTTGCCTTCGTCAAATACAATAATTGATGATTTCCAATCTGGAAATGATTCTGAATAGAATAGAAACCACTAATTAATAGTAAATGCATAGGTGCAACAACAAAACAAAGTTAGTTCAATAGAATTACCTACTTATGCAGGAATAATAAAATTAGATGTTATTTTCTAGTTTACTGTCTTTTCAATGAAAAGTTGTTCGTCATTTTTAATTAAGCTAATGAGCCGATCTCAATTTTAATTTATGTAAGTAAGACTGAAGTAATAAAGCTACATAGTTAGTAGGACAGAACTTAAAGCCATTGAATCGATCTCAAGTTCAATTTGATTTGAAGTGATTTTATAAAGATGAGACTGAATCAGAGTTGATTATTTTAAGGTTTGTTAATTAAAGTTTATGTACCCAAGTGCATTGTTTTTAAATAATTTAATAGTTTTTGTGTTCTAAAGTTTTTTATTTTGTTAATTTTATGTGAAATTGTAGTAAGTTTGATAAATAGTACCTAACGTAAACATTGATTTTATAAGTCTGACAGTGAAATGTAGCCGTTTCAGGGGATTTTTTTATTCCTATGTTATCTCTTAATAAAAAGAAATTACAAAGTATGAATAATTTGTTTTTCTTTTGCATTTTATTCAAATGAATAGGATGGTTTTACAAATTATAAAGTAAACAAGAAGGCAGTTTATGATTTCATTGATGAAGGAAAATTAAATAAGGGCATTTACCGTATGCTTTTAAAGCTTCAGTGGAGAATATTGTCGGAGGAAAAATGAATAACTAGCATACACAATTAAATAACTGACATAAACAATCAAAACTCTGGCGAGGGAAAAATACATAGTTGCTTTTGATTTTTTTTCTTATAAACCAATTACCTTAATTTTTTGTTTGTTTAATTATAACCTAGGTAAAATTATAATCTTTAAAATATCAAAAAGTGGACACTAAATTTATTTGCCAAAAAAAAGTTATCGGCATTTTTGTCGCAAAAAATCGGTAAATCGCGTTTTTCTTGCGATTTTGGTTTTGTCAGTTATTTAATTTTCCTTCTACGGGGACGCATCGATTCATACAATATCGAAGTAAAATTTGGTGATCCATAGTTAAGTGATGGATGACTGATGGAAGACGAAAGAAGGCGTTTATTTCTTACTCGGAGTTTAATTATAACCTGCAAAGTTTCCTTTAATAAAAACCCTGTATAAAATTTACATATTCTTTTTTCCTAAAGAAAGACCAATATAAATCAAGCTCCCGTTTGGTCCATTGAAAAAGTCGTTAAATCATTATCAGTGTTTCTTAATTCTTACCTTTGTTGGTTCTCGGTCCGTCGTTTGCATTTTTATTACTTTTTAATTTTATCGCCAGAAGCAGACTTGCTACAATCAGACAGCAAGCAGGTTGCAACTGAAGGTTAGAAAGCTATACGACGACTGAGATGTCACAATTTATGATCGCAAAGTTATCTGTGTAAATGCTGCTTTATTCTGTAGCTACAGGTAATTAAAAGCAACCTCGTCTTGACTGCTGAGAAATTCGTGACAGAATTTTTATAAAATTGATTATATACCTACCTGTCTAATGGTTCCGAACGCCGTAAACCACTGATACATATACATGTATTGTAGGTTGTAAGATAATGTTCAATTATTAATCATTATCATTATCGTATTATTGAAAAAGGAGTATTGTTGCGAGACCATCCACTGGTAGAACGACGACATTCTAGCGTCTGAGGGAGTCGATGGATGCTATTTTGTGCTATCGTATGGGGTAGGCTTAGGCCCAGCAGTGAACTGTGTTAGCTCACACACGTAAAGATAATGATTATTTACTAACCGAACAACCAATGCTTATCTATAACAACGTACAACAGTATGTAGGTACATAATAAGACGTCGTAAATTATAATTATCTAGAATAACCACTAAAACGCATGCGCAAGCGCATGCACAAATGCGGATGTTTCTCTCTGTGGCTATGAAAGAGAGAAAAAATATTTACCTTAAAACTACCATACGCAACAAAATTAAAGCTACGCAAGTTAATACTACATATATTACAAATTATTGTGGGTAGCAGTGTTCATGGCAAATATGGCCTTCACTCACCATTGCTAGATGCACACTAATATGTCCACCCAGCAGCGCTGATTGTCAGTGATGACCAGAGGAGAGGGATCGTGTCACGTCACGGTCGTCAGGTGCGTGGTGTATGCATCAAAATAGTAAACAAAATTGCATTTGATTATTAGTTATACATTATACAATTCTTATAGGTACTTAAGTACTTATGTAAATATATTCTATCCTTATTCATTCTAACCTACGTGATGACCACAGAGAGAGTCATAAAGTCTTAATGCTATCCCCAGCGAGCCCTTCTAAGTTCTCCCATGAGTCCCCACACCTCAGCGCCATCTACAATGTGTGTGCAATCACAGATGCATTAAGCACTCGAGCGGAGCGTCCGGTACAAACTTGCCCGCGCGCCGTCTCAAGTGACCCTATGCTAATGCCCAAAACGCATCTGGGAACTTATATGTCTGGTACTCGAGGTATACTTGGGCAGGAGTGTTGGACTATCGAGACCTTTTACTATTTATTTAAATTATATTTATTTTGTAGACAGGGCGCTACGGCGCTCTTTAGGCCTATGTCCTGTCCAGCTGTGGACTATAATAGGTTGATGATGATAATTAGAAACAGAATTTTAGATAAATATAATCATTTTAATATTCATGTTAGGTAGGGTTATATTCAACTGAGGTCTATTTGAGCTTAGCAGTACCACAATAGTATTATTGCAGACTCTAAGCGAGCTTTTACTGATGAAGTGAACTTTGAAAAATATTTTCTTAGTTTGAGCTATTTTAGCTATTTTTCATTCTAGAACAGACACACTACGACAACACATTTAAATTCCCTTTTAGAGTTTTCTCTGACTGAAGACAGAAGTTTGTATTATACCTATATAAAAATGATAACGCACATTTGATTTTCGGAATTACGTAGGCATCATGCGAGCATCCCTATATGTCACCACCCGAACAATCTAGGTTTTAGGATGATACAAGGTTGACACAATATTTTGAGATATTTAACTTGACTAGCAAAACAATGCAATATTCCAAAAATAAAGTGCTAAAACGAACCAATGAAAAGGCCACAAAATTGGCAAACTTTTTAATAAACTAGTTTCCAACCAATCGGCGAAGAAGAATGACTCGACTAATGACCCTTACAATATCAAGCGTGCCTAATCAAGACTAATACCCTAAGATAAGGGAAGGGGTAAGAACTTTGGACTTTGATGGAGCTGCCGTATTAAGATTTGATCATTCTGCTCAGTGTTTTAAGAGAAAACATTAAAATAGGTTAACATGAAAACCATTATCAGGCTAGAGATAAAGCAAACTGAACACTGATTTATAATTATTATGGTAACTATTATTTTTACAACTTAAGCTGTGTTAAGAGATGAAAAAAACTATGTTATAAAAGGTGCAGTTTATAAGATTGTTTGTACGTAATGGTTTGTAATATCTATAATTAACAAAGAAAATTACAATCAAAAAATACTAGTAGAAACGAATTAGAACACTTGTTCTAACGTCGTTTGTTTGGAACGGCTGCCGACACTGAAGGTGGTTCCGTAGTAAAAATCGCTCACAAATAACAGTCAAAAAAGCACATAAATGTTCAATTCTGCAAACCAGTTTCGTCTGTCGTAAGAGCAGTGTTTGATTCGATCGCCTAAAAAAAGTCTTGGTATTCGTAATAAATAATTATTTATCAACGTCACACTAAGATAAAAACTTTTTTAGAACTTATGTAGCCAGTCACAGAACCATTCTGTTAAAAACTTTTACAAGTAAAATAACCTGCCTCCAATCCAATAAAAATCTCATCAGCTCCTACAATCAGATGTCAGGGCAACTTTAATCACCTTACCCGAGTGTTACGGCAACACTTGACATAACAATAACACTCCCCCAGCTCTAAATCCTGATTATGGCTAATTTCGAGGGAGTTTCTTTAAAAGTTTGCCGAGTTGCTTGTATCGCATTGTGGTGGCTCTAATCAAGTTCTAACGAGGTTGGGAGAGCTTTTGCATTGGTTTGGGGCTGCGTTTGGAATGAGAAAATTATCGAAAGTTTTGGGGATGATTTCGTTGTCGGAGTGATTCTTATTTTTGAAGTAGCTTATAGTGAATCCTTTGAAATTTGTAGACAACTACTTTCTAATGTAGGTAATTACTGTTTGTATCACTCGTAATCGGGTTTTATTGAACGCGAATTTGTACAATGAACGCCTGTACGCCTGGTTGTGTTGCCAACTTAGGTGTGTAGCCTCCTTTGGGCGCAGATCAAAACAAAACAAACCCGTTTAAAATAAACAAACCACGGTTCGATTAATAGACATTTATATGTTTGAAGTCGTTTGACTAACCAGCGACCACACACACACACACACACACACACGAATGCAAATTGAGGGAACACCTAGATATTACACTACTAAACAAATAAAATAATGTTGAAAATAAAATAACCTAGATAGAACTCAAGCCATAAAGACCTGTAGAAATAAGCCGTGCCTATCACCTTAAAGTAATCCCCTTCTTTAACGCTAGACTGCTATCACCTTAAAGTAATCCCCTTCTTTAACGCTAGACTCCTATCACCTTAAAGTAATCCCCTTCTTTAACGCTAGACTCCTATCACCTTAAAGTAATCCCCTTCTTTAACGCTAGACTCCTATCACCTTAAAGTAATCCCCTTCTTTAAGGCTAGACTCCTATCTCCTTAAAGTAATCCCCTTCTTTAACGCTAGACTCCTATCTCCTTAAAGTAATCCCCTTCTTTAACGCTAGACTCCTATCTCCTTAAAGTAATCCCCTTCTTTAACGCTAGACTCCTATCTCCTTAAATGCCAATCATCATCAGTATATCCACCTCTTCATAAGATCTGGTACTCTAAGCCCTACGTATAAAGCTCATTTCAGAAGCTCAGCGCAAATCCTTTCCCGTCGTAATCAGGTGTCGAGGCTAATAATAAGAATCGCCGGGTGATACTGAACGTGCCACAATTTAAATGGCTTTTCCACCCTGAGATGTAAATTGCAATTGTAAAGAGTCTGGGAAAAGGTTCAAAATGGCGTACAGCAACTTGGTACAGTGCCTATGAGAAAATGATTGTTGAATTAAGTTTTGTTCTTATACTTCTGATTGGACTACTTTAGTACAAATTGTAAGTTATACCTATATACTTAGAAGCTAGGAAGAGAGCTAGGTAGTTCTCTGCTTAAAAATAAAATATTTTTTCACCTTTTTTAACTGTTTGGATGGGTGAACAAGCGTTCACTTAAAATTAAATCAGGAGAATAGCTTAAATGGCCAAATGGCTTATACGTACTATTATATCTTTAAGTGGCCTAACCTAAATTAAATTAAAGTAAAATTTATTACATTAAATATATGTAAATAAGGTAGGTACAATTAAATATGACACAATGTATTTTCTATTGTTGCGGCGTAATCTGGCTAAAATTATCACGAAACGAACAGTTGATAAGAAAACTGAATATTAAAATAAGATTGATAAAATAATGTAATTTGACATAAAAAGATTGGTTAATAATGAAATCACTACATTATTATAAAACAAAGGCGGCAGCTAGTTTGAAATTTAAAAAAAAACTAGAGATGTCTCTTACATCTAAAAAATGTTGGTCCGTCATGAAATAATTTAATTTATAGTAGCCAGGAGTTATTGAGTAGCTCCAGTCAGCTTACTCAATAACTCTTTCCAACTACATTTCCATGATCTTAAACCTCGTCGAAGAGTCAATAATAATAAATCCTTTCTATTCAAGAGCGGGACCAATTTCATAGCTGATGCACAATATTATTTACTAACAGAAGCAAAGGTTATGGTCTGGTGTCGTCATAAGTTGACCGACTGATTTAGGAACAACCATTTGTGTGATGGCATAAACGAGGGAGGGAAAACTGCTGATGATAGTGATGCCAATGACGTGTGCAATCGAAAAAATATCATTGAGGGGCTATTATCAGTTTTTTTGAACAGAAAACTTATCCATCACGCTCGAATCGGTTACGCTGCTCTGCTCGGTGTGTATTAATAGATTAAAGTTGTGACTTCTATCGTGTGGTCATAGGCAAAGAAGTACCTACATCCTCAAATTGAAATAGTTTATTCATATCAGACTTGATAAATTAGGGAGATGGTTGTATATTAAGAGGTGGTATTATTTTATTCTCTTTTTTATTGAGTCCAAAATAATGTATGTACCTATATTGGGTGTTTGCTATATCTTCTCTTCTACCGCATACTCGACCACTACTCTCTGTTGAAAGCGATATCGTGCTACAGGCATCGAATCGACGCCGATAAAAATGCGAAATCCTCTTGCAACGAATGGAATTGCGTATTGGGGCTCAGACAGGGTGTAATCTGCCTGCCTACGGTACCCTAACTGTCCCGAGAGTTCCGTGCCACGAGTACTCTGCACTTGCTGCCATAGACTAGGCATTATGATGTAGGTAAATAGGTACCTTATGGTAATAATACTACAAGGTTTTGAACATTTCCCGGTCCACAACAACGCTAAAAGCTAAACAGAGCTTCTGTTAGATATGGGTATCTACTAGATGACTGATTTAATTAATACCTAAAATAGATATTTTATATTATACAAAGAAAATACTCAGAACAAATATTTGCAGATCGTACCAATATTTGTCCCGAGGCGGGAATCGTCTCCTGCGTCGCAGGCTGACCTTCGTCCGCTGCACCACATCAGTCGCCAAGTAGTTGATATGTTGTACACATTCAGTAGGTAAAGAAAATGATTTGACTTCAGCACAGATACTAAATGAACCCTACACGAACTTTTAACATTAACAAAAATAAATGTTTTGTAAAACAATTTCGACGACGACCGATGTGGCGCGGTGGGCGATGGTCCGCCTGCGACGCAGGAGGTTGCGGGTTCGATTCCCGCCTCGGAACAATTGTGTGTACGATTTGCAGATATTTTTTCCGGGTGTTCTGGTCGTTTTCTATGTATAATAAAATATCTATGTAATGTATTGTATTATGTATATCAGTTATCTAGTACCCATAACACAAGCTCTGCTTACCATGGGGCTAGATAATGCTGCGTGGATTGTCCAGCATTATTAATTATTTATTTATTTTCAGCGCATTTAAAACCCGTGTCGTAATCAAATCACAGAACAATCAAACAAAAACTATTTCGGTCGGTTAAATTGACTCTCTGATTAGAATTTGTAAAGCAAGAACAAAATGCAACAGCACGTAGGTATTTCCATCTCCGCGAAGGTTGCAGTGTCACGTCTGCGTTGCACGTCTGCTCTATGGCCGCTGCATGGAATCGCGCCAGAACTAAATGAAATTGAAATTAGCTTCCTCTCCCCTGAGCCACTCGCGGAATTTTCCAAAATAAAAGCGTATTATATTTTAAAATACGATTCCAGTCGCTCTCGTAAATGGGAAAGTCCGGAAACTTAGGGCGTCTGGGCGGAGATAAAAATGGAGTTAAATTTTACCTATGCTACTAAAAAAAGTATAGATTAACTATTTACCTATAAGAATAATGATTTAAGTGCAATGAGTCTTGGGGAGAACATAGGGCTCTAAATTACCGACTGAACGAGCCATTTCCTAAACCAAACAAAAGCTAACAATATCTTTTCAAATCATAATCATTATTCTTATAGAAATAAAAATCATTATTCTTATAGGTAAATAGTTAATCTATACTTTTTTTGTCGTTGTCTAATATTTTCTAAGCCTCCTCCTCTTTCAAACAAAATTATTCAAAACGACCGTTTATTGCGTGTCTTTCAAATATTTTTAACAAAATGGTTTTATTTGAAAATATCCGAACAAAATGCGCTCAGTACTATATAGGTACTAGGCTTACGGCCTTACGGGCCATGTTTGCGTTCGGATAAACGCGCACAAAACTGAGCGCGACGCATACTCGATGAGAAGCGTGGGAAACAGACAACCAGTGGGAATCCTTTACGGGAATCATTTTAATTCCTCAATATTTTTACAGGCGACAATTTGAATAGGTTAGTAATTGAATCAGCTCTCTCTCTCTCTTATGTTTGTTTGCTTGGACAAAATATGTAGGTATACGACGACGTTTTCATAAAAAAATAATTTTAAGCTTCTGAAGTATACCTACTTATCCTATTTCTCTATTTCGCGTCCAAAAGATATCTAGTTCGGTTGGAGTCATTCTTATTTTTATGTAGGTGCTTAGTCCTACGGTCCACGGCCCTTCAATGGTAGGTACCTACTACTTATCCTATCCACTTTCATGGGCCATGCCGCTTGTCCGTCACTGGGTCCTGCAGGCGCGTAGGCGGCGGTGGCTGCGACGCGGTGCGGCTCTGTGGATCCCACCGCCAAGGCAGCAAATGGACAGTGAAAGCGTTAACTATCTTACCAACCAATAAAATAAGGTTATTGAAATTGCAACATAATTTTAAAAAACCATATAGCATTTTATTTATTATAGTTTCTACCTGATAATTATCAAAGCTAGCAACGCAACTTCAAGTCCCTTCCCATAAGTAGCGAAACATCAAAATCAAAAATCAATTATCAGAAGAGCAAAACATTCGATGACAATTTTCATATAATTAAAATTGACATTTATCATTGTCAATTTAAATAATATTAAAATTGTCATCGAATGTTTTGCTCTTCTGATAATTGATTTTTTATATTATAAATTAGGAATATAGTTTATATTAAAAAATGCATTTTTTAACGTTGACTTCGATTCAAACTGCTTAGTTCTTGTTGATATACCACCGCCTTTCTCGATTCCCTCAGAACCGCTCTAGTCCATCACGCACGAACGCATCTCGAGCGCGCCTTGGAGCAAACACTAGCTCTGCTGACCAAACGTGCAGCAAACACGTGGATTCACTACTACTTACACGGTGGAGAAGGTTTTCTCCACTTTTGTTCTAAGCTCAAGTCTTAAGCTAAATTACCTGTTTAGGGTCTAGAGTTTAACATGATCCTAACCTGATTAATCTTTTTTTCTCTGAATCTAAAGTAAGGATTCGATATAAAAATTAAATAGGTAACGTAACATCTTTCTTGATGACACACTACACAGGGCTATAAATATAGCCCTGTGTAGTGTGTAATCAAATAATTATAACTATGTTCAGTGCCCACTTGTGTAGAATGAATAATTTTATTTGTCAATTTAGAAAGCGCTTAGCAAAAGTTAATTTCGCTGCAATTTATCATGTCAGGATGGCCGAGCGGTCTAAGGCGCTGCGTTCAGGTCGCAGTCCACTTCTGTGGGCGTGGGTTCGAATCCCACTTCTGACATACAATTTTGCTCTCAACTCTTTTTTGTCGCTGATCTTGTATTAATAACACTCATTTTAGACATTCGACTGCAGGTTCGTTAGTACTGTATACTGACTGTATAGGTTATTCTGTGCTTTAGGCGTTCGGTGCTATTCTTTTTGCTATTCAAACAATGTAGAGCTAAGAGATTTTAGTAGGTAGGATTTTAGTTCCTAGCTTCGAAGACACAAGAACTTTCTCTCTACTCTAAAAAGAGAGGTACTTAAATCCTAAAGAGCAAAATATGTATGATAACTAACTTGTACCCGCGGCATTTCTGACGTGGCACCTGAAGGTCTATTTTAATTATACAAAATGAAATCGATTGTTTCGTTCTCTATTTTTGTGAAGACGCGATGACAGCGTGAACCGGCTTTTGCCGAGAAGTGGGACAGTGCAGGTTCTTAAAATAATGGTTTTTCTGAGTAGGTATATAACTTTAGTATACCACATCCAAAGTCTCCTCCAAGACGCCAGGAGTTAAATTAGTAACATGTTTGGTATTCAGAGAGCGAGCGTTGGTTTTTTCCTCGCTTGGCGCGCGGCCGTGCGTGTTCCGGCGTCTATTGTTCGCATCGCCATTAGATAAATAGAATACTGAATGGCAGACTGTTTACTTACATATACCTAGCTCAGTACCTACCCCCGTACCTACCCTACGTAAACGTGGAGCTTATTCAAAAGAAAATGGTTTTTTTCCTGTTCATTCTCTGAAGCTAACGATAACGAAACGTAAAGTTAGATTAAATAGAGCTTTTTGAGAAAAGAGTCGATTTGTTTTGTTCTAGTCCCTTTTTAGCAAGATGTCATTATTTCTGAAGAATTTTGGTTGCTATGTAGGTAGTTCATGGTCTACGGTTTTTTCAGTCGATATTTCCTTTGTTTGTTCCAAAAGAAAAACACAAATCGAAATGCTGAGTTCTATTTTTATTATTTATCTCGGTGATCAAATTTTCAAAGCACGAAAAGCTTTAAGGTCGTCGAGTTGACAGATTCTTTAGCCTTTTCTAGTTGGTATCGAACCACCGCCCTTGGCTTCCCTCCGTTTGCGAAAGGGTGGTGGTGGTGGGGTCGTATCATCCTCGCTAGGGGGATTCATTGGCGGTGGTGGTGGTGGTGGCGGCGGCGGCGGCGGCGGCGGCGGCGCCTGTCTTGCCATCTGACATTACCAGAAAACATCTTTTTACTACATTATCGTATAAAATTTGATTTATTGCAGAAAATGACAGTAAAACATATCACATAGGTACATACAAACTCAACATTACTCAGACAATTGAATAATAAATGACATACAATAGTTGACATGTATCGAATCATATTACCTATATTCAAAGGTCACTAAGTGCCATACATTATGTATGGCACTTAGTGACCTTTGATTCTTATATATATTACATGGTTATTTGCCTATTTAAGTCTAAATTTTAGACTTAAATAGGCAAATAACCATGTATTAGACATATAAGAGATGAACATGCTAGTGGTTTCTTTTCACTTCTTCCACTAGTGGACAAAAAATTGAAGTGAACAGTAAAATAATTTTATTTGATAATAATTTATATTTAAAATATGACTTGTCTAAGTGCTTATTTTGTAAGCCTAAAGAAATAAATAATTTTTTACTTTTTTTAATGAGATTAGAATAAATTAATATAAATTACTTATATTAAATTACGGCTTAAATTCAATTATAGCTTTATGTTAACATTTATATTTAAGATTAAAAAAAGAAAGAAGTAAATAATGCTAGACAATCCACACAGCATCATCTAGCCCGAACCTAAGCAGAGCTTGTGTTATAGATATTTTTACTATGCATAGAAATAACCCAGAACTCTCGGAACAAATATTAGCACATCTTCCATACTTTTATTCCAAGGCAGGAATTGAACCCGTAACCTCCTGCGTCGCAGGCGGACCTTCGCCCGCCGCGTCACATCGACCGTTCTAATATTATTGAATGCTTATTCTATGGCCATAGTTTTTATGTACTCACTCTGTTCAAAACATGATGTTTTTCCCGACTAGCAGCCGACAGTTCAGCGCGATGTGGAACAGCCAGCGACTGCCCTACGCCCAGCCAAAGGGCCACAGAGATAACAAAGACAGCCAAATGAAACGTGTGCCTCATCTTCACTTATCACTGTCAATTGAACTTCACCGCGTCCAGTGTATATTTATATCATACCTGCAGTAGGTTCCCTCGCATGACAGAGCTCTGATAAAATAACCTTTGAAAAACAATGCAACTTCCTGCGAGATGCATGCATGTGATAGGTACTCTAAAAATGCATTTAATGCAATCTTCGTAACAAAGGAAATGTAGTGTGATTAAGTTGAGCCAATCTAGGGCTGCCACTCGTCCACTGCTGAACGTGCCTGTCCATAAATACTTTTTCTCTAAAAACAAAAACATCAAAATCACACGTATACCACACCGATATAGGTACAAGATGGTGTTAGAAAAATTAAAGCTTGAAAGCTTTGCCTAATAAGCCTAACCAAAATCTTTCTGAAACTTCTCCAATTCACCCAGACAACCAGCGTTTTAAAAAATCCACTTACATAAATCATAGATAGATAGAAAACACTTTATTATACCACACAAAAGAGAAAACAATACAGGAATAAACTATAGAATAAAGGAAATATAAAGGGCGGCCTTATCGCTGAGAGCGATCTCTTCCAGGCAGCCTTAGGATGGACTGGACATGAAGGAACAAAATATACGGTGGTTTGTAGCTGTACCAGTGGCAGGTATATACTAAGAGATCGTTTGCTCGTAAGGAAACTAAAAAATTAGTAAACAGCCCATTATACCTGCTAATAGAACATAGAGCCAGCCCTAGCTTGTAAAGTACTTACATAAGTACCGATATTAATTTACATCGCGCGTGTTTTTTTCTATCTCGGAATCTATGACACCCACGGAATAGCTACAGCAAACAAGATGCCACCAATTAACATACCGTTAGCATGAACATGAAACACGTTCGTGGTAGGTTTGGTTTTGAATAAAAAGTTTGCATCAATGGGTTAGTAAGAACCCTGCGGATGCCTCTCGCAACTTCAATTCGAAGTTTTTTTTTTCTGTTTTGCTAATGCCGTTCAAAAATTGGTATGAATTTGGTTGTATTCCGTAATACCAAATAATATCATGACTGAAAACTTTTTGGTTTTTTTCATATAATGTTGTTAGGATACCTTACCTACCCTACCTATATGCCTTTTTCTCAGAACTTATGCCCAAGGTTTTACTGATAAATGAAATTAATTAAAGACAAATATTCAACAACGAGATTTATTTGTAAATTTAACGATTTATATGTATTTGTACATTTGATTAAATAAAATATCACTTTGCAACACAACTATTAATGCAGTGAGTACAGTATCACTAAGACTAGGGTGCGTAGGACGAGTTACATGAAAACAGAAAATAAATACAACGTATTCACACACATGAGTAAATAAGCGTTTATTGTTGACCCGCGTCGGTAAGCCCATGTCATGTATATAGACATCAGCTCTACATTGATTGAGCACTTTAGATTACTACTTTATTATATACAATAATAAGATGAATTAAGCCATGTAATGTATCTACCCTAAGGACGGAGGAAGCAAATCAAAGCGTCGTATATTAATTGCGAAGCCGATGAAGATACTTTAAGTTATACACACACTCCACAACCTATATATTTCTATAGGTGGACAAAAAAATGTACCTTCGTGAAGAGATTCAAAAAATACTTTCTTTTTTTTAAGGATCTAAGAATTTAAATAATATCCCAAGCAATGCTGGTTCAAGTTTAACTCGTCATCTTTGGATTTTTTTTTATATTTCTAGAAGAATGTGTATGTTTGAGGTAAACACTACAAAAACAAAATAGTAATATCTTATTATATATGATAATAATTTTGTTTTAAAATTGACTAGGGAATAGTTTCTAGTATTTCAATTTATTAGACTTGTTTCTGAGATTATTTTGTAAGTCAAATAAAATGAGAGTTTAATATAGATAGATTCGCTTCCTTCCTTAGTATATCATGAATTCGTTGCTAATTACACATCTACCTACAACATAAACAGTTTCATCGATTATCTACCGTGTCAACTCCGTCTATATGTCAGGCAGTCTCAGCTTTCCTATCTTTCACCAGGCTCGATATAAAGAACTCGCCAGCTCTATACGACGAGCGGACGAGCGGCCCGCTAGCGGTGTAGAGGAACCCTAGCTCAGCCCCCTTGCTCTCCCACTGCTGGAACTTGGCGGGAGTGACGTACTCGAACACTTTGAGGTGGCGCTTGGTCGGCTGCATGTATTGCCCGAGGGTTAGGCAGTCGACGCCGGCGGTGCGGAGGTCTGAAACGATAAATAATAAATAAACTGTTATTGTTCCAAAGAGTCGCTTATAGCTAAAACATTCATTTAACGCTTAACTTAACGTTAACTTACTATGATCTAAACTAAATGAATGATAATAAGAATCAGAAAATTTTCATTCATAGCGTTAACTTATTAAACTAGTTCCTTAATAACCCAACACCATAATACTACATAAGTACTGACTAATTAGAAAACGCCCAATATAATGAGTTTTAAAGCTTCTTAGAATAGAGTGTAGATTGCAAAGACTCTTCCTTTTATATCAAACTCCCGTAAAATTATAATTTAGTTAGGTTATGCATAAAATGTATGTGTTACAGTAAAAACTCGATTTTAGTTAGAACGCGTTAACACTAGTTTAACACTAAATGCCCTCGTCAAAACCAGAATTTCCTGCAGGTCAACAATGAATGTCATTTAAGAGATTTTTACCATAACATATTATTATGTACTAGCTGCGACCTGCGGCTTCTTCCGAGTGGAAATCTACGTGTCAAATTGTTAATAAACCTTCCTCTTGAATCACTTTATCTATTTAAAAAACCGCATCAAAATCCGTTGCGTAGTTTTAAAGATCTAAGCATACTTAGGGACAGACAGACAGCGGGAAGCGACCTTGTTTTATACGATGTAGTGATGTACGTACCTATGTTATGGGAGACCCATACATAGGTACATACATCATGAGGCAATCAGTCCGGGCAATGTAACGGATGATGGAGCTTACCTTTCATAGTCTGTTCCACTTGCTCATCAGTCTCCCCCAAGCCGAGCATTATTGAGGACTTCGTTATCAGATCCGGATTGATTTCCTTGGACGTCTCCAACACTTTCAGGGTTTGACGATATCTGGAAACGGAAAATATAATTTCAATCAACTATATAGTTTGGTTTGGCAGGGTGTTCAAAATTATCTTAGCAATTATGAGTTTGCATACTACCTTTGAGAGCTTTGGTTTCCTTAGATTGTTATGAAGAAACCCTGACTGCTCACATAAATATGAAACAAGTAGTAAGATATTTTGAACACCTTGGGTGCTTACAACAATATGATGATTCAAACTGCGTATATCAAAATGCTATTATGTTTTTCAAATCATTTTGACTTCTCTAGGCGCTCATATCAATTTGACGCTGACTATACGTATATAAAGACCAGTATAGTAAGTAAATTCCTTGGTACTCACCCCGCCCTGGGATCCCTGACGAAAGGCGTGAGTCGCTCCACGGTCTCTATGTTGTGCGCGAACACGTCGAGCCCGCAGGAGGCGAGGCGCGCGATGCACGCGCGGTCCGCCCTGAAGTCCGGCACCAGGCATTCCACTAGGATCTCCTTGTTTCTGTTTACAGTTATTATTTTATAGCGCCATCTAGTTATGCTCCATCTCGAAAACTAACAACCTAACAAGGTAAAGGTTAAAACTAACAACCTAACAAGGTAAAGGTTAAAACTTTTGGAACTATCATAGTTATTAACACAAAAGTCACTTATAACGGGACATTTACCATGATTTGATTTTTGAGTTTAGAGTAAAGTAAAGGTTTCTTGTTCACTTCTTTACTTAACCTTAAAAAGATTGAAGTGAACAAAAAATCAAAGTAATCATTTTATTTCCTACTTTTACTTCGTTAATTTGAATTTTGTGACGTGTCTAAGAGGCCTGTGAGGTCTAAAGGAAATAAAGTACTTTGCATAGATTAGGAGACTAGGGGTATTGAAGCATGATAATGATTTCTGATATAATTACTTACTGATTTTTGATTTCCCTGACACATTCTGCTAAATGCGCGGAGCCACCGTCAGGCAAATCTGTGAATTATTTGGCTATTTAGTAAATAACATACTTCTATAACTACATATGAATAATGTCTAAGATGTTCCCAGATTGTTAAGACTGTTTAATTTTACTGCAGGTAACATCTTAGTGCTTACTGAGATGTTGGGGGACGATCCGGGAGGGGGGGCTGGGGGCGGCTGACGCTTGCTCTTCAATCACTACATCTAGGTATTTTAAAAAACCGCATCTAAATCCGTTGCGTAGTTTTAAAGATCTAAGAATACATTATGCACACACAGAGCGGGAAGCGACTTTCTTTTATACTATGTAGTGATGACCCAGATTGTCAATCAAACGAACCCACGCAGCTAAAATGCGCCTCGTCGCCGTGCACAGTGTGCGTCTCGTGGCCGTGCGTAGCGTGGGTGGTTGTACTAACCGTCTCTGTCCACCGACGTCAGCACGATGTACCCGAGCCCCCACTGGTTGATAGCGTGCGCCGTGTTGCGGGGCTCGGCGGGGTCCAGCGGCGGAGGCTTGCGAGACGTCTTCACGGAGCAGAACATGCAGCCGCGAGTGCACGTGTCTCCCATTAGCTGGAAACACCAGGGACTTTATTAACTCCTGCATTCATTATTTACTTATAAGATTTGGGGGAGGAAATTGTTTTATGCATTCACTACCCCGCCTCTGCGGTACAACCTGCCGGGGGCGCCAAGGCGGCAAGAAAGCAAGGTGTTTGCCTGCTATTTTAATTATTTTAGCATGCTTGCAATAAATAACAAGAACTAAGCAGGTTAGTAAGTTAATGGTTTAGCAGGAAGGTAAAAACACAGGGTTTTCCATATTGGGTAGGTATCGTATATATTAGAGATATCATTTGGTAAAAATTGTGTGTTTATTGTACTTGTGTGTGTTTTGACTAAATATTTTATTTTATTAAAAAATCTATATATATAAAAGAAAGTCGTGTTTGTTACAACACTTATAACTCGAGAACGGCTGGACCGATTTAGCTGAAAATTGGTGGAGAGGTAGCTTAGAACCAGGAGTCTAACATAGGATTCTTTTTATCACATTTAAACCGTTTTACGCATAGATTTCCACAGGGGCGAAGCCGCGGGGCGCTGCTTTTTAGTATAGCTATGTATCTAATGTATAGTAAAATGAATAAATGTAATTTTTTTTAAAACTCATATAAGGTGCCTCTATTATATTAGGTAAACCATATAAATATAGAGCTACATGTTTTTAAATAACGAAATAAATCTAGTCATTTAAAATGGGATATTTACCATGATTTGAGTTTTCCAATATTTTGGCACAATTTTGTAGTGGTAATGTTCCTAGTAAAAGATAGAAAACGAGGGTAAAAACTAACTCGCAGTGCCTTCAGTTATTCCGTGATCATGGCGCATGAAACTGTGCCGAAATATTGGAAAACTAAAAAATCAAATCATGGTAAATATCCCGTTTTAAATGACTTTAGTGTTAATAACCATGATAGTTTCAAAAGTTTTAAATGAATCTACTTCAGGAATGGTATTTTCAATGGTTTTTTACCATAATGGTAGCAGTGGACATGCCATGCTTCCCTCCGCTCCAGCATTCCCCGATGTTAGGACAGCGCGCCTCCTCACACACCGTGCTGAGCTTTAGGCTGCGGAGCTGCTCCTTCAGCTCACTGAACTTTGATCCTGGAATTATATTTATCTAACCAAAAAGCAACCCTAAGAGGTGACATCGAAGGCCCAAGATGAGATATAGTGACGAGCTTGAGGCACATCTTCCATTGTGGCCTGTTGCAGTGTTCAATCGTGAGGAGTGGAAAGAGAAAAGGGAGGCCTTTGCCAAGCAGTGGGACCACAATAGCTAAAAATAAAATAATAATTTAAAAGCAGCCCCATAGCCGATTGCTTTTTGCAGTGAGCAAAAATAAATGTTTCCTGATAAGTGAGTTTTAAGTTTTTAAGGTGTACAAGCATAGCTTATGTTAACTTATACATTAATTTGACTGGACCTTGTTCAAAACTTTTTAATGAGAGAGCACCGTTGTTTCCCGCCAGAATATTCAAATTTTATTGGAAATAGCATCGACTTCCGCTAGTTGCCTCCAATAAGAGGTCTCCACTCCACCTAGTAGGCGCGACAGTGGCGCCAATAGTTTGTACTTTTGAGCGCCATGATCTTTTATTTCATTGGCGTCTTGTTTCCCGCCTAATACGGACGTGCTACTTTTCTTTACGTAGCACACTAAGCACGCTGCTCAGCAGGCTTTGAAGAAATATTTAAAAGTGCATACAATACAATTAGCAAAGAATTGTTTAAAAGTGCACAAATTTAAAGGTTTGATGAAAGTGCATACTGCGTAAGTAACTTTTCTTTATCTACCTTACACTTTCTATAAATTGTTAATTTGCGAAATAAGTTTCGGAAATTCCTTTTGGATTCTTTAGTCCAAGACTGACGATACGTGTTGTTTGTTAGTCGATAGTTATTACAAAGCTGACGCTTCAACTACCTACCTCGCACGAGGTGGTACCTGCGCGAGTTATTTTTTTGTGAATTTTATTTCGAATAAAATAGCGCGTGCTCCCGGCACGTGGTAATTTTTATTATATTTTTACGGCTTGTACAACTTAACACGTGGTATTTCCGCTATTTTCAGCGGGAATTTTTAGCAAACGAGAATTTAACGTTTACCGTTCGATAATTTTGTGTTATTTGTCGGTTGGTTTTTGATTTTGCTTGCTAAAATAAAAATTTTCCAGCATCGAGAAAAGACGATAAAAATGTATAAATTCTGACCACCAAAATCATGGAATAAAAAGGGCGTGGACAGCTGGAGAAAGTGTTCGACATAGAAAATAAAAATCGTGAGTAATTTTTAAACTTTTTAATTTGGGCATTGTGGGCCAAGAACGCCTACGTAGGGCGTTGCCCATACCTTATACTCGGCAAACAACACGTGGACCTCAACCTGGCTGGTATATGTACGTACATGTCCCTGCCCCGCTGGTATAAGCCAATATATACTCAAAATATTCCTACTGCTGAACATAGAGCGTTCCACATCGTATGATGTTGAACGCTCGTATGATAAACTTGGGTGTCCACGTAGTTCTTTCTAGCTTTCAGAATCAAATGCCCTCTCAACAAAAGTAAGATTTCTGAATCGTCTGATAAAGTACAATTTGTTGGTTTCAAAAAATGTTTGGCTACCTACCACATTTTATTGATGTTCTAGAATTCTCACGAGGAGTTTCGTAAATGTTGCCTAACCTATTCACTGCCCAGCCACGGATTCAAGCTGTTTTTGCAAAGGCACTTAAAATGTTAATATAGGTTGGCAATAATAATATTTTTTTTCAGAAGTTTTTACATATTGTGTGCAATTTTTGCCTACTGATTGTAGCTATCCGATCAGCTGTGTGTGTCAGTCCTGAAATAATTAATAAATAAAAATAAACTCTCAAGTCAAGTCGTCGCTTGACAAGAGATGATTAAAGGATAAAATAAAGAAATAATGAGGATGAATATGAAGAAATGATTTGTAAGCAACACACCTGCCTCTTGCAAGTAATAAAAGAAACCCTCGTAGGGTTCGTTTTAGCGCCCTCGCAGGGCTGCAATGGCAAATATTGTCATGGGCACTTGCAAGTATTTGTTTTAAAAAAACCCTCGCGGGGTTATACTAAGCGCCCTCGCAGGGCTGCATTAACACATGAAATTCGGCTGCACTGAATGCGTTCCAGCTATTATATTATCGTAGACACGATGATTTTTTCCCGGACAACGAGTCCAAAGGTATATTTTTCTTTTGCAACAACGTAAGTATGACATGTGTTCATATGAACGGAAAAGGGCTAACTGGTTAGTATTTGGGAAAATGAAGTAATCGTGGAGCAAGAACCACTTTGATAAATATATCCCATGGTTTCGCGAACTTATTTATAGAACTTCCAGGAAAGCTACCTACATCAATATGATTCGGATTTTGCATACCTACACTATGATTACGTATATGTACTAAATGGAAGTGTCGCTCGTGGTGCATATCCACGAGTGATACAACAAGGGTATCGCGTACCTATTTTCAAGAACTTCCAGGAAGGCTGACTAATATATATATGATTCGGGTTTTGCATACCCACACCAAGAGTAAGTATTAAATGGAAGCGTCGTGGTACATATCCACTAGTGAAACAACAAGGGTATCGCGTACCTATTTTCAAGAACTTCCAGGAAGGCTAACTAATATCTATATTATTCGGGTATTGAATACCCACACCACGAGTAAGTATTAAATGGAAGCGTCGTGGTGCATATCACTAGTGATACAACAAGGGTATCGCGTACCTATTTTCAAGAACTTCCAGGAAGGCTAACTAATATCTATGTTATTCGGGTATTGAATACCCACACCACGAGTAAGTATTAAATGGAAGCGTCGTGGTGCATATCACTAGTGATACAACAAGGGTATCGCGTACCTATTTTCAAGTACTTCCCGGAAGGGTAACTAATATCTATGTATATGATTCGGGTATTGAATACCCACACCACGAGTAAGTATTAAATGGAAGCGTCGTGGTGCATATCACTAGTGATACAACAAGGGTATCGCGTACCTATTTTCAAGTACTTCCCGGAAGGGTAACTAATATCTATATGATTCGGGTATTGCATGCCCACTATGTATTAAATGGAAGCGTCGTGGTGCATATTCACTAGTTATGCAACAAATTCCAGAGTATCGCATACTTACTTACTATTTTATGACTACTTATTGATTAGCTGATAAATTGCGCAACGCAGCGACAACTGATTATGTTATGTCCTTATACAGGCAATGAAAATACCTTACGCTAAGCATTGGGGTTGGACTTGGATTCAACATAGTTTAACCCAGAGTTACTATTATATATTATTTCTCTCGGATCGGTAACCTGTATGCAGTGCGACTGCATACAGGGTATGGCGGAAAGGATTAAATAATATTTCTATGGATCCATGCAGGTTCATGAGATCGCAGCAATGAATGTAAGGCTTATCAATTATCATATTGAGAAGTTATTCAGACCTACCTTAATTTTTTTTTTTTTTTTTTTTTTTTTTTTTTTTTTTTTTTTTTTTTTTGCGTACCAAACTTTTCGCATGGAAGAGAATAGTTCACCTATCTACCCTCAATTTTATTTTGTTCTTTTTGCCACCCAGGTATGAAAGACTGGTAGGACACATCGAGTAATCATAGGAAACGTAAAGCAATGAAAATTAATGCTGGTTTACCTACCCACATTAAAAATATGTAGAATAATAAGACACTACATTTGTGTCCATTTTGTCTGAACAATTAAATATGACGAATTGATTAAATTGTTGGTCTTACCAATAATAAGTTTTTAGCCTATGTAACACAGTTGCAAAGGTATCTCTGGCTTTGTATTGAAATCCGTCTATGTATAGTGTTGTGATTGTGACAATGGCCGGACTGAGTACGGTAATACCTTCCGTGCTTATTACGACTAACTACCCTCTTTATATTTATTATCATCGGTAAAAATTCATAGTCGTTTGCGTTGTATGATATGTTGTTGATAGGCTAATACTCCGTAATGTTTAGATGTTTTATGTACCTGCATTATGCTAAGGATGAGAAAGTCATCAAAACATTAACTTAGTACCCACGGCCTATGTCCTTGACGTGCGGAGCTGTTTGTTTAGTACCAGCGAACCAATATTATAATAACGTGTAATCGGGTGGTCTTTCCCTCAACATATGTGACAACAGTGTACACTGCATTCTATTATCACATCACACATTATTTATAATGTCAGTTAAGCGTTAAATCTTTCTTGTTTATTTATTATTATTTTTAATTAATATTGTGATGAAACAGTCGCTCGTCTCGATCCAGAGCTATTTTGGATGAGGCACATTGACAAGAGTGACGAATACATCTGCAAGTAGAGTACCTATACTACATTGAAACAAATAATGTTTGTGCTGGTTTGTGAACTACACTGGTTCTAAGATGCAGGATATCTAGTGTCTGATAGTTACCACCATGCATCATAATGTTATTTATTGACGACAGGATAGGTTTCTCTTCATAAAGTTTGTACAATGACATGCTTTCTATATCCTGTTGGCCTTTTTCAAAAGAAATAGCTGAAGCTATCTGATCCGTAAGATTCTTACGCTTTTACAGTTGGAAATATATGCAAAGGTTATCTCAACAACTGTTGTATTCCAAACAAAGTGGGGGGGAAAACTTAATTAGTTATTGAAATCTAAGAATAAAACATCCCATATCTAGGCCTCTTAGATGAGCAAAGCTCCGCTACAATTGAAAAGGTTTATTGAGTACCTACCTACTGTGTTGGATTAATAACCTATTTGAGTTAAAATGGTTTAATCGACCATACAATCTTCAGAGATGGCCAGGGCAGTAAATTTATTTTGGATCAAAATATTTATTTTTATAGATGAATTAATGATTTTTGTACTTAAGGACATATTAAATTAAACGAAAGTTTGTGAACCATTTCTAAAAGAAATTCAGCCATGGCCGCCGCGGTCTTATTTAACGGATACTATGATAATGTATTGTTTTAAGTTTATCAGTAATCTAATACCAATTACACAGGTTCTGCTTAGCTTGGGGATACGATAGATGATACTGTGTGAACTGTCCTGAATTAATTGACTATAATATAATAGTATTACGTAGTGGTCTATAATATACATAATACTACAGGTTTAACCTATCATGGCATGGAAGTAGCACAGAGTAACAATTTTATTTTTCAATAAATTTAATGACTTTTCCCTCGAACTTTTCGAACCAGTCACAACAAGACAATTGGATGTCTACATGTTATATAAGCCTACTGTTTTAAATATTGCTAAGTTTTGTTTTTGGGCATAAGTGTGTTGCTTATGTCATCATCAGCCTATGTCAAATCCACTGCTAGACATAGGCCTCCCTTAATGTGCGCCATAGCGCCCTGTCAGTTAATTATGTATTTAGTTTGAATGTCATAATGTCTAATTTGCATTCAAACCTGTATAGTTTACTATAATAACTTTTATTTTAGTAAGTTCACATTGGCGTTAAGTGTCTCCACCACCACCAGGCGATAACAAACATCTCTCATTAAAAAGTTTTGAACAAGGTCCAGTCAAATTAATAGAAGCGTTTTACATAAAATAAAACGCATATTAATTTACTTACCTTGTTCAAAACTTACATTTTAAATCTTGCCTGGTGATATTCGACGCAATGAAATAAAAGATCATGGCGCTCAAAAGTACAAACTATTGGCGCCACTGTCGCGCCTACTAGGTGGAGTGGAGACCTCTTATTGGAGGCAACTAGCGGAAGTCAATGCTATTTCCAATAAAATTTGAATATTCTGGCGGGAAACAACGGTGCTCTCTCATTAAAAAGTTTTGAACAAGGTAAGTAAATTAATATGCGTTTTATTTTATGTAAAACGCTTCTAATAACATCCATTGAATCTTTAGCAAACAGGTATTACCACTTAACATTTTTTGGGACAAGAGTCTTTTATTATTATTATTTATTATTTTAGCCATTTTTGTCCCATTGCTGGGCAAAGGCCCTTTTCTCCTTCCATGGCCATGATGGAAGATGGGGCTTTTTTAGGGCTTTTTTTCATAGTTATTTCTGCAACTTGATCCTTATAAACTTTAAGGACTTAAATTACAGAGAGACATACAACAGCAGCAGATTATTTTTTAATGAGACAAACAAATCACTACATACCCTCATCAGGTTCCATTATCAGTTGCTAATGTAATGACTATTAGCGATATTTAACAATTGGTTGGCATTATTTGCTTACTTCTTGTTATTGAAGTAGCACTGTGAATGTTCTCAAGGTACAATAAACCTACCAGTAGGAATAGTTGTTTTGAGCCATGGCGGTAACCTCAATCTTTCAGCTTCCCCTTTCTGTCGCTTTAATTTCCCTTCATACTCATCCCAATTCTTGGGCCTGTCTTCGGAAACAAAGTCAGCCAACCCCGGACCATCTTTTAATTTATCGCGGATTGCATTGAGCTTGGCTGTGTGTTTACATCTCTGAAACTTAAGTACATTAAGTAGAAAGGGTCGTTTAGATAGAGGTCACATTTAATCATTAAATTTTGAAAACAAAGTAGTCTAATTTCTCTACGGTTTTAGTTATGTTTCTGTCGGTACGTATACGAAGGTACATGGTAGGTACTACGTCTTCCTACAAATCATGTAATATATGATTTGTAGGAAGACGTAATGATAATTACAGATCATGCTAACTTGACTTGAAAATACTAGGAAATGTAACTTACCTCGTGCGTTCTAGATACGATTTGTGGCTTCAATGTATTCCGAATCATATTTATTTGCTAGTTATGTCATAAACAACGAGACAATGAGTAAATTTTGTAGGGAAATATATAAATTACGAAATAATTTAATTCGTTTCGTTATTGTATTGAACTTGTGACTGACAGGACAGATGAGATGATCATGATGATTACCTATGTATATGTGATGATTCTTTTTTTCCGAGTGTCCGGCCACTTTTCTGCCAGTGTCAAGTTACTAAAATAATTTTATTTTACTTAGTCTATGGGATATAATTTTATTGCAATCTATAGTATGTTTATTGCCAATTAAAAGAAGTCAAAACAAATCATTTTTTTTTATTTTTATTAGAATAAATCTTTTGGGGTCTTTTATTTTTATCAATCAAAATAAACACGGGGTCAACATAAAAAGAAACCTAGAATGCCTCTGTAATTCAATTTGATAATTTTAAATTTAAATTTACTACTTACGAATTTAAGAAAATAAAGTTAAAAAGTTTTGACCTTGAGCATAGCGACTCGAATTGGCTCATCAGCCAGCTGTCAAAGTGAAAATAACCTCACAAAACATTTTCACAGATGATGGAAATAAACAAAGTTGTTTTGTTAATTTTATAAAATGAGAACCGTTGATGCTCATCTTCTGGGTGATAAAATGGATGATGCAGTTACACATTACATAAATACGCATCAACCTGGCGAGGTATGTACCTGAAATTTTTATTTAGATGCGTCAGATAGAAGCCCTTTGTGTATCTTAGAAATTTCTAATTCATAGCTTCAATCCAACTGAAAAGTCTACACAATTTAAATTGATTTGTTTATTAATATTATATAAACTTACTAGATCATCAAGTTAGGTTGCTCTCAAACAGCATACTTATGGATATTCCTACAGGTAGGTACAAAAAAGTAACTCATCAGGGAATGCCGTTTTTTAGATTATTTATGTATCCACTATCACACTATCCACTATCACTAAAGGAAAAATTATTTATGTAACTATATAAATAAGTAATCATTTTCACTTGTCCATATCCTATCCAATCTACAATAGATAGAGGGGGTTGTCACAACTAGTTTTATTCCTCCATTCATTCTATCATTCTACATCTCAGCACTCGCTCCTTGCTCAACTAATCATGTATAACTTCCACCTCCGTTCCATGGCTAAGAAATTTCGATGACCAGGACACTGGCAGAAAGTGGCAAACCAAACAATACTGCCACCAACATAGAACTCAAGTCATTATACCTCCTTATCTTGTCAATCACTGGCACAACTTACAAACTCTATTGCTCCAAAATAATGTTTACTTGACTTTCACTAGCCTTCAGGTATTGGCTAGGTACTGTACCTATCCAATTCAACAGATACCTACAATATTCAAATCATCTAAAGGTGAGTTAGAGAGCCTTTTTATAACAACTCTATACATGTACCTATTCTATAAAAGTGTCTTTGTACATTTTTGTTGTTTTAAATAAATGTCTTTCTATTCTCTTTTATTCTATTCAATAATAAAACTTATTTCAAATGTATTGTCGCCAGCACGTCCACATAGACACAGATGGAATGCCAATGTCCGTCCAGGACGACGGCAGCCGGATCACCGTCATGCACCAGCAGAACTACTCCTCACATCTGTGCAGGTGAGATAACTCTTTGATTCAGTTACAATTTAAGTGAAGAACACTTCTGTGCAAAGATCCTTTACGAGTCAAGTCAAAATATTTTATTTTCTTTAGGCTTACAAAACAAGCACTTACACAGACAAGTCATAATTTATACAAGATTATTTTACTGTTGACTTAAATTTTTTGTCAAGTCATCATTGTCAAGCAATTCTTGCTTCATTGATAGAACAAGAAATATTGACATTGATAAACTATTATATTGCATTTTATAATATTTATGTATATGTGTACAACAGGTTAGCATCCATCCCAAGGGTGTCTGGAAGATATCGCTTTCAGTGATAATGTCACCCATTGTCCAATTTATCTAGATTTTTGTGTGTTTTTATGTTTTCTTAAAAAAAAATATTGTATTGCCTAAAGAATTTGAAGGCAATTAAAGAAAATACGGAGATAATTTGAAATGATTTATTAAATAAAAGCGATATAAGAGTTATGTATAATAAATAACATAGTAAGTATGTAAAACATAATGAAAGTCTGGTGTCCAAAATATAAGTGCAAGAGTCCATTAAAGTACATATTTCAGCTTTGATATAGTTACTATAAAAAAAATAAACAATTTTGATAACAGTCTTTGTTAAAATGCTGGACATTTTCCACAGAGCATCATCTAACCCCACTAAGCAGAGCTAGGACTTAATACATTCATTACATAAAAGATTTAAAGATTAGACTGTACTGCTGGTCTTCTCTTGTGCAATATTTCATAATCAGGTCTGCCATTTGCATATGACTTGATGTACTCCAGGAGAATCTCTCTTGGAACAGAGTATTGACTGATGGCTGGATCCTGCTGCATCCTCCTGAAGTATGCCTTCTGGAAGAAAACATATTAGATATTAGTCAAGTAGCTTCTCGGTTTAGTATTACTTTGTATTCAGCACTGGGCAAAGGTCCCTGGATAGAGGATGGATAATATAACGATGCATAGCCTTCAGAAATGATAAAAACATGATAAACATAAAACTGAAATGATAAAAAATGATAAAACTTATATTCCTGACTACCAATCTAAACACAAAATGGAGTTTCCTAAGGTACTTAGAACCTAGCAGTTTGAACATGAAAATTAAACCCCCTCTGGTTTAATTTTCATGTTCAAACTGCCTTAAATTTTTTATTGTATCCAAAATACTTCAGGTAGCGCAAGCTTCAAACATTATCTTACAACAAAGTCAAAGTCATTTAAAACGGGATATTTACCATGATTTGATTATTAGTTTTCCAATATTTCGGCACAGTTTAGTGTTGATAACCATGATATTATCAAAAGTTTTATTAACTTACCAGTAAAGAGTATTTATCTTCATCAATCATCTCATCATCATAAGTGATGAGCCGTTCAAACCAAGGCCAGGTCATGTAGTCAGCATACCCCGGTTCCTCCCCATCCAGGAACCGAGTACCTTGGCCCTGCAGTGTGTTCTGAAGGTACTCCAGCCCTTTGTGGAATGCTGTGATGTGCCCCTCGGGTATTTCTCGGGCTTTCACTAGGCGGAAGAATAGTGGGTGGACCTGTAATGCCGTGAAATTCCCATATACATATTCCCATAAATTAAACTTCCATATTAAATAAAAAAATGCTTGAAAATTCATTCATCAGCATTCTCTAGTTCCAAGCTAAGCAGAGCTTGTGTTATGGGTAGTTATGGGTACTAGATGACTGATATACTTAATACACTACGTAGATATATACTTTTATACATAGAAAACATCTGCAGATCGTACAAACATTGGTACCGAGGCGGCAATCGTACCCGCAACCTCCTGTATCGCAAGCGGACCTTCGCCCACCGTGCCACAGAGGTCGTTAAATCTTGCCATTTGACAAGTCAGTGCTTGCTTAACGTCCGATATATTATACTATATGGCCAAAATGGTGGGAAAGTATCAAGCATCATGTCTGAATCTTTATAGGGGTAAGTAATTACCTATTTAATTAATAAGGATGAGAAATAATACTAACATAAGTCGTAACAACTTCAACAACGAACTTGCTGAAAGCTCTCTTCTTGGGATCTTTGGGCAGCAGAGGTCGTTGCGGGAACAGTTCGTCCAAGTACTCCAGTGTGATGGAACTCTCGCATATTGTCTCTCCTTCTGTTATTTCGATGGCTGGTACTCGGCCTGTAAAACGTAGTTTTAACAAGTTTAGGTAGGTTTTATGCATACTGTGTCACATGACGAGCATTGTGGCGCGGTGGGCGAAGGTCCGCCTGCGATGCACGAGGTTCGATCGGGTTCGTTAACATTTTGTCCCGACTTGGGACAAAATGTTTGTACGATCTGCAAATATTTGTTCCTTTTGCTCAGACCAGCGCAGGTCAAAACGGCATTTATGGAATTTGTTTTTTTAACTATATAAGCCAAATTTTGTGTGTGGTTTGTTCTGTGTTAGGCCCTATTGAACTCGCTAGGACCAAACCACACATGAAGCTCTTCATCAGCATTAACTCACCTAGAGGGCTCTTGACGAACAACCAGTCGGGTTTGTCCACAAGGTCCACGTTGATGACCTCGTAGTCGATTCCCTTCGCATTAAGGGCTAGGATGGTGCGGTGTGCGTAAGGACAGAACCGCATGTTGTATACACGCAGTTTGCCATTGTGAGGGGGTAGGGGATCTCCTAGAATTATAACAGAATTAGGTTTTAACCGACTTCAAAAAAGGAGGAGGTTCTCATTTCTACTGTACTCTTTTTCTTTTTTTTTTATTACCTCAATACTTTCGACTGGATGAACCGATTTGAAAGCTGGGTATCTTTTAAGTCTTAAAATGGACGAATAACTCAATATCAAGCCAACCGATTTTGATGATTATTTTTATTATAACTAAGTTTTAAGCCCATTTTCATTATATAGGAAAGTTGGTTATGGTATAGGTTTTTAAACACGCCAAATTATGTTATTGCAGTTATACCAACAAAAAAGTAAATACTCTTGTTAACTTGCCCAACAAAGCGACTAAAACTATAAATGATTCCAAGGATATGATATGGAGTATCAACTTAGAAAGGAGGCTCAAACAATTCTATTTACAAGATTTTCTTTTTAGTTTTCTGTTAGTCCATTATGTACGAATAATCATATTAACTAGGTACCTATATAGCTGTACATACATATTTTTACGGTACAGTTTACATTATAACGTATTTTTGTATAATTTTTTAGTGGCATGTCATATCAATAAATAAAAAAAAACGGAATTTCCCGGATATTATCAAAATCCTCTCTCTCAGGTAACTTCAACTGATGTTTATACATGAAGTGCTTTATCTAGGTACAAAGTATAAAAACAGCAAAACAATATATCTACATTAAATCCACACAGAACTCACCTGCCTTTAAATGCTTCGTATCAAAGTTGATCTTCGGGCCCTGGGTTGCCACACTTCTGTTAAAATACCCCAACACGCGTCCTACAGAACGAACACTTGCTGATATCATTATACACAAACAATAACCTTCACCTCACCCAAATATGTCTCAGCTACAGTTATTACTCAGTAATATTGTTGCTATCATAATGATAATCCAAGTTGTTTACGTATCTGATCTGATAAATAGTTCGGGATTAGCTAGCTAACATACAATTAACTGTGCAAAACACAAATCTCTTTATAATATTTTATTCACACACACAATTGCACCTATTAAACACCAACAGTAAAAGATATTTTACTTTAAAATACTAAGCATTAAGCTCTTTAATGATTTTCCTTTATTTTTGTAACAAAATAATACAAAAACAAAACAATAATGTTGCGCTGTCAGGTATACGAGTGGCGCTATCAAGGCTATATACGATGCGACGTCAGAGACTTGATAACCTTGCATTGAGCGCGTTTTACGAACGAATAAAATGAAACGTTTAATGCTATTTGCAGCGTTATCTGTATGTACCGGTGTTATTGTAATGTAGATAATGTTTAGTATTCATTTCTTCTCAAAGAGACAAATTATATAACATCACGTTCGTTTTAGATATTATTTAGTTTTTAGCTCCAGTTGTTGTTCAGTTTATTGTTAAAATACGGGACTGAAATAGTCATTAAAATGACTCAAAGTCCCTAAAATATAATAAAGAACAAAAAAAAATCACTTACATAAGAACAGGGTTCTTAGAACTTCTTCTTCTTAGGATTGTCCTCGAAGGTTTTCATCGTATAGAATCGAGTATCGAAACATTTGGCTCAGATACACAACCTCTATTTTTAAACTTACGCGATCAGAACACATAATTACAAGTACTATTTTAACGGATATTAAAATAGGTAAATAAACGCGATAAATACCCGTTAAAATAGTACTTGTTAATATTAATACACAACCTCCTCACCCGCTGATGCCCGCTGGTGACTGGTTGGTCATTTTCGTTTCATGTTCATTCACATAAGTCCTTGGTCTGAAGCTCGTATTTGTATTGTTTTCAGGCAGGTAACCGAGCAAGTAGGCGACGGGCCATGGGGCGAAGAGCTGTTAGACCCGGAGGGCCGCATCGCCGCCATCGTGGCGCAGCTCGCCAGCTCTCGGACCTCGCATCCGCACCCGCATCACAAGGTATCGTACCGCATCTAAATAAAACAAAAATATTTTTATTTTTTATTTCCAGAACAGAGACGAATAGTATACATCTATATATAAAAGTCATGTTAGTTACACTATTTATAGCTCAAGAACATCTGAACAGATTTGTAAGTAGCTCAGAACCAGGAGACGGACATAGGATACTTTATAGTTTAAACCATTATACACACACATACATTTCCACGGGGGCGAAGCCGCGGGGCGCAGCTAGTATTCGTATAAATTAACAGTAAAACTGTCAAAATCGGTCTCCACTCAGCATGTGCTATGGTAGAGCAGATCATACCATAGCGCGTCTTCCGTCTTCTTCATCTCTGTTCGCTGTTCCGCAAAGCATATTATTACAAGCTCCAAATTATTTACCAAAGCTATTTTGGATGTAGGCGCTGTGCACCCAGAGCAACTATTGCGGCAACTGGCAACTCGCAATTACCGACTTACATATCAACTTCTTCTTAAACTGTGCCTATATGGCTAAGTTTATAAGAAAAATATTAAAAGATGACAGTTAATTCAACTAAAGTTGATCAGTCTGCATAGCACCTAAAAAAGTAACAAACTGAAACATATGTACATAGTATCTAAATGCCAACATACATCTTTTTCGGTTCCAGGTGTCGGCGCGGAACGAAGTGGACGCCTCCGTTATACTAGACAGCTCTATTAGATTCAATGGACAGAACTTGGTAAGAACAAAATTGATAATAAAAGTTTTTTCACAAAAAATACCTTAACATGTACAGTCAGCGTCAAATTGATTTACGCAGTTCGAATCATCATAAATTGTTGTAACACACAATTAGTATTTGTATTTGTTTCATATTTATGTGAGCAGTCACATTCATCTTATCAATTATGAGTTTGCATACTACCTTTGAGAGCTTTGATTGCTTACATTATTTTGAACACACGGAACACCTTGGGTGCTTACAACAATATGATGACTCGAACTGTGTATATCAAAATGCTTTTATGTTTTTCAGATTTTGACTACTCTAAACTCTCATAAAAATTTGACGCTGACTGTACATAGGTCTTTAATATGAATGCTAGTTAAGGTGAAAAAAGAAAAGTGGTAAATTTACAATGACCCCCGCACTAGGCTAGACCTGTTTCGCCGGTATCGATAGTGAAGATCGACAGAGAAGTGAAGTCATTATATCAGGCGCATAACATCCCTGCTTTTTACAAACATAAAAACAATAAAATAATTCATATAATTGTGTATTTGTTATAGAATCAACAGTCGGTATCTCTAGCGGGACTCCCTTCGATCCAGACCCTGCCTCTACAGGAGATGAAACGGTGTGAGACGGACTGGTTCAGTGATAAGAACAAAAAGGTATGCTTACTTCTAGCTATGGATACAGTATGCTCGGAGTTTCTCTCAAGGACAGGATTCGCAACGAATACATCCGACAGAGAACCAAAGTTATCGACAAAGCTCTGAGAATTAGCAAGCTGAACTGGCAGTGGGCCGGCTATATCTCGCGAAGAACCGACGGCCGCTGTGACAAACGTGTTCTTGAGTGGAGACCACGACTTGGTAATCGTAGTGTAGGACGCCCTCCTACCAGGTGGGATGACGACCTGCGAAAGACTGCTGGATTCATCAAGCCGAAGACAGGGCGCTATGGCGCTCATTAGGGGCCTATGTCCAGCTGTGAACTATTATAGGTTGATGACGATGATGATACTATTTCTAACCGCAATCAAGGCTCTATGGCGCTCATCGCTGAGGGTGATGATGAGGTCCTGCCCGCGCGGCGTCGCGTCGCACGCTTTATTACGGGATACTAAAAATCAAATCATGGTAAATATCCCGTTTTAAATGACTTTATATTATTTGTTTTATAATTCTATGCAATTTCCATTGTATTATGTATATCAGTCATCTAGTACCCGTAACACAAGCTCTGCTTACCATGGGGCTAGATAATGTTGTGGGAATTGTCCAGCATTATTTATTATTATTTGTTTACAATTTCAGAGCGAGTCCCAAATAGGTCAGCTAACGGACTCGGACGGCCCAGTGCTGGACCTTCCGAGCGGCTCACCCGCGCACAGCAGGCAGCAGAACAGGAAGAGCCTGCCGCACAAGAAGAGGATCTCCCGGAAGCTGAAGAGGAACAATGGCGGCAGCACGCCGCAACAGGTGAAATATAAGCTTTACATTTCATTGTATTAACCAGGGTTGATGAGAGCAGGTATAGGTAAAATAAAATACATTTATTCATGAAAACTTATTGCTAGATAAAACATAAGTCCGGAAACATAGGTACATTGCGCGAGTCGCCAAAGCTTAATAGGCTTTTTTATTTACACTTAAATAGGCAAAATCCCTGAACTATTAGACACATAAGAGATATGAACGTACTAATGGTTTCTTTTTCACTTCTTCCACTAGTGGACAAACAATTAACAGAAAAATAATCTTATTTGATAATCATTTATAGTATAAAGTATTGTCTAACTGCTTATTTTGTAAGCCTCAAGAAATAAAATATTTTGAGTTTAAGTTTGAGAATTTTGGCACTCCATATACATACATTTTTGACCCCCTGAACAGAAATTATAGAAAAATTACTTTAAAATAAAAATGATTTAAATCTTCTCAACCCTGGGATCAGCATCTTTTCAGGATATCTATAAACGGGTTCGGTAAGGCTTTTCATATTTTTAAACGTATGCGATCTGAACACATGATTGTAAGTACGTTTTAACGGGTATTTCTCGTGGTTATTCACCTTTTTGACTGATGACTAACTAACGTCGGGAAAATAGGTAAAAAAAATACGATATAAACCCGTTAAATAGTACTTATATATACTGTGCGTGGTTTAACAAAAACTGGCTCTAGTTAAACCACGCAGAGCTATTTTCGAAAGGTTGATTTAACTAAATTCATATACCTACTGATGTATTGTAGTAATGAAACATATTTACATGACGTATGTACTCTCTCTTCGCAGGATATAGTGGTGATCAACAACATAGAGCCGGTGGTGGCCCCCGCGGTGGAGGAGGAGCAGATCCTGCCGGACAACTACGTGACGGTGCCGCAGCAGGCGCACCACATACCGCACGAGGTAATGTACTGCACTAGCTCTTGTATGCGGTTCCGCTCATCAAGTACCTACCTATATTAAACTATGCCTTACTTAAGTAAGGAAAAGGTTTTGTGTGGGCAAGGATTTAGTGCAACTGCACTAAATCCTTGCCCATACAAAACGTACCTACTAGGTACTAGTATATTGCATTATCCTGAAGTAACTTAATTTTGCAACACTATTTAGTTTAGTCTCGTGAAACGACAAAATTCATTATGTTTGTTTAGTACCTAACAAATGATTTTAGTTTCATAAAGACACAAAACATGACACTGATGACCGTCATCTTTAGTCGCCTTCCTGAATTTTATGCCTTACTCAGATTTTTACCACCAATGCTTCTGATTTTTACGGTCATTAATATAAAGCCTGTATTAATGAGTTTATCCATTTGCCCGTTCCAGGTCCGGCCCATCCTGATCTGCCAGATCTGCGGCGGGTTCTACGGCGAGGAGCAGCTGAAGTTCTTCCAGCACCTGAAGCAGCACTACGAGCCGCACAACATCATCCTCGACAGCCCAGTCGCGGACCTCGTCATGGACAAGGTAACTCTAGTCAATTCATTTATTTCAGGCAACATTAGTCTAGTACAGGATGGAAAATACTTAAAAACTACGGCCCATATAACCACAACCAAAGGCAGCCCGAGTCAGCTGCGATACTTGGGAGCTTGCTCATAGCCCTATCAGCCTCACACCCTCATTCAGGTCGAATTGACTTTTATTTGTCTAAAAGCTTATTTTGTAATACCAAAGAAATAAGTTTTTAATTTCTAATAACCTTGATGTTACCACTGCCTATAATAACAGCATCAATCCCTGGTCTGTCGTCATGAGGCTGCCGTTCATGACTCACGTCCGTAAACTTCAGTGGGAAGCAACGGGCAGAAACTAATACCAAATAACACAATAATACCAACAACCTTAGCTTCGGCTCCTAAGGACCGAGTCTATAGATCATTTTCTCATGATGACGTTAATGACAATAATATTATATATTTTCAGATCACAAACACGTGTATAGTGGACAACGTGGCGCAACTGCCGGACTCGATCGTGGAGCTGTCTCTAGAGAACACGGTGCCGAAGACTATGTACCAGCCCATAGACAAACACCATGCGCATAGCCACATCGTGCCACTCAACTACAATAATATGAAGGTAATGAGGATTAGAAAGATTTTATTTACAGGCTGTGAGGGTAGATATTGCTCATTCAATGTCCGTAGGAGATTCGCATCAATCGTGTACAAAAGGAACTACCAATTGTAGTGAAATTAGATATACTTCTCCAAATATTTTGACAACAGTAGAAAGACCCTGATGATGACGATGATTCTTTGTTAATGGCAGCTGTGTCTGGTTGGACACTTCTGCCAGTGTCAAATAATTTAAAATAATTGTAAAAACAATGAGTTATCAAATTATGAAGACTGTATCACATTTTCACCAGAGCCTAGTTCGTTATCTAGCAGGGTGTACCACGTGCAGGTTAGGTTGGCTTGGAAGACGAGATGTTGGAGTCCCCCTTACCCCTCGTTCCCACTTATCGTCTGTCGGGTCCGGGTTTTAATCGGATGATTAAGTGGCAGAACATTTTATATGAAGCTATTCACACTGGTTGGAAACCGATTTTGTGGCTGCGTCGACAAGCTTCATATTTTTTTTTCTTTTATTATGTTTCAATAATAATTACATCTTAATCTAAAAGCTAACTTAATCGGTTATCTCGTTGGTCCGTAAGCTCATTAGTCTCTATTATTAAAAAAAATCAATAAAAAACAAATATGTATCTACCTAATTAAAAAGCAGGCCACACCCTGCAAGTAAAAGCGGGTACAATGATCGACTGTCCGGCGCGCGAGCAAAATTACAATACCTACGCTCGGTTACCAACGAATGGAGCGAACGGATAACACTATACAGAGTAACTAAATAGGACAAGTTTTAAGTAATTTAAAGTTATAGTGAAACGTACAAGTAATTTTTATTTAAAGTTTTCGTCGTTAATATTGGATGAAATTTTAAAAGGAATTTCGTTAATTAAATTAGGTATAAGATATCTGTTTGTACGTTTGCCGTAATAGTTATAAATTCTAGGTATAACAAGTTTATGTTGGGTTTTTTGTCTTGTAGAAAGTTTATGTGTAATTTTTATTTGCAAGTCTTTGTTTGGAAATTATTCTATCAAAAAGTTCATTTTAATTTTTTTTAGAATCGGTAATGTTTTGCAGTATTTGTATATTCCAGTAATATTGACATCTTTATATAGGTGTATTTTAATTTTATTGGGTATTATATTTTAAGTATTCTTAGTTGAATATTATATATTTTGTCTAGGTAGGTTGTAAATGTTTTACCGTAGCTTATTAGTCCGTATGATATTAGAGACTCGACTAGAGAGTATCAAATGAATGATTTTAAAAATTGGGGCCCGACAGACGACAAGTGGCAAGAGCTCTTACACCACTGAAATACCCTTTCATAGCGATACAAATAAAAAGGATGATATCTCAGTGAAAGGATGATCAGTTTAGTGCTGTCGAATTACTTTAGTTTAGGTGCCATCTGATTTGACACCGTTAACTCAATATTCTAATTAAGTCAAAGCTTAACAATATTCTTCCTTTAAGGTTCAATACTCAATGGCAAGCGTGGACAAAGACACCCCCGTAGAAGCTGAGAAAGCAGACCTGTACGAGACGTTGGATAAACTAGAGTTCTACAACTGCGGGAAATGCAGCAAGACCTTTAGGAAGCAGAAACAGTGCGAGGCGCATATGAGGGAGGCGCATCCCATCAATACTAAGGTACAAAAATATCTGTATGTGTAACGTATTGTATTAAGTATACCAGTCATGTAGTACCCAAGCAAGGTGTGACATAACACCAGTCTGTGCGTACCTACCTGGAAGTATAAGGTGTGACATAACACTAGTCTCTGCGTACCTGCCTGTAAGTATAAGGTGTGACATAACACCAGTCTCTGCGTACCTGCCTGTAAGTATAAGGTGTGACATAACACCAGTCTCTGCGTACCTGCCTGTAAGTATAAGGTGTGACATAACACCAGTCTCTGCGTACCTGCCTGGAAGTATAAGGTGTGACATAACACCAGTCTCTGCGTACCTGCCTGTAAGTATAAGGTGTGACATAACACCAGTCTCTGCGTACCTGCCTGTAAGTATAAGGTGTGACATAACACCAGTCTCTGCGTACCTGCCTGGAAGTATAAGGTGTGACATAACACCAGTCTCTGCGTACCTGCCTGGAAGTATAAGGTGTGACATAACACCAGTCTCTGCGTACCTACCTGTAAGTATAAGGTGTGACATAACACCAGTCTCTGCGTACCTGCCTGTAAGTATAAGGTGTGACATAACACCAGTCTCTGCGTACCTGCCTGGAAGTATAAGGTGTGACATAACACCAGTCTCTGCGTACCTGCCTGGAAGTATAAGGTGTGACATAACACCAGTCTCTGCGTACCTACCTGTAAGTATAAGGTGTGACATAACACCAGTCTCTGCGTACCTGCCTGTAAGTATAAGGTGTGACATAACACCAGTCTCTGCGTACCTGCCTGGAAGTATAAGGTGTGACATAACACCAGTCTCTGCGTACCTGCCTGTAAGTATAAGGTGTGACATAACACCAGTCTCTGCGTACCTGCCTGGAAGTATAAGGTGTGACATAACACCAGTCTCTGCGTACCTGCCTGGAAGTATAAGGTGTGACATAACACCAGTCTCTGCGTACCTACCTGTAAGTATAAGGTGTGACATAACACCAGTCTCTGCGTACCTGCCTGTAAGTATAAGGTGTGACATAACACCAGTCTCTGCGTACCTGCCTGGAAGTATAAGGTGTGACATAACACCAGTCTCTGCGTACCTGCCTGTAAGTATAAGGTGTGACATAACACCAGTCTCTGCGTACCTACCTGGAAGTATAAGCCAGGTACGCAGACTCGTTATTGAATACAATGTCAGTGAGGGAGCTCTTGAACTTAATTCAAGAGCTCCATCGTGTCATGAGGTCCTGGTTGATTGACAGTGAAACGAAACAAATGTATGTATGTATGTAAAGCTCTGCCTAGCTTGAAGCTAGATGATGTGTGTGGATTGTCCAGCATTATTTATATATCTATTCTCTGTTACAGTTGGAAGACATGGGCGAGTTCAGTGAGCCCGAGGATCTAATGGCCGGTATACACGTGTGCGTGGGCGAGTACGAGCCGCCGCTGCTGCCGCACCTCACGGTCGACAACGGACACGTCACTCAGGACCACACCAGGCACTGGTATGTTATCATCATCAACCTATAATAGTCCACTGCTGGACATAGGCTTCCCCTAATGAGCGACATGGCGCCCTGTCATCAGCTTGACGCATACAGCATCTGCCCGCAGTCCCTCGCAGGTCGTCAATCGTCATCCCACCTGGCCGGAGGGTGTCCCACACGGGTTTTGTCTATGTATTTAATAACTAAGCAAAATTTCCTTTGCAAAAAAGTAAAATAAAAATATTTTTATTGTGCCAGAACAAAGACGAATAGACGAATATACATACTCGTGTAAATTGACCCTAAATTAACAAAATCGGTCTCCACTCAGCATGTGCTGTAGAAGAGCAGATCATACCATAGCACTGGTCTTCCGTGGAGACCGTGGTGCGTAAGGTGGCCTAATACACGCATACAAACAATGAACGAAACTAAAATGTAAATGTATGTTTTGCTACAGGTATTCAAGAAACGGCACGCAACTAGATCCCTGCGACAGCTGCAACGAATGCACCAACGAAGGCTACTGCGCCGGCTGCGACCGCGACAACGAACAACACACACAGCCTCACCACTCACAGCCACACCACACACAGTCTCACCACACACAGTCGCACCACACTCAACCACACCACACACAGCCACACCACACACAGCCACACCACACACAGCCACACCACACACAGCCACACCACACACAGTCTCACCACACACAGTCTCACCACACACAGCCACACCAGACACAGCCTCACAACACACAGCCGCATCACTCACAGTCGATCCATGTGTCGGAGCAACATATGGAATCACAACAGAGTCATGATAGCCACAGTCAGCATGACTCGCATCCGCACGAATCTCAGCCATTGAAAATACTAAAAGGTATGACCCTAGATTAAATTTATATGTTATTCTAGATAGACTTTTTTGATCAGTCGTCCGTCGGGCACAACATCACTCATTAGACCAATTGGCTATCGTCAATTATTATCAATCAAAAATTTAAAGATAAAAATAAATTTATTTGACCATAAACAGGTTTCCATATTAGATACTACACTAGTACATCAGTAGATATTATAATGTACTGACATAATTATAGTGGATTTCAGGAAGAACAAAAGTTTAATTTGATTATATCCTGCAATTCAAAGTTATCATATACAAATGTTATCCCCGTCTGAACACCGTGAAAGTCGAAAACCTTTCGATTTGAGCCTACCTTGAACCATCTGAATTTTCGAGCACCAAGCAGCTTCTGTCTTCGTTACTGAGCTTCTAAAGATTTTATGTCACTCATCCATTATTCATTCTTAATGTCAACAGAGGAAGTCCTCCAAAGAATATTCGAGAGCGAAGTCCCAACACCTATAGCCTACAGCAACATTATTCACGAGCAACCAAACGAACATGAAGATGACCACGAGCCAAGCCCTGAGCATGCCAACGACCACAGCAACGACCACGAAAATCATAATAACCACAATGAACATGCCAATAGCAATGACATCAATGACGTCAATGATTATGAGAGGAAACATAACGCGGGAGAGAGCGAGAAGAAGTGGATTACAGTGACCATTGAAGGTCCTACTGGAACTGCTAAGGGCAATGGAAAGGTCAGTGAACTTAAGGATAATTAAATAATGCGGAACAATCCACACAGCATCATCTAGCCCCGATGATGCTGTGTGAATTTTCTAGCTTTATCTATACTAATATTATATAGCGGAAAGCTTTGATTTTTTGTTTGTTTGTAATGAATAGGCTCCGAAACTACTGGACCGATTTGAAAAATTCTTCTTAAAATTCACCGTTAGAAAGCTACACTATCCCCGGTGAACATAGGCTATATTATATTTTCAAAAAGGGATCCTTACGAAAACTCCAATAATGTAACCCAAGGTGTAAAAAAATGACCTTAGAAAATCCTTACATCGCGTGCGCTGATAAAACTATTGATTGCTATTAAACTATTGATTGATAGAACAAAGTGATGACATTGCAGAACACATCATTGTCTACAAAAAATGTCGCGACAGCATATATCTCACTATTATAGTTCGTCACAATAAGTGTTTTTTTATTTAAAAAAAGGCTCTTTATTTGTACCGTGGTATTTATCCTTATCAAAATAAATTACTTTTTAATTAAGACTGTTCAATACCTTAATATAACTTTTTGAATTATTTAATTCGGACATTCCATTCGAAAGATATCACGAGTTCAAAAATGTAAGTATTAGAAAAAAGTCGCGTGGCTCACACTCGGCTAACTATAACTATGCGAAATAGGCGTCACTGGGGTACGGGTACGGGAAATAAACGGCCGCAAATAAATTATGAATAATAAAAATAGTAAATACCCGTGCGAAGCAGGCAAGGTTCGCTAGTTTAATCTTTAAGTGGTGTGCGACCAAACATTTAACTGAACTGTTCCATAAACGTTCCAGCGCAAACGTCTGGAGTGCAGCGAGTGCGGGCGCGTGTTCTCGCACCGCAACAGTCTGATGTACCACATGCTGTCGCATGCCGCGCGCCAGCACGCCTGCCCGCACTGCGACAAGACATTCTTCACGGCGGGGGCATTGAAGGTATTAACCACATACATCTGCCATTATAATCACTACATAGTATAAAACAAAGTCGCTTCCCGCTGTCTATCCCTATGTATACTTAGATCTTTAAAAGCAAGCAATGGATTTGGAGCGGTTTTTTTTTGTAGATAGAGTGATTCAATAGGAAGGTTGGTATTTGTATATGTAATGATAATAGTAGTAGTAAAAATAATATTTAGTATAATTTACTTTTAGGTACCAGAGGCTAGTTTTAAATATTGTAAAACACAGATTAACATTTTCTTATGTATCTCATTATAAGTGAACCATGTGTTTGTATGAGGATAAAGTTCTTTAAACCTAGGTTTATAACCCGTTTGACACATAGATTTCCACGGGCGGCGAAACCGCGGGGCGCAGCTAGTTTATATTAAATCAGTGTTTTTTAGTTCTACATAGAGTTGTATTTGCTTCAGATTCACAAGCGCGTGCACAACGGCGACAAGCCTTACAAATGCGAACTCTGCGAGCGACGGTTCCGGCAGTGGAGCGACCTCAAGTACCACAACATCTCGCTGCACTCCAACCAGGTCAGAAAACCATCCTATGTTAGTCCACTGCTGGACATACCCCGTAATGAGCGCCACAGCGCCCTGTTTTCAGCATCCCACCTGGTCGGAGGGCGTCCTACACTACGTTTACCGTTTTGATGTTTATTTTGTATAATTCAGAAACACTTCAAATGCGAGTTCTGCGGCAAAGAGTTCGCTCGGAAGTACTCTCTGAACCTCCACCGGCGGATCCACACCGGCGAACGCAACTACAAGTGCGACTACTGCACCAAGACCTTCAGCGCGTCCTCCTACAGGCTCACGCATATGAGGACGCATACGGGTGAGGCTTTACGATACTTACTTCACTACATAGTATAAAACAAAGTCGCTTCCCGCTATCTGTCTGTCCCTATGTATATGCTTAGTTCTTTAAACTACGCAACAGGTTTTCCACGCGGGTGAAGTCGCGGGGTGCAGATCAGATGGTAAAAATATATAACACAAATTGCCTTTTTTCAGGTGACCGTCCTTTCAAGTGTGATCAATGTGAGAAATCCTTCCGGTCCGGGTTCGACCTGCGCCGCCATTGCCAAGTGCACGAGAAGGTGCGCAACCGCTTCGAGGAAAACAAACCGAAACCCAAGGACAAGAAAACAAAAACAGACAAAGACGAAAAACCAACTCTACCTAAAGAACGCAAACAAATCAAATCAGAATCCCCTGAACCGCCTAAAAAGTCACCGAAGAAGAAATCTGCGTTCAAAAAAGGCGCACCGAACGTTACAGTCCAAAACCGAGACGGACAGTTCAAGATAGACTACCCCAACACTAACACAAACATTGAACCATTTGAACACACGAAAAACGTACAATACACTAAATTCAAAGTTGTGTACGATGACGAAGAGTTCAAAGATCCCACTCCATACAAAACTCAACCTTATAGAGATAGCGATAGAGAGATGGCGGTGCTCAGAACTATCCGAGACGACAGGCACTACAGAGAGAACACAGATGGGAAGCTACAGATATTCACTCACATTGAAAAGGGCAAGGAGTACAGTGGATCTATTGTATCCAACTCTCAGGTACTCGGGGATATTAGGCATTTAGAACGGGAGGTGGCGAGAGAAGTCAGGGTGGATGGCAGTATGAATGGGGAGGCGGAGAACGTGTTTATAGAGAGATTGACTGCTTTGTACAACGTCCCAGCGTAAATGATCCCAGCAAAACACCTTTTTACTTACAAGGCACTTACTTGACCTCTCTGGTTTTGGCCTCCGATACAAGACTCCTCTCTGGCATCTAGGGTCTGTGCTCAGGTCACCTAGATTCTCAAATAATAATTAAAATTAGTATAACATGATACTATAACTAAGCCAACCTGCAAACGCTGCAAAAATGAGCATTCAGTTATGGGCTTAAACTCATAACATTTATACACAAGCCAGACTATGTTTGTATACAAACTATGATACAAATAACTTAAACTCACTTGCTTAGTAGCGGAGCTCTTCATGCACCCACTGCCACCCACACACACATGTGGGTATCGTTTTCGATAAACTCGACAGTGTAAATTACCAAAAAGATGTCCATTTCCGAATCCAAGATGGCTGACATTTTTTCACCGCAAAATTTTCTCATGGATATCGATTTCGAACAAATTGAGGGTGTAGGTTACGAAAAGGGGGTCTTAATTAAAAAAAAACTATTACACATATACGCCGCTAGCTACTCGCGCACACCTTAACAACTAGTTTCAGATGTAAGCAAAATTAGTAAATAAAATAAAAAATAATAATAAAATTATCAAAGGATCTCGAATCCACAAATAAATTGCGTTTAAAAAGACGCGGCAACAGAATGACTTCTAGTTTAAGTATGGGCGGTTTTTATAGAAATTCTAATCTTTGGCTAGTGTATTTATACATTTTATAGTATACAAACTTTATGAGGGTGTCCCGCGCGTTATTACTTATTTATACCGTCACTGTAAAATATATCTAAATGTTACGAATTAAAGCCCATAATTAAATGCTAATTTTATATCCTAATATTGTTACATTTATTTGAAAATGATGAAATGTTTAAAGGTTAAGGGCTGGTACACAAGTAACCAGTAGCAATAACGTCTATTATTGTTATAGTCTTCCACTTCCAACATTTATTTCTGCAAGTAACAAACTGCGACTGTTTCTATTTCGATATAAAGATCCTTTGTTGAACTTTCGTAGGCACCGGCCTTTAGCTAGAATATTATAATGGATTTAAAAAAACATTTAAAAGTACGTGTATAAAATAAAATGTGTTTACTGAGTAACAAACTAAAATGATCAAGTTGGTTGGTAAATAGTTTATATAAAAATGATTAATGATAAGATAGAGTAACAAATCAATTAATTTAGGTAACATCAATATAATATTGTATTACAGCCGCAAAGTTATATGGCGCTTGCTTTTCCTTTGAATTCGTAAACCAACTGAAAGGGACCTGATTTAATAAAGTTCTATAAAGACTGATTGATTTACTTCAATAATGTAAGTAAATTATTTGCTTTAAGTTAAGCATAATATCCTAAACATAGACTGTTTGTAAATATTTACATATGTATATTTCCCTGATAAGCTTCGAATATCATATTTATACCTTTAGATGAACTATAACCATTCTTAATTTGGCATTGGAAATAAATTTCAAAGTGCGTCTAATAAAATATTATTTTCCATTGAATTTAAGATTGTTCTACTAACTTTTGTTACTTATTACCATGAAATGTGATAAAATTATTTCCAACTACCGAATAAACGTAAATGATAAATGAATTTATTGTTGTATAAAGTGTAACATTGAAAAATATCTGAACATGCTGATTCTTAACGTGACTACTTAATTTTTAACATAACCAGAGCCCGAGTCCCTTTGACGATATCATCATCATCAATGGTCTTCAACAGTTCGTCTTTCGAGCGAAATGCGGTTAGAATCGAACTTAGGTTCTTTCTTCTGGCTTCAACGTCGAGCGAGACGTCACTCGAGTCTTGAGTTACAGCACTGAGAGTCCTGCAGGCCTCTCAATTGCTGTTCCAGCAGTTCCCGGGGAAGAGGTCGCCAGGAAGGACTTGCATCTGGCGGCCTCGCGTGTAGGGGAGCTAGTCCGTTGAGGTGAGCGTGGCGGGAATTGTCCGCACGGTCGTACATCCTGCGCGCCAGCTTCACCACGAACTCCTTTATCGAGGGTGTTTGCAGGTGACGTGCGATAACCGTGTTCCGTACATATCGGCCCGCGCCTGTACAGACTCTGAGAGCGATGTTCTGCTGCGCTTGGATCCTACTCCGGTTTGTTCTGGAACACAGGGCATACCACGCCGTTTTGTAAACCCCGATCTTTGTTCGCAGTGGCAGTTTCGATACAAGGACAGGTCGTAGCATGGCTCGGGCGGCGCGTGTTTGCCTCAACGCGCGCTCCACCTGTGCGTTAATCGTCAGCGACCTGTCTATGTCTATACCAAGGTAACGGACTGAGGTTTGCCAATCTAGGGCTTGGCCTCGCAGCTTCAGTGGTGGTAGAACAGTGCGCCACCGTGCAGCGCTGCCGTCTTCCCAGCGTTCACCGCGATTCGCCATCTATCAAGCCACGCTGGGAGAAGATTTAGCAATCGCTGCATCTTGCTAGCGGCCGTAGCAGCGTTTGGCGAGGAAGCGAAGTAAGCGCTGTCATCTGCGTAGATCGCTAATGTCACATCATCTTCTCCAGGTAGAAGTTGGTTCTCTATAGTCTGGATATCATTGGTGTAGAGTGCGTATAGTACTGGAGACAAGCAACTTCCTTGGGGCACACCAGCTATGATTTTTCGAGTTTGTGATTTTGTTTCTTCAACTGCGACGTAGAAACTTCTCCCATGAAGGAATGATGCAACTACCCGGACGATGGCCGCTGGCGTTGAGGAGGCGATCAACTTGAGAATAAGACCAGGGTGCCACACTCCGTCGAATGCTTTTTCCACATCCAGAAAGATCCCAACTGTAGAGTGGTTGCTGTTCAGTTGGTGGGCGAGGTGATGCATAATCCGTGTGAGTTGTAGAGTTGTAGGGTGCTGACTGCGAAAACCAAACTGCTCTGGTCTTGGTTCTATGTGAGGTCCTAACCGACGGAGTAGAAGGCGCTCGAAGAGCTTGGCTGTCGTTGCAAGCAGCGTAATTGGTCTGTAGCTGGCAGGATATCAGCGATCTTTTCCTGGCTTTGGAAGGACGATAACTCTTCCCACCTTCCAGACGTCGGGGATGTAGCCGTTATGCAGGATGGCGTTAAAAAGCATGGTAGGGGTGGCCACGCCTCTGCGTGGTAGGTGGCGAAGTGCGCTGTTTGGAAGGCCATTGTCTCCTGGAGCTTTTTGTTTGGGTAGCCGGAGTATCGTCCTTCGTACTTCGGCTGGGGAGATGAACTCGCCTCCGCTGAGTGTCGGGGTCGGCTGTGCGAGGAAGTCTCTTACTGTGGTCTCGATGGTGGCGTAGTGAGCTAGGAGTTCCTCAGTGGCGTTTGCTGGGATCGAGTGTGGTGAAAATTGCGCCTCCAAGTGATTTGCCAGGATTTCGGCACGGTCGGCTGTTGCAAATTTTCGGTGGCTTTGTTCGTTTAGAAGTGGGTATGTAGGGTTTGGCGCATTGGTCAGCTGTCGGTCTCTGGTTGGTCTTGTGTCTGTGGTCATTTGACGATAGTTTCGAGACGTGATCGTGACGTTCAATTATTCCATAGGTTTTGGTACAGTGCCTCCATCTCGTGCGAACAGGGAACAACGAAATCTTATACAAATATGAGAGATCAAAATCACGTTTTGATACTACCGTCAAATGGACTTTAGGCTCTGGTCCGATTTATATTTGTTATTGTAGATTGTAATCAGTGCCTTTGATTCATAAAATTAAAAGTATCTACCTATGTATGTATATTATACCTGACATTGGGCGTAATTTGACATATTTTGTCTCAGCGCCGGCGAGCAACCGATTAGGTGTCAACTATTTTCTCGCTCAAAAAACGAATAAAAGATATAGATTTACACCAATATGAATAGTTAATCGTTGGCTGTTCACACTGGCCGGCGAAAACTCTCTTTGATAGTTGTCGCAACGACAACTATCAAAGATAAAATTCGATCAGCTATTCCCGCTTACCGACGCTGCTGGCTTGGCGGTCCGAACTAAAAAGATCCGCAACGACAACGCTGGAATGTACACTCGGCCGAGCTGAGCGAGTGGTGCGAGTAATCGCCCGCCGCACTCGCCTACTCACTCTTTAGCCCAGCGAGACAACTGTAGGAACTAAACTACTCGCTGCTCGCAAACTCGTATCTGTCTAGCTCTAATCGCTTCTCGCTCGTCGCGTTCAGACAACTGCCTTATCCATAATAAATTATACATATTAGTTCTGGTCTTAACATTTTAACTAACCAACATGATTAGCCATTAGAAGGCGTAAAATACTAATTATCCATGCTTTTAATATAATAGTTAGTTATTGCCTTCTCTGAGTACTTATGAACGTAAAACATGTTTGTACACTTAATATGTTTAAGTTAGTTTGATTTACGTTGACGTGGGATTCAAATTCAATATTTTGTACATAAATTCAACATTACCAAATGCTCTAAAAGTACCTGGGTACCATTGTAAAAAACTTCATAGAAAATTGTTTATAAACAATTTTGCAGAAAATTATGATTTCTAAAAGATTTGAATCTCTCGCGCAATGTAAATCGAACCCCGCTGAGTATAACGACTGAATTGGTTAAAATTGTTAAATAATAGTAGTAACTTCCACAAAACTATGTATTTCTTACCTCATTCATAATAAGCCTTCCCAAGGACCTACCACATAGCATGGGAATACATTAGAACGTAGTAGGTATAACTGTAAATGTTTATAATTTATTACATTTCAATAAAATGAGACTGTTAACTGTGTTATGATTTCTCATGGAGAGGACTATCCGCTATTATATACCTATAGTCGCAAACGGGGCGCACACATCGACTGAGATCGAATTATCACCACTTAAAAAAACGTATGTATATTCGTTACCAAATTACCAATTAAACTGAAAACCAAAGCCATGGAAACCTGCCTACTTCCCTGTCTCACTTACGCATGCCAGACGTGGTCTCTAACCGCACAGAACATCAAACGACTAAAAGTCTGCCAAAGAGCGATAGAAAGGAGTTTTCTGGGCCTCAAACTAAGAGACAAAATTAGGAACATGGATATAAGAAAAAAAACTAAAGCAAAAGACGTGGTACAAAAAGTTCTATCTTTAAAATGGAAATGGGCGGGGCACATCCAGAGAATGCAAAACGAGAGATGGTCCAAAGCTATAATGAATTGGTACCCTATAAACAAGACACGAAGAAAAGGAAGACCTGTAAAACGATGGGACGATGACATCGTAAAAATAGCAGGGAAGACATGGAGTAGAGTAGCTAGAGATCGAGGAAGATGGAAGGAGCTGGAGGAGGCTTTCACCGCTGAAAGCGGTATACTCGCATATGTATAGATATAGATAATGTGTAGTTTAGTATTTAAGTGTGAGTAATAAAAGCTGTTTTATTTATTATTTATATTATGTATATTCGACCCACAATAACTGGCTGTATGTACCTAACATATAGCCAGTTATTGTGGGTGTTGTTACGTTAAAGATATTCGGTTGATCTTTTATATTGAAATTAATTTTTTATTTATGAAATCAAATTAAATGTAATGAAATTTGAAATGAAATACTCTGGACGCTCATATCAATTAGACGCTGACTGTACTGGTATATCGCATAACTGGAACCTGGCCTAACAAGACTCTTTCAGACAAGAGGTAGGCCTTCGTTTTCGAAGCTTTGAAATCGACCCAATCAACCTCAGCCTTAGGGTCATATACTATCGCGCTGAGTAAATAAAACTTAGGCTTGATTAGGTAGGCACCTAGGTAATACATATATGCCAAGCAAACCACCCCCAAGCTTAGCTACAAAGAAACAGGCCCGATTACCTTCGCTCCTAAGTTAAACCACAGTTAAACAATATTGAATGCCATAAAAGAACCGTAAAGCTTTCTTTCTAATCGCTCAATTTAGTATTAGTCAGCCATTTCTTCAAAAAGCTGTTATCAAAAGTAAATGACGTGAACTGCGGCAAATGAGTCAATGTTTATTTATTATTGGCGTCTAAGCTAGTGCATGTGGCTCACATTCCGTACCAACACACACGGAGCACCTTTGTACCAAATATTTGGAGGAGACGCGTCATGGTGACGACAGAGGGTGATGTAGTTTTGGATTTGTCTTTTGAAGGCAGTAAACAGACAAACACGTCCCGAGTTCTATTGAAACTTGGGCGCAAGCGTGAAGCGAGGGCGATTAGCACACGCCTCCATTATGTTCGCCATACGTCGATAAAAAGTTGCTAGACCGTATATCAATGGGAAATGTCTTGATAATACTTATTCAAAAATTCACTGGCTTAGTGGCTAGCCTCTGCGGTACGAACCGCGAGGCGCGGCGCGGCGGCGCGGGGTCGCAGGAAACAGCAGTTCGTAGTTGTTCGGCATGCGTCTACTTGTACTCGTATCTTTACAAGATGGTAAAATGTACTAGGCATAACGATTTGGAGTTATCTGTAATGTTATGGTCCTGATTGAGTAATGTTATGTTTGTTATGTTTTGACGACCGATGTGGCGCGGTGGGCGAAGGTCCGCCTGCGACGCAGGAGGTTGCGGGTTCGATTCCCGCCTCGGAACAATTGTGTGATCTGCAGATATTTGTTCCGGGTGTTCTGGTCGTTTTCTATGTATAGTAAAAAAAAACTATCTATGTAATATATTGTATTATGTACATATATCAGTTATCTAGTACCCATAACACAAGCTCTGCTTACCATGGGGCTAGGTAATGCTGTGTGAATTGTCCAGCATTATTAAAAAAATTATTATTATTATGTCTCATTTACCATGATCCTTAAAGTGACCCGGTCCTTTGGAAGGCTTGCGTGGGGCCGAAGCCAACAGCACAGAGGCCTTTTGATAAGTTAATCTAAAGGCGATGGCTACACATAGCGAAACAAATGTCAGCTATTACCTTATTGTTCGATCAGATATCGCGAAGACTATATAATCAGGTCCACAAAATTGGGCCAACATAGTTTGTAATGGTCACCATGATAGTTGTGCCCTTAGAGGTTGTTCCTTCCATTCTGCGTCTTCAATGATGTTTCGCTATATCTTCGCTCACTTCCATGAATCATATTCCGCAAGCTTACGCAAGATCAGTGCGTATATCTCACGCTTGCCTTTGTTTATAAGAAACTAAGACACCGCAAAACACGTAAAGATATTAAAGTATTTGAATAGGTGTGATTGACGGCCGGCCCTGAACAATATTTGCCAAGTTGAACTTGCGCGCCCTCTTTATGGAAACGTTACTCCATTATTCTCGTGACCGATAAAATAAAACATATTTGTGCATTCCTGGGTTAATTTTACAGTTAGGTGATATACCCACTATAGTAAGAAAGTGCCAATAGGCAAGAACAAGACAAAGCTAGCAGGAGTCCCCCTCGAATAGAGTCAACCTAAAATCTTTTTTTTACCAAATAAAGCTGTTCCTATTAATTATTCTACCTGTCTCTACAATACCTATATAACTATCCAATTCATTTGTCTCAAGTTGTTACTTGACACAAATTAATGAGGTCATTAATTATAATTAGGTACCTACCAACATTAACACAAATACGGAGGATATAAACTTGCCAAGACACAAATTAAGTACCTAATAAAATTAAGCTTAGATGATACTTGGCACCTTGGCAAAAGATCTCAGCTCCTATATCGGTGAACACATATTCGTATTTACTATTATTATTTAGGTACTTTTTTATATTTTTTTATCGATCTTTATTTGCTAATAGGTTTATCTACATACAGTACTTACTAGTCCTTAGTTAGAAAAAATGGCATATTTTGCTATTTTTTTTGCCATTTTTTCTAACTACGAACAATATGATGATTCGAACTGCGTATATCAAATTGCTTTTATATTTTGCAGATCATTTTGACTACCTACTCTAGACGCTCATATCAATTTGACGCTGACTGTACATACAGTGGGTATTAACGGGCTGACTTGATGACGGACCTACATCCGACACTTTGCTGTAACCGATGCCACTGGAATGAAAGCTTGCTTGGTCTCTACCCCGCGAAATATTTGTGCTTCAGTGGAAGTACCCTTAATTTTAGCACAAAGAAAAATAAATTGTTTTGTGCTGGTACTCTGTGGGGGCGGGTTATTTCCGAGTATTTACATCCACTGGAATTCGCTTCTGGTAAATGAGTAAGAAGCAGAGTATTCGGTTAAAGGTTGGTTAACGTGTGCAAAGGTGTTTGAGGGGATTTTCCGTAAGTACTTGCCTACTCTACTATTTGAATTGGAGCGCGTTATTGAATAATCAATTCAGTTGTGCTAGAAACAAGAAGACATTCGAGGCCTAGAAGTACGTACACGGAGCTCCTATCTAGAATTATATTTTCTGTAGACATAAACAGACTAGCCCAACGACTCAAGCATATGCTGAGTGAGCCGCGTCTTCGGAACTGTCACAGCTGCAGCGATGAAATGTCTCCGTTTCTTTCCTTCCGGCGATACGGCACAGTTACCTCCCTCCTAAAACAACCATGTCCTGACAGGACCCGTGTTAACCAGAAGGTCAGTGTTCTGTGTTGTCTTTCCAACACCAAGTCGGATCGCCTTCACACTTTTATGTCCGTACTTGGATGTGATAGCCTATTCTGCTACACTTCTACAAGCTCCTAATGAAACTGCGTCCGTCGCTTCCGTACTATGCTTCCATTTCCCTCTGGGTGCAACTTCTATATGGACCAACGTCAAAAAATTTAGGTAACCTATTTCGCATTGTGTTTTACCAATATTGTTGATTTATTGGATCTTTTAATATTTTATTTGCAGCATTTGGATCCAGACCAAAAGAAGATGGTAGGTAAACCACGTGGTCGCATTCTTGATGAACCGCGCTACAAGGTTCAATCACATCGACCCAAGAAATGTCAGATTCAACGCTGATTCACGATGTTTAACGCGCAGATAAACAAAACTGCAGGCAGGTTCCACCCATTCGCATTCTGCGCCTCTTTTCAAAAGCACCGCCATTAAAAACCGTTACAACTAAACAAGCGATCGAAAAACAATTATAAATCCCCATTGCACTTAACAAATTCCGAACAACACATCTGTCAGCGCGCCTAGTGAATTTTCAGTAAATCGAACGTTTCTAAACAAACATGTCAGATTTGCGCGGGAAAATAAACAAATGTGGCGGGCGCGGGCATCAATCTGCCACGCGGGCCCACGCGCTGCTGCGTAACCGTGCTCTCTGTAGACGTGCTAGGGTTGACCACAAACGGCTTTTCACCATCATCAACCTGTATAGTCCACTGTTGGACGTAGGCCTCCCCTAATCAGCGCCGAAGCGCCCTGTCTTCAGCTTGCCGCATCCAGCCAAAGATTTAAAACATCTAGCATCTGCCAGCAGTCTTTCGCAAGTCATCATTCCACCTGGCCGGAGGGCGTCCTACACTACATTTGCCGAGACGCAGCTTTTCATATACTCATACCGGAATGGAGTATTAGGTACTGTCAACTATCTGTTCAGTCGACCTCGGTCGGTTGGGGTCTTCATTCTATGTATTTGTGAATCAAATGTGTACTCTAAAAAACATAAACGCCCTAAACATAGGTAGCTTTTATCCCAATACAATGTATTATATATACAATGTGTATTGTCGAACCTTGATCAAACGAGATGTGCGGATACACGACATATATTTATCGATAAAAAACAAAAAATAAAAAATTATATGTTACCTATCTCAAAAATAAAGCCGATTTAATATTTTTTTTAATGAAAACGAATTCATCTGGTTTTTTCTTCGTTTCTTTTTGAGTAAACGGTGTATTTTATTCAAAGTAGTCTCATTTGAAAGCTTGATAGTTTACCTAGCTAATAAAATAAGAAAAAAATACAATTTCGGTACATAAACCTAGTAAAATCAATACTTTTTTAGAAATTTGCAAAAAAAAAATACAATTTTTATTTTATTTTTGATCTGTAACTTTAAAACTGGGTCATTGAGGTGTACTTTTTTGCATGTTGTATTAAACTTCATAATTTAATCTACAAATCCTCCAAAACTTATGGGTCTATCTCTTTTCATTGTCATGTTATTCACCATTTAAAAACCATTAAAAATAGGTACTTTCTGTCTTGTACAAAGATCAACAGGAATATCAACTGATTTAATCAACATAAATTATAAAATAAAACGAGGCAAGATAGGAAGAAATGGAATGAGGTCTTTGCCCAGCAGTGGGATAGTAACGGCTGTTTAAGATAAAGTTTTTGTTTTCTTTACTCTTGACAAAACAGAAAGTACCTATTTTAAATGGTGAATAACATGACAACAAAAAGAGATAGGCCCATAATTTTTGGAAGATTTGTAGATTTAATTGTGGAGTTTAATACAACATGCAAAAAAGTACACCATAATAACCCAGTTTTAAAGTTACAGACCAAAAATAAAATAAAAATCGTATTTTTTTTGCAAATTTCTAAAAAAATATTGATTTTACTAGGTTTATGTACCGAAATTGTATTTTTTTCTTATTTTCTTAGCTAGGTAGACTATCTAGCATTCAAGTGAGACTACTTTGAATAAAATACATCGTTTACTCAAAAAGAAACGGAGAAAAAACCAGATGAAGTAGTTTTCATTAAAAAAATAATTAAATCGGCTTTATTTTTGAGATAGGTAACATATAATTTTTATTTTTTTTATTTTTATCGATAAATATATGTCGTTTATCCGCATGATCAAGGTTCGACAAAACACATTGTATATTGAGTTAGCGAACGTTATGTCATAACGTTCGCTAACTCAACCTTCCGACTTTGACTGGTATCTCGTGTTAACGCGCTGAAACCAAGCAACGCTCTGAATTCATACTAGCAAAATGTTAGTGTGCTAAAAACACGACTTTGTGCTAGACATTGAACGAATTATGTCACGAACAGGGATTTACGACGAAATGTCCGGTTTTTCCTTGTAATTTTCGTGTCGCGGGCAACTCTACCGTGTCTAAATAAAGAGCAGTGTTTACACTCCTAAGGCTATTACCGTGGCTTGGACTAAATCTGACCTGCGATCCAGGAATAATCTCACGTACGCCGAGAATAAATATATCAAGTGCATAATTTGCCTTATTGGGTAATCTTTGTACACTTATTAATATTAAGCTATTGTTTTTCTTACCTACTTTAACTAACCTGCCATTTGCAGGTGTCTTCCCTTTCAGGTACTCTGCTACTTACTACTATATGTATGTACATATATATCTTCTAATATTAATAATACAGATGAACGTTAGTCAATGAAGATTATTAGTAACTTTTAGGAACTCCAAAACTACATACATAGGTACTTACGTTACATAATATTTGACGTATATTTCCTACGACATAATATGTAGGCCTCTCCTAACGAGCGCCATAGCGCCCTGTTTTCGGCTTGACGCATCCAGCATTTCCCTGCTTATTTATTACTAGCAGACTTTCTCGGCTTCGCATGGTTTTAGTACCGAACCCTAACTTTTTTGAAAATATAATATAGCCTATGTTCACCGGGGATAGTGTAACTTTCTAACGGTGAAAGAATTTTTCAAATCGGTCCAGTTGTTAATCACAAACAAACAAACAAAAAATCAAACCTTTCCTCTTTATAATATTACAAAAGAGTTTCCATACAGTAAATTGTTATCAAACCTTTGTTGTCAAAAGAGCGTTGCTAGGCAACCACGTTTATTTAGAAAAAATGGCGAATTGATATGCAAGAGGCGTACAACCTAACAAAAGAGTTTCCATACAGTAAATTGTTATCAAACCATTGTTGTCAAAAGAGCGTTGCTAGGCAACCACGTTTATTTAGAAAAAATGGCGTATTGATATGCAAGGAATTTTATACGTACATTTTTCACACCTTGGGTTACATTATTGTAGTTTTAGTAAGGATCCCTTACTTTTTTAAAAATATACTATTTAGCCTATGTTCACCACGGATATTTAGGCTTCCTAACGGTGATAGAATTTTTCAAATCGGTCTAGTAGTTTCGGAGCCTATTCGTTACAAACAAACAAACAAAAAATCAAACCTTTCCTCTTTATAATATTATTATTAGTAGTATAAGAATAGATAGGACACATTAATGCATTTTTTAATTCAGAAACAATGCAAGCGAAGTTGGGGATTAAAGAGTTAGATCCTTATCAACATCACACACATCGTACCAAGTGTAACAGGTGTACCTACGGTGGAACTGAATAAATGAAAAATGAAAATCAGTCAGCGCGCGACCCCATGACGCTGCCTGCATTGCCCAGCTGTATGGCAATCCTGAAAAGAATCATGAATTGTTTAACATTGTGAAAGCATATCTAGGTTATAGCGATTCCTGAAAAGAAATCTCAGCAGCTTCCGTGGTTTAGTTTCTAAAATAAGATTTTAATTTATTACCTCTATTGGTAAACCACGTAAAAAACTTTCTCAATTTGTAAACATTTATAGCCTCATTCTAATAAACTCCAGCTATGTCCGACTTCTTAGACCTTTGATCTGCCAACTCACTTTCAACAAGTTGCACAAATATGTTATAATAATTTATGCATCTTACCTACCAAATATTACTCATGGCTGAATAAATATAACTTACCAAAAATTAAAAAAAAAACGAATGACACTCATCTTCATATGACTCGCTGACTTGCCCAAAAGTCAAATTTATCTTCTTACAATATGCTTCTCTTGAAACAATGAGCTCTATCAACTCTAATTAGGTCCTCGTCAGCTCAATATATCTGAGGGCGGTGATTCCCTTATGAGAATTTTAAATATATTATGTCATTTAAGTGTCATGGATGATCTCAGATCTAAGGGAAATAAAATACTTTGACTTTTAAGACGTGTCCATATGAAGCCAATTTTGAAATGGGATCGGAATAACAGCTTTTTTAAAGCCATTATGTCTCAATCAAGCTTCCTTGAGGTTGAACTTTCTGCCTACGGGCTGAGTAGATACATTATAAGTAATTTCTCCTAGAACTCGTAGGCAGCGCAATTCCTTCACACCATGTACAGTCACGGCGTAACACATACCGGGTGCAAAGCACGGAGCATTAGAACCGACCGCAAGATGTACACAAGACAGCATTTCAAAACAACATAAACCGTAATGAGGACGGCTGCAATTCCCCAGATATCCAGCCGTTTCCTCTTCATCTGGCCGTTTCCTCTTGACCCGGGGCCAACTATTCCGAGCATGCGCGTGCGCCGGCCCTCTTACTCACGACCTTAGGGACTACTTACATTGCCACGATACGACAAGATTATGGTACCATTTTCAATAATAATTTTATTGTAAATATATAAAATCCAATAAAGAATAACTATTTGTGAAATCAATCGATAACTCATTCATTTAAATTATCTTGTGACTACGGTACCATAATTGAAACGCACGCAAAATACCTTCCTGTTGGCTTCACCATAGTTCCGGAAAATGACAACGCAGTGAAACATCAGAAACAATTCGTCAAACTAAGTAAATAGTATTATAAAATTTTGACGTCGTATCATGAGACAACTTATGTATGTGCTCGTATGTTATCCTTTCTGATAATACCTACTAATAAAATATTTCTTTTGTTGAGTATCTTATCACTGACGTTATCGACACGACTCTAAGTGAGTAGTTTATCTATTTGCAATACTTTTTGATGGTCTAAGTCTATTTGATATGATTAGGTTTCGATCATTGTAAAATGACGCACTAGCAGGAACATTTGAGTGTTTAGATACCTATACTTTATTCAAATACCCTGACAGATGATAATAGTCAGATTTAGTCAGAGTAGGCAGAACGAGAGTTTCGTATAATACGCAATGGAAAGCCATTGTTTCAACGTGCCAGATAACCAGAAACAGCTAGTTCTCTTAGGGCCAATCGCGAGATTAGGTAGGTACTCTTTAGTGTTTAATTATCTGAATGATTCCATCAGGCACGAATATTTGTTCGATTTCATTCGAAACGATGATTTGAAATTTACACATCCATCTTTGGCTCGACTTTGCTCCAGCAACCGTCCATGTATTTACTATTATATGCGTTCTTAGGTCAGTGACGTTAGAATGTACATAGATTATATTGTACTCGTAGATTATTTCAACGGTACATTTCTTATGAGTCAGTTTCTGTCGTGCTGTGTAGGGACTCCCCTAATCTAATTCATCTGTCACTAATTGAATTTGTTTTAGTGTTCGACCGACTTTGAGCGATAGATGAAAGGACCCAGAACGGACGTGCCTGGCGAGCTTCTTATATGTTTCACCGCAAACTTGCGTAAAATTAGTGGCTGAATCGTGTGTTGAAGAATTTAGGTTTGCAACATTTATTTGGGAGTAAAGCATGTATAGAAAAAAATCAGCAGTGGTTTCAGAAAGGCCGAGGGTTCGTTTGATGTCGTGGATTTTCTCCTTTAATTAAAATTTTAACTCTATACAAGGGTGATACTAAGTGTGATACTAACTCTATACTAAGGTATCCAAACAAGGGTGATACTAACTCTATACTTCACTAAGGTATCCACAGATGCCTTTGACACATTTAATTTAGAAGTCACTTGAACTAATCTAAGTGCTATTTTTTGTATTTTCTTTGGGGTGGCTTGAGTGTCACTGTGGCTATGATAGGCCTATAGTGATCGTCACTTTATGACCTAAGTGCCAGGGGGCGAGGACTGATTAGACAGGGAGAGAGGCCTGGGTGATCTATAGGGATTTCAATGCATATTAGATACGCTTAAAATCACGAAAACTTTCCAAAGTCTACCTCAATAGGCAAATAATTGCCGCTATAAACTTACCTCATTGTATTTTTTACCCAAATTAAGCAGATCTTCATACAAATTAGTTTAAATAGCAGTTTGCGGCGATACTGACTCATCTAACGATGTAGACTATGAGGTAACGGCAGACTTCCAAAACGGTTCACGTGCCGGACATTCGGTGGACGGATCAAGGAATGGAGCTGGGGGAACAACAACCCCTCTTGAATGTGCGGAAAATTTGATCAGACATGGACTTTAGTAAAGTTAGTCCCTTTTTCGCTGAAAGCGCGGAAAATATATTTAAATAATAATGATATTATTTAAATGGTTCAATGGCATATAAAAACAGCGTTTTTGATACATTGAAACAGGATAATCATTTTAATAAATCACATTCAAACCATAAAACCTTACTGAAAGGTATCTCAAAATTGTCATAGAGAGCGGTCCTGCCCGGTAGGCATTTCGTTCTAGGTTTTCATCTATCGGCATACAATTAAACCTCAAAAAACTAAATTCTGATTGTACTCAAAATTGAATGAAGTAGAATGGTCAAGTTTATATTGCATACATCTCTGTACTTATTTCTTCTAGTTGCTAGTACCTCCCTCCCATGGGTATTCATAATAGTCATTATGACTAGGTAACATAGTTATGTGCAGAATTGTTTTGAAATAGGTAATGGAGAATGTGAAAGCACAGGTGATAGAATGGTGAGGTCATTCGCATTCTCTACGCAATTTGAACGATGATATTGTAAATACATTAACAGATTCAAGTATCGTACTGCAGCTTAACAAAGACAAAACATTTTAATAATGAGCTGATTTCGTACCTTAATTATTATTAACGTTATGAATATGCATAATGAACGCTCACAAAAAAGTACACTATCACCTTAAAAATCAACTTGAAATTAAAATATACTGGCAACTTCAACAAAAGCTGTAAGGAGCGATGTATTTGCACCAATAATTACTCCTAGGTCCGCCCCCCAAGTATAAGTGACTAGCCATAGTTTAAAATGCATTATACGTGTACAAAAACTAACAAGGCCAGCATTGGGAAATACCTGGTGCTGATCCGGGGCCTTTCTGGTAATCAGAGTACGAAGTAGTACCTAGTAGTACGTATGCTACATATTCCTCTTGTAGGACCGAAGGTTTTAAGATTCACATTTCACAAACTTTTATTTGTGTAGGCTTGCAAAATAAGCACTTAGACAAGTCAAATTCTATAAAAACGCACGTAATTACCCATAATTGACTTCCCTTACATAGTCTATTATGCTTAGAGCCAGCGACCGCCAGACCTTCGACATTTTATAAAAGCTGAGAGTTTGTCAGTGTAAGCGTTCAACACAGTTAGGAACGAACACCGATTATGAAGTTTGGGTCATAGTGGCTTTGGCAGATATTGGCTTGCAAAGTTTCTGACTTTGCACCAAAAATCCGTCATAGTAAGCTAAATGTAAATAAATATAACTTGAGAAACTACCAAAGGGGTTTTTTCTAGAACACATAGTGACTTTGCCTTGCTAGACGCTCCAGACAGTAAAAATAATTACGCTACGCGATCAAGTTTCGTAGCATTCCCGCTACGCGACCAAGTTTCGTAGCACTCCCGCTACGCGCCCAAGTTTCGTAGCACTCCCGCTACGCGCCCAAGTTTCGTAGCACTCCCGCTACGCGCCCAAGTTTCGTAGCACTCCCGCTACGCGCCCAAGTTTCGTAGCACTCCCGCTACGCGACCAAGTTTCGTAGCACTCCCGCTACGCGGGCAAGTTTCGTAGCACTCCCGCTACGCGCCCAAGTTTCGTAGCACTCCCGCTACGCGCCCAAGTTTCGTAGCACTCCCGCTACGCGCCCAAGTTTCGTAGCACTCCCGCTACGCGCCCAAGTTTCGTAGCACTCCCGCTACGCGACCAAGTTTCGTAGCACTCCCGCTACGCGCCCAAGTTTCGTAGCACTCCCGCTACGCGCCCAAGTTTCGTAGCACTCCCGCTACGCGACCAAGTTTCGTAGCACTCCCGCTACGCGCACAAGTTTCGTAGCACTCCCGCTACGCGCCCAAGTTTCGTAGCATTCCCGCTACGCGCCCAAGTTTCGTAGCACTCCCGCTACGCGACCAAATTTCGTAGCACTCCCGCGAAATAAATTTAAGTTGGCCTGTTGAAATTCTTGATTCGAATGTCTTGACTTTAAATAAATGTTTCGTGGTAATTCACACTCGAGCTAGAGGCCAACGATGGGCAGTCAAATTTACACCACTCACTCATCACAAAATGTCTGGACAAGAGCTAAAATAAGAACGACCATTAGAATTCCTTTTATCTAGCACCTCCACACTGGTCACATTTCCTACCGTGATACTCGAAGATCAACAAAGTACCTATCACAGGACACAGTGGTTCCCAAGAAGCTGAGCACATGATTTGTTTCCTATGAATCTCTAATCAGTTACAATTAATCTTGACCTCAGTTTATCATAACGTGCGTTTTCCTGGTCATATAGCGAACTAGGCGTTTCCCGTGTCTTTGGCTGCATTCATTCTTTCTCGAACTAAAGGTAGCCTATGTTCTTATGCGGGACACAAACTATATCTTTGAATTTAAATAAACTCGTTTAGACTTACAAATAAAACCAATACGAATTATAGTTAAATATGATTTTCCAAAAAAGAGCGTTTTGGTTATTAAAACCATAAAGTTGCCATCTGGAGCCGAAAATATCCGATTCAGTATAATATTATGTTAGGCTCTTTGTCAACCGCCGCCGTCACAGAGACGTCACCGATAACGATATTATTTCAGGATGAGTTCAAGATGGAGGCGTAACGGCGATCGAGCGCGTGCACCACGACGATCTCGGTGGTTCAATGTGTTGTAGCTGTTCTTCATGTTAGTCTCGTAGGTTGAATAGGCGACAATTTCGTCTGCTTTTGTCTAAGGCGAAGACATCGTATAAAAATTGTCTTCTAATTGATCCGCTTACGAGTATACGTGAACATTCATAACAGGAGTGATTTCTGTGCTATCACAATGATCATGACGTTTACCTTGCCGGTGACAGTAACGTCATCAGCCTATGTTAGTCCACTGCTGGTCATAGGCCTCCCCCAATGAACGCCACAGCGCCCTTGTCTTCAGCTTGACGCATCCAGCATCTTACCTACCTTAGTAACGTAAATGTATGTATTGCTACTTCGTCGCCGTCATCTCGTTATCGGTGACGTTTCGATACAGACGGTGGACAAAGATTATTCAGATTTCAAAAACGTATTCTTACAAAATAAGCACTTAGACAAACGGCGATAAGGTTTTGTTTCTTTCACTATCACGAAAAAATGCACCAAAATATTGTCAGTTCAAATCAAATATAAAAATACTTACTTCTGCATTTATATATTTAGTATAGATGGAAATGTAGAGCGATGCTAACCGCAACCGTTTTCTTGGAACTTGCACTAATCGCTTAAAAGTTCGGAAATGGGTGAATTACCTACATTTACTACATATATTTATTTATTGGTGGTTAAATAGTATTACATTTGAGAGAGTTTCTAACTTTCTTAGTTTAAATTTTACTAATCCGGAGAGTCGTGTTAATCAATTTTTGAATTCTTCAGAGCTACATCATCAACACATTTATTAATTGTGTCTGGCATGCATGAATTGCTTTTAATTAGGAAACATTAATAAAGACCTTTGTCTACCTTTTCTAATTAATATAATATTATTTCCACAGTACTGCTAAAAAAAAGCGATATACATAATGTAAATACTAGAAATAAGCATAAACTCGCTGTTCCCACAGCTAGACTACATAAGATAAGTGTATCTTTTAAAGGGCAATGTACATATACACTTCTACAACAAAACTCCAAGTGAGTTGCAAAAATTATCAATAAATAAATTTAAAAAAATTGTGAAGCATATTCTTTGTAAAAAGGCTTATTACAAAATATCAGAATATCTAGAAGATAAAAAAAATTGGAACGAGTTTTGCTCCAACTCAAAATCTAACAACTTACAGATAAGCAAATCATATGTACTAGACACATAAGTTATGAACATACTAGTGGTTTCTTCTCACTTCTTCCACTGGTGGACAAAAAATTTAAGTGAACATCAATATAATAATTAATGGTATAAAATATGACTTGTCTAAGTGCTTATTTGTAAGCCTAAAGAAATAAAATTTCATTTCATTTCAGTCTTTGTTTTGTTTTTTGTTTACCTGGGACACCGCCATAAACTACTGTGTAAAGAAAAACAAAACATTTCTTGACTGAAAGACTTTCTCAACGGTCCGGACGGACAACTTTATCAAAACGTCAGCGTGACTCTGCGAATTCCAATCTTATCGATTTTGTACAGTTTGAATTGGCAGGTGTATTATTGATAATAGAGTATATGAAAACCTATAAATTTCGATTATTTTGTTCCTATGAAAATGGGAGTACAACCTAAACATGTTTTGATAAAATTTTCAAATATTGGGTACTATTAGGCCCTGTTCAAATGCATACAGTCGCTGTCTGAACGGGCGGCGCGGCGAGTTGCCGCCGTGACCGTATCTGAAAGGGCTCTTATTATACTGAACCCGCAGTATTAGTTTAATAGATCAGGTAGGAAATAAAATGTACAAATAAGTTTAACGTGTTTTTATTCATCAATTTCATTAATAAGTAAAAAACGTATTACCTAATCATGTCCATCGCTTAGCTTTAAAAGCTCGAGTACAAAATATACAGACAGGAACATAATAAATAACTTAAATACAAGTAAATATCAGAACTCGAGATTCGATGCCTTTGGCACTACTAGACTAGTTCTGTATTTAACTTAAAATAATAACTTACAAAATGCACATTGAAATAAATTAAGAGAGCTTACAATAAAGACGGGTTTAACAATAGTTCTACATCTTTAACACTTATTTCGAGCAATATAAAACTTAAGTACGAGTAAATAAAGTGCTAAATGGATCCGAGTAAAATAGCTGCTTAAGTATCAAAAACTACGTTCAAAAAACATTATTTAAAGGACCATGAGGTAAGGATAGTTGATATAAGACTGATGAACCGATTTCTACCAACTTAAACAATTATAATAGTATCTAATAAAATCGCTTGACTAGAAGCAGATACGATTCTACAATAAATGCCTAAGTACATTATTCTATAATAAATGCCTAAGTACATTATTCCTAAACAGTTACTTATTAGAAATGGAATAACATATCACAATTTAGGAATTGCGTAAATTTAATTTACGCCAACTTAAATTTAAACTAAAGCGAAATACTGATAAGTGATGTCAATACAATTTAAGTACATTTTAACTAAAAATTTAAATTTAAGTATCTACACCGACTATCATTTACTAAATTTGTTAAATAAAGTAAAACCCTAAGGCGGCAAATTATATCTGAAATGTTAACCAAATAGTTATGGAACAAAGTAGCAAAGTACTCACAGCAACGTTTGGCCCCATTTATGTATCTAAACTAAAATAAATATCGTTTAAGTTCTAATCATAATACTGTCAGATCCAACGCCTTACAAACTAATAAGACACAGCTCAGTCGTTTGTTACGTATACTGTCACTATATAAGTCTCTTCGTCGGTGCTTTTCCTCTTTGTCACTATGATCACCTTCCTCCCCATTCTTTTACAACCCATTTGAGTCTGCACTTTGTAAAGCACTACCCCCTCGAGTCTTTGTATTCACCACGTGAGCCTTGGTACTCCCCACTTCTATGAACTCCTAGGATATAGGGCACAACCAGGTTGATTCCTGGTTTGGACTACCTTGAGTCTTCGCGCTCTCTTCAGAGAGCTTACATTACACTGGTAATATTTCCACTGGTTTGTTGACTTCTTTTAGTTAAGTGCGGGCTCGCCTTCGAACCTCGCAGGCGCATTTAGATCGATTCCACCTCATATTCCGGTTCCTCTATAACAAAGAAAATCACATTGCAAAAACTAATTCAATAAAACAAAAAGAAATTTTAAATTCTAGGGAAGTTGACTTTAATATTCTGATTGGAGAGGCAGATGTTAGGGATGAGAACACAAATAATATGAATGAAGAGCAGGAACTTCCCAACTGCTGGGCAAAGGCATCTCTAAGTCTCTCTGAGACTCACTTTACACTTTGCCCTGCAGTGTAGGATGATAAGGGCTGAAATAATAATGACTGGTTAAACCATTTAAAATAAAAAAGATGCAAAAATAAAAAGCACAAGTTCACAAGACAATGGATGTCAGCTCATTGGCACCAGTCGCGTGTTGAGTTACAAGCAAACACATTAGGAAGAAAGCGTTTGTTAGAGAAGTATAAGTAGGCAAGAAAGGCTCGAGTAACGACGAGACAGCAATGTTAATTTAGTTAACGCAAGGACCGTTCCCCGAGAACTAACGATAAGGCAAGCGTTAATAATTTAAGCTCTAGACTAGACGAAGGATTCATGATGCATTTAGCAGCGTCAATACATTATTGTTCAAAATGTCGTCCCAATGAAGGACAAAGAGTGACTAAATCTTGTGTCAATTAAATCGCGAAAAGGGTGCAACGTGCAAACGCTTTCTAGGCAAACATTCGTGCGACTACATTTAGACATCCATCGTCCTACGAACCTGCTTTAGACAGTCTCTGCGCTCCTCCAAGTTGGGACATTGACAGGCGCACTTACGGCGATTGAACACCTTGTGCTCCCCGCACTGGTCGGGGCTGAGGTCGCAGCAGCCGCAGCTAACGTGCTCCTCGACTGGGTACGTGGCGCAGTACTCTTTGTTGGTTTTAGAGTTGAACACGCGTATCTGAAACAAAACACATGGATGCTAAAGTGAGTCTAGCGTAATACTGTTGTATATTCATCATTATTAAAAGAGATTATTACTCGTAGTCGTACGCTTATATGGTACAGTCGCAGCACGTCCCTATATTACCCTATATATCTTATAGGTTAGGTTCTGATTATCTGTATTGTATTTCCTTTTTTTTAATATTGTATAACTAATGTCGCCATTACATTACGCAAGTGCGCCTCCTAACTGTGTCAAGGTAGGTGTGAGATAAAGATAAGAAGCTCACCGGCACGTGTCTCATGACGGACTCCCTGGCGACGCAGCGGCCGGCCTGCGCGAACTCGCACAGCCCCACGCAGCGCTTCACCCACACGGCGCCCGGGCTCACCTGGGGAAACACACTCATTAACACACAACATTAAACACAATGCCTCATGACGATTTTCTCACGCAAATGAATTTTACGCGGATGTAAACGAGAAATATTCAAATTGCAGAAGACCTAACCGTGTTCTCAATCTGAAGGTGATGACGGTCGAAGCGTCTTGTGACCGACCGATAATAATCGATTATTGATTTCGTGTGAGTAATTAGGCTACAATTAGAAGCCGAGTAATAGTTATGTCGGCCCTATATGATAATGTGAAAGGTATGCAGATCTGTTGCCAATTCGGAACAAGATCACACTTTCAGTGACCTTCGTTGAATGTGAATTGCTTTCTCACTAACGACTGAAGTGGGACTTAGATTATATGGAAGAATCTTTTATCTTCTTAAATAGGTCAACAAACTGTAGAAGTCGTTTTAAAGTATTACTTATTTTATAGAGATAATGCGCACTGTGATTGAAATAAACGAGGTCACCAGATAAGACTATTGCGTTATTGAAAACAGTTAAAGTTATCTACATTAATTAACTAATTACCGAAGGAAGGATTTTATCTTGATCGAGCTTTAAATAAACCAACGTCTTTAATTGAAACAGAAACTTAATTATATTGAAGCACATGGCCTATTCCGAGAATTATGGAACTGATGCAATTTTCAGATAACTTAAATAAAATAAAAGACTTTTGAGGGGACTTCATCACGTGCCGTCATTGGGGAAGATTTTCTTTAGCATGTGGTAGAGAAATCAATCCTGGCTAAAGTTGTATTAGAGAAGAGATGCTTACCGTCTCGTGGCTGCCCCGGGGGTCCAGATGTATGAAGACCGGCTTGGGATCCCCGCACTGGGACTCTCCTATGATTTTGTCTCGTTCTCGAGCGTTGTCAGACCCGCAGACGACTGGGGACAAAATACATTCTATAAATTTTATGAAAACCCTGTACTGAAATGTCTAAAAAGTTCTAAACGGAAGGCTTGACTAAAGAAATTCAAAAAATGCAGCCTTTAACAAGTTCTTAAAATGTTTACGTTAAGTATATAATTAGATAACTATATACATATGTTTGCATAGTTAAAGTAGGACAAGAGTTGCATCATTGTTGAAAACGCCGGCGATGACAATCCTTAATATTCACCTTTTCCATACGATGCAATGAATTCACTTTTGATTGATGCCAATGGCGTGGCGTATTCATCCTTAGGGAACTTAGGGTTGGGCTTGTAAGCCGCCACCACCGCCACAAATATCACAATCCAAAAAAAAATTGCCATTATAATTTTTAAAGATCACTATAAACGTTTAAATAAAATTTCTCTATATCACTTTCAGTTATCAGTTATCACTCAAGATCACTATCTAATTCACTGTTCACGATCACTAGTGGTGCGTGTTGCTGGTCCGGTGTTGGGTTGTGTTCTGGTGGTTTGCTAGCGGTATGGTATTATAAGTATGCCTGACTGACTCAACTTCAGCACGTGTGAAGGAGGCCTGTCGTTACGTCACCAGCGCGTCGACGCTCGCTGTTTGCACAGCTGATTCTACGTCATACGCCTGCAATATCCTGAACCGGTTGAGGGAACGTTTCTCAGGAGTTCTTATTTGGTATCCTTGTTGCCCTGGGTTCATGGAGACATTTCACAACATTTCTTTTCATATCTAAAGGTCGAAGAGCCGTTAATATCGTCATGCTACGGCCGAGATCACACGATTTTCGTTATCGTATTATCATAATCAGTTATCATGCTATTGATTTTAGAACTTTTATGAAATGGAAATGTTTAATTGATTGGAAAATCCGTGTGATTATCCAACCACAGTAACCGCATACCTGAGTGATTCTTTATCAAATCCACGAACAAAGCTTGATTCGATAAGGTTCGATTACAAATGTTTATGAGAAGGGTCATCAATATGTTTGTATTACCTGTATTACCTAGGCGGCGGCGGCGGCGGCGCCTATGATGGATAAGCTACTCGTATTATAATACTTTAGATTACTATCTACACTTCTACATATTTGTCAAATGAATAGTTAATAGGTACTTTTGGAATTTATTAATTGACCTTATCTACAACTTGCGTCGCTTCTAGCCTACTCTACTAAACTTTTCTGATCCTCATGCCTTCAACCGTTGATAACAAGCTAGCCTTCGGCCCGGCCATGGTCTCCGGCCTTGACCCTCTCTTGACTCAACACTTTCTGAGGTCATCGACCCAACCACGTGCTTACTTTACAACCCCGGTTAGTTTCACTCATCCATTCACATTGATTTCAAGTTCTCTCTCCACTGTAGTCAAATATTTTTGGCAATGAACCTCGGCAAAACCTTGTTAATTGCATGGTTTTGTAACTGAACATTTTTCTAGCAAATTCTCTGAACATGACTAGCGTCTTGTTCCAACATGATGTAAGTCTTGTCGGGCCTGTCTCACGCATGTGCCAAATTACACCATAGATAGGCCTAACAGTTCATTTGAATTATGAACCCTGCGTGTTTAGATTAACAATATAATCATTACGGTTTCCTCAAACTAGGCTAGTGAACACGAACTTTCAACTTTCAGCCTTAATTGCTCCAATGTATTCATTCGAATAAATTATGACATTTTCCTGGAAAATGTGGCTTTGATAAAAGGGCAGTAGTGAATCAACTAGGTTGTGACGCGCCATGTCGCCGTGACTGGCAGTTCAAGTACCACGCTTTCATTCGCTGCCTGAAGCATTGTGGTCCAATTCACAAGTTTTAATTTGAAGGTTCCATGTGATTCATTCCTGTTCAACTAAGCCGCGTTTTCAGAAAGTATTGATAGAAGAATTATACTTACAGATGACAGTCTACGCACCTATAGTTCCGAAAGTTGTAACATAAACGTACTACGGGCTTCGGATCGTACGATAGATACTGTACGTTGAGATGATTCGGATAATTTCCGCAGCATCTGTGCTAACACAAACTTCAGCACAGAAATCTTTCCGGTGATCCTGAGCAGTTACTGGTGATGTCATTGATATTTTCTTACCTTTCAGCTAATTGTCACGGAAATTCCTCCGACCGGTCTGTCGCAGCACGCCCCTCTACGATACGAGCCAAGTGTGTAAAGTCACGTCTGTTTGTACAGTGATATATCATTAGGACAAGTACCTACACGTCGTTTTGTGAATGGATTGAGTTATCAATCACTATTGTCATTCGGTAGGCGGTTCCAACGTGCGGCACTTTAGTGGCCCTGAGTTAAGTGTGCTTCAAGAAGTCTCTAGATTGCATCAGCTGTCCTAGAAAGAATTGGTCTACATATTTTGTCAAACGTTAACCTTTCTTAGCTAATACTTTCCTTTATTACCTCCTGGTGGACTTTGTTGTTTGCTTTCTCTCAGTACCTAGCTAACGTTTATTTAATAACGTTGTGCAATAAGATGAAATTATCTGAATGAAGTCGGTTTTGGTTGGCAGTTCTGTATCCTCTATCGGTATCAGCTCCCGACCGGTTTTGCATTATTTACTTAGAGATAATGCGTAAGAGGTTAAGTATAGCTACAGATTATGCCAATATTTAAACACCGTTTATTTTTAATTTGCGATTGATTCGATTTCCACTTCCCCAATCGCGAAAACTTCGTTCATACAATTAAATTATTGTACAACGCAACTGAAACAAAATTCTTTATTTTGCGGCGCGCAATTATAGATATAGATAGAATTATAAGTAGTTATGGAAATTGCTGGCGCCTTTTCGAGTAGGTAAGCGAGTTGCTCAAAGGTTATCAAAATAATCACCAGATTAGGTAGCTTGTTTAAGTAAAATACACGTGATGTGACACACACCCCCTGTGATATTTGGTGAAAGTTTTCAAACCCGAGCCTCTAACCTAACGTAACGATACCTTATCACTACATAGTATAAAACAAAGTCGCTATCCGCTTTTAGTCTGTCCCTATGCTTAGATCATTAAAACTACGCAATTAACGGATTTCGTTTTAAATAGAGTGATTTAAGAGGGAGGTTTATAAACCATTTCACACATACCACGCGGGCGAAGCCGCAGGGCGCAGCTAATCTATACTCAAGTATACATTTATTACACACAAGTTGAGTGGAGACCGCGACTTGGCAAACGTAGTGTTCCTACACCGCCCTTCGGCCAGGCGGGATGACGACCTACGAAGGACTGTCGGCAGACGCTGGGTGCGGCAAGCTGAAGTCAGGGCGCTATGGTGCTCATTAGGGAAGGCCTATGTCCAGCAGTGGACAGGATAGGTTGATGATGAGGTGTACAAATGATGTACAAGGTCGACTGATCAACGTTTTACCCGCTCCAGTTGCTGATTTGCACCTCGGCGCACGCCCAAGGCGCGGCGGCGGCGCGGGGCGGCAGCAGGCCCGTCATGACGTAGGCTGACCCGCGGACAGTTATCCGTGACGACACGCGCCGCTTTTTGTGCTTCCACGGAATGGAAGCAGGATATCGATGACCTAATTACATGAGCATGCGCCGGATTCTCTGTTGTGTAACGTTCCGCTGAAGCGAGGCCGTGTGACTCATGGAACCTGTGCCCGCCGGCTATTATCTATTGCAGTTTTTCCTTATTGGTGAATTTTAGGCGAAAGCTGCGCCGTTGGCGACACATAAAATAAATGCTGGACAATCCACACACACAGCATCATCTAGCCCCAAGCGAAACGAGCTTGTGCTAGTTGTCTTAATACAGTACCTATACGTACATTACATTGATAGATAGTTTTTATTATACATAGAAAAAACCAACACCCGGAACAATTTGCAGATCGTAAATATATTTGTCCTGAGGCGGGAATCGAACCCTGTGTGCGTAGCAGCCGTACCTGCCCACATCGGTCGTCAATTATTATTTCTAAACAGATTAGGTACCTACTTATTTTTAATATTAACGAGTTTTGAGCATGTCCCTTAAGAAGGACAGTGAACTCACTCACTACCCTTGTGGATCTTTTACCGTTAGGTATCTTAAATGTGCATAGCTATAAAGATAGCTAATAATAAAACTTGTATCTGTTACGTCTACGGGGCGTGATGGATGAACCGGCGACGAAGAAACAGGGGCATCCGCATGACAATCACTTTCTGTTTATATGTAGAAGTGTTCAACAGGTACCTCTACGGAAGTTTAAAACAATTGATTAAGATATATTTATGAACACTCCACTAAGAATATAAACTCGTGGCGCCTGTTCCGCATTCAGCGTCCCGTCCCACGGGATTCTTCAGTAATTTTTGATTTATGCATTGTCAATAGAGTCGCTCGCATTTCTCCCAACTGAATCACGCCGCATTCCAGACTCTTCGCCTTGGGATCGTATGGACATGATCTTATTTGGGGACTGCTGCCAGCGACTGTCTTTTATACAGTAAAACGGTTTAAATAGACAGGAAATGTGACTTGATGGTACCTAGTATGTACGCAAAGTCCTTCATAGCATGATGAAAATAATGTTTAGACTGTAAAAAGTAAAAGTGGTAAAGTGGCGGACTCTATATAGCCGTATGTAGGATAAACTTAGGCTACACATTTGTCTCTATATTCTCAGAAGGAAACTTGAGTGTGCAATATCCATCTGAAGTCTAATGAATAAGGCATTATTTGTTTAATCCATGTAGAGGTCAACATTAACTACGACTAATTAATAATCTGTAGTTTTGATATGATATCGATATTAAGGATACGATATTGATCCCATTCAGAGTGATAGGTACATCAGCGACTGCATGATGGGAATCTCCCGTAGCTTGGGTTTTCCCACTAGCAAGTGCAGGTTCGATTACGGCAAAACCCGGGCACTAAAGCTGTGCCTACAAAAACCAGACCTTGCACGGTGCAATTCCCGGGAACTGCACTTCAACTGGATGTTTGCATCCTATCCTAATAATCTGTTCTTAATAATATCTATTAAACAAAGTCGAAAATTTGTGCCGGTTGTGAAATATTTGGGCGAACCAACCAACACCAAACCTGTGAATCGATCGGGAGCATAAATCTTTGGCCCTAGAATAACACTTAATGAAACTACGAATACTTTTATTCCGGGAAAAAAATGCTGGACAAATAATGCCCATGTAGGTACGTGCGGTGGTATCGGGGTAGATTTGCCAGCTTTGTTTACTTTTTTTAGTTAAAGTTTTTCGAAGCCAGTCTAACAACCTAGGGCAAAAAAACGATTGACTGTTTCCCATATTTTCGACGTTTTGAAACAATGCCCATAAAAGTATTAATCGGCATTTTTACCAAGAACATCTCATCCTAAACGCGTATACCGTCTCCGTTCCGTCGCGTGTAAAAATTAAAAAACCATACCTCTAGACTTCAAGAAGGACCTGAAGAATCCTTGTAGATAACCCTAAGGTGAGAGACAGCAACTATAGCTTGTGAATCAGCCACTGATTGGCTAATGGTGAAGACGAAATCAAATCTTGTATCATATCAGGCTTGTGATTACTATAACACGAGTAGGTATCATTCACAAATAACGTTACCTACCCATATTATTATCAAGAATTCTAAATATTTTTTGTAAACCCCCTATGTTTACAAAAAATATTTAGAATTCTTGATAAACTTTTCGAATTAGAATTCTTAAAAAACCAAAGAAATATTGATAGCAAATATTTTCCTGGTACACCTACCTACCTGTCATCAGAAAATTATAAATGAATAAATAATTAGCAGAAGACATCATTTCATTTATCTCTCATCCGTTTTTGTACTTGATTCAATGATTGCCTTGCTGTTGCTTTGTGCTTTGTTTGTTATTATCAGATTTTGTTAAGTTTTCGTTCATAAATGGCCTAGTCGACATTCAGAGACAGGTATCTTATTATTATTTTTAAGTTACTTAAATAATATGAACTTTTTCTGCTGGAGCCTCACGGCAATATTTATTTAATCTCATAGCCATATAATGTAATTGTTGTCTATGACAGATTAATCGAAGTCTTGCAATAAAACATATTCAAGACACTTCAGTCACCTGTTAAACTACCAAACCAACAACTAGTTCTAACTGGTAATTCCATTCAAATTACGCATACCTACCAACTTCTAATAATTATCTTACATATCTAATCAAAGTCAAATCAATAATGTTTGCTTTTTGTTTCATTAGATAAGATTTTTAAAATGGCTCCATTAAAACAATATTCCAAAACAAACATGCGATCTGATCTGAACCTGACACACCAATCAGGCACTAAATGATCCAGGGAAGAGAACAATTTTACTCTTTTTTTAATTTTACTTTTCCCTGAAATGATCATTATTGATCACCAATTTTATCTAGGAGAAAAAATCTGATTTTACAATCGAGTTTCTTTGTAAATAATCCACATATACATCCAGCCAGTCCCGCCCACCGGCTGTCTGTCAAACCTCCGATCTTCCAGCATCATTATTTAGACCACAGAACAGAGAATTATTCTCTGTTCTGTGATTTAGACGTTGACGTTCTATTATTTATATGTATGCTTGTCTGAGAGTCGGTGACTCGTCATCACATCGGCCTCTTGGATCCCTGAGAATTTCTGCCCTAACTATACTTTATTTATCAATTTGTACCAAATCATTGTGTAGCACAATGATTTGGCACAATTCGTGCCCTTTAGTCTAAGTAACTAAACTAAGAAGTGGGTAATTCGTAACTGAATTGATACAAAATAGACGTTTTTAAAACAAACAATCGCCGAGCTAGTCTATTGATACAGAGTATGATGAGATGCCTAGTATCTCTACCTAGTTTCGCACGGCGGCGGCGGCGGTATTGACAGATATTAGATTGTGGCCTGGAAGAAATCTCTACTAAACTATAAGGCCTCTAAAACACAATTGCACTAGGTAGGTACTATTGTTTTATAATGTGGTGTTTTTTAATGTGTGTAATAAAGGGTTGTGTATTGTATTGTACCGTGAAAATACTAGTAACGATTCCGCGCAAATTTTATCTGATGTTTTTTATTTATTTAATTAATTAATTAGAACGGCACAATCACCAATTACACTAATATTGATAATTTTGCGTAAATTGTAATAAATCACTGATAAATCATAAACTAAAGTTTGCAAAATGGAAAACCCATATTTTACTTACGTGTCCAATTTTCTACGTGGACGTCGATAATATGTATTGTGTTTCTATATCGGAGATCGAAGATAGCTCCTTCATTCCTCGGATATTATTCTGAAAAATACAGAGCTAATGAAATCTACTAGGTAGTCTTCATCGTGCCTTACGCTGATTTAGTACATTTCATTAGGTACAGCAGTTATCCAGAGAAGGTCGTTAAAAAGGCTCCTATGCGGAGCGCGCGTAGGTAATTTTGAGGCCATAGGTCGAATTTATTGCGCAGAAAACATGGGTGCACTCTTTATATGTCAGGAATCCTATCACATTGTCACCTGTTCTCTCCTGCCGACACCATGACTAATCATTCATAACTTATAACCTGCGCAGTCAAAACAATACCGGACAGTTTATTAACAAATATTATACCTAGAGCACTTGCAGTTGATGGCGAAGTGACTAGCTACTAGCGAACACTTCCCAATCCTCTCGGTGGATGCTCTCAAGTTTAGTTTTTCATTTATAAGCTCATTTAATGCTCATTTACGAGTTTAAAGTTATCTGTTTGATGAAAGAGCATGGATGGCGTTCAAGACAAAAGCAAATCCATATCGTTACGGTAGGTACGTAGAAGCTAAAATAAGAATTTAAATGCGAAAGTTCTAACTGAATGCTTGGGTGGTTGATTGTTGCATAAATTACACCTTGTCAACGTAAATAAAGTAAAAATAGACAGATTTTTATTTTGTAAGAACAGAGACTCTTATAACTTAAACTTAGATTAACAGAGAAACTGACAAAATCGGTCTCCACTCAGCATGTGCTATGGTAGAGCCATCGACTACATACCCTAGACACCTAATACAGGGCGAACGATTTAAGACACCACATAAGATAAAGAGATCTTATAAAAATGCACGCCCACTAACGTTCGATCAGTAACGACCAGACCAGTGACCCGTGACAAACTCTCCGCTCGCTTACTCAATGGCTCCTGACGGAGCTCAACTTAATTTGGTTGACCGGTTGAGGTCAACTGTGCATCTCTTTCTTTCATAACCAATTCTGTATTTGCTTTCCTTTCTTCTCTGAGAAGGCGGGGTAAACAGTGCTGTGCCGTAGGCGACATTAAGATGTCGATGGCCGTAGGAAAGATTATGATGAATTATGTAAAAGTCGATTAAAATAATATGTAACGTTACATTGCTACATGGTATTATCTAAAATGTAAGGTACCTAAATGTTAACTCTAATATTTATTTATTTTTCATATAATATTATTCTATTCTACTATAGTATAAAGCTAGATTACCATTGATACTTTTTTTTTTTATTATTATACATTATATTATACATTATACATACTATATAAAGCTAGATTACCACTGACTGATTGATTTTCGCCTTGATGGTGGATGGGAAGGTATGTTTTTTTTACAGAATCGTATAGGAGAGGTAAAAGTCTCCTAGGGAAAATTCCGACTTTTTGACATTTGCCCCCCCAAGACCGGCCCCAGTGGGGGGGCTCCTACATGGAGCCATATTGCTTAATTTTTTTATGGGGGTTGTATAGAGGGGGACAAGTGATTTTGAATGCATAGAAAATGTTGCCCCCCCTGCCCCCCCCAGGACCCCCCTGAGTGTGCTACCAGATACCGTCGCGATAGAGGGGTTCTGATTGCGGGTCGTGTAGAGGGTTTCTCTTTGTTTTGGAAGAAAAAAATTGGACTTCCCTTTAACCCCTTTTTGCCCCCCCTTTTCCATCTCCAAAACGGATAGACTTGGAAGAATTTTTTTTCACAGTCATTTAGAGGAGGACACATGGTTTTGAATAAGAAGATTTTTTTCCCCCTTTTGCCCCCCAGACCGCCTTTTTTAAGGAAAAACCGAAAATTGGCCTATTTAGACCATTTTTTTCGGATGGAGCATCGCAGCGAGCGAAGCGACCGCGAGGAACCCCCCGACAACCCCCCCACGACCCTTCACTTATAACCCGTGGGAGCATGGCGGCGAGCGAAGCGAGCCGTGCCGTGACCCCCATAAGCCCCCAGCCCCCTTGTAGCCCCTCTACCAAAAAATCCGATATGGGTATCGTTTTTGACTAACTTCAAGATGCGACCGCGGGGAAGTCGGGGTGTCGTCGGGGGGTCGTCGGGGGTCGTCGGGGGTGTCGTCGGGGGGTCGTCGGGGGGTCGTCGGGGGGTCATCGGGGGGGGTCGTCGAGGGGTCGTCGAGGGGACCCCCAAGACCTCCTTACCTAGAGCTCGGAGGAGCATTGCGGTGAGCGAAGCGAGCCTTGCCGCCACCCCCCCAATGACCCCCCAATGACCCCCTACATAGAGCCATATATATGCTGAATTTTTTTATGGTTACTGGATGACTGATCAACTTAATACAATACAACACATTAGTTACATAGATAGATATTTTTTATTATACATACATAGAAAATACCCAAAACACCCGAAACAAATAGGTACTTTCAGATCGTAGAAATATTTGACCCCAGGCGGGAATCGAACCCACAACTTCCTGCGTCGCAGGCAGCCCTCACCCTCCGCGCCACATCGGTCGTCAAATCGTCAAAGTAAATATACCTTGTTGCAAGTATCGATTGCTTTCATAGTACTTACCCCATCACTAATAATGGTCATGATTTGTCGTAACTTTGAACGGACCAATGAGCACTCACTTCCCCGCGCCCGCTCACCTCAGTTGGTTGACAGACTTGTTTGCACAGTGAATAAATAGGTATTAGGCGTCTAGTATACGTAGTCGATGGGTAGAGCAGATCGTACCATAGCGCTGGTCTTCCGTGGAGACCGTGGTGCGCAAGGTCTAATACAACAAGGAACAAAACTAAACTAAATCTAATATATAAAGTATTTCATAATAAAGTATATCTACTAATTGGATTGCAAATGGAGAAGTCTTTTTTTTTGGTGATTGTTACTTCTTGATGCTTAAACTTCTGATCGCGTGAAACTTTACTTAGCTGGATCTGTAATAAATAAATTGTATTTCAGATTTGAACGGATGACATGCGGCACTGAGTGACATCTGGCCAAGCATTAACATCATTTACTTACTACATATAAATCAGTTCAGATAAAAAATAATATTTCTCAAAAGAACAAAGTTCACACAATATACAATAGCTTCTTATCTTTAAAAAATTATAAATTATGCTAGTATTGTTATACATTGGTAGTAGTTTACGTTATTTTACAGAGATATTGTGTTCAGATATTGGGGGAGGCCTATGTCCAGCAGTGGACTGCTATAGGCTGATGATGATGATGATTGTGTTCAGTTTGTTTAACTCATTTTTGTTACAAATGATTACATCAATGATGACTTTATACCTATTGCCGGATAAACGCGTGCGCGGGCGCAGGTAGACGCTTGTCGTTGATAAATCTCAAGTGACTCTCGCGAGATAATTTCAAGCTTCAATGATGCATCAGACGTCGACGACCCTCCTAATTCGTATTAGTCACCCAGCTTGGGATTCCCTACTCGAAAGAAATGTAGAGGTAGTCATGAAGAGATAACGAACGCATCGGTGACTATGTACCTATTTGCATAATGTGGATATAACAGGTGAAAGTGAAACCATTCCATCGATAATATCACTTTTTTACTTAATTATGAAGACCAATTGTTAAAGGCGATAATTCGACGACTTCGATAACCGACAAAATGGCCAAAATCAAGTATTTTAAAATTTTAATTGGTATTGATGGTCGTCTTGAGACGTGCTTAAATAAATCTGTAGAGTTAATCGAGTATTCGGGTGACACTCTACCAAATCGTAATGTTAATTGCTTCTGATTATAAGATGTAAAATGAAAATTGAAATCAGTCTTAGGTTATAAAAATCTTCACGGTTTGGTTTGTCTGTTCATTTGCCTTCTCTATTTCAGCCACTGAACAGAAAGTCGTCACTATACAAGCTTGACTCACTTTCCTAGAAGTACATAGGTAAACTTTACTTACTATTAAGAGCTTAACTGCTTAGTTTGGTTCACTTGGATTAACTAGGCTGACTCACCAGCAGTTTATTTAGAACTAGATGCGCCCCGCGGTTTCGCCCGCTTGGAAATCTATATGTCAATTAGTTTATAAACCTTCCTCCTCTCGAATAACTATATCTATTAAAAAATACCGCATCAAAATCCGTTGCGTAGTTTTAAAGATCGGACAAACAGACAGCGGGAAGTGACTTTGTTTTATACTATGTATCTGTGATGATGTTTGCGCCGTTATTTGTTTGCGCTTTTGACAGTTTTTCATAATCATTGTGATTTGCTCCTTTCTTGTGGCATGACTTTGTACAGCTTCGTACCTACTGATATCGGTGAACCGGGTTGAACCGTGTGTCAAGTCTCCATGTTTACATCTAAATACGGTGATAGATTTTGGATATTTTTGGGCAATTCTATCTCGTAACTATGAAATAGAGATTTTTTTAATAGATTCAGGGGCTACTTCGCGGAAAACCATTTCCACCAACAATTCCGATACGTTTGATTACGCGCGTTTCATTGTCATATTCACTACTGTCTAAAATGCGATTCGCCTTCAATCATCGGAAATTAGGTTGAGTGTTAGTGACTTGGCGTTTATTGGTATTCGGAATAGTATAATATATCTATAGTGTGCAAGACATTATTTATTGTACTTAGGTAGGTACAAATTATTGAAATCTATTTGGCAAGAACTACGTCACATCCAGAAAATGTATGACCCACGCCCCAATTTGGGCCGTGCGTGTGAATCGTGCAAGGATATTGTAATGTGTGCTCCACAGATTATCGTAATGACAACAATTCAATTACATCATTGTCGTCACTAATTTACAGTTTAAGACTGTGACTCAAAATTATAATAATATGTCTATGTGATGTGGGTAACAGTAGCTTGACTCAGGAAACCAGAAATTTCAAGGTCCCGTAATAAAAATAGCTTACTAGTGGCTATTTGAGTTTCAATAATTTCACTTTGCTATACAACTCATCATCATCATCATCGACAGCCTACAGCAGTCCCCTGCTGGACATAGGCCTCCCCCAATGAGCGCCATATCGCCCTGTCTTCAGCTTGCCGCATCCAGCAGCTACCTGCAGTCTTTCGCAGGTCGTCATCCCACCTGGTCGTACGTTTACCGAGTCATGGTCTCCACTCAAGAACACGTTTGCCCCAGCGGCCACCGGTTCTTCGCGAGATATGGCCAACTCATAGCTCTAGCGAAATGCCCTGAGGCTGCTCTACCTTCAATGGTAGAGCATCTCTTAGAGTTACCGAATGAAGTTGAATCATGAAATGGTACGTAGCGTAGATATCCGAAATTGGGTAAATACTTAACGCTTTTCCCATGACGTTATTGGCTCTTTTCCTTGTCGCTGCTTCAAAATGTCGCTCATATCGGTAATTTGGATAAGTGCAGGTAAGCTACCGTAAAAAGGAAATTCTGTTTACGTATCTACTACTACTAGGTGCCGGTAATTTCCCATACTTTCCTGCCCTTGTATTTGTATGCAGTTATGCGGTTTGGTAATTCCGGTCTATTAATAGCCACTTACCAACCTTTACATGTAGAATTAAAACCACAGAATAACGATACAGGGTATATATACGTGACAAGTGTATGAATCCGAAATGCCGACTTTGGACCCCGAGGTTACCTATAGTTTTGTTTTAATTCTAATTTTAGTTTATTTTTAGAGATAAAAAAATATGTAAATATGTAGCACCCTGTTTATTAATAAATAATAATAGTCCATCCATCCACCACAATAGCCTGGTTTTATTTTTCTTTACAATTAGTCTCTAACCTGGCGGATTTTTAGGTGTATCATTTGTGCACCCGAGGATGATACCCGCTATGTGTATCCATCGCCTTTAGATTAACTTCTCAAAGGGCCTCTGTGCTGTTGGCTTCGGCCCCACGCAAGCCTTCCAAAGGAGCGGGTCACTTTATGGCCCGAGATCATGGTAAATGAGAGACATAATAATAATAATCATTTATTTCAGACCATAGAAAAGTAACAGATCTTAATCAACTTATTCTACGGTCCATAGTACCTTGAAACGAGCATACATAACATATAAAAGGACTAAATTAATAATAACACGTTTTTTTTTTATTACGAAGACAGCGTGTAGATGTCGTAATCAGACACCCTTCGTAATTAAGCAATTAGGTACCTACAAGCAACAATACCTACCTTCGCTATATCTTATGCTCCTGTGTAAGGAGGTAGGTAGTGTAGGTACTGTGTTCCAATTCCAAGTACTTAGTTCCAATAACTTTATTCAGTTACCTTTCTTAACTTCACAAAGTACCAAGTACCAACCAACCCAACCCACAGTATGGTATATTATAATGATTTAGCAGAAACCTCCTGGGACGTGCTATACCCCTATAAAAAATAAATAAAATAAAATAAATAAATAATGCTGGACAATTCACACAACCCCACGGTAATCAGAGCTTGTGTTGTGGGTACTAGACAAGTACTAGATAACTTATATACCTACATAATACAATACATTACAAAGATAAATATTTTTTATTATACATAGAAAACGATCAGAACAACCGGAACAAATATCTGCAGATCGCACACAATTGTTCCGAGGCGGGAATCGAACCCGCAACCTCCTGCATCACAGGCGGACCTTCGCCCACAGCGCGCCACATCGGTCGTCAAAAAAACCTATATAGGTATAGATATAATTGATGATAATTAATGAGCTCATTAGTCACCCACGATTCATTTTCTAACTCTAATCAGCCTTTTACTACGTTTTACACTTACTGTACAAACGACCTTACTAGTTTCATTCATAACGCCTCTATCAATGCAACCTTTACCACCAATCAAATCTCTACTTTATTGTAACGGGCGAAGGTCAGAAACGTAATGACTACAGAGATTTTGCGAATCTATCTGTGCTAAAGTTATTCCAAAGCCTACTGTTGTTGTGATAAGAGTGATATTCGAGGTGCGTGGGTCGGACACACGTGCGACAGGCGTGCCAGTAGGTGCCAAGTCAATGGAGTGATGTGGGCGCGTGGCGGCTATCTTATCGCGGAGACAGATGTGAGGATATCCGAACCAATTAATTTATTGTTGGAAGTTCCCACAGTTCATATAGGCCTCTTTCACCACTTTCTAATGCTGCAAAACTGGGGTTAATTCTTATTTGTCCTAACAAAGTAAGGCTTTAGACCATAATGATTTGTAAGGCGATAAGAACAAAGATTTAATAAGAAAATTCGAAGTTATACTTTAAGAGTGCCATAGTTATTCTTATTATAGGTATCTAATAAATCCGTGGACGGGGTATAGTTAGAAATATTGTAGGTTATTTAATTGTACACACACAGTTAATTACTACTTTAGACTAAAACTACTACTACGAGGTAGCTAACACCAGATTATCTGACGATTGAGACCAGTGACCAGCATCGTCCTTATATTGCCTTCGTCACATTAGAATCATGGTCAGCCCTCGATTCCTTGCAATCGCCGGAATCACAGTCCACTTCTTCAACATAAATATTTTCGACACTTACCCCGAATACTCAAACGCTACTCAGGTATAGATAAGTAAGCCCATCTCAATTAACGAATTTCTGACAGATTTTCATTGAATACTATAAAAAAATCGCGACTTGAGAGTGAGACCTGAACATGAGATGCGTTTAAGTATTCGAGCGTATTAAGATCTTCCTCGTGATCAAAAGTCGAAGTCGAATTGGTCTCAATGCTAAACGAACACCACCAGCTCTATGCTACGGTACTTTATTCATCTTTTGATCTAAATCTTTATTAACTATGAAAATTACAATCACTAGGAAAATAGTTTATAGAACTTTATCTTACAACTTAGCGAGATTAAACAGACCTCATAATATTCAATTTAGTTTTAAATAAGCATTCAAATAATAGGAGTAAGCACTTAATAAAATATTTTAAGACATCCATTCATCGGATTAACCAGATACATATGGCTGCATCGAGTTATTTTATTATGGAATATAAAATACTTTTGTTATATTGTCCTTACCTGGTTTTGGGTATGCTATAAGTTTAAGAGTGCTAACGTAGCGGTATTTTTAGACTATTTAGTCTTTGAATTAGTAAAATTTAACTTTAGATTGAGTACCTACCTATCTAAAGTTAAAAGTTATAGATAATGTTCATTTAATTACTATAGGTAGCCTATGCAACTTTTTTCCCCTCTCTTATTTCGTCATCGTTATTTCAGAGCATGTTCTGAGAAGAGATCACACGCCTCCTTTTATTTCGGGAGAGACGGTTGGGCGTCGGCACTCATCAATCACCGGAGATCAACCTCGTCACAACGACCAACCTGATAGGTACAGGGAACGGCGTATTTTAGACGCGGTTAGGTAATTTACGTATTTATAATGGCATTAACGTTGATTCCCTGTTGATTCTTTCAAAACGAATTACTGTATAAAACACCCACTTTATTAATTGTTTAAATCGTGAAAAATTTAAAATGTTTCCCACTTAAAAAAGCAAAATAACCAGTTAAAAGACCGGAAGAAAAATATGTTAATTACAATAAAAAGCAGCATACCTGTTCTGGCAGCAGGAATTATTCTAAAAAAAATTGCGAAATTCATAATCATCAATTAAATTTAGGGATCAGCCAAAGAGACCGAATGGCATCGTCAGGTGTGATAAACGGTAGTATCTGTCATTATTATAGATAGCGGTATTTTATAACATTGACATTACATCACTACACCACACTCACTTAATGATTATAGGTGCCTAGCTGAATCATCATCGTGCAATCATCCAAATACCTACCCACCCACCAACGGACATAGATCAAAGGTCTCCGCCTAAAGTGTGATTCAATCAAATTATTAAAATCGTACCGAAGGTTCAATTCGGGGTACTTATGTGCTCGCTGGTTCAATTCAACTTGTTTATTTTAACGCATAGCAACCAATTAATCCGCGTGTATCGTACCTACCCACGTATTTAATTATCTCAAAAGCGATACTAAAATTTAAAATTTTCCACTTAGAAAACATTGCAGACATCTTTCTTTTTATCTTGGAATTATTTTTGTGATAATGCTAAACTTTAAAATTTCGCCAATTCTTTGGTTTTTGCTTTCTAAATAATGTTGCATAAGTTTCGAGGCATTAGTGTAGTGATTCATTGATGAAGCACGGGTAGGACATGTCAATGCCACTGGCCGTGCCACTGGCCTCTCCAAGTCATTACACGTTATCTCGTTGCTACGTGCATGCTGTCTTCCACGTGTTTTGTTACGTGGATGACACGCTTCAAGAGCTTCAGCTTGTGATTTAGCGTGCGTTTTCCGGGATATAAACTTCCTATACACTACCTAGATATGTCCGTTACCCGGCTACTATCGGTTGCATTTTTTTAATGGGACTTCCTAGTTTTAGCATTTGCCATTACTTATATTTAATATACATAATAGAATTTTGAAAAAAATGGGAAACATTTAAAACTTATATAAAAACCTAACCTAGTTAAATATAAATTTTTAAGCGTAAAAAGGTACGGAGACATCAGTTCACCAGAGAATGCTTGTGCTGAACTAGGTAGGTACTTAAATAATGTATGTAACATTATTGTGTCGGCTCAATAAACAAAATTACTTATATTTAAAAAAAAACAGTGTTCATGAAATATTTCATATATTATTCTTTTTCATAATATAGTATAGTTGATAGTCAATAATTAAGTACGGAACTTCATATCAAGATTTAAACAGCCTACTTCTACTTATAACACAGGCATAGATGGGTAAAGAACTGGTGAAGAACCTTTAAAACAGCTTAAAAACGATAATCATGTAAGCGAGGCAACCTAAACAATTTTTTTTAGCTTGGCGACTTTTAAAATAACACAATACTAATGTAGAATTCGTATGACCGATGTGTATGTCTGAATATATTATACACTTCATGATTCCTTACTAGATTACATTCAGAATAATCAATTTACTGGTAACAAAATAGCACAAGTCAAAAAATAATAATTCTTATAAACAAATAATAAATCAATTATACATTATTTAGAAATTGTAACTTAATCGTCTACACTGTAGAACGCCTTCTCGACGAGCCACGAGCGAGCCACGATTTAAGTCTCAAGATTAATTTCTTCATAATACCTAAGTACCTATATTATATTTATTTAGTTCCAAACTTTCAATAGTTACCTACCTACTACAAATAAGAAAAGTAAATATAACTAAATATTTGATAATGCGGCTACTGAAAATACATATGTTGGCAAACCGTGATATGAAATACAGTTATTTGCTCACGTTTATGATAGCGGTATTTGCGATAAACTTGTTAAGACTTGTAAAACACTATCTGTCAAACGGAGGATGCCCTGACTTTATTTTGAGTGCGGGATCGTGACGTCACGGTAATTTTATGAACAATTGCTTTCCTTTCCTCACCAACAAGACATCTATTCTATTCTATTACTCGCACTATCTATAGGTACTCTTGCCGATGCGTGAGCCCACTCCCAAGTCCCAGTCCCACCCCACGGCTGCATGTGTTGCATTGGAGGCTAATTGGTTGGCAGTCTTGATTTTGCACTATTGTGCATGTGCAGGACTCAATACTCGATGGTTTATTGCATGTGTACAAATATTTGACGTCTGACTCCACACCACGGCACACTTAAGTGAACGTACCTAGGATCGAATCCTACATAAGATTGAATTTTTGTTTCTTTTTGAAGCTTTTTAGAGCGGTTGCCGTAGTAATTTAAAATTATATACAATGATGAAGACCAGACATAGTTCAATAAAAGAATTAGAGATGAAATTAAAAACCACCTTACAGGAACTTAAAAAATCTAATGATTTAAATAATAGACTACTGCAAGAGAGAGACGAAGGTGAGCTCGAAATTCAAGTTATCATTCAAAAAAATAGCAGCCTCAAAATTGATCTTGTCAATATTGAAAATGAGTTAACAACACTTAGAGCAGAGCGGGACCAACTTCAAAACATTGCAGAATATCATAAAGAATGTATAAACAAAATAGACAGCGCTGAGGAACAAAAAATTGAATTTCAACATAAGCTGCGCGAAAGCATGGCCACAATAGAAACAATGCAAGACTTACTTCAGCAACATGAACAGTTGCAAACAGAAAAACTCTACAACGAATTGATAAAAACCGATAGTATCGAAACAACTGGAACCATAGACTTAACATCCAAAAAAAATGGAAATAATGCAACAAACAGACGAACCATAAGCAGAAATCAACTAAAATTACAAAGGATGATACAAAACGATAAAAAAAAGCTTTTGAAACTAAAGAAACTAAAAAACACAGTGATTATACTTAAAAAAGATAAAAATACACTAAACAAAGAACTAGACAACTACGAAGGGATAATGAACCATTACGAAAAAGATTACACAGACAATTTGATTTTGATAAGAAAACTAGAAGAAGACCTACAGAATATGAATAGAAAATACACGTTGGGTTGGCATAGCAAGAAGTACGTGAATATATAGCAACTATTGACGAGCTACTCAAAATAAGCACGTACAATCTAGAAATAGTGGAAGCAATGGAAAGAGACCAATCACCTTCGAACGATGTCATCATGACGGAAACCCTAGTACAGCCTATACCTAAAGTAGTGCAAGAAGAACATGGACTCGAAACACGTCATAATCCACCAATGCCTGAGAGGCTGTCGAGTCAAATTAAGAACACTAAAGTCTATAGTGATAGAATAGGAGCAGGTATGGGCATCATACTTAGTAGAAATATTGAAGGCCCTGTAACGAATATCTGTATGCCGAATATTCATTTTGATCAACTGGTAAGGAAGATTGCTAATGAACGACACTCAAGTAGACGACATAGTTATCCTGATGGGGAAGAGTGCAGGCATAACGAAGACACATCTAATAAACAGCATACAAACACTATTAGAACTACACAGCACAGGAACAATGAACAAAATCGTAGTATGCACGTTGCCTTATTCTAAATCACTGAGCCAGGATCAAAATAAGAGAATCCATCGATTAAACTATATAACTTGATCACTGCAAATTGTAAAAATGATGATCTAATACTACTAGACATTAATAATTTAAAGAACGATTTCATATGACTAGAAATAAGAATTACACATTATCTAAAATACAAATGCTTAATTTTGTTAAGCTACTGAAATTTATCCTACAGGCTGATGTTCATAATAGGATAAACTCAATGTCTACTGTTAAAACTTTAAACTAATTGATACGACAACAGGACAGACCAGTGGTGTCAGTTCACTGAAAACTCGAATCTGTCCTAGCAAATTTTCTTTTAATACAAACTTTAGAGTAAGTAAAACTAAACAAGATACACGTAAAACTAAAATAGTAAAAATTGGTCATCAAAATGTTGAATGAATTAAAAATAAAAATTTACTGTTAGACTTATACCTAGAGCAAGAACAAATTGATATCTTCTGCATGACAGAGACGTGGTTAAAAGAAGAAGAACTAAATGTCATAACTTTTGATGACCATCTATTGGTCAGTACTAGCTGCAGACTTAAATTTGGTAGAGGGTGTACAGGCATACTAGTAAAAAATGTTATTAAAGCTAAACCTAGAAAGGAAATAAGTAAGTTAATTATTGAAAAAACATTCGAAGCTAGTTGTGTTGAAATTAAAAACTTTATAATTGTCGTTGTTTACCGTTCGCCAGATGGAGACTATTCTGTTTTCTTAGAGAAACTTGACATGTGCCTATCTATGTTAACAACAAATAATTATTATTACTTACGAAAGACCTTATTCACTCTGAAAGCAAAGCTGTGGAGCTTTTGTCTAAGTATACTCCGCCAACTATTACAAGTTTTTCACTTAGATCCATTACACCAATTGATATCATAAAAATAATAGATGGTTTTAAAGGTAAAAATTCATGCGATCTTTGGGGAGTATCTACATCTTTGATCAAAAAACTAAAATTTGTAATAGCTGTTCCCTTAGCAGACAGTATAAATGATTGTATCAATAAAGGTAATTTTCCAGATTTGCTCAAGATAGCCAAAGTTATTCCACTATACAAAAAGGGCACGCGTTCAGATGCCAATAATTATAGGCCGATATCACTGCTCCCAACATTTAGTAAAGTATTTGAAAAATTGTTAACAAACGAGCTATATTATTTTGTAGAAACAAATAAAATTATCAATACCAGGCAGTTTGGATTCGAAAGGGGCAAGAGCACCAGCGATGCAATAACTTCATTGTTGACGAAGATCATGTGGGTCTTGGATGGATCAAAAAACACGTACGGTCTGTTTTGTGACCTTCCCAAGGCCTTTGACTGCGTCAGTCACAAAATTCTGATAGAAAAACTTAAGCACTATGGCATACGAAACAATGAGCTAGCAATTATGACATCTTATTTACAGAACAGAAAACAAATGACAGAGTGCAATGGTCATAATTCAGAATCCTGTGTTAATATAGGAATACCCCAGGGGTCAATTCTAGGACCTTTACTGTTTATTATATATGTTAATGATATTATGACATGCGTAGAAAATGAATCAGATATAGTTATGTTTGCAGATGACACTACAATAATAGTAAGTGATAAAAATAAATTAAATATTTGTATGAAATTAGATATGTTAATAAATAATATAAATGAATGGTTTAAAGTAAACAACCTACTTTGAACATAGAAAAAACGAACATTGTAAGGTTTTTTCTAGGAAATGGCAAAAGTATTGATCCCGCCCATGAGTCCATTGTTAAAAACTCAATGAATGTATTGAATGATATTAAATTTTTAGGTATTAAGATAGATAGTAAGTTGACATGGATTAATTAATCATATTGACTCCCTTGTGGGAAAACTTAAGTCGGCCGCTTTTGCAATAAAAACTATACGTCAGCTAATTGAGTACAGACTGCTAAGGCTGTATATCACGCATACTTCCACTCTGTCATGAAATATGGCATATTGGCCTGGGGAAATGCGGCCCAATCCAACCGAGTTTTCATATTGCAGAAGCGAGCGATAAGGTTCATTCTGCAAATGCATAAACTAGAGTCTTGTAGGGACAAATTTAGACAGTTAAATATCATGACATTCACCGGAGAACATATATTTCAAAATTGTATTTATGCTAAAATTCACGCAGAAGAATTAGACCTACAAAGTGACATCCATAATTACTATTATATCTAATCACTTCTAATATTCACAAAAAAAGGAACAAGATTATAACTAATAGTACCTACTTACTAAAAGCTTATTGGTATTGTAACCACTAGGTACTACCATTGATATTATTTGCTACCATGTTCTTACTAATAACATACCTAGCTAAACTCCTAATATAGTATAGGTCATAATGGTACTGTTTTTTAATTTAAATTAAAAAAAATGTATACATAACGAAATAACGCGAAAAATAAAAAATATTTCTAAATCTAAGTACAGGAGTTTGTAATAAATAATTTTATAATTTATTTGGTAATTTTAACAATATTTAATGATTCAAATCATTTTTTTTAACATTGCCGTCATTTAATTTGTCATTTAGGAACTCTTCTAAACTAAACTGTAGTATGCCCTGTCCACTAGGATTCTCTGCAGTTTGTTAATGTATATTGCAGTTGACGCGTCACTAGTTATATTGTTAGTTACATAAGACATAAGTTATGTGATTTCAGTGTGTTATGTACACACCTATGTGATTCACCAACCTCGAAAGCATTGCAGAAAAACTCCCTTTAACGACGGCCAGGTGATTTCATGATCTCGTGGTACCTGGTAGATAAGATAGTGTGTCAAGGGATTTTGGGCTATAAAAGTTGTGGAACGTCTCATTATTTACATTCTAAAATTAGGTGTGAATATTTTCGTAACTGATCAACTAAACTAAACACACTTGGTGTAACGTACGGAGTGACGAAACATTTTAATTTCAGAGTTAGTTACTGTTTCTAGGTATTTCACCAAATTACCTGCTTTTAATAACCAGGTTCTATATAGATATCATTAAAAAATATGCATTTTATGTTTTACTTAGGTAAGTATTGGTACTTTACCAGAACTGTTTTTTAGAAATATACCAATAGAACAGTCACCGAATCTCAAATTGATCTTAAAATAATGACTAAAGTCATAAGGTAATTTGATTGCCCAATTTTCGAAAGGCTAAACTAGACCTCAACCACAGTCCTAAACATTGTTGTTTGTCATCAATGAAAGGCTGTTTCTTGACGATTGACGTCATTATAAAGCTACATTGGTAGATACTGTACAGTTTTCTATCCAGTTGGTTATTCGAGGAACGTCAATCACTCACTTTTTGTTCGGAGAAGCACAAGAGATATAGATCTGGGTATTTTATTCAGTGCGTGCTGTGTTGCAAATCATGCATCCTCTTTGAGAAATAGATTTCTTTCGAAATTAGCTTCTAACAATTTGATATTGAGCTTGCAATTTATTATTTATTTCATATTTTTGGAGTTATAAGTTAACTCTGTTATATTAATGCACTTAGAGTCGGACATCGTTTTCTTGGGATAGATAACTAACAGGCCCATTTTACAGTTCCCGTAAAAGGCATGTCATGGTTCTGAAATTCTTGGCAAAGTTTCCAAATTCCTGCGTCAGTCTACGTAAATCAGTCTCTTTTATTAAAATCGTGATTCACGATTCAGGATTAAAAATACGTAGCGCATGTTGATGTATGTCTAAATATTGACCGGCAAAAATACTACAGAAAAATGTGAAACGGCGGTAAACAGCTTACGGAATTATCTCGTGATTCAGAATATTGAAGAGGAGCAGATAAACAGTTTCTACTTAAGGGTTGAACTGCTGGTGAAATCGGTACCTATACAAAATTTGTGCTGAAACAAGAACATGCGAATACTTACTTGTTATTGTTTAACTTTTAAGAATGCATGGCATATCGATGGCTACATTTAGACTTGTATCCTTTTTCATCTACTTAAATATGAACCGCGTAAAAAATATTTTCGATTGAATATATTGATTCGTTTGAAATATATTCAAATACGCAAATAACAATTTAAAAATAACGCCTCCTCAAAAATCTGATCAGTGCCACTTACGATGTTTTTAAAAGGGTCGATATAGTAAGTATAGCGTTTATTGTGATTGCAGCAGAGTATCCATCATGATACGTGAAATCCTGTCCGTATTAAATTCAGAAAATCACTGTGTTCTTTTTCAAGTTTTGTCATCGTCGTTGTCCGTGCGGGCGCAGTAACATTATAAACCTAGGTGTGGTGCGGGTGCGTGCGGCAATGACGAGGAACGTACGCGCATCGTCATTGCGTGTGTGTGACGAAGTGACGATGGCCATTAGCTTTCTGTACATTACAGATCTCCCTTTATGCACATACTGCTACATACTTACCTATATACACGGTGTAACATGAGGGGTGGATCATCGGTGAATGGGGGGTGGGGGACCTCAGTACTTATCGATTTAACCCCCCTGTGTGTTCAGCGATATTCACTGGTTCAAAAGTTATTTGTATTTTAGTAAAATTTTAGTTAAAATCAGATTTCATCCTTAATTTCACAATTGCAGCCAAAATATTGGGTCTGCGACCCTGTTTTTTTTTGTGAAACAAGATGAATACCCTATGCCTTTGGTATATCAATTGGACTATTAGATTTATAAAAAACCAAATATGACAATTATAGCAAAATTTCTCTTATCATGTTGAAAAATGTAATTAAAATCAATGATGTTATATATACGTAGATACGTTGTATCGAGGTCTGCCTTACAAAACGAAAATCAGGTACGTATCCTAATTGAACTCAGTCCGTCCTGCTCCTGGCCGCGACGCGCACGTTTCTTGAACACGAGGTTACTTACGGAATATACTTAAATAAACCTCTAAAATGCCAAGTTGTGTGTTCCGAAAGTGCAATAACTACACAAGGACTATAAAAACCAGAAAGGGTGTATCTTTTCATAGGTAAGTACTGTTTAATATGTTAAAATGTAAAATGGTGAATTTTATTTTACTCAACAATCATTGCCGCGTGGCGTTGCCGCTTTGAACACGAACGAAACAAGCAATGCGTTAAGTTTATGAGTGACAGAGATAATGCCATGCGGCGTTGTATGTTCGAACGTCGTCGACGCTAGTATGTAAAATATCGCAATGTTTTTATTTCTTTACAATGAGTATGACGTCTCTATATGTAAAATCTCTTTGATTAAAATAGTGTAAGTGCCAAAAATACATGATTTGTTAACAAAAAACTACTGGATCATGTCAAGGAAAAGATAACTAACTAAAAGCATTATGTCTTACTCTTACTCTCTTGGTGTACCGCAGGGTAGCTGCCTGTCGCCCGCTCTATACGCGCTGTACACTGACGACATCCCTACACTGGAGGGCCACCTACACCTCGGGGAGAGGTATGTCTCATTGGCGCTGTTCGCGGTCGACAGCGCCTACTTCTCGTCATCCACCAGCCCCACCATCGCAGCCAGCAGAATGCAGCGGCTGCTAGACGTCCTGCCGCCATGGCTGGACAAAATGGCGCATGGCCGTCAATGTGGGTAAGGCGGCCGCGCTATTTGTCTCCCGCGCGCCGCCGCCGCCACCCACCTCAACTTCAGCTTCGGGGCCAGGACGTGGCTTGGAGCTCGCACACGAGGTACCTCGGCATCGAGATTGAATGGGCCTTCAGGATGCAGCCGCAGGTTGACCGCGCGCTAGAACAAGCGCGCGTCGCCCGAGCTCTCCTCCGACCTGTCCTGGGATCTCGGCTGCCGCTGAGGACTAAAGTGCGGGTCTACAAGTCCTACGTCCGGTACCGACTAACCTATGCGGCGGCCGAGCTGGTACGCTCTGGTCTCCCAGACCAACAAGGACCAGCTCCAGGCGCTGCAGAACGTGGCCCTCAGGATCTGCACGGGCGCGGGACGCTACGTCAGAAACGACGTCATCGCCCGCGACCTGCAGGTAGCGTGGAGGAATTCGTCGTGCAGACGGCGCGTCGAATGTACGATCGCGCCGACAACGGACACCACGAGCACCTCCACAACATCGCGCCGCCCGCCCCAGCCCCGGCCCCAGGAAGACGACCGCCCATGGCGACCCCTTCCGTGGGACCTGATCCCTGCGGAACACCATAGTCCTTGGGTTTAAAAAAAAAAGGAAAAAAAACACAAAAAGAAAGAAAAAATATACAAACTAGCTGAGATGGTCCGGGTGGAGGAGGTGGCATCCTCGACTGCGACGAAAAGTGTTTAGTTGTGCTTAAACTTTATATGATATCATCATCCAGTAGGTATTCGAGTTGAACTGTCTTATAAACCTGGCCAATTAAGGTAGGTACCTAAATAATTTTTAGGTTGGTTACTATTAGTATCTATTATAATAACCCACCAGCTTAGAGGTTTAATTCTCTAAGCCCACCAGGGTATGCCTGCTAAAATCCGCAATGAATCATACCATAACACAAAAAGATTTGCTTTCAAAATATCAAAGGCGTTTTGTAGAAATTACGTGGAATGAAATCCACGTAGGTTTCTATAAAACGCAACACCTTCTGCAAATAACAATATTTTTTTCATCTTTTCATAACTCCTGCCCTGATATTTTAAACTTTTAGCTGTAAAGCTTTTTAATTTTCTTTTAATTGACTTCTTTGATATTGGCAATACATTTTTTAGATTTAATTTTTCTAGATAATCTAATCGTCAATCACCTTTACGGTTTTTGACAAGTAGATGACGATAAAGTTTTATGTCAAAATTTTATTTCTTGTTGGCAACACTCTTGTGCTTACACGTCAAATCAACGAATGGTTTTTGTGATTTGATTTTCAAGATTTTCTTTTCTGTTTAGCATTTGCTAATAATATTTGATGTGATATTACATAAATGAAAAGGTGGACGTTCGTTAAATGAGTAAAAGTAGTACATAACATTCCTCATACTTTGTAAACTAATGTATTGAAACAGTTCTAAAGTTAGTAAAAATGGGTGAGTGGTTTTCCGTGAATAAAGTTATTTATCTATTGTTTTTCTGAAGTATTTCATGTGGATAATGTTGTTTTCAAGGTGGATTATTCAGTTACTTCAGAGGCTTGCTCGGGGCGCGAGAAATGCGGATATTGATCCTAGGTTTGGACGGAGCCGGAAAGACTACAATCCTGTACAAATTGCAAGTTGGAGAGGTGGTCACCACAATTCCCACCATCGGTTTCAACGTAGAACAAGTCACATACAAAAATCTAAAGTTCCAAGTGTGGGATCTCGGCGGACAAACAAGTATTAGGTAATTTATAACAATCTGTAGGTTATATCTTATTGGTCACGGTATTGTGATGTTTACGATTGAAATTACAAGGCTCTTGCTAAGCACGATACTAATTATTGAATAATACCTGCACTACTACTGCTATGAAATCCTACTGTTAATATAAAGGCGACAGTTTGTGCCGTTGTGAAATGTTTGTGCGAAGGCAACACCAAAACATAGATAGGTCTAGGCTGTAATTTTTCATGAATGTAGTTGTTCGCCTGAAAAAATAAAGGCTGTTTTACACCAAAAAGGCATGCGAAACTGGGGCAGAAGCTAGAAATGAAACCTTTACACTAACAGGCACTTCTTCATTTGTCATGTAAAAAGATTATCCACTATCCTTCAAAGTACTAACTCCTTACAATTTTGTCTACTTACTAGGTATTTCCATTGTATTTCAGGCCCTATTGGCGATGTTACTATGGGAACACAGATGCTATAATTTATGTAGTGGACTCTGCTGACAGAGATCGAATAGGAATATCGAAAGATGAGCTGGTGCATATGTTACGGGTAAGTCACACAACTATTCAATAATTTATATAAATTATGCAAATGTATATTAAATACACTATATTCATATGCAGACTGCTACCCACATGAATCCTATAGAACATAAGTATGTAGCTGCTAAGGTACCTTAGTATAGCTAGTTCGCATAGCATACACAGTTTTTTATACTGCATAGCTTAGTTTGCAGTCTGCATAATGTATGAAAAATTGATTGAGCTATGAGAGCTAAGATTAAACTTAGCGTTCAGTCTGCAACCCATATCATTCACTTACATTAAAAAAATAACTTGAAAATATAATATCTGCAAGGGTTACAAGGACCGAAACTGTGAGAAAAGAGTCACTCAGGTTGAGTCACCTGAGTGACTCTTTTCTCACAGTTTCTACAACTTTGTCCCGAACACTCCCCTTTCTGGGGCATGCCACATCACAGTTTCATTGCCGGGCTGCTTTACCCCAGCTCGGTGCTGCTCTGTGCCCCAGCTATCCTTTTTCGAAAATGTGCTTTCCTCAGCGCGCCGTGATATACTCGTATGCCAGTAGTTGTTCAACAAGTACTGTCCATCTATATTTTTAAACTTGGGCAATCTGAACACATAATTATAAGTATTTATACAATGAGTATTTATCGCGTTTATTACCTATATTATAGTTTTTTAGTGATCTATATCATTTTATCAGTTATCCCGTGACCACGATAGTGTGTAAACCTGTTGAAACGTCAGGAAAATAGGTAAATAAACGCGATAAATACTTATTTTATGAATACTTTTACTGTCCATGTTCCAGGAAGAAGAGTTAGCCAATGCCATCCTGGTGGTGCTGGCGAACAAGCAGGACATGGCGGGCTGCCTGACGGTGGCGGAGGTGCACCAGGCGCTGGGGCTGGACGCGCTGCGGGACCGCACCTTCCAGATCTTCAAGACTTCCGCCGTGCGGGGGGAGGGGCTCGACCAAGCCATGGACTGGCTCTCTAACGCACTGCAGGCTAGGAAATAAATTATTGTTGGTGAGTTATTGTTTGCGTTATTTATAACGATTATCGGATCTAGAATCCGAATTTATTCATTATAAACTGAATTAATAGTGGTGTAACTATTTTATGATTTTATCACCAGAAAAAAGAAGTTCGAAAAAAAAAAACATGGCCTCTACACACCAAACCCAACAAACTGCCTGTTGATATCAGACTTGCACCTTCCATGAACTCCTTCAAATCTAAGAGTCCCACCTTCTACCTTTAGCTGTCTAAAATTTTCCTTCATTCTCCTCTCATTCAGTTATTCTTATTTGTAGTTTTTCTTTAAGGTTAGTTTTAATTTAAGTAGTTTGTATTGCATGCAATGTATTAAGTTTGTATTCTTTGTTTTTGTTACTTCTCCATTACTGTTTGTTTGTGTTCTACCAACTCTTTGTATATATCTTTTTCTCCATCCCTAGTTGTCTGGAAGAACTCGCTGTAAGCGATAAGTAAAAATTAAAATGATAAAGTGACAATAAAGTGTTCATTCATTCATTCAAACCCGCCGGGCTTATTTTGCAATTATTGTGCCGCCGGGCAAAAGCATAGGGGCATGCTTTTGAGAGTGTTTATCGCCATGACTCACTTGTAAAGACTCCGTTGAGGAGTTCCTTTTCTTCAAATTGAGAAACACTGTACTGTGACTATACTGAGTGACTTAGCGCTTCATGTGGTGTCTACTTATAATTTGCACCACACCAAAACCTTACTATAAAATATGTACCTATTTAATTATCTAGCTAGAGAATAAATAAAGCTTGGGATGGGTTTTAAAAATCTCTAAAAATAAATAACAGGCTAACTAAAGGTTTCTGATTAATTTTGAGAAGTCGACATTTTCTTATAAAGAGTTTTTGATTCTTGATTTCCCCTGGGGGTGTCAAAAAAGGCGATTAAGGGATATCCACCGGGGGCGGGCAGCAGCGCCTCCTGCAGAACAACTCTGTCACCAAACTGCGATCCCCAAACCGCATACCCAGCATGGTGATTATATTGCAAAAAAGAAACATTACAATCACATAGTATAATTAATTTGTCTTCCATTTGGAAATAGTCCAGTACTTAATAAGATTTGAGTTCAAAAGCCAGGCGCTTATCAGTGGTAGTAGTAGGCCTGCATCCTGCATAGATAAATTAAATGGACTAGCATAAGCTGTAGATGAAAGTATTTCTAACCAGCTTGTGCTCAGTATGGTCAGAGCTCGTCAAACTGTAACTAAAAGAGGTTCTAACCTGTTTCTATGTTGTTCCAGGCTAAAGACAAACGGCGAGATCGAGGCGCGGACCACCGGCTGATGATGATATGTTCCATAACGCCATTAGAGTAGTACTTACGGTCGTCGCCGGGTAGTCGTATTGTAGTGAAGGGAAGATATGTGTGTTGAGAGAAGATAGTCGACGTTTGTTTAATGCAAGTTCGGAGGTAAGATTATTTCCATGCATTCAATTTGTCTCCGATATCCATTGATTTATGGTATAAGTACATACAGTGCAGTTGACTACTATGTGTGTCTCAAGTTAAATGTATATTCGATAGACTTCAGTTTTTGGTTTGATGAACTAAATTTTTTGATAAAAAGTGAGATTCTATGTTCAGCTGTATTTTTCTATGTACATATTGATCTTCGATTTCTCCGTCGATTACGGACAGATTTTGAAAATTCTTTAGTGATCGTCACAGAAATAATAATAATAATAAGATAACGATCCCGTGATAGTCCTATACAACATGTATTCCAAAGGCATTATTAGGGATATTAGTATTGGTCCCGCAAAATATAAAAACAGTGTAAATAACGGATTTGTAAGTCAGTTTTTTTTTTTAAATAAATCAAATTATTTAAACTTTCATCCAAGTGTTAGGTAAACTGTTGCTCCACTTAAATAATAATTTATTCAATATTATTTGATATCTACGAGAAGAGTGTGTAGTGTATGTTACTTAACATTAATATATGTATAGCCGTACTTATGGGCTATTCAGTAACGCGTATGAATGCTACAGTCAGATTATTGAGGAGTGATTGAATAGTTGCAATGATCATTTAGTATTTCCATATCATTTGCAATCCAGGAAATCCATTTATGATGTGATAAGATAAAATCATTAATGATTTTCTTGGATACAGCGGACGTAACATGAAATTGTCTGAAGTAAATCTGGTTCTTTGTTCGAAAACTCCGGCGACGACGACACTGTAATAAAACAAGTTAATTTCCGTAGGTAGGAGGAGCCGGCGGATGTACCTATAGTTATAGTTACATTTTAATTAATTAATATATTATATTTTGTATCAGTGAGGTTCAAGCTATTATTTATAATGTATGCAATAAGTAAGATTCCAAATACAATATCATGTATTAATTTTATTGAATTTCTTATTTTATTGTTATTGAAATGGAAGGTTATCATTATCACTCACAAAATATCTACTGGAATAGAAATTAAATTATATAGCTACTCTACAGCACTTGCATGCCCAGTGCTGGACGTACCTCCTAACAATGAGGGTGTTTGCCATAACCACCACACTTTGCGGATTCGAGATCGCAGTGGAGGTGTTAAATATCATAGAAGGCGCTGCTGCCCCTCCTCAGGTAGGTTCCCTGAGTCGTCTCTAACGACATCCACTGGTTGAGTTAGACGGGTCGATTCTAACGCCGCGACCGCTACGGCTCGAATAAATCCCTACAATAGGTTTTTTTAACAACTAACCCCTTATTCATATATACTATAGTAATATTATAAAGAGAAAAGGTTTGATTGTTTTTTTGTTTGTATTGAATAGGCTCCGAAACTACGGGACCGATTTGAAAAATTCTACACACTATCCCCGATGAACATAGCCTATATTATATTTTCAAAAAAGTTAAGGATCCGTACTAAAACCGTGCGAAGCCGGGAAGGTCCGCTAGTTTATTATATATTCGGGCACACTACGCGGAAGACGGATTATACGTTCAATGTGGCGCTAGCCTATATTGTCGCTAGTATGTTGCCTTACTAGACAAAGCAACGTGATACGGGAGTTGTTCTTTTCAAGACATTCTCAAAAGGGCAGATTCTCACGAAGACAGATCCTGAAGAAAAGATTTAAAGATTAGTTATGCTATTCTCTTCAAAAACCAGAATGAAAAGTCTGGCCATTCCTGATGCATCGTCACTTCGATCAGCTGAGATTCAGCCCGGCCGCCATTCGCGTGGACGTGGAAAATGACCTATATAACACATTTTAACAAGAAATCTACCCAATTAAGTCTGTCGAGTAGCGAATCTGCCGAATTAAGAATTTGTCCAATCTAGAATCTGTCCTACACCGAACAAAGGATTTGAAGTACCTTAGAATACTTTCAAAAATACGTTCTTAGCTAAAGGGTTCTAAAGGTACCTACGACCTTAAAGGAACCACCATGCAAAATTTCAACCCCGTAGCTCTTGTATCTTGATGAGTCAGTGAGTTTTTCTCTTTTATAAATATAGATAAAAATCGTAACGGTAGCACAGAGAGGTAGATCTAATTGTAATTATTATATTAAGGCTGCATTGCATTAACCAATTTTGTGACAATTAAGGAAACGACGCGATTTATGGGTAAGCAAACTAAAATCACAGCAAATATGTTCGACTTGTCTTATTTAATTGAATAAAACCATAAAATAAAGTATATGTAGTTCAGCACTCTTCCACAGTTCACGTTCGCGTTCGCCAGACTAACACTTAGTTAGGAAACTTGACTTTGCTTGGAATGAAGCAATTAGGGTCGACGGGGTCCGGCGGCTCCGGGATCACCGGGTCCGACTGGAGGATGACTTTCATGGCGAAGGCCAAGGAGGCGAGGCCCAGGGCCAGCAAGGAGAAGAACTTCATCCAACATGTCTCGCATTCTTCTTCATTGGCCCCCGATGATCCTGCGGGAAATGGTAAAGTATTACACATTTTGAGGGTGCAAAATGATTAATATTATAACGAAGGCCTAGATTTTAAATACATGCAAGATAAGTAACATTAATCTACCAACGGAATAATTTCACGGTCTTCCTTTTATTTAAGATGCTATGTTTACATGAAAAAAAAAAACTTACGATTGAGCCTTTTAATTTGGCGGGTTCGATTCCCTGTTCCGACAGGCGATTATTCAAAAACCTTTGAATGCAGTTTAAATGGTTTTTAAAATCAAAATGAAGTCTTCTTTCAGTATAATTGTCTATCTACAATATTTAAGGTTCTTTCCCTCCATGTGGCATGGCTGTGGAACGCCCTGTATATAAGTAATTAGGTACCTATCCAGATGAGGCTTGAGCATGAGTGACTATACGAACAAGATTTTTCTTCTAGGCAAAAAAAAAAAAGCTTAGCAGCGAACTTGGCAGGCGCTTTTCCGTGCTAAAAATAGCCTATCAAAGACTGGTTACGATTAATTCCCCGGAGTAAAAGTTACCTAGTGCCCTTTTAAAATATCTGTTCTGCCGCTGGAGATTCAGACGCCAAGAGAGATATTTTAGCATTTTGTAAGAATGGCAGTTATTGTGGCATTAGGTCGTAAAATATAGCGCCTTGAAATAAATGAATGCAAAGGCGATTGTTTGCTTTACTTAAACTTGTAGATGATAGCCGAGGTTGAGGCATGTGTGTGCTACAACGGACAGACAGACAGGACGATAGAGTGGAGTAGGTTAGGAAGATGTATCATCATTGCCAATTGACAGCTACCGTTGAGTCGACAGCCGAGACCTATTTGGCTGTGTCAAGGCGTCCTGCGCGCCACAAGCTCTACAAACTACTCAATAATACTCGCAAGCAGACAAAAGCACACAGCTTTACATGCGATGCTTACACCGAGAAGATTTAGTTGCCATCTGTTTGATTGGCAAAGCCAGCCTCGATCTTCGTGCGGCTAAAGACATATTCACATCAACAGGTTCGGACGGAAAACAATATGAGAGTGGCAGTTGCTTTTATGCAAGAATCGATACAGAATCATAGAATCTATCTGTCTCAGGAAGCCTATTTTAATTCTTAATTCGCTATCGTTTGTTTCGTTTCGTTTTAATGTATTATACAATTTGGATCTCTCATTCGTTGTAGATGTTAGAGGTCGGTAGGTACATCTATAGACCGACATGGCGACATTGAATTTTGTAGAGGATGCAAAGGATTGATATTACGGTGATGATACTTGATAAATGACCTTACTCGCGTTCCGTGGCAGTGATCTGTTCCGCCCGATGCAGGTGGGAGGGCATTTCCAGTTCCTCGGCTTCTCATCACCCATAGCTTGGTATATTCAATGATTTGAGACCGAGGTACCTAGTCATGCTAACTAATACTGTGTTATGGAAGGAGTGTGGTAGGTTATTTCATTTCGAATTTTCATGGCTTTTGCATGTTTTACTGTTTGGCTTCGTATAGAAGAAGTAAATGGAAAATGTGAAAAAACTTTGTTTGAAATAATGATTACTAGTTTTGTTTCGGTCAGTAATACATTTTGCGCTGGTTATGTCACTTCGTTATTGTGAAACTACGTATTGTACAAAGAGAGTACAATAAACTATGGTATTTTATTCCCATTGTTTATGTCTTTGCTTTTTGACATATTTTATTATTGATTATATTTGAAGTATGGGATGAAGTTCATCAAGGAGGATCATTTATCTGCCCACCACCATCGTCATCAGCCTGACGTGGCCTCGTATATGTGGTGAAATACTCTACGTCATGTGGTAGAGACACGTATTATTTATGAACAACCCAATCTTCCAAATGTTTGTTTAAATAAGTTTAAAACTGAATAGGTATGTGTGGGTTTTGAACTTTTAAATCATATGAAAATGAAAAGTTTTTTTATTTCTTTAGGCTTAAAAATAAGCACTTAGACAGGTCATATTTTATAGTATTAATTATTATCAAATAACATTATTTTAGTGTTCACTTCAATTTTTTGTCCACCAGTGGAAGAAGTGAAAAATAAACCACTAGTGTGTTCATAACTTATGTGTCTAGTATATTTGATTTGCTTATCTGCAAGTTGGTAGATTTTGAGTTGGAGCAGGACTCGTTCCAAGCTTTTTTTCTTCTAGATAATCTGATATTTTGTAATAAGCTATTTTACAAAGAACATGTTTCAGAATTTTTTTAAATTTATTTACTTATTGATAATTTTTGCAATAGATTGGCTACTAGTAGACTGCTTTTTGTAAATGCTCTACATATTGTAAGTAATTTGTATGTGTGAAGTAAACATTAATATTTTTCTGTTGACAGATTGCCTTGCGTTTTATTAGCCCGTGAACCGCTGGTCCACTCGGACGGCCTCATTACAAGTGCGCGGTTCGATTCCCGGGAATGCCGTGACGCGTCAACCGGTCAGCATTCCGAGCTCTTCCGATGCTACCGAATACTTCGATGATGGAGACGAATTATCGAATCTCGGTTTGTTAATTGCACAGTAGCCAAGTTGAGGACGAATGGCCGAGCGTTTACTTTATAACAACATGCGAAAGTAGCTCTGTATGTGTCTCTGTGTTTTGCTTTATTTGGTTTCTAACCCAATAAGGAATGTCCCACGTCATATAGATATACATACCTCATGTACATATGATAGCATTTAGGATTAAAAGTATTAGTACATTTATGGTACGTAGAATCTTAAATTCTAAATTACGTTTAGACACTAGAAAATTCTCTAAGATAATTTATAAACACGCATAGAACAATGGTCAAAAGGCAGTTACGCTCCCAAACACTGCCGATAATACAAAATGTTTATAATAAAGGTTACACAGTCTAATCATATTAGAAGAAGTATCAGGGCCGAACTTTTATCTAGTTAGAATACGGGCGAGGCTGCAGGCTAATTATAATGACTTCCAGAAGATATAAAATGTTGTTTCCCGGAAAGGCAGCCGTTCTTAATAAGTTTCGCATGTCATGTCGCCGTACGTATAAATTGGGATGATCTAGCTCTGCAAGGTAACTGTTTGATTTTCCACTTCATTATGCTTTTGGCATGCGTCGATTTATTTCCGTGGAGCCCGCTGAACCGCCGGCGGCCTATAGCCAGCCCGACACAAGCCTAGTTCATACTAATGTTACTTGACGGTCGAATCCACTTTGGCTCGCCACACAGCATTCTTGGTTTTCGACAGCCAATGTCCATAAACAAAGCTTATGCTACTTCTTACGATTTCCGACACCTTTTCAAAGCATTCCTATAGATGTTGCAATGCTTGCAAGTGATCTGCTGTTATGAGAAGATCTTGCTCTGTTTATGAAATACGCAATAGTGTAAGTGTATTGCCACCTACACCCTTATAAGTAGGAGTATCCATTAACCTAGCAACTTATGTCATCATGAGGCGTTTCTTCTCTGGTCTTAGATCTTGAAGGACCAGCTGCAACAAGCGCTGAAGGTAGCTGCCGCCATGCAGCACACAATCTATTGACCACTGCTTCCGCGTATGGTTCTAGTTCTCGCCTAAGTATCTTCTGCTGATGAAAGTGTTTGATATTTTTTATGGATTTAGATGTACGATGATAATATCTTAGGAATAAGAGTCATGTCTTTACAATGTCAACGTCATATAATGCAAGAACCAACTCCAATAGTATAAATTAACATTATCTGCATATTCCGCGCTGGCTGTACCCACCATATTATGCAGGACATAAAATCCAAACTGGGTAGTTTATATCTAATCCTGTCTGCTAGTCCGTTTCCTACTCCTTGATCAGCAAAGCAATGAAACCACTGAAAGCAGTTTCACAAACCAATAAAGTAAATTAACGACCTAGAAATTTCAAAACGCTGTCATTTATTGAAACTGCAATATTGTGTGCAGTTGCAATGATTGCGCGTCGCCTCGGCAGGTGCACCCGGCCCGCGCCCGACTCCGCCCTTATGCCGTCGAGATACGGTCCATAATGGACCGAAATTTGACAAATATGTAGAGAACCCTGCAAGGCATGTCTTGTACGAAATAGTTGATGTGACTTTACCAAATCTTGAAAAAGCTGATAGGCCGATGGGTGTTGATCGATTCTGAGTTGTAGCGGGTGGGTGTAAGGTTGTGTTTCGGACGCGGAGTTCAAAGTTTGGGGCTGAAGTGCGCGGGAGGGGCGCAGCCGTCGGACGGGTTGCGAGCGACGACCGGAGCCTGCGTACAGTCCTGCGCACAACTCGCTCATTAAAAGCCACGTGGTCGGCCGGTACTTTATCTTGATGTGGAGGAATTCACTTTTGAACTTCGCTATCTTTCATCTCGATTTCGTGCAATTTTGAGCAATATTCGAGAGCGGGTCATGAGGCGTTTTCAGTGGCTCTGTTGTTGTTTTTGTTTTTGCTTTTATAACTTTCTTTTCCTTAGATCTAATCGAAGCTTATCTTAACATCCCTCCTATATACCTATAATTTCCAGATGTATTGCTGACGTACACATAAAGCAAAATCAGGTCGCAGAATACAAATGTGGTCAGGTCACATTTTTTTTCTTCTATATATAGCTATCCTCTACTTCATCGAAGAACTCGTCGAAATGACTGTTTTCATTTAAATTACAAACACTAACCGCCTTAACATTACAAACCCCGTCCCCCACAAAGGGCGGTCTCCACACCGTTTTCGGCAGGAGTGTACAGGGCCAAGTTCTGGGCACGAGTCTTGTAAAGAATTTATAGGAGAGGCGGGCGGCGGCGCGGGCCGGGCCCGACAGAAGTGCCTCGCGCGAGCCCGCAGCGCACGCGCACGCGGAAAGTAACAGTGCGACTGTGCAGTGTTGTGTTGTGCGGAGCCGACGCAGCCCTAATGGATGGCTAGGTAACCACGACAATACATACGGCTGCCTCTACAGACACCGCACTTGTTCGCACGCCCATGGGAACGTGAAAGCCGCTTTTTAATGTATTGTTTATGCTTTAATTTGATATTGTTTGATGGGGTTTGTTTTTGTTGGTGACTTTTAGTTGCGAGCTTTGAACTCGTGAGGTGAAAGTTAATGTTAACTACCCCAATTATAATTAAAATTATAATTCTTAGTAACGTCAAACTTATTTTTACAGTTAAAAGCTTTTATCTCTACTTAGATCCAAACTCTCCATCATACGTATTTATGATCTGAGCCTCGTTTATTCTGTAATAATTACCTGATGCCTACATATTGCTCTATCTGGCCTCCAAGTCAAGGAATATCTAATTACTATACATAAGAAATTAAATAACTATAATTCGTCTTAATTTTTATTAAATATTCGATAATTGTTGCGAAATAGCAAAAGCCTGCACTTTTTTTCTGATCTGTACCCGTTGACTATTTTTTGTAGAGCCATTTGTGTGAATGATTTCTTTTGATCTGATGATATCACCAGGGGGTATCGTTTGATTTTAAAAGACCCACGATACCATCAGGGGTATCGTGGGTCCGCAGTGCTTCCATGGATATCACCATACATATTATTAAACTCGTAAATAAATATCAAGCATCAAGCAATCCGTTACAGAAAGTACTAAGTTTTTTTTTAATGCATATGTGAACCAAAAACCACCCTCGCAAAGCTTTTATAACAAGAAGTTACGTATATAAAAGCTATGCGGGTGGCTAAAGTAAAAACATTACCTTACACCTACCTACTAGGTAGGTTAGTATCGGTACGAACATCATCATACTTTTCATAGGTACCTACTGTCATTTAGGGCGGGAGTCACGTTACCCCCCTTACCTCATTTAAAACCGAGCTGTAGCTAATAAAGGTTTTAATTAGGTAACTATATGATTATTTACCGGTTGGAAAACGATATTTTTTATGATCAAGTACAAGGTTATACTGACTCTCACTTATCCAAAATACTGCACCATTAAAAATCAGTAAAGCAAAGCGACTGCCAGTATTCGAAAGTCACGATCTATTGGACAGGTCTGGGTTTAAGCTATTCGGTCTCCCAGCTTACAACACTTAACTTTTCAACACCCTAGTAATAACATTACGTACCTAGCTAGGTACGCAGTACTAAAACAAGCTACATAACGAGTTAGAACACCTAGATTCTATCCCAGGTGATTGTTGTGGAATTCCTAGGTAAATAGTGGAGCTAGGCTGCATTCCACTGCGGGACAGCTACAACTAAAGATTGACTTTAATTGTGCCCAGGCTTACTTAACTCGGCAAGCTTACTGAACAGACGTTAAATATCGCAACAGTTTACTATTACGTACATTTAGAATTCCTGAAACTAAACATTCTACGCATAAAAGGAACAAAATAACTTTCTCGGTGCTCAGATAATTCGCTTTCTGGGAAAAGCCGCCATTTCATAAAACATTACCATTTCACGAAATGGCGCTTGCTTTCCAAATACCCTTCAATATCTGCCCAGTCACACGGCCGGATGCATATGCAAGCATAGAGCTTTATTCCGATGAACATCAAGTTGATGTATCTGATCTGATTGCGCGCCTATCGGCACAAGTGGAACGACCGTTGACCTCCTCACATGGATGAACTCTTTCGTTCCGAAGCCACATTTGGTTATTCAATTTCTTTGGTCACAGTAACAAATTGGACCACAGAATATTAATGATAGCGGGATATACGATAGCCCTTCGCTAGCTAGCTTGGGAACTCCAAATTTTCTGTTTTTCTTGATAATGTGTTTTCACTTCTTTTGGTCAAGTGTATCATTTCATTAGCTTAGGTTAGCGGGCGTTATGCTCGAGTATACGCCTTAGGGATTAAAAGTGTTTTATCTTTTTAACTCCTGTACGTTATCATCAACCAGTAGGTCGAACAAGTCGAGTCTTTATGTAAGAGGACGAATGTCTTGTGATTTGCCCTCTTACATAAAGACGAGTTTTGTGTCCGTTATTGTAACGTACACATAATCTAATCCACGTTTATTGTTATACCTAATAAATAGAGCACAAATAGATAATAGGTAGTGCCAAAATAAAATAAATAGCCTCTTTGGTTCAAGAAATAATGACCATTATGATGACTAGCATAGCAAATGACGCTAGAATGACAATCAAGCTAGCGTACACATGACCGTACTCAAAAACTTATATTATAGCAACGAACTTACAGAAAAATCCACACAGCATAATCTAGCCCAAAAACAGAGCATAAATAGCGTTCGAGCTATGAATAATACGCAAACTGCTCGTGCTTTGGCATTTTCTGGCTCAAGAGGTAAAGTATAGCCTTTATTGGGTTTTCATAACCCAAGTTTTTGCTGCACACGCACTAATGCGCTTTTGATTAGTGTCAAGTTCAAAAAACTTGCGGGTTTCGTCGCCGCAAATTCGTTGCAAGTTTTTTGTACTGGGTTTATTTGCCAGGCTTTTGTCTTCAGATCTTGCATTTCTATATTGGTTTTCTGTCCTGCGTCGTCGAAAATGTGTTATCTGATTCTACGATGCTCTTAGACTATCTAAGCTTTGTATTTTATTTTCATTGAAAATCAGTTATACTGTTTTTGAAGTAACCCAATGATAGATATTTCTGTGGTAGGCCGAGAGCACAAAAAAATAATTGGAGAGCGGTTATAAGTAGCCCATGTCAATGTCCTTATAATATTAACAATAACCATTATCATACGAATAGCTACTTAGCTAAAACCAATATGTAAACTTCACACTTTGCTCTACGCCTTATCAATTTATGATAATAGTTGTACTGTTCACACATTGGTTGGTCACCTCTAAATACCTGATATTCCTTACGCTGCTGAAAGTTGTCTGAAGTTTTTTGCAGAGGTACATTTTAGTGTGACTAACCATACTATGATGCCACATCGGCAAGATTGAATAGGTCTCCCGGCACATACCTAATGTGACACTTTCACAAGGTCAAGTTCATTGTTTCCAACGATACCCTCCTACGTACCTAAATGTTGATGCAGATTTTGCACCTCTATAACATGATATCAACCAACAGCCTTTAGGTACTGATCCACTGCTGGACGTAGTGCTCCCCTGATAAGCACCTTATTAGCTCTTGACATTAGATAATGCCAATTAATGACATAATTCCGTCGCTGGGCATGCGGCTACGTCTAAGTTCATACCAAATATTAATATTCCATCGTGCTAATTGAAATTATACCTTGTATTATATGAGATAAATACCAGTAGAGACCAAGCTACCGGGTACGATTATTCTTAATGTTAATTTGTTTGTGTCGCCCTCTGAATGTCGCCTCACGAAATACATTATAATATACTTGATACCACTTAACTTGACACGCCGCCATCCGCATCATCCTCTCGCGAGCCCTGATCACTGTTTCCTTCATCCTCAAGCGCTACTTTAAAATCATTAATCTTGTCGGTAACCTTTATTAAGACGATTACCATTTTGTATTTTAATGCCGCGCATATTTTCCACTGGGGACTTAAAAAAACCATGGGGTTCTATTGATTAGAAGTAATGGTTAAAACTTCATAGATCGATTTATTTCTTTGATTTTACAAGAAATTAGAGATGTTGTGTTTAATACAAGGCAGAATCTTCCTACTGCATTACATACCCTTAAATAGAGTAGCTCGACATATCTGAAGTTTCATTTTTTGCCGTAACATTTTCTGATGGGAACATCTCCAAGCAAAAACCCATGGGAAGTACTCTTCGAAAGTGAAAGTCTAATACAATGTAGTGTGATGTGAGAAGCTCACTCATTTAACAACATTTGCCTCGAGTGATGCCATCTTTCGACGAATGGGAATAAATTGTTTTTAAATTCAATCAACCCATTACTTGGATTGATTGATTGCTTCCGCCATTTATCTGGCCGGGCAATCTTACTGGTGCCTTGGGGAGACTGCTGTTGGCCGTTACTGTTTCTGTAGAGCTCGGCATTGTTATATTCAATGGTTTCTGCGTATGCCAGTAGATAACATAAATGTCTGTAGGGTTGTATGAAAGGTTCCATAATAGAAAATAGGCACAGAACTCATTTATTTCTTACTAGCTTCTCCGCGCAGCTACGCACGCGCTTTTAAAGTAACCTTTTACTGTCCCCGGAATATTGTTTACCGTCCTGCCAAATATCATTAATCCGGCCTGCCGTCTAGGCGTGAGGGTAACAGACAGAGTTACTTTCGCTTTTATAATATTAAAAGTATGGATGGATATCTGTATTATTATTTCTTTCTAAAGAAAGTACTTTAGCAGTGAACAAGGTTGTGTATGTTTTTGTCCTTATAATACTTTATTTAGGCCTCCGTACGCCCATTCCTAAATGCCTATGTTATTGCTCCAGGCTGTTTGGATTATGTTTGGTTTATAACTACCGCCGCGCCGCAAAGTAACTCGGTTTGTGTTGTGAGCATTCCGTGCGCTTTCTAAGGCTTTGCTCGTAAAGCAGTAAACCTTTCAATAAGGACAAGATAAAGGGGCACCGTCAGTGTGCTTAACTAGCGGCAACAACGTCCGGTTTTAGCAAGTTAGTGGACACTCGGCGCGGCGTGCCAAGGGTCAGCGAGGGTTTATTACTTGGAGGGAGACTAGCGGAGTTAGCTGCTCAGATACATGCTATGTCTTCTGAGTCTATTGTTGTCCTAGCTAGCAGGAATAAAGAATATAAGGAACAGACTCTATAGAAATTGCAAGCAGGAATGGCCCACCGAGTTACGTTACGGAAGTACACGCATTAGATACGGCAGGATGATATTGAAGCAACCTCGGTCTGCCTTGCATTTGTTATTTACGCCCAATAGGGTTCACATTTTGATACTTACACATTACGACACTTACGACATATATTAAGATAGATAAGACTTGACAATGTGATGACAACTATAAATATATTGAGTAACTTAAAGGCGGTCAGCCCCCGTAAAGTAAAAACATATGTATCTCATTGAACAAGTATTAACTGTTATGAAATCTGTATCATTGTACTCCGGAATGCAGAGGGATGCATAAATCTGGCGTCGCGTCGGTTGTTTTTGGATGCCTCTCTGTCAGGTACACCCGCCCTCCTCGCGGGCACTCGACGCGGGAATTCACCAAATATTTCGATCCTTGGAAATCCGGGTCTTCAAGCAAATTTTGGAATTTATGAGTGTATTGAGCTGCAAATATTTGATTAAAGATTAAGAACCGGGCGTGCCGGACCGCTTTAAGGAAACATTTCAGAAAACAATGTTATAGGGTCAGACCAATAAAGTTCTTATGATTAAATTTGGCTTTTGTCAGTGTCAAACATTGGATGATGCCGATGACTGATGATCTCTGCTCTGTAAGCATATTTTTTATGGTTATCTAGCTAGGTAAGGTAAGTATCCTCATAATACGTAGTATGATCGAAACTTTCCATTCCTTTTGAAAATGATGGTCGCCCTAACAAGATGCAGCTGGAGTGTAGTTTGCCCGGGGGGCGGGGGCGGAGGCTAATTGACTTCCAATGATATAATCTGAACCATCTCATCATTTCATGATCCCTGAGAGGAATCCTGTGTCGATGATAAATCGATAAATTGTAAATGAAAACGTGTAATGATAAGGTGGAATAAATACCAACTCCAAGTCCATGGGCATTGACAGTATTAGGTATTTGATTCGAATACGTACCGACCTTCATGTTTGAATAAACATAGGGCGCTAACGTTGTTTTAAATCTGATTTTTTCTCTCAGTTTAGCCATTTGTATCTACTATGTAGGTATGTATGTATATTTTTTATTTCGATATAATATTTTCATTTATGTAAATTTTTAGTACAGCAAAGTGTTCATTCATTGCTATGTATGTACTTTCCGTCAGACCAACTCCTCTCTTCCCTGGAGAAGTTCCACGATGCTCTTCAAGCCTCCAGGGTTAGGTTAGATCTAAGAAACAAAATGTAGAGTTTCATTTCATTTCATTTCATACTTTAGTGGTTTGGGCAATTTCCTCCTTTAGTTAGATAGGTATAGGTGCATAAAACTCCGGGTGTAACAAAGTAACCGCGATATTTTACGTAACAAAAATATCTCACTGGGGAATCAAGGCTCTTTCAAAACGCGAACAGGATAATTATTTTGGAATCTACGAGTATTATCATATTTCTAAGAAGTTATTCCAATTAGAGCGAGATTCCTCGAACACACACACAGAGCAGCGGGTCATGTTATCTTCAGATTTGAACGCAAGCCTCACGCAAGTTGCTCTACGAGTACCTATAGCGATATTAGTAGGTCGGTACTTGTGTGATGGCTGTGCCACATTTATACACACCAGAAAAAATATAAAACCGATTTTTAATTCCTTAATACCTATTTACTCTGTTTTTTAAGTTTCGCGGGACAAACACTAATACCTGCCCCCATAAAATGAGACCATTTCAACATAGAACCTCCTCCTTTTTTTTAAAGTCGGTTGGAAAGGGCTATCGAATCTTTGTGCTTCAAACTAAGGACTATAACAAACCCCTAAGTAGAAACGGTAATTCAGAGTCCGGATAAAATTGTTTCAACGATAAAAATACATTTAAAAAATTCAACATTTTTTAGTATTAGGTATTTGTGGGTAACAATTAATGCGAATTACGTGTATGATGCCTTACTTGCTCTAATTTGATTAATAACGAGTATTTTTTGGTTCAATCATCAAAGGCGACACAAAACCCGTATTAAAAGCCGATCTTAACATCAAGCAGGTTTCAGCCACCCGAAGTGTTGTGATCAAACACTTTATCAAGTCGTGTCGGGTATCTTGCGAACACGAGATCATGTTTAATTAAAGACGACGGAAAAAAACGTCGTAAAAACTGACGCTCAAAAATGAACATGACTATTGATATTAATATGCCTATCGTTTTTAGACGTAAGTTTAAAAGGTGGAAGATTAGCGGCTAGAGGCACCTGGCCTAGCTTTGATAATAATATTTTTGAATAGTATGAAAGACAGTTTTAGAAACTATTAAGAAGATACTCGTACATTTTAGGGTGTCGACTGGCGTAGTCGACACCCTAAAATGTACGAGTTCTGCTCTATTGATGATCTGTTTCATTACTATGTCTGTAGCCCTTAAGTTGACTGACACGACGCGACGACGACTTATACGCTTTAGTACCTACTTTAACTAGCCCTGCAGGCACAAGGCATGAAAATACATGTACATTGTAAGTGCAAACCGTTGCCGTAGATGCATTTGCCATAAAATGCCACTCCAAAACCTTTATAAATCGTTCTGGAGGTTTCTTTATTTAAATACCTATTTTGTTTTGTCATCTCAAAATAAACCAAAGAAAAACTTGAACAATCAGATAAAACAAACCTTTATGTACAAAAACAATGGGCTCTCGGACAAATTGGTGCGTTTGTATAATGAGCGGCGCGGGCGCAGGCCGGCTCTGAGTGATGGCGGCGCGGGGCTACCGGTACTGTGCTAAGTGTGCTACCGGGCTCCGCCGCGCCCCGGTTGCGGGATGATGGGCCGCTCACTGCTTCCTTGTCTCACCACAGAGCATGGATGATTATTTTGACCACCGCTGTACCACGGTGGGCGAAGGTCCGTCTGCGACGGAGGAGGTTGCGGGTTCGATTCGCGCCTCGGGGTTTGGTGTACCATCTGCAGATATTTTATAACGATACTGTGTGGATTGTCCAGCATTATTTAATTTTTATTATTTGTTCCAGGTGATCTGGTCGTTATCTATGTATAATAAAAATATCTATGTATCTAATATATTGTATTATAATATGTAAATATAGTTGTCTAGTACCCATAACACAAGATATGCTGCTTAGCTTGAAGCTAGATAATGTTGTGTGAATTGTTCAGCATTATTTATTATTCCACGCTAAATTACCTACAAATGCGAAAATAGTAGCTATTGTCACGATCAGTTTAAAATGACAATAATGAGGCCCCAGGGACAATTATATTATTGTGCTGTTTGTTCGAGAGCTCGCCACAGTCGTGTCGGTCTGTCGTCGTCCTATCGGACTATGAGAGTGAGGGAATAGAAAGTGCACCTAAGAAATTAAATAATATCACAAAAATGTTTCGACATCGACGGAACTTGACGTCTCGTAGCGCAAGTGGTAGCGCATTCCCGTACTGAGGGAGGGTTGCAGGTTCAAGTCCCGAATGAGTGGATTTGTTTTATTTGTTAAAATTTCATAAGAACTTCCCTAAGTGTGAGGGGCTACGCACTATAATAACAAAAAACCTGAGAGTGCATGTGTGTTTGCGAACACACTTGCACACTGTTATATTGTATTTCCTGCGCGCAAATATTTAGTCTCCGTTGGAAAGCCGTGGCCAAAATCCGGCTCTACGAGTAAGAACAAAATCATCATCTCTTGACGACTAATTAGCTGGTTGGTTAGAAATATCAACTAGCATTTGCGGAATTTTACTTCTCTGGCTATAAAAGAAGCGTTTATTAAAACTCAACGCTTTTCATTTAAAAATCTAATAACAACATTACTATCACTTCCTAGCTAAGGTTTGTTTGAAACATTTTGAACTTTAAGATCCTCTGTACAACATTTGCAATAAACATTTGAGTTTTTTTACTACTAGCGATTAAAAACCCTCATTAAACGCTCCTGCTGATCAAAGTTCTTACCAACCTACAAGTTTCAGCAACCATTGATTAGTCAATTTAACTTGAATTTATGACAGGCTCGCCCTTAGAAAATCGTTAGCTTTTAATTAGTCTTAGTTGATAACATCCATCAACTACTGTTTGTCTTTACTGGTAGGTAGATACCGCTATATTGCTACCGATCAGCTTCTGTAACAGTAAGTACACGCCCAACTAACCTATCAGCAATGTGTATCTACTCGTAAAATCAGGTTAGATATGTAATCTAAGGAATCCTTTCAATGTATGTAGAGATTTTATGCACAAGCATGACGGAATCCCACCCTAGGCTATTTATTCAAACTAGTAGCTCACTCGGTCGGTTCGCTAGGACGCAGGCAAGTTAAAGTCCCGTTCCCCAACTCAACCCGTTGACCTAAAGGTGCTCAAAGGCACGACGTAGTTTACCAACTGCAAACTAAAATCAAAATCAATTACCGAATTATTTCGGTGCATCGTAGGGTGCATCATTTTGAAGCGAGCTTCGACATAATTCAGCACCTGATGCGTGTCGATAATCATCGTCATCAGAATCTGCACCGAAATTACAGACCGCATCAATTTCATCTCAATGCGTAATGGCTTTTGGCCAAATGTTGTGAGGTGTTTCGGGTCGTGTTTCGAGCTCGTAGTGAATAAGCTTTGACGCGCAAATTTTGATAATAATCCTGACCAATTTACACACGCCTTCAGCATCTTCTAGCTCCGAATTACCTCGAGCTTGTGTTATGGGTGTGTGGGTGGCCGTTATGCTACCAGATGCACAATTTGAACTAGGATCTGACTCATTCGCCTGCTAGCTATGGTCTATCCCATTGGTCCAATAATTGCGAGGAGTTTTCAAGGCGTGAGAGGACGTGGCGCCTACTTGCCCGATGGGCCGTGGTAGAGACAATGCTCGAACCCCGGTCAATGTCAGGCTTCGATGCGTGCCCGTTTCACTCGGGTCTTCAACTGCAATTGCTATGTAGATGTAGGTAGGTTCGAGAGTGAAACTGCAATCAGTGTGATGTGACTTAACGTGAACTGAACCGGAACAGTATTAGCTTTTGTTATTCTGAGTTTGTGACTAGGGCTTTGCTATATCTATTCGGCCAGGCTCGTCTGGGGTCCTACTGCAACGTGTTCAAATGATGTTATAATTGAAACATTTAATGCATAACTAGCTGCGCCCGTCGGCTTTGGCCCCGTGGAAATCTATTTGTCAAATGGTTTAAATGATAAATTGTATCCGTGTCCTGGTTCTAAGCTACCTCCCCACCAATTTTCAGCCGAATCGGTTCAGCCGTTCTTGAGTTATAAATAGTGTAACTTACACGATTTTCTTTTATAATAGATGTCAAATTATACACGTATAAATGAAATCAAATTATACATATACAAACGTTGTTGTTATAGTAGAGTTGTCTATTGTTAAAAACTGTTCCATCTTCAAATTCAATAAGCCAAGCATGTTGTTTCGAAAAGTTCGGATAAAAACTGTTTGAAATTAAGTAACCCATTCGCAGTCACTTACAGACACGTCGCAACGTATATTTTTAACTACTTACTTACAATTTAACTGAAAAGTTTGAGATACATATAGACCGATTCATAACGGACAGCGAATCAATAAAGTGGATCGGTTTAATCGAAAGTCATTAAAACGGGATATTTTACCATGATTTGATTTTTGAGTTTTCCAATATTATTCCGTGATCATGGCGCATAGAACTGTGCCGAAATATTGGAAAACTCTAAATTCAAATCATGGTAAATATCCCGTTATAAATGACTTTAGTGTTAATAACCATGATAGTTTCAATCTGTTTGATACAGAGAGTCCAATCTTCACCGCGTGCATACCACCGAGGTAAGTGCCGCCAGCTCGAACGGATAAATAATTTAAAAGCAAGGATTAAATTAAATAAAGTCGCCAGCCCGCAACCGTGTCCTATCTGAGTTATCGCTCCGCCATAAATATGCCTTTCCTATTAAGGTTCGGATAGATATTATGGAATGCAAATAGACCTGAACTCAAGCTCAAGGTCTGCATTCTACTTACACGGCTAGATTTGTAAGTACTTGTGAGGTTTAGCGTGTGTGGCTTTACAGTCACTCACGGAAATATTTAAACGTATATAAGTCATAGGCATTAGCTAAAGACAAAAATGCATGTTTGGTGTTTTTGTCTTTTAGCTGTGATGATGAGTAGATATGCGTGCAGCTATTTGTCTATATTTTGGTAGTGCAGAACATTACTCCTTCTTTTGCTAGGATTTGATGTTTTTGTTTTTTGTCTAGTAAAATAATGTTGTTTAGTATTGCCGCCAGTTATTTATTTTCATTTGCTGATATTCTCATAACGAATAATTTTGTTTTCTTCTGAGACACCTAGATACGTAATGTGTAGGTAGGGTATAAGTACTACCCTGAGTAGTTTTGTAGATGAAAATTTAATACAAAAATGCAGTTATTGGCATTTAAAGCCTGCGTGGAATCTTAATATAATGTGTCAGCATTCCACATTCCATTCCTAGCGGTATCAGCCAGCAATTGTATAAGTACGTGCCTGGGACAGTGTAATCAATTCCCGGTGCATGCGTCTCTCCCGGGCCCGGCGGACCGGGCCCACTTGCACTTAAGATGGGGACGTCGAATAAAACTGAGCATTTTGATTGATTTCTTTAGCAAATGCTTGACGCGTATGGTGATAGAATAGAATATATAACTTTATTGCACCATCAATACAGAAATAATAATAATAAAGGAACGTAATACTAACTATATCTAGTGGCACAATCGGCGGCCTTATCGCTAACAGCGATTTCATACAGGCAACCTTTGGATGGATAGGATCGGTACGTATTAATGCTGCTGGTGGTGTATTTATTGAAGATACTTACATATATAAAAAAAAAAATTTCATATAAACTACCTATACATAAATAAAATAATGAAGATGGTACTTTGGATTGTTTGTTCTAGTCTTGTTCACTTTTATTTGACCCCAACCAAAATACTCAATGGTATTGACTCTCGAATGGTCGTCGCCCGGTTTCCAGCGAATCGAGACATGTGTATATACATCGTATCGTACAATACCAATGGAATCTTAAATATCTATATGTCGCTATGATTATTGCGTCGATATCATTTTTGGTCACAGTGCTATTGGTCATTTTCACGCATCGCTCGCCGCCCCTAACCGCTCCCTCTATTTAGTTTTATTCTCTCATCCGCTTGTAGCTCCGCTTATGTGTAGGTCCCTACCATATCCTTTCCTACATCCTACCCGACCAGACGAATGCACAAGGGTACCATTGTGCTCCGCCACACGTGCTGAACTCTAAATGGAGGCTATTCAGAACCGTTCGTGTTATCCTGGGATTTATGCGCGAGATACGCCAGTTTCAGGTCAAGTGTGATGGAGCCGTGTGCTTGTCGGAATAAATCGCTTGCTTCATCCTTCTTATCTCTGGAATGAATATCTTGGATAGTTAAGTTACATTAATGTTGTGTGGGTAACGTTGAGCATCAGATGGGTGATGTATACTTTCGCTTTCGCTCGAAACTGGTGAAAAATACGCGTTTGTTGCGTAGATATAAACCGTGAGTAAATGCGTTTGTTTTTTATTGTGAACTAGCTTCGCCCCGCGGCTCCGCCCGCGTAGAAATCTATGTGTCAAATGAAATGTGTCTTGAATCACTCTCTTTTTTTGAATCAGTCTATAAGAATCCGTTGCTTACTTTGAAAGATCTAAGCGTACAGGGACAGATAAAATGCGTTCAAGATTTTGTTCAATTCGGTGCTTTCAATTCATCTGCGAAAGATATTCGATATTTTTTAGTGATGATCGCGCGGCAAGTCGAAAAGTTGCCAAAAAGTTGCCATTTGAGCTTGGTTGCCATTTGATTGCCACGAAGGGTCAAATGTTGCCAAATGGCAACGCTTAAAAGGGTCATGTGCAGTGAAGTGTTCTCACCCTGACTGGCGCGTATTTTTTGCACAGCCCTCCGCTACCCCGATATGCCGTCACTCAAAGCTTACTGAATATACCTCATCCGCAGATTTTTGTTCAGTTCTTCTATAGCTATAAACATTTGTGTGACATGGTCATATTGTTCCAGTGAGGATGCGTGCCCGGCGCTGGCGGAGGCGGCCCCGCTGAGCGGCGCGGGCGAGGAGCGCGGCTGCGCGTGCGCCGCCTGGACGCCACGCCGCCAACCCGCCCCGCACGAGATACTCAGGCCTAAGCCTAGGAGGTAAATAATGCTGGACAATCCACACACCATCAACTAGCCCCATGCTAAGCAAAGCTTGTGTTATAAGTAAAGGGTTAGATGTTTCGCGTGATAAGTGATTGTATGACATGCAAATATTTGTTCCGGATAGGTATTATTTCTTTGTAAGAGGGAAAACAGCTTCCAGCAACAGCAACGCGTTATTTTTTCTGTAATCATTCGTGTTATGGCTCTCATAGAACCTTTTTTTTATTGCGCTCGGGATTCAATGATTCTCACAATAATAATGCTTTACACACTCGGTGCATAATCTACTATTAAACGCCTATGGTGCATTGTGGAAGCAAATATATATAGAAGTAATATTTTTTCCCTTACAAACTTAAGCGGTAGAAATTGAAAGACTAAAACTAACTGCGCAATGAAACTAGATGCGCTATACTTTCTACATCAAATTCCCTAGCGCATAGTCTATAGCGCGTAGCCCGGGCCCTACTGTATCAGTAGAATAATAATAAACATCACCTTAAGTATCTACTCTCCTACTAGTTTTGTTTTAAATTCACAGTGGAAAGTAAGCTCATTTGCACACAGCACATACGCGACTCTACAAGATCTCCTTAGCTTTTTTTATAATAGGCCCGAAATTAATTTAACCAGACCGAGAGGGATACTATGTATGTGACCATGTGTATGCGTCATTATAAGAACCAGCCTTGGTCTTTGCATTCCGATCCATTCATTTAGACGCTCTGGTAAGAGTAACCATCGTGATTCTGTTCTTTTGTTACAATCGGGGACTATAGCTGTTAATTGCAAATTGAAAATTCGTTTATTTAGAATTAACATTATTTTTTTTAAGATTCTACCCCTGTACTGCGCTGACTGACATCATAAAGGTGACCTTAGCCGTGTAGATAAGCGTCGAAATGTGTGAAACGGGCACAGCTAAAAGGGTCTCTGTCTGCTTAACGCGACCATTGCCAAGCTCCAGCGATGCGACCCGGAGCTCGATCTACTTACTTCTTAAATATAAAGATAATTTATTAGCTTAAACGTGCAAATATAAGATTTTACAAACAGATGTCTTACCGATAACGGTGTACAAATTAACAAATATTATTATTACAATACACAATTAACAGAGACAGTAGCTAAAATAATAAGTTAATGATTAGAAAAAAATAAAAGTTATTATCAGGCAAGTAATTACGATAATAAGTCAATTAATAAATCTATACAAGTGGACGTTATTTCTCACAAATAGAGCCACTTCGATTATACATATATAGCGACGGAAGTGTAAGTATTTTGTGCTTTGTGAATAAATATACCAATTGGAGCCTATTCGGTGCGCGTGCATAGATCCTACCGCTTAGCGAAGCAGAAGCTACTACATATTCTAATACTCACACAGGCCATATTCTCAATGAGACAGCAACTACATAGTTAGTAAGACAGGCTACGTATAGGCACTTTCCTCTGGTACCATCTGGTGTTCATATAGATCTGCTTAGTGCGCAGCTAGATTGCTTTGAAGCCTAGCATTATTTACATATTTATTATTTGGTAATAAAACACCGTTAAAACTATTGTTGGATTTTTTTAATGGTATTTTCAGTGGATATTGTCTTATAGAAACGAAGGCAATTGAATTGATTTCTGAAAGCGTTGAATCATTATTTTTGAAACTGCTCTGTTGTTTACATATCTTTGACGTAAACAATGGATGAACTCAAATAAAATACATCAACAGTCGATGCCTTGGCTACTGCGATCTGAGAGTTTCTCTCAGTCAGTCATAACGTTTTTAAGTGAAGACCTGTTCGATGTAATGTTTTCATTTTATGATCCTGTCCAGTGAGTGCGTTATAAAGTTATTTGTAGATAGTCATTTTAGTTGCAAGTGGATGGTAACAGTAGATGCAAAGAGTAAGTTGATGGTTACCGAAAGCAGGTCCTTCCAAAGGAGTGCACTCCAACCACGCTCCAACAAATATGCTGCGCTCGCCCCGGACGGATAACGCCGTGTTCTTTCTGTAAGTTTTAATTATTTTCTCAAATGCTACTACTATTAGTGTAGGTTTTTAAAAGATTTTTGTTTTTAATGTTGTTTACCCCAGATGGTTTTGACACCATTACCTGGCAGGCACGCCATTTTTATCGATGATTGAAATATTTGGACGAGGCTAGATTTTCAGGGTCCGTTCGAATGAACCAAACGAGTGGCCCTGAGACACCCCTTGTGTTGGTCGTACTGAAGTATCTCCTACGACGTCGGTCCGTGGTCTCGATTAGACCATAATCTATGGTTCGTTATGAAAGTCATACGTATTTTAATTTCTGAACAAAGAATCTAATCATGAAGTCGTTCATCAACAGTGAATTACCTACCACGTGAAAATATGCAAACAATGGTTGAAATGAACTTCAATTAAGCATCACTTTCGCCGATCCCACCGTCCCACGTCCCACGGCCAGCGGTGGGGGTGGGATTGTGAACGGTAAGGAACAATACCAACCTGTTACGGTACCGTTTTATGCAACGAAAGTATCGTTTGTTTCGCCATTTCACATTACTTCATTATGGCTTTTAGTTTAATTAATGTTACGTCAGTTTATTTGATAATAAATGCAGCTGGCTATATTACCATCAGATTGACTCTCCTACCTTGGCCACCATCAGATTGACTCTCCTACCTTGGCCCGCTGCTTAGAATTTGCCAAATACCTATTTTAGAAAGTCCAAATCCGATATTTTAGAAAAAAATCTACTTAAGATTCTTTGAGGCGGTGTGTGTAGAATAGGGTTTTGACGAAAACTCAAGAAGTTGTCATTTTCTTTGCTAAAAAAGATTTAAAAATAAAATATTTTCATGGTAGGCTAGGCATATGGATATTTTAAACAAGAATGAGATTTAATACAAAATCAAGCAAAAAAAATCTATGCCGCGAAACAAATGATCATTTATTTCGGGCGAGTATTGCTGTTCCATAGTGTAAAGACAAAAGCAAAACAATCCATTTACTCGAGTCAGGAATGATTGCGTAATAGATAACTGTTAAGAGTGCGAGAGAGTGCTCTATCCACTTGGCACATCATCCATTATTCCACAAAAGGATACGGTTTTTTTCAACTGATCATAGATTCATTCACGAGTGGCCATGGCGTCTCGACAGTCAGTTCGTTTGATTCGTCAGGAATGGACGTAGAAGAAATTGCACTTCTTTGTTATGTACGTCGCAGAAAAATGGAAAAAGAAAAGAAGATGAGCCAGAATGATGAAGATGAACTATCCCATAAACAAGGACGGGTTTGAATTTCTATAATACATTTTTCAGTATCGAAACTCGTTTTTTTCAACATCAAATACAAATAAATATTTGAGCGAGCGTCCAAAATAGCGGCTGACTGGCGACTGAGTGAGGGAGGTGCAGTTTTCACGTGTACATTATAATGGCAACGTTGCCAGGCCGCCAGAGTAGCCAGAAGCCACGTAGGGAGCTGTCGCTTGTGGCTACGCTTCCAAATTGACGACGTTGCCACACCGTCGCCAAGTGAGTTAGGTAACATACATTTCAATATTAACTGCTTGGATACGTAGCCGGCGACGTCGCCATGGCGTCTTAATGAGGCAGGTGCCATTTATGGCATCTATTGAGCTACTTAGAACTAATTTATCATAGATTATTCAATAACTTAATTTGTAGAACGTCGCAGCCATCGGTGTTAACGTTCTACTGAGCGTCAAAGTAAAAAACAAATAAACAAATTTGTGAAAAAATGGTTTGAAAAGTCAATATTTATTCGCGTTCGCGAATATGAGATTCCAATTAAAAGCACTTAGACAAGTCAAATTTTATACTTTTAATATATTATTATCAAAAAAGAAATAGTCAATGTCGCAAATGTTTAAAACTACATTCGTAACATCTCCCATGTAGCTAGTCGAATACCTATCGCGCATAAAAATATCTATGAAAGAGCGAGGAATATATAATTAATTCGTCGGACAGAGTCGGGCCGATCAAAGTTATAATCAGTTTGCAATTACTAGTAGGTAGCTAAGTAGCTCCAAAGGAAGTGCGCCGCCAGTGCATCGGTGATAACGACGCATCGAGCGAAGGGGGCTATTAGTGACGCACTTGATGTTGGGAATTGTAAATTTTTTTTGTCGTGATCGAGATTGCTATGACATATTTGAAAAACCTAGCTATAATCGTATCTAGTAATAATCTACCGCTTTTTTGCCCATCGAAAACGCACCCAAAGAAATATTAGCTTATTTCTAGTTGTAACTATTACAGAACTCGAACATCATCGATTTGTAGGCAGTCGTGAAGTACACCTGCACCACACAGGTACTTACAATAGGCTCTCTGACGGTCGTGCCCGATTTCAAGGCCGATGTCCATAACAAATCAAACGGTATGCCGATACTAATCTATTTTATGGTACATTGTAACCAGATATGCACAAAATACAATATGGCCGCTCAAGCCCTCAAACTATAATCAAAATTCAAAGCCTAATAATTTTGAAAAGTGCAACTGCAGCGCGATGCAATTACAGCTGCGATATTACGCGAGTGATTCACTAATAGCCCCCGAGTGCAGCTCTATATTTAGTTACAACTTACGGCTACGTTCACCTCGCGGATATCGACGTGTTTTATGTTCCACGCGCAAGTGTATCGGCCGATATTAAACTTTTACGAGAATAGGAACCGACTCTATTACAGTTACCCGTTTAATGGGAAAACTCTGTCGGACTCTTGAAACAGTTGGCTGCATCTTGTAAGGTAGAGCCGATCTCGTGACCTTTCAGAGTACGAGTGGTTTTATGCGAACGGTATCATAATCCGTGGAGAACACGCGTGCCATCGCCGTAGCGGGGTAACAATGATTGGTGGTAACGGACTCGGCGGCGGCGGCGACGCTCAGTGCGGCCGGCGCCCTCGCTCAGTCATGCTGTGCCCGGCGCGATGCTCGTGCTTCCTCTGCCGCGAGCTGCAGTCCTGCCGCGCCGCTGACGCGAGGAAACCCCCCAACAAATACAACATGTGCGATAACTTCATACTCAAGAAGTCGGATGCCTGGGAGCCGATGAAATTCATTCGCGGTGCTGCCCGGCTGTCAGTGCGCCACTGGCAGGGCCGCGAGCCGCTGAACGGCAACAAGTCGCGGGTGGCTCCGCACAAATCCACCAGCTGTGAGCAGCTGTATCCGCATCCCTCCGAGAAGGACGAGGGACCCTTCGCGATGCGCCGCGCTCCCAGCACCGACAGGATGAAGCCCCATTCCGAAAGCAAGCCCTTATTCAACAAGCTCCTCGGAAATTCGCGGAGCAAGAAAGTCACCGATCCCGAATCTAAGGTGCGCCGCAGCGTCCTAAACTTCTCGAAGAAAAACGACTCGCCTAGTTCTAAAAACGTGCATGAGAAATACATCCCCTTGCCCCAGTCTCCCTCGGAGCACATCTACAACGAACCGAAGCCCTGGAGCTCACAGTTTGACGACTGTTGTCGTCCTCCCGTTTACCAAAGTGTAGAGAAAAAGAAGGAAGATAACAAAGCATCATCGAGTGACAAGAAAGCGTTCAACAATCGACTTCCTTGTTACGAGGAACTAACACAACGACTTTCACAGGAAAAGAGTAAGAAAGCTAATCTACCTCTTAACGAAGGTGGGTTTGCTAATAAAATAACACAAAATAACAACAAAGTTGTCATATATTTTGGTGACTCGATAATTCGCAAGCACAATGAGCAGAAAAAAGAAGAGAACAAACAAATTGCAGCAGAAAAGGAAGAAGCGATTTACGTGAACCGACTTCTGGATCAATCAGATGATCAAATAGTAAGAGGAAAAGTCGATAAAGGCGGAGGGATAACCATACCCGAGGTGCAAATTACTGAAGCGATCTATTCAGAAATAAAATCAGATGAAACTGACATAGTCACCATAAACGACGCGACTTATAAGAAGGATGCTTTTGGGACTGTGAGTTCCGATGGATTTTTGGTTGTAGAGTTTGAAGATAACTTCGAAAGGGCTCGTCAGCTGGTAGATTTGGTGCACGGAACCAGTGGAGTGGATCATCATGAAGCTAAACTTCTGGATGAAGATGAACATTGTGATTGGAGCTTCATTCAAGATTGGAGGAAGCGGTGAGTTGCAAACAGTTAGCCTAGATCAGTGATCAATAAACGACGAAAAGACTGATACTGCCAAAATTAGTTAATAAATTAATAATATACAAAGAACTTGATATAATTCTTAAAGTCATACCTAGTTGTAAACTCGTAATGCTGTTATGTCTCCAGACGACCTGACCTCGATCTCATGGTTGTCTCAATAATACTCGTAATATTCATAACAGTTTGGTGTGAGCTTTTGCGGAAGAACAATGTCTAACGTTATATCACTTTTTGCGATAAAGCTACCACTAATTAATAACCTATTAAGAGGTTTTTAATTTTGGATTTCGAAGATGAGCGGTACTTTATTAAGGCTTCATTAATGCGGAGACCATTCGTTGCCAAGATTGATGTTAGGAATTAAACTCTCTTACTTTATTGCTGTCCCAAGTCTCCAGTTCATATTAATATTCTTCCGACTCTCTCACAAGACATCGGCTCTGATCGAATACCGGCTGCCCAAATATAGCAAGTCGATTGTAAATTTGATATTCCCCAATCTTAGAAAGCCATTTGCATGCCGGCCGGCCATTTAATTAGATGTTTGAGCGTTTCTGCGAATTTCTGCATCCGGGAAGACATTCGCGCTAATTGCACAGCCATTCCTGATAACAATCGCTGGTCGACGAACCCGTGCGAGCTTCTGACTCTTTGAACACTGATAACATCAATCATCCGAAAACTTTGCATTCTAAACCTTATTGCTTTACGTAATTTTTTGCATCTTGGGAAGCTGCTTCTGTTTTATTGAATGGGTGTTTAGAGTTACGCTATCGCAGCTCATCGGCGTTTTTTGCGAGCTTTGTTTTCCTGGGAAGCTGAACAGTTAGCTTCCAAATTAATGCCTTGGCTTCTTCCTAGATAATTAACACTAACTCCTATCGAAGATCTAAGAAGATCGTTGACTTCTAAGTCTCTGTTCGGGTAAAACGTTTTGAGACGTCACCAACTGTTTCGTAATGTTTATTATCTTGATCTATTCGCTTAGATTAGGTAAGTAATTATCTTCACTTTCTAAGCATCTCTTTTCGTAGCCACGTAATTAGATTACAAGTTTTTCTTGGTAACTTCGACCCCAGATACTACAGTTCATAGACTCGAAAATCGGATTTGCAAATTTAGAGATTCTTAACTGATGCTAGTGATAATCCACATTAAAACGACTAATTTTGCAATTCAAGTAGTCCTAATATGAAAATACTGTAAAATCAGACAAGGCCAAACTAATGCAGTCTAAAGTAAATCTTGTGTCAGGTTTTTAAAGATCAAACTCAATCAACTTGCTCGTTTCGCCTGTTGACTACTTCCACATTGTGTTGTGTGCACGCGAGTGTGAAATCATGAGCTGATGACGCTGTTGCAAACACTGGCAAATTGGGATTTGGGGAGCGCAAATGATGATTTATTTTTAAACAGCATTAAGCAATTTTTTGTCTCTCCCTTGACCCTATGGCTACGAGCACGCACAAGCCTCACCTGGATGCCGGCGGATGCAAAAGTTAATGTTGATACACAGTATATTTGTATATTTGTTTTATTATATGTACGACATGAGATAGAATTAAAATGAATTATATCCTAAATTATATTATTATTTTCCGACGACTTTTTTGTCCTGCGACGAGAGCGCGTTTATGTCTTTTCTAAGAAAACCTGGTACATAGCTCGTTGTTTCAAACGTTCAGCAGACAACAACAAGTATCACCATCGTTCAAAAACACGCCGAGGTACATACGTACTCAAAAGCTTCCCACCTTGTCAACAACGGTTTCTACATAAACGGTCGTTAATCAGAATAATCCATTCGCTGCGACCACTGCATTCGACGCGGCCACGCTTTCTTTAGTCTCGCCCTAAAGAACTGGCCGAGTGGACTGGAGATATACCACAGAATATTGAATTCCTATACCAGCAACTTTGAGCACTGAAATAGCACAAAAATACAGAAAAATACTTGATACTAGCCAGGAATGAACGCTACACAACACAACAGTGCGGCCTGTAGCAACTAACAAGTGTGGTAGTGGCTCGTTTGCAACGTCCCGCGATATTATAGGCACTTTTATAGGAGTAACTGAACTGTTTTACAATATCTGGACTAGAACTAGGTGTTAATACAATAGGTTTAATGGGGTGTGGTACTTGTAGCTTCTCTGTAGCACATCATTTGTCATCTGTTCACTTTCCTTGAAGCCATTAATATATCGCGTCCAGTTATAATGCTCCGCACTACCTGCACTTAGCGTCCAACACTAATGGAAGAACAATATTGCACTACTCAAAGTGAGATTAGGAGCGTCGAGCTGGATGTTGACTAGTAGAGCTGGTTACCGTATTTGATAGCTGTTGCGCATCGGTCTTCGTCGTACATGGACTGCAGCCTGTTCTAGTTTTCAATTGGTAGGTTACGGTACGCTATTGCCCTATTTTCTCAAAATCAAATAGTAAGTAGGTAGTGAATTAAATTTTTACCCGACTTTGAAAATGAAGAAGAAATTTATGTTTTTGGATATTCAACTCATTCCTAAGAGCATATTCCTAATTACTTGAGATCAAGATGAAAACACTCATCTTGATCTCAAGTAATTAGGAATATGCCACCTAACATTAATTTCGCTAATGTTGCCAATATGAATAGTGTGTTGCAATTTCTTTCTTTTTAGAACGGAAAACTTTATACAGGACTATTTTGAAACGTACGTAATCAGAACACATATTGACCATTTGACTATTTTAACGGCTATTTAATAGGTAAATAAACGCGATAAATACCCGTTAAAATAGTAGATACTTGTCATTTAGCAAATGAAGTCACAGTCAGCTTATAGCGGTGTCTAATCAAGCCTTAAAATATAATAAAGGCTTGTTCAAAAGCTCACGATATAGCGGAAAAACTTCGAGCAGTGTCCGTTACGCAAAGGTTACAGGTCGCCGTAAATGGAGTGTGCCTGATGCGACGATCAGTACGTGGGGTCTGAGCTGGTACATGTAGCCTCTGAACTGATTCCGTTTGGTTTGATGCTGTCACAGTGGCATATTTAATGTCTTTGTCGTTTTGTTAGCTAGCCACCTCATTCCTCAATGTTTTATTGCTTATATACCTCTCGCACTGAGCTCCATTATAGAAGCGAATAAATAATACAGCTTAGTGCATCTACGTCACATATCTAACTACTATTTGCCGATGGAAATCTTCATGTCAGTCGTTTTATTCTTGGCAGAGGTAACGATAGGGCTCTGATTAAAGGGTGCTCGCCGTGTACGCTTTCTGTATCTATAGGATGCGCTATGGGTCATAGGACTGGGTAGAGAGGGGTTGGTAAAAATTAAGATCTAGATGGTCGGATTCTAGGAAAGCGACCACGGGACTCCTTACCCGTAGACCGAACGCATCTCGCCAGTTTTGGAGTTCAACTAAACGCGTCACACATATCACACTTGCTGGCTGCTTGCGGTGCTCCGCGCGGCCGACACCGGCGGCCTTGTGCTTGTAGTAGTACCCTACTCCTCGTCTATTCTTACCCGGAGACTGGAGAGCACAGAACAAAGAACGTTACAGTACTTATATTTCATTCTGCCTTAGACCACAAGAGTTCTACCATCTTGGTTCCGAGAGCCTAAGTCCTAGGAGCCCCAAGAAGTTTAGTATATCGCAATAATAAATATTTTAGCCCTTACTAAATCAGTAGTCCTCCGCAGGGCATCAAGCGGCTGCCGACCGTCCTCCGAGGGGCAGTGGTGCGGCGCGGTGTCGGGCGCGCGGGCGCTGCGCGTGCGCGTCGGCGGGGGCGCTCCGACGGCGGCCGCGCCCGCGCATGCGCGCCGCCTGTCGCCGCCGCCGCACGCGCACAGGGCCACTACGCCACCGAGGCCTACCTCACCTGCTGCTAAACGTAAGTATTACTTGTCAACATTCACAACAACATCAACATTGCAGTAAACTTTGTCCTAGTCGGGAGAACGACACATTCAAAAACTTTGTTTTAGAAGTAATGTAGACAACATAACCGTCCAGCCAAGTGCGTCGATTGTGTTCTACGAAAGTTTGTGTTTGTGTGACGCATAATGACTTGACATCTATAATTTGACATATTATTAATAAAATGTTAATCTGTTATCTGTTTATCTGAAAGACTCACAATATGAATATGTCAAGCTGACCAATGTGACCCTAACTACTTTAATACCTAGCTGCTGTAACAAACTATCTTGATGTGAAACTTGGCCACAAACTACACACTGGCCTTTTCTTTGTCTATGTTATTAGACTCTAGCTAGACGCTAGCTAGGGAGTGCCTAGTTTGAATGCGTTACTTCCATCCATGACATTGCCTTACTTCAGCGGCAAGAGGACCTTGATCATGAACAAACAGCTATTTAGTATGCACTGTAGTAAACCTTATGAAAGTCATCCATAAATAACGGAGACGTTCATCAAGTCAAGTGGTTTCATTATTGAAAACATCTCTAGATTAACCGATAACAGGTTGATTTCCAATTCACCTTGCAAAAAGCTCTTCAATGCAATATGCATTGCAATTTGCGATTTCAGGGTTTAATGAAACACTTGAGATTCCACTTCACAAGGATCAATCAATTAACTGTAATTGCTACTTGAGGTATAAATAACTGATCTTAATCGGGATCAATTTATGCATTGCTTTATTGATTAGGTACCCATTTCATGCTTTGAGCAAAGATCATTATAGATTAAAGCAGTAGCAAGGTAAGTAAGTAACGATTGGTTGGTTGCTTACAGAGAAACACATTTCCAGTTTATTAGCTCTTTGGTTTTTATGTTATGTTAAAACTTAATCTGAAAATAAATACATTTCAGTAAACAGACTTACCGACTGCACATAACACTTGATCAAATGTCTGCCTATGTGCGGCGCCTTTATTTATTGAAAACTGTATTGCACTACAAAGTATACAAAGGGTGGGCTTAATGCCGAGGCATTTTCTACCTGCCGACCAGAAAAAAAAACGTTTTTACAGAGGGTTGGCGTGCTAAGCTAACATTGTCTTTGGGTATTTCCAGTATTTAAATTGTCAAGGTCTAACAATAAGGTTACCCATAGCTCAACAGGAAGACGGCCCACAGCCCCCCGAAGCTGCCAGCACGGCGCAGCTGAAGTCAGTGAGCGCGGTGTCGCAGCTGACGGTCGCGAGCTCGCCCGTGCGCAGCGCGCCCGCACAGAGCAGCTACGCGCTGGAGCGCCGCCCGCCCAAGCACGAACATCACCACCGACCCCTCGAGCCTACGTCTCCGGTTAGTTATATATACATATTATGTTCAGCTGAAGTCAGTGAGCGCGGTGTCGCAGCTGACGGTCTCGAGTTCGCCCGTGCGCAGCGCGCCCGCACAGAGCAGCTACGCGCTGGAGCGCCGCCCGCCCAAGCACGAACATCACCACCGACCCCTCGAGCCTACGTCTCCGGTTAGTTATATATACATATTATGTTCAGCTGAAGTCAGTGAGCGCGGTGTCGCAGCTGACGGTCTCGAGCTCGCCCGTGCGCAGCGCGCCCGCACAGAGCAGCTACGCGCTGGAGCGCCGCCCGCCCAAGCACGAACATCACCACCGACCCCTCGAGCCTACGTCTCCGGTTAGTTATATATACATATTATGTTCAGCTGAAGTCAGTGAGCGCGGTGTCGCAGCTGACGGTCTCGAGCTCGCCCGTGCGCAGCGCGCCCGCACAGAGCAGCTACGCGCTGGAGCGCCGCCCGCCCAAGCACGAACATCACCACCGACCCCTCGAGCCTACGTCTCCGGTTAGTTATATATACATATGTTCAGCTGAAGTCAGTGAGCGCGGTGTCGCAGCTGACGGTCTCGAGCTCGCCCGTGCGCAGCGCGCCCGCACAGAGCAGCTGCGCGCTGGAGCGCCGCCCGCCCAAGCACGAACATCACCACCGACCCCTCGAGTCTACGTCTCCGGCCAGTCACCACAGTCAACTAAATTGCTCTATTTCTTATGTACCTATAAATTTTACTGTATATAGTAAAATTTCTCTAGCATTGCACCAGAAAGAGATGGAATCTGTCAGACGTCGAAAGCTTGAGTTCATCAAGAACACGTTAACAAGTCAACATCGTTGCCATCCTGCCTACCCCCAATATAATTCCATCTAAGCTTGTGTCATTCATAATAACTCGCTCGAAGTAGGTATAAAAAGCAGTCATCCTAGAATAAAAGTAAGAAACATGTTTTGTCGGAATGACTCCCTTCAGTTCCACATGTTCTATTACACGTTCTATATATTCATGCGCTAGGCCGCAGCCTGCGGTCAAGTGCGTGATAAGTAGCGGGTTACAAACACCTTGCTAGTTTGTTTCTGTATGACCCGCACCGCAAATTGCGGTTTTATCTACTTACACCATGCAGCTCTGTTTATTCTGCAGCTTCAAGTTTAAAAAACTGGAATTTCTTATTTAATCGCTACTCAGTTGCAACTTTTGTAAATATCTATAAATGAACAGCTGTGTTCACTTTTATGTCTTAAATAAGTACAATCAGATAATAAAATAACTTAGAGTTCTAGCCACTTCTAACGTAACCTTGCCATCTCATTTTCTTTAATTCATAAACAAAAACAATCTCTGATATATGTAAGTAGTGAGTGGTAGGGATAGAAGTTGTTAAGGTAAGTAAAGAGCAATCTAACACAATTAATATATGAAGAGAAAAGATACTGAAAATGACCGCATTAATGATATTTGATTAAATATGATCTACACGGAATCGCATGGGAGAGGCGGTCTTCTCGACAAAAGCAGTTATTAATAGTGTCGAGTTATCATAATGAAAGAGTCCTGTGGGCTATGGGGAGCAGGAGCTGGTAATAACGCTAAATGGCCACGCCGCCTAGCCAGGCCCAGGCTATTAACTTTACAACCCAATCGACAGAGCAGTGCCTTAAAAGTGTAATTTGAACTGATCACCATTCATAAACACATGTCACCGACTTCAGACCGCTTAAGTCTTTAATATTTTATGTTATTGCCCTTTATTGCTGTGACTTTTAAGAGCCATGGTAATTTACTACGGTTTTATAGGCTTTTATGTTTAGTGGCGTTATACACAACGTACTCTTGTTTTAATGCGAGCTTACGGACATTTTTAAGTTTCGTTACCAGCACGGTATTGGGAAAAATTTATTTCACAGCAAATTTTAGCTACCTACCAAGATCAAAAGGAATGCCACAGAAGAAAATGATTTCATTTACATGGGTTAGTACCGAACCGTTAGCAAAGATAAAACCAGCAATACTGATGATAGAGCAAGAATAGAGCAAAGCAATAAGCTGAAACAATAGAAGCACGAATAACAAATCGAAGTCATCGGGTCATCGGTTCCAATGCGCGGGCGCACGCGATGCTAATGTCTGTTACGGGATTTTGGAAATAACATATTACAAATTGCCACGGAATGGTTGGAATTAGTTTTGGCCATACAATATGAGTTGTTATGAAATTATAAAAAATCCTAGAATTTCCCAGTATACCTATATATATAGCTAAGATGATAATTTGTGAACAAAGCTTGCGCCCCTTAGAATAGTAAAATCGAGAAACTAACGTAAAAATAAGTTATTAAAAACAAAGTTTAATAAGAAAACTGAGACCTTTCGTAGGTCTCGTCTGTATGATCCATAGAGTCAAACCACATTTCTAAATTTCTGGATAACTAGCCTGTCTTTAACAAGCTAGGCTTCTAATTAGTTACGATCACATGCTAGTAATTGTTCAGTGAAAGTGTTAGTAGAAAAAATAAATAAGCATTGTCTTAGCGAAGTCCCACGATCTCTTGATAGGGAAACGCGTAATATGTGGGAAGTTGAAAGCGAAATTGTCGGTGACAATGGCGGCCATGTTCTAATGTGACTGCTATTTCGTAAGATGGGCTTATCTTGTTGAGGACGGACGGTAAGCCGTTGTAATGGTGGCGTCATTTTATATCCGAATTGACTTTTTCTGTTAGCTCATCATTGGTTTAAAAAATTAACACTAATGTATTTTTATGACTACCTGTAAGCCAAGCACGGGGATTGTTCTCTAGGGTGTATGTAATACACAATAATGACATCGCATCGTCATACATCGCGTACATTATTGAAGTTATAGTATTGAATTTACGCATTCCTGTCAAAGTGACGTAATTTTTCTCTATTCTACCCTAGACAATAATCCCTGAGCTTGCCCTACTGCAACCAACTACTACCAAGATTATGATTCCGGCATTAAGTTTGTTTGTTTTGGTTGACGGCAGCCAGTGCCACTCTCGCTCACGAGAAATACGAACTTTTAAAATTTTTCTGTGTGTTTTGTTATCACAAGAGTAATATTTTAGGAACCAAAGATATCAGTATCTATACTAAATAATAGTCATGTTACAGAATGGAGTCCGCGAATGCAACAGCAGTTCTGATGAGAACCGCTCGTCGGGCCACGCCTCCATGTCTGACAGCGGGGGCGGCGAGGCGGCGCGGGACGAGCCACGACGGAGCAGGCAGCAACCGGCCAGGAACAAACATAGACCTCACAATAAGGTATCTAATAACAACAGCAGTTCTGATGAGAACCGCTCGTCGGGCCACGCCCGCAAATTGTTAGAGCTATATCGATAACTCTGGTTTTCTGTCGGATGTATTCATTATAAATCCTATCCTTCGGAGAAACTCCGAGCATAATTTTTACCATAGCTCGCTGAGCGACTTTGAAATGGTGGATCTTCATCAGCTAATGACAAAGTATTTCCGTTTAGTTGCAGTCCCCATGGCCGGGTGGAGGCGGGCTGGAAGACATCAGGTCCGCCATCAAACAGCTGACTCTGCGCTCACGAGACAGCAGCAGCACAGCCACTAGCGGCGCCTCCAGTGCCGGCGGGGGCAGCAACCACGGAGCACCAGGTATAATACTAACTGATACAAGACCAATCAACACTCTTGTCTTGCTGGCACCAAGCAAGACTCATGCATCATCTTGCTTGGTTGTTTATACCAATAGTAGGTAGGTATACCGATTTTAATCGGCAGTAAGATAAGACTCAAGAAAACGAATCAGCTCATCTCACTGATATGGGCCGTGAGCTTTTTGTTTACTGCACCCTACACTGCACCATTTATTGTATTCTCTGAATCTTGGCAATCTATTGCCATTTCTTATCAGAACACGCGGCAGCGTGTTCAAGCCAAGTTCAAGCAAAGGAACGCGCCGAGTGTATCATTACACGAACCACTTGGTGCCACTTTTGACCCTTCTATAACTCAAAACCTCTTTAACGTAAACACATAAAACTACGTCTGTTTAATTATATCCATAAGGACATGTAGAAGCCCAAATTTCATGAGGCTAGCTCAAACGGTTATAGAGATATGAAGGTTAAAAAGTCGTTAAAATTCACACTGACTGACTGACATATATATAGTACCTAAATCTAACCTACTTCCAGATGACCTAGAAGGATGAAATTTGGAATCCAGCTCGGTAATTGTGTGTAAGCGTAGGAAAAAATCAAAAAATAAAAAAAAGTCAAAAATCAGTGATTTTAGCGACGACGACCTTATGTCAATGGAATAAGGTTTAAATTAAAAATAGATTCGCATTGCAAAGAATAAGCAATAGTACTACGTCTCCGATTGCGCCATAGAATACAGTGGAGTTTTTAGGGACCGGCCCGTATAATACCTACCTAGTTATGTACCTATGTCGAAGCATTGCATAGAATAAGCAATAGTAGGTACTAACGTCTCCGATTGCGCCATAGAATACAGTGTAGTTGTTAGGGACCGGCCCGTATACATGTACCTACCTAGCTATGTACCTGTTTTCGAACGAATAGAAAGGATAGAAAGGGAAATCAGAAATGTTCTGGAATATATAAAGAGATAGGTATGGCCCGGAAAATCGTAGATTTTTCTAGTTTAGCTCAGCGGAGGTATACAAGCCCAGTTTGTTTGCAAGTTTAGTTAGTTCTTATTTTACAAGTGAGCAAGTGTTAAGGAAAGTAAAGGAAAGAAAACAGTGAACAGTGCAGTGACTTTGTAATAAGTGCGTAGTTGTGTGTATTCGGTACAATAAACCGACACGAGCTGTTTTACTTGATCATCACTCCCGACCAGCCCTAGTTGAAGTCTTACACCTTCGACGAGCCCCTACAAGTGGTGTCCCCATACAAAAAAAAAACATTTTTTTTTTTGCAAGAAAAAACATTAAATCTCAATACCTGCCTAGTTTTCTTTACAAAAAGTAATGATATCCCACCAAAACATAAATGTAAAAAAGGAGAGCCAAGTTCAATACAAAAATTAAGATTGGCTGTGGGCTTCCCCGCAAAAAGAATGGAGATATAAATGAGTGCCAAGTCAAATCTATGTAGGTTAGATTTGACTTGGCCAGTTTTTATCAGAATTAAAACGTTGAATAACTTTATAAAATAACTGATGTAATGAAAACTGGCAAAGTCAAATCTAACCTACATAGATTTGACTTGGCACTCATTTATATCTCCATTCTTTTTGCGGGGAAGCCCACAGCCAATCTTAATTTTTGTATTGAACTTGGCTCTCCTTTTTTACATTTATGTTTTGGTGGGATCAATTTTACATACATAGGTAGACCTACACATATATAACACCAAGCTTAACTTTACGGCCTTTGTAGTAAACGACACAGCACCAACTCCGATTACCCGTATTACGTGCGTAATAAAATGACCATCTCAGTACAAGTTATTTATTTGAAAATCTGTCCATCTTTACCGGCGACATCTAGTTATAAAATAACACACTAAAGTCGTATGTGCATCTTAAACTTACATTAAACGGTAGAATAATAATGATGATGTTGGACAATGCAGGTCATCTTCAGACTTGTGTCTGGACTTTGCAAAGTGTGTTCTCACACTGTTATGTGTCTGCAGAGAGTGGTAGCGCGGCCGAAGCCCGCAGACGACGAGCGCCGCTGGTGCGACAACCCTCGCTCGACACCGTGTGCACCAACGTCACCAGTGCGGACGAGTTCGTGTGGGTCGACTCACATAACAGGTATGAATTCAAATTCATTTATTGCATGAAATGCATGTAAATATAAAAGTGAATAAGTAATGGGGGTCTCAATGTATTCTGCCCTATTGGGCGTGTAATGTACGTAAATGTACAATAATTCACTTTTTCGATACCCGCCTCGGGACAATTGTGTGTAAGATCTGCAGATATTTGTTCCGGGTTGGTCGTTATTTACGTATCATAAAAATATCTATCTATGCAATGTACATATATTGTATTAAGTATATCAGTCATCTAGTACCCATAACACGAGCTCTGATTAGCTTGGGGTTAGATGATGCTGTGTGGATTTTCCAGCATTATTTATCTGTTTGTGTTTATCTGTAGGCTAGTAGAGCTCCGCTGCGTGCCGTGGACGGGTAGCGAAGTGAGTCGCGCGCTGCAGTCCGGGCGCTGCCGCGAGCTGGCGCCGCGGATGGCGCCCGACACGCCGCCGAGGCTGGCCTATCTGCTGCAGAGGTATATACATTTCGCTCTCATCGATAAGGCTGCCCTTTATACTTCCTTAATTCTATTGTTTTCTGTTGTGTGTGATATAATAGGTAAAGTGTTTTCTATCTAAGTATTTCAAACGAAAACGAAGGCAGATGTGAAACTGGATATTTATATGAGGAAAACTTAATTTTTGTGAAATAATTATTTTCACTTGCACTTCACATGGACGACTTCATCTAGCTATACCTAACGGCGGGGCATTTCTTCGGGTCGCATCGCTGGGCCTAGGCAGTGAATATGTTAAACGAGAAATTTGGGGCATATTATGTACCTCTTTTGAAGAGAAAAGGTTAATGTCCTACAGCTATCGAAGACATGCTGTTCGATGAGGTATTCCAACAGCTGTGTATGTTTCAGAGCGTTGGTGCGGATATCGCGGGAGGCTCAGCGCCTATCGCAGAACTTCAGCTTCTGTTCCAAGCACGAGGTGGCGGGCGCGTTCAGAATAGTGCTCAGCACGCCGCTGGCTGATGCTGTCATCAAGGTAACTACTTATATACGGTTATTTACTGTGCTATGGCAACGACCCAGTCACGATCCTCTTTGGGCCTTTGACACATGAAACAACGGACAAGTTGGACACAGGGCTTTTTATATCCTTTACTCCCCAAAGTATATGTCATGCCACATCTTCGGTCCGATGCTCTCTCCTGCCAGCCTGTGGTGTCGACCAACGCCCGGCGACTATTGTGTCATGCCACATCTTCGGTCCGATGCTCTCTCCTGCCAGCCTGTGGTGTCGACCAACGCCCGGCGACTATTGTGTCATGCCACATCTTCGGTCCGATGCTCTCTCCTGCCAGCCTGTGGTGTCGACCAACGCCCGGCGACTATTGTGTCATGCCACATCTTCGGTCCGATGCTCTCTCCTGCCAGCCTGTGGTGTCGACCAACGCCCGGCGACTATTGTGTCATGCCACATCTTCGGTCCGATGCTCTCTCCTGCCAGCCTGTGGTGTCGACCAACGCCCGGCGACTATTGTGTCATGCCACATCTTCGGTCCGATGCTCTCTCCTGCCAGCCTGTGGTGTCGACCAACGCCCGGCGACTATTGTGTCATGCCACATCTTCGGTCCGATGCTCTCTCCTGCCAGCCTGTGGTGTCGACCAACGCCCGGCGACTATTGTGTCATGCCACATCTTCGGTCCGATGCTCTCTCCTGCCAGCCTGTGGTGTCGTCCAACGCCCGGCGACTATTGTGTCATGCCACATCTTCGGTCCGATGCTCTCTCCTGCCAGCCTGTGGTGTCGACCAACGCCCGGCGACTATTGTGTCATGCCACATCTTCGGTCCGATGCTCTCTCCTGCCAGCCTGTGGTGTCGACCAACGCCCGGCGACTATTGTGTCATGCCACATCTTCGGTCCGATGCTCTCTCCTGCCAGCCTGTGGTGTCGACCAACGCCCGGCGACTATTGTGTCATGCCACATCTTCGGTCCGATGCTCTCTCCTGCCAGCCTGTGGTGTCGACCAACGCCCGGCGACTATTGTGTCATGCCACATCTTCGGTCCGATGCTCTCTCCTGCCAGCCTGTGGTGTCGTCCAACGCCCGGCGACTATTGTGTCATGCCACATCTTCGGTCCGATGCTCTCTCCTGCCAGCCTGTGGTGTCGACCAACGCCCGGCGACTATTGTGTCATGCCACATCTTCGGTCCGATGCTCTCTCCTGCCAGCCTGTGGTGTCGACCAACGCCCGGCGACTATTGTGTCATGCCACATCTTCGGTCCGATGCTCTCTCCTGCCAGCCTGTGGTGTCGACCAACGCCCGGCGACTATTGTGTCATGCCACATCTTCGGTCCGATGCTCTCTCCTGCCAGCCTGTGGTGTCGACCAACGCCCGGCGACTATTGTGTCATGCCACATCTTCGGTCCGATGCTCTCTCCTGCCAGCCTGTGGTGTCGACCAACGCCCGGCGACTATTGTGTTATGCCGCACAATAATTATATATGTAGATAGGGTTTGTTTTTGGTTTTAATTTACTTATAATTGAAATGCTTTGTTGTTTATTGTCAGGGTTGCCAGCGCGCGGCCACCATGTACGCCACATCTGGCAGCGCGGCGCGGCGGCTAGGCACGGCGGGGCGCGCGCGCACCTGCCTCGCGCCGGGACGCTTCCAGCGCTGGATGCTAGATGTGCGCGTCGCGGGATTTGTGCACGAGTGAGTCTCCTCCAAACATACAGAGAACCAAAAATATCGACATAGCTCTAAGAAATAGCAAGCTGAAGTGGCAGTGGGCCGACCATATATCACACGAAGACCCGACAACCGCTGGGGTAAATGTGTTCTTGAGTGGAGACCGCGACTCGGCAAACGTAGTGTAGGACGCCCTCCGACCAGGTGGGATGACGCCTGCGAAAGACTGCAGGTAGATGCTGGATGCGTCAAGCTGTAGACAGGGCGCTATGTCGCTCATTGGCCTATGTCCAGCAGTGGACCAACATAGGCTGATGATGATGATGAGTACCCACCAGTATTGCCTGTAGCATCACTCTATTTGAATTAGCGGTTTGCGAGCTGGTGAGTCAGCGAGTCAGTAGTCAAGCGATGTGGTTTCAACCTTGTAAGCATTTTGTTTCCCAAATATATAAAAATAAAATAAAGCCACGGTAACAGCTTTTTCGCGGAAATGCGACAAACAAAAAACGCAATAAGTACAAAAAGTTATCGCTTTATTGTTAAAATGTACGTGGCCTCCGATCCTATTTGATTTGACTGCAGGCGATGCACAATGCACAGTCGGACCTACGAGTTGTGTTAGTTACTATCCGTGCGGGTAGTCCGCGAACATCTCGCCGGACTCTGCGTTGTTTTCTTCCGTTTATCATTTTCGAACATTTAGTTATCAGCTCTACGCCGACCCTAATGCCAAGTTACCATGACTGAAGAAAGTAAAAGTCGTAATTATTCAAATTTGTGTCGTTAGCCACTGACACTGTTTAAAGTATGAAATGTAGGTGTCTGCAGCGGTGTTAAAGAAACAATTTCGTAGGATCTGTTTATATTGGGTTCTACATATTTTGGTACTCCTTAAATACTCCGTAAACGTCCTGACGTCTTCCTTCGTCGTAAGAGTATGTGACGTCACTACGCGCTACGTAAGTATTGATATGGGATATCGCTAAATCTAACAAGAGTGATTCTAAAGGTCATCTTCCAGATATACAGCAATCTGCCTATGTGCCGGCAGGTTACTAACATCCATTAGTCTTTAAAAAAAGTTGCGATAATTCATATTCATGCTCTTGTGAGTAAAGTAAGTAAGTAAGTAAATCATTTATTTGACACATAAAACACACACATACAATTAATCAGCTTAATCATAAAAGTACAAAATTAAAACAAAACATAATTATCAAAAGTAATTACTAAGAAATGCGTGTTTGTGTTGTGGTTTGTTTAGTAATTTTTATTTTACTTTACTTTGATCATCATCACCTGCCCTTGTTTACTCACTCCTAGGCAGAAGAATAGGAAAGGTATAAAGCCGAATGAAACGCCCAGTTCCGATGCTAGCTCGTTTATTACTGATTCCATTACAAGAACGCGCGGTGCACGGCAGAGCGCGTGCACTGTCATTAGGCAGATATACCTACGTATACATCATTATACCATTTGTTTGTTACATCCACAGCTTTACAAGCCCACTGCTGGACATATCAATAGAACATCATTGTTTAACTTTTTGTAAAACATTACAATATTTCCAGGTATGCAGCAATCTATCTATGCGCCGGCATGGAAACCCTGCTGGAAGAGGTGGCGCTGATAGCAGCCTCGAGCGCCGGCTCCGCGGCCATAACGCCGGCGGCGGTGGACCTCGCCGTCGCCAACTGTGCCGACCTGTGGGGGCTGCTGCAGCCCTACAGCCATCTCAATGCAGGCAGAGTCGCCTCAGGTATACCTCGTAGTATTTAGTATATTAATGATCTTCTAGGGTTAGGCCTACGAGTACAATGCGGCGAATCAAATCAAATATTTATTCAATAAGTTATTTTGTGTTACAGGTGCCCTCTCTCTGTCCCGCTGGGAGTCTATAAGTTCCCTGGGGTCAAGCTCGTCGGGTGGCGGCGCGGCGCGCCTCGAGAACCGACCGTTAGGACTCAGCCATGACTCCGGGATCACTACTAATGGCTCCGGTAACTTAGATGCTCTGTCAAATTCAAATTCAAAATTCTTTATTACAAAATAAGCACTTAGACAAGTGAAATTGTCATTCGGTGTTTTCTGGTAGCTCTATCTAACACTGTACACAGGTATAGACACACAGTAGGTATGCTGCTGAATCCTCGTCTGGAGTTTAAGAACTTCTGTGAAATTAGCTTGTTTTGTTAACGGTACTACTATAGTCGTGTGCTTATCACAGGTGGTTCCGGCGCATCGCTAGAATCAAGCTGCGGCTCCGGCGCATCCGTGCTGCTTACAACATGCTGCGGCTCAGCAGGCGAGCTGCGCGCCGTGCTGCGCCGCGTGCACCCGCGACACCCGCCGCTCGCGCCCTCTGCCGAGCGGGCGCTGTACTACTTCATGAGATGTTCACAGGTAGGATCCAACTGTAGTGTAGACATACATCCGTGCTGCTTACAACATGCTGCGGACGCGTGTTTGTTATTTCTGACGTAGCTTTGTAAAGTTGTCCCTTTCTCCTCCAGTTGGAGCACAGCAGCAACACGGGCGGGTGCGGCGGCGCAGGGCTGTGGGGGGAGCGCGGCGCCGGCGCTCTGCCCCCGCTCGGGGAGTGGGTGAGGGCGGCGCGCGCGCACGCTGCGCTGCGCCCCCCGCCCGCGGTCCCGGACGCGGATGACGTCATGCAGGCCGCCAGGCTGCTGCTGCCGCACGCGGACTGCCCGCCGCGCCCTATCACGTGAGTACAGTGGAGCGTCGATTATCCGAACTATATATGGGTGTTCGGAAAACCGGTATTTTCGGATAATCGAACTACCTATATGTATATTGATTCAGCTATACATATTAACATCGTTCAGTATATCCCTTAGTTTGATTTTAAATGAATCAGCTGCTGATGAATCAGCAGATCGTTTTTCTCCTCTCTCCTCTCTCTTTTGTATTTGAAGCTCACGACTGCCATGTCTTGACTTAAATTGTTTTAACCAGCCTGTGCTTGCTTGAAAATTTGACAGCCCTCCAAGTTATTCTGAACTGCTTTTTCACACACAGAATTGGGTCAGAATTTGAAAAACGGCAAAATTTAGTTTATCGACTAGCGGTTACTTGGAAGTGATATACGAGTACAATAACAAGTGAAAAATTGCAGTGCGGAAGAGGCACGTGCGAGTTGGAGGGCCTGGACCCGCGCGTTACTGCTGTTCGGATAAGCGGTCGTTCGGTTGAGCGACGTTCGGATAATCGACGCTCTACTGTATCATGCTCAACGCGTTGTTAAGCAGTTCGTGCCTAAGGGCTGAGTGTCGTATTTAATGAGCCTTCTGATAGTGACTCCGAACTCCGAATGCAGAACCAAGATAGTGGCCTATATCGGCAGCATTCTCCGCCCCTCGCTACCATTTCTCGCAGCTGTCATTACCAGTGAATACCGCCGCCACACAAAACATACACATACGACATCAACGCTTATCAAGTGACCAAATAATTTAATTTTGCATGATTTTTATAAAGTGGTGTGTCGTTAAAGCCATTTATTTACCATGATTGGATCTTAGAGTCTTACTTATTACAATATTTCGGCACAGTCTCATCCGTCCCGAAATATTGCATCGTTTTAAATGACTTACTACTTACTAAGTGTTAATAACCATCGTAGGCGTGATAGTTTCAAAAGCGTTATGGTGTCGTTCTGTTCCAGGCTTGAAGAGGCCATCGAGCCGGTGTGGTCTCGGTGCGCGCGCACGGTGGAGGAGCCGCAGCGCGCCGCCCTGGGGCTGGCGCAGCGCGCGCTACTGAGCGGCCGCCCCGAGCTGGTCGGCGGGATCCAGGCGCTACTGCCGCCCGCGGGGCTAGACGCGCCTGACGCGACCGGACTCACCGCGCTCATGAAGGCCGCCGCCAATGGCGATGACCAGATCGTAGCCGTGAGTAGAACCAGTAGCGAGTAGAACGCGGCGTAAGCTGTCTCTGACAACAGGGCCATAACAGTAAATGAATTTTCTGGCTTGTACAGATGCTGCTAGAAGCCGGTGCGGACCCCAACGTAGAGTCGGGCGGCACGGCGGCGGCGCACTGCGCGCTGCCCCTCTCCCCCCGCGCGCCCGCCAGTCAGTGCGCCGCGCCCCTCTACACTCCGCCCACTGCTGGTAACTAACTCTTGGTATTTTTCTTCTTGCCTGGTGCCTGGTCCCCTGGTAAACGGTTTCGATATAATGTATGTTTGTGTTCCAGGCTGGACGGCGCTCGTGTACGCGTGCGGCGGCGCGGGCGGCGCGTGCGCGACGGAGTGCGCGCGCAGACTGCTGGCGGGCGGCGCGCGCGTCGAGGGCGCGCCGGCGCGCGGCGACCATGTCTGCACGATCACACCGCTGCAGGTACTACAACAACTTTTACCACTCTGCAGTTAGTATCAGTCCGTAGATGCATAATTTCATACAATGTTTATAGCCGCCTCGGCCGCGGCGGCGCGGCGCGACCCGGCGCGGTTTACGTCGCGTCATCAAACGAGCTATGTCCGCGGTGTTGACTGGTTTAGGTAGTACGACTGCCATTTCCCTCACTTTCTTCGGTGGCCATAAATACAATAATAAAATTAGTCATTACTTGACACGGGCAGTAAAGTGTCCAACCTGACACATTACTTGACACGGGCAGTAAAGTGTCCAACCTGACACATTACTTGACACGGGCAGTAAAGTGTCCAACCTGACACATTACTTGACACGGGCAGTAAAGTGTCCAACCTGACACATTACTTGACACGGGCAGTAAAGTGTCCAACCTGACACATTACTTGACACGGGCAGTAAAGCGTCCAACCTGACACAGTTGCCATTAACAAAGAATCATCATCATCAACATTACGATAAAAAATTACATAATAATTAAAGTTTTTTGCTTCTATTAACAGATGGCGTGTGGTGTCGGCAACTTGGAGCTCGTTCAACTGTTATTGTCGAAAGGCGCCGATCCGTTCCTGTCGACGCAGCTCAACGACGCGCTTTGTTACTCAGCAGCGGCTCAATACGGTTGTTACAGGTAACTTACAATACAACACTCTTTTAATAGAACTCGTGTGTATGTGACATTGCCTTTTAAGACCATATTTCTTGCAATAAATAAATGAAATGAAATAAAAAAAATATTTCAGTGCTGTAGCAGTATGTTGCTCCCATGGGCGGCGGGCGTGCCTCCGAGCGGCCGTGCGGGGCGGAGCGCGGGGCTCCGGCGCGGGCGCGGTGCTGTCTCTGGAGGAGGTACTCGCGGAGGGCGCAGCACCCGCCAGCGCCGGCAGCAGACCACCCACCTTCACCAAGCAACAACAGAGGGCGCTGCAAGACGCCATGTATTATGCTTCGGAGACTGACCACTTGGGTACGACTTCAACCATAAACTATAAATAGGTTTATTGTGTGTGTGTATTTGTGGTTATCTGTTTGCTTCTTCTTAGTCGTGAAAACCTCTTAATGGCCTTCTGTTTCTATTCTCTTGTTTTTAAATCATTTGTCTCTACTGGTTTTTAAAATAAATAAATAATGCTGGATTATCCACACAGCATCATCTAGCCCCAAGCTAAGCAGAGCTTTGTGTTATGGGTACTAGATCACTGATATTCTTTATACAATAGATTTTTAAAATACATAGATAACAACCAGAACACTCGGAACAAATATTAAGTAGATCGTACACACAATTGTTCTAAGGCGGAAACCGAACCCGCAACCTCTTGCGTCGCAGGCGGACCCGCGCCCACCGCGCCACAGAGGCCGTCATTCGGCGACATCTTTCGAAGAATATACGTGTTGAACAGTTCACCTTACTAAATGTTCCTTTCATTCAATTCAATTTTGAATTTTTCAATTTTTCAATTTTGTTTCAATTTGGTTGAACCGTGTAATTTCGCCTTAAATGCAGCTTTAAATAGATAGATAGAAAATTCTTTATTGCACTTTAAATAGAAACTATGTACAGTAAAAACATGAAAATTAATAACAATTGGCGGTCTTATAGCTCAAGAGTGATCTCTATTAGACTACCATGGATGGATAGGATCGTGGACAGTACCAGGGGATCCGTGTGCTTGTAGGTTATGAGATATTATAAATAAAATACTTATAATACTTACATAGAACTATACTACATACATATCATAAAATATGTATACATATACTACTTATATACATAGGGACTCAGGTAGTGACATATATAAACGGTTCTTGGTTTCAGATATAACTTTGGAGTTACGCGGACTGGGCGTGCCGTGGTCGCTGCACGCGTGGACGCTGTCGCTAGCGGCGGCGGCCGACGCGGCGCTGGATCACGTTATTGACCAGCTGTTGCAAGATTTTCTTCAGGTATATTTCAATTCAGTTTATTTTAGAGTGAACAAATACATCTATCTCTCTATCTTATCAGCCGGTAGGTAACACCCACTGCTGGGTATAGGCCTCTTCCTTATGTCGCCACCCCGGGCGGTCCTGTGCCAAGCGGATTCACTGCTTTCCTACAGCCCCCACAATGTCAAAATAACAGACATAATATCACTAAAATACAACGGAACACTGGAAAGCGCATAAGTTTACAACTGTGTCGCACCTCCCAGCGCTCAAACTCAGGATAAGGTTAAGGCCGATCTCACCAAACAGAAAGCATGGTTTAAAATTGCTGTAATTTTTGATTTACCAATTAGCTAATACTTATGGCTAATATATATGTAATATGGTAATAGTATATAGACGTAGCATCATTAATCATTGTTTTAAAACGGCTTCCCGGAACATAAACTACGCTTACTGACATTTCTCGTGTACTTATGTTTTCAGGTGTGTCCGTCAGATGACAGCCACTACAGTAAGCAGTTTCTTTACGAGTGCCTTCCTCTGCTGTTCAACATACTACGATACAGCAAGGTAACATTATTCATTTCATAGTCCTGTGTGACTCATTATTTACATTTTTGAATATGCATAAAACTATATATTAATATCACCTATTTCTATGATATATTATAAAATTTGTAAACGCATTATTTTCAATTCTTGTTATTATTATTGATTTTTTGCTCTAAGTATAACCAACATATGTAACAGTTAATGGCAGATCACAGTGCTCTTAACTTTAAGTCTGAACTCCCCTGTAATAGCTGTGTGTCACAAATAAATACATGAACTATAAAGTATTATATTCAGAAGGAGGGCACGGTATTGTTGCTGGCGGACATCCTGTGCGCGTGCTATGGCCGCGAGCCGGTCCCGTCCGTCGCGCAGCCGCCGCCGCCCGCCGCGCCGACGCCGGCCAGAGTCGACCTCTCCTACGTCAACAACCCCTCGCTCGCTGATGTTACCTTCAGGTATCTATCAAACTTCAAACAGCTTTAAACTTGACTTGCTTTGCCAACTGCTTTATTTCCTTTAGATTCCATGACTATGAAATTTCTATGAACTGGACACTAGCAGAAAAGTGGCAAACCATTCACATATTGCCAAATAGAAGAAGTCAAGTCCTTCCAGGCCTCTAGGACACGTCACCAAGTCCTTCCAGGCCTCTAGGACACATCATCAATTTCAAATTGCATTGCAAGTAAAACTAGGAAATAAAGTTATCACTTCAATCTTTTTAAGGTAAAGAAGCGAACAAGAAACATTTACTATGTTACATTGTTATAATAGTTTTTGAGTTGGAGCAAAACTTGTGCAAAGCATCTATAACGTTAAAATATTCTGATATTTTGTAATAAGCCTTTTTGCAAACGTTCGATTTCTCCCAATTAAATGTTTTGTTTGAAGTTACAATATTCCGCAATGCTGACTAATGATGAAATCGTTGCAGGGTGGAAGGTCGACTGTTCTATGGGCATAAGATCGTGTTAGTGTCGGAGTCAGCGCGGCTGCGGGCGATGCTGGCGCCCACTCGCACCGCTAATGAAGCCGTGTCGCCGCCGAGCACAGCGCCGCCACTTGTACAGATCAACGACATTCGGTACCATATATTCGAGGTTAGTTATCTATTTATAAAAATCTTTATTGCACTATAAAGATTACAAAGGGTGGGCATAATGCCGAGGCATTTTCTACCACCGACCAGCACAGCATGTGCTTATATAGAGGGTTGGCGTGCATTAGGTACATAGTTGCAGTAATATACGTACCTACGTATAAGTTTTATGTTTATGAGAATTTTATATCTGTATGCCTAAAAGAAATATAATATACATACCTATATGCCTAACAATCACTTAACAATAAATACATAATTTTTAAATATAGCATAAGTATCAAATTGGCGAAATAATAAATAAAAACATCAATTAAAAGTGATCATCATCCCATCCAAATATTTTTGTAGATTTGAATGGTCTGTTTTTGTTCACAGCAAGTCATGAAGTATTTATACTCGGGCGGCTGCACCGGGCTAGATATTCCTGAGACAGATGTTCTGGAAGTGTTGGCTGCAGCATCCTTCTTCCAGCTCTTACCCTTGCAGAGACACTGCGAGGCGCGCGCCGCCAAGTCGGTGGACCTCCACAACCTCGTGTCGGTTTACATTCATGCTAAGGTTCGTTATACGCAATTCAGTTTTCGGTTTATACATTCTTTATTTCTCAAAGACATTTAGTTCACTTATATGAGAAAAACAAAACTTGTAGGTACTCAGTACCTTCCACTTATAAAATACGTAGGTACTTATGTAAGTATCGCTTTCATATATGTATATTTTAGTATGAGTGGCTTACACCTATATTAACATAGCGTACTTACAAGTAAAAAACAAAAGAAAAACTACGGTAGAAAATAACCTAATGTAACAACAGTAAGAACGCAGCGCTCCTTCGTTTAACCGGCTGATAGCCGCTTGCTCTTACACTTACGCTATTGTTTTGCCAAGCGATACACATTTTGTATAAGGTATTAATTTAGTGCAATCATCTTAAGTACATACTACCTTATTGTTTTGTTGTAGGTTTACGGCGCTACCCAACTGTTGGAGTACTGCCAAGGGTTCCTACTGCAGAACATGGTGGCGTTGCTCACGTATGACGACTCAGTGAAGCGACTCCTCTTCGGTAAACGCCTTCCCGGGCACAACGTGCTAGGAGCTCTTCTGTCGACGCTGCAAAAACGAATCGAGTCTCGCAAGAACCAAGCGAAACCTAGGTAGCAGGAGAAAATAATTTTTACCTGTTTTATTTAAACTGACTGTTAATGTACATTTATTTAAATGGTGCCTGTATGTATTAGAATATAGCAAAGTACAAAAATGAATTTTAAACGCTAATAACGTAAGTTTCAAGTCTACCGGTTAATGATGAACCCGAAACGTACCATACGTGCCTAATGGATACGAAGACGTTTAAATAATTATATTTTTGTTTCAGTCTATTTGAATATTTAATGAGATACTTGTTAATTAACATGCACTGTACGTATAGGTAGAGTGAGTGATGATGCTGATGATGTCATACAATTGTATTGTCTATTAAACACTCATCTTAAAGAACTGTAAAAAAATATAATTGATGTTTAAAATAAATGAAACAAAGTTTTTGAGCGCAAGAAAACATTTATTTAATATAAAATAGTTCGGAATTTGTAATTAAATTTAATAACCTTGTTAAAATAAACCTTGTGTTGTTATTACTTCATCCTTATTAATTACTAGTACACCGTCCCGGCTTCGCACGGGTATTTATTATTATTATTTATTCGCAGCAGTTTATTTATTAGCACTGACTCCCCTCCCGTAACACACTGTGTTAAACCAGTTAAACACAGTGACGCATACATCGCATAGCGGAGTGAGCGGCGACCACAAGACCCTTTTTTCTAAAACAGTTTTGAACTCGTGATATCTTTCGAATGGAATGTCTGAATTGACGAAAGTTCATAACAAAACTCTCCTGGGGTTTGGTCTTCGCTCTCAGTACTCATGGGTATGTTGTTGTTTGTTGTCACTAAACATAGGTATGTTCGAGTACCTTAGAGGGCCTTAGGCACTAATAGTAAGTAGGTATCTTCAGATTAGAAACGAACGAACCGTATAGCGTATGATGCAAACAGGTAACGATACCTGCCATTGAAGAAACCAAAAAGGAATGACAAAACAGCTGCTACATTCCCGTCTAGCCTACTACCTACCTTCTTCACACTAATATTCTAAATGCGAAAGTTTGGATTAATGTAGGTATGTTTGCTATAACTTCTTCGCGCCAAAAGTACCTATCTAGATACTGAAAGGATCAGGCTAGTATTTTGATTACATATAAGGTTTAGTTAGATCTGAAACAGGCTTAGTTCCCAATAAAATATAGTTTTATTTTGAATCACTAATTAAAAAGTGTACACTGGGTCGCGTACAGATGCGTCGGCCGTGCAGCAGCGGCAAGATGGGCGGACGATATCACACACAATATATAATATTTATATTGTGAAATCGTTCGTTTGAAATCCTCGGGAAATTGAAATTCCTTTCCACAGAATTAAGGTAAAAATGTTATTGTGGTAGCACCTGTGGCTACCATGCTATTTAACACATAACCTAAAGCGCGTTATCAGCGTTATTTTAGCGCGAATAATGCATGTTAAGTCGAATTTTAACGCGAATAACTCGTGAAAAGGCGTTAAATTACGCGTTAACCACAATAAAATTACCGTTATAACGCTGATAACGCGCGTTACGTTATGTATTAAATAGCATGGTAGCCATTATTCATCTTCTCTTTCAACTTCTTCCTAGAAGGCTCTGCTTCTGTATCGGGAACTTATTTTTGTATCGGGAACTCTTGACGCAAATGTGCCAATATCTTATGAGTCCTGTTTTAAAAGTTTTTGTCAAAGTCACTGTCATTGTGTTGGAAGGCAAAAACCAAAATCAGTTTGTCTATGACACGCTAAAAGTGGTGTGATGTGATGAAGTGGTTTTTGCAAATTTTTGGCTAAAATTCAATTAAAAAATAGTGAATGTTCATGTGTTATGTGTAAAGTTATGTCGTGACAGTGAAAATGCAGTTCTTGAAAGAAAGAATACTCAACGCTGCACAGTTGAAAAGACTTGGTGAACATAAATATTCGTGTACCAGCGCCAGCCTCCTGGATTCATGGCTCCAACCGTGGTGGTGCTGGCTTGTGTCTAAAACGCCACTATGGCTCGCGCCGAATCTCATCACAATCTTAGGTCTAATAATAAATATAGTAACCACACTTATTTTAGTATGGTGAGTACCCATTCAAGTTTGCTAATTTCGCTTTGAGTAAAATGTGTCAGTCGTACTGTAACGACTGGAATATTTGGCTATAGTATGGCTATAACTTCCTACAAGCCTAGTACGATCGCCCTCTAAACATAAGCTAAGATCTCATTGTTTACGTTGTATCGCCAATTTCCCACTCACTTGATAAGTAGGTAGGTACCCTAGAGATTAGCAGTCTGCTGTTTTGTTCCTAGGTTCAGTTGAGAGACCTGGCCGTGGTATCTGGTACTACACAGCTGATACAATCCTATCAGTCATATGCAAAAATTTTTTTTATTAGGGTCACAGTGAGATAAGGTTAACTAACATGATGTGAAACTACACTTATATATTGCAACGTGAATGAAAACCACCTTCAAATTAAAACTGGCCAGAATGCATGATGTTAAGAGTAAGATTCATTAGCATAAAATGAATCTGAATCATCCAAACTGTACTAAAGCATCTTGAAAAGCATAAAAAAGAAGATTATTTGTGTAACTTGATTTACAAACAAGGTTATCTCTTTATCTCTCAATATCAAACGGGCTATTGTCTTTCTTATTTCCTGTAAATAAGTTATAAGACCCAACAATGATCCATTCACTCACACAAAATAAAGTGACACTGGAAGTTACAAAACAACAAATATTCTACATGGCATGATTGTGTGTACAGACTTATTTGTGTTTAGTTAAGTGCGATAGCAAGTTGTAAAGTCATCAGACAAAACTACACTAAGGCCTCGATAGTCTGAATCGTCAAGTTCCAAGACAGCTCTTAGAACAACCCCTTTCCCCTTTCTCAGTCTCGCGGATGTATACATTTTAGTTTAGCTTCACATACTGTAAGCATGTGTTTTGCCATCTGCCGCACACAAAATGGGCACACAATGATTATATTTATATTCTAGACAAAATAGTTTTGCGAAAACTTAGGTTAAAGCATTTTGTGTATAAATATGTCAGTAAATACTACTCATGAAAGCACTATGTATATTGGAATTCTGTAAAAAATACATTTGAAGAGCTATACCCAAATTCTGTATTATTTAAACATATTCAATCATAAAAAAATATTTTATAATTAGAAAAATGAAAAGTTACCACAGAAACATGATATTCCTGTTTTCACCCAGACCTCACAGACCAATAAATAAAATGCCCTAAATGATTTTGCATTTGTCTGTCTGTGGTGTTGTGAGCAATAAAATGTTCAGCGTTTTTAATAAAAACACATTTTTGTTTCTGGGTCCCAGCTATTTCTCTCCAACTTGCCTAAATCATGGAGGACAACTACACAAGCTAAACTGAACAATCTACAATTTAATTTTTTTTTTTTTGCAAGCCTTGATGAACATGCTTAGCACTGCATCTGTAAATACTTTTAAAAACTAAGAATCCACAAATGTACAAACTGTACTGTTCCGTTGCAGGTATAGTCCAGACGCGCGACAGGAGCCCCCGCGATGGGCGTGCGCTCTGTGTGCCCTAGGAGTGTTCATCTACCAGAGCCTGGACGCCATCGATGGCAAGCAGGCGCGGCGGACGGGCTCGCAGTCCCCGCTGGGAGAGCTGTTCGACCACGGCTGTGACAGCATCTCCACGGTGTTCATAGCTCTGGGGGCGTGCACGGCGGTGAAGCTGGGCGAGTATCCGACGTGGATGTTCTTCCAGGTATGTTTAGGTTCTTACCACACTGGACAGCAATTAAACCGGGCCAACTGATACTTTGGAACTCTGATTCGATTTTCTCGAAAAGTATAAAACTTGAAACTATTTTAGTTACACCTACACAAAGTGCATTTCATGGTTATTACAATGAATGTAAACTAATTGGGATTAATTAATTAAATTATTGTTTAGTAAGGATGTTACAAAGAGTCGTTTTTAAGTCATGTTAATTGTTAGTAATCAAAAATCGCAAAATAAAAAAAAAATAAGCTCGAAAAAACAATATTAAGTATTCCTTCCCCTTGCTCGGATAACTGCCAGCCTCCTCTTATTCATCAACATCACTAACCTGAGCATGAAATCTTGAGGAATTACAGTACTTATAACTAGGATAGAAAAGTCTTTCTATCTTATAGCTCTAGATTATAGCTAGTCAGTTATGATCCTGATTCTTAGTTGGGGAAAAGCAAACTGCATCGGCATTTCACATGGGAGTGTATTGTCTATATTCCCCAAGTTGCTTCTTGAAGTCTAGTCAAGGTAATTACTCTTTTACAAATCATAGCTTGTCTATGGCTTTTTTAGTAATTTAAAAAACCTATAAGCTATGTTCCCAAGGAGTGAGTAATTTCGATTTTCAGATGTGAGTGGAAATGATGAAATCAATGGATTCTATTTACGACCGGACATCATATAATTTTGATTGATAACATATTTCTAAACAAGGTTTAAAGCAGTCGTCATTGTGAGGATATTGCTTTTTCACATGTTTCGTATTTTTGTGAAAGTCTTCTTCCCTGCATTTATTTGCATTTATCTATTAAATCAATACTTTACTTCCTATTATTGCTGCCTTCACTACATATAGTATAGTAGAAAACAAAGTCGCTTCCCGCAGTCTGTCTGTCCCTATGTATGCTTAGATCTTTTAAACTGCGCAACGGATTTTGATGCGGTGTTTTATGTATCTTGGTTTGCAGGATTTTCGATATATGTATAATATACATATATATCGAAAACCCTGCAAACCCGGGGCGGGTCGCTAGTTTAAATATAAACCGACATGGTAATAACAAACTGCACAAATGAAGCGACAATGAATCGCAAACGGCCCCGAGGCCGCCGCCGCAGTAGCTCGGAGGTGTGTCGTGTCGTATCGACATTCAATACGCGACACTCCACTGGGTTCATTATCTCTATTATCCGTTATCGAACATAACGCTAATGGATTCACCGATATTCTCGTTTACCGCACGTTATTAAATATGATTTTTTCATAATAAAAGGCTTTACTTAGAATACCTAATAATATAGCGCGTACCGAACTACACACAATAGATAATACGCTTATTTTGTTTCTCACCAGTGATTATTAATCTTTTGAGAAGTAAATAAATACCTTAAACCCAATACCTATAGGTCCTAGACCTTTTTTAATTCTTTATTGTACACACAACAATACATAAAAATAACTTAACTAAAATATAGTATATGTAACATAGGCGAGCTTAACCCTGACAAAGAGTTTTCTTCCGTTTGCTGGAAGAAAACTATGCGATGGAACATATTTTAGTAGTCCTTACTCGTCAGCCAGCAGATACGTCCACTCGTAAACAGTCTGTCAGTAGTCCTTTTTTAACCCTATTTCTAGATTTATATTTACTAATATTATCAATGAACGCGTTGAAAACGCCATATCTATGGTTAGGTACCTACCTATTAAAAAGCCTTATTGCGGAAACGACAAGGTTGGTGTTACCTATTTAGTGGTTATTATTGGATCGATAAATATTTCTCCTTCACGTTGCGAAATCTAGTATTCAATTGGATATTTCCATGCTGGTTGTCGTAATCCTCGTATTACTAGCTTTTCAATGCGGCTTCACTTGAATAAAACACCTAATAGCACTCATATCACACACTGTAACAGGTAAACTTAGCGACATTCTAGTACATAAATCACTGCATGTTATAAACAAAGTCTCCCGCCGAGTCCTTCTATCTGCACATGATAAACTGAACAACTACCAAACACATTTTCTTTCGGTTAATTAGGGGATTTAGTGAATTAAATAATAAGATGATAAATTGTCGAACTTGTCGAAAAAAATCATAATTAGGAGTTTTGCTGGCGTACCTGCGCAAACCAACAGAGTTAAACGCTCCTTACTCCTTAAAAAAATGTATTTAACTGCTCTGCTACACGTGAGAGGTCGGGGCGCGTTGCTAGTTGGTATTATAGGAGGCCAATAATAACCACCTAATAGCGATCGAGGTCTCGCTAGAGCAAAATGCCATTCCGTTTGGTAGGTATGCAAATAAAATACAGAATATATTGTTAGTTTTGTTGGAACAGCTCTCGGTGCAATGACCTACACTACAGGTCTCACCTTGAGCTTGAGCTGCAAATGCCGTAATATCTCCGAAATCTTGCAACGGGACCGCTCTGTGACTCACGAGTTATAAAAGTGGTTCCACCAAGAAATTATATCCGCTTCTTGGCCATGACCTTGTCGTATTTGTCAGAGGAAGCTAAGGGACGTAGTTTATTTTAGCGCGTGTGCATTGGAGTCAATTATATATTATCTGGAAGTAGGTACTAACCTACCATAATTAACATGATGCCCTTCCTTCAAGCAAGATTCACAATTGATTGACCATTTTTTAATTTTTAAAGTTCATAATGACACATTGCGGTCTTCTTTAAATCCGGGTACTGACCAGCATGACGGGGCGTAATGTAACGTGTTACACAGCGAACGTTCGTGCATACAGTTAATACGTGGTAGAAGGCGCTCGCAACGAGCAACGAGTTGGATTTTAGCACACGGTGTAACTAGGGCGTGCAAAACCGGTTTTCGGTTTTGCTGAAAACCGGAAAACCGGACTAAATTTTCGATTTTTTGAAAACCGGTTTTGAGAGACAAAACCGGTGCTAACACCGGTTTTCCCGTTAATGAATTAAATCTTGATTTTAATCCACTTTTTTTCGAATGCACTCAAGAAATATGTAATGTTGAGTCATCAAATATATCCGTTTGCAACATATGCCCACCTACACTCTTTCTTCCGCGACCCCCGCACCCACGAGGCGATTCCTGCGTTCCGCCTGCCTGCGTTGTTGCCCAAATACACTTGCCGGGAGTGCACGTGCACAGCGATAACGTTAAGATGATAACTATGTTTTGTAAGGGGTGTTCCAGAATGTTTTTCGTTTTTTATTTGAGTATAATGCGCCAACCACAACTGGTGTGCAGTAGGTACAATCGCTTAGTGGACTTTTATAGTTTATTAGCCATGAAATAACGGGAATGCAGTGCGCATTTTGCGTGCAAGCGTTTTATAGAAACATCGATTCGTACACTCTGTTTGACGTCTCTACATGATACATTTCAATTTAACGACTACGACAAATTGCCAAGTGCAAATTTAATCAAGCATTAAGTGAGCAAGTTTAAAGAGACTTGAATACAATGCCGGATTAATCAATTTGATGCTTCGAGAAGGAGCATGAATGTCGACCACGTACGCCAGTGTGTTATAAACAACCATGACAATCACCATGATTACGCGCAGCTTCGTTTAATTTGAATGAATCCGCGCTTCGTCGCATTATTCACAAAGATTACACAGATTAACATTTTAACCCATATAAAATTGTAAATGTTCAAGAAATTAGGCCGGTGAACCTCATTGAATGACTTAAATTCTGAAGGACAGTGAGAAATTGTTTAAGGAATTACAATATCGTCTGACTCTCCGACAAATCGATTATTACATATGTACATGGTCATGTTAACAAACAAAACTCCATCCAGGGCTGCCAGTTATCCGATAGAACTGCATCAGAAATCACTAAAAGTTTAAATTGAAATGTGTCCTGTAGAGACGTCGAACAGTTGTGTAAGAAATGTAAGAATAGTGGTTTTTATTAAACGCTCGTATGCAAAATATGCGCTGCACTCCCGCGATGTGTTCCATGACTATTAAACTGCAAAAGCCCATCAAGCGATTGAGACCACTCCCCACCCCTGTTGTTTGTGGTGGCGCATAATACTCAAATCAAAAACGAAAAACATTATGAGACACCCTTTATGTTTAAAAAATATTATTCTTCGTTCTTACTTGTTGTTGATTTGATCTCAGTCAATTAAAGATTATTTTTAAGTTCATGTTAACTAATCAATTAATGTGGTCTACTTAGTAGGCATAAATGGTTGATAAAAAACAGGTACATCATAAAATTTGTTGTATTTGTAGGTTTTGTGGGTCTCTAAGAATATCGTTTTCTTCTTCAAAATCTACTATACAAAAAATAAAAAAAGTTTGCCAAAACCGGTGCTAGCACCGGTTTCCGGTTTTGGGCCCTCAAAACCGAAATTCAAAACCGGTTTTCAAATCCTTCCGGTTTTGCACGCCCTAGGTGTAACGTATATGTAATTTGAATGTGAATATATCGTTTGATATCGCTGCGAATAGTACATTACAGGCACGCCCCGTAACACCGAGCAGTACTCGGCATGAGGAAGTCTAAACGGATTTTGTACTTCTCGGGCAAGTTACTTAACTATTTCTGACTTAAGCGATATCTAGCAAAAGAGACGATTAGTAGGTTAGGTACCTATTACAGGCGTGTCACGATTACCTACTACTATCTGTAGTAAACGAGGCATATCGAGCAAGTAACTGCACGCTCATGTCGACATTGCACGCTGGCGGTCCCTTAGCAGCTGTTTCCTCTATTACCAATCGAAATTAGGTCATTGGAGAAAGTCTTTAGGTCACAATTGTCAACGACGACTTGGATAATCTCCAGCTAGGGCTATCTATATACTACAGGTTAACGCGATCTTATGTAAGTACAAATATCGTTGATTGTGATTCTCCCACCTAATAAGACCTGTAATGTTTTCTTTGATTGTGATCTGAGTGTTTTAACCTCCAATAAATCAGAGTACCGCAGCCAAATTTAGGCAGTTGTGAAATCAAGTGTGGTCTGATAAGGACTTAGGCAGGTTTTGTAACAAAACGTTGGATATTTTCTCAATATGTCGCCGTGCCGTGGTGCACGACAAACTTACGTAAATCCAATCTTCCGTACAGGTACGGATCGGATGTAATTTGATTGGTGTGTTATTGCCATTGATTTACTATTTACTTTATTGGTTATCGGACGATTCAATCGCGAAAATGATGTACTTGCTGGCTGTCGAACAACTGATAAGGTTATTATATCAGTTACAAATTCCACACTTCCGGATACGAACCTATAGTAACCAGCCAAATTTAGGCAAAAGTCCTGACTTCCACGTCAGATTCAGATTATTTATTCTAACGTTTATAATGTTACATGTCATCTCTTAAACTATAATTTAATTATCAATTATCTTGTCGTAATATACTCTAATTATTAGAGTATATTATCATAATAAATTGATTAATAATAAAAAATTTAAAATAATAAATTACAAAATATCAAATACGTAGGTATTTCACTAAATTTATAGTGACACTCCTCAATGAGCCAGAATTGTAGTTATCTTTTGAAGGATTGCGTTGAGGAGGCACTGACACTGACCGTAGCTGGAAGACGGTTATTCGATTAACATTTCAATTTCGTTGCACCATCCGTAAATAGCGCCTTTGATTTTGCCTCATTTCCTGGCTGCGTACTAATTGAATACACATTGCTAATGTAATAGCGAGTTTCCTCCAGCACCGCGTAGCGACCAAATAAAACAAACCGTCTGCCAAGTTTCTGTAATCTTTCGCGAATCTTTAGGTAATTATCTGCAAGCTAGTCTTTATAAGAGTATTTTCATTTGGGAAGGCTGCCAACCCTCGCTGTGCCTAGACGCTGTTCACGTTATGGAGGCGAGCCAACCTCACTATTGTGTGTTTAGTGTTTTCCTAAATCTGAGGTATGATGGTTTATGATTCTGTCACCATGGGATGCCGGATGTACTGTTGGGCACGGCCTTCCACTAAACTACCTCCATATGTTTAATTAGAAAATTAGTCATATTAACATACAAACCTTGTTTATTACAAGAAACAGTATTTATTCGTGTAGTCTACTCGCAAATCGTGAAAAACAATTAAAATGACCAAAACGCTTTATTATCATTTGCTTATTTAAGCCTCTTTAGTGTCGATTAGAAAAAGTGAACGAACTTGATATAAGGAAAATGATGTAGCATCATGACGTGACTCATTCATGAGTTTTATCTCACGCAGACGTGTGACGCACTTACATAATGACATCTCACGGTCGTTTGCGACACTTGCTTGATTTGTTCCAAAATTATATCTTTGCCACTTACATTTTGATTTAGTATCAGCATCCATAAAGATTTATGATTAAACTTTACATTGATTTATTTCAGCATTCTTACTTCGGGGGGCCAAATCCAGCCTCCATTATTTTTAATCCGATTTGTGCAGAAATTTTGGCTTTTTCACGCATTTAGCAAGATTTCGCCTTCTAAATTACGCGACTCTTCATAGAAATAGAAGTAGTTTATTCATATCAGACATGGTAAATTAGAGAGGTGGTATTACAAATAAATTGATCCTCATTATCTCGCCACATCACTGGCATGTGAATATATAAATACATATATGTATATAATTGATCCTCATTATCTCGCCACATCACTGGCATGTGAATATATAAATACATATATGTATATAATTGATCCTCATTATCTCGCCACATCACTGGCATGTGAATATATAAATACATATATGTATATAATTGATCCTCATTATCTCGCCACATCACTGGCATGTGAATATATAAATACATATATGTATATAATTGCGCCCTGCGTCGTCTTCATGAAACATTTTATTAATGTATACAAACATATCATATCTCATGAATCAATATGTTGTGGGTAAACTAACTAATTTCAAATCATGTATGAATCAACTGCAATAGAGAATGGCTTGGAATATAATAAACATACGGTGGCGTACATTGACTTCTTCTAAAATCTTGGCAGTATGTGTTGTGTAATTTTGGCAACGTTGGCATTCAAATCGAAATTTCAGTTTCTTTCTACCAACAAACAATAATCAACGGAAAATGTGCCTCTTCTACATTTAAACAGCTTAATCGTGTATTTGAACATGAAGAACAAGGAAAAATGTTCGATTTTTCCTCGGGCTCACCTAATTAGAGGCAATTGAGTTTGTCCTTTATGACCCACCGCTCTTGTGGAAAATCTTATAATCACGATGACTGGAACCGTTCGTCTCAAACAGCTTCTGTTAGTTAGAGACGTTTCGAACTCATCATTAGGCGGAATGAAGCGCTTTGTTTCTGCATTATTTAGATAGCGCGGCGTTTAAGTTAAATGCCTGTATTTATATATAGAATAAGAAATCTCTATTTAATGTATTAACAATTTAGTATTTTACTAAGCTAGTTATAGGTCTCTCTCTCTATGTCGATGATGCACCCGACCAATGCTTTCTATGTCGATGATGCACCCGACCAATGCTTTCTATGAAGATGCTTCTATGCTTATGCAGATTTCAAGTAGTCAAAACTCATGTTGAAATCTGCATAAGTTTCACTTTCGAAGCGTAGTAAAGCTCTGAAACATTATTCCAACGCCGCCCCTACCAAAAATATGCACTCAAATATGGGTATTATCTCGTTATTGTTCGATACATCTTACAGTGTCAAAGTGTCTTCGACGAGAAGAACATATTCGAATGCACTTCTGTGTTGTGTGGTAGCTAGGCACCTCTGATCTGCATCAACCTTAAGCCGGCTGTATTTTTTTCGCCAAACATAGACATATCAGTTATTTGCCACTACATATACACACAATATAAATCATACTAATATCATAATCTTCTCTTGTTTTCCAGTGTTTCTGCGCAATGACACTGTTCTACTGCGCGCACTGGCAGGCCTACGTGACGGGCACGCTCAAGATGGGCCGCATCGACGTCACCGAGGCGCAGTACTCCATTATACTCATCCACATGGTGTCTGCCGTCCTCGGTCCAAACTTCTGGGGCACTCAGGTAATGCTATCCACACGGAACTTCACATCTTTACATACTAGATATAGAGTTCGTTAAATACAGAGTTTTGGCCGATTTCAATGATTTTGCCTATCGACATTTTATAAGCAAGTAAATAAATAAATAATGTTGCACAATCCACACAGCATCATCTAGCCCCAAGCTAAGCAGAGCTTGTGTCATGGGTACTAGATGACTGATAAATCGGTGAATAGATTATTGGATTCGGCCATGATTACATTGAGTAAGGTAACTCTGCAGCCGAATTAAGCCATTTAAAAAATAACTAGTATTAAAACGACTACAGGTTAATGAGTGAGAGTGAGAGTGAGTTCTTTGAATTACACGTTTGAACATTATTGTGACGGTTGAAATTTGGCTACAGAGTTAACATTAAAATTTTAAGTCTACTGCGATAAAATCTCTTAAGTATATACATTTTATCCCAAGATGTAACTGTTGATTAACATTTCGCAGTAGACCAAACTTAGTCCGGTCAATTTAGACATCCGAGGGTACGATAATTCGCATCCAGCTCAAAGATTGTAGGATTGTGCGAATTATTGTACCTTCAATCCAATTTTTAGTCTAATTTGACTGGACTTACCTGTCATAACGTAGATATGCTAGGTAAATGTGGCCAAGCACTTGATTGTTCCACCAACCACGGCGTGTGACGTTCATAGAGCCTCCACAATGTTTTACACGATTGTCAAATATGCAGAAACTTACTAAAGTACTTAAAAATACCCACATGACTTTAGAATATAATTATATTTACTAACAATACAAGTTTATTATGCATTTTTATATAATTATATCTAATACAAATTGAAATTTCCCTCCTTACCTAATAATAATCACTATAATGGATGGACCGATATAAAACAATCCAAACAATGCTATTTATAAATACTATAAAACTTAGGGAAAACATAGTAATGGCGCGCAGTCGTGAACTCCGTAAGCGATAACAACACTCGATCAATTCTTTAATCATAAGTACACAATAATACATTTCTAATGCCATACACTTTGATTTGTAACCAGTAAAAAGCGGGCACGTTAACTGCCTTGCTAGCCTTTATCAAGATCCTAATTCTACTCGTTAATAATCAATTTAATACTTCATTTTATAATTGTACACAACATTTAAAATGACCGTTGCAAAGACCATCCATCTGACAGTCGTATCGTGACCCCGACTTGGAATACTTAAATAAATATGTACGTGTAGTGTTTTCTAAAACAAGCGCTATGCTGATTGGATTTGACTAAAAACCAATAAACCTATTTATAATAATCTTACTCGTCTATTCCCATAGGTATAATATAAATAAACATTTGTAAAAGTAACGACGCTTCCGACTAGTATTGATATGGATGAGTTACGCTACCTCTAGATTGTTAGCAACAGTCTACAGTTAGCTCAATTGTTCAATTGTAAATACTAGTTCTAATTTGGTTCTATTATTTGATTATAATTTTCTTTATTAAAAAGTAAATTGCATTTGTTATCGAAGGAACTTATCTGCCCCAACTAAAGGAAGCGTTGTGATCCGAACTATTCTAAGAACGTGGAAAACTCTGTTCTAAAATAAAAAAACAGATACAAAAATAGCAACTAATAGTAAGTTATAAAGTACTAGCGGCCCTTCCCGGCTTCGCACGTTTATTTATTATTATTATTCATTTTAGGTCATTTTTTACACCTTGCTTGACATTATTAGAGTTTTAGTAAGGATCCCTATTTTTTTTTCTATATCACCCGGAGATAGTGTGCTTCTCAACGGTGAAAGAACTTTTCAAATCGGTTTAGTAGTTTCGGGTCTTATTCAATGCAAACAAACAAAACAAAAAATAAAATCTTTCCTCATTATAATATTAGTATACATAAAATGCAGATAGTATAGGAGTGAAAGTTAAGTTATATGAACATACTAGTGGTTTCTTTTTCACTTCTTCCACTAGTGGACAAAAAATTTAAGTGAACATTAAAATAATGTTATTTGATAATAATGAATAGTATAAACATTGACATGTCTAAGTGCTTATTTTGTAAGCCTAAAGAAAATAAAAACATTTGAATTTGAACCTAAATGGTGTCCCCAAGTAATAGTTAGTAATAAAGTAGTAGCAGATTGTCTAAAAGGGCGAGGTATGGTAGGTGTCTGGTGGCATCGAGTACCGGCACTCCCTGGCGCTGTGCGCGGTGGGGGGCGCGGCGCTGTCGGGGGCGGCGCTGGCCTCCGCCATCGGCTGCGGCGGCGTCGGCAAGAACGGCTCCACCGTCGCTGTGAGCGAACAGCCGAGCCGGCACGGGACGGTTCACCACACCCTTATAACTTCTCATAAAAAACTCCCCGTAAAACCGTAAAAAACACGACAAATACTCATTTTTTATAAATAGAACTAGAAAATCTAGTGATATGACATTTGAAACTCAAAGCCTTGCAATGCTATCTTTCGATAAAACCGTATAAGATACCTAAAAAGCCAATTTCTAAATTAAAATATACTAGAAAATAATTTTAGATATATTAGATTGAGTTTAATTAATTCAATCTTTTTGTACAAAGAAGTGAACAATAATCACATGTTGTTAGCCTGATATTTTATAGCTATTATTAAACCCAATTAATTGAGATATTGGGAATGTTGTACTTGATGAAAAATTAATGGCGTGGCAATATCTAAATAAATTGACAAACACCAATATGGATGTGTTTAAAATACATTTGCCGGTAACTTCCTAAAAGTAGGAATAGTTTAGTACTCTTGACGTAACAGACTATGAAACCTTAAGTTATGCTCAACATCAAAAGCAAGTGCCTCAGACAAATAAATTAACAATGGCACCGCACGACCGTATAATATAATGTGTCCGGAGATAAATTCGTTGACACAACAAGTAAATTGAATAAACCAGCGATAATGCCCTCCTAATACATATTCATTGCTAGAAATTTAACCGTAAAATGATTGTACAGTTTGAACAAATTTATGATGCGGACTAATCAATGTTTGCATGCCCCGAAATTTGTAAACAATAACATAAATTTCCCCACAAAATAAATTAAAAATGAAAATTTATCTCGTGCTGACCGTCCCATGCCGTCTTCAGTGCTACTAAATCTTCAGGTCTTGGAATTGGGTTGAATCGGTATCAGTTCATCGGTTGATTTAACATAGCGATAGTTTCTATTGGCATCTCTTAGTATTTGACATTTACACACGACATTTACATTTCTACTAATAACTCAAATAAAACCCAATGGAGGGTATTTACTAAAATACGTCCTTTGATTAGTATTGATTTCCAACTTTATTCTATATATTTATCCGAGAGCGAGATCTGACGCAGTATAATAACAAAAACTTTTAACTTTATTTGTGTATTTTTATTAATAGTATACCTATATTTTCATTTAAATATTTAAATGAAATTATCAAAAATAGGAAAGTGTTAAGATCTTTCCCCAAATATTTTGTAGTCATGTAGCCTACCTACTAAATTGTCCTCGATAACATTAATATTTCTCTTCAAGTCGTCTAACCAACCTTCCCGAAGTAAAATCAATACTGATCAAATATATTTAATCTATAATGCTTTAATTTCCGTGTGTAAATGCTCCTCTCGCTTCCGTTGACTGAGATACAGTTGATTCCATCGCTTATCATGTGGGTTTTTTTAATAGCATGTATTTAAACTACCACCGTACGTCCTTCGACACATTGGATTATGCTCACTGTTTTATTTAGTTTATTTGTTAACATGGAGCATGGTCTAGTCTAGAGCGGTTCGGTCACCGTAGGAACGTGCTGCCCCGCGCGAGTGCCCGACGACTGAGCTGAACATGTTGCTGTGAAAACAGAATCACTTACACTTTTTGTCTTAAAGGAGGTATGATTATTGTTGGAGTCTGTTCTCATTATAATAAAAGGTTTATGTTTATTATAATGACAACCTTTAGCTGCTGCTTATGAGGCCATTCATGGAATGTCATAAGTGGCTGATTCGATTGCAACGACTCCTTAGCTCTCCGTTTAATCTCAAAAGGGGCTGCAGTCCAGATCATTTAACTTATGTTTTGTTTTAATATGTAATAAGCTCAAGTTATGTTTTCACAGCACTGTTCAGATAACAAATCATCGGCCACTTGTGTAAATAGGCTGATATTGTCATGTCCTTAGTACGTTAAGTTGATAAATGTGGCTGGTCTTTTATTTTATCAGCAGCGTGGGTCTTCACTCATTACCGTCGCACAGACCAGCCGCTATGTCCTGCTGGGTATCTGTGTAGACATTGTGGAAAATAATATGTCAACTGATAACTTACTAATCTTCGAACACTGTGGATTTTTTTACACGATTTTAAAATATATGATTCGTAAAAAGTAGTTACGTTTACAGAACTAGAGCTTGTTTTCTTTTTAAGATTATTAACGTAAGGATTATTCTAAGAGCTATCTATGTGTTCTTATTTCAACCGTTTAGAGATTACAACCTCTGCTTAGAGACTTGCTTACAAATAATAATAACAGAAAGGGACGAAACTATACAAAAATATAACTGTCCTTATCTAAAATCTTGCTAATGAAGGGGACAGATAGATCTGTTTGAAACATATCTGTCCTTTTTTGTGCTGCGCAAGGAACAGAGATACTGAAATAAATGTAATTGTTTTTGCGTATTGTGTAAGAATGAAAGAGAGAAATGCTAAAGTGAATATGTTGTGTATTGTGTAAGTTTTGTTTAACAATGTGCGGGTGGTACAGATCCCGATGCTAGGCGTGCCCGGTAGCCTCCTTGTCTCCACGATGTGCAATGGCCTGCAATGTTTCTTTATCCTCAACTTCGCCACCACGTTCCGGTATAGGGGATGTGGCAAAAACGGATCCACGGTCGCAGTAAGACTACTGTAACACAGGGTTTGGGGCTTAGAGACGCTTCAGTCATGGTTCCAAATTGTAACGTTTATTTGGTTGCGGCTTCTACGGTACTTTGGCTAGTAAATAATCTAGGAGTGTGGGACGAATATCTTATTTTGGCGAAAACGCAAAGATGTTAGGGTTTCTCAGGGAAAATACATGACTGATTCGTCTCATTCAAAAGTACATTAAATATAAATATAAACAAATTCATAAATAGTATAAACTGGATCCGCATGATACCGACTTGAGTGTTTCATCGTGTAATTAAAGACACAGAGAAGCGTGTTGTTCATTCGAAATCAACGAGGTGATTGGTCTCATCAAATGTCATAAATCACAGAATTGTACTAAATGCAGTCAGTACAGTTTGTACCTCACAATGGTGTTCTGGCGAATGAGTGAAGACAGCACTATTAATAAATTCCCCGCCATAGTTGAGGTCGTTGATCGATATTAATGGCATGTAATGTGTTTCTTTTCTCTGTGATCGTCGACGGTCGGGCCCCGGTCATCGGAGTAACCGCATGACGTCATCACTCGGTCACCACACGGTCTAACACTACAGCTGCCATCGATAAACATCACTTTGAGTCTATTGTCCAACTATGTGGTAGTGGTGTTCACTCTCTACCTAATAGCTGGATACGTAACCGTGATAATGAGGGGCGGAGTGGGGAAAAACGGCTCCACGGTAGCAGTAAGGATATTTTTGTGTTTTAACACAATGAATAACACGATTAAACAGCTGCACAACTAACGGCGTGGCGCTAAGCTCGCACGGAGGCCTCGAGGCCGGCTGGCTGCTCGATGTGACATCTGTCCGTCTGTAGTGTTGTGCTGTGTGTTACCCCCGGGCCGCGGGCAACTATAACTCTGACTCACGACGTAAGCCGATCAGCTGCGGACACATTGTGTGATCACAAGTCAACTGTACATATTCCTAAAGCGCTGTTCAGTTCCTCGTGGCCCGCGAGGTATATCTGCATGTACTGTCTGCACTCATACCCATTAGCTGAAGCATTGCATGTTGTCTTGCGCCGAATGGCTTATCATTGCATGGTAGACGCAAGGTGTTGTATAGCTGTATTGACCGTGAGCTTTTTTGTTTGCATTTTTTAACAAGCTTATTGTTACACTTCTATCTACTCTGTACTAAATCCTTTAAAATAACATCAAGACAGCCTTTGCCATTAAAATTAAACAGTAAATAAATTTATTAATTAACTTTACTGATATAATCGACACCCGTAATTCTGAAATAATCTGTAAATTTTTGTTGTTATACCTAAATATCTCTTGTAAACTCTTTAGACCTAAGACCTTTTGTCTATGGTTGAATATGCCCCCCTACGAAGCTCCTGGTACACCGCTGGTATCCGCAGGGCACGAGCATCCTGTCTCCGGTGATCCCGTTCTCGCTGGTCGTTGTGCCCGCCTTCATCATCTTCCAGAAGAGCGAGTCGCACGTCTACGAGAACCACCCCGCGCTCTACATACTCGCCTTCGGAATGGTGGCCGCTAAGGTCACCAATCGACTTGTGGTAAGCTGGTTTTTCACTACATGTGTTCGTTCTGAACTAGTTCAAGTTACTTCACGTACTAGCTTCGCTTTCCTGATTTCTTGGATTAAAAGGAGCCTATGATGTTTTCCCCAATCAGATACAGTCTATCTTCTTACCTGTTGTCCTTCAGGCTAAAAAAGGTAACGGACAGAGTTACTTCGCATTTATATGTATCATTGTGCTATTTTATAACCCGTAGTAGTATAGTGTTACTATATCAGTGCCTGTGGTACGGTCACGAGGTGGCTGATTTGCTACGTTACGCCAAGAATCGGATTTGTTACGTTTTTTTTAAATGTTTGAAAAAGTATCATTAAATACAAAGAGTTAGGTAAATTTATTTGGAACATTTTATGTATTCACTTGCCAGTAATGTGGCGAGATATAAGGATCAATTAATTTATAATACCACCTCTTTGTCTGATATGAATAAACTATTTGAATTTGACGAAAAGCAGTATCTAACACGATATCTCCATTTCAGGTGGCTCACATGACAAAGAGCGAGATGGAGTACTACGACTGGTCGCTGCTCGGGCCGGCCATGTTGTTCCTCAACCAGTACTTCAACAACACCCTGCCTGAGTACATCGTGCTGTGGCTATGCACGGTAAGGACAAACTAAGATTCAACTAAAACTATATAAAACATTTCTGGACAAGTTTTTGTTTCAAACAATGAAAGAGTTATACAAAGCTATCTCTTTCGCCTGCAACGTTTCTAGCGGCATATAAATTATATATCCGTGAGTGTACCTGCGCAATCTTCTCATTCTTGCTGCCCGTCGATATTTGGCATACTGACAAATATCGTCTATATTAGCGGTAGCGAGAACACTTAATTTTATCCTTAAGACAGTACCAGTCTGCAACTATGTAATAGATCTAACAAGCCACTTTAACATCTCTTAGGTATAAGTTTATATTTTTTAAGTTTTGTATAATGTGTGCTGAAAGTGCAATAAAGATTTTATTATTATTAAAGAGAGGCATTGCATCCTTATTTCGATCACTATACCCAATCAATACTATCATCATCATCAGCCTATGTTAGTCCATTGCTAGACATTGGCCTCCCCCAATGAGCGCCATAGCGCCCTGTCTTCAGCTTGACGCATCCAGCATCTGCTCGCAGTCGTCATCCCACCTGGCCGGAGGGCATCCTACACAACGATACTATAATATTCCTTAATATAACTTCCAGATATGGGTATGCTGCGACCTGATCCGCTACTGCGGGCAGATCTGCCTGGAGATCTGCGCGCACCTCAAGATACGCCTGTTCCGGATCACGTACCCGCCCGTGTCGCCCCCTGGCGGCGCCAAGCCCGCGCCCGCGGAAAGAAATGGTACGAGCGCGCGCCGCCTCGCGCAGCGCCAGGCCAAGCGGCAGCACAGCCAGGCGTAGGCCTTTCGGGCCTCACATACATACATATATACATCCTCCGAGTAGATAGACTGTGCGTTAGGACTAACGGTTCACTAGGGGGGAGGGGGCTGTAGAATATTTTAAAAACATAACCGTTTTCTTAGCTCTTCAGCAAGGAATAGGAAGTGTTGACTTTTCTACCAATATAAAAAAAAGATTGCGCTTAATTATAAGCACTAATACAATGGGTATTTATTGCATTTATTTACCTATTTTTCCCGTGTGTAAACCTGTTGAAACGTCGGGAAAAATAGGTAAATAAACGCGATAATTACCCGTTTGTATTAGTGCTTATAATTATGTTTTCAGATCGCGTAAAATTGCGCTATTGTCATTATCTTTGGGCTCTGGGTGCATGTGATCAATGCAGCATAGCGCTTATTGAGACATATACCTGTAACAAAGCAATCTCAGCCATGCAAACGGCTGATGAGTTATATTTAGATCTTTATGAACGAATCTATAAGAGTAATTCTAACTATCTACAGGTAGCTCATCTGATCCATATCGATACCAGTCGGAAGAGTCCCTTAGACGCTGGCTGCATTGCCCTGCTGATATCGATATTAGTCGGTTGAGCTACCTGTAGATTGTAGGCATGAATGTAATATATTAGTCATCAGCAAGGCATGCAGCCCGCGCCTTAAGGACGCTTCCGACTATTGTATCGATACAGGTTAATTGTTTCAATTGTAAATAGAACTTCTAATTTGTTTCTATTATTTGATTGTAATTTTCTTCGTTAGTAAAGACCGCATAGCATAATTAGATTAATAGTACACAGTGCAGTAAAAAATGTGATCGCTATGAAACTTAAGGCGGTCTTGCCAAGCAATTCACGCTAGATGGCGCGCGATGCTCCACACTTCCCCCTAGTGAATCTTCACTTTCAATATCTAACCATCGGCTGAAAAAAGTCATCTCATTTGATCGAGCCATGGAACCTTTACAATCTAGTTAACTGTCTCATAAATAGGTTTGAGGGTTTTTAAAGCTAGAAATGTATTTGAGGAACTTTACGACCGAAGGCGCATGATGTTTTTATGAGTTTCTATTGTTCAATGTCAAACAGTATAAGATAGAAATTGACTTACAGTTAGGTTTATAAAACAAACGGAATAAAGTTGGCTAAAGTTTACGGGGATCAATGGGACGATTACTTGTCGATTACGAGTCATTTCCTTTAGCTAGTTGTATGTAGTCTTAGAAACAAGAATAGCCAATTATAACTGACACAATTGAAGCAATAACATTCTAGCTAAAAAGCTGGATCGTTTGTATCATACATTTCACCTATCGTGTTTTAGAATAACTTCCTTCTCTACAATGTAAGTGGTTCCCTTTGGTACACTTATGAACCATAACTATTTTCGTATGTATGTTATTGCAGAACTTAATGATTGTTACGATTTTGTGGATATGTGTGAACGTTTTTGTGAATTGACGTCTTAATAATTTGTTATAGACTTTGTGAATGTCTTTGGCGACGATTGCAGTGTACGAGCCATCGATGAGAACTATATTTGCAGGGTTATTGCATATATTTTTGTTGGATTTTTGGGGGTCGTGTCCTTGGTAAAAAGAACATTATTCTATTTAGTAAGTCAGTTAGATTGTCAGAAGATATTGGACACTTATTGTTTCTTTTGTCGATCAAAGTAAATATTACAAAAATAAAGCTCGTCAAAGTTAAACGTGACGTAAAATAAAAAGTGTCACACGACGTGACGTCACGCGGAACTTTGACTGGCTTTATCTTCATATTGTCTGTTTAATTGACAAAGGAAACAAGATGTATGCAATATCTTCTAATAATGTAACCGACGGACTATTTCGAATTTTCTAGGACACTAGCCGTCATCAAACAAATGTATAGGAGCGTGTATGCGATATGTTGATGTTATTCGTATTACCAGTAACCTGAATTATTGTAGCTGAATATTCTAGATACAAATGTATTTTCGTTATTTAGGCATGTTGGTTGAGGCAAATTTTGTAACCAAAATAGCTAAACGTAAGGTCTATTGTTGAATGTAGGTATACTTTTCAGACTATAGCGAGTATGCCATGCCCGCTGCGCTTGTAGAGCGGCCGCTGAGCATATAAGTAACTCTCATTTATTTATGCTTTTCTCAAACTCGCCTGCCTACTTATAAAATATATTATTTCCATGTTGAATGGTGTGAGTTAGCATTCTTAAGGTTACGTTCATACGTGACACGTGTATAAGTACGGTGGGGTGTATCGGAAGCGAAAAGGCTTTGGTTATATGTTCTCGTCCGTTTCGGTCGATGTCCCGCATGAGGTGATGGCAATCAAATAAAACGAAACTATTAACATTTCTTACAATAAGACGGTTGTCAAAAATTCACGGCGGTTGTTGAAAATTCACTCTTTTTGTAAAGATATAAAGATTATTTTTGTTGTAGATCAGAATCCAGAAAGTTGGATCTGCATAGACTCTGATAAGTAAGTGGAGACGAGTGAATGATGATGAAATTTGGGATTGTTTATTTGCTAATTATAAGAATTCGTAGTTACATAGTTACATGCCAAATCAAGAGTTATTTATTTTGTTACTTCATTATTGATTATGGGACCTAGCCGCGGGACGGTTGCGACTTTATTAGGTAGTATTTCGTGAGTAAAAAATGCCAGTTGATTAGGTTCAGCTCCATCTATCGTTGTGAAATGTAAAGTTAACATCATACATTGAGTTGAATTCACTTTAATAGCTAGAGTGTGGCTCATCCGGAAGTACGTAGTAGAATTATATGATAGACTAGCAAGCTCTGTAAGCGATGTCAGGGTATATAATGTATATATATACTACCTAATTCTATGATTTGTTTGCTTTGAAAAGCGTTTTAATGTATTCGAGAAGTCTACAACTTTTTGAACATCGACAATGTTCTGCAACTGTGACTGATTTTTTTAGTTTGAATCTACATGAACCAATCTGAGTCAATCAATCAAATCATTTATTTGCAGAACACATTATTACAGGTACATGTCAGGTCTTATAACCAGAGTGGAGTCAAATGTATTCAACCCGCAAGCAGGTGTGCAAATATTAAAGCGTGTTTTAAGGTCGTTAAATTCATCAATAATTAAAATAATCAATGAAAATAAATAAATAGGTACAATCAATAAATAGTTAACTTTAAAATTAATTCACAATCGTCAAAACATAATAAATTCTCTACTTAAGATTAATAAATTCATTTACACTATAGAAACATCATAGTCATCTATAGAGTTCATGTAGATTCTATCTAAAAATTCCAAAACCTTGTGTTTTTTCAGCATTTTTATTGTTCACTGAATAGTAAAGTCGCAGTCGTAGTTTTTTAACAATCTTAAAATATAGGTTGGCTTTTTGAGAGAAATGGATGGACGAATCGGAAACCATGATGAGTTTTTATTTTCTCATAAATTGAGCTCATACTTCTTTCACGATATTTTCTTACTCTCATAGTTTCAGATTTGGCCATCGTCTCCTATCCCAAAAAGACATCCTGGATAGTTACCAATAGACAAGACATCGCGCTTGCCGCAGCCTTATCCTCACTAAATGTTGGTTGTAGATGGACGGAGCAGGAATTGTTTTAAATTATTTGTTTATCAACAAACTGTCTAAATTGTCTAGTTTTATGCATTGAATGCGATAATTGTGTACTAACTACCCATTATCAACCCTCTCGTTCGAAACAGGGTCCATAATGGTCTCGGTGTTGGCTGCCACTAACCAACCTGCCCTACCCGCTCTATCTCTCTTCCATGTAATATAAGCTCTAGGATGCTTGCTACTCGATATAATAATATATTGCAATGTTAAAAAGGTTCAAAATCCCTAGAAGTTATCAGATCAGCTCAACCTACCGTAGCGTATAGGCAGTGCCCAATAAATTGGCACTTCGACATTAAAAAAGGAAAGTTGTTTGGTTTTGCATCGCGTCTCTGTCGTTCGATCGCGTGAAGCGTTGAATGTGAGCGCTCAGTTTCTAATATACGAAACGTTTAGCTTTCTTTGTTACGGTGTGCCATTTTAGCCGGCGCTCACTGTAAATGATGTAAATATGTGATAGATATTGTCATTGCTGTTGCGTGTATTTTGTATGTCAATATATAAGCTAATGTACATTTTGTCCTATTTGTTTTATTGTATATCCCACGTAGCTCGACACATTATATTGATAGGCATTTCAGATAACTGAATTTGAACTCTTAGACAATCGTATTAGAGTCATTATCGTGTCACGCTTTCAGTGGTCTTGATATCTTGCGATGGTGCTGGAGTTAATAAGGCTAGGAACTAGAAGGATGTTCTCAGATAAGTAAAAGTGCTATTTATATGCTTTGTTCGTAATCTGTGCTTGTTGTGGTCTATTCTAACACACCTTGTTGCTTTTGTCGTGTGCTTTGCTTATTAACCCTAACGTGTAGTATGTAATGTACATACGTACTTGTAGTACATTTGATGACGATCTAGTTAACTGTACAAAGTATTTCTAAAACATTACCATACTATCTTGGGTAATTCGGGTTTTACGCAAGTTGCTACAGTTTTATGAAATAGTAGAAAATAAATATAGTGAGATTTGTTTGTATGTAAAATAAAATAAAAATGTAGTCCAGAAACAATTCGAAATGAAATATTTAAATAAACATTTAGTTTTAGAGACGATTTCGCTCCATGATTTATAACTTACAGCCGTTCATTTCAAATATTTCATATTGAATCGTGAATAAAGGCTATTTATGTAAGCATTTCGTAAAACGCTTTGTTTACTTTCCAGTGTCGAGTGAAAGCGAAGATTCTGAAGACTCTGCGCCTCTCCTCAACGACAGCAGCTTCAGCTAATGTTTAATGTCGAGCTAGTTCAATAATGTCTAACCACATCCATTGTGGTTCTATCAATGAAACAGAAATAACTCGTATTCAAATGTAGACCACATTCATTTAGGGAGAGTTGAATCAAGCCTAACAAAAGCTTTGAAATACACAAATAGCTCGGCTCATGCTACGCAGAATATTTTGAATGAAATGTTGTAATGTTTATTTTAACTTTCTCTTTTCCTCGCTCCAACTAATAGATACGTAACATGCGTGTGAGGCAGACTGAGGTAGGATTCCTCGTTTGCTCTTCTGGGTTACGAGGGTAACCCTATTTTGTGCCGTTAGGTTCATCATTATTTATGTACCATCGAAAAACTGAGTGAGAGTTATATGAAAGTTATTTTAAAACTCTTGATACATTACATGTCTGTCTAGGCTAGGCTCTAGGCTGTAAGAATTTCTGATGTGGTGCTAAATTCAAACGGTTTCCTTTGCTAAGTCGCTAGAATAGAGAATATGCAAACTGTGTGAGTAAATTATTTTAGCATTAAATAAAATCGGGAATACTCAAATTACATTTGTTTTATTTCAAAACTCTTTAGTTCAATAGAATTTGAATTAGGTGGGTTCCATATTTGGTGATTTCAGTCTAGGTGGCGCTAAGTTTTCGCTGACAAGTAACCAAATAAAATTGTACTCAAACCTGAATGTTTGTTGTATACAAAGGAGTACAACCCCAAGGAATATTGGTGGAAAACATACATAACATATAACGATATTAGTATCATCAAAGCAAAACACAGAAGCTAGAAACAATATTTGTTTTGAAAGCATCATTCATCATTTAATTGATCTCCCGTTCGTGGTTGAATCATTTTTTTTCTGTTGTTTAGTTTCCATTCATATATGTATGTCTCTGTTGACATAAAATATCTTGGATTCCAAATCGGAGTATTAGACATTGTCTTATCGTTTTTACCTTTGCCTTATCTAAATGCTCTACGATCTCTTCATAAAGAACGTACCTATGTGAGTGAAAGTGGTTATCTATATTATTTATATCTGTAGTACCTAGGTATATGGCATCATGTATCTATTACTATTTACTAGTGCATGCCAAATCTGACCAACCTGCTAATAATACCACAGAGATAAATTTAAATCATATTATACTAGTCCGATGCTACTAATAAGTATATTTATAGTTGCGCGTCACTAGCATTACATATGCTAGGTACTTACCTACTATCAATGCCTTATCGGGCAAACAGAACACACGTACACCGCGGGGCGATGTTCCGTCTCGCATCAAGTATTTAGTATCATTTCCAGCGCGGAGAATGACTCGCTCACAAAATGGCAATGTTGAGTGAACGAGGTGGAACAAACGTATCGGTGGTGTGGTGCCATGGCTCCCGTGGGGCCACGCCGGGGGGAGTACGAGGACCTTGAGGCCACAGGTATGTTATAACGTGCTGAATAATAAAACTGCTGTATAATGTTGTAATGCGTGGGTGCGCTTATCGTCGTTTTGTTATTTGCTTTTGTTGTCTGTTTATGTAGGCAGGTTGTTTGCATATTACTAAGAGTAGCCTAGCCTATAGCCAAGTCCTACCCGGTTCTGTTCTATATGTATAGCGTTCAATGGTGTCTACTGTGTTCTGCCATATCAGTGGTAGTATGACCGACATGGCTAAGTTATCTACACAATACATACATACTCGTATGTCTGTTTGTAGTACCTACGGAGTTTAACAGTCAAATAAACCCGACAGAGTGCAACAAAAAACGAGTAGAGATTCACCACATAAGTGTCTTCGACGTGGATGCACCATTCAAACTTAACAATACGTAAGTACTTGCTCTCACCAATTTGTTCAAATAAAAATAGTAGGTACCTACTTATATAAAGTGTGATAGATTTTAGGACTTGGGCTGGTGCCAATAGCTAACAAGTTTTATTTACAGCTTGATTAGGCTATAAATTTGTCCTCACAGGACCGCGTCGGCGGCGTCGTCGGGTCGAAGTTCTCGCCGGGTCGTTATTGCGCTGGGCGCTTCATACCTGCTCTCAGGCTGATGCCTGGCTCAGACGGCGGTACGCTTGGAGGCTAGGTGAGTGATTATGTCCCTTAAGTGGTAGAAGGGTATCTCCCGACGCAGGTATTTCATATAGGTAAGATATTGGAATTCTGATCAGATAGGTATGCAGATTGCAGGGGTATCGGGTAACACCACACCACTACCAGGTGTAGAGTTCTTCTCCCTTGCGTCTTTTCTGCTTTGAGCGTCCATTTAGGTAGTACACTACCCCATGCGAGAAGAAAGAAATAACCAAACACAGTCAAGAACTTTAAAACTATATCAAAGTACATTACTAAAGGATGATTAGGTAGGTATATTGTGGATTGTAGCTTTAAATTAGGAATTGGCTCAGCATGAATGCTACTAGTTCCTACTAGTAGAACAAATACACGCAGCGTTGGTGTTCCGGCGATTCCTACAATCAGTAGCAGGCACCGCACAATGACAGAATAGGGAATACACAAGTTCATGAAGTAGGTTTCTAGTCTGGTATAATATTTTGAGTCGAATAGTATCGTTTTTTTACTTTAATAATTAAATTCGTGTGTAAAGAACACGAAACATTCGTCCGTTGCGTTCAATATTAATGCCTCACTAAAATAGGGCGTGTCACGACGAAATAAACCATCATTCAGGGTTCATTAATCAAGGGAGGTCTTTCAACGCAAGTCGTGAAGGGCTCACCCTTCCTGCCAAGTACCTGTGAACCTATACAGAACAGTTGATACAAAGTTTACCTACACATTGTATGAGAGTCTATAGCGGCGTGGCATGAACTGCTATGCAGCTTCTGCACATGTTTTGTGGTGGCCGTATTTCTCACCGTTGTCAAATTATATATATATAGGCCTCCTCATCGATTTCGATGACGCGACCCTAGAATTATCACGGATTTTTTCTATCATGAGCTCTGATATGGTTCGCTAGACCGAACTTGGTCTTGAATACCCTACAGCACGCATGGCAGTAGAGTTGGCCCGATGAGTTATATGTATACGTGTAGGAGGGCTAAGGTCTCTGTTTACGTATCTGGCGTCTTGCGTCCTATGCTTCGATGCGATTTTCCTCAAACGCTTTGACTCTGTTGTAAATAGTAGATCGCCAAGATGACCTACGAGAAGCAAGCTCCTCCCAACACCCCGGGTCAATATCGCAAGCGGTGAGGTGTCGTTTGAACACATCCTTGTAGCGCAGATGCTGACCGCCGTGTCTCCGATTACCCTCTGCCATCTCCGAATAAAATACAGCTTTTGGTAAACGACGATCTTCCATGCGGAGGACATGTCCACTTCACCTAAGTTGAATTATATATCAGCACATATGTATGTTACTGTCCATTACTACATCGTATAAAACAAAGTCGCTTCCCGCTGTCTGTCTGTCCCTATGTATGCTTAGATCTTTTCTACTACGGAACGGATTTTGATGCGGTTTTTTTAATAGATAGAGTGATGAGAGTGGAAAGTTTATAAACCATTTGACACAACTATTTCCACGCGGGCGAAACCGCGGGGCGCAGCTAGTTTAGGATAAACTCCTTTTCGAAAACATTTCCATGATAGAAGAATTCAATATTTTTTTGAATAATTATTCAGTCTTGTGTGTGTGTGAGCTTATACTACGCCTTGTTTCAAATCAAATGTTATATTTAGAGCTTCACATACCTATATAGTTTCAGTAAGTAATACAAGCTTAACTTTCCGGTATGAAAGTTTGAGCGACAGAGCGCGCCTTTGTTGACCAACCTGAAATGAAAGCTTCTAACAGTGTTACCGGCGAACTATCCAGTCCACCCTTTTGTGAAATAAAACCTCGCGAGTCGCGCTCCGATAACTAACCGTGTCCTATCCGATTTTATGTTCGAAATTAAAGCGTGTGCGAATAAAGTTCTGAACGGCATTGCCTGAAATCCTTTTGTGTATGTGAACTACGAGTACGCTTAGTTCGATTCTAATTGGACTGACATAGCTAAGCAACGGAGTATTAAGACTAAGATAAAAGTAATTATCATCATTAGCCTATGTTAGTCCACAATTGGACATAGGCCTCCCTTAAAGAGCGCCATAGCGCCCTGTCTCTACCTCTAGCATCTGCCTGCAGTCTTTGGCAGGTCGTCATCCAACCTTGCCGAAGGGCATCCTACACTACGTTTGCCGAGTCGTGCAATCTGCAATCAAGAATCGGTCGTTGTCGGTTCTTCGCGCTTCGTAACACACCTCTGGTGTAAAAGCTCTCTAATAAGAGTAGGTAATTATTCTAGCTAGAATTGGTACTTAATGTAATCCATCGTATGTATGTGGAGTGATTAGGGACATTGTTGCGGCTCACCTGAGCCATGTCGGCGCGAGTGGTCGCGTGTAGCCAGCGAGGGATCACTATTCATTAATGTCCCTCGCCCAGCGCCATTATAGCATTACTGCAGGCACTTATGTCATCTACACGTAATTCTATCATAGATCACCACAGAGGATTTAGTTAGGTGACCTGTGATTGTGGGCCTAGTTTTCGGTAAAATCAGTGCGAGCTAGTAAGCTCACTCCTTCAGTTCATGTATACCGAGAGTTCTCCCTTCTCCCTTTTCCTGGATCCAACTCATCTCTGGCTTATCTTCATCACTCTCGTAATCTGTACGTGCTAGATGCATTCGGTAGCGTGACGTTGAAGCCTGACGTGATGGCAGGTCGACTCCTGAAGCTTTAAGCTCTCGCTTGTAAAATTGGCAGTATTTTGCTCCGATAAAGCTGCGCTATTTTCTTTAGAGGGTACGTTCTAATAGAATGGAGCGAGGCATGCTTAGGGAAAGTTTCCCATAAAAGTGTGGCATTTAAACGGATAATAATAAAATGTCGTCCGCTGCGGCCGCCGGCTGACATTCAGGGGGCGGGGGACAGATGCGGCTAGCATTTCACTGGAACAGTAGCCTCCATTTTACCACAAATAAAATGTTTATTCCAATACGATTTTGGTGAAATTATAATGAAAGCTATAATTTTGTTAAAAAGGCTCTGTTTGCTCAGCTCACAGATTTTCTATAAACAAAGGTTAAAACTAAACATTAACATTTTTGGAAAATAATGGGAGAAATCGGTTTTGTTCCGTGTTGGGATTGTATGCTTTACTGTTAAGGCCATAGCTGGTCAACGTTAAGCATAACTCAATTGTAATTTTGGACAATAGCAACAAAGCGCGACAGACACGCAATGCGTAGCCAGCATGTGTGTGATCTATGAATTTAATTTGTGAAATGTATGGGCAGTGATAAACTGCCTAGAACCTTGATTCTAGGGGTCGAATAGCTAATTGTGTTATAATTACTGAAAACAGACTAGCCTTATCGAAATCCTTTTGTGATAGTAAAGCACTATGTCTTTAGGTTCCGGTTTCAAAGGCTTTGAGGACATTTTTGTTTATAAATAGCTCACCTTTATTTTCGCATTTTATAAAGCGGAGTGTTATCTCGAAGGCGCGGGGTTCACGATGAATACCTTTTGTGCTCCTCCTTGTTCATACAGAGTTATCTGCCTCTCTGTCGCTCTTACAGACAAACACATTAATGCTGTTGGGTTGATTGTAATCTAAACTATTTTCAGCGTTTGTCTCTAATAAGACACTTTCCCTAAATACATAGTTATCTTCCCGAAGCTCTTATAAAAAGTTCTTGGGGCCGACTGAGATCTACACAACTTGTAGATAATATGCGCCATCATAAATTTCGCTTTCGTTTCGATAAGAAGTAAACTATTTTACAATACCACTGCTACCTTTTCAAATAAGCTAAAGTTTTCATCTGCAACCCAATGCCCGTGTTCACTGGTCGATTAGTGGTGGTAACTTCTATCTACGAGCATATTGTAATAGTTGAAACATTGTGTTCGGTGGAAATATCTGCGGATCGTGAAATTCAGACAGTTTATTGTTCAGATATTGGAAATGTCGGTTCGCTACCGATAACTGGGCAGCCGTGAGGTGACAGAAAATACGAGTAGCATTGATACAAATAACTGTACATCTCACATGATAATTTAGCTCCAAAGTAAACAGAGACTGTTATGGTGATTAATATTTATTTATAGGAAAATAGTGAAAAGGATTTAGACTCTTGTACTGTATGTATAGTACAAGAGGATTTAGACTCTTGTACTGTATGTATAGTACAAGAGGATTTAGACTCTTGTACTGTATGTATAGTACAAGAGGATTTAGACTCTTGTACTGTATGTATAGTACAAGAGGATTTAGACTCTTGTACTGTATGTATAGTAGAAGAGGATAAATCTGTGAAAATAAAAAGACTTAGGAGCACATAACGACTATATTTTTGTCCGAGGCCAAAACTAATCCAACAAAATACTATTACTCATTTTCATAAACCTTGAGCTATAACAACATTTGTGTTAATTACTATGAACTGAACTATTACGTCATCTTGCTTAACATTTTACAGTCTTCTGTAATTGCATGAGGTATGTGTAACACCCGCGGGCGGGCGCGGCTGCGTGCTGGCCGCGCGTGGAGCTCCGCGCTCAAACGGTTTCCACGTACTCGCACTCTAATTAACATTTCACGGTAACTGTGATTTCATACGCCCTGCAAGCTAATTAATTATGAAAATTAATGTATTTATGTTTTCAGCTAACTCACAAATCATAAACCTTCCCTTTTTCGTGGGCAGTTAGGTAGGTTCTTACTTGGTTGTTGATGCTTATGGTGCGTGCTTTTTGTTACTGTGTAACACTAATGCTCTAAATCCTATGTTTTTCAGCGCTCCATCTTTTGCTCGGGATAAATGATAATGATGTCTTCGTGGCTGGCCAAAATAACTACCTTCTTAGCTATCTATTTTGGCCATGACGACTGTGCGTCATCGCATGGCGTAAACCGTGTAATGTAAGCCACCATTGCTGAAATTATATCTCGTCTCTATTGTGCCTTTCTCTCCAGTCAAGCGCCACTTTCATCCGCTCTGCTTTGCTTATACTTGTATATGTACTTATGGAAGTTTGTTTGACCAATAATCGTTTCATAAATAATAATCAGCGCTACCAACCTTATGAAAAAGGCGGGCGCGAAGCGGAAGTGGCTGACCTGCCCGCACCCACTTCCGCCCAGCGTCGCCGCCCGCCTCACTGTAAACAACCTCGTCATATCTACACTGATTTTATTGCTCACTTGCTGACATGGCAGTTCCTGTTCGGAAATTGGATATTGTTTAGCGATAAATTAAAAAAAATGGGTAGACATGCTGATGTTTCGGTTTTTAAATTGACCTAATATTTATTCAAAAAGAGTTTAAGAGATTTGCACTTTCTACTTAAATTCGAACATATTTTTAAAACTTTTATTTGTAAAAAGGTAAAAATTATATCAGATTACCCAGATAGTAAAAAAAGCTTGAGACGGGTTTCCCTTCAACTCGAAAACTAACGATCACTGTAACGCGATGGAAACGTAGGGGACCCGATAAATAATCTAATCACGATTAACAAGTTATACTTCTCCCTGTTTTCACACCATTCTATATACATAGGTTAGTTAAGGTCAAGCTCGTCTTTCCATTGAAGCTTTGGTCTGGTCACGAGCTCGTTCCTTGACACTTGAGATCCACACAGATGTCAACACGCACAAACACGGCCAGGTTCCAGGAGTAAACAAACATTTTGTAAAATATGTTGTTGTTCGGTGTTCATTGTTTTGTTACATATAGAAATCCAGACCTATCTATGTATTGTATAACAGTTATCCAGTACACCATAACACAAGCTCTGCTTAGCTTGGGGCTAGATGATGAGGTATCAGGGGTCCAGCTTTATTTATTATTTATAGTTCATTTTCTAGGTATAGCATTAGTTTTTTAATGCTTCCACCATCATTCAGCTAAGTTGTATGTTCTGTTAAAGACAGTCTGATTCTCGTAAACGAGGCTGTTGCACTTCAACCCCTCTATAAGTCTAATGCCTAATGAATAAATAACAGGCCTTGCTCGATTGTCGTTGATTATATCATTATAGGATACTATGCTGCGCTGTATTAATTTGTATGCGTCATGTATTTGACGACCGATGTGGTGCGGTGGGCGAAGGTCCGCCTGCGACGCAGGAGGTTGCGGGTTCGATTCCCGCCTCGGAACAATTGTGTGTACGATCTGCAGATATTTGTTCCGGGTGTTCTGGTTGTTTTCTATGTATAATAAAAAATATCTATCTATGTAATGTATTGTATTATATATATTAGTTATCTAGTACCCATAATACAAGCTTTGCTTACCATGGGGCTAGATAATGCTGTGTGGATTGTCCAGAATTATTTAAAAAAAAAAAAAATTGAACCCACTAGGAATGAATTTGTGAAAATTAGCACCAAGTTAAAATGAAATTATGTTAAATGACGAATAATCAGTCAGTGCAAAGTATCAACTTCATTTAAAAGCGTTGATCACGTTCAAAGAAAAGCTTATATTCTTACTTAGTTTGCGGTAAGTTGGCAGCAAAAGTTCCTTTAGAGCTGCTGTCTCTAGGCGCTCATTCGTTGCTGGAATCCGGGCAACGATCACATAAATAGAGGTGCCTCCGCTCGTGGACGCGAATTTGAATTTTGCTACAAGATTAAGAACGTGCAATTGGTGCGTTCGTTTATACAAATGTATGTACGTGCTTAAGATGGGAGATGGTATATTGGATCAGCGCCAACGCTTACTTAGCCAGATTGGTCAAGTAGCTCATGAAGGCAGTTAGGGCATCCTCAGCTAGGTTAGATACCTCTTGAGTCGAAATGAAAAGAATAGAATCGCCCTTGACCGTGTTACCCACACATTCATATTTATCATAGTGTATGTAGAAAATATGCTACATTTTTTACGCTACTTATTATGCTGCTCATTAAAAGTCCTAGGAGAAACTAAACACGTAGGTGTTAAGTTTATAAATCACACATACAATGCATTCTGTCCGCGTCCTTGTTATTTCTATGTTCTTCCAAACGTTAACTTTAGGTATAACTCTAAGTAGAAGCGGTAAATAATGGCGATGCACAAACACGTGTAGGTCGCGTATGTTAGTTTCAAAGTATCGATTAATTTAAAATGAATGCCGCCCGCCCTTGAAACTAGTGGCCATTGCTTTCCGATTGACTGTGAACTGTGACTTCGCCGCGGCTGCACTTAGGCCTCCCGGGGGCAGAGTGAGACCCTGGGGTCCGCAGGGGTAGATGAGGATATATCACTGAACAGCTTGGATTATGCTCATAATTATATGTCACTCAATAAAAAAAAATACAAAGTAGAATCTGCAGGTATACAACCCTCTGCTTTTAACAGGCGACTCTACAAACCGAGTAAGGAAGTTTAAGAAGGAAGTAGGAACTGTGTGAATGAATATTTTATGTTGTCTGCGTTTGGGCTGGTTGCTACTTACAGGTCACTCATACATTCACTGTCTAAACATTTATTGATTGATTATCGACTTCTGCGGTGATTGCAGCTTAATTTGTTATGTATTAGCTCTAATATTGTTTCTAGGTTAGTAGATAATACTAGGTAGAGTTGTATTGTAAGATCCATATATGAATGTATTCAATTAGTTCTGTTATTAACTGTCTGTATACTAACAACCCCTTATTCTTATATCTTTTGTATTTTGTTTTTTTATTAGATATAAGCTATTTTTATTATTAAGTGTTCATTAATTCACTCACCATGGTGTAGGTAAGTAAAGAGCCTAAGAACATATTGTATCCGATGCCCGCAGAGGTAGATCCTTGAATATTTCATTCGGAACGTGCGCGTGATAAAATACCACCGAAATTCATTTTATGGAACTGGGTTATTTGTTTAGGGAATTTTGAACAAGCTTCCGTCACTTACTTTTTGTTTACGCTGCCATTCATTGCAACGTCACGTATTCCTCAGTTCTGTGAAACATTTCAATAACTACTGTTCAAAACAACGTAACAGCTTTATTACATTTTTTATTTTACACGGAAACTTTTAATAAAATTACATTTCATACCAGCGACAGCGCAAAAATCCGAGATGAAAATCATAAAATTGTCAGCAAATCTCCGTGTTATTTTAATAAAATAATTTGTATTGTTCGCTTGCAAACCGGTACACGCCGGGAGGGATTTCGTTGCGCTTCTGAGAATGCACATTTTATTTTCTTAGGGAACTTTAATTTAAAAAGATAGGTACCTACGACTCCACGAGAGACAATGTTACGGTTGTAAAGGACATATTTACAGGGCCATCTGCTGTGAAACGGCTATTTCGACACTACACGCTCGTAAACCCGGCTCGGGAATGACCTCACGCTCATAAACCCGGCTCGGGAATGACCTCGCGCTCGTAAACCCGGCTCGGGAATGACCTCACACTTGTAAACCCGGCTCGGGAATGACCTCACGCTCGTAAACCCGGCTCGGGAATGACCTCGCGCTCGTAAACCCGGCTCGGGAATGACCTCACGCTCGTAAACCTGGCTCGGGAATGACCTCACGCTCTAACTATTTACTATTACACGATCACGACATTTTTGTAAACTGCGATCTATGAAAACTCGAACAAACAACTTCAAAGCACGTGCATATGCGGGATAGATCTTTTTGTTATAATTAAATAAGATCGTTTCTCGATACCTGTAGGTATAATAAGTAAAATATGATCATAGTCCGGAAGAGTTATTAATACTTTATATTTATAAATAAGAGTAATTTACTTACCTATGCATGTAGAAACGGATCTCACGACTAAAGATTTTATTTCAATATATTACAGAAATATTGATTATAGACGAAATTCAGATCAGACAATTCAATGTCAACATTTATCTAGCTGTGGCTCACGTGCCAAAAGAGAAACATAAAGAAATCTCTCCGGATAACTTCAAAAAGTAATGCATACAGACACGTGAGAGAAAAGTTGCCGAAGTTTCAAGTGAAGTGGCTCGCAAAGCTCTGCGCCTCACAGCCGGCCGGCGACCCGCGGCGACCGCTCGTCCGTCCGCCCGCGCCGCACAAACCGCGACATATCACAACGATTATATCAAAACTTTTTAACAACACTTAACGCAGAACTGCTGAAGAGTTTTCGCGTTTTAGAGACGTTTTCGGTGAAAGTTAGTAAGTGCATACGGACATTTTTTTAACGAGATGTAGAATAAAGACAGAAACCAATTTCTGGAATAAGGTCTGGACCAATATCAAATTTAAATGAAGCTAATCTCATCCCCAATTTTGGACACTTTCCTTGTATTGTGTACAAATATAGTAGTCTGGTAGAGTAACAACACCATTCAAGGTTCAGAAAGCTCAGTGGCAGTACCGATTCAGCCTTGTTTTAGCCCCTTATATACCCCTCCTTATCAATCGCGCGACATTCAGGTGGTCTTCAATACCTTACATTGTGCTAATATTCTAGGTATGCCCTGAAAAAAATATTTCACGCCTCCAAAATGTCAACCTTTTTCATTTATCACTAAAATGATGAGTGACGTTATCCCTTCTTGTGTCGGCCAAAGTTTATAGAAATGTAGCCAAGTCGAGATAAATTCGAATTATGGAGGGAAATAAATAACCACTCAGCGGTCCAGAGCGTGCGAGCGACTTTAGCCAGCTTTAGCCCTAACTGTCCGGGCGTTTTCGTCGCATAATAAGGCACTGACGCGCCGCAACCTTTTCGACAAAAACGTTTATAACTTAAAAACTACTATAGCAATATTGAAATAAAAAATACTCACTGAAAGATAAAATAATGCGTAACATAATTAAAATAAAATAAACGGTTCGATTGAAGAACAAAACGTGCATAGAAGCTTAAATTTAGCTATTTGAATAATTTTTTAACAATAGCCGTGTTACAATGTCGTAACTTTCAAGCTTCAATAATCAGTATCGTTTCCTTGACTAGATTCAATTGGTTTGCGCTTCGCCTCACTCGGGGCAATTTAAATGATTTCTAACTCGGAGATTAGTTACGCATGCTCTATCTTAGACCACATCGCTTTATAATCTCTGAGTTAAAAAAATTTTGACATTTTGTTTTGTTATGTTTTTAGTTACTATACATAAATATTTAAGATGTATCCAGCCAGGCGCAATATGTCAACCATTAATCGCTTGCATAATGTTTGCATTCACTTTTGGCCAAACTATAGTACGTTGGTATTACATAGGGGTAGTTACTCTATGCCTATTCATATACTATAGTACTATAACGGCATATGCAACATTTGATTGCAAATCATTCTCAGGAAAAGCTTGTAACATTTAGTGACTCATAGGTGTTTTGTCGCTGTTACTATTTATTTCTGCCGACCACGATGGACATCTGGGGAGTTGCAATGTCCCCAGTGCCAGAGGGGAGTATCGTTACGAACATTCTTCTCCGCTCGTGTCATTCATTTCCTTATCTTATGTGTAAGCATTTTGCATCCTTGAGAATTATCCTCTTTTTGTATGTTCTTTGAGTTTTGAATTGCGCCCGGAAACGATTTCGACCGGATATGGTCTGAATATGAATTACCCTCATTCTAGTCTTGAAAGAAGCTTCCCCTGCAGAATATATTTGGTTTGTTAGGTATTTTGGTGTTGTTGACCATGATAAACATGGTCAATAATAAACATAATCAACTACTCCCCTTTCAATTTTTGGAGGAGTCCGGAGTGGTCTGGTTTTACTCCTACTACTACGTACTATACTACCGGGGTATTATTAACTTAGACTTCCCAGTCTAGTAAATATCTGCTGCAGTTTCCAAGAAATCAACAGTAAATCATAGTAAATTCTGCATCAATGGCGTCTATGCAGATTCTAGAATTGTATCAGCAATGCAGAATCTACCTACACCTTATATATAGGATAATTGTATACTAAACCTTTACCAGAATGAATATCTCTACCAGACTTTACTCGAAATAATCAAAACGGGTATGATTATTTCAGTATCGCAATACATACGCATAGCGTGAATTTAAGTTAGTCACGTATTTATTGTTAAATAAAACAGTGTTTTACCTACCTAGTTCCTACCCATGCTTTCACTCTAATATGATTAGAGAGTACAAACAGTCTCTGCTAACCTCATACTAGTTTAGCTTTTATGAGCATAGAATGGTCGCCTACAAGTTACAAGTTTTGTGCAATAATGTATTAAAGTATATTCTATCTATTATAGAATCAATATTAAACCTTCTTTTCCTTAAGTAAGAGATACCCATAAAAACACTAATAAGCATACTCTGTGCAACTTATTTCAATTGCTACGCCGCCGTATCTACGTCACTTGAAAAGTACTATGACACTGTCTTGTACAAGTGCTACGCTACTCGTAGAAGCTCTACGCCATCCTCTACGTAAGTGCTACGCTACTCGTAGAAGCTCTACGCCACCCTCTACGAAAGTGCTACGATATTCTTCGAAGCTCAATAGATTTCTTTCCGGCCCTGGTGGGGGCACAGAGAAGGGCCTCGAGGCTTGGCCTCATTACCCCGGCGTCAACTCGAGGGGTGACGACCCCTCGGTCCTTGGGTTTTGTGGGAATATTTTTTTTCCCCCTTTTCAATGTTTGTTTTTTTTTTTTGGCTTCATTTGGATTGATTTTTTTTTTGTTTTGTGTTTTTTTAAATTAAATAATAAATTGGTGATTGTGCCCTGTTTTAAATTTAACGGTCGAGTTTCGTTAAACATAAAACTTAAAAAAAAAAAAACGATTTTTTTTATTTTTTTATTTTCATGGCATATCTATACTTAAGTTAATAAATCAAGCATGACTTACTTCGTCCATACATAGGTACTCTTTCATTGTCAAATGGAAATATATCTATAAATGATAATATAAAAATGTAATTAGTCGCAGTCCTATCGGAAGCACGTTTGCAATACTCGCTCGACGTCGAGATTTATTATATAGATTTGATTGAATGCATCGCTACCTACCTACCTCGTGCCGGCAGGCTAGGTACATACAGCCTAGTACAGTGTCTCACAGTACACAGTACAATAGGTAGGTTCCACTGTTGTCGACACGTCTGTGACTCTGTGTCCCTGTGCCGACGTGAATATCGTGTTGACGGAATTCTCTGGAATAGGTTGACTTCGGTAGGCATATCTGTTGTTGTGATCATCCTTTGACCCCAAGCTCTAAGCATTGACAATATGTTCTGTGGATAGAGTTACAATATATACATGGGTATACATAGAAGAGACGGCATTTCCTCCGGATCTGTATTGCGTAGATCGATCATCTAGTACCCATAGCACAAGGGTTGTTTTCTTTTGGGCTTTTATGGGTTTTTTTAGGTGTTCTTTATAATTAAGTAAACTTAAGTTACTATTACACAAAATAATAACTGGTACCACAAAAAGTTCTATATGGAAACATAACATGCCTCCATATTACAAAGTTTTTTTACATTACTTAGTCTTATTTCATTATCAATCACCATGTATATACATATCTGTAATAAATACTTTTGCTTTACTTTTAAAACGCACTTACTTGATGTATAAGAAATTAAATAATACCCAAAAAAACCGGTTTCGGCGGGACTTGAACCCGCGACTTTACCTCAGTTCGGGATTCAACTGAGCTACGAAATGAAATTCCCCGACTGCAAGGACTTACGCACTATAATAACAAAAACCTTAATATATGTGAAAGAAGTTTGTATGAAAATATTGAAAATATTTGTTGATAATGAAAATATCAACAAACCTCAACACAAAAGGCCATCTCGTGATTTCCCGAAATCCTTTGAAAAGCCAATTATAAGCGCGCAGTGCCCCCGCGGAACTGCTCATTCAGTCCGACCAATGATGTGCTGCTAATTAACTTTATATTCCATCGCATTAAAGCTGAACGCGCACCTCGCCTGGCCGAATGCGCCGCGGGGGCGCACCGATGGAATCTCTCTTTGTATTTTACTTCGTATGACGTTAATCATACCTATTCTGGCTGAAGTTACATTCAATTTGTTTCGTAACTTGCCACCTGTCTACGCCGAGTTGAGTCCGCTTATTACCACTAGTTCTGCAATGCAATTATTCTGTACACAGAACGTTCGTACGAAATGTTCCATTAGTTCTGTGCTCGCAAAATAAACAACCACAATCGTTTTTTGCTTCGTCGTATAAATTATATGAATTCATTTGTTTCAACTACCGTTACTCGATATCCATTGTCGCGATTGGAACAGCTGTGCGCTCAGCTTTATAGCATAGCCTCCACAGTAATCGCACACAGCCAGGGCCGCAGGGATTGAAGATGCGCGTACAACGAGTAATAATATCCACCGGGAAATAAGGATAATTGCCTAATACCATTTACTCAACCCGCTATGTTCGTTAGGCTGCGTTTTCTTTGAAGAGTGGGAGCGGAGAGTGAGTGAGTGGCGCGGATTTGCTTACGTGACGTTAGGACTGTAATTCAGTTTTTGCCAGTTTTTTTTTGTTGCAAACTAGTAGGACTCCTCAGACTACTGGATCTGTAAGAACGCTAGTTTGCGGTTACTCTAAAAATCAATAATACACTGTTGCTATAAATGCAACATCATTTTTGACATCATACAAGGGATTTTACTAGTAACTGGTATTATTAGTTTTTGCCAGTTATAGTAAGGAGATGCTATTGGTCAATGAAAGAACTTATGAAGGGCAAACTACCTCTATCCCTTAAAAAGAAACTCATGGACGTACGCATTCTTCCCATCCTCACCTATGGCGCTCAAACTTGGTCTCTAACCGATCGTCAAAAGTCCGCCCTTGGGGTCTGCCAACGATCCATGGAGCGTAGCATCTTAGGAGTCAAGCTGTCAGACCGCGTGCGGAACAGCATACTACGCTCCAAAACACGCATCGTTGACGTTGGTCAGACAGCCGGAAGCCTGAAGTGGAACTGGGCCGGACACGTCTGCCGTATGTCCAGCGACTTGTGGGCAAAGACCACCACAGAGTGGAGCCCACCCAACGCTAAGAGGCGACGTGGAAGGCCCAGGATGAGATGGCGCGACGAGCTCGAGGTACATCTTCCATCGTGGCCTGTTGCAGCGTTGGATCGCGAGGAGTGGAAGGAGAAAAGGGAGGCCTTTGCCCAGCAGTGGGACAATAATGGCTTAAAATAAAATAAATAAATAAATAGTAAGGAAGCCCAAGAGGGGATTTCGGGACTTTACTAAAGCGCGGCAGATTAATATAAGTGAAGATACCTGGTACCCGGTTAAGTACCTCCACCAACTATGAGCCCCATATACATACATATAAGGCCGCCCGTCTAGCATATTATGGAAAACTCGAGCGCTGCGGCGAAAAACCGGGATCCGTTATGGCGGATTCCGCCACCGCACTAAACACGATGTAGAATGTTGGTAAACAAACCACGACACAAATAAATACAATAAACTGCTTACCGTCGTTTCAGGTATAGTTTTTAGCAATATTTATTGCAGGAAGGCTCTCAAATTGACAAGTAATGTAAATTGCGTATAAAAACACGGCAATAAAGTGAATTTTAGGTACGGAAGGCGGATTGTTTACGGATATTCTGTTACGTTTGGCTAGTGTAAACATTTATTAATATATTTGGTAAGTGAATCTTCTTAGTACTTTAAGGATTTTCTGTTTTTTCTTTTAATCTTCTTGTTTCATACCAAGTTCCAAATTTCCTTAAACTTCCCAAAACTTTATACCTACTTACTTACTGTACTGGCATTGTACAGGAAATTAGGGAGCGACTCTCTCCCGCAACGATTGGTCTCGTGATTTTACAGGAAATTAGGGAGCGACTCTCTCCCGCAACGATTGGTCTCGTGATTGTACAGGAAATTAGGGAGCGACTCTCTCCCGCAACGATTGGTCTCGTGATTGTACAGGAAATTAGGGAGCGACTCTCTCCCGCAACGATTGGTCTCGTGATTGTACAGGAAATTAGGGAGCGACTCTCTCCCGCAACGATTGGTCTCGTGATTGTACAGGAAATTAGGGAGCGACTCTCTCCCGCAACGATTGGTCTCGTGATTGTACAGGAAATTAGGGAGCGACTCTCTCCCGCAACGATTGGTCTCGTGATTGTACAGGAAATTAGGGAGCAACTGTCTCCCGCAACGATTGGTCTCGTGATTGTACAGGAAATTAGGGAGCGACTCTCTCCCGCAACGATTGGTCTCGTGATTATACAGGAAATTAGGGAGCAACTCTCTCCCGCAACGATTGGTCTTGTGATTGCAAAGTTTGGTTAGTAATTTTAACCAAAATAAAATTACTAACCAAAATTTACTAACCTATACCATACCAATTATAGTGTCTCTGACTTTTTAGATGAAAACTCAGAAATGAAACGAAATTCACAGAATCTCGAATCTATAGATAGAGCCTTATTCGGTATCTCTCGATAATATCTCGCATTCGAGCACATAATACTCCTGCACAATAATCCTGCGGAAGGCCGGCACCTGGCCTGGCGCACGTCCAGCTCCACTGCCCACTTAGCACGCTTTACTTATTGCAGCTCCGCCGGGCTCCGGCTGCACTCTTTCATACGACACGCTATATATCATTTAACTTTGCTGTAGATAGATTCTCTGAACTTCACGCTCACTTTGACCTATACTCGTAGTATTTTATATCTGTGCTTTGGCTAAGAACATTCGAAAGACGCTTGCGCTGTACAGATTAGGGGAGAGAGTGGAGGTACCTTCGGTCATCGACACAAATGGCTGCTAGTGGTAATCTATGAAATTTGTTTTGATATTATATTCGTTTTAATGCTACAGAAGCTGTGGAACATTAGATACAAAATGGTCTGTCGACCAAACTCTTTACTTACTAAGCATTTGTTCAGAACCTATTTCATTGCAAACCACAAAAATAAGGTGCTAAATGAACATGCTACCCACGCGAAAAGCAAACAATTTCGTATATAAAAAATGCCATGTAAATTAATTTTACCAATAAATTGTATTTCTGTATTTCTAGTGAGTAAGTAGACTTTATAAATATTTTGAGCGTAGTATCCGATACCTAGAAGGCGATTGCGATCAGTAGTTACGGAAATAGGCGATCTCCCACACCCTTCGTAAATCAGGCTCCATCGGCTCGCCTGTGCAAGCTCATTACTGAAACCTGTGCCTTTTACTTTAATCATCCAGCTCGTAAAGGGGAGCGCCGGGTTATGTCATTCGTACGGTGGGGTGGCCATGCGGACCTTCCGGAATCACGGACTGCTTGATTGATTCTCCTCTGAGTTGTCTTTAGTCTTTGTTTTATTTGTTAACACAGACCTTTTCTGTTTGAATGATTTATGGTGTCCCAATCCGTAGACCTCTATGTTCCAATAGAATGGCTGACCCATGCTTTATTAATAAGGAATACGAACCGAACTTGCCTGGCTTGCTGCTAAGTTGTGAGTTTGGAACGATGTAGTCGCATAGGTAAGAAGAAGACGATGAAGCCTTGGATGTTTTAGGTAATATAACCAATGTTTTGAAAAGTTCCTCGTCGTGTAATCTACGCCAAAAGTGTCATTTGAAAACAAAAAACTCCAATATAAGACGACTCAAATAAAAATGATAATACTAGACATTTCACACAGCATTCATTATGCGAGAGACCCCAAAGTCTGACTCTATGCTCCGATTTAGAATCCAAAATATGTTATATGATTGAAAATTAAAAAGAAAACTGATATTGAATATGAATTCAAAAACAAACGAGAGATGAATGAAAGCTTTCCAAACCAAACATTGTTTCGAGCTTCTGTGTTTCGCTTCGATGATAGCATTGTCGTTAAATATTTTCCAACAATATGCCTTAGGATTTGGAACCCCTTTACATAAAAAAAATATCTAGGTTTTTGAAACGTAGTATAACTGTGAATACTACAATTTTTGTAAAATAATAAATATTAGGAAGGTACGTATTTGTACATTTCATACAAATAAAATACTCAGACCCGGGTCGAATGACAATGTAATGATGCCACAGAAGAGCTTCATTAGAACAAAGATAGTTTCGTACTAAGCGGGCACATTGCTGCTCTCCGTGCAAGGCCAGCATAGCAGTACGCGAACACATTCACAGAACTTTATGAAAATGATATGAATTTCGTGCAATTTATAGAATTCCTCTTAATATTTAAAGAGAACTTTGATAAAACAAAGTGAACGGGGATCATTCATTTAGTAATTGTACAAAGTTCCTTAGAAACGTAGGTTCAAATAAGTATAGGGAGTACCGACATACATACGTAGGTATCTAATAGCACAAAGCTTATGATTTTACGAGGACTTTGATAAAACAAAGTGAACGGAGATCATTCATTTAGTAATTGTACAAAGTTCCTTAGAAACGTAGGTTCAAATAAGTATAGGAAGTACCGACATACATACGTAGGTATCTAATAGCACAAAGCTTATGATTTTACGAGGACTGAAACAGAAAAATATCTCTTCGTCAGGTAGTATTAATCCCAAGTCATAGGAAACTTGACTAAAGACCCAACATACGAATGTCTATCCGGTATAAACAAAAACATGCCCTAATGGATTGTTTATGTCTCCAAACCGTTACTTTTCGTGTAATACGCGTCAAAACTAGACCTTCACTATATAACTAGCGACCCGCCCTGGCTCCGCACGGGTTGAAATGCATGTAATATATATATAAACCTTCCTCTTGAATCACTCTACGAGTATTTAAAATAACGGCATCAAAATCTGTTGCGTAGTTCTAAAGAAGTAAGCATGCATAGGAACGGACAGACAGCGGGAAGCAGCTTCGTTTTGATAGTGACGTTTTATATTTTATTAGGTTTGACATTATGTAAATCCTGAAAACCGTAACCTGATGCGGTCCCTCGCACGGCAGGCAGGCAGGCAGGCTTCGGGGCGCGTGTCGTGACGTCACCGCACCGCACCTATGCGTCGCGGAACCGGAACAACTCGCCAATCACGAATTCCAATCAATTATTACATGATCTAGCGCTACCTGCAAAGAATATTGATAAAAGACGGGTAAAGCGTGTAAACGCTCGGGAAAACACTCAATCGTATGGCTCCCACGCGAGCATTTGTTTTTTAGGTTTGGCTATTCAATCGCCAAATTGTAAAATATAAGTACCTACATAGGTTATGTCGGCCAGGATAATGCATTCTTGGCCGATACAAACCAACATTTATTTTGTAAAACGATGTGGTTGGATTTTCTGAATTAATCTAAAATAATAAATTCATTAATTTATAAGCTCGTTTGATACGAGGATTGGTCTTGGTCTAGCTATAAAATCTATTCTAAAAATACCAAAATAATAAATAATTTACTCAGTCTAGTTCCTTATACTGATGGCTCGTTCATCACACACTAAGTACTTACACCATTAGCTGATTGACAACGAAATTAGAAAACCAATAACATTCTCACGATGGTATTAAAAACTTTTTTAACTCATTAATCGGTGAGGCAACACAACACAAGTCATATAATATTAGTGCGGTTTTGGAGTGATGTGTAAATACTGGAGACTTGGAAATAGTGTTATCTTATCAGGTCTTATATCATTATCTATGGGGAAGACTTGTACTGATAGCGTGTAAGGTGATGTCTAGAGCTGTGGGTCACTGGTGTTCAGTGCAATCATGGTTACAGTGGAAATGGTCGCCAAGTGTCGAAATGTACCTAGCGTAGGTTTGTTTAATTATTGTGAAAGCGGAAACCTTCTATGACCATTAAATTAAATAATGTGAAGTGTTTGAGTCAAGTTATCTCCCGAGATCAATACTATATTAAAATTGTATTGATCTGGAGAGGAAGTAATTGAACAAACTAATTAAACCTGTCAAGGTGCTTCGCATTGCATTGCAAGCGACACGTCCCTTTGAGGGTGAACACATCCGGTATGGCTTTAGATGTTCGAGTGCACTCAATCTAAGTTGTGCTGTGAAAGTGCTTTGAATGTCGGTAAGCTGTTGAACTTCATTATACTTCCTTATAACGTGACGGGTGGTGCGGCGTGTGGTGTGGCCTAGTTCTGCGTTATGCGTTCAACAACTTAACGAGAAGGGTACACATATGCGGTTTGAGATTGTCTCGACTGTGGTAAGATGCGCAGGGATCGTGTTAAGGACTGGATATATTTGTTAAATGTTGTTCTCTTTACTTACCTACCTACAGTTATAATCGGGGCAACGATAAAAGACGGGTTAAGGCGGTTAGGGGTTTTCGTTGATTAATTAACGAATATCGTATAACCGGCTGTAATATACATATATACTCGGTTCCAGATAGCTCTGCAAAACAGATCGTCGGCCTATGTCGAAACAATTTTTTTTACAACTTTTAGGGTTATACAATTCTTTGGAAATGGATTATTATGACGCATAAAATTATAAATCGTTTTTTTAGTTTTTAAACGTATTCGATACTTAGATGTTACACAATTCATTTTTTTTTTCGACTGAAAAAACATGACTATGTTATGTTAATGTATTTGGTACATATATCATAAATTAAAATATGTCCGGTTTAAAATTATTTTAATATTTTGGAACATTAAAATACTTGAATTTGTTGAAAACGTAAAAAGTCAGTTATTCCCGATTTCTCTTTTTTTGGGTTGTGTTGTTTATATTTTACTAATATCGACTCCAGTGACACTGGTATTGCATTACATTTGTACGCCCATATTATATGTGGCACTAAATACAGTGTTCGATTTGTCTTTATAGCACGAAAAGTAGAACGGTGACGCCGATGCAGACTTTAAAAAGAAAGCTGTTTAGACCTGCTCTATAATGATCGCTCTTGTTTGATTGGGATCTCAGAACTAGGAAAACATGTATATAGTTTATTAATAAACCAAATGTACGACACATCCTGAGTCCGCCCCCGCGCGACAACTTTAGTATAATCCCCCTGAGTGGAGCTCCGCGAGCTTACCTGGGTACATACCTCCCAGTGCGGGTACCTCCTCCACTACATGCTGGTATTAGTTCCTACCTGCGAGCGATATATTACTACCAGGCATATAATGCTACCATTATACAGCAGTTTTAGGTGTTAACTCTATTTTGTATTGCTTCAATTAATTATAATAACATATAAAATTTATTGGTGGTAAAATTTAAATAGACGTAACCACCACGTGTGACTCGTCTCCTACGGCGAATCATCATCATCATCATCATCATCATCAACCTATAGCAGTCCACTGCTGGACATAGGCCTCTCCCAATGAGCGCCATAGCGCCCTGTCTTTAGCTTGCCGCATCCAGCATCTACCTGCAGTCTTTCGCAGGTCGTCATCCCACCTGGTCGGAGGGCTACGGCAAATAAATTAAATAAATAAATAATGCTGTACAGTAGGGGAAGGTGGGGATCATTCGTACACTTTTTAATGTAAGCCTTGTAAAAAAAAACTAATTGCAATTTCAAAATAAATTCAATGTTTTTGAGTCACCTACATATCTGGCTATAATAATAGGGTACATCCATAATGATATAATGCAATCTAACCAAGTAGTGGCGGTTTTCCCAAAAGATGGAAATCATACGAAAGCACCCCACACGTGGGGTAGATTCATACATGAGTGGGAGCCTTCGTACACAGTAAATAAAAGCGCTATTTATACATAGGTAAAACATTTTTATTCATTAAAACAAGTTTCTCATATACACTTGCAGTTTTTGCAGGTCGTCAGTTGAGACCACGACCAGGTGGGAACCTGGTCGTGGTCTCAACTCAAGAACACGTTTGCCCCAGCGGCCGTCAGCTCTTCACGAGATATGGCCGGCCCACTGCCTTTTCAGCTTGCTAATTCTTAGAGCTATGTCGATAACTTTGGTTCTCTGTCGGATGTATTCGTTTCAAATCTTTTTCTTATCTCGCAGCATGGTTCTGAAATAAATAAATTTATAAATTGGTAAATAAACACTCATGCATGAAATATCATACCCTAAACCCAAAAATTGAACAAAATTATTCAAAATAAAATAACGTTTAATTTAATACTAAAATAAATACGCACACCATAAATTAAGGCATCAGTACATCATTTACAATAACTTACTTTTACAATTTGAGTAAATCTTACTAGAACTAAACACTGTTAGAGGTGAATCCAATTTTTTTTTACGAGAAGCGAAAACACGTATCTTGTTGTTGCACGTAAGCCGTCGGCCGCACTGCCCCGCCTCGTCGCGCGGTTACCTAGCCGCGGTAGAGGGAAGGCACACTTCAAGTATGAACGCGCAAACGTTTGTAATCGCGGAGTTTTTATGAATGTACGAATGCTCCCGCTGTACGAATGGTGGCGGTTTTCCCCTACAATCCACACAGCATCATCTAGTCCCAAGTTAAGCAGAGCTTGTGTTATGGGTACTAAGTGACTGATATATGTAATACCTACAATACATTATATGGATAGATAATTATTATTCTCATATTATAGTTATTATCCAGAAAATATAATGAGTATAACCTATGAGTATTTAATTCCCGTGTGTACAATTTTCAGTGCATTAAAGAACGTTGTAGTCGGAAGTTATGTGGTAGACATTACTTCCGACTTTACCTACTTCATATTTCCTTTGACAGTTTTAATCGCCTGTCATTAGGAAATCATTACGTGCATGGCTCAATCATTATAAATGAATCTATTTAATAGATATTAGCCTAATGGAACAATTGATAATGACGAGCTCTGTCGCGGCGCGGTGGGCGAAGGTCCGCCTGCGACGCAGGAGAGACGAACGTGTGTACGATCTGCAGATATTTGTTCCGGGTGCTCTGGTCGTTATCTATGTATGTATGTATAATACAAAATATCTATCTAGGTAATGTATTGTATTATGTACATATCAGTCATATAGTTCCATAACACAAGCTCTATTTAGCACGGGGCTAGATGATAATATGTGTATTATCAAGCATTATGCATATAATTAAAAATAACTTTCGATTATTATCATCGGCTATATCGTAATGTTGAAGGCAGCTTCTAGTTTATTTACTTTTGACAAACTATAATCACGCTATGCCGTATGTAGCGTACGCCTTTGGTATACATAGGTCCTCGTGTCGAGGTTGGGGGTTCAATTCCCACTGTGGGACAAATTCCACTATTATGTTCGTTTCTGATGTTATGAAGTAGGTATGAACATTTATTTATAGTCTCGAGTCTAAAAAGTTACGTGTATCTGCATACACGTAACATTATAGACTCGAGACTCGAGAATACCTGCGTATTCCCGTTATCTGATGGGACTAGAAGATGCAGAGGGACCTTCCAGCATCACTCCGCGTCGTTTATTTTTCGAACGAAACGCATGTGCGGCGCAACACAACCGCTGTGTAGAGCGGCAGCACGAATTTTTTAGGTTAAAATAAAGATCGCGGTCGTCGAAAAAAAATCGCAGTCAAAGTGTTAAATGAACAATATTCTTGAATAATAATGAATGCTCACATTCAGCTCGCTTATTAAGCACATTCGGTTGAATAGGGCACACATTGTGCGGCGCTGTTTATCTGGCCGCCGCGCCGCTGCCGCTGCGTTCAGAACTGACAGTTTGTTTATCATTCGCGTTGGATTCACATTTACATATTCGGTTTTCACAACTATTCACTGGTTTATTTTATTTTATATTCTGTTAACTGTTGTGGCAGTATAGCTTCCGGTAGCTACATATGCATGCTAAACAGCTAACTCATTTATCAAGTAAGAAATCTTAAATTTTTATTCAATCTATGTATTAAATACAAATCCAAAGCTATTATTTCTAGATGAAACTTGTAAAATATTTTTTGATTATGAATTCAAATATTTTTATTTTTGAAATGTTCTATTATTGTATTCTAAGTGTACGTGCAGACAGCCGCCCGTTTCACAGGCCCGATTTATCGTATACGTTTCAATTCGCAATGGCGATATATAGATCTCACATACAATATCTGTTTCGTTTTATCGGATCGACACATACGCTGATCCTACCCTTGTAAATGCGGTGCGTACATTCGGTACCTCCAGTAGCGACGGATCCGTTGGAAAGGTCCTGTAAATACGGACTTTGCGTAATAAACACGGCAAGATCCGTCCATGCATACTGTACAATACAGATTTAAAACCTTATTCTAGAATGCGGTCCTAAACCAACCCGCTACCTACCTAATCAATCCAAAAACACTATAATTTAAATTGAACTATAAATAGTTCGTGCGTGCCTAATATCTCATCTCATCATCGCCTAAATTATTTCAATCAATCAATCAAATCAATCAATATTAAAGCGTGTTTTAAGGTCGTTAAATTCATCAATAATTAAAATAATCAATGAAAATAAATAAAGAGGTACAATCAATAAATAGTTAACTTTAAAATTAATTCACAATCGTCAAAACATAATAAATTCTCTACTTAAGATTAATAAATTCATTTACACTATAGAAACATTGGTCAAGGAGCCACTTATTTAATTTTTGTTTAAATAAACTACCATTGAGGTAATTATAATAATTATATATATGGTAATTATATATAATAATTTGAAAGATTGTACATACTCAGTAGGTGTGTTCAAGACATATCAACCTCAAGTGAAATAAACTTTAATTCTTAAGAACTTGTTAACTTTGCTGCGGTAATTTTAACTCATAAACTTAATCAACAAGATTAAAGCCCAGTGAAAACAAAAGCAATAAACCGTAAGGAGACTGTGTATATACGTGAATGTGGTGATGAACTGGTGAGGAGTGGAGTGAAGGTTGCCTTGCGAGGAGCGGTCGGTGATGGTGCGCGATGGCGTGGCCGGGAGGCACGGAGACCGTGGAACTGCCTCTGCACCAGCTCGCTGAGGAGGACCGCGTGGAAGTCGTCAACGGCAGGCGGAAGAACAGTGAGTAGCAAACATATACATACATAGCGCGAAACTTCACTTGTATGAAAGGCGTCGTGATGTAGAGCACTGCGTGTCTCTATGGCGGCGTAGAGCCTCTAGTAATAATTAAAATGTGGTATAGATAACTAGCCTAAGTAGATATATAAATATGCATAATAATAATAATTATCTACAAATGCGTCTTTCAGTATCTTTTTATAGCTGCTGAACATTTATTGGTTCAATATGGTTCATTTATTTATGGACCATCTGAATAGACTTTCGCTAGGAAGTTGGGTCAAGGGCTAGATGCAAAAGGCGGTCCTCCTGGGCTCGGCACGCATCGTCAAGAAGTTCCTCTCTCCACAGCCCTAGTCACCGGCCGCTTGGGCCTAGCTTCGTTATGATATATTTTTTACTGTAGAATAGTTTTATATTATTAAATAGTATTTTTTTAGTAAAAATAATAATTTCTACGATAATCTGAATAAACGAAGAGAAATAATAATAAATCGCATCGCACAACATTGAATGCAATAGAAATGCGCAAACACGTAAGAAAACTACAGCCAAAGTGACGACAGCCACGCTACGCCCGCGCCGTAGACCCGTCATCCCTTGTTGTGTCATGTTCTAATTTTACCTATTTATTAGGGTTCATATTGTGTAGGCAAGCGGCAGCGGAAGCGGTGTAGTCTCAGTAGTTGGGTTAAAGTAACTAAAGTAAAGTAAAGTAGAAACGAAGTAAAGCGGACTTCTGAGACTTTTAGTCTTCTGAGTCTTATTGCCTAATTGAACCGGACTATTGAGCCTTTTTGCGCGGTTTATAAATCGTTAGCCCACCGTGCAGGTGGTACAACCGTGCTAACGAACTGCATTTAAGGCATTTAGGGGTTTAAGATGTTCTTTGAAATTATGTTTCCAAGATACAAATCTAATATTTTCCAGTAAGTCCTCAAAACAACGTTTTAAGTCTCACAGTTAATCTGCGTCACTATCGCATTACATTTGACCATTCTCTACGTAATCCACATTCACCTTGCGGAGCCTCTTGTCAGGCTTCTCCTCAGTCCAGCGCAGCGCCCGTGCAACATGCTCGTCCAGATATTGGTGGGTCAGAGTCTCGGTGAACAAATGTATAGCTTTTAGTGGTTAATGGATCGAAGACCTTCGTGGTTGGGTTGGTCCTGTTTGACTCCATTCCTGAGTCCAACTATTATCGTAAGCGCTCAGAAAACGGGCCCGAAGTGTATTGCCCATGAGCATATTGCTCTTATGTTCATCCATTTGGTCTCAGCCGTGGTCCAGAAAAACCATACCCACCGAAAGGTTCCAAGGTCTACGATTCATTAGCTACAGCTTGAGTTACTATAACGAGATCCCGAATATTGAACCAATGTTTATATATATATAAATCTCGCGAGAAAACAGTCGTGCTGTCTGTTTCGTGAGTAGTTTATGTGCTGATCCGCGGCAGGCCAGGGCTAGTTGTTCACCGGAGACTTGTTCCTTCAGATATTCATGTACATCGCGACCTGTCTGCTGTTCTACGTGGCGCACATCATAGACTACTACTGGACGGCCTTATGAGAGTTAAGGAGGCAAAGTAGGGTGGGCGACGCGGACAGCCCTCAGGGCGTGAGTCTGGTGATGGTGGCGTGAGTCTGGTGGTGGTGGTGGCGTGATGTGGCCCCGCGGCTGCGAGGGCGCGGAGGCGCTCTTTCTGCGGTTCAAGCGGCTCGGTGAGTTTGAATCTTAACTAGAGATCTGTCGTTTCGAAAAGCCAACTCCTTCCAATTGTTTTGCTGATAAATTTTGAAAAATTAAAATAATTTATAATAACAATTTGACTTCTGTATGTACCTCTTTGAGAAGATGTACCTAGGTCGGTAGATATATTACCTGTATGTACGTAGGTATATTCTTGCCAATAACCGTTACGTACGTTTAGTGCGTAAGTACTTCCTATCTATGATATTTACACACTGGCATGTGGCACCGTTCACCATAACAATGGTACCGTCTCGGAATGATATATTTTGGTACCTCCTTACCTTTGATAACTTGACTTGACTCCTTTGTTATTGGCAATATTACCTTTGATGAAAGAAACTAGGGATGCGTGTCAACGTGTCAAAGTTGAATTGAAAGCATTCTATCAATCACTCCGTGCAGATAGCACCGCACGCACTATCTAGGAATTATAGAGTTTCTTTCAAAAATATATCTATAAACGATTTTGCGACGATGATACCACTGTCACAAGTAGGTAGTAGTAACCGATGGTGGTAAATAACATGGCTGTGTATTATGAGATAGTGAAAGAGCGAGTGGTGGCCTTGAGGTATCGATCGTACGCACGTGGCGGTGCCACTTCCGCGGGTAACGGACCTTCCGAGGTCCGCACAGACGAGGACGGCTACCGAATAGACGTGTTTAATTATTCTAATTAATATCCTTCTACTCTACCCCTCAACAGCACCGAAATGTGGCACTTATATGAGTTAATAGCTAAGACAAAAATTAAGCTACATAGGTACATGATTCCTATGAAGGTAGGTTTACAGATTGAACTGATACCTATGATTTCTTTTTCTTTAGTTACAATACAATACAATATATCTTTATTGCACCATCAAATAAAAAGAAAATAATAAAAATAGGATCTTAATACTAACTAAATTAGTTATTAGGGGGAAAAAAGCTTATCATTTTGTAGGTAAAGTGTGAACTTTTTGTTGGCAACTCTACCATTTTCTAATAAGTCTAAAGTCAATATGACAAATGTCACGTTAATCAACGTCATTCGTTTTCACGGAAAGCCGCAGACGTCGCCACTGGTGCAGAGATTAGTGTTGAGATCAAATAGGATATGTCAAAAATTCGGTTTAGATTTTTTTTGAATTGTAGTGACAGCCGTGGCAGCGGCGCGTGTATAGAGTAGTATAGTTTCTTTAGTCCCTGTAATATTGTGTTTTTGTTTTAAATAAACAAATTAAATTTAACCACGGCTCAGAAATTTAGTTTTTATCTGTCTCGGTTCTAGTCATCATCATCATCAGCCTATATTAGTCCACTGCTGGACATAGGCCTCCCCCAATGAGCGCCATAGCGCCCTGTCTTCAGCTTGACGCATCCAGCATCTACCTGCAGTCTTTCGCAGGTCGTCATCCCACCTGGTCGGAGGGCGTCCTACACTACGTTTACCGAGTCGTGGTCTCCACTCAAGAACGCGTTTGCCCATCGGCCGTCGGTTCTTCGCGAGATATGGCCGGCCCACTGCCACTTCAGCTTGCTAATTCTCGGTTGATGATAGAACAAAAAAATGTATTACTTCTTTGCAGAACACATCACTATCCATCTACAAAAAGTGTCGCAACAGCATTATGTATAACTATTATAGTTAAGTCACGTAGGTCACAATAACAGTTCTTTTTTTTATAAATTTCATTGAAATGCTGCCGCTAGAAAAGGCTCTTTATTTTTACCTTGGTATTAATTCTTATTAAAATAAATTACTTACTTCAGTTTCTATACTGTTTCAATACCTTTATATGTCTTTTTGAATTATTCAATTCGGGCATTCCATTCGAAAGATATCACGAGTTCCAAAATGTAAGTATAAGAAAAACGTCGCGTCACGCGTGGTCGCCGCTCACACCACACCACACGGCTAACCAAACCATGCGATGTAGGCGTCACTGACTGAGTTACGGGACTCAATGTTAAGAAATAAACTGCCGCGAACAAATTATGAATAGTAATAATAACCGAATCCAGGCAGAAACCGAATAGAATGACGGATGCGCACATCACTAAAAAATGTAAACGCAAGAAAACAGTCGGACGCCTCGGACGGACGGATCGATCTGGGAATCGCGAAGCGGTTGTTTGTGATGACAACATGTACATAGTCCTACTGCATTTCCTAACTTTCGACATAAATTCAAAGGATACGAACGAGTAATGATAATTAGTAAATTAGTCTTTCGTGTGTGAAAGAAAAATCTATATTATTAGCGAAGGATAAACAAAAAAATGTCTAGCAATTAGCGCTCCATAAAAGTATCCTTGATTCTCGTTTTCCAGTGATTTGCGCGGTGATAATGTGTGTCAAAAGTAGTGTTTATTAGTGTATCTGTTATGAATAGTGTTGGATGGTTATTGCGGCGGAGGCATAGAATAGTATAGGTCTAAGACCTAATAGTGAGCGGCGTTAGAAGGCTGAACCATGGCTCTGTGGGGGTATTGGAGCAGCCTCGTGCAGATGGCACAGGATGCCACGATGCCCCTATCCCGTCTCTACGAGGCGATGGTGCTCAAGATGAATCAACGTAAGTCTTTTTAAAATTGGGAGGTATAAAAGCTAAGCCTTGCCCAGAGAAGGACGGAGAAAGGCATCAATCGAAGGGCGTCCAACATCTGGTCACAGTAGCCTGGGGCGTCCAGTAGTGAGGGAAACGGACAACATTGTGAATGTCCCAGGGTGAACCTCGATAAAAGTAGGAAGTAGCTCAAGTGTTTGACGGCCCATACCATGCTATGGATGGTCGTGATAAAGATGATGATGATCAAAGTCTTTGCCAACTAATAAACATTTGTTTTATTTGGTCAATGTGAAGGACCACTAATGTGTCTTTACTTCCAAGGATTCATTTGTTATGACCTTGACTGAGTCTACTATTATTTATGAACTTGAAAACAAAATCAATTGAAACACCCGAGGACTGCCTACACAAAGTATTGATTTCATTCTATTCTCAGTTAGTAGGCGAGAAGGAATGGTCTGAGCATGTTAGTTGCTCTAGGATTCTAGATCCAACTGACATGTTCAGCTGTTGGTGAAATTTCCCATCGATTTATTTACAAACCTTGATTGGTTTTACCCAAAGCCTATTTATGAAATAAGAAATACTAAACAGGAAAAAATCTATTTATTTACATCCACAATTCTACATACCTAATAGACATTTTTAATTTTTACTTATTCTCTTCTAAACTTCAATTTAATTTAATATAATGTACTAACTTTAAAATTAATTTTACTAACTTATTATTAAGAATTTTCTCTTTCTGTTTTTTTTATCACAGTAAAATTTTCCGTACTAACTATGTAATCAAATGTTCGAAATTTTCATACTATAATGATTTCTTTGATACAGGCCAAGCCTAGTGAAAAAATCTACAGATAAATGTAACTAGGTAACAATAGCTGTCTACAAAAGACATAATTTGTTGCTGCTCCTTTTTTTTTATTTTTTGTGTGTAATGTGTAATGTATAAAACTAACATAATAATAAGTAGATAGGATAAGGATGCGTAATTTTCTCTAAGTATTGTAATTGTCTTTTGCTGTAATAAATACTTTTTACTTTACTTTACTTTTACAAGGCTAAAATAATCTCTCCTCGCAATTCCGAGAACTGTAGAATGCATCTATCTTAATTGGGTTTACCCTTGAGTTTAAGATAGTAGGAGGTCAGTTTTTATTAAGTCATTTAGGTAAAAGTCTTACCTACATCACTAAACTGGGTAAAATTACTTTTACATTTTATTATTTTCATCAGCACCCTGTACGTACTTCTTACATTACTATTTTTAAAATGAGCTCATCAAAACCAATTGTCATTGAATCTCCATTAAATTTTGTTTTAAAACTATTATTAAAATGTTGTGATAACAAACATTGTTTAGCATTATACAAACATACTAACCTACAGTAGAGCTACTCATAACAAGGGTACATAGTCATTCAATATTGTTATCAGTCAGGTTGTGTGTGTGTGGTGCCACCTACTGTGATTCCCCGACATATGCCACACTGCTCCAAGTGGTTTCCTGGAATCTATATTTGTGTATCAGTTAAACTGCTCCTGTAGGTACAAAACACTGTTTCTGGACTGTACAGGTAGAATGCCGTATGTATGGCTAAGAAAATGTTATTTATTTATCGAGATATTAACATCATTACCTACAGGTTTTTTTATTAAAGGCGATGTTATATCTACTTATATTAACGTATTTATTGGGTCTACATATGGTCCTACACATTTTTTCAATAACATGCTGTGCCATTTCCATGGCTTTCGGCAGGTTTTGTAAAAATTCTACGTTGTTTTGGGACAGAAACAAACTATCGTAAACAAGAGGCCCAAGGCATAGGATTACCACTACTAACTGCATAGAAATCCTGGCAATAAACCTGATATCTCTAGAAATATCTTGACATTTCCGCCAAGAGCAAAACAAATGTGTTCATTCACAAATGGAGATCCAGTTTTGGGCCCAAGGAAAGCGTCCGGCCGGCGCCGGACCGGTGTAGAGCAGGCGCCCCGGGTAGCAGATACGGCGCATAGGGCGGCGGCGTCTCGGCGTCGTCGCCGCGTAATTATGTGACAATCTTCCATACTGATCCATACAACACTGACGACCGTGCCTTTCCACGGCGAATAAACCATAAACCGTAGATTTTCACGGCGAAAAAAAACGTGTGTAAAAGCCCTAAATGGAAATCATCCGTATTAATGATAATTAAATGAACCTGCTGAATGGGTACCCACCCGTAGGGCAGTAGTCGAAGAGAAGACCTTGAGTTATCAATCCAGCCAATGGTATTTCTGTACACAACCCATCAAATTAACAAAAACAGAAAGGTGGTAATGAATAATATTGATTAGCATAATACTAACTTGTTTAGTCAATAGGTTTTGTTTCCCTAATCAATGGCATGTATCAGACTGTCTACATTATTTAGTAGAGTTCCATTCGACAGTGAAAAGCTAAATTTTAATAGTTTTTTTAACTTGCAAACTTAGAACATATTCTTCTTGTAATCTATCTAGACCGAGAAAATAGGCATAAAGACGTAATGAAATCCATAGGTTGACTGGTTTGGCTTGGCTCAGGATAGTGCTGGATGACACAAACTTCAGAAAGCCTATACTCAAAGATATAAATGTTTGCCTCTAGCCAGAGAAAGTCAGGTGTAAAGTCAGCCATCATCATCAGTCGGAGTGGCGACGACGACGGCTGACTTTGCACCCCAACTGCCATGGTAATCAGAAATCAACAATGTTTAAAGAAATTAAAGGCTTTACAAAATAAGCTCAAAAACAAGTCAAATTATCAAATAAAGTCAAATTTTTAACTAAATTAACTTGTTTACAGTTATAGGTTCATTTTTCACATACGATAACGCTGTAGGCTGTAGGTAAGGTACCTACATCATTGCAATAAGAGAATAGCTCCGCTTTGCCGCACATTTAATGAAATTTCCTATACTAATGAGTTGCGTTTATCGGGCGAGAGGGCTGACGAGTCTGAGCAATAAACTCTACGAGTTTGCGCTGCGTGACCTTACGTCATACAAACCATAACGTGTAGGAGTATTATTAAAACTGGAAAATAAAGTCACTTCAGTTACCTACCTACTGTAGCTAAAAGACCGACTTTTACCAACAACAACATAATAAGGTATCGAAATGGTTCAATCTTCATTTTATGCCACATACCTTCCGTCCGGGTGAAACAGATCGCCTTCTTGTACTATTTACTTTTTAGTAAAATCCGAAAACCGTACATTTTTAGGTACTGTATGTACCTAAAAATGTACGGTTTTCGGATTTTTACATTTACTTGTGGATTATAATTATAAGACATAAACGGCCGTAACTTGATTGCATTGTCTTAGAAGTTTCATTTAATTACCTATATCATGCAAGAAGTTACGGACGTTAATATTTGATGTTAATATGAACCCGATCCCTCCACGCGTTCCTGAGACAAAGTGGCCCGGCGGCGGCGGCGGACAGGCGGAAAACTAAGTGATCCTATAAGGGTTCCATTTTTTTCCTTTTGGGGTACGGAACTCTATAAATGTACACAATAATGTAACATAAATTAAATGGTGAGGCTATGACGCGTCAAAACACGATAAATACAATTTTGCTGTAGAGAGTATAGTTCATTTAAGGTTGAATTACGTATACCCCATAATCAAAGATAATTAAAATATTCATAAACATGAATTTTCTACGGCTCGCAATACGTCACGTTTTGCTTATTTCGCGAAGATTTAACGCGTAGGTATAATAAATATTGGAACGTAAACAACGCAACGGCGCGTGTCTGCTCGGCGTTCGTTTAGAATCTGCTAGGACCCCGTCCGTTCACTCTACAAAGCTTTTCAAAGCTCGACCCGATGCCTAACTCGAACGTATTTGTCAACATTGATCGCTGACGCGAGAGGAATACAAATTCCTAAATTTCCAAATTCCTTCCCTCGAAATGTTTGCTTTTTAGCTGTGATTTTAGAAATCGAACGTTTTCAATTTCCTCTGGCTCTATAGCTACCTTTAGTCCCTTTGGTGATTAGTTAATTCAGTAATTTCAATTTATTCACCTTTACATTAGCACTTATATTGGCAGAAACCAGATTAGATTAGCCACGAAACAGACCCACTGCCAGAGAGAGAGAGAGATAGTTGAAGTGTATGTAAACGCACTGTTGGCTTTCCTTTTTAAATAAGGGTGCCTTTAATATCGACACTTACTAGCTAGTCAATCATAATGACACTTCCATAATTGTGTTTGGGTTAAGTAAAAAGAAATTTAATTAATTAGATATGTACTCACTCACTACTTCTAACTCCAAACAACGTTTTGACTCTTTCAGACCAAAAATTACGCAAACGATCTTCGAAAATACGAAGAAGCTGTGATATCACACACCTGTTAATATTAAGCAAGGGCACTGATGTCATCGCTTTGATCATTTAATATGTTTGTCTCTTCGCGCTAACATCTCAAATAGACATAAAAACAATATATTCTCAACATCATAGGTAGATGAAATCATCAAATATCTATCGCAATATGTATATAAGTACCTACCTAATGTATATTAAGATATTTTGAAAGATGAAAAACGTCTAACCAGGACAGATATTTCTGGAAGCTGCATCAAAGTGGTTTATTTTATTTAAGAACTTATGGAACTCTTGGGCACCGAAGAAATTTCAAATGACAGTAAAACTTTGAAATAAGTAATATGGTCACTTAAATTTTTGTTCACTCACATAATCTTTAGATTTTTATTTATTTATTTATTTATTGAGATAATAACATCAAAAAAACAATATATAAATATAAGATAAATTAAAGAAGTGAACAAGAAACCTTTACCTTGTTAGGTTTAGGTAGTTTTTGACTTGGAGCAATATCCGTCTCAAGCTTTTTTATTAGTTTTATTCTCGTTTCTCATTTTATTGGAGTCAACATCTTATTCGTGTAATGGGACGAAGGTAAAACGCTGTATGTACTCATCAAAACGACCATTTATTTTGTATTCAGTTGATTTCTAGAAACATTTCGGTGAAGTTTCTCAAAATCAGTCATTATTCCTATTGTAGGTATATTAAGTGTAGAGTAGGTATTTTCATAAACACCTGCCTAAGATCCTATATAGATTGGCTTATTTAATTCAAAGATTTATTTATCGAATGGGTTCCCTTACATCACTAGTGAATTATTCATGATATCATGTCAAGCCTTTTCAGTCATTCCGTTATATGTATTTTCGTTCTTTATTGTTATTTTCATTGAAAGTATTTTAAACGAATCGTACCCTGTAATTTGGTTGAATGAAAGGCAATTGTAATGAATAGCTTTCAGCTTTGAACCTCTAATTTAAATCGAATAGGTACTTACATCTGTCGAAGCAAACGGCATCAATACATTACGAACATAAGTCACATTCTTCACAGTGTGATAAATGAATAATAATGGGATGTTGGCTTCAGGTTTCAACGTAATGCGAAAGACCTAGATAAATATGTTTTATGAAATAGCGGTTGAAAGTTGCTGGTGTCGGCTCAATGTAGGTAGCCTAACCTAGGTCACTTTCACATCGGAACGCGGTAAATATCATACAACATAAGACATAGGACAACACACTGGGTGGGTATGGTGCTGCTGATATGATGATGGGTATGATCAAGTGGTTGGTTTGCTTCCAGATGAGGATGAGGCGACGACGTCCGGCGTGACGGAGGACGGCGCCCTCGACGAGCAGACTCGCATCATCTTCGTCAACCGCCCGCAGCCCGTCAAGTTCGTCGACAACGGCATATCCACCGCCAAGTACAGGTGAGATTGAGGACAAGAACAATTGTGTCCATTTCAGTCATTCATTTTGCTTAAGGTTGGTCGTTATGTGTTAGCGCGATTTCGTTTCTGGTTTTGAGTTTTTCTGCGTTCTACAAGAAAGATTAAACAAATCGTAAACCATTTCCTACGAAATAATCCATAGTAACACCAATTTCGGATATTTTGTATTTTGGGAGCATTTTAGAATAATGTTGATTCTTAGCCCTACATATCTTATTTTCCTAAATGCTCCAAAAGTACCAGTGAAGTTAAAGTTAGAATCGAAAATGATTTACTATTTGCAGCAATCACTTTTCCAATAGTTAAGAGTATATGCCTTTTAAACGCTAAAAAAATTCAAAACCTATGTACCATAATAAAAGCAACCCTGGACATAATTATCCCCGAGGTTATTCACGTCCCACACCGCCGGCGCCGCCATGGATGGATGCGATTGGCGAGATGTTGCGCGACAAAACAATTTCACAACGGAATCACGACGTCTCAGACATGAGGATAAACGACGAAGGGAAGGAAACTTAACATAACTTTGCCAAGATTTCTCTGATAAAAAGTAGCCGACCTATATTCCGGATTTCTACAAGGATATTCCAGCTTCGTCCGTTCATTATTTGCGACTTGCTGTGGCAACATTCATACATCTTATCTTACTAGAGGTCGCAGCATTGCACACTAAAACCAGTTATTCCACAGCTGACCAGACTCTACAATTAGGTCATTAGGTTTTATATTCATCCATTCAACATGAACGCTGACAATTTCCAGTCGTGTTATATGCTGCTGATCCAAAAATGGATGTGACATTGACATTCCACACAACATACATTCGTACCTACCACCTGCCTATTAGGATCAGGAAGGTCGTAGTTTAGCAGCGCAATCGTCGCATTTCATGTCAAGTCATAAACGTATTTAACGCACGATGCTCTCTTCACCTTTCAACCTATCAAGTCAACTTATCAAGCACTGGTCTATGTAGTATTTTTTTATTATAAGACTTCTAAGTTCGTTAATTCTCACTCCAATTGCGATGCAATCATCATACGGCCAATAGCAGAATTGCGTGTATCCGTGTGTACGAAGAGCTATTTTCCAAGAAGTTGAGGTTCAAGCAGCAATTTTGTCACTAGCCATGTAAGCAGTGTCCTATAATCCGTCTGTAGTGTAATCCCGTAGAAGTAGGTGTATACAATTCGTCAGATGGACGGATGATTCGGCATTGTTTACGCGCCGCGCCGATCTCCTCTTGGCCGCTTGCCCGGGCCCAAGGGTGACCAAAATGTTCTGATATATATCTTACATATATTTTTGGAACGACATTCATATTTCAAAAGGTTTAATATGATCCTGCCACTCAAATGAAGACATACTGCTGGGCATTAAGTATGGACAAATTAAAAACGAAGGGTACTAACATCCAAATCTTTTTTGGATGTTTGTAACGAGGCAAGGTGGCAGCCCTGCTGTAACTGATGTCACGGACGTGAGTAATGCAAGCTTGCTTTACACAGATACTGGTATTCGAACCCATCTGAATATCGCTATCGCGCATGGCGACTTATAAAAGGTCACTGAAGATCGTAATGACCGACGACCGACACAGTCTGTCTGACTATAATAATATGTATGTTAAGATGATGAATTCATACTATTCTTGCTGATGACAGGTGATGAATCATCATCATCATTTAAATATGGTGATGAATAAGCTGTCATAAAATATTAAAGTGTTATTTTATTAGCGACGACTGTCCTTAAAAACTGATTTTTGACGACTCGCTCATCATAAAACGGGATAAAGTATAGATGATCATAGGACAGGTAGCTGTTATATAAGTATAGATGATCATAGGACAGGTAGCTGTTATATAAGTATAGATGATCATAGGACAGGTAGCTGTTATATAAGTATAGATGATCATAGGACAGGTAGCTGTTATATAAGTATAGATGATCATAGGACAGGTAGCTGTTATATAAGTATAGATGATCATAGGACAGGTAGCTGTTATATAAGTATAGATGATCATAGGACAGGTAGCTGTTATATAAGTATAGATGATCATAGGACAGGTAGCTGTTATATAAGTATAGATGATCATAGGACAGGTAGCTGTTATATAAGTATAGATGATCATAGGACAGGTAGCTGTTATATAAGTCTATTATATGAAGCCATTGTTATCATTATACACTTTGCTGCTTATTTTTTAAAATAAAAGCAGCGTTCATTGTTTGAATGGTGTAGGTTCTACCGTGCGTGCGTCATACCTACGTTGATTTGGTGCTAGGCTGACCTAGGTCAGATTATATCCACGATATATCATCATAACACCTGTATCTACTATCTATAGTTATACTTTTGGCGGCTTTCTAAGCTGACTTCTTTCGTTTTCAAGGCTTACACGTGTTCAAGGTTTTAGGGTAATTTATATTTTAAAATTCAGCGCAAGGTGTAGTTTACCTAGTTTAGATTTTATCGTTCACTTAGATTAGAACAAGCACTATAGTTTAGGTCCTAAATCTGGAGGAAGTAGAAATACATTTCTCGACTTTTTCCATCTTATATTTAAAATGGGGGTTGAAAGTTTAACGATCAAATCGAACTAAAATGTAATTTATTGTTTTCGGGAAATTGGACACAAATTTACCGAAGTACAACTAGGAAATAAAGTGATCACTTTGACTTTTTGTTCACTTCAATCTTTTTAAGGTAAAGTAAAGAAGCGAACAAGAAACCTTGTTATTAGGTTATTCGTTTTCGTGTTGAAGCATTTCTATCTATCTATCTATCTACACCAAAAATAAAATAAGAAATAGAATTTAGAAATACCCAAGTGTTGGGGTATTTCTAATCTTCACGCTAAAGAAATCGCGGGCGGGTCAGCTAGTTTCCTTATAAGCTTTATTCATGATAAAAACACTTTGTAGCAGAAGCCTTAGATATTTAATTAATTCGACAAAAGAATTATTGTCCCGAAGGAATTTTGACGCGTAAAAGAATAAAATATTTTATTACACGATTTGATACGATTATAATTACCTATACATGTGTTGTTTGATTTTGACACATTCGCGGTGGGAACATTCAAACAATCGGCTCGTAACGAAACGCCTGTCAACGGTCAACTGATTTCAAGATACTCAATTCAAAATAATACTTATCCTGACCCTTAATTTACTTCATGCATTAAATAACTCGCCATCTGTTTTTATAAAAAAAAAGAGTTTTTATATTACTTATTCTGATTTGGTATGTTAGTTCTTAAAGACGGATAGATATACGAGAAGAAGAACGCCTAGAAGCAGCAACACCGTCATACTTGCACATGAGCCAGATAAAGGAATAGCTGTGAGTATAGGATCGAGTTTCATCTGACGAGAGTAGGGTCCGATGGAGATCGGTATATCTGCCACTATAATATAATTTGACTCGCAGCGACTTCAGTTATTCCGTGATCATGGCGCATGCAACTGTGAAAACTCGAAATAACACAAAATTGACACACTTATATTATAAATATCAAAATGTGGTTGTTCGTTATCTCTTCACGCCATAATTACTGATAGAATAGGGCGTGAATTTTGCTACATGCAAATAAAATGAAAAGGCGTTGGATAGGACTGAGATTAATGCTTTTAAATATAATTGCTTGTTCTTAAGAGCCTTTATTCCTAAAATGCGCAGAAACAGTACTTTTCAAACCCGTTTATATCATGAACCACTTATCTTATAGTATATGTTATTTACTAATAATTTTAGGAAATTTTAGTGTCCAACGAGTTTGACTATAAAATATTTCGATTAATATAGTATGTACGCGTTCTATCAAGATAACTTGTGAGAGGTTTTCATAATTTCCCTTTCAGCATCAGTTTCGAAGCTCAAAATAATAGAAAATACTGACATATCTAATTAAGAAAAAAATATAACCTACTGATGAGATCCTTGGCTAAAAACTTACTTAGAAAGATGTTTGGTTTTGGTATCCTACTATGAGAAATTAAAATTCAAAAAATGTGAAATATTACGAATATTTCACATTTTTAAATGATGTTTTTACCGATATACCTTATTTAATTTAATATAATAATAGCCTACCAATAAAGTGAAGCATCTTTTTTAAAATCATACATTTAAAATTTTTATGATTTTGTTGCTATTATTTTTCTATAAATATTTTAAAACTACTATAAAACGCTGCGCGAAAATCAGTCCGCCGCGAGGCTTTCTAGAGTGTGGTCACGTCGCTCATTAAATATTTATAGAAAAATAATAGCAACAAAATCATAAAAATTTTAAATGTATGATTTTAAAAAAGATGCTCCACTTTATTGGTAGGCTATTCACATCAGTTTTCTAACCAGGCGATCAGTTGCTAGCCGTCTACTGACGTAAGCTAGGAAGGAAGTATAGTAGTAGTAGTAAAGTTAGTGAGACGTTCTCCGCCACAGTGACTCACTAACTGCATACAATAGTGAGCCCGGGGGAGCCGTACGCGATTGAAGATAACAGAAAAGAAGTATTGTACCTGTGTGTTGAATGGTATGTTTTGTTGCAGCGTGCCGTCGTTCATCCCTCTGTTCCTGTTCGAGCAGTTCCGGCGCTACTCCAACTGCTTCTTCCTGCTGATAGCGCTGCTGCAGCAGATCCCGGACGTGTCGCCCACGGGCCGCTGGACCACACTCATCCCGCTCATACTCATTCTCAGCGTGTCCGCCATCAAGGAGGTCGTCGAGGACTTTGTCAGTACCTACTCTGTTCTTTTCTACATATTGTATTATTCTGCAGACTCCTAGGGCTCGGCGAGCGGACCTATCTCATTCTAAGTGAGGGAACTGCTATCTGTACTGAGTTCTTGCAAAGGAATGTAACTATGAGTCGCGCAAATCTTTACGACATCTGTGAACATAGCCTCGAATGCGAACCTGCGTGTGGATCAGTTGAGTGCATGGGTATATGCGGGTATTGTACTTCAACTAAGCCGTAGATCGCTGTATAGATGACCTACAGCTCGATTCGGCGTAATGAACCATGAACTTTAAATGGATCTCGGTAGCGGAGTGCGCCGACCAAGGCCAAAGTGCGAGATATCGGCCTCAGTAGACGGCCTTATAGTGACAGTGTTTTTCTAAATGAAGTTTACTGCATTTTACTAAATTTACAAAAATAAATTGTCCCTGTTAGTACTGTGGTGTCGCAATGGCTCTATTCTATCGGGTTTCGGAAGGAAGTGGCGGTCAACCTTGGCCGCGAAAGCGATGGCGGGACGATCTCAACGACTTCCTATGGGATTGATGGTGATCGCACATGTTTTGAGAATTGTATGATTGTAGAGTTTTGGGTAGGCTTTGTTCCACGATATAAGATGACAAAAAAAAATTGATACACGATTTGTAACTGTATCTTAAGTCCTGAATCGTTGCGTTGCAGAAGCGTCACCGCGCCGACGACGAGACAAACCGCCGCAAGGTGCAAGTGCTGAAGGCTGAGCGATGGCTGGCCACGCGCTGGGAGCACCTGCAGGTGGGGGACGTCTGCAAGGTGCTCAACAACCAGTTCTTTCCCGCAGACCTCATCCTACTAGCCTCCAGGTCAGTACACACACATACCCAAACCGTAGATAGATAGTTCAAGCACCGCAGTAGTGTGTATTCTGTGCTCCAGAGCAGAATACATTGCAGTATTGCACAGCATGAGGGAAAGGTTTGGCTCGCCAAGCTGTTATGAGTTTGCGGCTTGCGTCGCTCGTCGCACTGGGATGGCACGTCGTCGTTGCACATAACGGCTCGCACCGATGATCGTCCGCCGCGATGTGCAAGAATGTGCCTGCTGAGTAATCATTTAATATCGAACCGCGCGATTAGAGCGTCTTTTACGCCAGCAATTTCTGCACATTTAATTATTTTAATAATTTAACGACCATGAATCACTGCAAATTAAAATTTGCACACCTGCTTGCGGGTTGAATACATTTGACACCAATCTATGTAGTTATAAGACCTGACATGTACCTGTAATTTGTGATAAATGATTTGATTTGATACTACGCACTTGTAATGTGATATCTTTTTGATGATTCCAGCGAACCTCAAGGCATCTCCTTCATCGAGACGTCGAACCTAGACGGCGAGACGAACCTGAAGATCCGGCAGGCGCACCCGGAGACGGCGCGCCTGAGCCACCTCGACGCGCTGCCGGCCTTCGCGGCCACGGTGCACTGCGAGCCGCCCAACAGGCATCTCTACGAGTTCAACGGCATGCTGAAGCAGACCAATGCCAAGTGAGTATATCGGTTGGTTGGTTGGTTTGGTAAATGCTGTAGTAAGAACCCACGACTCGGTAAGGCCGGTCGGGTGTCGGATTAACGAAAGTAGAAACCGATCTCCGCGAACTCTACTCTGTTGATACAGATCAGAACTTCTGTTCTGCTGGGTTGGTTGGTGAGCTGGGTTGCCGAAATACTGTTTGCACGGGCAGGAATGAATGAGCAGGTCTGTAAGAGAAAGGTAGTGTATGTTGTTGTGGGTGTCACTCTTGAAACCATAAGGACGGTCCGACTAGTGTTTGCCATACATATTCACAAGAGACAGATGGCACCCAAGCAGGAAGTGTAGGGACGTAGGACTAAGGGGGAAGCGGACCGGGTTTCTAGAAAATTCTCTATTACGGTTATAGCAAAAATATAATTCAATGATATAGTTTCTAGTTAATAAGTAATTATTTATAAAATATTATGAATGTAGCCATGTAGGTATTTCAAGTATTTAAATTATTAAGTTGATTATTTTATATTATGATTTCACGTTTAAAAAGTCATTTTAATCATAATAGCATTCGTGACGATTACGCACTTCAGCTACAAGTGATTCGGAGACTAAGTGTAGTGTGTGCGTGTATGCATGCCAGGCGGTGCTGTTAACGCCACCGTGTAGCAATGCTATTCGTTTGTAAGGCTTTGTGTAATTTATATTATGAGCTGTACTGCTTGAAATAAATACTTTTATTTATTTATGCGCGTGGCACAGGTCGGTCATTCATTCATTCACTCACAGGGCCGTCCCGCTTGGCCTGGACCAGATGATGCTGCGCGGGTCCATGCTGCGCAACACGGCCTGGATCCACGGCATCGTCGTCTATACGGGACACGAGACCAAGCTCATGAAGAACTCTACTAAAGGTATCTAATATTATGTCACTTATATCCATTTCCCGCTTCTGTTGTGTAACACCGGTCACATTGGGAGCGAACTAAAGCTTTACGTGCTAAACTAATTAGCAAATCATTATATTGTTTTATAATATTCCTCATTAAGGTTATTATTAATAATCTTATTATGTAATACTAGCTGCGCCACGCGGTTTCACCTGCGTGCTGATAGATATTTTGGATAATATACAATATATCTTAATGAATTGTAGCTTATGTGTTATTCTGATAATTATTGTGTATCAAAATCCATTCGGTAGTTTTTGCGTGAAAGAGCAACAAACATCCTCACAAACTTTCGCGTTTATAATATTAGTAGGAAGTAGGATAATATTCCGAGTCTTCAAATCCAGCTCCAATAAGTCCACTGTGGAAAAGCGTGCACCTTATGCCACATCTTCACTTTCTTAAGTAAGCTGATGGCACCATTTGCAATAAAAAAATATCTCGTTTTTCAGCTGCCAACATTTAATTTAACAAAATCTACTCAAATTTGCGTTTTAGGAAGCTTCTTCTACAACACTTTGAGCTGGAACAAGCCTTATCGCGACTCATATAGAAATAACCTGTGGAAATAAGTCCCAGCCGTCTGCATCGGCAGGAAAGCAATAGAAGCGAGTGGTTACGTTCTAAATGCCAATATGATGAGTGCGCCATTACTTTTATTTATTTATTTATTTACGTAATCAGAACGGCCATAGGCCAATTATACTAATTACAGACTGTTAATCTAAAATATAGTTAGATTAAGGTTACGTATCAGGGTGAAACAGTTACTGTTATCGCTTCTTTGCTCCTTCTACTTTTGTTTTTCGAATCATAAAATCAAACATCAGCATTATTTCCATATTAGTTTCTGCCCGCGGCTTCGTATTTTCTGTGGAAAAGTTTTGAAATGAAATGAAAGTTTATTTCTTTAGGCTTACAAATAAGCACTAAGACAGGTCATATTTTATAATATTCATTATTATATAATAAGATTATTTTAATGTTCACTTAAGTTTGTGTTCACTTCGTTTTAAGGTTATTTCTAAATTGATTTTACCAATAAATAGTTTTTCTGCATTTCTACCCTATGAGAACTGATGTACGGGATATGATAAAAGTAGCCCATGTTTCATTCCGGTACTAGAACTACCTGTATGCACAATTTCAGCCCGATCCGTTAAGTAGTTTTTTGCATGAAAAAGTAACAAACACCCATACATACAAACTTAGATAATAATATTTTTATATAATATAATATAATCTGTAAAATTAGCATGCATTTGTGTAAATCCGTGGACATCTGCGTAACTGCAGCCCCGAGCTGGGATATCTGCAGCCCCGAGCTGGGATATCTGCAGCCCCGAGCTGGGATATCGTCGAACGGGTATACAAGGCGATGTTTGTATAACAAGGAAAAGGTACTCTATCTGACGATAGATGTACGTTTGTAAATAAATACATATGGTTACGGTTTAAGAAACTTTATTCTCATAAGAATTGCAATAATTCCACTAGGACGAGATCTTGTTGCTAATTTCTTTGAAAGTATATTACATTTGAGTGACGAGCGTCCATATTACAATAAGGTACCTTGGTCTTCATTAATAATTACAGTGTAATTACGTGTTCTTGAGTGGAGACCACGACTCGGTAAACGTAGTGTAGGACGCCCTCCGACCAGGTGGGATGACAACCTGCGAAAGACTATGGCGCTCATTGGGGGAAGCCTATGTCCAGCTGTGGACTATCATAGGATGATGGTGATGAATAATTACAGTGTAGGTTTAAGTACTTTAGTAAACAAATAAATGAATGTTTCTTCCGCAGCGCCCCTGAAGCGCTCCTCCATCGACAAGGCCACCAACACCCACATCCTGATGCTGTTCATGATCCTGCTGGTGCTCTCCCTCGTCAGCGCCGGCTTCAACGAGTACTGGATCCGGACGCGCAGCGAGTGGTACATCGGACTAAACGGTACAATCAATATTATAAAGTTTCTATAAATAAATAATGCTGGACAGTCCACACAGCATCATCTAGCCCCAAGTTAAGTAGAGCTTTTGTTATTATGGGCACTAGGTGACTGATATTCTTAATACAATACATTACATCGATAGATATTTTTTATAATATATAGATAACGACCGGAACACCCAGAACAAATATCTGCAGATCGTACACGCAATTGTTCCGAGGCGGGAATCGAACCCGCAACGTCCTGGGTCGCAGGCGGACCGCCCACCGCGCCACAGACGTCGACAATAGTGTCTTCATCAAATAATGTTATGATAATGCATGGCGCTCCGTCCGTATCACGGCTCTGGCGCATCAGTTGGCGATATGCATTTACATACTAAGCATTGTAAAGCTAACTAAACTCATTCAGCAAACCAAGGTCAAAGAATTAGTAAGCTGAAGAGGCAGAGAGTCGGCTATATCTCCCGAAGAACCGACAACTGTTGGGGTAAAAGTGTTCTTGAGTGGTGACCGTGACTTGGCAATCGTACGTAGTGTAGGACGCCCTCCGGGATGACCACCTGCAAATGATGGCAGGCAGATGCTGGATGCGGCGCTAATGGTGCTATCCTGGCCTGAAGATGACTAGGCAATATTAAACTTTAACTTTGCATATGCTTTAAAACATGAATTGTGAGTTTAAATGTAACGTTTCTTGTTACAGATGCGCAGAGCGTACACTTTATATACAACTTTTTGACGTTTTTGATATTATACAACAACCTCATACCTATATCGCTACAAGTGACCGCTGAAATCGTCCGGTTTTTCCAAGTAAGTAGTTAGGAGCTTTACATAAATATTAACATGTATCTAAGATCTCATGAGATTGAGATTTAGATAGCTCAAACCGCCCTGGACTAGGCACATGTTAATATACTAGTCGTTTATTATTCACTTCTTCCAAAAAAATCCTTTGATTGTTGTTGGTTAGTTTGTGTTCAGTTCAGACAGACATACTCTGAAAAACAAATGAAACTGTATAATATGTACTCTATTGATGTTGTTGGATTACAGGCAAAGTTTATAAGTATGGACAGCGAGATGTACCACGAGGCGAGCGACACGCCCGCCATGGCGCGCACGTCCAACCTCAACGAGGAGCTCGGGATGGTCAAGTACATCTTCTCAGACAAGACGGGGACCCTCACCTGCAATGTTATGGAGTTCCACAAGTGCTCGATAGCGGAGGTAACTATGTATAAATACTATATTATTTTTTATCTAATACCTCCACGACAGACCGACGACATTGTTGCGGGCGCAGGGAGTCGATGGATGGAGGCGACTCAGGACCGCTTTTCGTGGCGTAGTTTGGGGGAGGCCTATGTTCATCAGTGGACGTTTAGCATGTTTATGTTCATCTGCAGCAAATGGTGTTAGCATGTTCAGTCCCGTGTTTCCCACAGCAGTATACCATGAGATACTACTGTGAAAGTAGCTGTAATGGCTTATAGTTTAAGTGTCCTTGTCTATAAGGTTCTATGTATAATGTAACATATGCTGTCGAATCAGAGTCTTTTCAATAGCCTTTCTGTGTAAATCAATGTCGTTTACATATTTTGAAATAAATACAAATAAGTTGCATAGATGAATGCAGTGAACCTTTACTAATTAGACGATGCGTTCCAGATAATATACAACAAGCCGAAAAACTCAGACGAGTTGGCGCTGAGCCTGCTCCAACAGCACCTGTCGGGGTCGCATCCCACGGCGCCCGTCATCCGGGAGTTCCTCACCATGCTGGCCGTGTGCCACACCGTCATACCGGAGCGACGCGGCGCCAAGATCAACTACCACGCCGCCTCACCGGGTAAGGGCGACCGGACAGGTAGACGTGACGTAACGACCGGACAGATAGACGTAAGCTTGAGTGAGGCGCGAATCATGCATGCATCCTGCCATTTCACCACTTGTAGTACTGCCGGTCCGCTTCCACATCCCTTCAGCGATACAGTCAGCGTCAAATTGATATGAGTGTCTAGAGTAGTCAAAATTATCTTAAAAATCTGAAAGCAATTTGATGTAGGCAGTTCGAATCATCATATTATTGTAAGCACCCAATGTGTTCAATATATCTTACTACTCATTGTTTCATATTTTATGAGCAGTCGGGGTGTTCAAAACTATCTTAGCAATGATGAGTTGGCATACTACCTATGAGAGCTTTGTTTGCTAAGAGAATTTTGAACACCCTGACTGCGAATTTGACGCTGACTGTACCTACCGTGGGACAAAAAGAAGGCGTTGCGACGCAGAGCCATCATCAAGAAGTAGAAATAGAAGCGTCCATAGGTGTGATAGTCCTTGTTGTTTGGCAGACGAGCGCGCGCTGGTGATGGGCGCGGCCATGTACGGGTACGTGTTCAAGACGCGCACGCCCAGCTGCGTGGAGATCGAGGCGGACGGCGAGCTGCAGCAGTACTCCATCCTCAACGTCATCGACTTCACCTCCGCCAGGAAACGGATGTCCGTCATCGTGAAGACGCCCAGCGGTATGTCATCATCATCATCAGCCTATATCAGTCCACTGCGAGAAGGTGACCATGTACGACCACCAGCCTTGGATCAATGTGACCATTGATCATGACTTTGCTTTTATCCAAATTCATGCCAAGACCGATACATCGGGTGGCTGAAGCTAGGCCGTCCAGCATCCGGTTCAGTTCCTCAAGCGACTCAACAGCGACTCGACAGCGGTATGTACAAGACATTAAATGAAATCTCTTTATTTCGGATATCCATGGATCCATATTTGGTTAATAAACACACATAAATATAATTAAAGAGGGTTAGTAGAATGTTAAAAAACAATTGCAATAACTAGTTTAATTATAATATTACATAGGCATGTCCCTTTCACAGAGTGATCCCTATAATAAAGAGATGTTTGCCTGCGGATCACTCTGCGAATAAGACATGCCCATACCCACAGCGGGGATACCTATACGCTATGGTTTTCAGGATGATGTTGTATATATAGGCCTCCTCAACGATTTCGATGACGGCGACCCTAGATTATCACGGATTTTTTCTATCATGAGCTCTAATATGGCTCGCTTGACCGAACTTGGTCTAGTCTAGAATATCCTACGGCACGCATGGCAGTCGGGTTGGAGTTATATATATATGTATGTATATATGTACGTGTAGGAGGGCTTAGGTCTCTGTTTAAACAGATACCTATAATTATGATGTTGTATGTAGCACACGGCAACTATTTAACTATTTTGGAATTTGCATTCAAGACTATGATTTTACAAAAAAACCACTTTTTATCCGGAACTCTTTTATCCGGACACCTCCGCAATCTTATTCATACTCATTTATTGATTGCATACACTTACATTGTCACATACTTTTAGCTTAGGTGTTATAAGCTTAGAGGTACATGGGCCCTGTGAGAGGTACATGGGCCCTGTGAGATATATCATTCTATGTATATTCATGTATCTTGAAATGGATTTGTACGCGCAACAACAACAAGGTCACAGGCAGCGCGTGCGCAACACTCGGGAACTCTTCGAGGCGAGTCAGGGTCGAAATACTGAAATACGGAAGAAGAAGATTCAATTGCGGCGTCCCTCTCGGGTCTTGAATCTAGGAAATGTTTCATGTTAATATGCGTGGTATACCCCAGGTGCCATAAAGCTGTACTGCAAGGGCGCAGACAGCGTGGTGTTCCCGCGCCTGGCCGGGGCCCCCTCGGCGCGGTACGCGGAGGCCACGCTGCAGCACCTGGAGGCCTTCGCGGCGGAAGGCCTGCGCACGCTGGTGTTCGCGGTGGCCACTATACCGGACGATGTGTACGCGGTGAGTGTGAGCCGCAGCCGATGGTATGTTACCGACCGAACCACGCCAACAACGCTCCACGATACACAACTGATCTTCTTTAGAAATAAAATATAATAATAATGTTGGACATTCCAAGCAGCATCATCTAGCCCCAAGCTAAGCAGAGCTTATGGTATGGGTACTAGATGATTGATATACTTAATACGATAGATTAGATAGATAGATAGACATTATGACTATACATAGATAACGACTAGAACACCCGGAACAAATAACTGCAGATCATACACACAATTTTCCCGAGGCGGAAATCGAACCCGCGACCTCCTGCGACGAGCGGACTTTCACCCACCGCGCGACAGAGGTCTCCTATTTTTTTTTTCATAATAAGCAAACAATAATTTTCTGAACAAGTTTCTGTATATTCTGTTCTAGGAATGGTCAAACACGTACCACAAGGCGAGTATAGCGATACAGAACCGCGAGCAGAAGATCGAAGAGGCGGCCTTACTGATAGAGAACAATCTACACTTACTCGGCGCGACGGCCATCGAGGATAAACTGCAGGTACCACCCGCCTTCCGGTTGTTTAACATTATTCCTGCTTATATGTGGATAGAATATACTTTATTGCACAAAAGTTGTACATAGGCGAGCATAATGCAAGATCTGTGCTAGTGCAGTACTCGACATGACTCCCAAAATACATAGAAAGTAGCTGTTGGTAGATCCCCTTAGTTGACATCAAGCAACGGGCTGAATTAACAAAGATGTTTTGCCAGACTATACATATGTAACAACTAGCAGCGCCTCGCGGTTTCACCCGCGTAATCCCGTTCCCGTGGGAATTCTGGGATAAAATATAGCTTATGTGTTATTCCAGACTATAATTTATCTCTGTGACAAATTTCATCCAGATCCTTTCAGTAGTTTTTGCGTGAAAGAGTAACAAACATCCATCCATCCATCCATACTTACAGACTTTCGCGTTTATAATATTAGTAGGATATCTTTATAAATTGTAGCCTCTATGTGTTATTCTGATGTAATACATATTACTGTAAAGTTTCATTAAAATCCATTCAGTAGTTATTACGTGAAAGAGTACCAAATATCCATCCATACTTACAAACTTTCGCGTTTATCATATTAAGTAAGATAAAGGATGTCACTTGGGTATTTAAAACGGGAACATACCTGCTTGTTTTTGTATTTTAAGATATTTTGAGCTAGTCTAAACAGTATCTTCATATCTGAAATGATGAGTTCAATATTGTCCGTTCCATCCATGGTAGACCTTCGCAGTTTCTTCTTTATCAGCCTGCCCGAGCTCTCGCTGTGAGAAGCTCAATATTTCTCGCCAGTCAGTCTCAACCATTATGATAGAAGATAGATAACTTATGTATTAGGTATTGTAGTCAGTTTTCGCAAATAATCTGAAAGATCAACACTGAACAATACAACCACAACAAATTATTATACTGTCTACAAATACAAAATCAAAGATAATGTAAACGCTTTACTAAAAAGTATGGAACCTCTTTTGTTAGGTCTTACGCTACAACCTAACAAAAGAGTTTCCATACCATAAATATTTAGAAAAATGGTTATCAGACCTTTGTTGTCAAGGCGTTGCTAGGCAACCACGTTTATTTAGGAAAAATGGCGTATTGATATGCAAGGAATTTTATAGGTACATTTTTCACACCTTGGGTTACATTATTGGAGTTTTAGTAAGGATCCCTTACTTTTTTGAAAATATAATATAGCCTATGTTCACCACGGATAGTGTGGCTTCCTAACGATGATAGAATTTTTCAAATCGGTCCAGTAGTTTCGGAGCCTATTCGTTACAAACAAACAAAAAACTCAACCTTTCCTCTTTATAATATTAGTATAAATGAAGGTCTTCAATTTATAAAACATACATTCTACCTAACATAGGCATGCAAATATTAATTTTACAATTTAAACAACATTTAATTTTCTACTTTTAAATTACGAATATAAAATATTAATACCAATTTCAGAATAATCATAAATAATCAACGATATTTAACATATTCTAAGTCGTCTAAGTCCCTGTAATTAAAATATTGATTCATGGAATAAATAGCATTAACCATAGCATTTTTTTGTTGAAATATTGTTTAAGTTTCCAGATGGGGGGGTCTTTAGGTCCTCTGGTAGATTATACAATATTGTTATTGTCATATAGTAGGATTGTTTCTGTTTAGGATTGTGTCGTTGTTAATTTGTAAAGAGTGGAGTTGGAGCGACCACCACGGTGGCGGCGGCCCGCCAGCCAATTCTAAACTGCTGATGAAATAATATTAACGCTTGGAAAATTATAAGAGTGGCGCAGAGTTCGAGTCAAACAATGTTGTACCTTAAAGATTTTGGAATAGAGTTGATTCCTAATTTCGGGGGTTCAATTCACTCACCCATATTTCCCTATCACGCTGTGATGTGTCAATGAATAAATAAATAATGCTGGACAATTCGCCCAGCATTATCTAGCCCCGAGCTCAGCAGAGTGAGATGTTTGTTTCCAGGACGGAGTCCCGGAGACGATAGCCGCGCTGCTCAAGGCCAACATCAACATGTGGGTGCTGACGGGCGACAAGCAGGAGACGGCCATCAACATCGCGCACTCCGCGCGGCTCATCCACGCACACATGCCTTTGATTCTACTCAATGAGGACTCTCTCGACGTGAGTGCTGCAGTTAGAACCTTATGTCCACTGTGTTAGAGACAGATTCAAAGACCCTATTTTTCTTTCCGAATGTCAGTGATCAGCTTACTCAAACTGTCTCTCGACCACCAGCAGGGCATTGCTGTGGTCGAGAGACTGTGTTCCACAGGAACACAGGACCATAGCAATGCCCTGCTGGTGGTGGTATTGTGTGAACTTCATAATGCGAGCGCTTCATGAAAACCCCTGCTTTAGCAAAATAATATATGTATCTACCTGATATCTTTTGATATCAAAAAGTAATATTAAGCTTACTTGAAATATGATTTCTGGGTAATATAGAATTTATCTGTTCCAGGGAACCCGCGACAGCATATCCCAGCACGCGATGGAGTTCGGCGACAGCCTGCGCCAGCAGAACGACGTGGCGCTGGTGATCGACGGCAAGACGCTCAAGTACGCGATGGGCTGTGACCTGAAGAAGGACTTCCTGGACCTGTGCGTCTCCTGCAAGGTGGTCGTCTGCTGCCGCGTCTCGCCCATACAGAAGGCAGAGGTACTCGCAGATTCGTTTGAAATGAAATGAAATGAATTTATTTGTTAAAAGACTTACACAGACATAATAAACTTAAACTTAAATATAAACTAAACGTGTTGGTAATCATGTAAGTCCAGTAACAAAATGGCTTTGCCTCAGCATGAGTTGGATGACTAGCATGCTAGCAACCAACGCTGGTCTTCCGGCAAAGCAACTAGTTGGCGTTACGGACTGACTACTCACTACCGCAATACAAACAAACAAAAATACATAAATGTTTGCACATATAGTCCCCCATCACTTTCACCAGCCATCAGTTCTCAGCACGTGAATGCGTTGAATGTTCCTATCCGCAGGTGGTGGACATGGTGTCGGTGGCTACGGGGTCCGTCACGCTGGCCATCGGCGACGGCGCCAACGACGTGGCCATGATCCAGCGCGCCTCCGTCGGCGTGGGCATCTCCGGCGTGGAGGGGCTGCAGGCCGTCTGCGCCTCCGACTACAGCATCGCGCAGGTACCACTCATATACATATAGTCCACTGCTGCACATAGGCCTCCCCAATGAGCGCCATAGCACCCTATCTTCAGCTTGCATCCAGCATCTGCAGGTCGTCATCCTACCTGGCCGGAGGGCGTCCTCCACTACGCCGAGTCGCGGTCTCCACTCAAGAACACGCTTACCCCAGCGATTGTCGGTTCTTCGTGAAATATGGCCGACCTACTGCCACTTCAGCTTGCTAATTCTTACAAATTAATTACACTTGCAATGAAATGTGAAAGTATATTATTATATTCGTCAGTTCCGGTACCTGCTGCGGCTGCTGCTGGTGCACGGCGCGTGGAACTACTCCCGCATCAGCAAGCTGATCCTGTACTCCTTCTACAAGAACATCTGTCTGTACGTCATCGAGCTCTGGTTCGCCATCTACTCCGCCTGGTAAGCTACACTACTTGCACATTCTATGCCTAAGGTGGCGGCACTGCCTATACATTCACTGAACTGTTTGACATTTTATAGTTTAATTTAACTTTGAATCAATTTATTATGATATACAAAGTTATTATTTCAACCAAGACGTTATTGATAATTGAATTAGAATTAAGAACATGACATGTAACATATAAATGTTATCAATAAAATAACTGAAACTAAGCTGCCATAATCGTGGCTCTAACCGAACCACCCGCCGACCTGCGCGCCGCACTGCGGCAGCGTCACCTTTACATAGTATGACTTGTGCGTAGCTTACACGAACCATTCCAGTTTTCATGTCTCTGTACACAGAAGCTGGCTCTCTTTACTTTGTAAAAACGATTAGTCTTACATAGTATAGTATAAAACAAAGTCGCCTTTTGCTATCTGTATGTCCCTATGTATGTTTAGATGTTTAAAACTATGCAACGGATTTTGATGCGGTTTCTTTTAATAGATAGTGATTCAAGAGGTAGATTTATAAATTATGTGACTCATAGATTTTCACGCGGGCGAAGCCACGCGCGGCGCAGCTAGTATAATAATATTCTATGTAAATTGCATGGCCTTTTAGCATACTGCAGCACACACGGACATCTTACCCATATTTATTTTATTATAATAGTTGTTTGCTTTTTCTTATTTCATTAAACTGTGTTCTGTTTTTGTTTTCCAGTTTAATGTATAATTGTTGTATTTAGTATGTGTGTGTCTGAAGTCGTTAATATACATATACATGTGTTACAAATCTATATACATATAATTATGGTATATCTATCTATCTAGATACCAACCGATAACACAACTTAACACAAGCTCTTTGGAGGGTGAAATGGTATCGTGATATTGTTGTTATTAATAGAAGTGGTGTTGTTGCGCAGGTCTGGTCAGATCCTGTTCGAGCGCTGGACGATCGGGTTCTACAACGTGATCTTCACGGCGCTGCCGCCCTTCGCCATCGGACTCTTCGAGAAGATCTGTTCGCCGGAAATCATGCTGCGGGCAAGTACCGCACTTATACATATTTTTAAACTTGTGCGATCTGAACGCATTATGATAAGCACTAATACAACGGGCGTTAATCGCGTTTATTTACATATTTTTCCCGACGTTCCAACAAGTTGACCGTGGTCACGGGATGACACATGGACGCGATAAATACCCGTTGTATTAGTGCTTATAATTGTGTATGGTTTTAGTTGAATATTGACTGGCCTTTGCACTCTTAACCTGCCCTAAAATACATAATATACATTATTTAAATACATACTAGAAATAGTAGAATAGCTGTCTGTGCCCTCGCCATCTAGTTATCACAGAAAGCTTCTGAACATTTCTGCTGGATGGCGTTAAAGACCTGATATTTGATTTTTAAATAGTTTTTAATGCCCTCCAGCTGAAAATATGAAGTGCATAAATTTCAAATTGCAAAGTTTAACTAGGACATAAACTGATCACTAGAAATATAGAATAAGTTTTGTTATGTTTTTCGTGCAAGAAGTATAAATAAATAAATCACTGATTATTTGTTCACTTCTTTTTAATGTAAAGAAGCGAACCTGAAACCTTTACCTTGTTAAATTGTTAGTTTTTGAGTTGGAGCAAAACTCTTCCCAAGCATTTTTATCGTCTAGATAATCAGATATTTTGTAATAAGCCTTTTTACAAAGGGTATGTTTGACGATTTGTTTGAATTTATATACACTTGTCCCCCTCGCTCCCTGTGACAGTGTGTTGTCCACTTGCAGCACCCCGTGCTGTACGTGCCCTCGCAGCAAGGGCTGCTGTTCAACGTGCGCGTGTTCTGGGTGTGGGTGGTGAACTCGCTGCTGCACTCCGTGCTGCTGTTCTGGTTGCCCGTGGCACTGGCGCAGCACGACGTGCTGTGGCCCTCCGGCAAGGACGGCGGGTACCTCGTGCTCGGGAATATGGTCTACACGGTACGCATTCATACAATTATAATGATCATTTGTTTGACGACCTCTGCGACGCAGGAGTTTGCGGCTTCGATTCTCACCTCGAAATAATTGTGTGTATGATCTGCAGATATTTGTTGCGGGTGGTCTGGTCGTTATCTATGTATAATAAAAAATATCTTTCTATGTATTGTATTGTATTAAGTATATCAGTCATCTAGTACCTGTAACACAAGCTATGCTTAGCTTGGGGCTAGATGATACTTTGCTCTTATGTAGTAATGCAGGTATATTGCAGAACATGCTCGTTGAACAATCGGGCGAGCTGTGTCACGCATACAAAATACAAAAAATAAAAAAATATTTATTTGCCATTTCACTTATATACAGGGTGTTTGGTGGAGGGTTAGACAAACTCGGTGGGTGTGTACGTGTTAGGGTCTTCTACTTCAATTTGTATTTTACAAATAGGCCCACCTACACACCCACCGAGTTTGTCTAACACTCCACCAAACACCCTGTATATGTACACATTACTGGCGGCCTCCGCACGAGGCAAGCCTGTGTCGCGGGAAGCCTGTTTACATAGGTACCTTTAACGGTACAGATTTAAAGATACTGATACAGGGCAAACAAACAAAAAGCATGTGGGACGCAACCGCAGTTATAAATAAAATAATAATTAAATAATGCTGGACAATTCACACAGCATCTTCTAGCCCCGAGGTGAGCAGAGCTTGTGTGAAGGGTACTAGATGACTACAATAATATTACATTGAAGTTGATTTTGAAATGGTTAATTGATACGAGTACTCAAAGAGAATACAATAACTACGTCATGTACGAATATACTTTGCGACTCTGTTCTGGCAAAATAAAAATCTTTTTACGTTTATGTACAATGAGTATTAAATATCGACAAGCTTTAAAATCAAGAAATCTTAACGATTTAATGTACCTTTCTACTTACGTCCATGTAAACCTATTGCTTGGTCTCAACTGATGCTCTCCTGAAACCAAGACACAAGCCTTGTGTTTAGTTTGGGTCTCACTAGAAATCCTTATCTATATCTATACTAATATTATAAAGAGGAAAGGTTTGATTTTTTGTTTGTTTGTATGTTTGTTTGTTTGTAACGAATAGGCTCCGAAACTACTGGACCGATTTGAAAAATTCTATCACCGTTAGGAAGCCTAAATATCCGTGGTGAACATAGGCTATACTATATTTTCAAAAAAGTAATGGATCCTTACTAAAACTCGAATAATGTAACCCAAGGTGTGAAAAATGTACCTATAAAATTCCTTGCATATCAATACGCCATTTTTTTCTAAATAAACGTGGTTGCCTAGCAACGCTCTTTTGACAACAAAGGTTTGTTAACAATTTACTGTATGGAAACTCTTTTGTTAGGTTGTAAGCCTTTTTTGATTATTTTGTAGTAAAGCGTTTACATTATCTTTGATTTTGTATCTGTAGATACGATAATAATTTGTTGTGGTTGTGTTTGTTCATAGTTATTCTTTCAGAATATTTGCGAAAACTGACTACAATACCCAAATCATAGTAGTTGAGACAGACTGGCGAGAAATATTGAGCTTCTCACAGCGAGAGCTCGGGCAGGCTGATAAAGAAACTATGCAAAGGTCTATCATGGATGGAAGCGGACGATATTGAACTCAACTTTTCAGATCTGAAAATACTGTTTAGACTCGCTCAAGATATCTTAAAATATCCAAGTGACATCCTTTATCCTTCTTAATATTATAAACGCGAAAGTTTGTAAGTATGGATGGTAAATAATAAAAATAAAAAATACCCGTGCGAAGCCGGGACGGTCCGCTAGTATATTATAAGAGGAAAGGTTTGATTTTTTTGTTTGTATTGAATAGGCTCCGAAACTACTGGACCGATTTGAAAAATTATTTCACCGTTGGAAAGCTACACTATCCCCGGTGAACATAGGCTATATTATATTTTCAAAAAAATTAGGGATCCTTACTAAAACTCCAATAATGTAGCCAAAGGTTCTAATACCCGTGCGAAGCCGGGACGGTGGTCCGCTAGTGTAAGTATAGTTTTGGTAAATAAATGAATTATGAATTGATAGATTTTTTTACAATACATAGAAAACACCAAATTAATATGTTTTATGTATTTTGTCCCGAGGCGGGGGAAAATTTAAAAGTTTTAATTTCATTAGGCTTGCAAATAAGCACTTAGAGAAATCATATTTTATACTATTCATTATTATCAAATAACATTGTTTTAATGTTCACTTCAATGTTTTGTTTACCAGTGGAAGAAGTGAAAAAAAACACTAGTATGTTCAGTTCATATAACTTATGTGTACCCAAAATACGAGTCTACCTCGAATTAGTCCACTGGAAAGGAGTAAATGTTCCGTCGCACATAATGTTTGTGTGTTCCAGTACGTGGTGCTCACGGTGTGCCTGAAGGCGGGCCTGGTCACGCACTCGTGGACGTGGGTCACGCACAGCGCCATCTGGGGGAGCGTCGCCATGTGGTTCCTCTTCATACTACTCTACAGGTTGGTACATACTGCGGGTCGCGTCTACAGCGGCCAGTACAAGTGCTGTAGTCGCTTGCAACTTAAAACTATGTGATTTAATTAAAATGTTCAGCTCTCTCTCTCTCTCTCTTATCTAATAAACACAGTATTTTAGAAACCCGGCTCACTTCCACGCACTGTACATATCGCCACGCCCTGCTTAGGTACCATTGTGTTTCTTATACATTACCTAGATACTAAGACCTACAAATGTACACAATGGTGCAATAAAATAAGTAGTACTGGCACGTGTGCCTGGGAGAGGCTGCATAGAAGTGGTCAGGCCGCATTGGGATCAACGACAAACATAATAATGAAAAACAATCAATCGAAATTCAACTGTATGTTTTAAACGCCTCTGCTGCACTCACCACTCCACCAAGCGTGGGGAGTATAGTATAACCCCCCCTTGGGGGAGGCTTGTCCAGCAGGAGACGTATTATCTATAAAATGTAATTTTTAAAGAAGGCATGTCTATCTGCTTTTTCTATAACACAATCCTATGTCAACATTAATGTGTGTTAATTATATAATAAAATTGTTATATAATTTGTATGCTAATAGAACTTAACGACATCGAGTGTAACATGTGGACCTACGGTGGAAATGTATGCTAATAGAACTTAACGACATCGAGTGTAACATGTGGACCTACGGTGGAAATGTATGCTAATAGAACTTAACGACATCGAGTGTAACATGTGGACCTACGGTGGAAATGTATGCTAATAGAACTTAACGACATCGAGTGTAACATGTGGACCTACGGTGGAAATGTATGCTAATAGAACTTAACGACATCAAGTGTAACATGTGGACCTACGGTGGAAATGTATGCTAATAGAACTTAACGACATCAAGTGTAACATGTGGACCTACGGTGGAAATGTATGCTAATAGAACTTAACGACATCAAGTGTAACATGTGGACCTACGGTGGAAATGTATGCTAATAGAACTTAACGACATCAAGTGTAACATGTGGACCTACGGTGGAAATGTATGCTAATAGAACTTAACGACATCAAGTGTAACATGTGGACCTACGGTGGAAATGTATGCTAATAGAACTTAACGACATCAAGTGTAACATGTGGACCTACGGTGGAAATGTATGCTAATAGAACTTAACGACATCAAGTGTAACATGTGGACCTACGGTGGAAATGTATGCTAATAGAACTTAACGACATCAAGTGTAACATGTGGACCTACGGTGGAAATGTATGCTAATAGAACTTAACGACATCAAGTGTAACATGTGGACCTACGGTGGAAATGTATGCTAATAGAACTTAACGACATCGAGTGTAACATGTGGACCTACGGTGGAAATGTATGCTAATAGAACTTAACGACATCGAGTGTAACATGTGGACCTACGGTGGAAATGTATGCTAATAGAACTTAACGACATCGAGTGTAACATGTGGACCTACGGTGGAAATGTATGCTAATAGAACTTAACGACATCAAGTGTAACATGTGGACCTACGGTGGAAATGTATGCTAATAGAACTTAACGACATCAAGTGTAACATGTGGACCTACGGTGGAAATGTATGCTAATAGAACTTAACGACATCAAGTGTAACATGTGGACCTACGGTGGAAATGTATGCTAATAGAACTTAACGACATCAAGTGTAACATGTGGACCTACGGTGGAAATGTATGCTAATAGAACTTAACGACATCAAGTGTAACATGTGGACCTACGGTGGAAATGTATGCTAATAGAACTTAACGACATCAAGTGTAACATGTGGACCTACGGTGGAAATGTATGCTAATAGAACTTAACGACATCAAGTGTAACATATGGACCTAGGGTGGAAATGTATGCTAATAGAACTTAACGACATCAAGTGTAACATGTGGACCTACGGTGGAAATGTATGCTAATAGAACTTAACGACATCAAGTGTAACATGTGGACCTACGGTGGAAATGTATGCTAATAGAACTTAACGACATCAAGTGTAACATGTGGACCTACGGTGGAAATGTATGCTAATAGAACTTAACGACATCAAGTGTAACATGTGGACCTACGGTGGAAATGATAAACAATATGCTCTGGTGAGAGGAATGTCAGTAGACTGATAAGCACCTGTATTGTTTTCCCCAGCAACATGTTCCCAATGGTGGGCGTGGGTGCTGTGATGCGCGGCATGGACTCCATGGTGTTCTCGTCGCTGGTGTTCTGGCTCGGGCTCGTGCTGGTGCCCGTCTGCACGCTGCTGCCGGACCTCATCGTCACCGTGTATGTATACCTACTCTACATAGTTACTCTCGATAGCCCTTCTTTGGCCACAATCTCATCTGATGCTACAACTGATGGGATAAATATTAAATGATCATAGGTCAGCGCTGTATCTAATTTCGATACATACGTTATCTTTGCTTTTTACCTATCAGTAGTTGAATTTTGACGTTTCTTGAATAGAAATGTGTCAATATTGGACTGTAGGTAGGCTAAACGACAGGTTAGTACGATAGGCAGACGTGGGAGGTACATTAGACAAGTGTAGAGTTTAAGAAGACTAGAAGCTAGGGGCAGCAGTTTGATGCAGACCGGTATCTGACGATAATTCCGTCGCAGCGGCAACCATACCCTGGGTTCGGGGCCCTACCACGAGGTCCGCATGATAGCGCTGGCGGCGCCGCGGGACTGCGTGTGTCCGCTGCCCCCGCCGCTGTACGCCACCGCGCGCGGCCGCCGCCGCATCGCCTCGCGGTACCAGCTCCGCTCGTACCAGGCGGTGGCGGTCGCGGTGGCCTGCCAGTGTCCGCTGCAGAAGAAGGAACCAGACTCCTTGGCGTCCACCTCCTCGCATTACCATCTCGATATACCTGTTATTATTTATCTCTGTTTGTTTTGGTGTTGGTGCGGAGCTAGGAAAACTTCCTAAGACGTTCTCGGTTAGTTGGAGCGCTTCGCCGCCATTCCCGGTGCTATCCCACAATTCATTTTCTATCAGATGTTCATGTCTATAATGAAAGTTTTCTTACTCCGCATGATACCTATGTATAGAGTAATATGTAAAGTAAACAAGTAACTTAAATAGTTATCGTTTGGGCGTAAACTGTAATTACAATGAACTACTTAGCTGTTCAACTAACCTAGCTTAATGTATAGTCTACAAGCCGACTACGTACGAGTACCTACATATTATGCTTCTTATAGAAATAGTTTGGACTCAACCTTCAGAGATATTTTGATGAAAATAAAAAGTGTTGTTTCTCTCTCTCTAGCGTGCACAACTCGGCGTTTAAGACGGTGACGGAAGCGGTGCGCGAGAGCGAGATAAAGCAACGCGACCCGGCCGAGCTGCTCGCGCAGCCGAGGCACTCGTAAGTACACAGCTTTGTTAGCTCTGCGATTATACTTAAACATTCTATTGGTAATAAATATTCAATCTTCCTAGATCACATTACTCAAATTTGCAGATTAAAATACAATTAATAAATTTTTGTACGTTGTCAGAAAAATTTAATATAAGCTACTTATAAAATTTAGCAACATTGAGCAATAACGGTGAGGTATACGGATATTATTCTGATTTATATCAGAAAAATATACCAAATTACTCGTTGCTATTGCTTATAGGTGAGTTAGTTTATAAGTACCAGAAGAAATTTGCAAATTTTCACAATAATAAGTAAATTGTCGCAGAAGGTTTTCATAAAAAACACGTTTCGTAATATTGTTCTGTGCTGCCCGCTGGAAATATTACGAAGTGTGTTTGTAAGGAATGGGAAACTGAAATCGCACTTTGTCATGATGGTTTGGGCTGCACTGGTCTCTGGACAATAATTTTCATGGAATTTCAGTCTCTCACTGTACCCTTCGCTAATTCAGAACGAGCTGTGAACAGATATGAGTGACACAATGTCTTGTTTTGAGTGAATGTAATCTTGAAATGGAATGTGTGTGAAGTTTACCTAAAGCTATGGTTTGGAATGGATTTCGAGTGTGTGTTAAACCTTATTTATCTATTTACTACTCATATTGTTCTCACACATAGGTTTATTTATTTAATTAATAATCAATTTGCATCTGTCTAGGCAAGTGTTTACTGTAGCTCACACAGTAGGTTCCTAATCGATTTTACTAATTAAATAATACGTAGATACGAATCTATAGAAATTATTTTACAAGTATAGTATTTCACAATGAAGAAGACGGCAAATATAATGTATATTTGTACCTACATATCAATCATATACATACATTATCTATCATTGTGTCATGCGGTATCAATTCGCCTGTTTATATTCTATACAATTTGAGTACTTAGCTGATATATATCAGGTATTGCTTTTCCATTTTTTTTATATATGTATATGTACCAAGTTTATCTAAATAAAGTGATGGAGAAGCAAGGTCTGAAGCCCCACATTACGTATCGTTCAGTAGTTGGCACCACATTATAGTCCGTATACGTCTATCGTTAGTTGGCTTTGCATCGCCCCCCCCCCCCCCCCCCCCCTACCCGCACCCCTCACCCCCGCACCCGTGCTATGTTACCGGCGCGGCGCGCGTGCTGTCCTGTACCGAGGCACGGACGCATGAGACACCCTGTCCTAGTGTATTCGCCACAGCGATGTGCTCTGTCCTGTATTTGGTATATCGCTTCAATGACGCATATCTGTATAGCAATGTATCGGAAGTAGTTTAGTGAGAGTCCCTCACGGTCGTTAGTTGGGCGGGTCGGTCGGTAAGGTGAGCACGCGGGCGGCGCGGGCGCACGGCTAGGTCGCAGCGGCGTTGTGTAATGTGTGGTTGTGGCGGACAGCAAGCGGCGCGGATCGCCGGTGGGGCTGCGCTGGCGGCGCGGCGTGGCGCCCGAGGACGCGCCTCCGCCGCGCCTCACGCTCACTCCGGACGCACAAAATGGCGGCACTCCACAAAATGGCGGCTCCCCGCGACGCGCTCGAGTGCGCGAATCCCACGTCGTATGACACTCCGCCATCGGCTGACTCCAGCCGTAGTTGTGGACTGCTGTAACAGCCCAGCCCCAGGTGCATCATAAACAGCCCCAACGATGTGGTTCATAAGATAATAATAAGAATCTGAACGAGGAACTAATCTGAAGTAAGACTGTCCATAGGGTAGGTAACGTAGAGTAGAGTCGCACTGCGATGCGACCTCGACTCCAACTCGTTCCTATGGAGATGGATACCGACTGAGTATTTCACTAGTTTTGTAGTTTCGTGTTGTCTCGTGATCTTTGACTGATTTAAAATCTCGGAGAGCTACTGAGCGCTTTCCGATGTTACTTACGACCAGTTTATTAATTTTATTAGTAGGTTTATTAATAGTATTGTGAATACATTTTGCCTGCGCTAGTAATAAAACCAGTAGCCCTTTTTGTCTATCACCTTCGTATTGTTCCTTTCGTATGTTAAACATATGACTAGCCATATCTCTTACTATGTTCATTAGCAACTTGGCATTGCTTGATCTAATCTGAAGTCTTCTTGAATATTTTTCTAAGTGTTTATATAAATGTAATGTATTTATTACTAGTTGGACCTACGCGAGCTATATTATAAGTGGAAAGGCTGCAGTGAGATGGTAAATAGGCACTGATTATATGTATAGTAGATAGGTTTGCTAGTGTGTAATCTGCTCAAAACGAACCTCCTTAGTGATGTCATGCAAACGACATTTAGTATTGTATTGATGCTATATTTTTTCTAAAAGAGACACCTTTCGACTAACTATCAGCGAATCAGGAGCTGTAGATATCTCAGAAATGCAGTTAAAAATATCGCAACAAGTTTCTGATGAAAGTGATTAGTATTTCCCCAATAACCACGTAAGTAGATTGTTGGCTTTCACAGTGTGATATTTTTCCAGGTAAGAATGAAGTAAATTAAGTTAGATTCCAGCCTACGGAGGCGACTGATTGCTTGTATTCATTCCATTGTGACTTCCCACATTCCGCAAGGCATATTGTAATACCTGTAAAATAAATGTAAAGTCTGCCACAAGTACAGATATTCTAAATGTACCTAGAGTTAAATAAACCGTCTCCAATAGTATGTAATAACATGATATCGTGGTTCGTGTTGTAGATTCTGTACTAGATTTGGCGAGTGATATTTAGTAGATTCTCGTATGCTAGATTGTCTATTGCCTCATATTGTTATTCTATAAAAGTTCCCAAGTTTTGATCCTAGACCTCGATATAATTCTTATTAATCTATTCTTGATGAATGTTAATGAACTTGTTCCTCGTACTGTACATACGTATTGTACATACACATTGTATTTTAGACGCATTTATGTAGTTATATCAATATGACATGTTGTATAGTTATTAGATGATTGATGTACAGTTGGCTAGTTTGTGACAGTAATCTACAAAGTACTTTACTGTGCTTCAATGTAAATCCACTGATTGCAACCAAACGTTCAAGGGTTCAGACTTGTCGTAGAGCCGAGTTCAATTTCCGGATTATAGTTTTCGTAAAAGTAAGACAAAAGGAATAGCTACTCGACAAGGCAATGACTGATGCAAATGCTTATCATCATTAAAAAGTTGTACGAACCTGTCAACGACTCCTTTAAAACCCACAACAAGTTGTTTGTACTTTGCTTGTAATTTTGTGTCACAGAAGAAAGAATCTTTTACTATCTAGGTATCTCTATTTTACAACACCTTAGTCACATGTTCATTGGAGCAGGCGACGCGGCGCGCGACGTAGATGCGGTGGATAGGTACAACAAACGTATTTCATTTATTTATTATAATTTGGTTATTATTTGTAAGCACAAACATCAGTCGTTGTCTAGCCTAGTGATCATTTTCCACTTCATTATTTTTTCGAAAACGAATAGTCGAGATCCTTTTTTATATTTTTCCTGTGTTTTGTCATCAAATCTAAACCCTTCCTTCTTGTTTGGTCCTAAGTTTTTGTATTGTTAAAATTATTCATGCTATAAAAATTATCAATTTGTTGAGTTATTTAATATTTAGTAAGAAAGTACTCTTTATTATATTTATTAAACGTTTTAAATTATGACCAAGTATTAGTTACGGTTAGTTAATTGTTAAGTATCAGTTTGATTGATGATTTTACTCTGATAACAAAAAGTTATTTGATATATTTACAGATGCGATAGAAAGTACATTATAAATAAGCACAGTTAACTTGTAATTGTTACCACTTTGTCTGTTAACAACTTCCTTCCGTCTATATAAATAAATGATATTAAATGAATGTATTTTGTACTGTTTATAAAAATCCTCGCTTGTTAGTTTGCTTTACATTTGTTCACGTGTCCACTCTCATGTGTAAAGTGGCCCCTAGTTCCCCGTGTCTGTACCATGAGTAAGAAGTGCGTTCCCATTGTCTATGACCCTGTGTACGTTCTCCCGAACACATCTCTATCGTCTTGTCAAGATCATTATAAATATTAACAAATCATTATTTTTATAAAATGCTTCCAAACCTTGTAAAACACACTCAATTGTTTAAAAAACAATATATTTCCATCGCTGAAATAAATGCTGCGTAGATACATTATCATCTTTGTGAGATCATGTATAAAGCTACATAGGTATGTTAGTGTTGTATATAACTAGCGTGTATATGTTAACGTGTTGTTAATATTCATAAGCATTTTTCAATTATTTGAATTTGTTAATAAATATGTGAACATTTTTCTGTTGACATTCTGATTTCATCGCTATCAATTATTATATCTCGTTCCAATCAACAATGTAAAGATTCATGATCGCTTTCATTTCAACGCAACAACATAGTCATTGCAGGGTCTAACCAGATGTCTTCCAAATATTGTAACCAGACTCATTCCTTACAAGATGCTTCATCAATAACCGGACAGTCACAGGCACGGCTTCATGTTTTGTCTGTTATTTTGGCATTATTGTGTAATACCAAAATAACAGATGTCGTTTTGGTCCTGATTCTCGAACATTCCAAATGAAATTTATTAAAACCTGTAAATGTAGGCGAGTAGTAAAGTAGAGTGTTATCCTTGTAAGAAGTGAGTGTGGGCGGCGCGCGGCGCGCGGTAGGTCGGTGTCGGTAAGCTAAGCTCACTAACGTGTTTTCCTGGTGACGAGCAGCGCGGCGGACACGGCGCACGCGCTCGTCAGACTGGCCCAGTGTAAGTACTGTGCGACGTTCCTCAGGGCTCGTCGCGTACCGCCACGCCAGTGGACCAATTCCTTAACTTGTCTACCTACAACTATATTACCTCTATACGGTTGTGATGACGTTGGGTCCAGTGTCGGTACGCGACGCGCACTGTAAGCTTGCATGGCTTTGCATATACGCTTGCTTGTATTTGTTAACTGGTAGGATAAGGTACATTCCTGTGCCTTATTCTACATCTGCATGGGTTTTAACACTGCTTGTTAGTTGAACACTTGCCTCGTTGGGTTCCGCATGACGCCGCGTGACGTGTCTCCGTCGCGTCGAGACAGGTTACGCGTCGCGTCATGCAGAACCTATTATTTTAGAAAATAGGATTCTTTTCTAGATAACTTTTATTCTGCTTTCGCAAATTCAAGTTTAACTTACTTACTTCTGTAGGTATTGTTGTCACAGCCGTCAAATTAGCATTGAGGAGCACACTCACGCCTCTTTATACTCTGTTAACTAGTGAAGGAACATTCATGTCTTAGTGTTGTGTTTACCCCGATAGAATCCAATCGGGACCGGACTTCAACGTTGGCATTATTCAAAGAACATCAGAATAAAGCCTTTTAAAAAGGGGGTTATCTGTAGATCAGAACAGGTAGCATAAACAGCCTGGACCAGGCCTTGTCCAGGCTAGAATACAGGACAATGTCGTGCAATTCGTAAATTATTGAAGTTACGGGAATTAACTTTACATGTTTTATGCATTTCACGGCGATACAATGTCTTTTTTGTGGATTCTACCCGAGACAAGTCGCTGTCTAGGTTTATCACGCAGCCTGTGAATGATATTGTAAATAGGCGATACAGTCCCGATTGGTTGTTTTGGGCGCGGGTAAGGGAGGGTTGGGGAGGGGTTGTGAGCGTAGTAGTGAGCGCGCGCTTGTGCTGCAGCCTCACGGAGACGGCGCGCCTGCTGCACAACGTGCGCAGCGTGTTCTCGCGCCGCGCAGCCAACCGCCCGGACACCGAGCTCGAGCTCTCGCGTGAGTACCCTCCGTGCACACCACACCACACCACACGCCGGGCCTGTCCGCGCACCACTCCACCAGACCACTCCATGTACCTCTCCCATCGCCACGGCACCTGTCTAACCGCCATGGCCGATGGCCTGTGGTATGTCACTTCGCCGACGACAGACAGTTTCCAATTAGCGTTGGTATTTACAATATGCCGATAGGATACTACTACTGTTGTCACTACTTGTTGGCACTTGAGTTTCCGGATGTACCGATACAAGAGGCATGCGGATTCAGTGCAAACTGTACCATAGAAATCAATAGAAAACACTCCAAATCTGGATCTGTATGCATACAGATCCAGGTAACTCGTAACGTAAACCTGATATAGCGAGCATCTCCCGCGGGTTAAGCTGACTTCTTTTTATTATCTATTCGCTGCGACAAACTAGTAAAGTTAGAGTTCGCGGAGGCAGCGTGGACAGCCATCACCATAACAGTGAATATTCAGCAAATTATTAACATTGTATTATAAAGTAAAAAAATATTTTTATGTTGTCAGAACAGACACTCTTATAAATTAAACTTAGATTAACAGAAGACAGAAACTGACAAAATCGGTATTGATACGAGATCTAGATAATAACTTATCATGAGCGAGAAAATCGACGAGAATCGGACGAGACGACTAGAGCGACGCTCCTAGTCGGCGATGAGACGAGAATCGGACGAGACGACTCGAGCGACGCTCCTAGTCGGCGATGAGACGAGAATCGGACGAGACGACTCGAGCGACGCTCCTAGTCGGCGATGAGACGAGAATCGGACGAGACGACTCGAGCGACGCTCCTAGTCGGCGATGAGACGAGAATCGGACGAGACGACTCGAGCGACGCTCCTAGTCGGCGATGAGACGAGAATCGGACGAGACGACTAGAGCGACGCTCCTAGTCGGCGATGAGACGAGAATCGGACGAGACGACTAGAGCGACGCTCCTAGTCGGCTATGAGACGAGAATCGGACGAGACGACTAGAGCGACGCTCCTAGTCGGCGATGAGACGAGGTGTCCCCCACTCCCGTCCCCTCTATCCCCTCCTCCCCCCCGCGCGCAGGCCCGAAACGCACCGCAGCGTCCTAGACGCAAGCGCACCTAGACCACACTCCAGACTAGCTAGCCTAGACTCCGGACACAGGTACTATCCTTTCAATATCTTTCCATCATATTACATCACACTTGTGTGCACACATAGTTCTGAACATTATAGCTGAGTGAATAGATAGTGACGAGTGTGTTGTATGTGTAGATGGGTTCGCATTCTCGCAAGAGGAGGGAGGCAGCGTGTCGCAGGCGGACGTCATCCGCGCGTACGACACCAGTCGGCCGAGCGAGCCGCGCTCCTGAGCTGACGACCGGCCCCGCTGCGCCCCGGCCCCGGTGGACGCACCACTGCTTTTGTATTCCACACGTACAAATTAAACTCAGCCTCGTGAGGCGCCTCTTGTGATTGTGATTCTACTTGACGTTAGCTAGTACTCGATTGTTGATTACACTGTGCGGGCAGCTCATGCACAGGCTTCTCTGGAGAACGCGGGATACCACTTCTCTGGCTGGGTTTTTGTTTCCGAATCCAGTGCATATTATTAAGGTTTATTTAAACAGAAATCGTGTCAATTCAATTTTATTTTTTGAAATATGTTTTGTCTCTATATTTTATTGTACCTATGACATACAATAAAGTAGTTTTGTTATATCTTGAAGATTGATAATGGTATGTTGCATCAAATGTGCACCTAGCTAGTCAATCTGGGAAACAAAATAAACATTTCTAGCTAGCTCAGGGTATAATTAATAATAGAATAATAAAAATTAGATAAACATTTTATGCAACATAATATGATTTGATGGGAATAATACTTACATTTTAGAGTACCTACTTACCTATTTATTGTTAAGTTTGGTTGTTAAGTGTCTTGACTCTCAGGTGGGGTTCCAATAGACATGTAGGTATATCTATTTGAACGCCACCATTGATTTGTGTACACCTACGGGTACGTATTTAAATTGTTTGTAATGAAAAAGTTATAATGGCCTATTTTTGTCTCTAATATTGGCGGAGTTATTTTCAGATCAATAATATACCGTACCTTTTAGTAAATGATGTACTTTCGAATGAGAGTAGGAGTCCAGAGGCAGCATGTCTCAATGGACCGTCACACATACGTACCTACGTGTTATCTATATTATATTTAAATTAATATAATGATGCATTCTGTGATGTTGCTTTGTCTTAGAATAATATTCAAATATTTAAATCTAGATAAGAATCTATTTAAATATTTAGTAAATTAAAGTAATTTATTAAACAATGTATGACCAGTTAACTAGATATGTATTTGGTGCGTTGCGTTGAGTAGATTCAAAGTTTTGTCGAAACTTAAAAATATACACACTCTATAATAATGTTTAACGTTTAGGACAAGATCGAAAGGATCTCATTGCACTGAATCACCACTCGGAACTTATATTGGCACCATATTAACATTTTATAAAGTAATAAGAGAAATAGCTAACGCTTCTCTTCAGTGTGAGTGATAGAACGAGCCAACAACGCAAGATATTAAACCATTGCGTTACATTGCTTTGCACATAACTCTATGTAGCTAACGTCTCGGGTTTGGTTCTAAAACTGTCTAGCTTTTTTGTAAATAAAATCAAGTTTTTGCAACTGATTTTTGCGCTAACGCCGCCGTTCCAAAAACGTTAGCTCCGGAGAACGCGAAAGCCTATACCTATTCTTTTCACGAAATGACGCGCAGAGGAACCTTTGAACCCTTTATTAAAAAATCGAATAAATACATACCTACTCATTGTTTCCATAGACACTGAATACTACCTACTCGAGAGAAAGTTCTATAATACGTCAAATATTTTCACAACATATAGCTTCTATTCGTTGAACCTAAATCGTTCTTTTACTCACTCTTATGACCTTACTCGTATAAAATATAAAACTAACGAAATGTATTGAGATTAGAGTTTATTATAGACTTGTTCGGCTTGTACTCGATTTAGGTGAATGCCAAACAATAATAATGTAGAGAAAACAAGTTGTTGATGGCAACACACGCCTTCGTTGCTAGCTCACCTCCCGAGCGCAAGTCCAACAAACAGTACGTACTCATGGCATATTAAATATAGCTATATGTATATATAGCAGATTTTTCCGAATCTTTACAAAAGTGTTTTTGTCTTGTTTGAGTACTTGTTACTTATGTAATATATAATGTATGTACCTAACACTATACATACCTCTTGCAGTTAATAGTTGTTAACTGTTCATTTACTAAGACTTACTGTGCAAGGAGGGCTACCTTTTAACAGACTCTACTAGAATATCCACTTAATATTTATGTGTGTTTCATTTTAATTTCATGTTGTTTATGGTTAACTTAGCTTACAGTTAAGAAGTACCTACTAGGATACTTTGTAAATGTCAGTGGTTTTTAAAGATAGCATCCGCTCGTTGGTCCTCTCGACTCAGTCGTTTTGTGACGTGTCCGTCATCAACTCGGGACCAAGCGACTAGCATGTTATATCAACAGCGATGTAAAGTATGTTTCTGATAGGTAGGTACATTACTGTTGAGAATCAAACGGTATGCCCCTCGTGTCAGTCCTGGTAGTGTAAGCGAACTTGTGAATGTAACAGAAATAAATATTTATTTGTTCTCGTTCTTTAAACAGTAGTTTTATTTAGTCGTTATATTTCCCCGGTAGAAAATACCTAGGTAAAGTGTAATGAGATGAAGCGACCATTGTTGCAGCGTTGTTCAGTTCACCTGACTTCATAAATATTAAACTGAAAAATTTAATATCCCGCAACTGTTTACGACGACGATCTGTGAAAGCCTGCAGGCAGATGCTGGATGCGATCAGCTGTAGACAGTGCGCTCATTAAGGGACGCCTATGACCAGCAGTGGAATAATATAGGCTGATGATGATAATCTTGCACTGTAAACTACACGACATTATAGCAGGGGGTGGGTTGGTGTAGGTCTTGGTGGGGCGTGTTCTCTGCCAGGGGACACGCACCTATAAAGTGCTAAGAACACCAGAAGCGTACGCCTCGGGTGTGCGGAGCCGAGGCTATCAGACGCGCACCAACTTGTCTTCGTATACGTCCACGCCATCTCTAGACTGACGCCTCGGTCTATTGATGGGCCCTCACCTTCATCTTGTGGGTCGTCCCTCCTGGATAATGCTGCGGTCTGCCACTGGCAACGAGTTCTTCGCACACTTCCATCTCAACTTGGGACCGCAGTAGCTGAATACGAAGGCGACCGGCGAACCTTCGACGCCTTAACCGAATTACCTGGCTAACTGAACTGAAGGGAAGAAAACCCTGAAGAAAAAATCACAGAGGATAAGGGAAGAAAACCCTGAGAACAAAAAATCACACCGAAGGAAGGGATGACAACCCTAATGCAAAAATCACAGCAACCATGAAAGAAGCAAAACTTAAAAACAATCTACCCCAGGAGGGTACCGGAAATCTCTCTCCTGATGAAAAAGACAGTAGACTAAACCAAGCTAAAAGAACCCAGCAACGAAACTTAATGTTTAATACACACAGAGACATCGAGACAAGCAATAGCTTTGCTCTTCTTAACTCAGAAGAGATGGATGCCCCGCCAGCCAAACGTATACCAAAACCACCACCAATTATACTTTATGGTGTCGATGACCTGCGCAAGCTCACCCAAACGATTGAAGAAGTGGTGGGAAAAGATGACTTCACATATAAAATAGTATCAAAGAATCAACTCATAATATCAACGCACACTGTAGAAAACTATAAGACAATTATATGAGTCTACTACGTGTTCAGCTATTGCCGACTTATTAACTTGACGATTTTTGACCGCTGCTATGAATGTGTTCCTTAACACGTTCTGCGACCGTGCGTTTAGTCAAAAATCGTCAAGTTAATAAGTCGGCAATAGCTGCTGAACACGTAGTAGACTCAGGACCCAATCACTGGATCGAATTACACAAACCACAAGTTATCTGTAATGAAAGGCATTACTACAAGAGAATGTTTCGGGAAGCGATTGAAATTTGGAAATATCCTAATTTCAATCGTGAAGACGGGTTCAAACTCTGCCTCGTGGAATCCAGTTATAGCCAAGTGTACTCGTCGTAATCCGGTCTCTCAGAGCGTCGCGGATACTGTTAGTGTAGTATGTCGTCCAAGTGTGCAGCTGGACATGCCTACTAGTCTCGAAAACCAAGTGAGGGTAGTTTCAAATAAACTAGCCCCCGTTTCGCTGAGGCGGTAACTTCAGTACTCCAGTCATCCCGTGACCACGACAGTGTGTAAACCTGTTGAAACGTCGGGAAAAATAGGTAAATAAACGCGATAAATACCCGTTGTATTAATACTTATAAATATAACCAGAGTTCTTATTGAAGACCCCCAAAAGAGAAACTTCAGTAGTCCAGTGCAAAAGATGCCAGCAATATGGGCACAGCAAAAATTATTGCATGAGACCACATAGGTGCGTCAAGTGTGCTGGTGCACACGAAACCGCCATGTGTACTGTCGACAGAAACACCCCGGCAATATGCACGTTGTGCTCAGGAAGCCACCCTGCTAGCTATAAGGGCTGTCAAGTATACAGGGAAGTGCTAGCCAGAAAACGCTTTCCAGACAAGCTGAAAACACGCCAAAACATAGACCAAACCGATGAGAAAGAGAGAACAAGGTTGCCTAACACCACCAACAATACACCTATAAAAATCACAACTGAGTATGACGACACTGTAAAATACCTAACTGCTCAAAGTATAATTCGTGATCTGACTGCCACTGAATGCCTACAACTTTACAGTGAGACAGTTAAACATGGAAAAAGCAAACATATATCAGAAGAAAAAGTGAAAAAGTGCCTCACTAAAAATACAGAAAGTAACCCTATAAACAAAAGTAAACCTATAAAGTCACCAAAAATACAGAAGAGAAACAACGATGACAACATAAAAACCATGAGAACACCTGCAAGAAACAACAGGGACAACACGCAGTCTCAAAGAACATATTACAAAAATAACGCAGGTCTAGAACCACAAAGAAAACCAATGACTGACGCCGAAGCTAAAGAAAATGCTTCACGAGAACATATACCAAGTAGCACTTATAAAAACACAGACGGAAAGAATTGACCAGCTGATCACACAGCTAAGCACAATGATGAATCTGATCGTCACACTCATCAGTAAACTTTCATAATGACTTCCCTACGAATTGCGACATGGAACATAAATGGCTTAGCGCCAAACAAACAAGAAATGAACATATTATTAATTGACAACAAAATTGACATAGCTCTGATATCTAAAAGAGCTCATACAAGAGAACCAGAACCAGACTTTCCAACAGAAACTACAAACTCTCTCTATCCATAAAAAAGATAACTACTCACTATGGAAAATAACAAAAGACTTCAAAAGACCTCAAAACCACATTCCACCATTAAGAAAAAACGCTGAGAAACCATGGGCCAAAAGCCAACAAGAAAAAGCAGAGTTGTTTGCTGAACACCTAAGTGACGTGTTTACCCCAAATGAGTCAAACATGACGGAATTTGAAGACGAAATAGACAAGATACTTCTGAGTGACCAGCAACTATCGCAACCTATGACACTAGTTACTCCGAGAGAACTAAAGAGAATGATATGCAAACTAGAAAATAAAAAAGCTCCGGGTTTCGATCTAATAACGGGAGAAATTCTCAAACAACTGCCAAAAAAACCCAGAGTATTTCTTACGATGTTATTCAACGCAATTCTCAGAACACACCACTTCCCAAAGCTATGGAAGATATCAACAATACGTATGATGCCCAAACCGGGAAAACCACCAACGGACCCCAGCCCATACAGGCCCATCAGCTCACTGCCAGTTCTATCGAAACTCTTTGAAAAAATATTGCTACTCAGACTAAAACCGGTTCTAAACGACAACAAGATTATCCCGGATCACCAATTTGGGTTTCGGGAGAAACATGCTACAGTCGAGCAAGTGCATAGAGTAGTCCACAAGATCAGACAATCACTCGAGAAAAAAGAATACTGTTCTGCGGTATTCATAGACATCCAACAAGCATTCGACAAAATCTGGCACAAGGGACTGCTATACAAACTTAAAACTCTACTTCCGAACTCATTTTTTATGATACTAAAATCATACCTTCTTGAAAGACGGTTTCAAGTGAAATATGAAGAAGAATTCTCCAAACTTCAAAAGAAGCAGTCTACCCAGAAGTGCGTGATCAGAGACTATTATGATGATGAATAGTTATTACTTGGACAATCCTCCCCATGGCGTCCCCTTGCGCTATACGAACGACGCACTTTGTCCAGAACACTTCACCTTCTGTGGACATGACTTCACATAGGTACCTACTTCTCTGCCGGGCTATTTCACCACAGCTCTATGACCTCCACTAGTACCTACCTACTGTAGAACAACGTGTAATTGTTCTTTCAAATTGGCCGGCCGATAACTGAGTTAGACACGTTGACTGCTAATTGTCCTTTCCGTGCTATGATATCATCCAGCATTGAAAATTGCGCATGTCCTTGATCAGTGGATGTTAGGTTAGATAGGCTTATATATGTAGGTTAGGTAGGTACTATCTATAACTACATTCAATCTCTAAGTACCGACCTATTATGTCATCATCTAACAATAGGTGCATCCGTACCGAGGTGTTTATCAAAACAATGTTATCAATAAGTGGATGTGGCGACTAGATTACAGGTAGAGACGGAATGTTAATAGGTAAATATATCAGTAGTAGGTAGAACGGCGCCCTGCGCAGGTAATGATAAGACATTCGCCTATTCCTCCGAAATGCTTTTCGAAACCAAAATAGAACCTAATTCCGTTATCGTAAAAGCAATAGGCGCAACAAGCCTGCGACCCTCGCAGCTCGGAGACAGTAGCTCGTTATCAGTGAGGTAACGGCGGAGCACCGCCGGCCGGCACGCGCCGCGCCGCGCCGCGCCGCCGCCGTCGTCTGCCGGCACTCGACTCGGCTCGGCAGTGCTCCTCTGTGCCTGCTCCGCGCCGCTCGTGCCTTCACTCTCCTAATTTTAACTCTACAAATTACGATAAGTTTCACACAAACCTTTCACGTTCTCGAAGTGAAGTCGGTCGTTTGTTTACAAACAAGTGGTGTTGCTCGTGCAGTGAGAGTAGTGCTGTGCTGTGCCCGGATGATGTGAGTGCGTTGCAGCATGGCGCGCTCCCCACGGCGCATCGCGGCGCAGCGCCGCAGCCGCAGCCGCGAGCTCACCCGCCTCAGGACGCAGCTCAACGGAAAAAGTTAGTATACACTAAGACACCCGAAGAAAATCCTACAGTTCCTAGCAGCTGCAAGAGTTAGTGGCGAACTATGAACGCCACGGCTTGACGGGGCTGAAACGTAAAAGTGGCGATCACAATAGGCCTATCATGGCCGCCGTGATACGAAAGCCAGCCAAAGCTAATAAAAAAAAACAAAAAGTACACTAGATGCACTTGCATGCAACACTTACCTATGCACACAACCTTTACTGCCTTTTCACATGTCCCGGTTCCCGGTACCGGTGCCGGTTGATTTGCAAACAATTCGCGACTGGGACGTGTGAAAAGGCACTTATCGTATGTAGATAGGTCACACGAGACCACACCAAACGCAAAATCATGAGTTGGGCTTGATGCATAAAGGGTCGATGTTGCGGCTTGCGGCCCTATATAAGTGTAGGTATACCTACCTATGTTCAATATCTGAAGGAAGTTATTCCTTAGTTTCGTGATTTCGTCGGGTTTTTAATTAGTTAGTATTAAGTCAATCAATACTTAATATCTTCAACAGAAACGATAATGAAACGTTAGAATTTGTAGGTACGCATTGAAACTAAATGTGGTTCACAATTCATATTTTTAAAATACTGCGAAAACCAGTCCGCCGTTAGTTCCAGACTACGGACGGAAGGGGCTGTTATTATAACTTTATTATTATTTTACTATTTATTATATTATTGAATACCTATTATTTCTAACATGAATTCTGTATAAACTAGGACTAATTTTCCTCTAACTATTCGTTCACGTTCGACTACATGCAGCTGCCGGCGCCACCCTGGAATTCGTATCAGAAGCAAATTCTCTCCATGTTTTCCTTGGCCGAGTAAAGAGCCCTACCCTGTTCCACCTGAACTGGTTCGGTACCGCGTATGGCGCCGGCACAGACCTAGCAATTACCTGCAAGTAGAGTCACCTCTGTTTTTACATAAATTAAATTAATTTGCATGAAAATGAGGACACTATCTGTGAAAGAACTGGTAAACTTTCGACCGATTAGCATGTTCTGTGGGCCTACGTAGGTACTTGAGGTGTTTTAGCAAAACTTATTTTCATTTAGAAACTTGACCTCTCTGTAAACTCTCCGGTATCCCTTGAGCGATAACGAGCTTTACATTCCTGACCATTACGTTGTGCTTCTCATTAGAATTCTTGGAGTAACTCACATGTAACTAAGTAGTATAGCGTGAGAGCGCGCCAGTTCTGCTGTTCCGCCGTGGTGAGGCGGAGCGAGGGTGTGCGAGGCGCGGCTAGCCTTGACCCACCTCTGGGCCGGTTCGCAATTCGGGCCACGGCTGCCTTTACAATCCCATGTTCGATTATATTAATTCTTATTATGCTCTAAAATAGACTTTATACAGGAGCTCTACTAATTCTTCTTAATGTAAGGTGTTGACCACATAATAATTGCATTCCACTTAGACTTAAACTTCTCCCTGAGATCCAACTTTCACTAAAATGATATTTGTCAAGTAATTTCAACATGTCGACACTCATTATAATCGTTGGCTGGACTATGTTATTATAACAGGTTGGTTTCATAAACACGATAATATTTACAGACACTTGAATCAACACCTCGGCACATACCTATATGTAAACCGCTGTTACCTACACACATACACAATTGGTGACATGACTGGCAACAAACTTGTCATATTATATTATCCGTTTGCCATAATTCGCGAAAGGGCCCGAAACCAGAAGCAATAAATAGTAACCTTTCCGTGGTTAGATAACTGGGTCCATTGCCAGATAGTTTAGTTAGATCATAACTTACATACAAATTATGCAATAGGTGTGTGAACTCTCGCAGGCGTTTCACTTTCTCTAACAAATGTTTGTTGACCAATAACACTGTTGTAGGCAGAGGTAGGTACATAATACCGAAATGCATCGTAAAGCAGTCCGCAATGCCACAAAACGTGCATAATAGTATATTTTTTTACAAGGGACCAAACCATCCCGTTGTATACGTATGTACTAGGTTATTATGTTCCCGGAGGATAACAAGACCGATTTATAATGGACGATTTTCACCCGAGTGGAAAACTCTACTTTTCACTTCGATAATAAAACAATCAATATTTACCCTTACTTACCCTTTACACTTCTCTACTTTACGAATTGATCGTATGTTTTTAAATATATTTATTTGATTGCAACTGATAAAATCATATAGATGTTTATTTTTCCTTTTGTTTCATTTGCATAGTATGTATTTACGTATGTTTACGTTTCACTTCTGGGAAACAGTACTTATGGAAACGGAAATTATTAACATCAACAATAGGTACGCTGTCTGCAAACTTTACTGATTGATTAGGATTAGTATCACCAGGCTGCGCACGCGCACCCCGCGATCGTGTCTAATGCTACAAGTATATGGCAAGTCCGTCTTCTCGGTTTAGAGTTTAGACGAGAAGCTTGAAAAGCCTTACTATATATTATGTACCTATGTGAACGGGACTATGGGGCCTAATCACAAAAACAAAAATGAGAGTTTCTAATTTGTTTTCCTGCAAATCATCGGTACTCTAATGACTTCGTTTTTACTTGTGTACAAACGAAACTACGACCCAAATATTTTATGACAATATTTTTTAACGAAATTTTATAAAGAGAGACGAATTCACTTTTACACTAAGTTTGTATGCGCAAATGGACACTATTGAATGTGACCTATACAATCCGAACTGCCTGTATAACAAGTTCTGCAGCAGGCCACACGAAACATTTTTTTATTTATTTAAGGTCGTCAACTTTATCAGCTGATTCTCACAAAATAAAAATACTGCCGACCGACCGATCAATATTATCGAAATTGAAACGTAGGTAAAAGTAAAAGACCAGTAGAGATGACCATACTGTAGCACAACACCACACATGAGTGCACCTACGTAGGTAGTAGGTATATACGCATACAAGTGACTTTACAACTTTCCAATCCAGCGGCTTGCTTGAAGTTGTAAGAATAATGCAATCTGTTCTGAGTGGGCATTATGGCTCGGGTGCCTACGAAAACCCCTTTAGTTCCATCTCGTAGCCAGATTTGGTAGCTAGCTACGAAATGTGAGAAATAATCCCGATTCGAAGCTACCAAACAGGAATTCTTAAGTCCCACCTCGTAACCAGGTTTGGTAGCTGGCTTCCAAATGGGAGAAATAATCTCGATTCGAAGCTGGCTACGAGATGGGACTAAAGGAGATAATTTAGTCCTATTCCATCTACCCTGAGTTTTCTTTTTAATCTTAAAGGTCAATGAGTTTGACGACCGATGTGGCGCGGTGGGCGAAGGTCCGCCTGCGACGCAAGAGGTTGCGGGTTCGATTCCCGCCTCGGAACAATTGTGTGTACGATCTGCAGATATTTGTTCCGGGTTAACAGATTTTTCGCGATTAGTTCCACAAGCCGATAACAATTGTTCCTTTTGGATATAGAAAAAAGCGAACCCCCCGCTTTAAAAAATAACGCAAAAATCTAACAAAAACCACAAAAAATTTGCGGCTCGCTCCGCTCGCCAGCTATGTCTTCTAATTCTTGTAGTCAAGCGCTCACATTAAGATAATTTTGCCAAACCTGAAAACTGGCAAAAAATACCGTTTCATTTTCAGGGCTCGCTGCGCTCCTTTTTATTTATTTTTTCATACTCTTCTTAACTAGTTTGAGAAAAGTAATAAAAATGTTGACGTTGTAACCTAAAAAAAAGGACCCCAAATTGTAAATGTCCCGACGACGACGACGGGGCCTTGGGGATTTATGGATGGCAACCCTAGTTTAAGTTTAATGTTTAGTCAAAAAAAATATTTTTTATTATATTATTAGAGGGAGATCTGTTTAATTTTTTGCAATAAAAAAAATATATTTTTAAGCGGAGTGCAATCTTTGTTTTATATTAAAAAAAAAACCATTTAGTAGCCAGCTACAAGACGGGAATGCACATTTCCCATTTAGAAGCCAGCTACCAGACGGGAAAGCATATTTCCCATTTAGAAGCCAGCTACGAAATCCGGCTACGAGATGGGAAAATCGTTCCCATTTAGTAGCTAGCTACAAGATGGGAAAGTACATTTCCCATTTCGTAGCTAGCTACCGAATCTGGCTACTTCATTTTAAAACAGTTTTTAAGGTCTCTTACTTTTTGTACAATTTTGATATAATTTGATGAATTAACTACATAATAATCGAAACAGTTTTTGAAAATTCTGTAGGTATCATACTTTTAATATTTTGAAAAACTCGATTCACCTTAAAGGTCATACTATTTTTAGGAATTATTTAGAAACCTAGCCGCCTAGTCTCTAACCGATACCTAGAGACTAGAGTACATATTTATGTAATTGTTGTCAATTACATAAATATGTACTCTAGTCTCATCTCTCTAAACGTTCGAAACTCTCAACGCGCGAATCACACTCGCACTTGACGGATCTTGTCATGGGACGACCCTAGTTGTATTGTGGACCTAATAGGTCCCCAATGTCCCCCAGTCCCCCTCTATGTATATATACTATCTGTAAGAATCCCCCTGATGTTCAAATTTAATGAACTCTCTCCTTCTGGACAATGACGCATAAAGCAACTGCGAATGTGAGAAATTCTTTAAAATTGAAGTTTATTTATTGAAGTGATTGGAACCAGCAGCGGCGGCAGCATCAGCGCGATGCTTTGATACATTGCAAACATGTGGTTGTGTACCTACATCTCTGCCAGAGCAAACACACGACACGCACGCGGTGCACCCGTGCTGCTGACATCAAGCGGGTAGGTCGTAGAAAGACCAGTGACTACTATATTATAGTAGACAATTATAATAAATTGGTCTATTCTACAGGTTCAGACTGAGACTTATGTGTACCTAATGGACGATACATCCAAATAACCCGCTTCGCGTCACGTCACACACAAGTTTATAGGAGAGCTTCCGTTATTTATTACTGAAGTGCAAAGTAATTTGGAGCCGGACAAGAACGCGCGGCGGAACAGAGGTTTACTGTCGCTACAAAAATAAACCATACTATTAAACTAGATAGCTACCTTTATAAGAGAGAGTCAGGTTTACGATAAGTACCTGCCTCCATTAAATCGTGGAAATCAATCACGCTTGATTTATGCATCATAGCTCATAAAATGATGTGATTCAACGTCACCAATCGGAGTTTTCCGTGGGCGGGCGTGACTGCACTGGAACACACCGCACCGGTGCGATTGTTTACAAGTTCGCGCGCGCAAATGTATTTATCCAGAACACTTAATACAGATACACCCACTACCTTAGCCTCGTTAGTGCGACTAAATGACTACACTTACTAGGCTATGGCTCGTAAGGTCTCTCAAAAGTTTATCTTGTGTTCGGTCCAGTGCAGACTAACGCAGTCATTTGTAGCTTGCATTCGGTCACAGGGAACAACTCGTAGCCGTAACAAATAGCCTGCTTCCAGGCGCTAGGTCAGTTGATCGATGCGTTGTACGACGTATCTCCCACTTGACACAAATTAATCTGGAATACCTATGCCCTTCACCTCAATTGAACAGCATGTGATCCGTGCACTGTAGATATTTACAGTGCACAGTTCACATGTATGTATGTAGCACCTATGTTATGTACTATGTAGTACTTTCACATTAAATATACATTTCATCTCATATAAATAGTAACAGGGAGCTACTATTGCAAACATGTGGTTGTGTACCTACATCTCTGCCAGAGCAAACACACGACACGCACGCGGTGCACCCGTGCTGCTGTATGTAGTACTTTCACATTAAATATACATTTCATCTCATATAAATAGTAACAGGGAGCTACTATTGCAAACATGTGGTTGTGTACCTACATCTCTGCCAGAGCAAACACACGACACGCACGCGGTGCACCCGTGCTGCTGTATGTAGTACTTTCACATTAAATATACATTTCATCTCATATAAATAGTAACAGGGAGCTACTATTGCAAACATGTGGTTGTGTACCTACATCTCTGCCAGAGCAAACACACGACACGCACGCGATGCACCCGTGCTGCTGTATGTAGTACTTTCACATTAAATATACATTTCATCTCATATAAATAGTAACAGGGAGCTACTATTGCAAACATGTGGTTGTGTACCTACATCTCTGCCAGAGCAAACACACGACACGCACGCGGTGCACCCGTGCTGCTGTATGTAGTACTTTCACATTAAATATACATTTCATCTCATATAAATAGTAACAGGGAGCTACTATTGCAAACATGTGGTTGTGTACCTACATCTCTGCCAGAGCAAACACACGACACGCACGCGGTGCACCCGTGCTGCTGTATGTAGTACTTTCACATTAAATATACATTTCATCTCATATAAATAGTAACAGGGAGCTACTATTGCAAACATGTGGTTGTGTACCTACATCTCTGCCAGAGCAAACACACGACACGCACGCGGTGCACCCGTGCTGCTGTATGTAGTACTTTCACATTAAATATACATTTCATCTCATATAAATAGTAACAGGGAGCTACTATTGCAAACATGTGGTTGTGTACCTACATCTCTGCCAGAGCAAACACACGACACGCACGCGGTGCACCCGTGCTGCTGTATGTAGTACTTTCACATTAAATATACATTTCATCTCATATAAATAGTAACAGGGAGCTACTATTGCAAACATGTGGTTGTGTACCTACATCTCTGCCAGAGCAAACACACGACACGCACGCGGTGCACCCGTGCTGCTGTATGTAGTACTTTCACATTAAATATACATTTCATCTCATATAAATAGTAACAGGGAGCTACTAGTAGGATCTCATTTTCCCATACAAAAGACATCAACGCGCACTATATTTTTTTGTTTTTTCATAAAGGTGCTAAATCCATAGAAATACAAAATATTATCAAAGAAGTACGTATTCTACACCAATTCCTAGCAGTTTCCCATTCGTCAATCACCCGACTCCCAAAGTAAAGAGCAAACAATCCTGGCACGGCAAACAGCGGGTGTCGTTCTCACGTCATACTTCACGTACTGCCGAGTAGATGTACTACCTACACAATACCTACATAGCAAGCAGCATGTACATAGGTGTGTAGGTCCTAGACGGAGGTGCCGCATTTAAGGCGAAATGAGTTCGTCTTTTCGAGCAAGGACGAACGAACGCCGCGCGGGGAAGGCGAGAAAGGGAGGCAAGAGCGGCAGAATGATCGGCCCGTGCGCAATTTCACTGCTTTTTATTTTTTAATTTGTTATTGCTCTAAAATAATAGGTACTGTTTCTCAAAAAACTAAAACCATAATTATCTAAAGTATTTATTAGGGAACACGTAGAAGACATGTCATTACAATAATATTAAATAACTAGCAAATAAAACTGGTTTTCCCGTAGAGATATCTCTGTACAAATGAAGATTTAGAGGAAACATTACTATTTTTTTCTATCGAGTCAAGTTTAGTCAATCGTGTTTCGACTCCCATAAATTACTAACTAATATCCTAAACTTTTGATCCTTATTAAAATATATTCGAAAAATAGGTGTTTTGTTCCCTTAAAATTGATTTTCCGTTAAGTCAAAACGTGGGTTTTGGGACTCATTTCACCTTAACTGCGAGTTAACTAGCAGCCTTGACCCGCACTTGGCCGCCGGCCGCCGCTGCCGCTGGGCGCGCCGATTGAGTCGTCGATAGGTTAACGGATCATGTCTCGTTACCTGTTGGACGTAGATTGATTTAAGGCCTCCTAGGGAAATTACCCCCAGCTAATGGCTCTATCAACCCTGCTCTACTTCCACTAAACAACCTATCACTTTGTGGACGGAATTAACACGGATGGGATGTGATCAAATCGTTTAACCTATTTGTTCTCTGGCTGCAAGGTGCTGATAAAACTAAATAGCCTTATATGCAAAATCAATAACAACTTGAGGTCACGTTTTCTCATACAAATATGTGGTGAACCTGCGCGCTGCATTTATTGAATTAATTACAAACGTCGAGAGTCCACGACCTGCAAATGCACGTGAACTGAAAACGAACTCTCGTAAAACTGTAAAATCTTGCGATATACAAGTACCATGCTATAAAATAGGGGAAGGTTGGCGTGGAATATTCCTAGCTTTACAAAGAGGTCCACCTTTACGTCACGGTATACGACCGATAGGCGATAAGACCATTTTCCACATTTTTTTCTATCTTTTCTTGATTTCCCAATTATGTGTAAGCGGCTAAGCGGCATCCACTTCTAAAAAAAACAATAGACATGTGATTGGTTCTTTGTTATATCTGTGAGGCTTGGGTAGTCTCCTACAATCATAAAGCTAACGAGGACGAGAGTATGTAAGAGCGAGCGACTGTGCGGGCGCGCCCCGCGGGCGGGCGGGGGCTCTGCTAACGGCGGCGCTCCACGCGAGCCTCGCGCCACACCGGCCGGTCCCTCCTCGATCACTTACATGTTATGGATCATAATCACCAATTCTGCGGACTTGGCCGGCGCTTATTTATAGAGGCATCTGTATTAATTTACAACTGAAACTAATTGAAATAAATTGCTTGGAGCCACAGCTCCTAAAGCACGCCGGGGTGTTCCAATATAATTGACCAGCAATTATTTGCAACAATCTATGACCTTGCTCTTAATTTCACGCATGGAGTCTGATCGTTTACCTCTATCTTATATTGCAGTAGAAAGTAAAGGGAAGGCGGAACTAGTTTATGATGTCCTCACTAAAATTTTATTTATTTATTTTATTTTCAGCCATTATTGTCCCACTGCTGGGCAAAGGCATCCCTTTTCTCCTTCCACTCCTCGCGATCCAACGCTGCAATAGGCCATGATGGAAAATGTGCCTCGAGCTCGTCACGCCGCCATCTCATCCTGGGCCTTCCACGTCGCCTCTTAGTGTTGGGTGGGCTCCACTCTGTGGTGGTCTTTGACCACAAGTCCCTGGACATACGGCAGACGTGTCCGGCTCAGTTCCACTTCAGGCTTCCGGCGGCGGTCTGACCAACGTCAACGATGCGTGTTTTGGAGCGTACGTAGTATGCTGTTTCGCGCGCGGTCTGACAGCTTGACTCCTACACTCCATGACTCGTTGGCAGACCCCGAGGGCAGACTTTAACGATCGGTTAAGGACCAAGTTTGAGCGCCATAGATAGGTGAGGTTGGTTTAACCCACACCACCGACATCTTAAATTTTGCTTAAAATTTAAATGACCCATATTATTATAATTATTACCGAACATAATCAAAGGCTTTCCTGTAGTCATGCAATAAGGCACTCGAGCATCGACATATTGAACTCGCGACTCTTGTAATCTGATGATAACTTTTGCTCTCTCGTTACCACGCCCTTTTACAAAACCAGCTTTATCGTTGGGTATTTAGAGCATTAGTTTGCTTGCACCGGGAATGAACTCCACTGTTCTATAGTTCCCGCATACTAGATCCCTTCTTATGAATATAATAAGTATTAGTAGAGACTCCGTACAGTCATCGGGCCATCTCGGTAGGGTAAGTACCTACCTACTAAATACACAAAATGCCTGCATCTATATTTGCCATTTCAGAAAGCAAGCCTTCTGATGCTCTCGTCGATAGTCCGTGACATAACAACGGGCGCGGCCATTCGCCTAATGAGGGACAGTCGTTAACGAGGCTGGAACTACCAACGAATACTTATCTAGTTCGTGACCTACAATAATTAGTTAGGTTTTACGAGCTCCGAAAACGGACTGAAATATTAGCTGTTGCTTTTCATTATGACTGAAATAAGATATCCATAATCTACTTATAATTACGTCATGCAAAGGTTTTATCTAGGTAACTGTTTGTAAGTCTAGCTCAGTTCTGCGACCCCTGCCGTGTGCATCCTTCTAGGTACTGCTGCATAATTACAGCACTTACGTTATTCCAACCATTGTCTATCCATAGTTTTCACACGATTACGACCGATAGAGTCAAAACAAGTATAACAAAACTGAAGTTCAGGAATTACATCATTTTAATTGGCGGTGGCTAAATGAAGTACATACTTAATGAAATTAGGTTATGTCGTGTCATGTCACTCGTGTTTCGTGCAGATTACACGCAGTCAACACGCAATGGTAAAACGAAAACCACTGCTCCACCTCCATCAAAGCGCAGGTCAAGAACGTTTGAAACCAGTCAGCCTGACTTTTAAACCTGATAATTCAACCCGTCTGTCCTAAAATACCAGCCAAATTAATTTCAGCAAAGATCCTTGGTTTTAATCTGTAAACAATCGCGTTGCGAAACTTGTAAACGCAGCTAACCTTCACATTTGTAGATACAAATTTACTTTTAAAGACTCGCAGAGTTCATTACCTAGAGCCCGCTTGGATTTACAGCTCGCACGAACGTCCGAATCGATATTACAATACAGTTTACATAAATCGAAGGCGCCCTTGAAGTCCGCCGACGCGCCCTTTTGATTTACAGCACCCTGTAAACAACGCCGTAAACTCACCTGCCAAGACAGAACCACGCTGACGTAGGTACTACAAATCTGTTGGTCGAAACATTGTGGTAATTGAATGGCTCGACTCGAGGCTAGTATTCTTTTGTTATCGTTCATTGCGACACTGCGCTGAAATAATGCGAGTGCGGCGGCGCCCGCAGGCTGGCGGTAACCCGAGCGGATTGCGCAAGCAGGTGGTGAGCGGTGGAAGGCGATAGCCCTCGGCTCCGCTCACAGTTGGGTTATATCGGCGCGTGGAGTACACCGATGTGGGCCAAGGGAGCGCGCTGGAATGCACTCACTTTGTTCCCGCTGCAGCTATTCTATTACGGGCTGTTTGTTTTACCTACCCACATAGCTCTGCGCTACCACAGGATATTGGAAATCCGATTTACACTAGGTATCTACATTTGCATTTCTCCTTCCAATCTGGATAGAACTAGGCAGAGTGTCGAGATTAAAATATAAGTATACTTAAGAATTGTAAAGAAATGTTATAACTATGTAGGTATCTACCTCGATTTTCGAAACAAAGAAAGAAATGTGTCTGTATAACGCCGTTTATATTTATTATATTGGCTGGAGCAAGTAAAGGTCTGTTTTCTGTGGCCGCTTTGTGGAGCCCTTATACAGCCGGATTACTTTCGTAGTACATACTGAGCACTTTCGAAAGACCCGTGAGTGTCTCCCAGCTTCCTGCTGCGTGACGTCACGATGCGCACGCGCACGCGGCTGCTTTCTCCCGCGGTCACGGTCAGCACCACCTCTTGTATAACGAGCCACAAACACTCATTGTTCCTGTCGTTTGGTTTATGTACTACCAACCAAACGCTGTGTCTTAATCAGCAAAACGAAACATAGTGATCCTGATTGACGAATGAATCTTGATTTCTAATTACAGGCAGGTACCTCTGTGTCTTAAAGAATGTAACTACCTGCCTGCATAGGTGTTTCCTTTGTAATGTATACCAACACATGACGCACCTTGGCTAACAAGAGGACTGGATAGTTAAGCTACTACATACGTGCGTCCAATGAGCACACATAACCGGCTAAGGCCAGCGCACTCCGTCCACTCGTTGCTGATCGACCCCAGTGGAGCTCAGCCTCACACTGGCACTATTATACAGAGGTAGGTACTGGTGCTCTCGCCACTGAGCTCCTCATCAGAGAGAAGGTGTAGGTACTCACATGATGCAACATAAGTATAACTACTTCTATATCATTCTCAAACAAAAGTAGAGTAGTAATTAGATAAACATTTGCAAACTCTCACGTCTGTACAATAGGTCAGCTTTATGTAACAAACGAAAACATTCGGAAACAAACTATGTAGGAAGTCATGACTTACCTATGTATAATATATAACAGCTGTTGTAATGTAACCTAGGTGAAATAAGCTTATAAGCAAGAACCAATAACAGTTGTTTCCCTACGTAAAAACAACTAGGATTGTATCGTCAGTCATCAACAGCTCCGTCAAAAACATTATTTTATCTAATTGAAATATCGGTGTATTTTATTAGTGTATATTAAAATATGATTCAGTTTCAGTATTCAAGTTTTATAATATCCATTCTTAAATAGATTCAAGGGGTCCGAGCGCAGTCTTAGCCTAAGAAGCCTAAGAAGGTTAGTATCTAATAGGTATGCAAATGCAATCGTTATAGTAGTATGTCATTACACTACACACGTAGAAGATGTGGAGGCCAATTACGTACCGACTGCGACGCAATGCTGTAATGATTAGTGCACGCGGCAGCGTGTCCAAGCCAAGTTCAAGCAAAGGAACGCGCCGAGTGTATCATTCGAACCACTTGGTGCCACTTTTGACCCTTCTATAACTCAAAACCTCTTTAACGTAAACACATAAAACTAAGTGTGTTTAATTATATCCATAAGAACATGTAGAAGCCCAAATTTCATGAAGCTAGCTCAAACGGTTATAAAGATATGAAGGTCAAAAAGTCGTAAAAATTCACACTGACTGACTGACATACATATAGTACCTAAATCTAACCTACTTCCAGATGACCAAGAAGGATGAAATTTGGAATCCAGCTCGGTAATTGTGTGTAAGCCGCGAAGCCCACAGCCAATCATAATTTTTGTATTGAACTTGGCTCTCCTTTTTTACATTTATGTTTATGGTGGGATTAACAATAAACAGGTGAGTAGTGAGGGAGGCACCTCTCCGTGTGGGTAGAGTACTCCCTTGTATCATCATTACTATATATGTTAGAAACAAGGTCGATGTAGAGTAGGTAGTTAAGAATCCATAGTTAATACCTGGTATTATTATAGTTTTCGTTTTTCAATTTTATCTGTTATAGTTATTAAGTATTCTTTTTCTCTTATAATATTTCCGCATCAAGGCACAAATCACTGTAATAATAACATGTAATTTACGGAAGTCTGTGAAGAAGGCACTGGTGACCAGTAACACAGGTTGTAAAACCTATCACTGGCACTGATCTCACATACAGGTATCTGTACCTATGTAATGCACTACACCTTGCTATAACAATTACTTATAAGATGACCTTTTTGTGAAGAGAAAATGATTATATTATTATTATTATAAATTAAATCGTCTAGAAGGTGACGCTACATAACGTAACACCGGTATTAGATTCACATCAAAAGAGACCAGTAGAGTCGCAACAGTTAGGTGGCATGGCAAGGTGAAGACCTAAGGATGGTCAAAAAAGCCCTGTGCTTGAATTCACTCTAGCACACTTGATTAGATAATACAGCGTGCTAGTGGGCACGCATCACGATCGGCGATCACTCTAGCACGCTTTATAAAAATAATAAAGCATGCTAGAGTGATGCTCACGTTTGCTGATAAAGGTGCTTTGGAGATCCCACCAACACCCCCCACGCTACACAAACACGCAATGGTAGATGAGAAAGTTTTGAATATAGACGGAATATTGTGTGTAGGTCTGAATGTCAGGGTCACAGGTTGGAGCAAAATGATTTACGAAAGACATGGTTTCATTTTGTATTTATATTTAGCGTATGATAATTTCGATCCATAATTCCAGAGATCCAAGATCCATAATTTAAGTGAAGACAAGAAGACAATTAGAACAAATATTTTAAGAGAACAAAGGCGGGTAAACAATGGGTGACATTCAGACGTTCGGCCGGCCGTGGCCATGCGTAGAGCCATCCACAAAATGTCATGCTCATTGGAGTCGTTATGTCGGCGATGGATCCCGCTCATCGGTAATAATGATGCTTCCGCTGGAGGCCGAAGGTCGATTGCCATCTGATTTTTTTATATTTTTTTAATTTATTTAATTATTAACTAGCACGATTACTTATATTACAACCAATTACACTAGTTAATTACAATACCTATACATATGTTAGAACAAATGAAACATACAAAAAAAAAGAAAAAATTATACATAAAATTACACAATAAGAAAAAGTAATAATAATTGATCATTTATAAAAATGATGGAGCCCAATGGGGAACTGTGCACCGTGAAATAGCCTTTTTCAATCTAGATTCCAGTAATACCAAAATAATGGAATTCAAATGGACACTGATATGATCCTATCGTTGTAAATGGACACTGATATGATCCTATCGTTGTAAATGGATACTGATATGATCCTATCGTTGTAAATGATCCTTTATTACCTTCCTCAGCAGAGCAGGAAGGTAACTGTAGACCGGATTCATAAAATGAATTACGAATATGTACTTACTTAATTGCGAAAAAAATATGGATAAAGCCAACCAAAATAACATAATTATATGAATTTCATAAAAGGCATTAAAAGGTTTAGTTGACGGAGGCTGATGAGGGGATGAGGTCGGTGATGTCATACTGACCTGATGAACATTTTCATTCCGGTACCAATCGTGAACCTGGACTAACGTCGCGGTGCTTTGCTTACAAACAATTCCTTTGTAACAGAATCACCTTGAATTAAAACGCATCAGCGTGGACTGAAAATAGTAAACAAGTCGAATTTTGTTAACGCTTGTCATGTTAGATCGTCGCCGCCGTACCGACCTGCGATGAGCTGACGACATGGCATGGCGCGCGGGTGTCGGTGGCTCAGATCAGCTCAAGGGCAAAACGACAACCGCTCAAGTCCAGATTAGTAAACATAAAGAGTGGTTACGCGCCACATTTCCTTGACAAAAAACGGTTCGATCGTGATACAACGAATCGAAACCAATAAAATCTATTCCGCATACAAAAGCTTTTGTTGTCTGACCTTACTACTACCATAATTCCTAAGAATCTTGATCGATGCCTACAATATTAATTTCTTTGTAAGCTTGAGTGTACCTACCTATAGAGGACTTCGAGTTTTTGAAGGTGTTATTAGGCCTGACCTCAGAATACAGAAAGCTGACGCTCCAAGCTCAGCGAAGACCGCCGTCATCCCTGCCAAGTTTTCCACCACCCCGCATTAAACCGCTGCTTTAGCCGTAATGAGTAATTACCTGCTCGCTAATCACCTGTATGTACTGTACCTACCAGGTAGGTATAGGTAGGTACTCCCTTGTGCCAGAGCGCCGTGAGTCAGCGCGTGCTGCGGCCCTGAGAGGTCGATGTCGGAGCCGGCCCAACTGGTTCACTACGAGTACGTCACAGTACCGTCGGTCTGTATGTACTACTAGCACTCGCATGCCATAACTATAAGTACATCCATCATCAACTCATTATCTAGCTGCAAAAACTATAATGTCTTTAATTTATCGATTATATTAATACGAATTGTTTTCGATTGCAAGATTTTTTCGATTAGGTCCAATTTCACCGTTTGCTGCCAAAACGAAGGCCCGTATTTTGATTGCTTGCTCAGTCATAGATCTATGCTTGAGTAACGTCTATGTTATATCGTAGAACAGCACTACTCAAGCATAGATTTATTTATTTAATTAATTAACACGGTTATATAATATATCGACGACTGAGCAAGCTTTCTTAATACGGGCCTTACTACCTCAACTGCGGGTCCAGGTATCGAGCCACACATTTGTCGCCAGCTACCGACGCAGTAGATAAATACTTGTTATAACATTATAATTATCTACGTAGTGTCTGTCTGTCGTGGGATATTCTCAAGGGAATGTAAGGCGGCGGGCACACCGGGGACGCCGCGTCTAGCGCGAATACAACAAAAGACAATTATTGTATATCGCCTATTATTAAACTCAATAATAAACTCGCCTATATCAAAACTTTGATATTTGAGTAAACATTTTATCTCATCATTTAGACCTTACATTACAGGACTCCGAAGCTCTATACTATAATCATAATGAAGGGTGGGCTATTTGGATTGGTATTTATTTAAGAAAATACATTCAGTCAAGTTAATGCAAACAATTTATTAAGTAAAAAAATAGTAGCTACTTACATTTAAGCATTGATTGTTATTTTGAACTTTGGGTTTAGCTGTTAGGTAAGTAAATAATTAAATGCTACAAAATGCTTTGAACCCGTCTAAGTAGAGTCTCGCGTGCCGACCGGATAGTTCAAACTAATATCTGAATAAAGTACAAACGGTACGACTTAGTGAACTCTACGTTATAACCGAATCAGCTCGCTGCTCCACTAGCGTCCAAGACAGTGACGACGATGGATAGGCACATTTGAAACTACGTCAGTTGGAGTTCAATAGCTCGGTGTTCAGCGCCTTGCGCGCGTCTCGCGGCGGCGCGCATACATTGCCATTGGAATGTGCAATCTGAATGTGTTTGTTAGTTAGAGACATCGCTGAACGATAAGTAGAGTAGAGTGGCGAAGCCGTGTCGCCTAACAGCGCCTCAGGCAGCGCCGCCGGCGGGATAGCGGCCGGTCGCAGGGCGCGCCGCCCGCCCCGGCTTGCACCTGTATAAAAAATACGTATTTTAGTTTTCTTACAACACAATTAAAATTTATTGTTGCTGCAAAGTTTGTGCCAAATTTTACTAAAACCATGACAAAAATTGAAGTCAAGATAATCAATTATGATCAATTAACAAAAGGTATTTTGCTATTTTATACTAATTTAACCTGGTTTTAAAGCTGACTTGTGTATAAGCTTTATTTTTAAGCCTAAAGATATAGAAGTTATCGATTTCATGGTTCCTTAAGCTATTCAACAGTTCTGAATAAATAATGGCAGGTAGGGTCAAGTAACTAATGGATGGTACCCAAAATGCAGTTTTAAGGCATTCGCAGTAAAGTTAATTTTAGCGTGGTCAGGCGAACTGATAGATATTAATGTAATGATAGCTTGGTTAGTTCATCCAAGTTGTCGTGTCAGCAGCGGCCGCGTCCAACGAGGCTTCCTACCCGCGCCGTCCGCTACAACCTAACCTACCCCTACTAGACCCGCGCTCGGCCGCGGCCCCCCTCCAATGGTATAATGACATGACACTGGAGGTATAGCTACTCTACATGCCTATACAATATGTATGTGTGTTTACTGATTGACGGTGTAACATTGTTCTGGAGCACACGTAGTGCGATGCGAGCCCATGACTCCGTGAGTACCTAGCTAGTGATTATTGTAATGTACCTACATTATGAGTGGGACATTACAGAACTAATGGAGAGGGTCACGGTCTGCACTAGTGGCCGCCCTCGACCCCGCCCGCACGTGGGTGGCTCCGATTGATATCGATCTTTATAAACAACTCGCCTCATTAAGACATTCTTTCAATTAAAACTACATTGGATTCTATTATTCTATTACCGTGTGCTCTGCTCCTGAAGTTGAAGGACAAACATAAACCAGAACAGAGCGATGACATCATCGGGCTAATTGATTCTAATTCCGTTGATTTACATCAACGGAGAGCTCTTTTTAGATTATGAGTAGGTGAGTGCGAAATATTCCATCAATAGAAAAGCCAAAGAAGCCATGATAAGTTTCACATCAAATTGCAAACTTATTACAACTAAGCCAAAACGCCGGGAAAATGAGTAAACAAACACGAAACAATAAGAACAATAAGGCAGTCACTGGACAGGCTCAGCCGTCTTTAGTCATAAGTACCACATCTAGTTACGCAAAGTTAAATGTTAAACTTCTGAAACCAACAGGGCAAGAAGCTCACGAACTTATTACGAGATCAGGTACCGAGAACTGAAACCCTGCAAATGCAAAGTAGCTCGTAATTACGTCCACTCGGAATAAAAATACGAGAAGTTGTACGTAAATGAAATGTTATATAAATGAAAGTCATTGTATGAAAGGAGGGTGAGCGGTGAGTGGATGGTGCAATCAGATCAGCTGGTTGGGCGTGGAGGTGTGCCGCGGGGCTGCGGGTATCGACCAGGCCGCGGGGGCGCAGCGCCGGGTTGCAGCGGAGCCCGACGCCGTGGGGCGTGGGGACGGGGTATTGAATTCTGGAATATGCTAATTTTAATTTCTGATTTGAACCTTATACCATGGGAATAATTCGTCATTGCTGCCACTGCCCAACCCACCCACGGAAGTGCAGCTGACGGTCAGGCATGAGTATTCATAATATTAATCCCTAATGCATTTTACGAATTTTCGCTCGGGAGGAAATAATTGACCATATTTGTACCGGCTCCCGGGCCAATAGTTTGGCTAATCCGGCGTCCCATGACAACCTCTATTCTTACCAGAGACATGGTAAGTACTTGCGTACAACGGCGGTAGGCCGTAACTACAAGTGATTAGATTACTGCGTTGAGATAAAATACAATACAAAATACAAAAATCATTTATCAGTATTGATAATACAAAAAAGCTTTAACATTTTACTGGTGGTCGGCACTAGGTTCAGAGGGAGGCCGAGTTACGAAAAGAATACTAATAATCAAGACTGTAGTAAACAGCAGTTCACAGTAGAAAAATACGTTACGAATATACATAGTAACGTTAATTCCTAAGTAAACAGGTTTATTTTAATTTGTTGGTAAACGCCTCATTAGTCGTAGCAACGGTACCTTACCTACCTACTACTACCTCGCCTCTTTTATTTTATAACATTGGCGACAATTTGTTCAGCTTGTATAGCGATTCTAACTCAACCAAAACTTGGAAAGAGATAGGTACAAAAAGATTTTAAACTTTCATATGTACTGGTACTGAGTGCTGACAACATTTTATATTATGTCTAAAAATAAACACAGAAGTCAGGTCTGCAAAATAATAAAATGAAACGGCAGGGAGGCGCCCACCGATGTATGCTGCAATAAAATGAAACGGCAGGGAGGCGCCCAACGATGTATGCTGCAATAAAATGAAACGGCAGGGAGGCGCCCACCGATGTATGCTGCAATAAAATGAAACGGCAGGGAGACACCCACCGATGTATGCTGCAATAAAATGAAACGGCAGGGAAGCGCCCACCGATGTATGCTGCAATAAAATGAAACGGCAGGGAGGCGCCCACCGATGTATGTTGCAATAAAATGAAACGGCAGGGAGGCGCCCACCGATGTATGCTGCAATAAAATGAAACGGCAGGGAGGCGCCCACCGATGTATGCTGCAATAAAATGAAACGGCAGGGAGGCGCCCAACGATGTATGCTGCAATAAAATGAAACGGCAGGGAGGCGCCCACCGATGTATGCTGCAATAAAATGAAACGGCAGGGAGACACCCACCGATGTATGCTGCAATAAAATGAAACGGCAGGGAAGCGCCCACCGATGTATGCTGCAATAAAATGAAACGGCAGGGAGGCGCCCACCGATGTATGTTGCAATAAAATGAAACGGCAGGGAGGCGCCCACCGATGTATGCTGCAATAAAATGAAACGGCAGGGAGGCGCCCACCGATGTATGCTGCAATAAAATGAAACGGCAGGGAAGCGCCCACCGATGTATGCTGCAATAAAATGAAACGGCAGGGAGGCGCCCACCGATGTATGCTGCAATAAAATGAAACGGCAGGGAGGCGCCCACCGATGTATGCTGCAATAAAATGAAACGGCAGGGAGGCGCCCACCGATGTATGCTGCAATAAAATGAAACAACAGGGAGGCGCCCACCGATGTATGCTGCAATAAAATGAAACGGCAGGGAGGCGCCCACCGATGTATGCTGCAATAAAATGAAACGGCAGGAAGGCGCCCACCGATGTATGCTGCAATAAATTAACATTTATCTTTCAAAAGTATATGAAATGTAAATAGATTGAAATGAATGGCGCCGCGCCGGTCGGAAATAGTCCAGTATTTACGTTTTACGATGATATCTACGGTCGATGGTGCCGACCAAGGACGACATAATGACATGACATAACATGACCCGCTCCACGTTCATATCCATTGTAGTGTGGGGCGCCGATATAACACAACATTATGTTCTTTATTCGTCATTTATAAACTCATTTGAAACGTAGACATAAAGCAGTCGTTCCTAATTCACTACCTAGATATGATTCCATTTTATTTAGCTTCTTCTTGGTATCCGTATTGGAAGGGCTGTGAGGTGCAAATTGTGTATTGCTGCGTTGATTTTTCTACTATCTTGTCTATTTTAACAGAAAATATCTGCTATTGCATGGCAAACTTTTTGGAACTCGACTGAGGACCGTATGAGTTTTTCAAGTTCTGTGACTTTATGGAACGAAACCATTTGGAAACCGATGCAGATGCCTGGACACGAGAATTCATTCATTCGAAGCAGATTGGACGGAACGGCCTCTATGACAGTTTCCATTTAAGTTGCGTTTGAGTACTCGGCCATAAGAGGGACTTCATTGAGAATGGAGATGTCAAACCTCGATGTAACACCAGTGTGGCTAGTCTGGACATAACCTACTGCATGCTATGAAGCAGGTATTATAGTGGTGTTGTACAGTATACTGACCAGTACAGTCCGCTCCCGCGCCTGGTAGCCGACGCCGCACGACGCGGAGCAGCGCGTCCACTCGCCCCACGCGCTGTACTCGCAGTCCGGTCCCACGGCTCCTGTACCACACAGAACAATATCAAATATACGACAGGTTTACGCATAACACAGAGCCGCGTAGTTTTATCGTTCGCAAATATTTCTGTCTTCACATCTTTGTTGTTTGCCATAACATTACTTAAGGTCGTAGACATCACTATCCGATCCACGTCGCGTTTCGCAGGTTAAACTGCCGGTCGCTGGCAAAACGGACAATGGTTTGGCGGTTTTTAATCGGCTGTTATAATCAGCCACTAGCATAGTTTATTCAGTTGGATTATACTGCTTGAGCTGGCTGCCGATTGAATGGTTCTCATTAGCACTCAACTAGTTGTACAATCACAAGATGTGCGACGACATACAAACAAACGAGTGTGAATGTGTACAGCAGAGTGGGTCACGGTCACGTCCGTGCGCCGCAGCCCGCACAGCTCTAGACGCGGCGCAGACAGGCAGGCTGTGCTCTACTTTACTGACAGTAGCACAGGCTTAACAAACTCATCGCCCTTTATACAGTTTTCTAAAACATTGTATGTAACGCTTGCTTTGCTCTCGGCCTACAAGCGCTACGTTCCGCTGTCAGACATTATCATCGATACCACAACCCACCCATACTAACCTTGTCTTCTCAATAATGATGTAGTCTTAACATAATGGACAACTACATCGGGCCAAATTCATCATCATCGTCAGCTCCGATCGACTCATTGCTGGCATTGGCCGCTCTACGAGTATATGTAGTTATGCCATCAGCATCGGTCCTGTGCTAGTCTGGGCCAGCTACAGCCCATAGTGCTGCAGATCACGTCGACCCATCACATGGTGGAAGTTGTATTGGACCATTAATAATATCATTGAGGGCCCAAGAACGCGGAAAGAATTGGAGCACGTTCGTTTACATTAACATAGGGTAATCGTTAGATGATTACCGATTATGATTAATGCGTCAAGCTGAAGACAGGGCTATGGCGCTCATTGGGGGAGAGGCCTATGTCCAGCAGTGGACTATAGGCTGATGATGATGAATCGTTAAGTATTGCTCGTGCCTACTCAGTACTCACCGCTGATGGAGTTGGGCAGCGGCGGCGTGGCGGCCGCAGCGTCCGCGGGGCCGGCACCTGCAAATGTTCACACGAATCAAGTTTTGCCTCTGAAATTACCTTGCGTGAATATTATAAACAAAAACACAGATTCTTCTTCCGCGAATCCAAATATAACGTTTGAATAAACATGCAATTTCTACTAAACAGAAACGCATGAGCTCTGTTCCCTGAATCGAGTAAACTTCAGCAAGATCTTATCAAAACACCTCGGAGCTCGGAAGTGGAGTTAATGATCATCAATATAGGATGGATAGGTATTGAGTGCAATGACATTTTATCAAAAAAAAATATATACTCGTAATTCCTAGCTACTAGCGTGGAATGGCTGCGAAGAATGAATAGCAGGTCCCTTACCTACCTACATAGCACGATCGCTGCAGTAAATCCGAGTGCGCTGGGCAGAGTTGCGTGTGACGTCACCGTGGGGCGCGTCCGACGCAAGCTTTGATGTTTGTACGAGCGAACACATGTTATAAATGTATAAGATTTATTCTACCTAATGTAAAACAAGTTAAGGCTATATAAACGTAAAAGGAGAAACGTTAGAAATTGTAGACAATACTGTATTTTTAGGAATAACCTTAGATAGTAAACTTCAATGGGGCCCACGCATAGATAAGCTATCGAAGAGACTTAGTTCTGCAGCATATGCAGTTAAAAAAATCCGTCACCTTACAGACGTTGATACTTCTAGACTAGTCTATTTCCGCTACTTCCACAGTATTATGTCTTATGGCATACTACTGTGGGGGAACGCTGCAGATATAAACACCGTATTTGTGTTGCAGAAAAGGGCTGTTCGTGCGATCTATAATATGGGTCCCAGAGAATCCCTACGTGAAAAATTCAAAGAAATAAACATAATGACAGTACCGTGTCAATATATTTATGAAAACTTGTTGTACACTCATAAAAATATCAATCGGTTCACTAAAAAAAGCGATATACATAATGTAAATACTAGAAATAAGAATAAACTCGCTGTGCCCACAACTAGGCTACACAAGATAAATGTATCTTTTAAAGGGCAATGTATACGCTTCTACAACAAAACTCCAAGTGAGTTGCAAAAATTATCAAAAAAAAAATTAAAAAAAATCGTGAAACATTCTTTGTAAAAAAGCTTATTACAAAATATCAGATTACTTAGAAGATAAAAAAGCTTGGAATGAGTTTTGCTCCAACTCAAAATCTACCAACTTACAGATAAGCAAATCAAATGTACTAGACACATAAGTTATGAACATACTAGTGGTTTCTTCTCACTTCTTCCACTGGTGGACAAAAAATTTAAGTGAACTATAAAATAATTTAATAGTATAAAATATGACCTGTCTAAGTGCTTATTTGTAAGCTTAAAGAAATAAAAACTTTTTATTTTTAATTTTTTTTTAATTTTTTCATATGGCCTAGGTACGAGTAATGTATCCAGTTCATATTTATTATCTAGGAATTTTTTGAACATTACTTTAACAAGATAAGATTCCACCTACACCTAATCTTAACATTCGAGCGAGTGATTGCGACTTTGCGAGTCCATTAATATGTTGTAAGCTAACACGCAAGATACTTTAATTCCAATTGATTTTGGTCATCTTTGTGCCGTGCCGATGCATGCACTTACCTAATATAAATTGCGCAGCTGAAACATACAAAGACACCTACATTTCACTAGGTAGCGCTTTTTGAAGATACGGCTTGAGTGGTGACATCACAATGACGTCAGCAAGTCGCACACAGATTTAGTCAAACACCGCTTTCGTCAGCCGAGCTGTACCGACGAGATACCTACTGTTGTTACGCTATGAAGTGGCTGGAAGTGGAGTAGAATAATATTTGAGGAGCGCAGATAGGATTATAGGATGATATGGCGTGGATTGCAGATCATGCTGCTTTGAAGAACTCAGCGGCGCAGCGGGAGAAGGTCCACTCGCGACGCACGAGGTTGCTGGTTCGATTCAGGCCTCTGCAAATATTTGTTCCGAGTGTTCTGAATGTTTTCTATTTTTTATGATACATACAATATAATTAAACATATCGATCTATGTAATGTATTGTATTAAGAGCCTTTATTCCTAAAATGCGCAGAAACAGTACTTTTCAAACCCGTTTATATCATGAACCACTTATCTTATAGTATATGTTATTTACTAATAATTTTAGGAAATTTTAGTGTCCAACGAGTTTGACTATAAAATATTTCGATTAATATAGTATGTACGCGTTCTATCAAGATAACTTGTGAGAGGTTTTCATAATTTCCCTTTCAGCATCAGTTTCGAAGCTCAAAATAATAGAAAATACTGACATATCTAAGAAAAAAGTATAACCTACTGATGAGATCCTTGGCTAAAAACTTACTTAGAAAGATGTTTGGTTTTGGTATCCTACTATGAGAAATTAAAATTCAAAAAATGTGAAATATTACGAATATTTCACATTTTTAAATGATGTTTTTACCGATATACCTTATTTAATTTAATATAATAATAGCCTACCAATAAAGTGGAGCATCTTTTTTAAAATCATACATTTAAAAATTTTATGATTTTGTTGCTATTATTTTTCTATAAATATTTAATGAGCGACGTGACCACACTCTAGAAAGCCTCGCGGCGGACTGATTTTCGCGCAGCGTTTTATAGTAGTTTTAAAATATTTATAGAAAAATAATAGCAACAAAATCATAAAAATTTTAAATGTATGATTTTAAAAAAGATGCTTCACTTTATTGGTAGGCTATTATTATATTAAATTAAATAAGGTATATCGGTAAAAACATCATTTAAAAATGTGAAATATTCGTAATATTTCACATTTTTTGAATTTTAATTTCTCATAGTAGGATACCAAAACCAAACATCTTTCTAAGTAAGTTTTTAGCCAAGGATCTCATCAGTAGGTTATATTTTTTTCTTAATTAGATATGTCAGTATTTTCTATTATTTTGAGCTTCGAAACTGATGCTGAAAGGGAAATTATGAAAACCTCTCACAAGTTATCTTGATAGAACGCATACATACTATATTAATCGAAATATTTTATAGTCAAACTCGTTGGACACTAAAATTTCCTAAAATTATTAGTAAATAACATATACTATAAGATAAGTGGTTCATGATATAAACGGGTTTGAAAAGTACTGTTTCTGCGCATTTTAGGAATAAAGGCTCTTAAGTAAATCAGTTATATCTAGTAGCCATACCCCAAGCTCTGCTCAGCTTGCGTGCTGTGTGAATAGTCCAGCATATAAAAAAGTTATATAATGTTAAAAGTCGATAATCCCCCAGTTTCCACATGACAAACGTTGTGCCGAACACCCTGTACAATGATACTGTAGTATTAGGCTACATCTTAATGGTTCTATCATTTTGCGAAATACATTTATTGAAGAACGTAGATACACACTAGGGACTCTGTCGATAACATTGGAAATAGCAGACGTCTCTGGCTGTATATGTATCGGAACAGCGCAGATATGCAGATATTGCAGATTTTATTTAGAGTTCCAGCTTCCGGAGTTAATCCGTTGAAATAAATTAATATGCATCTATTGTGATACATTTTTGTGACCTCTTTAGCTGCCATATGCTGTACTGTGACATTATAGGACGAGACAATGGCACCTCCAGTGTTCTATTCAGACGAACATTTGAACTTGTCCATTATTGTCATTGTATTGACTTGTCCATTACAGGCTTAAATTTAAAAGCTGGGTCCTGAGTAACAGACATACTTCGGGCCATATTTATGAGCAAATGTGCGAAACTCGCAAAATCTTTAAGAGTCGTCTGAAGTGGTGTCAGAGAAACCAGGACCAGCTCATAATGGACAAAATAGCTAAAGAACGTGCAGCAAAAGATTGAAACTTTGAAACCAGAAGATAGAAACCTTTTGGAAGTCAACTGGAAAGCTCACCATTAAGCCTGGCCCCCAGCCTAGAGATAGCACAATTGTTTAGCGAACATTTCAAAGTTCACTCCCCTCTCGGCCGGGGTGACGAACCCCTATTGCATGTGTCGGCGGACCAGGTCCGCGCTACAATTAAAGGTATGAACCGAGGCAAATCTCCCGGGCATGACGGGCTCAGCAACGAGCATCTCATCTCAAATACGCGGGGAACCACTTGCCCGGTCTCCTTTCCATGTTCTTCTCAATGTGTCTAAGTCATGCGTACTTACCTGCTGACCTAATGAAGACGATTGTGGTACCCATTGTGAAGAACAGAACAGGAGACATATCGGACAAAGGGAACTACCGACCAATTTCACTAGCCACAATAATAGCGAAGGTGTTGGTCAGTATGCTTGATTCTATCTTACGAAAGTACTTAAAGTTACATGACGCACAGTTCGGGTTAGGACCCGGACTATCAACAGAAAGTGAAATTTTAGCACACAAGCATACTGTTCAATACTACACAAGTCGCAGTACGCCGGTGTACGCCTATTTCCTCGACCTCGCCAAGGCATTTGATTTGGTCTCATATGATGTGCTGTGGGGCAAGTTGAGGCACAAGCGTGTACCCCCGGATCTGTTAAATGTGTTTCGTTTCTGGTACGGACACCAGAGCAACGTTATTAGGTTATGCTCTCTCTGATGCATATGGGTTGGAGTGCGGGGTGAGACGGGGGGGGTAAGCTCGACCTCGCTCTTCAACCTATATGTAATGATCTCATTGCTGGGGCTCAGCGGCATGCGTCGGCTGTCGTGTTGATGGTGTGTGTGTCAACAACATCAGCTATGCGGACGACATGGTGCTGTTGGGCCCGACAGCGAGAGCTATGGACGAGATGCTCAAGATCTGTGCTGACTACGCTGCCTCTCACGGTCTCTGCTACAACATAAAAAAGTGCGAATACATTGTCTTTAAGGCCGCCGGTAATAACCTTAAAGAATTCCCTGAGGTCACCCTAAACGGCATGAACATTCAAAAAGTATCTTCTTTTAAATATCTTGGACACATTATTACCGACGACCTTAAAGACAACGCTGACATTGAAAGAGAGCGTAGGGCTCCAGCGGTAAGAGGTAACATGCTGATCCGTAGGTTTACTCGGTGTTCAGAAGAAGTAAAAATAACGCTTTTTAAAGCATACTGTCAAAGTTTCTACACCGGGAACCCATGGGTCAGTCATACTAAACGTCCGCTGGAGACCCTGCGAGTTCAATATAATAACATCTTCAGGATGATGTTGGGACTGCCTCGTTTCTGCAGTGCATCGGGGATGTTTGCCGAGTATCAGACGGACGGCGTCCCTGATGCGTAGAGTGCGGGACAGCCCCAACAGCATCCTACAAACTGTAGCGGGCAGGATTGATTCGCCAATATGGCAGAAATTCATAAGAAAAGTAATTTGATTAATTTAAATTTTTAATGATGATATAGTTTGATTTCTTTTAACTTATTTTAATTTTTTCTAATTTATTATTATTCATTTCAATTTAATTGAATTTTAGTTCGTAAGAATTACTAACATTTATTATAAGATCATTACTAACAAATTATGGATCATAGTAGTCCGATATAAAGGAATTTTATTTATTTATTATTTCTCAAGAGGGCTCGGCATGTACAATTAAAGTACCTCAATCATTTCTTATTCAGACTATGAAAACCCTATCCGACTATCAAACAATTATGATAATATCTTTATTCAACACCATTTAATACAATTTTTATAGCGGCTCGTTATTTTTCTTTGAAGTCTTTGATTTAAAGAATCTTTTTGGCAACATTCCAAGGGCAGGTGGGTTGTAAACCAGTCCCCTAGAGAAGAGACATGGGGTGGCGAGCTGACGACGACATGATTAGCTGACGTCACGGGCGCGGGGGGCGGCCGACACACTGCCCTGGTGACATTATCTCCGGGAGGCACGTGACGGTAAAACCACCCCTTGAGGGGGATGCAACGTTGACTGGTCTGATTATAAGGTTATATACGTATCTATACCATTATACAACATTGCACGAGTAGAATAGATACAAACTTACTGTAGAATAATCAAAATCATTTTCTCGTAACTTTCTTGATATACACGTCACATTCGTTTTAGCTACAGGTAGGTCGATTTTAGATTAATTACTGTAGAAAATACATAACTTATAATAATAATAATCATTTATTTCAGACCATAGAAAAGTAACAGATCTTAATCAACTTATTCTACGGTCCATAGTACCTTGAAACTAGCATACATAACATAAAAGGACTAAATTAATAATAACACGCTATTTTTTGATTACGCCGACAGCGTGTAGATGTACTCAGGGTGTCAACTTATAAAGCGACTCTACTATTATTTACTTTAGTCTGAAAGCTAGTTTATTGAAATCGGAGAAAGGATTGTGCTCATAATTTTTACTACTTTCATGGTTTTGAGAGGACTTCGAGTCGTATCGTTACTTGTGATGAGAAATGGATCTTGTACAATAAATCAGCAACGTTCATCTCCATGATTGTATCCAGGAGAACCGGCCAAACCCTGCGCCAAGCGAATGTTGACCCAAAAAAGAAGTAAATGTCTGCTGGTGTCGGCCACTACAGCATTCTAAGATCTGGTGGATCCTATATTCAGTTGTAGAAGGGCACGCACATGCGCTCCTGTTCTAGGCAGAGTTCACTCACCGATGGCTCCGAGTATGACCTTGCAGGTGTTCATGCAGTCCTGCTGCGTGAGGAAGTTGTTCCGGGTGCCGCGGCAGCCTCCGTAGTAGAAGGGCACGCACATGCCCTTCTGCGCTGCGAACGCCCAGCGCTGGTAAAGCCCGCGGCACGGGCCCTGCTCCGCCGCCTCCATGCAAATACCTGCAAAGTATAACATATGTTAAATGCCAACTGGTTTTGGGTCATTCTAAGGTAGTACATAGGTACTTCCTTGGAATGATCTAAAAAAATGCCTACATGGCCTACTGCTGCTCTGTTGTATAACAGCACAGCATCGCACTACGACATCGCATCGTTATGATTGCGTCAATTATTTTAGTTGAAGAAATTAATGTCGATGACAATACGATGTAGTGTTTGTTTTCTGCCGGACAACAATCGCTCTCCACCGAAGGGTTGCCCTTCGGATGGAAACTCGTTGATCTGGTTCAGATTCAATTCCGAGACACTCTCGGCACAGAACTACTAGTTGTGCATATACCTAATATGAAATAAATGCGTAGACGGGGTATATCTATACATCAAGCATAAACAAGCGATCACTTTTCAGACAGTAAGTAGGTCGTTGTTCAGTGAAGCAGCACCTGCCCCGTCGCGCAGTAAATAACATTCCGCTGCGCTGCGCACAACGAATGGAGCCGACTGCAACCTTGTCAGCCGGGGGCGGCGGCGCGAGGATCAGATCCTTTACGAATCGTTATCTCCTGAATGCGGTCGAGTCATAGCACCCGCCCGCGCCCGCCCGCCCGGCTTTGATGTTACGATGACTGCACGCTGGACTTGAAGTATGTGTACTAGAGTAACTTGTGTCGCTGCAGTGACGAGGGATCTCTTCGAGCATAGTTTTAGTAGTGTCCAGTCCAGTGGTATGTTGCAGCAAGAATGAATATATTAGTAATTCTCCACAGGGATAGAAATATATCCAAACTATTATTAGGAAACTTAGCATGGGCGGGCCAATAAGACATCCAGCTCAGCAAAGATATGGGGATCGACGCACAGGTCGCCCCCAACTTATCTTTCGTGTTTTGTGCTGTATAATTGTTGTATTTTGTATGTGTGTGTCTGAAGTCGTTAATAAATAATGTATCTATCTATCTATCTATCAGCTGTAACCTTGGAGGTGGATGCGTATCCCCTCGAAGCTAGCAACTACTAAATCAAGATATAGTTGTCCGTACGTTTGGCGGTTAGCATGTCGAGCGTGCAGTCCTGGCGCTCGCTGCAGGGCCGCTGCTGCATCAGCTCCGTCTTGGAGGAGCACTCCTGCTGCCGCTCCGCCGGGACCAACAGCAGGCGGGTCCGGAACCTGGATGCAAACAGAACGCTTATAAATCTCTGTATTAACCATCCATCTTGCTTCTAGCTTCTAGAACAAAGTCTAAGTGGTCACTTTGCAAAGTGAGCAAGATACATTAAAACTTTGAGTGCCCATGACGTGTAGTATATAAATTATCTGCCAAAGACTGCAAATAGCTACTGGACGCGACAAGCTGATGTCAGGGCGCTGTAGCGATTATGGTCTTTATCAACGTGGATAGGCATCGGCCAATGATGCTTATCATTAAAGCCCGTTTACACCCACAGCACCGGCTTCTTCCTTCCGGTCTCCTACTATTCGCATCCAATCCAGAAGTAGTGTTGGTGTCCTGTAACCGTCGAGCTGATGTTGTTATAGTGGGGGTACCTGACTCCTTGTCCGCAGGAGGCGGAGCAGGGCGACCAGCCGACCCACTCGGTGGTGGGGCAGGAGGGGTCCGACACGTCCGTCAGGGTCTCCTCCTCGAGGCATTGCGGCTCCATGCACTTGCGATTCTCCTCTGCAATATAACACGAGGGTTCAAAATAACAAATAAAATAATGCTGGACAATCAGAGGAAACTGTTGTGCCTAATCAGGCCACAACCAATCCAACTCCCTGAAGTATCTGAAGTATTTATCGGGGCGTACAATGTAGTTGTGTTGGTAACATACCGATCTGGATGAGCGGACACTTCTTGGCGCCCATGGGGTGCGCGAAGTGTCGGCGGCGCGTGCTGACGCCGAGCCCGCACGTGACGCTGCACTCGCTCCACGGACCCCACTCCGACGTCTCGCAGACTCCGCTAGTGTCCACCACGGCCGGCGTGTCTACGGCCTCGGGGGCGTTGTCGCCTCTGAAACGGAGAGAAAGCTCACGATAAACAATACAAACTGTTACCATCAAGAATAGAAAAAGATTGGTTGGTGCGTTTAACAAGGATTCCAAAACAGATTTTTTTTTAGAAACACAACCCTTGCAATATGGCTCCAAACAGGGATAGGAGGACCAATCTGGAGCTCAACTTTTGAATTGCCCGTAGACTTTATCTTCGTTACCGCTGGATAGATCTCATAATTGGCACAAGCAGCTCCGCACGAATTCACACGAACACCAATAGCGATCGAAGGACCAAGCAGCCTGCTTGGTATATGAGAGAACTAAAATGTAAAAATCTTCTGAATGAAATATTTAGTTGTGATGTTGTGATGATACTCACTCGCACTCTGGTACGGGCGCGACGCACATCTCCTTGGAGACGAGCTGGCGGTCGCAGGCGAACATCTGCGCCTTCTGCGGCAGGCGGTAGGCGCGCGTGCGCATGCGCAGCCCCTTGCCGCAGCTCACAGAGCACGCGGACCACGCGCTCCACTCCGACACCGCGCACTCAGCTACACAGATTTCAGATTTTCAAACACTTTGTTGCTTTGGCTTACTTGTCGTTTCTTTGTTTACAGGTAATTGTTATAATCTTTACTTGCATACCATAAGAACGTAATGTGCGGAAACTAACATAATAAAACTTTGTTTACAGAGAAACTCAATGGCGTTTGATTCTCAAATCAATAAAGATACCTTATAAAACGACATTTAATGTTGATACACAGATACAATATTGATTCCAAAATCTCAAATGATCGTTTTACAATTTTCCCTTGTTATAAAATGCCACGACAGCTAGGCTATGGCTAGGTCCCGTAGGCTTCATCTGACCACAGATTATTAAATAATAGTTACCGTTCTGTCACCATCGCGCCAGTCTGACGTCAATCATGATGAAGCCAGCGGGAACATTTGAATTAAAGAAAAGTATACTTTTTCTTTAAATATATTCAGCAGCGGATGGAAATACAGTCCAATCTAGGAGGTAGAAGAACATCCTAAGAAGGAATCCCAAAATACAGTCCAATTTAGGAGGTAGAAGAACGTCCTAAGAAGGAATCCCAAAATACAGTCCAATCTAGGAGGTAGAAGAACGTCCTAAGAAGGAATCCCAAAATACAGTGCAATCTAGGAGGAAGAAGAACGTCCTAAGAAGGAATCCCAAAATACAGTCCAATCTAAGAGGTAGAAGAACGTCCTAAGATGGAATCCCAAAATACAGTCCAATCTAGGAGGTAGAAGAACGTCCTAAGAAGGAATCCCAAAATACAGTCCAATCTAGGAGGTAGAAGATCGTCCTAAGAAGGAATCCCAAAATACAGTGCAATCTAGGAGGAAGAAGAACGTCCTAAGAAGGAATCCCAAAATACAGTCCAATCTAAGAGGTAGAAGAACGTCCTAAGAAGGAATCCCAAAATACAGTCCAATCTAGGAGGTAGAAGAACGTCCTAAGAAGGAATCCCAAAATACAGTCCAATCTAGGAGGTAGAAGAACGTCCTAAGAAGGAATCCCAAAATACAGTCCAATCTAGGAGGAAGAAGAACGTCCTAAGAAGGAATCCCAAAATACAGTCCAATCTAGGAGGTAGAAGAACGTCCTAAGAAGGAATCCCAAAATACAGTCCAATCTAGGAGGTAGAAGGTCCTAAGAAGGAATCCCAAAATACAGTCCAATCTAGGAGGTAGAAGAACGTCCTAAGAAGGAATCCCAAAATACAGTCCAATCTAGGAGGAAGAAGAACGTCCTAAGAAGGAATCCCAAAATACAGTCCAATCTAGGAGGTAGAAGAACGTCCTAAGAAGGAATCCCAAAATACAGTCCAATCTAGGAGGAAGAAGAACGTCCTAAGAAGGAATCCCAGGACGTTGCTATTTTGATTGAGGATATACTTATTTTGTTTAACAAGAGAGCAAAACAATTTTTATCGCCGATTTTGATCCAGAGCCAGGGCGTCAGTTAGGAGTTTAGTCACGAGGGTAGCAATTAAGTGACTCTCCATAGACTGCTGAGCTTAAATGGCACGAAACAATAGTACATTATACTAGGAGGGAAGAAAGACACAAGCAACTGCAGTGGTACTCACGTTTGTCTCTCGCCTGCGTGTCTTCCTGCAGGTCCGCCACCTGCTGCAGCAGCACGTCCTCGCTGCAGGCGCGGGAGACGAGCTGCGTGCGCGCCACGTGCAGCCGCGCCACGGGGGCCACCTCCCGCGCGCGCGGGTCGTAGAAAGGTGCGCGCGGGTCCTCCGGGTACATGGGGGTGATGCGGTACATGCGCTCGCGGGGGACCGTCTCCACGTTCGGGGACTGTTCAAATGAGACAACATATCACACACATGGACAGATCCGAACCTGAAATTACTCTCTTCATCACTATTATTTATTATATTTTTTTAAATGATTTTCAAAATGATCAATTACTCCTTTTAATAAACGAATTTTTCAAAAGTATCGTTTAACGATCGGTACGAATAGGATCAGTACTAGTCGCGCATACGAACAAAGCTTTGTGATCAAATCATAGGTACCATGTAAGAGATGCCGCTGTCGGTGCCGGCGTCGTAGGGGTAGAGGTCGATGACCTTGGCCTCCACCCAGGAGCAGTCCTTCTGGCACAGCTCCAGCCCGCTCACCCCAACCACCCAGTCGGGGGAAGGACCTGCGGGCACAAGAACAGGACAATCTCATCACTCATATAGGTACAAGATAAACATCGTGGACAGCCAGACCTAACCCCATAAACCTACGAGGGCTCTGTTCGTCATGGGACAGGCCTAGTCGGTCGACAAGTCGGATAGTTGGATAAAGCGTGTATATGCTACTGCAAGCAACACACAATACAAACGTAAATAAAACACAATATCCAGGAGCTTTACCGGTTCATGAGATACAGCCCGCTGACAGGGCAGACAGCATTAGCTAAGTAATAAACTCCTGTTTTCACCCTTCGGGTCATACGGAACTCAAAAAATTAAGAAATTCCAATTCTGGCCATCCTCTAATCCGCACTGTAGCGTCCTGTATTCTCCTTGCCACATCTATATGTAGCTTTGTGCAGATGGTCACCCCGCCTGCGCACAGCACGGGGCGTCCTATGTTTGACAGAACGGTTGCCAGTCTCTGAGCTATGGCTAACTCCTTATGGTGCTGTATAGTATAGTACAGTAAGTACTCACCGAACATAGAGGCGAGGGAGAGCAGATGACGCTTCCTGTCGACGGAGAAGGCGGCGGTCGTGTTGGAGTTGACCCTCGGGTGCCACAGCCCCGGCGCCTTCACGATGGACCGCAGCCTGCCTCTCTGCTGCTGCAGCTCGCGCTCCAACAGACCCACGGAGCCCCACTCTGCGAGGGACCTGAAACGGATACCACTTAAGGTCAATCCAGGACCGAAAGTCTGTCGAGTCACTTAAGAACCGCTAGAGCGATGAAGTCGAGATAGACTTATCAGCACTACATGCCGACACTAGCTGTCCGCATTGAAACGGCAAGGCACCAAGACAGTTCACGGTCTCTCGTATCGTTTGGCCAAGTTTCACTTCGGGTCACTGCTCTCGATATTTGAGGTCAGTAAAGTAAGGCATCGTTGAATGGAGTCAACGGTCAAGGGAGCAAAGAGATAATCTAAGAGTACATTCGATTTTGCTTCCATTATTTTTAGAGGATGGCTGCTATCAAATTATTGAATGAATATGATAACCAGAGCGCCATCTGTGCTACTAGAATAATCTGTCTGTCTATCCCGACATACCTGAAGCCGTCGCTGGCGACGAGGCCCTCGCCCCAGAAGCTGAAATTCTTGGGATGCGTGGCGCCGATGACGTCAGAGAAGTGCGTCAGCCACAGCGCCTGCGTCGGGAAGTCCTTGGGGTGCGTCTGCGGAGACCACAGGCCCTCGAACACGAACTGAAATCAAACACACAGCGTCAAGGCTTTTACCTCAATTATAAACAATCAATAAGTATTTACCGTTATACAAAAATGGTTATATTACTAAATGCAATTGCTCCTCTAAAGCTTGCATGTTTTATAAGAGTGAAGCTCGACCTTATTTTATATTAAAACAAAATTTATTTATTTTTAAGTACATAACTATGATTTGTAACGCGAAGTGTAACAAATTACCTACGTCTGTTTTGATAAACACACCCCTAGCTTCTAAAACGTTCTATATGTTATGTTTGTGCATTCTAGGAATAACTTTACACTAGTATTGAACTAGACTAAAGTTATTTCAGGTTTAAATATACAATTTTTGGAATTAAAAAAAAAAACATAAGTGCGGTAATAAAAACACATATTCGGTTTACGCGGATAGTCCGCGATCATAGGACGCTATTGCTTTGTTCTGGAGATAGAACTTTTGGGAACTAATCGCGGTCGGTACCGTCTGCAAACTCGCGTTGACTCAATGACATTCAGGTGGACAAGTAAGTATACTGTTCAGAAGTTTGCTAACATGACTTACGAGCCCTCTGGTTGTACTAGTTACTTTCGACCCAGGTTTAATATAATTAAATCCCACTAACCGAATATGTGGTGTACCTTGTATTTAGCGTCGTCGCAGGCGCAGCAGTCGGTGGCGGAGAGCGAGGTGTCCTCGCAGACTCGCTTGGTGAGCTGTCCGTCCGCCGCGAACCAACGGGTGTCGTTCTCCATCACCATGGCCCTGGAAAACACAGCGGTGGTTCAATGAGGCTCGATTCTTGCACAAACTGTAGTTGAAACAACAAGACGAAACCAAAGCAGCTTAACTGAAAATACAGAAAAATACAGGACCTACCTGATTAAAACTAAGGTATTCTGGTCACTACAACTAAGTCAACTAAAAAACTATACCACATCGCGGGAATCTGCCGCAAAGACCTGTTCAGGTGATGCAATGCGAAGTATTGTCAAAAAGCGTCTCACTTGAGCAGCACACATCCGGAGCCGGCGGGCGGCGCCTTCCACATGACCTGCACCTCTGTCTTGGGCAGGTCGTCGGCCTCCAGCACCGAGTTGAGGCACTCCTCGTCGAAGCGCGTCAGCGTGTCCGCGAACAGCTGGAACTGTCCCTGCGCGGAGGAGCGCGAGCGCGCGCGCGACGCGTCCTGCGGCTCCAGAACTATCTTAAACCGCGTGAACTGCTGCACCACGTCGGCCGTGCGCGACCCCACCAGCGTCACTGGAAGACAATCACATCACACACCTTCAGGGATCATTTCATTGCTAAACAATTTAAATAATCATCCATTGAATTTAGTATAATACAAGATACCTCATACAAATGAGCCCAATAGCCGGCTCCAGGCGGGGTGAGCCGCGAAGCATCGCTATGCTTTATAATTTAGAGGCTACCAGCGTAGTCTGGAGCAGCCATGTTTTTAAATGAACCCTCATTTAAAAACATGGCAACAGGTATGATTTTAATATTATTAGCAATAATTCAGTTCAATGGCCAAAATAGTTAATACAATCAAACAGTAGGTAAAAAATTAGAGCATAATTATGTAAGTATTATACAATGTGTATTGTCGAACCTTGATCAAACGAGATGTGCACGACATAATTATGTAAGTATTATACAATGTGTATTGTCGAACCTTGATCAAACGAGATGTGCACGACATAATTATGTAAGTATTATACAATGTGTATTGTCGAACCTTGATCAAACGAGATGTGCACGACATAATTATATTTATCGATAAAAAATAAAAAATTATATGTTACCTATCTCAAATATAAAGCCGATTTAATCATTTTTTTAATGAAAACTAATTCATCTGGTTTTTTCTCCGTTTCTTTTTGAATAAATGGTGTATTTTATTCAAAGTAGTCTCATTTGAAAGCTAGATAGGTAACATATAATTTTTTATTTTTTGATTTTATCGATAAATATATGTCGTGTATCCCGCAAATCTCGTTTGATCAAGGTTCGACAATACACATTGTATATTAGGTACCTAATGTGTTGAAACAACAGATTTCCGCGAAACCCATATATAAACAACAATGTTGTTATTTGTGAGGGAAGATGAAAGAACATATTGTACCTACATCGTACTGAGTAATCACTAACGCACGCAATACAGACGCGTGCAGTGGCCTGGCCAGTGCTGCAGTGTCTGTGGATTCGTTTGGACTTCTAATTAGTCATTTAAGTACCTACACCATTAAGCGTGTTCTTCCTGTTTTAGCCAACGTCTTTGAGTTAGGTCAGTGCTCGCACGCATACGGACGCACGTAGATAGTAAAATGAGACGTATATTTGTCACATTTTGATTCGGCATCACCTACTATCATTCTAAGCATTCTTCTCGTAAGGTTCTGCCAGTAAAGTCCTTACCGACATATCTCTGGTTGGGCGCGTACCGCTCGACCTCCCCGTTGACCAGCAGGCGGTAGTAGTTGTCCCCGGGAGCCTTGGGCGCGGGCGGGGCGCCGTGCGCCGCCGCCGGCTCCAGCGGACACGCCGCCGCCAGCGCCCCCAACCACACACATACACACAATAGCCGCAACATACTGCCCATCGCTGCTCTCTGTAAATGTCAACGTTACACTTTAACAACAGGGAACATTGAAAGACAACAAAATCAAAGCACGAAACATTATAATAATTAACATTTAAATGGTTTCACCGATTTTCAGAGCACTCTCCAATACTGTAAAGTCTAAAAAAACTCAAAATCTAAATTCGTTCATCCATTTGGAAGATGACGATGACAGACACCCAGCTGAGATGACGAGCCAAAGACGCGGACACTCGTACACGCACGCACACGTTACTTTTATAACAAGACAACGACAACAAGAGAGACCCGATGGAGAACCGCCACTATCTAGCGGAGAGATTTCGTAAGTCCCTGTCGACCAGATTGGCTGATGCTCTAGCGCGCGTCCACATACACAAACCTACAAGTAAAACAATGAAACTGGTTCATAGCCTCCTACGACACTATTATAGGTACCTAACCAACACTTTTAATGAGATGTCGGCTGAAGGGGCTACAACGAAAACTCTATATTGAAATGCGAGAATAGATCACCTGGTTAATACGGACGTTAATATTTTGAGTATTTAAAAAGGGTATTTTAATTCTAGAAAGCACTATTCAACTCACCAACAGCGAACCGAGCCGAGTGGCTAATAGTGTGCTATCGGTGCGGAGCTGCGGAGATAAGGGGTCAGGGGTCGTCCGGCCGTCTCGCGTCGCTGCGAATGTGCGACAGATTATACGGAACACACGCGGGTCAGCTCACATCGCGACGCGACGCGATGCTACACACTGCCACCACTTTTTTCTTTATTCAAAATCTTTATTTATTACGAAAAAGGGTACAAATTATATTGACATAATACGAAAACGCTCCGCGCTTGCATTAATTTATTCTCTTTTTGCGTTGTAAATAAAGTTAAATTGAAATGAATTAAAGTGTCTCAGTGTGAGAGTTATTAGTTAGCATTACATTGTCGTATAAGCCCGAGCCTTATACGACAATGTAATGCTCATCTAAACTGTAGCTGCAATGAGATCATTACGTTTGTCCTTAGACGGAGTCACAATGTTAGGGTGAGTTTGGTCGGCGCTCCGAGGTATGAACATGAATGGGCAGCTAGGCACTTTATTTAAAGAAAAATGACATTTCTCGGATATAGACATATCTAATCATATTTTCATAAAAACATTAATAAACGAATGTTTGGATAAATGTGAGTTATTTGAAAATTATTTGAATTTTTATTTACTATTAACATATAGGTACACACACAGCTCCTTTTGCCCTGGTTGGTTAAAGTCAAATTTTGTTTATGTCCGATTCCCTTTCTCACTACAACCGTTATAAGTTTTCCTCAACGCTCGGCGTCGGAATGTCCCTCCGAGGTCCGCCGTCACCTCACCTACATTACTTGCACTGATTTGGGCCCACGCTATTCCACAATTCCAGACATTAAGCCAGTAGTAGGTAGGCAGGCTGTGCTGTGCTTTGCTGCGATGATGTTGCTGTTGATAGATATGTCAATGTTGTTCAATATTTTCCACCAATATATTCCTTGGGTAACCTTGTAACCGTTTTTATCTAGGTATACAAAAAATATGCCGGTTTTTGAATCGGATTACAAGTTATATACCTACATTGCATTAATGCCCAACTCTCACTAGTAGGAAAATAACACCGATGACGGCGGCGGCGGGGCGGCGCGGACAATCCTCACTCTCGTAAAGAATGTATAGTTACGCTACGTAACAAAACAACCCGATCTCGGACACGTCAGGCTCAGAGGTGTGTAGTGAGAGCTTCTTATGCTTCAAGCCGGCTGGGAGCTAGGCTGGCCAGCAGTGCCCGGTGCAGCAGGCGAGACACGCGCGGCGACTGCGCGGGCCGCCGCCCTCGCCTCGCCGCCAGGTGCCTAGCTGAGAGGAGCCGAGATGCGCTGCGGACACAACGCATGCGTCTGTGTGTCAACAAGCCTGCCTCACGTCGATACTGCCACCTATAACTAATGTCTACACAACTACTTAGTCAAAGATATATAGAATCTAACAACTTGAGCAAAATGTCACTGTGCTCCGGTTGCAACACTTGTAACACATTCAACAATTCCACGAAAACATCATTAACCTAAAAGTTAAAATAGGTTACCCTCATGTTATGTATGATGCAACCGTGTCTACGATGTGTGAATACGGCGGCGGCGGCGCGGCGGGCGGCTCGGCTAGCAGGCAATTCGTAGAACCGAACTAGGTATAACATGCGAACTAAAAAGTATTTCGCGCGAAGACGTGACCGTCGTCAGTGTAAGTATTGAGGTAAATTTAACAGGAGTCCCGCGCGAGATAGTTGCTCACCTCCTATGCGTTAAGGTATGCGGGCGGTCGGAGGCGACTGAAACTGGCACTTTTAACAGCCTCACAACAAATAAATGCTGACTGACATGAAATTAAGGCTCTGGGTAATTTAGCTTGGAGCTAGATGATGCTTAGTGAATTTGAATTGTCCAACATTATTAATGAATTAGTGTAAGTGTCCAGTAATGTATACACACCTCCTGCCCTCCTGTTCGCACACCCGGCTGCAGACTGTAATCTTCGATGTCGAACGAGTCCAACAACCCCCGGGGGGCGTGCGGGGCGCGGGCACTAACAGCTAGCGGACTCACCTCTCCTAGCGCAACGCCGTGAGTCGCGGACCAGCGCCCGTCAGCAAGTGAGGCTTCCGGCGCGTGCCGCTCCCACGCGTGCGCACATTGCCCACTTCCATCCACTTAGCGACTCAGCTCTTGTGACTGGACATAATTACTGCCCTTTCTAATCAGGACGTTTCGAATAAAGCTCCTTCCGTAAGACCCTTTCGCCCAACACGCACATTTGATGGCTTGTTTAGTGCTCATTGTTACAAAAAAAAATAATAGGTTAGTGTTTTAAGTCAAAACAAGAGTAAGGAGCGCGCCTGCAACAAACGACTAATAAAACATTTTTCTTTTCAGTTCCAGGTACTTACCTCTCTACCCGCTGCTCCATATAATGTATCTGTAAGTTTGAGTAGTACTGATGGTTACGAAGGGTTACTAAGGGTGGTGTTCATTCGATGTGTCGTACAAGGTACGCCTAACAGCTGAGGCTACCGCTCGTCCGATATCCCTCGAGAACACCCCTAGGGGGAGTCAAACGCCGTTTCATTGCTCACATTACTTTATTCAGTCAGATCTAACGCCGGGCAGGTTCTTCACCTTACCTCTATAAGTCTAATAACTACAACGAGAGCGTATAATCCGTATTTGATGATTCAATCCTATCGTATTTCTGTGCCACAGTATCTATAGATCAGGGCACTTCATAGATGCTTATAATAATAAGAGATTCGCTTTCAGTGTAGTAATTACAATTGTTCAAGTACTATAGTTAAATAGTTAGTCTACATAAGGCTAGGTTTCGCACGCACCGCAACAAGCGCCGCTAGCCGCCGACCTGCGCACACGCAGACAAACGGTTTTAAAAGGTTATAAACAGCAACTAAACATAATATACTTAAACAGTTTTCCCTGAACTAACAGTGGGTACACAATGAATTTAAAGTCTTTAGTAATTCATTGTGTTTCGGACATGTTATAATATTGTAAGGTTTGGGAGGTCATTTACTACCTGTTAGATACAACTTAAAGAATGATAACGGTCTTTAGGATCGAGTTCGTGATGATGGGCAGCCCTAGACTAGACGTTCCCGCAGTGTAACTGGCGCTGTGTGCTGTGCAGGTCCACCACTAGCGGGCCCCGAACAATCAAATCAACCCTCTGTATGTGTGCTGTGCAGGTCCACCACTAGCGGTCCCCGAACAATCAAATCAACCCTCTGTATGTGTGCTGTGCAGGTCCACCACTAGCGGTCCCCGAACAATCAAATCAACCCTCTGTATGTGTGCTGTGCAGGTCCACCACTAGCGGTCTCCGAACAATCAAATCAACCCTCTGTATGTGTGCTGTGCAGGTCCACCACTAGCGGTCCCCGAATAATCAAATCAACCCTCTGTATGTGTGCTGTGCAGGTCCACCACTAGCGGTCCCCGAACAATCAAATCAACCCTCTGTATGTGTGCTGTGCAGGTCCACCACTAGCGGTCTCCGAACAATCAAATCAACCCTCTGTATGTGTGCTGTGCAGGTCCACCACTAGCGGTCCCCGAATAATCAAATCAACCCTCTGTATGTGTGCTGTGCAGGTCCACCACTAGCGGTCCCCGAACAATCAAATCAACCCTCTGTATGTGTGCTGTGCAGGTCCACCACTAGCGGTCCCCGAACAATCAAATCAACCCTCTGTATGTGTGCTGTGCAGGTCCACCACTAGCGGTCCCCGAACAATCAAATCAACCCTCTGTATGTGTGCTGTGCAGGTCCACCACTAGCGGTCCCCGAACAATCAAATCAACCCTCTGTATGTGTGCTGTGCAGGTCCACCACTAGCGGTCCCCGAACAATCAAATCAACCCTCTGTATGTGTGCTGTGCAGGTCCACCACTAGCGGTCCCTGTACGGGACACCTTTAATTGATAAATGATACGAAAAGAGATTGATAAAACTCTTATATTGATATATTATAAAAGATGATTGATAATTGAGCACGCGCCTACCATGATGAGGTGAAAACGTGAACTGATGCAATAAGCTAAGTGGAAGGCGCGTGTAACATACAATGACTTAAATAATATCGATGATTTGACAATAATTATACCTAAATGCACGGTTGCGCTGCACCGTACATGCTCCCGGGCGAGAGATGTAGGTAAAAATGCTGTATGATAAATGATAGGATTAGTTATTATAATCTAATGATAAGATGCGTTAACCTAAGTATATAAATTTAAACTTAGACGCTATGTTAGTTAGATGATAGATCTACAGTATGAAAAGTGGGAAAAACTCGTGTTGGTGTCGTTGCTTTATCGGTCATTTGATTTTTATACAACACTGAAACAATTCTCGGTTTTTCGACTAAAGTAGATACACTGCTCACTGATTGAACACTAGGCACATGAACACTTTCACTGGCACTGGCACTAGCACTCGCGATGTCGCTGAGGGAGATCCTCGGAGCCGGCTGCGGCGTCGGAGCAGCAGCAGTGGTGGCGGTGGCAGCGGCGGCCCGCTCCCCGCCGGCCGCGCGCACTCCCGCCCGTCTTCGCCTCCACAGGAACGCGACGCCTGCGACGCACCCAACTGCGACCAAAATGTATATAGCCACGTAGTGATGAACGTCGTGGCTGGAAATCTCTTCGATTTCACTTCGTTTCATCTGCTCGATCTGTTGACCGATCCTGTTCAAGGACGCCTGTCTGTCCTTGACCTCGACGTCTGTTTGATTTTCACTCTCATTGATCGGTACGGTCAGATTGATAATGTTGTTAACTGGAGGAATATCGATTAATAAGAGATCGGGTTTCGCGTGCATCTCATTCATGTGATGATTGTGTGAATAAATCATGAATGAATCGGCTCTCAATGTACAGTCATTGCCCATGGATAGCACGCCGCCCTTGCTGACGTGTTCGAATGTGACCTGACCGCTACATATCAATCGTAGTGTGCATTTGTCACAACAATAAAATAAATAATTATTTAATTTATTTAATGCAGTCCAGTTGTTTTGGCACGTCCTTGTGATTGTTTGACATCTCTTCATTGTATTGTCCTTGACACACAAGTTTTGATCGCTATGCATATGATATATAGGGCTCTGTACCTCGCATAGTTTTGTGGTAGGATTTAATTGATAGCATGCATGTATATCATTCTCTGTGATAGGTAGGTATGAATCTCGTTGGATATTCATCGCAATGTGCTCTGTGATAGGTATGATGGTGATTGTTTTATCTCTAATAATGATAGGAATAGGTATGATCTTATATATGTCGTAGTTTTCTCTGGTAACAAGTGGGATCTTCACTTCTAGGAGCATGTACTGATCTGTAACTCTCACCTTAACCCTTAATAAATGATACAGTTTTGATATGCCATCTCCTTGGTGAAAGTCTTGTATAGGTAATGATATATCCTTTGATAGATGCCCAGAAATTATACTTAACTCTTCTTTGATTTGATCCGGTGATATTATATGAATATTGAATTTCCCGTGATAAATATCGGTAACCGTATCTAAAAGAGTATCTTGAATCTGTTTTAGATTGCCTAGTATGTTATTGGCGATGATAGACGACAATGTAAACTCATTATTAGCTAATACACTCTCTACCTCCTGTTGCAACATCTCATTTTTCTGCGCTTGATTTATCATGTGTTGGTTAAATAATTTATGCTGTTGGTCTACTGATAGTTCTAAACGTTTCAAAAAGGTATATTGTGCTTCAATAACAGATGTTTGATTTTTCCAAAGGTTGGCCAGGTGATTTTGATTCTTCATAACGAGGTCAATGTCGCGCTGATATTGTTGTGCAAAATCATCATCTAATACTCCGAATAATGCATGTGCTACATTTCCTATTCCATTGATAAGGCCTCTACGTACACGGGTTCCAATGACGTTGGATTGTTTATTAAGTAACAGCTGATCGTAGTATTGTAACTCGATATACCCGTGACGTAGTTGCAGTACTATCAGGTCGCACTGTGCTCTTTGTTTTAATTTTGCGCATGACGTATGTAGGTGATTGATATATTTTGACAGTAGCCTTGACCCTTCCCAGTAGGGATTCATGTCGTAATAAATTACCATCTTCCATTCGTCCCTGATGAGTTGCATTGTAGATAGTTTGTCAAAAAAAAGGCTCTGTTGCTCTTTAAAAAATGATACGTTATGTGCACAATATACGTTTTGTGCACACATAGTAAACAATAACAACATTGTAAGTATGATGTTACTGAGTTTACTGCCTGTTCTTTTTCCGCTATCGGGCTTGGGGCTCTGCTGTTTATTTTTGCTCTGTTCTGAAGCTTTTTCTGGTGACTGATTCTCGACAGGTAAGATTGATAATTTTGTGATTGGCCTCTTGATAACGCCATTCTTTGTCTTCACTGAGACAACTCGTACATAACCATCGGTGCCGGGGTGTACGTCAATAACTCTGCCTAAGGCCCACTTTCCTGGGGGTAGGTTAGCGTCATGTATGATAATGATATCGTCAATCTTGATATTTTCTTTAGGCTGTAGCCACTTGCTTCGTGATGTTAATTGTGTTAAATATTCTGCTTGCCATCGTTTCCAGATATCTCCAAATAACTTCTGTGTAAGATGCCATCTAGTCCTTTGATCTCTTTCCGTTTCAACAATACTTAACACTGGGCCGCTTGATAAAAAGTGGGATGGAGTCAGGTAGTTCAGATCTTCCGGATCTTCCGTCAGCGCGCAGAGCGGCCTTGAATTGAGGACGGCCTCCAATTGGGTGAGTAGAGTCGTGTACTCTTCAAAGGTGAGCTTCTGTTCGCCAATGACACGTCGAAGGTGGTACTTCACGCTCTTTATCGCCGCTTCCCATAGACCTCCTGCGCTCGGGTTGCTTGGTGCATTGAAATGCCAGGTTATCTCCATCTCACTGACCTCTGATAAAAATTCTGGATTGATAATGCTTCTGATCTCTTGTATCTCTTGCTTGAGAATTTTGTTAGCGCCGACAAAGTTTGTACCATTGTCGCTGTACATATGTGATGGTGTGCCGCGTCTTGCAGCCATCCGTCTCAGCGCCGCTAGGAATGCGGACGCCGTCATGTCTGACACTAACTCGAGATGTACGGCCTTTGTCGCCATACATATAAATAATGTTATGTAACCCTTGAAGCTTTTCATGCCTCTGCCCTTGCTGGACTTCACAAACACATGACCTGAATAGTCAACGCCTGTATGATAGAATGGCCTTGATGGATTCGACCTGGATTCGGGCAAATTTCCTAAGATCTGATCGTGTTTTGAAGGGTTATTTCTTCTGCATGTGATACATTGGCGTAAACGCATTTTGACAGCTCTATTACCACCAACTATCCAATACTGTTGTCGTATTTTTGCTAGGGTAACACGTGCTCCACCATGGTACGTTTGTTTGTGTGCGTGGTCGATGAGTAGATTTGTCATATGACCAGAATGTGGGATGATGAGTGGATGCATCATGTCTTTGCTTATGGAGGCGTTTGTAAGTCTGCCTCCCACTCTGAGCAAGCCTGCTTGGTCTATTCTCGGGTTTAGACACAAAAGGTTGCTTTTCGAGTCGACTTGATTATGATGATGTAAGGATGCGATGTCCTTTCCGAATTCAATGTTTTGAATGTATTTGATAATCCTCAATCTCGCCGCTTTCAGTTCTGTAGCGGTAAGAAAACTCGATTTATTGTTTTGCTTGAAACGTAACAAATATGCAAGTATACGTGTCACCCGAGCCCAGCTACTATTCTTGTTTAGTAGCGTTGATATGACATCATCTTTCTGACGTGTAATTGTTGTCGTGACGTTACTTTGTTTAGGTTTCTTGACCTCTTCATTAGTGATAAAATCTTGCTGTTTTGATGTTTGTTCGTTGAAAGTCAAAAGCCAAGCTGGTCCATGCCACCACAAGGGATGATGAATTACCTGTTCCATGGTTATACCCCTGCTCGCACAGTCAGCTGGGTTTTCGCTTGACTTTACGTAACGCCATGTTTCGGGTGGTAGAATCTTTGTGACCTGAACTACTCTATTAGCTACGAAGGTTTTCCAGCGTCCCGGATCGCCCTGCAACCAACCTAGTACAGCCATCGAGTCACACCAACCAAACAGTTTGATATTATAGCCTGATAAACATGATATGACCTTTTCCATTAGCTTAGAAAGCAATAGAGTGGCACTAAGCTCTAATCTGGGTAATGTAACATCTCTCTTCGGTGGAACCAATCTTGATTTTGCAGCAACCAATATGATAGAATTATTTGAATTGCCGTACTGATCTTCTCGGATAATTTTGCAGTATATGACGCAGGCATAGGCATTGTTTGATGCGTCACAGAATCCATGTAATTCGATGACGTCATTCTCACAGATCTGAAGCCATCTAGGTATTCGTAACTCGCTGATATTTTTCAAATCCTTTCTGATTTTCAACCACTCGTTACTAATGTCAGCTGGGAGTTCATCGTCCCATTCAATGTTGTGAAACCATATTCGCTGAAATAGCAATTTGAACTTTGTTGTAACTGGAGTAAGCCAACCAAGCGGGTCGAATAACTTTGATATATCTGATAATAGACTGCGTTTTGTATGTTTGACTGTTTCTGATAAATTTATCTTGAGATCGAAAGTTAATTCATCTGATTGTGGATGCCACCGAAGTCCGAAAGTCTTTGTTGTGGCTTCATGTTTGAAGTCATATTGATCACTGATGTTTGCCGTGCTGACATTCTGTAATAGTTCTTCTGTATTAGAGGACCATTTACGCAAATTAAAACCGCCCGATTGCAATAATTGAATTAGATCTGATTGCAGTTGTTTCGCGCTTTGAATGTCATGATTTCCATTGATAAGATCGTCCATATAAAACTGTTCTCTTAGAGTTTTTGCTGCTGGACTTGATTGATACTTATGGCCCTCATCATGAGCCAATTGCTTCAACACCATCATGGCAAGGAATGGTGCTGCTTTCTGTCCATAGGTAACCGTCGTGAGGACGTACTCTTTTATGCTTTCTGATGCTGATTCGCGCCACACCACGGCCTGAAGACATTGATCATCTTCATGAACTGATATGTTTCTAAACATTTTTTCAATGTCAGCTGTGTAGGCATACTTGTACTGCCTCCACTTGATAATAAGTGATAGTAAATCCTGTTGTAGATTTGGACCACGATACATGACGTCATTCAAACTGCGGTTGCTTGATGTTTTTGAAGAAGCGTTGAATACAACTCGAAGGGCTGTAGTCGTAGAATCTGCCTTAATCACGCAGTGATGAGGTAAACAGACGAGAGGTTTCACTGACTGTGGTGGAAGCTGCATGTGCTTCATAGTGATATATTCTGATATGAATGATTTGTAGCCCTTTTCCATTTCTGGGTTTTTGATAAATCTTTTCTCCAACTGCTTCAATTGTGCTATTGCCCTTGGTTTAGATTCTCCTAGCTGTTCTCTAGCATCTGATATCATAGGTAACCTGACGATGTATCTTCCATCGGCCTGCCGAGTCGTGGTGTTCTTAAAATATTCCAAGCAGTGAGCATCCTCTTGCGACAAAGATGTTTCATGTGGAATATCTTCTATTTCCCAGAAGCGTTGAATATCTTCCACGTTATTGATGATAACGTTACATTGGAAAGATTTTACGTTTCCGCATAAAACCCAACCAAGACGTGTTTGTTGAGCGACTGGCAATGATTTTTCAGATGAAATGATTCCACTCATAATGATACAAGAGTAGACGTCGGCCCCTAAGAGTAAGTCTACCGGTCGATTTATATTAAAATCAGGATCGGCTAGCTGGATGCCCTCTAGGAAAGACCAAGTGGGTTTATTAAATGTATGATTAGGTAAATTGTTTACCATCTGTTTCATGATATAAACATTTGTTTCAAATTGATAATCGCTGTACATTGATGAACAAATGATATTCAGAGCGCCTTTACAGTTGTTTTCCTTGGCTCCTACCCCAAAAATAACTCCTTTGCACCTCTGTCTAGGTAGCTTCAGCATTTGTGCTGCATTTTCGGTGATAAGAGAGGTTTGTGATCCCTGGTCGATCAAGGCTCTCAATTTGATAAATGTCCCATCAGCTGACATAATCTTTACCATGGCTGTTGCCAATAAAGTTTCAGTAATATCATCTTGAGACACGTGTGTAACAGTTTTTTCGTTTTCAGTGGATGGCTTGTCAGCAAACGCTTCATGAATCAAAGTATTGTGTCGACCATTGCATTCACGGCAACAAGTATTTGATAAGCATTTTTTGCCAAAATGATCGTACAAACAATTCATGCATAATTTTAATTTCGCAATTGTATTACGGCGTTCCATCGGTTTCATGTTAAGGAAAATTTTGCAATTAAATATGCGATGAAGTTTTTTGCAGAGTTGACATCCGGTTTGCTGTTTTTGTACAACATTATTCATTGGTTTTTGATTGTTATAATTTGATTTAGATTGATTGTTATATTTTTGGTTTTGTTTGTCTGTTTGTTGAGCTGATTTTGAATGATTTAATTTATTCGGAGAACATTGTGATTGTGATGCCTCCAATGATGTGAATTTGCTTTCTAGAAAGTCTGTAAAATCCTTGATAGTAGGCAGAGCCCTAGGATTTTTCAATGATTGACAGTACTCCTTGTCTGTCTCGGGATCCAGCTTCTGCTCCAAGATGAATATCACCAAAGGATCCCAAGAACTGATATCAACGCCCATGTTCTTAATAGAGTTTAGGCATTCGATGACACAGTCATGCATCTTTTTCAGTTGAGTTACTGATTGCTGTTGGAGTATAGGTAAATTCATGATAATACCTATGTATGAGTTGAAAATAAATTTGGTGTTATTAAATCGGTTGTTAAGAATGTCCCAGCATACTTGATAGTTATCTGCAGTGATACGCAGATGCGAGACGATTTGTTCCGCTTCTCCCTTAAGCTTGCCTTTCAAAAATTGCATTTTTTGACAGTTAGACATAGACCCGTTGTTGTGGATAGCCTCGATATACAGATCTTTGAATGTCATCCACTTCTGATAATCACCGCTGAATGATGGCACTTCTGTTTGAGGTGTTGACCTTTCCCGGTGGCTTGCTGACGAAATCTTTAGAGTGACCTCTTTCTTGATTTCGAGGTACCTTTGTTCATACTTGGTGAATGCTTGTTCATAATCCTGATTCTCTTCCTGCAGTTCACTATCGATTTTCCAATGTAGAGAGTCGATAGTAGACCAACGCAAGTTAATTGTTCTCAAAAAATCTTCTAGTTCGTAGTTTTCAGTCATGTTAGTGTAATTGACGTTAGAAATAGTACGAGAAAAGGCTTTGAAATTACTTTTCTGATTGCGCATCATCTCGTCTAGTTTACTGTTATTACCACTAGAAGAAAATTGAGGAGGGCATGAGCTACCTGGTACCGGGGGAAATTCAAACGACATGGTCTGCTGCCGCGGTGTTGTCGCACCGGAGTGGCCTTCCAAAGGTGCTGGTGATGATGATGGGCCTGGGTATCTCGGCATGGCGAAGGGAGTTGGGGTTTTAAGGAGAGGTTTCTCCTTCGTAATTTCCAACAAGTAGTTATTAATGAATGCTCTTGTGTCGTTATAGAATGCTAAAGTACGTTCGTAGCAATTTTCTTGAAAATATGCATGCGATTGTTCCTGACTCTCTAGTAATCTGCTATGATTAGCTTGGAACTCCTGCCAATATGCTTCAAGAGTATCCAGCCTTTTCTTGATATACGGAGCGGTCTTTCGATCGGCCCCGTCTTTCTTAAAATTCACAAGGAGCTGATTCATTGCTCCCATGAGCTGATTTTGGGTCACAACAAGATCCTCCATGGTTGTCATGATAGAGACGTCAATGATAGAGAGTAAAAGGAAAGATCTTACTTGTGTGCTGCTTGCAGTCCTCTAGAGTAGGTGTATCCTTCCTCCTTATGCACTGCAATCCATATGCTGGTAATAATCACTTACGCGAACACTGTTATTAGTCCACTGTAAGTAGCTCGAAGGACCAAAAAGATGTACGGGACACCTTTAATTGATAAATGATACGAAAAGAGACTGATAAAACTCTTATATTGATATATTATAAAAGATGATTGATAATTGAGCACGCGCCTACCATGATGAGGTGAAAACGTGAACTGATGCAATAAGCTAAGTGGAAGGCGCGTGTAACATACAATGACTTAAATAATATCGATGATTTGACAATAATTATACCTAAATGCACGGTTGCGCTGCACCGTACAGTCCCCGAACAATCAAATCAACCCTCTGTAATTGTATAAAAATAACACTTGTCATACAAAACTGTGCTTTCAGTCATCATATCAATGACAATATCTTTTTCTACTTTATTATTACTTTTCATTGAATCTTAAAATTGTATTTTAAATGACGTCAGAAATGATCGTGATCCGATCAGTTGTAACAACATTTACAATAGTTTTGTTCAAATTATTCATTTTATTAGTCAACAGCAGTAGGTGGGTACACTTTATTAGTCAACAGCAGTAGGTGGGTACACTTTATTAGTCAACAGCAGTAGGTGGGTACACTTTATTAGTCAACAGCAGTAGGTGGGTACACTTTATTAGTCAACAGCAGTAGGTGGGTACACTTTATTAGTAAACAGCAGTAGGTGGGTACATTTTTATTAACTTAGAACTATAGAACTTAATGACTAGAAATATAAATATGTCAATTTTATGTATGTACATATAAATATACCACATCATACGTATTTTTGGTAAAATAATGACATACAGGCATTATGCTACTAAATATATAATGAGTTATGATTATCCTAGAAGTAATGACAATAACCAGAGTAATTTGATAGTCTAGCTAACTAGGTACTAGACTGTACAGTCATCACAGGGTCATAACTTAATAAATAATGCTGGACAATTCACACAGCATCATCTAGTCTAGTCCCATGCTAACAAAGCTTTAGATATGGGTACTAGATGATTATACTTAATAGAATATATATTATTACATAGATACTTTTCATTTTACATATAAGTACTCAGAACACGCGTAACAAATATTAGCAGATCGTACAAACATTTGTCCCGAGTCGGGAATCGAACCCGCCGCGCCACATCGGCCGTCAGCTTATCAGTAAGTTGTGCATCTCGTCTCCCACTCCCACCTGCAGGGACAGGCGGCCGGTCGCGACGGTCCGGAACACAAACGTGCCTCAACCCAAGTCATTCTCATTAATCATTATACATATATACTTACTTCTAAATTGGAATAAGTTCACACATTATTATATTACTGTAAGTGAGTTCACTTAAGTTATAAAATAAAGTAATAGTCTTCAGTGGTTGGCAGTTGGCAGTGCTGGCGCCGCGCCGCTCACTGAGATACAAACAGTAGAGGCGCTTGCGTCACAAGTACATACGCACTCAGCTACTCTAGTACAATATTAAAGTAGGCCTCATAATAGTCGCGGAACGATCAGTAATTATACATTAGCCCAACTCGATGTAGAATGTTTGTAAACAAACCACAACACAAATAACTAAATTTCACTTGCATGACGTCGAGAATATTGTTTGAAGGTCTCTGAAGGATCTCAAACCGATTAGTATTGTAAATTGTGTATAAATATGTGATATTGATATTGAGGTAGATCCTGATGAGGTACTCAAATTGATCTCTAGCCTTGATCCATCTAAATCTGCTGGTCCGGATCACGTTAGCCCTGTTTTTCTCAAATCATGTGCTCAATCAATTTACTTTCCTATTTCACTTTTATTTATTAAATCTGTATCTTCTAGCACCGTATCTAAACTGTGGAAATCTGCTTTTTTTTTTCTTTTTTTTCTCTCTATATGTCTTTAAGTGTGTCTTTTTTTATGTTAATTTAAGTTGTTATGAATAAATGTCTTTCTATTTCTATTTCTTTTGTATCGCCAATTCACAAAAAGGGCCCTAAATCAGAGGTAAGTAACTATAGACCTATCTCCAAGCTCTGTATAATTGCTAAAATCTTTGAAAGGATTGTTTACAATCAAATCTATTCCGCGCTTCACCAATCCTTCTCTCCGTTCCAGCATGGTTTCCTCAAAGGGCGGTCGACCTTATTATCTTCAATGAGTTCTTATCCAAATCAATGGATAATGGGCACCATGTTGACGTAATTTACACCGACTATAGCAAGGCTTTTGATAGAATTGACCATACACTCCTTTTGTCTAAATTACTTGTGATGGGTATTAGAGGGAATCTACTTCGGTGGTTTTCGTCGTATATCAGCAATAGGTGTCAGGCTGTTGTTCTGCAGGACTGTAAAAATCTGGAGTCCACAATACGATATCTACCTCTATATCAACAGAATCGAGCGTATTCAAATAAAATTTATCAAATATCTTTGTTGTCTTAAGTTTCCTTATAGTTCGTCTAATTACATAGATCTTTGCCGTACATTCCACCTCCTTCCGCTGAGTAAAAGGCGCGAAATTGGTGACCTAATATTTATATTCAAAATCACTAACAACCATATTAATTGCCCCGAACTTCTTAGCAAGATATCACTCAACGTTCCCCAAAAAGGGTTAGATTTAACGAAATCATTCATATTAAAAAAGTAGGTTATCTGTTTTCATTGCTTGTTCACACTTTTTATGTATCTAATATTCTTCTTAGTCGTGAAAACCTCTTAATAGCCTTCTGTTTCTTTACTTGGTTTTTTTTTTAATTTACTGTATGTGCTGCTGGTTTTCCTTGTAATAAATAAATAAAAAGGCGCGGCAACAGAGTGAGTATTAGGTTAAGTGCGGGAGGTTTGTTTACAAACATTCTACATCGAGTTTGGCTAGTGCATACAATAGCATATCGGTACGACAAGGGCCTTTCGCTCACAACATGCGGAAGGCAACTCTCAGAGAAACTAACATTAGACAATAATTCAACTGATAATAAATACGCATGATGGACTGGAACGAATGTTTCGTTAATAAATGTGCTATTTCATTTACACAAATATATACATATATATGTATAACTTGAACTTTTCATTATATTCAATAAACATTTGATGAACACCACGTAACATATGTGTGTAATGGTTCCCGCACACGCGTAGCTCCTGCAAGGAAGGTCCAGCTGTTTTGTTTAGTGCACTAAATAAAATGCACATTTATGATGAAATTAAATTAAATAATAAATGAGTTCTCCGCGCCTCAGATGCATCGTGATGCACTTTAACTATTCTACTATTCTATAATGTGAACGTGGAAAATAACAAAATAAATAATGCTGGACAATTCACACAGCATCATCTAGCCCCAAGCTAAGCAGAGCTTGTATTATGGGTACTAGATGACTGATATACATAATACAATACATTACATAGATAGATATTTTTTATTATACATAGAAAACGACCATTAATGAATGAAGCAACCCTTAGGCTAGGCGTACACCCGGAACAAATATCTGCAGATCGTAACGTACACACAATTAACAAGAAGGTCTTCCCTTCTTGTTATTTTCCACGTTCACATTAAGCCTAAGCTTTTAATAATAAATGAAATGAGATCCTTTTGATAATATTCTATAGATAATTTAGATTGTCTAATATGATCAGTTAGTTATACGACAGTCGGGTCCGGTGGAGCTGGAGGCGCGGTGCGGCGGCGCGACGCGCTGGCGTTAGAAGGTGAGGATGGGCTCCTCGCGGTGGTCCAGGATGTCTGAAATATTCACTCGTTAATGCTTTCAAAGGGAACAATCTAAATTGTACAGTCAACAAACAAAAAATAACATAAACGAAAATTAAACAAACAAGCGAATAAATACTTATCATGTTCCACTCACTTTGCTCGCTCGTGCAAAAAAAAAAAAAAATATTGTGCGTAATAAAATAAAATAGATCAAATCGCTTCACACAATAAAAATCAAAGTAGAATCAGGAGATGGCTGGTTTGTACCTTTAGCGATGGCCCACCAGGGCAGCGTGACGTAGGTGAGGTACGCGTTGAGGGGCTGCGAGGCGGCGCGCCGGCCCTCCTTCCACAGGTGGAAGGTCTGCGTGAACCCGCGCATGGCCCACAGCGGGTTGTACGCACCGTCGTCCAACTCTGCAACACGACAGGCGGTCAGCGGGGGCCTGCGGGGCGGGGCGATACGGGGCGAGCGCGAGGGGGCAGTGGGGAGTACCGTGCGGCGGGGGGCGCGGCACGTCGCACCAGTAGTAGATGTCCGTCCCGTCGGGCGTGCTGCGGCGCGGCGGAAGAGCGGCCGAGCGGAATAGCGCCGCCGCCACGCCCGCGCGCCGCCTTGGCAGCGTGCAGTAGGCGCGCGCGCCGCGGTTCGGCGAGCCCGGCGGCTCCGGGGCGTGCGCCACCGCGCAGCGCTCCTCGCGGCCGCGCACCGAGCGCGCCGGGAGCACCGCGCCCGAGGGCGGCGCGAGGTGGCGCGCACCGCCGCACGAGGCCGGCTCCTGGCCCAGCTCGTCCGCCTCGTGCGCGGGGTGGGGGGGTCGGGGCGCGCGGGCGGGGCGCGGCGCGGCGGGCAGCGGGCGCAGGGGCGGGGGGCCGGCGCGGTGCGCGCGGCAGGCGGGCGCGCGCGGCGCCAGCGTGTGCAGGCAGGCGGGCGTGGAGACGTCGGGCCGCGCGCGCGCGTACACCTCGCGCATGTCGTGGTCGCGCGGCGGTCGGCAGCACCAGCGCGCGGAGGAAGCCTGCAGCCGCCGCCCTGCGCAGACACGCGCGCGTTACTCTCGGGGGCCGCGGGGGGCCGCAGGTCGGGACTGAGCTGGCTTCCTCCGAGCGGACTACTACTACTGCGTGACGCGATACGTTACGTGCAGTGCGGTGGGAGCGCGTGTAGGAAGCGCTAAACAAAGACGGCGTTGATTGTGCAATGATCTTATGTATAACGTAAGTCCAATAGCGCAGTCTCTGTGTGCACAGCTGCGCAGGGCTCTGCTGTGAATCATGCACTGAAGTTGCAGTAGTGCATCCAGCCGGAAACTATACAACAAAGACTCAATACTACAGTATTATAGTAAGTTAGCGAAGCGAGCCTACAAGTTATGCAAAGCTCCGTTCAGAAGTAGTCAGAACAAGAAGCGACCGACTGGAGATAACCAGAACCTTAGTTGTTCCTTTTTCAGTTTAAATCACAAATCAAAAAAAGCAGAAATGTAGGTAAATAAAGTAAATACGAGTATTTGTCTGGTAGTGTATAGTACTGACCGTCCCTCAAGTCCCCGCCCTCCACCTCCGCGACGCCGCTGATGAGCGAGTCCAGTCCTTCGTTCTCGGAGCGACTCTTGCCGTCCTTGGAGCGCCAGCCGCCGCGCGAGTAGTTCGTGAGGTTCGCACTCGGGTCCGACAGGCGGCGCTGGAAGTTGTTTAAAATTTTTGTTAACACGATTTATTTTGGACTTCAGGTTACACTTTTAGATGCTATATGAAAAATATTCCTTTGTAACCGAGGAGGAGCAGGTTGTTCTGTCTGGTGTAGGTAGCTATGTTTTTTGATTTATTTCGCTCTCCGATTCTGTCACTTGTGGACCGACTTGAAACATTAGTTTGCTTTTGTATACAAAGTGTCCCACCGCATTATTGATTCCATCCCGAGATGCTCTTATGAAATAGTATTCGCGAGAGCTAAGTGTTTGCGCACCAAACTTGAAAATTGAAAATTGTTTATTTGTAGAAAAAAGTATCTTACATGCTAGACAGGTGTTAGGACATCCTTTTAAGTATGTAAATATACTTGTGCCAGGATGTCCTGCTCTTCATTACAAATACATAGATTTTACAATAAACTAAATTAAATATCATTTTTAAATACAAATATAAAATTAATTAAATTGATAATTACTATTAATGATTACTTACTATTATTAACTGGACGTACAAAAATAACTCTATGGACTCTTATTTAATTTAATAGATAGCACTGATACCTTATTTTCTGTGTCTGGCGGCTGCTCCTGAGGACACCGGTCTCACAGTCCGTGCAACAGGAGCTGCCTATGAGTGTGTGTGTGTGTGTGTGTGTGTGTGAGAGGGTGTGTGTATGTGTGTGTGTGTGGTACCCCTGAGGACACCGGTCTCTTAAGAGTCCGGGCAACGGGGGCTACCAAGAGGTTGTTAAGGAGAATGTGTATGTATGTTTATATAGTTATAATAATAAGAGCACTAATATGAGTTGTTTGAATATTATAGTGGTTTAGAAGTTACTGTATATAAGTATATATTTTATGATTTAAATATTTAACTGAGTACTTGTAGGAATGTTTCAATTTCATCATAGCTCATCTTAGTTAACCATTTAGTAATATTAGCTTTTAGCGCAAATATGGGTGCATTATAAATATTAATAATATTATTGATCTTTTTGTACAGGAAGTTAGATCGGTTAGTATATTGTTGCTCAGCAAAGCGAGTCTGGACAGAAGTATCATCATTAAATTTTATTCTTCTCTTCTGGTAGCTATTAGCATCACAACGAATAGTCTTGTGCTTTTCAATAATTCGATACGACCGCAAGAGGTCGCCACTCACACCTGGGACGGTGTGAGTGGCGACCTCTTGCGGTCGTTATAAATAATAAGGGCCCAAACGTTTTGGATTCCTTCTCGTCGCAACAGTCGAGACGGCCGGCTCTAGGGAACTTAGTCTCCCTGACGTTACGGTAGATGGCAGCACCAGTACTTTACTAGTTCAAATCGGTCAAATATGACTTGAAAACAGTATCTGTAAAGTACTTGGTTTGTTTTATTTTACATGTGTATGGATGTTTATAACATGTGAATCTAGGACTTTACAATAAATCAGAACCAACTAGAACACAGAGTGCCCATGACGATGCATCTGTGCACGGTACCAGGCAGTCATAGCGTCAAGGCTGGACTCTGGGCGAGGGAGGTGGTGGTGGTACCGACCTGGTTGCGGTACATGAAGATCTCGTCGGGGTCCTCCTCCCAGTCGTCCCAGAGGTCGGTGGCGGGCTCGGAGGCCGGCGTGTCGAGGCCGGAGCCCCGCGGGCGCGACACGGCCATCTCTGCGTGCCCCTTGCCCCCCGGCCCCTTCATGCGCACGAACTCGCAGCGCGCGCCGCACCCGCCGCCGCCCAGTAGCCCGAACGACATGCGCTGCGCCACCTTCGTCGATAGCGATGTTTGCTGGAAACAACAACACTTCTTATTAATGTGTTCTAAACTACGAGCGGCACAAATAGCGAGCCTCCCGCCGCCGCCTAGCGCCTGCACCACACTCAATGTAACCGTAACTGTGAACCAGCCAGCTGGCCAGATGTTCCGATATAACTAAAGTACTTCCTGAAAGTGATCCATGCTGCCAACCCGGAGGGCTGCCTTGACGTCGTCGTCAGCTCAAGCACGACTATTAACGTTTATAGATGAGCATTGAAATTGAGAATCGAATAAAAATGTACGTAAGACGACGTCCATTATGCTAATTGTAATTAAGTGGGTAACCGTATTTAACTAATAAAGTATAATTTAAATGTGATCCTAACACAAGCCGCCCCAAATGTTTATCTGGATTTATCGCGACAATGAGAGTTGGATAAGTCGATAAATGATAAGTCTTCACAACACAATGCAAATGGAAAATATCGCTTGAATGACTTAAGTACTAGGTAGGTACCCAAGTACCCGCCTATCTGGTTTGTGGCTGTGGCTTACAAGAGATAAGAGCGCAGGCAACAAGTAGATACGCTCAGTACAAGTATAAATACAGCTTGCGAAAAAGGTCACGGACGAAGTCGCGCGATTATTGCAGTACTAGTCTAACTAGGTACCTGCCTTACTACATCATCTCTACCTACTTGCCTTCGTAAGTCCGCAGTAGGCAAGTAACTAACATTGAGCCAAGGAGGAAGGCAAACCACTAATGTGTTACAGTATTTAAACATTATTAAAGACGGAAATGAGTAAGTTTCTTGAAGGTCGCACCAATCTATCAAAACTTTGTGGTTGTGCGAATCATAGAACTAGTCCGAGGACTGGTGGACGGACTGAACGAGCCAGGAGCGCGGCTGCTGGTGACAGGACCTGTGCTGTGCCTAGCCGGAGGAATGTAGCGGCTAGGGAATGCAATCCCGCACACGCGGGATGCCGCACCTTTATTGCGGGATAACGTGCGGGATCCTGCACGTTTGCGGTATTAACTAATCGAATCTGTTAAGTCGTCGTGATGAGCCTTCGCCTACACTAGAAGTAGAAATACAGCTCAGTCTCCGTACTGTATGGGGAGCCGAGTCTAGACCTGTGTGCGTGTACCCATACACTCTCAAATAAGAATTGGGGAAAGTACTTGGACGCTAATTTATACATACTTATGTAAGTCAATTCCGCCTGCAAGTGTGGAAGCCGAGCGTGTTGTTTTCGCAGCTGGCTATTTATGCAACAAGATAAGATGAAATCTCAAAGACGAAACGTTAGATACTTTATAATTTCTTCGAAAATACTAACAGAAAATGTAAGCTGATTTGACATCGTTTCCTAAAAGAATTTCATTCAATTCATAAGTAGTAACGAGTAATAAACATACTTAATATTAATAATATTCTTAATTAAACTTGAAATTGACTTGATTGAAAAAAGAAACTGAATCCAGCAAATCCCGGATCTGCGGAATTATTGACCGATTTGAATGCGGGATTGGATTCCCTAGTAGCGGCTTCCGACATGTGCAGCTATGTGCCAGACACGGCTGCATGCCGGTGCGCCGACACCGACCTAGGCTCACTAGATGCACCGCATGTGACGTCCATGCGTATATGGTACCAACTAGATAAGCATAACATAGCCAACCCGACTCGCCGGATGAAGCCGTGGGGGTATTACGTACTAATTACCTAGTATTACTGTAGCGTACGCTAAACTGGTTTCATGTTTGTCTGTAATAAATATCGATATACAATGTGTATTGTCGAACCTTGATCAAACGAGATGTGCGGATACACGACATATATTTATCGATAAAAAACAAAAAATAAAAAATTATATGTTACCTATCTCAAAAATAAAGCCGATTTAATATTTTTTTTAATCAAAACTTATTCATCTGGTTTTTTCTTCGTGTCTTTTTAAGTAAACGGTATATTTTATTCAAAGTATTTTCATTCGAAAGCTAGGTAGTTTATCTAGCTAATATAATAAGAAAAAAATACAATTTCGGTACATTAGTCTATTAAAATCATAATTTTTTTAGAAATTTGCAAAAAAAAAACCTTGATCAAACGAGATGTGCGGATACACGACATATATTTATCGATAAAAAACAAGGGGATTTGTAGATTAAATTATGAAATTTAATACAACATGCAAAAAAGTACACCACAATAACTCAGTTTTAAAGTTACAGATAAAAAATAAAATAAAATTCGTATTTTTTTCCAAATTTCTCAAAAAATATTATTTTTACTAGGCTTATGTACCGAAATTGTATTTTTTTCTTATTTCTTTAGCTAGGTAAACTATCTAGCTTTCAAATGAGACTACTTTGAATAAAATACACCGTTTACTCAAAAAGAAACGAAGAAAAAACCAGATGAAGTAGTTTTCATTAAAAAATAATTAAATCGGCTTTATTTTTGACATAAGTAACATATAATTTTTTATTTTTTGTTTTTTATCGATAAATATATGTCGTGTATCCGCACATCTCGTTTGATCAAGGTTCGACAATACACATTGTATATACGTACATACATATGTACGTAAAGGTAACTTAGAGGTTATATAAGTCTTTTTAACCATCTCTGGTTAAAGTCTCATGTACAATGCTAAAATTTTGAACAATTAGAAAAATTGGTTTATGATGAAAAAAACCATAAGTTCCCCCCCCACTCCATGGTATGTGTGACTCACGGAGTTAGGGCGAGGATCTCCCTTTGGTTATTAGAATGAACACTTCTCAAACTGCTCCAATAACTTCGCAAGTCGCTCGTATCGTCGTAACGTCGCCGCGCCGCCCCGCGCCGGAACAAGACAGGAACCTTTGACAGTTATTAGCACAGTTATTATGCCCCTGCACCCCGCGGGGCGCCCTCGAACCTTATCACTGCATTCCGCAGGAGGCAGTGCAGGGGGGGAGGGGGGGGGACTACCTACTCCCACTATTTTGTTGTGATCAACAGTAGGTATACAATAATGATTATAAAGCGGGAATTACAAACAAACAGGAAATCAGGTAATAACGAACGAGATTTCATGCCAATTAAGTACCTATGTAGATAGGGCGCTGTGGCGCTCATTAGTAGAGGCCTATGACTATTATAGCTTGATGATGAACTAATTTTCACATCCACGCCGATTACGCCGATGACGCCGCCGCCGGACAAATGAGCATCGGCGCACATATACCTACACCTACCTGTGCTTTTTTGTCAAAGGGAAAATACGTTTATCTTATCCGCAAAGTAGCATAGCATAGCATACGCCCCCAGTAGGTAGGTCAGTCGCTCGCGGATGACCCGGAAACAGCGGCGGCGGCGCGCGGGGAGCTCAGCAACAAGTATCCGAGCGCCGCGCCGCCGCCGCCACTCCGGCGCCCCAACACATTACCCTAAGCCCTGCGGCTCCGACCTAGCTCATAACTAACTACCACTCTATGTATGTATGTAGGTAAGCACTCCGAATGTCTTGATGATATGATGTCATCGCTATGTTTCTGTTGACTAGGTATAATGATTGCTATCGGTGAAGCATAACAGTTGTAAAGTAACTATTGTAATTGCATGCAGTTCGCGTCTCCCGCCAAGGTCGCAAACTGCGGAAGGTAGATACAGTCACAGATGACAGATTTTGTGATCTGTCGTATACATCTGTCTGGTAAATATTGTACTCCGCAGTGGAGTCGACTGGTGTGCTACGTGGGCTGCAGTCAGTCCCGAGAGGTCACTGCACCGCGCGGTCTGTCTCAATAGCGGGTGTAGGGTACCTAGTGCAGCGCCGCACTAGTGCAACCAACCACTCTTGCAGAACAGAGGGATGCCAAACACTTTATAAACACAGTTGCCAGAAAAGTAATAGGTACCTACATAAATATTCCAGTCGGTCAGTCTCCCAAACCAACCTTAATGCAATGCAATTAGTAAACACAAACGTACAATACGCGATCATCTACAAGTCAGCATACAGAATGACTCAATTCCAGTAAATAAAGAAACATATGAGACTACAAAATGGCCAAGTGCTCTAAGTCAGGGAGAAAATGGACCGAATAAGCAGCGCTCGGTGAATATTTAATAGAAGGGTGGTGGCGGCGGCAGGCAGCCCTGGCCGCCGCCTGTTCGGCAATCTATACTTTAATAGAAGGGTGGTGGCGGCGGCAGGCAGCCCTGGCCGCCGCCTCTTCGACAATTTATACTAGTACAAGAAGGCAGGGTATAGGTAGATGTGTTTTACAAGAAAACGTGACTGTTCTTGTCTTTAACTGCAACGATCATTACAGGTTAAGTACCTGTACTGTACCTACCATATCACGTCTATACATTACAACGTAAACTAAGAAAGTAACGTTCTGTAAGAACTGTGCTACTACGGGCCGATAGAAGCCGCACTAACGTGCAGCCGGGCGCGCGATGACGTCACGCGCCTCCCCTTCGGCTCACCCCTATCAGACCTCGGTTGACCATACTCCTCACAAGGAGCCTGCACAATGACGACGACGAGACGATAGGAAGTCAGTCAGAGAGCTTGCACGATGTCAAACCTGACAGACCACTGTCATGTCTGTCCTTAGTCAAACACAAGCTAGAAACGCTAGACTGTTATTTTTAGGTAACAACGGCATAGAGTAAGGCCAGGAAAGTTAACAGCTCAGCTCAGTGACTAAGCATCTGACATGCTTAAGAAAATAGCAATAAAATTATTTTATGCTGTAAAATTCGTCCTCCGCAGGCCTCTTAATTGTTCAATTTATTCATAATGGTCATTAACTGCAATCGTCTTACTAGCCAGATAAGAGGCTTGACTGTGTCCTTGCAATTAATGTTTTTTTTATCAAGATTATTAAATTTGGCTTTATCAAACGGAGAATCATCGTGTACAAGTCATTATCATTACCGAAGACTAATTACCTACCCTTTCATTTGACTTGTCTAGGTGCTTATTTTGTCTATACAAATAAATAAACATGAATTTTGATTTTTTTGTATCTCATCCTCTTCAAATATTCACACACAGGGTTAATGTTAAAGCACGTGTGTGACCGCTAAAAGTGGAAAAGAACCGCAATCGTACACGTGTGTCCATGTAAAACCTGTTTGAAACCCAAAACGGTCCGAGCATCATTTCGGCTGCAGTCCTCAGATATGAAGTAAAAACCATGCTAGAGCTGTCTTATATAGATAGGCACATAACACAAGTTCAACGGCAAGGGAAAGCTGTTGGAGGGTCGATGTGGGTCAATCAATGAGCACCCAATGAGCCAGCACCGAGTCTCGCGAGAGCAGGCGCCACCGGGGTGTAGGGCATGTGTCGCGGCCCGGCTCTCGGTCCAAGGTCGCAGGACCCGCCAGACTGCCGCCGCCGCCGGGGACGAGACTACGCAATCAAACGACTCCCATTCAATACCTTCTCACCATTTGTTATGTTCTAACAATAAAGATCTCACGGATCATTGTAAACCAGTATAGCTATACTCAAGCTACTTCAAGATAGGGATAACAAGGAGAGTCATGTCATGAGGTGAGTTGTTACTACCGCACATGTGTGCCTTCACTGTGTGGTTCAAAAAAACCAAGGTAATGTTTCCATTCCAAGTCCTGTAAACTAGCCATAAATCTGTTTGGGTCGGATGTCTTCACAAGAGTTCAGTCCAGCCACAAAACTACTATAGGCCAAATTAACATTCCATTTTTTGTTTCGATATGATTTGCAGTCTGACTGGTCGTCTCACTTCAGAAAATGACAAAATCTGTTCAAATACAGACAAAGGTAATATATAAACTCGACAAACAATGCGTCCGGTCTACAACCAATAGTAATTCTTATCAATTTATGATTTATTGAAGTCCATCAGAGATAAGATATCGCCAGAACGGATCCTGTAGGTAACTATACGATATGCGATAGCCGGACGTAGATCGGTGGTTAGGTACCACGAGTACCTCTAGAACAAACTTATCATTCAATAATTTAATTTAATGTGATACTTTTTCTTTTTTCTCTTGTAGTTAATATAATTTATTTTTAGTTTCCGCACACAATGTATATTGTTTTATGGAATAAATAAATATGAATATGAATCACATCGCATTTAACGACCGAGAATTTGCCAAGTCAATTCAAACGAGTACGAAACAACAGAAATATCTAAAGGGTGACATCATTGCCAGCTTTATCATGATACGCATTTATTTCAATGTTTTTTGTATGTTTTAATTTGAACCTAGTTATTTTGAAAGGTGTGCGTGATCCAGAACAGGTTAGGGTTATACAATCAGGCTGTACCGTTACGGCGAGTCGAGTGGACTTTGGGTCCACAAAGTCAATATTGTTGATAAACAGAGCGTGCCCCGCGGCTTCCCCCATGACGCGCCGTCCTCGCGGCACTCCACAGTTGTAAGTCCCGTCCCGCGTTCCTCACCAGCCACATCATCAACTAACGGACATGTTATTTTTCGCTTGGCGACCAACGAACTTCCCTTTCCCTCTTAAAATCATTCAACGTTTTTCCTCGACAAATCCACTTTGCAAGCATTTCCTGTTGAAATGCTGAAAGCGCTAAAAATACACTCGGAACCATTGAGTTCGCGAGAAACGTTGGGTGTCCCTAAGGAGCCGTCTCCTGAAATAGCACACGATGCTGATGACGTACAAAAGCCCGAGTCGGCACTTCGCAACCTGCATTACCTGTAGTACCTAACTTAATGTATGCTTGTTTCGACGCAGAGATGATATCTATACTGGGTTTCTCGTGTTTCTCAGTAATGCTTATTTTATGGGAAACAAATTTAGAACGTGAGCTCTTAAAAACCAGTTCAGAGATAAACGGAGCCCAAGACTCGTCCACCGCCATGCAGAACTACTTTCGACGCCAGCGCGGGGTTTTATCACCTAACCATTAGCGGAGTATCGCGCTGTCATTATTAGCAATATTAGCAACAACCAGGGTGATCCCGCGCGAAGGGACAATGATGTACGGGTTTCTAGATATCAAGATATTGTATTGTTAATAAGTGAGCCGCGCTATTATATGTATGCCAGTTAGTCACAATGTTTGTCCGGCGCGGGCGGCGCTGGCCCACACAACAGCACGTCAGAACAACGTCACTAGCATACATGAGGCAACGTGATTTGTTTACCATCTCAACAATAGACTAACGTAAAGAAAGGGTCATGCACGGCGAGATAGCAGGGCTGTATAAACACAAGCAAAAGGTTAGTGGAGCGTCGCCGACAACAAAGCCGGGCCAACGTCACAGCCGTGGTCACATCAGGTCAGGTCATGTCACACCAGTGGGGGGTCGTATCAGCTGGCGCGGCGGTCGGCCGTGTAAAGGGGTCGCGCAAATTGCCCATATCCGGCAATCAACCGGCGCGGCGCGGTCGCCATCGCGCCTCTTGGGATTATCGTTATTATGCTATGCTTCTCTTTCGATATTGACATTACCATCAACGTGATGAGAGAGATGTATGAGATCATCAACGTTGCCAGAAAACTTGAACCTTTTTGAATGTGAATAACTCAGTGAGTTCATGCTCGTGGTCAGTAACGAAAACACTTGGTGTGAGGAGATCCCCCACAGAGGTCAACATTCAATATAACATATGAAGTGGTGTTCTGTCATATCATAGAGCAGTGAGTGCCTTGCCTGTAGCTACAGACTAATACGCGTAGGTATAATGTTTGTTTACAATATGTTCCAAATACAAGATAACGAAGAAGTCATTCGCCGCTGATTGGAACCTCTTGAGTGTGCTGGCTGCGGGCCGGAGAGGCGTTCTCGACATTGATGAGTTTTTTTACAATTTCGACATTAACAACTTATTACGCAAAAAATATTAATCAAAGCATATAAGCGCATGAGACTTAAGTTTTTACGCAGCACCATCTCCCCATCGCGCACCACGATGTGAGGTCGTGTGTTAGTGTGTGTGGTGCGTACTCACCCTGGAGTCGTAGACCCTGGTGAGGGTGTCGTACCGGATGGAGCCCAGGAAGATGACGGCGCAGGCGGCGGCGGCGCCGCGCCCGCGCGCCACCAGCTCCACGCACACCATCTCCCCATCGCGCACCACGATGTCGCAGAACACCTGTACAAACACACACATTACTTTCATTTCATCTGTCGTCTGCTACCTCTCGGTCTAAATACGTTTCTTCAAGACCCCCGGCTATAGGTATTTGATTGCTGTAAGCTTCTCGGCGACTGTACTCTCAGCTGTATCTTGCAGCCCGTTGTTATTATTATGGAACCCGTCTCTGTCAAACAAATGTACTTTCCATCGGACTGGAGAGAGGAAACAATCATAATCAGTAATCACTGATTGCATCGGGTTTAAACAAGCGGTCTTATTATATACAATGCGGACGGATCGCGGATCACTTAAAAACAAGGACGACCGATCCCTTCTTTCGATGACCTTTCTATGAAAATGATTTTGACATAATTTATTTCTTAGAAATCCGAAACGAAATGTGTTATTTAGTGTCGCGTCCGAAGCGACTCAACTAATAGTAAAAGTAAAGTAATGTCAAAAGATTTTTATTTTGCCAAAGCAGAGACGAATAGTATATAGGTAAGTTAAGTACCTACATACTCTTATAAATTAACCTTAAATTAATAGAGAGACTGACAAAATCAGTCTCCGCTCACACATATTATCTGTGATATTGTGCTATGCATGAACGTAAAAAATGCCTAAGTCTATGGTGCTATGGTAATAGGGTATCTATTCTTAATAGTGCGGTCTTCTCGATTTGGTTTCTTCTCGACCCACGTCCGACGTAGGTAGAAGAGGCCGCGCTTGAACTTGGGTGTAAATGATTCACTAGTAGGTATCTATGTAGTTGTACGACGAGCTGGGCGAGGTACGCGCGCAGAGGCTGCCCACAGACTGGTTTGTCTGCATACTTGCGGCCGCCACGGAATCATTATCTAATTATATTCGTACCACATTATCATCAAAATAAGCTAAATAACTACTAACTCGTATAAATTCCTTTAACTAGTTAAGGAATATTAAGTGTTGTACCTCATACAGATTTAGTAAAGTAGGTAGTTAATTGTAGAAATGAATCATAGTCTAGCATAAGAAACAAACTCTTACCAACTCGCTGCGCACCGTTCGAGAAGGTTCGCGCGAAATAATAACTAATTAACTATAATACATAAACTGTAAGTAGGTACTTACATACCTCAGAATACAGATCTGTATTCTGAGTTACATACCTAATAAAGGTTTCGAGAGCTCGCTCCCGCGGCTCCACCTTGACTCTGCTCTGCTGTTCATTGTATACAATACAACAATCGCGTTAGCGATCAGACAGAACTCAAGTGGACAGACTCTTATCTATATCTAATTGATGAATGATTTAATTTGATTTACTGACAACGAAAGTTACGGTCAATAAAGCACTAATAAACAATAAAGAGCAAAGGAAAGGAAGTACCTACATGTGTGAATGAATGGTCAACAAGGCTGATATAATGACTGTCCTAGCCGACCTCCCCCGGGGTCCTTTCAAAGTGAAGTACCTACATGTGTGAATGGTCAACAAGGCTGATATAATGACTGTCCTAGCCGACCTCCCCCGGGGTCCTTTCAAAGTGAAGTACCTACATGTGTGAATGGTCAACAAGGCTGATATAATGACTGTCCTAGCCGACCTCCCCCGGGGTCCTTTCAAAGTGAAGTACCTACATGTGTGAATGGTCAACAAGGCTGATATAATGACTGTCCTAGCCGACCTCCCCCGGGGTCCTTTCAAAGTGAAGTACCTACATGTGTGAATGGTCAACAAGGCTGATATAATGACTGTCCTAGCCGACCTCCCCCGGGGTCCTTTCAAAGTGAAGTACCTACATGTGTGAATGGTCAACAAGGCTGATATAATGACTGTCCTAGCCGACCTCCCCCGGGGTCCTTTCAAAGTGAAGTACCTACATGTGTTAATGGTCAACAAGGCTGATATAATGACTGTCCTAGCCGACCTCCCCCGGGGTCCTTTCAAAGTGAAGTACCTACATGTGTGAATGGTCAACACGGCTGATATAATGACTGTCCTAGCCGACCTCCCCCGGGGTCCTTTCAAAGTGAAGTACCTACATGTGTGAATGGTCAACACGGCTGATATAATGACTGTCCTAGCCGACCTCCCCCGGGGTCCTTTCAAAGTGAAGTACCTACATGTGTGAATGGTCAACAAGGCTGATATAATGACTGTCCTAGCCGACCTCCCCCGGGGTCCTTTCAAAGTTTGGACGACCAGATCCATGGCATTCTCAAGAATACTAATTGACGGTTTTTTCACACAAAATACCTCCGGCCTTCCATTCAAAACTTCCTAATGAGATGTCGAAAGGGCCTATACAATAAATACGAAAAGTTGATCTCTAAAGATGTCAAAGTGTATAATAATAATAATAATCGTCATCAGTACGTATCGTCAGGAAGTTCCTTTCTCTGCAGCCCTAGTCACCGGCCGCTTCAGCCTAGCTTCGCGGTCGGTGATCTACCGTTTTGATATATTTTTTACTGTAGAATAGTTTTATAATATTTTATTGTATTTTCTATAGTAAAAATGTATTTTATACGAGAATTTAAATAAATGAGTGATATAATAATAATAATGCTGGACAATTCACACAGCATTACCTAGCCCCATGGTAAGCAGAGCTTGTGTTATGGGTACTAGATAACTGATATACATAATACAATACATTACATAGATAGATATTTTTTATTATACATAGAAAACGACCATTAATGAATGAAGCAACCCTTAGGCTAGGCGTATGCCGGGACGCAGGCGACGCAGATCCACGCAGCGCTGGGCAGAGCAGATTTTGTAATGCATGAAAGTACATAATACAAATCTGCGTCGCACGCGCCTGCGCCGCAACGTACGGAGCACTCGGTACTTTCATGCATTACAAAATCTGCTCAGCCCTGCGCTGCGTGGATCTGCGTCGCCTACGTCCCAGCCCAGCATACGCCTAGCTTTAAAGTTATCCGGCCGGGGCTGCGGCGGCAGGCGGCCTCGGGCGAGCTTCCAGTGTGGACACAATCACATAACGATACCCTTACAAATAGCCAGTAGTTTGGGACAACACAAAAATACATTAATCAAACATGTCCGTCCACACCTCACAACACAATACAAACTAACTATGTATGTAAACAATTCAACATAATAAGCACGTAGATTCAGTCTCCGTCCTGACCTGAAGCACTAAGTATTACGTACTTCACTAGGATACCTACACGTTATGTTCAGAGTAGTAAGTAAGGTCGCTAGTTGTGTTGTGTTGTGTCGTGGGAGCGAGGAGGGTGGCACACTGTAATGTGATAGCGCAGGGAGGGACACACGCCGACAAGGACTTCAGCTCGCAGCCGGAGTCACTTTACAACAACTAGGAACATACGAGTACATACTGGACAAACATACTCAAGTAATAAAACAGATAGCTCGGTCATTCAATGCAACGGTTATTGAGAGAGAGTGAGAGAAAGTTTGCGTTTCGCAAATATGTGATAACGTGATAAGATACGAGTATTTAATACAATGTATTAGTTGCTTACCAAAAAAACGATTGTAAAAGCATTGTAAGCGAAGTACTTCTACGATACATTGTACATGCTCATGAGAACTGCAGTAGATAAGGAACTCACCAATAATGTTATCAGTGGAGTCATCGCTGTGTGACGTCACGCGCTTATCTAATAATTTGTAATGTAATCGCGGATGTTGATTGGTTACCTAATATGTGGGTTCATTCGTACAGAATGTGGGTGAACTCAATAACAATAGTTCTATAACTCCAAGGATGTTGACATTGCTTATAAACTTTTAGAGCCTACATCGCGTGTGCGACAACGACAACGCCCTTTATAATATTGAGAATAAAAAATAAAAACGTGCTACTTTTGATCAATTGATTTTTTCATGCGGTCAAAGGGCGGAAACCGCAAGATTATTCTGACATTTGACGTGGTACGGAAAAATACATGATTAGTGAGTGAGGTGGATGCGTCAGCGGACGACGTCACCGATATCGGCCGAGGCCGTGACGTCACTGAGAGCTAAATAGTGTGATGTGACTCACCGTCACTCAGCAAAGTAAACACTGTTTTCTAATGAAAACAGTGATCCAGACGCTCTTTGCACTCATTATCTGTTTACCAGGAAAGCGAATTGCTCACTTCTCTTCATTTATAAGTCAGAGAAGCATCGCTTCCAAGAGATCGAAGCTACCCGTTGTCTACACTGTCTGTCTACATAATAATCGTATTTTGAATGACCATCCATCATCATTTTGCTTTCCATTGTAAATTGTTTAATGACAACCAAAGCCTCCAGCAGCTGTTGCAGAACACATGCATGAGATGAGACGGAGCGGAAATAAGAATATAGGAAATGTTAATACAAAGTATATAGTTAAAGATGACGTCGGCCGTCGGAGATAATCTCCAAGTTAATAGGAGAGCATCATTCTGAAAGCTAAAGTTGTGGCGGGGCGGCCCTCGACGTGAGCTCGAGATATCGAGGGCTGAGCCGCGCTGGCCCACTTGTGTCAGCGCTATCCGATACCACTCCACATACCTACCACAACCATACCTACCTATATACAAACACAACACCAATCGGTAATAACTGTGTGTTTATGAGGCCAATCGGAGTTTGAACCTGTTGTTGCGGTTGCTTGTATTTCTGCAGAGTTTCCTGATGAGCTCTAAACTAAACTTATCTAAAATTGTACTTTATAAGCGTTATTTATAAACCTCTGTTCATAAATCTGCGAACATTATAGCCTCGGCAACTGAAATATAGTGGGATTCACCGCACTCGCACATTATTGATGTAATAATGGCACAATCTAGCTGCAGAGCGATTGTGGACTTCATTTGAATGCACATAGAGCCTGTATTCGAGTGGGAGTGTGAACAAAGCAAGCCGAGGGCGCGTGAGGCACCGCGCTGTGTTTGACAAGCAATCAGCGGATGAATTGATAGCCTTGGATTAAAGCGCAGGCTGACTGGCGTCCGTCGCGTCGTCGCTTCCAACTAGGTATGTGCCTCTGCCTAGTGTGGGCCGAGTCACCTTTACAAGGATAAACTATTTTGTACGTGTATTTTGAATGACAAAACAATATTACCTTATCTTTGAATGTGGAAAAGATAAAATATACCTGAAGGCTGGAGCTAATCTTACGAATGTTAATTACACTCTGGTTTTCTCAGCAGAGATCCAAATGCGAATAAGAACAGAGGCAAACGAGACTGTCACTGTAATTATACATATGTATTATTTGATATCTTTTGATCAGGTACCTAACCTGATCAAAAGATATCAAATAATACATTCTCCGTTATGTCTAATAAATTATGACCTAGACCGACGAGTTATCCTTGTCGGCCTAGGTCAGCTAATAATACTAATAACGCCAAAACGAAGTGTACGTAAGAGTGGCGCACGCGCATGGCATAGGTAGAGGAAGGTGTTTCATTTCATTTTATTTCATTTATTCCGTTCCACCGTAGGTATAGGTACACATGTTACACTTGATGTCGGAATCGCGGTCAAGTGCGAGTCACGTCCTCTTCAAGACAAATAACATGCTGTGTAACATGGCTCCGATATTGTCAACAACTTTAGTGCAAAAAACATTGCTTGTAATCTTGTATTGTGTTAATAATGTTTGATAAATCTTCCTCGTCAATAGAGACCAAGCTCCGGTGCAACGCATCGCCCGCAAGGTCACCGTGACTAGCGATCGTTTCAAATTCCTCGGCCAATCAGCGGTCGGCAGCAATGATCCGTTTCATTGCCCTCTGCAGTACATCCCTGGCTGCTCTCAGTGCAGAGCAGGCTGGGTATGCATAGCGAACGGCTCACAGACCGACAGATCTGATACGAATCAACTCTATCCATCTATGAACTGTGTCAGTATGAGCTCTACACTTGGCAAGAGATCTGCACCATTTAGGCTTGTTCACTAATTTTATGACTTTGCTTAATTTTGGTAATACATACTATCTCACTCAGATGGCCGTTGTTGTGAGATAGGCTGTACCGCCATACCTACCCCTGCCATTTTCTCTGCTCCAGACATGGACCAAGCTCAGAACTAGAGATACACATAACGAACGATGGACTAGCCCAATCAATTGCAGACAAGCAAGGACGGCACTCCCATCAACATCACCGAAGCTAACAAAACGCTTACTAAATCTGAATAGATTAGACCTACGTGTCCTTGTGGGAACACTAACAGGACACTGTCCACTGAACAAACACTTATTCACCATCGGAGCGACGGACAGCCCTGTCTGCAGAGGATGCCTCAGCAACGACGAATCAGCTTCCCACGTAATCCTGGAATGCGAGGGAGTATTAGCACAACGTATAGAAATCCTCAACTTGCCGAGGTCGCTCCGCGAAGCCTGTGAAGACCCCAGGATGATTCTGCGCTTCTGGACGGAGCTAGGCTGGCTATGCTAGCAAACTACCACGCATAAAGGACCAACAGGAGTCCAAATGCGGAAAATGGAGTACCCCTACCTAAACCTAAACCTAGGCTGTACTGGCATGTCGAGTTTCAGAGAATCGCGTAGGGAGGTGTCCACAAACGTTAAGTGTACAATGTTTGTAAGAGCCTGCTCACTGTTGGTCGAAAGGTTGGTTGATATCAAATACAAACAGATTTAAATACAAAATGTTGTATTTGTATAATGATGTATATTTCACAATGTCAACAGTCTCCAAAACGACAATTGATTCGTGTGTTGTTTATCCCACCAAAACATAAATGTAAAAAAGGAGAGCCAAGTTCAATACAAAAATTATGAATGGCTATGGGCTTCCCCGCAAAAAGAATGGAGATATAAATGAGTGCCAAGTCAAATCTATGTAGGTTAGATTTGACTTTGCCAGTTTTCATTACATCAGTCATTTTATAAAGTTATTCAAAGTTTTAATTCTGATAAAAACTGGCCAAGTCAAATCTAACCTACATAGATTTGACTTGGCACTCATTTATATCTCCATTCTTTTTGCGGGGAAGCCCATAGCCATTCATAATTTTTGTATTGAACTTGGCTCTCCTTTTTTACATTTATGTTTTGGTGGGATATCATTACTTTTTGTAAAGAAAACTAGGCAGGTATTGAGATTTAATGTTCATCTTATCTTAATCAAGTAAAACACCTCAGAACACTTAGTGTCGGTTTATTGTACCGAATACATACAACTACGCACTTATTACAAAGTCACTGCACTGCACCCTAACAACTACACTGTATTCTATGGCGCAATCGGAGACGTTAGTACCTATTGTTTATTCTATGCAATGCTTCGACATAGGTACATAGCTAGGTAGGTATTAATACGGGCCGGTCCTTAAAAACTACACTGTATTCTATGGAGAAATCGGAGACGTAGTACTATTGCTTATTCTATGCAATGCGGATCTATTTTAATTTAAACCTTATTCCATTGACATAAGGTCGTCGTCGCTAACATTACTTATTTTTTGACTTTTTTTTTTTTTTTTTCCTACGTTTACTCACAATTACCGAGCTGGATTCCAAATTTCATCCTTCTAGGTCATCTGGAAGTAGGTTAGATTTAGGTACTATATATATGTCAGTCAGTCAGTGTGAATTTTTACGACTTTTTGACCTTCATATCTTTATAACCGTTTGAGCTAGCTTCATGAAATTTGGGCTTCTACATGTCCTTATGGATATAATTAAACACACGTAAATTTATGTGTTTACGTTAAAGAGGTTTTGAGTTATAGATGGGTCAAAAGTGGCACCAAGTGGTTCGTGTAATGATACACTCGGCGCGTTCCTTTGCTTGAACTTGGCTTGAACACGCTGCCGCGTGTTCTAATCGTGGGCTGATTGCAAACGGCCTCACAAAACATGTGCGCAGATCTACATGACTGTTAGCTAACCCACTTGTAAAGCGGAAATCACAACGTTTTTTTTTACTTTAACGAGATAATTAGCAACATTATCTCGCCTTTGTATAGCCACAGTTCACGTTCAAATAACCGAGTTGTAAACACATTGGTTTTCCAATCGAGACACTTTGAGCAATGACGCATTTTAAATAGGTTAGTAAAAACTTGTATAGATAGACATTAGTCATAATCATAGCCGAGGTATGATCGATGACCTTTGTACGCAGTTCGGCAAACCATCACCGCCTGGTCTGCTGTACGCAGTGCTCTGTCGTGCCTCATCTGCAGGTCTAGTATGGTTCTACAGGGCCTCAGTGCCAAGGCCACAGATATAATATAACCCTTCACCCTTCCAAAACATTTGGTATCATGTGCCCCTATTCTAGCATATGTACAACCTCCCGATTATTTATTGTTGGCGTTATTTCAAGCCAAAACCATTTCTCCGTGGAGTTTATTTTTAATTAATTCACTAAACAGGGGCGAGATTAGGCAATGTTACTTCGGACTATTTCCGAAGTAACATTCTCGGAATATCTTCGGAGAGCTAAAAACATATTTGTTGATATGCAAAACGGAGAATGTTCTAAATGATTGAGGCCCCGAGACTTAAAGAGATATCATATCACAGAAAGTATCTCAATCTTTGACTTTGCACTGATAACATACGAGAGGTCCGTGACAACTAATTACATACATACATAGTGAAATGCCTTTTTGTTCATTGTAAAACATAATAATAATTCAACATTTCTGTATGTAGTTATTGTAATTACATTAGCGTTTAGTAAAGACTTGGACTATAGGCTTGCAGCGTGTTGCGATAGCTTGTGTCGGGGTGTGGTGTGGTGTGGTGTGTGGGTGGTGTGTGTGGTACATACCTCGTCGAAGTTGTCGACCATGAAGCAGATGTGCGGGTATGTCATCTCCTCGCCCTCCCCCTTCGTGTCCATCTTGCGCCGGCTCGGGGACGCGTACACCTGCCAAGTGCCAACAGACCAACACTATTATCATTAGCCTGTTTGATCCCACAGCAGGACAAAGGCCGTACTTTCCTCATTCCGTTCCCGTCTTAAGGCAGGTTTAGACAGGGTCAGTGCACAAGTCGGTATCGACGTCAAGTCAGTGCCAGCCGCGCCGACTGACTTCAAAATATTCGTGTGCGAATCTCCAAGTCAGCACTCACTTCCGTCCGCTGCTGCACTGACTTCAAATCAATTTACATTGGGTTTTTTCGGATCAGCGCTGACTTGTCTCGAATTCGGAGTTGGCCACTGACCCTGTCTAAACCTGCCTTTATTATAAATTATTACTAACTGCGCCCCGCGGCTTCGACCGCGTGGAAATTTTCTTTTAAAAAATACTTTACATCCTATTTTATTAGACCTACTGAATATACACAATTTCATAAGAATCGGTTAAGCCGTTTCGGAGGAATTTTGTTACAAACACTGTGACACGAAAATTATATATATTATGGTCATAGAGATATATTATACGTATATTATTCTTTGCCAGTTCTGGCGACCCGTCGAGGCACACGTCCGTCCCGCTCGATCTCCGCGAGGGCCGAAAACAGAGAAATATAAGTAAACTAGAAGACATACAAAAGTGATGACATTACAAATTAATCAAAAACAAGTCTTATCCATTCTACTACCTACGTGAACATATACAACGATAATCCTATCAAATAAGTACCTGTTATTCTATTAGTGAAATATTAGTGGATATCAGATAACTCTATTACGTGAGCGTGTATGGATCGGTCCTCAAATGTAATCTACCTTCCATCTATGAATGACTTGCCAATTGTTTATTGAACTCGCTCATCGGTAAGACCCTGATGGAGAGTTATTCTGAGCCTTCCATCTATGAATGACTTGCCAATTGTTTATTGAACTCGCTCATCGGTAAGACCCTGATGGAGAGTTATTCTGAGCCTTCCATCTATGAATGACTTGCCAATTGTTTATTGAACTCGCTCATCGGTAAGACCCTGATGGAGAGTTATTCTGAGCCTTCCATCTATGAATGACTTGTCAATTGTTTATTGAACTCGCTCATCGGTAAGACCCTGATGGAGAGTTATTCTGAGCCTTCCATCTATGAATGACTTGCCAATTGTTTATTGAACTCGCTCATCGGTAAGACCCTGATGGAGAGTTATTCTGAGCCTTCCATCTATGAATGACTTGCCAATTGTTTATTGAACTCGCTCATCGGTAAGACCCTGATGGAGAGTTATTCTGAGCCTTCCATCTATGAATGACTTGCCAATTGTTTATTGAACTCGCTCATCGGTAAGACCCTGATGGAGAGTTATTCTGAGCCTTCCATCTATGAATGACTTGCCAATTGTTTATTGAACTCGCTCATCGGTAAGACCCTGATGGAGAGTTATTCTGAGCCTTCCATCTATGAATGACTTGCCAATTGTTTATTGAACTCGCTCATCGGTAAGACCCTGATGGAGAGTTATTCTGAGCCTTCCATCTATGAATGACTTGCCAATTGTTTATTGAACTCGCTCATCGGTAAGACCCTGATGGAGAGTTATTCTGAGCCTTCCATCTATGAATGACTTGCCAATTGTTTATTGAACTCGCTCATCGGTAAGACCCTGATGGAGAGTTATTCTGAGCCTTCCATCTATGAATGACTTGCCAATTGTTTATTGAACTCGCTCATCGGTAAGACCCTGATGGAGAGTTATTCTGAGCCTTCCATCTATGAATGACTTGCCAATTGTTTATTGAACTCGCTCATCGGTAAGACCCTGATGGAGAGTTATTCTGAGCCTTCCATCTATGAATGACTTGTCAATTGTTTATTGAACTCGCTCATCAGTAAGACCCTGATGGAGAGTTATTCTGAGCCTTCCATCTATGAATGACTTGCCAATTGTTTATTGAACTCGCTCATCGGTAAGACCCTGATGGAGAGTTATTCTGAGCCTTCCATCTATGAATGACTTGCCAATTGTTTATTGAACTCGCTCATCGGTAAGACCCTGATGGAGAGTTATTCTGAGCCTTCCATCTATGAATGACTTGCCAATTGTTTATTGAACTCGCTCATCGGTAAGACCCTGATGGAGAGTTATTCGGTCCCGTGTAAAGACATTAACTTACATTACAGCATTGAGCATAGTCTACAGTATGTATGTACTTGTTTCCTAAAATATGGGCAATCATTTACCGATTTGTACAGTGAAAAAGTTCGTAGAAGCAAACACAAGCCTGTGGCTTACTCGGTGCACAGCTGCCGTTTAGACCGCTCAGCTCCGCTCCGTGCTATCTCTCCACCATATATTTATGAAAACTTGTTGTACACTCATAAAAACATAAATCGATTCATTAAAAAAAGTGATATACATAATGTAAATACTAGAAATAAGAATATACTCGCTGTTCCCACAACTAGGCTACACAAGATAAGTGCATCTTTTAAAGGGCAATGTATACGCTTCTACAACAAAACTCCAAGTGAGTTGCAAAAATTATCAATAAATAAATTTAAAAAAATTGTGAAGCATATTCTTTGTAAAAAGGCTTATTACAAAATATCAGTTTATCTAGAAGATAAAAAGCTTGGAACGAGTTTTGCTCCAACTCAAAATCTAACAACTTACAGATAAGCAAATCATATGTACTAGACACATAAGTTATGAATATACTAGTGGTTTCTTCTCACTTCTTCCACTGGTGGACAAAAAATTGAAGTTTTAAAAATTGAAAAAATTTAAGAATACATCAATATAATAATGAATAGTATAAAATATGACTTGTCTAAGTGCTTATTTGAAGCCTAAAGAAATAAACTTTCATTTCATTTCACCCGCACCGGCCATCCCGCCCACAAAAAAAATCCTTGTTCATAATTTCTTAGGTACGAGTATCAAATCCTTTTGTCAATCACTGCCACAAGTCTCTAAATAGGTATTTAGCCCTGCTGGGCTGCTGGGCAGTAGCTTTGCAACTTCCAACAACGCATTGCATCAGTGTTTGAAACGTAGTACGCAGGCAGACAGTGTTAGGTACAAAGATCTTGCAAAACGTCACAAATTATGAGGATACCTATGTATATGGAAGCGGTGCACTGTCTGCCTTTTCAAACTTATTTACATTTTTATTAAGTACATAGTATGTATTCTATTCAAAGACGAGTAAAACGTATTAATAGAAGTTTGAAATAGCGCATATCGCTTAAAAACTAATTTAAATTTATGTTTAACTAGCTGTTTCCCGCGGTTTTCCCGAAATTCGAATTCCACATTTCATAAATATAATATATCTTCACAGGGGATAGTAGGTACCTTACCTATGACTTGTCTAAGTGCTTTTTTTGTAAGCCTAAAGAAATAAATGATTTTTTACTTAATTTACTTTATAGCTTCCCAACGCAACAGTGAAATATTTTTTCAAATCGGTCCAGTAGGTACTTTCGGAGCCTACTCAATACAAACAATCAAATCTTTCCTCTTTATAATATTAGTAAAGATATTGTCTAGAAAGGATAAATGAACACTGGATTTGTATTACTTACTGTTATTTGTAATGATTATAAAAAAAATATTTTAAAACTGAAATGCAGTGTGCGATAAGACAGTCAGTCATTTACCTACATTACGTAGGCAGGTATCCTGCGGTATCCTGCATGAGCTTTTTATAGTGGTGTGGGAATATTAGCAGAGATAATGTTCTCAAGCACTGCAGGTATAATACGTATATAAAGCATTCGTGGAGGCAGGCATCAGCAAGGCTCGCGGCTCTTGCAGCTGTCGCAGCCTCGCATTACAGGGAATGAACCCATGCAGGGCGACCGAGGACGATGCAGCAAGGCATCAGCAAGGCTCGCGGCTCTTACAGCTGTCGCAGCCTCGCATTACAGGGAATGAACCCATGCAGGGCGACCGAGGACGATGCAGCAAGGCATCAGCAAGGCTCGCGGCTCTTGCAGCTGTCGCAGCCTCGCATTACAGTGAATGAACCCATGCAGGGCGACCGAGGACGATGCAGCAAGGCATCAGCAAGGCTCGCGGCTCTTACAGCTGTCGCAGCCTCGCTCGTGCACTAACTATTGGGATGATTCATACTCTAGCGGAAGAAACACTATTCCGAGGGGCGGATGATATGATTCACGATGTCCTCGTGTGGGCAAATACATACCTATCTCATAACTATTAAATAACGTGAGCTACTTCGTTCTTAAATTTCATACATTTTATAATTGCACGGACATCCCCACATTAATTATGTACTTGTAGGTATTCCTTACTTTTAGAAAGTATAGGAGGTAGGTATAAATCGTCATTCTAAGAAATGAACCAAGGAATCTGAACGAGACGACGACGACGCGACGACGACGCCCCGCGCCGCCGCCGACTGTACCCCGGCGGCGGCCGCGGCTCATTGTTTACTTTCCACACCCCATACCATTCTTCCTGCGCCCCACACTCACTAATGTTAATGTACCCACATAACTATAACTTACAATTTCTTTATTTCATTAGACCTGTCATGCATGTGTAATGCATGCATGTGTAATTGGTTGTAATATAAGTAATCGTGCTAGTTAATAATTAAATAAAATAAAATAAATAAATAAATGCAAAGCCACGAACACGAACTAAGTACCTAATTATAAGTAAGTACCATACAAGCACAATACGTACGGCACAAACATTTGCAGACATGTCAATGAAATTACATATTTCTAATAAAAATCTACAACAAACATTCAGGAGGCAAGGACAAGGAAAAATTAAGTTTTCCTCGTCGCTGTCAGGACAGGAGGTACCTACCTACTCATTAAAATTTCAAATAAATATGCAACATTCAAGTTCAAAAAGGTAAAATACAGGGACAAATAAGTTAAATACATGAAATTCCAAACCATTTTTACTAAATTAAAAGTGAATGCAAGCACATGACAGTTAATAATAATCCGTCACGCACGTATGTGCTGTACCTACCTCAACCTGTGTACCAACCATCCGCTACGACAGTTTGAGTTTGGTTTAGTATGTGTTTGTTTATTGTAAAGCTACGGCCCACGCCCACGGAGCCTATACGTGGATGCTATTTCTGGTCTCGCGCCGTCAGAGTTGTATTCGAGGAAGGAATATAAATGTGCATTCGTTATGTTTCCGATACGTTCCACTCTCGGCGGACGGTGAGGCAGACTCACAAACATTCAATAAAATATGACCTCTAAATCTACGAAGGATTTCATGCTCTAGCCAAATTTTATGTAAAGTGTTTGTAAACAAATCGCCCACCCATAACTAACGTAATATTCACTTCTGTTGCGCGAATAACGCAGTTGACATTCCTTGTTGATATCAATTGATATCAGTCATCTAGTAGGTTATATATAATTTACCCATAAGTTATGGGTAAATTTCTTTGTAAATTGTGTCGCTGTGTAAATTGTTATGGGCCATCATATAACACAAGCTCTGCTTAGCTTACTCAGGGCACAGTACACATATAGAACAGTATGAAAACTAAGCCTAGTTGATGAAATAAATACCTACCTGGTTGTCACTTTTCTTGTTTTTGATATATATTTTTTATTAAGACGATTTTTTTCTGTACTGATCAATAAATGGAATTGAAATAACTAGCTTACAAATGTGGTCTGGTATAATATAATAATATCTTCGTCTGGTCGAAGCGACGCGTGATCCGAGATCTGACGAGTATGTTGCGCAGCGCATCAGCCAGCATTGCCATACAGCGTGGCAATGCAACCAGCGTCTTGGGGACGCTTCCGACTGGTATTGATATGGGTCAATTGAGCTACGTGTAGATTGTTTAGAATAGTCTGCAGTTAGGTCAATTGTCTAACTAGTTAAATTTTCTTTGTTAGTAAAGTATTTGCTTACAAATACAATTTAAATAGGTAATCTCATGGCGTCGCGTGTGAGCCGCGGTTGGACGTAAACGTTTCGTGAGCTCGTCGGAGCGGGCGCACGAAGACATTGTAGCGCAGGCAGCGCGCGCGCAACGCTCATGAGCGGCTGCGAACCGTACCGCGTTTCAAAATCCGAGTTGATAATTTATAGCAGCCGCCATCTTGGATTCACATTTTGACAGCAGTATCGGCTTCAACACCCTCGAAAACCATGAAAATGACACCCATGACGGAAAAAATGATAATTTATAACAGCCGCCATCTTGGATTCACTTTTTGACAGCAGTATCAGCTTCAGCACCCTCGAAAACCATGAAAATGACACCCATGACGGAAAAAATTATAATTTATAGCAGCCGCCATCTTGGATTCACATTTTGACAGTAGTGTCGGCTTCAGAACCCGCGAAAACTATGAAAATGACACCCATGACGGAAAAATTGATAATTTATGGCAGCCGCCATCTTGGATTCATATTTTGACCGCAGTATCGGCTTCAGCACCCTCGAAAACCATGAAAATGACACCCATGACGGAAAAAATGATAATTTATAGCAGCCGCTATCTTGGATTCACATTTTGACAGCAGTATCGGCTTCAGCACCCTCGAAAACCATGAAAATGACACCCATGACGGAAAAAATGATAATTTATAGCAGCCGCCATCTTGGATTCACATTTTGACAGCAGTATCGGCTTCAGCACCCTCGAAAACCATGAAAATGACACCCATGACGGAAAAAATGATAATTTATAGCAGCCGCCATCTTGGATTCACATTTTGACAGCAGTATCGGCTTCAGCACCCTCGAAAACCATGAAAATGACACCCATGACGGAAAAAATGATAATTTATAGCAGCCGCCATCTTGGATTCACATTTTGACAGAAGTATCGGCTTCAGCACCCTCGAAAACCATAAAAACGATACCCATGATGCAAAATTTCATAATTGATTGCAGCCGCCATCTTATATTTAACTTTTGAAAGTCTACAATCAAGTTTAAACAATTATGTTATATTTACTCAAAAATCAGTGCCGCGAGGTTGCCGCTTTGCCACCTACACGAACGAGACAAGTAATGCGTGCGTTGCGTTTATGAGTGACAGAGATAAGGACATATTATGCCGTGCGGCGGCGCGCGGCGTCTCGTCTGTTCGAACTAAAATCACTGTTGCCGCTTTGCGTTGTCTGCTCAAACAGTGCTAGGTAGGTATTAGGCTACTTTAATAAATTATCGCCAAGTTATTATTTCTTTACAATGAGTATGACGTCTCTATTTGTAAAATCTCATTAAATAAATAAATAATGTTGCTAAAAATTCACACAGCATTATCTAGCCCCATGGTAAGCAGAGCTTGTGTTATGGGTAATAGATAACTGATATACATAATACAAGATATTACAAAGATAGATATTTTTTTATTATACATAGAAAACGACCAGAACAGGACCGGAACAAATATCTGCAGATCGTACAGACAATTGTTCCGAGGCGGGAATCGAACCCGCAACCTCCTGCGTCGCAGGCGGACCTTCGCCCACCGCGCCACATCGGTCGTCAATTGACTTTAAAAATCCTCAAAACCGCAGCCATTCTTGATTTACATATAAGTTCACGGATTCATTATGTATGATCGATCACACGGACTCATTATTCTATAACAATCATAATAATAAATTATTCTTACCTTTCAAAATCAGCAGGAAGTTTAAAATACGACAGCTCCGCTTTTGATGAAGCCGAGTTCATACAGCCGTATGCAACGCAATATCACAAACATGCACATCGACACGGCTTCTGGGTGATTCTCGGGGATGCTCAGGTAGCGGTTGTCGCGTCTAGGCGTGCGGTCGCGTGAAAGTGAAAAATGACCCGCTACAGATTCTGTAGCGGGTCATTTTTCACTTTCACGCGACAACCGCTACCTGAGCAAAGTAAAGTAAGTAAAGTAAAAAATCATTTATTTCTTTAGGCTTACAAAATAAGCACTTAGACAAGTCATCCCCGAGAATCACCCAGAAGCCGTGTCGATGTGCATGTTTGTGTGAGTGTGCCGTTTCGAGTGTTTGTTCCTAGTTTCCGTACTGTATATACTTATACTGAGCTCAGGGCTAGGAAGGTGACGCAGCTTCGATTGTCCAACATTATTAATTACATACCGCGGCCCTTCCCGGCTACGCGTAGGTATTTATTAATTAACAGAAATTAGCGTGACTTATTCAAACTAGATGAGTTTCCTTCCTGCTCGGCGCGGGCGCGGGCGCAGGCACCACACGTACATACTGAGTACTGGCGCACTCAACGCATGTTCGTTCAATGAGCATGGCTCAGAGCATGGATACTAACCTACTGCGTGCGCACAACAATGCGGACAGACACGCGACATGACCCACCCACTGTGTGTATGTAGCGTATTCCTGCCTGCCGAGGACCTAGCTCTAGGCATCTGCTGGTTTCTACTTGTTGTATCTGACAAATAGCATGTTAATCAAATCACACAACTCTCATTAGCAATTTGCTTTCATATTAAATATCTACCTACGCATTGCCTACGCGAGATTCCTCGTTATTTTGTTAAAGGTAGGTAGGTAGGTATTTTAATGAGCTCATTAAATAAATACTTACGGGGCTAAATACACATGGACGAGGATATTTGACTGATGGATCATTAGACTATTAAGTTACCTAGGTAGTAGTAACTAATCGTAATCACATTACATTGATTGAGTCAATCAATAGTAAGTATTCAATTCAGGCCTGTTGCTGTTTGTAAAATAGTGATTGTGTGAGTAATCTCTGGTCCTAGCTAGAGAATACTCAAAAGCCAACGGCATTCTCTAGGAGAATGCCTATATGTAATGTACTGTTCTATTCTATCAGTCAGATAAGAATGGTGTGCGCGTAAGTTGCGTGGGAGCTTTTTGACCGGCTCGATTTCACTAACGTCTTTACAAACTGGGGCAACTGCTCGCTCGCATAGCATCCTAAGAGCATCGCATCGCATGTACCGTGGCATTGCCTTACATTACAATGACCTGAAAATTTATGTTTACAAAGGTAAATAATCTAAGGTTTACAAGTAAATCGGAATGTGACTAGCGGTGTCGTGTCGATCCATCGCGCGCGACGCAACTATTGAAATTGGCTTGGCAGGCAGTCATTTATTATTATTATCACATTAACTACGGTAGTAAAAAAATGAAATCCAAGCAACTTCCCCACCCCATTCACATTCATGGCTCAGGCGGACGGTGAGATGAGGTGGGGTGGGGTGAGGTACTCTGCGTGCGGCGCGAGTGCGAGCGCACCGAGCCAGCCGGGGGTGTGGGGAGGGGGGGGGGGCTCGTGACGTCACGCGCAATTATTGCTTCCATAGGCTTCCGTGGAGCCGAGCGCCGCCGAACGAGCCCGACGACTCCCGACCGCGCTCGGGTCGCAGCCAACCGGCGCTACGCTACATATTTTCTAGTACGCCTGTTCGCGGTCGACACATTGGACGCTCGCTCGAGCTGCGAGCTGCGAGAACAAAATATAAATATCGCTGTAATCGCTACGGAGTTTTATGACCTATGTCAGCGCGTAGTACCCTAAAGCTCCAACGAGAGGAAAGCGCGGCGATCCTTGCGGTGTGTGTGCATATCGGTTTCCATTTCGACCTCATTACTGGAGTGTCTGTGTGGTCGTGCACGGGCGTCGGGCAGCGACCGCGGCTTTCTATCGGACAGTTGTGTTGTGACAGCAACATGCGAGTGGATGTGCCCCGCGAGCGAGCACATTGATCGGGTGAGTCTCGCCGGCCACGCTTCATTGGGAATGCGAGCCCCGCGCTCCATCCTTGTTTACGGAGCGCATTCTGTGGGGCCGCGACCGCGCCGGGGCGTCCGCCCCCGCCAGCCGCCCCGCTCGGCCGGCAACTGCGCCGCGGTCACCGAACCGAAACTCCGCTCCTTGATCATCTGATCTGATCACTTACTGACACTGACTAATATTCGACAACGAGCGCAATGTAGGTAGTTATTTACCTCCCTGGTAAACATTTATTGTATTGCAAAGCGAAAGAGTGCTTACCGACATTCACGACATCTACCTACCTGTATGTATAAGTTCCGCCTGTGACGGATGGAGATTGGAGCAGGCTTAGTAAATAAACGCTGAATAACGTCACCAACGTAAACATCTTGCTACCTACTAATACTAAAGTTAACAGTTTGCTAAATACCTACATAACTAGGTTGTATGGTTTCACCTTCGTTATGTTATTTATTACACCATGTTCAATCACTATAATACCTACCTAACAATGTCTCGGCAGGAGTACCTTTGTAGATTATACCTAGTTGACGATTGGTTAAGCTCTAAGTGCTTATTTTGTAAGCCTAAAGAAAATATAAAAACACCTGAATTTTGAAAACAAAAACTTGGGTACATCATTTTAATAAGTTTAATAATAAGTACAGTGTTGCAAACACAATAGAGTTATTTGATAATAATTTTATAGTACAAAATTTGACTTGTCTAAATGCTTATTTTAAGCCTATGGAAATAAATGATTTGAATTTATGACTTTAGTCAAACTAGGTGGAAAATTATTTTCTGACTGTCTTTTTCTGTCCTGTGTGGTATCTGAGGCTTTAAACACACGGACTGCAATAGAACTGCAGCAGCGCGCAGTCCGATTGCAGTTCAATTGCAGTCGGCCCGTCAGCATACTAACGTGCGTTTTCTACGTTCCAGGTTCAATCCAAGGCAATGGTGATTGGATGACGATATCTGTGCGCGGAGCGGAGCAGGAGCCCTCGCCGCCCAAGCAGATCCAGTTGGCGGAGCCGCTGGTGGCCTCCGTGCGCGCCTACCTCGCGCACGACCCGCCGCGCCCCGCCGCCGCCGCGCCCGCGCCAGCCCCGCTGCCGCTCTGCGATGCGGACATAGCTAGCGACACCGCGCGCGAGGACATCAAGGGCATCAACTTCGAGGCGCGCCTCTCGCCCAATGACCTGAACAACAACGCGTCCCGCTCGCGGCCCGCCTCCCCCGCACTCGCACCCCCGCCCGCGGCCATGCCCAACCAGTCGGAGCTGATGCAGCGCCAGCCGCTGCTGGCGCGCGGCGCCAAGGTGGGCGCGCCCGCGCTGGCGGACGAGTCGGACCCCGACCGCGACCACTCGCCGCAGCGCCTGCCGCCCGACTTCACCGTCGAGATCCCGGCGGGCGCGCGCGAGGATCGCTACCCCAAGGAGATCTGGAAGACGATCCTCTCCTTCTTCTTCCTCTTTTGCTGCGTGTGCGTCAACATGATGTCGCTGTCGCTAGTGCACGAGCGGCTGCCGGACCGCAACACCACCGCACCGCTCAACGACATCGTGCTCGACAACGTGGCGGCGCGCGACTGGGCGCTCGCCGTCTCCGAGTACATGATCATGGCGTCCACGACAATCGCCATGCTGGTGGTGGTGTTCCACAAGCACCGCTTCATCGTGTCGCGGCGGCTGTTCTTCATCATCGGCCTGCTGTACCTGTACCGGTCGGTGACCATGTTCGTGACCGTACTGCCGGTCTCCAGCGCCACCTACTACTGCAGCCCCAAGTCCAACGACACGTCGCCGCTGCTCGTGCTGCGGCGCACCTTCTACCTCATCTCCGGGTTCGGGCTGTCCATCAACGGCAAGCACACCTACTGCGGGGACTACATCTACTCGGGGCACACGATGGTGCTGGTACTGTCCTACCTGGTGGTGGCAGAGTACTCTCCGCGGCGGCTGTGGCCCGTGCACTGGGCGCTGTGGGGCTCCGCTCTGCTGGGCGTGGGGTTCGTGCTGCTGGCGCACGGGCACTACACGGTGGACGTGGTGATAGCGTACTACATAACGACGCGTTTGTTCTGGACGTTCCACTCGCTGCTGGCGACGCCGCACCGCGCCTCCGGGCCGCACATGATCCAGCGCGAGTGGTGGTATATGCTGTTTGCGTACCTGGAGCGCAACGTGCGCGGGCCGGTGCCGCGCCGCTACGACTGGCCGCTGCCCTGGCCGCGCACCAAGCTCTTCTCGCGGCTCAGCTAGTGACGGCCGCTGGCGCCGGGCCCGCCGCCGCCGCAGCGCGTGTGACTCACCTTCTGCGAGTGGCGGCGCAGCACCTGCAGCTCCTTGGGGCTGGTGCGCGTACAGATGGCGAGCGTCACGGTGTACTCGAACTGGTGCACGATGAGGTTCAGGTACACGGTCTCCTCCCAGTCGATCTCGGGGTCGCCGATCGGCAGCTTCTTGGAGTCCTTGCGGAACACCTCCACGTCGGTCTGCAACGATACACGACTCAACGGACACGCCGAGACACCTGTGCGAGTGCGAGTGCCGTCTGTAATGCCCGTTAATGAACTCTACAAAGTGATGCGGATGCCCTGTTTTCATTGTTGACATTGGAAAGGAATTGAATTTCACTCGACGGAGGACGATTTTGCATCGCATGTGCCGTAATTCATAACCGTTGTTGTAAGTTTTGTTTTGTAATTTGTATATTTTATAAGTGGTTATTGAGAACAATCAATTGTGGGTCTAACTAGAAGACATTACTAGCGAGCGAACTGTGATTTGATCCTTGTTGGAGCGCCGCGCCGCGCGTACTAAAGTTGCTGTAATAGAGCAGCCTACTCTAAGAAATAATATTTTTGTATTGTTCGATAATGAAGTACATAGTTGACTGTTTGTTAGCACATAATAGGTTTTGTATTCCCAAATATGTCTGATAGATTTTTATAATGTTCATCCAAATGGTGCTAAACTAGGAGTAATCGAGTCGAGTCGCTCTGCACGTCGCGTCGCGTCGCTCGGCCCTCCGCCGCCGCCTGCTGCACAGCACGGGCGTTACTCTTGTACTGCTTCTCTTACATACATACTTCGAGGATCAAACGAATCTATAGTATAGTATATTCTTCGGATACTTTATTTTTACACTCGTGTTGGAGAGAATATAATATTGTCCTTAGAACTGAATAAGTACTAAGTAGAATAGGCAGATAGTTAGGTGATCGTAAAAATTGCCATTTGTGATACAAATCATGAACAAATCCAAGAAATAAAATAATGTACTGCATAATTATATTTGTATCAATAAACAGTATGCAATTTATAGAATTACTATTTTTATACAGATCAACAGACAATCTATATCTGACAGTAGCTGTAGTGGTGAGGTGCGCAGGCGCCTGATCTACTATCAAATGTCATGTCCACTCCAGTCCAGCGATGACTGGCTAACTTGCACTACCTTTTGCCTGCGTATTTGTTCATGTCTAGTACCTATATGAAAGATATTCGGGCGCACTGTTTACGACCGTTGCCATGGAAACCATTAATTACCAGTAATCCTAAAACGATTATGCGATGATAACGTTATATACATGTACTTATGTTTTATGGCACAGACATAGAGTCATTCCTCGAGAATCAAACGTTTAAGGACCGCCTGCCTCTAAATCCTCCTTTTTTTAGTTTTACGAGATAAATAGTTGCTTTATACAATAATTAAAAAATCATCAAAATCGAGGCAGAGGCATCAAAGAACATGCCTACACACAAAAAAAATGTGTGTAGGCATGTTCCTTGCTTTTTTAAGTCTGTTGAAAATATATTTTGCTTAATTATATACTAAATTACGAAATTTTGAATCTCGACGCTAGAGCACATTAAAATATACAACACAATCAGAAAGTACATAATCAAACGAGAGAGAAACAGTTATAAAGCCATTAATGGTATGCACCCATGGCCTCCTCTACCTGGTGCCAGCTTCCTGTGTGCGCGGCTTGCAACCAGTCCATCTATATGATGGTATATGGTACGCAACGATGGTCAGACATTGTTGCAATGAGTGCGCGGGTCACAAGATTTAGCAGCAGAGAGATCTATACCACCAAGGTGTGCGTCGGTAGCAGGACAGGACTGACCTCGTACTTGGGCAGATACCGCGAGGAGCCCTTGACGTGGCGCTTGCGCACGAAGAACAGCAGGTCGTCGCAGTCGATGGCCTGCTCCTCCTGGAACAGGAAGTGCCGCACGAACAGGTCCGTCCAGTACGTGGTCCCCTGCAGCACCACGAACCCGCTATCTGCAACACACACACTCTTAAACCACGCCTCACCATACTTCAACCATTATTATGTGCCACCACTCTACTCTCACTCATGCAATGCATCATGTTCGGGCGGTCATTATGTGTGGACCACGCGTCCTTTAGCCTCTCACTATTTGATGTACATACAAGCAATGTGGGCATGTTCGTTCATGCTAGACTGACAGTGAGTGGTCCAGCTACATAGACAACAAATAAAGCGACATCGACGTCGCGACGTACCTACTAAGTGCCTTTATTTATTATGTAAACAGATTTTTTCATTATTTGTTACTTACATATTTTGTAAATTGTGGTAACAAGTGTACCCATTGTTGTATATAGTATATGCGTAGGTGGTAATAAGGAATGTGTAAATGCTTGTCTCAAAGTTCTCAAACTGTTGTGTTTGTGCATGATTTTGTAAAAGCATTTTTCTTTGTGAAATAGTGTTTGGCTTAGATTAATATATTGTTTAGGTGTAGGCACAAAGATCAAATAAAATAAAGTATTGATTGGCATTTCCAATATACAGTTATTTACTATAAATATTTCCTTTAAAAATATGAATGTGATTCAATCAAATAATGATCCAGTCATCTATGTCTTTGTAATACGAACATGTAATTGAGTTTGTGGATAAAATCAATTTAAATAGAGATTTACCTTCATTATTATATTATGATGACACATTTGTAAAAAAAATTGTAAATAAATCTGTAATACCCTGTATCTTTACAATGGAAATTTTTGCTCAAGACAAAAATTTAAGGCATACTAAGTAAAGGTAAACAAGAATGCATAGATAATTTCATAGACTTTATAAAAATATTTAATGTGTTCTTTCCTTACATGCTGGAATCATTTGTACCTATGTGATGAACATTTTAGAATATCCTTGTAACAGTAGGTAGGACGGTAGATAAATGAGAAATGTGACTAACTGTTTATATCTTGCTAACATTAAATGTTTTTAATAAACAAGTTATCTATGAATGAATACCTTTTCCCCTACCTACACCAAGTTACCTTAATTCCCGAGAGACTTCATTTTAATTACATATCTTTAGTTAGAGGAACCCAACACTGCCCAATATGTGTGATTTAACAAATATAAATAAATGTTTAGCCTATAATCGTCCACAGCTGGACATAGGCCTCCCCTAATAAGCACTGACCTACATAATTGACTGCAGGCAGATAATGGATGCCGCAAGCTGGAGGTTATTATCTTTGTAGGTATAATATAATCTATCTATGTAATTTATTGTAGTATGTATGTATATCAGTCATCTAGTACCCATAACACAAGCTCTGCTTAGCTTAGGCACATTTAGACACGGCTTAGGGCTAGATGATGCTGTGTGGATTATCCAGCATTATTTATTATATTACTCATCGTAGAGTAAGAAACCAAATCAATATTGATAAAGGAGCGCAAGCAGAGACATTAAGCACTATTTTGTCTCGGGTGAATCAGTGCTATTATCTAACATTACTTTTTTTTAACTTTTATGTTCATACGACATCTGCTAGACGGCGTTCAGAAATTTCACTAAGTCGATCTAAGAATAGGAATCACTGACATAACTTTTACATTTCATGAGTAACTGGGTGGCGGTTAGTGACATAGGTTCTACTACCCTCGGGAAGGGCAGAGGGGAACTTGTGAAAAGTGTGCAATAACTAAATACTTGGTTCTCAAATCCAAGATATTATAAAGAGCTTTATGAATGCAAACCTAACAAAAATTGATGATAATCTATAGTAATATTATAATGAGGTAAAGTTTGTGACATTGTAGGGGGTAATGTCTGGATCTACTGAACCAATTTACAAAAATTATATTAATCTAAAAAATGAATAGACTTTTTCATGCTTAAAGAAGGATACATCATTTACTCAATTTACATTAATCATGAAACATTATGAAATATACGTCTGTTTAGGCACAACATACCCAAATGAAACTTCCGAAATGCAGAGATGACTTGTATTATATCAATTTACAGTGTTTTTAGGTAAAGGGTTTGCGGAGGAACAATGATTGCCTTGCAGCTTGAGCTTCGACTTGCTAACTGTCAAAAATGACACTTCATGCTTGCTTGTTGCTCCTATATTCTTTCAGGCATTAACAATGTCCAACCGGGCAAAGCCGGGACAGGCCGATAGTTATAAATTTTTGCTAGTAATAGAAAGTAATTGTTTTTTTTAAATGTTTAAATGTGTGTTTCCATGGTGAAATAAATAAACTGAAAATTACAAGGTACATACTTAACAAAAACTCAAACTTGAACAACCTATAAGTGCACACAAACAGCAAAAATGTTGTTCGAGTTAAAAAGGGATGCAACAAATAAAAGTTTTCCAAGCGGTATACCAAGAATAGGAACTGTTTTCTTAGTGAAAGGCATGGCATACAATATAAAGATTTGAAACAGATAATTTATAATGAAGGCATTTAATGGGATGTCCCTGAAAATGTTACACTTGTAATCATATCACTTGCAGATGTGTAGGTCCTCTGTCTTATGTAGAAACTGTAAAAGCACCCATATACATACTAATGGAACAAGCTTCTCCTTATGTCAATTAAATACTACCTATTCTTCTTTAGGTTAGCTTAGCCAGTACAAAATATTGAATCTAAGAACTCAAAAATTCTTTATTTCCTTATTTAAACAATCAATTTACAAATGGAAAAGATCAAATTCTTATAATTATAAACTGACATGGGATTATAGTGATATTTTTGATTTATTATAATTTCGTTATTTAGACTAGAGTAAAGAAGACCTTAGCTTATGTCCGTAGTAGGCCCAGCGATGTAGTGCAGTGCATGCAACACATTCAATGAACACTGCAGTAACGTGCGAGTGCTAGTAAACTTACCATCTTTCATCAGTTGCCGCATTTCCTTGGTCCGCTGAAAGTTGATTTCCTCCAGCAGCTGTTCCAGCATTGTCGTACTCTTCATAAACGTTGCTCCTCCCAAAGCCATCGTTCGCCACAACACGGCAGTTTGCCACCAAATAAAAACACACAAGCATCAACACAGTCCAAGCTGCGCTAAGTTCTGTATAAAATATCGGGGTTTTACCACAGTCAAGGCACATATTCTCCAGAGAGAGAATAGCAGCACATTTTTATTACGAAAAATATTATAATTGTAAATGACCAGGTTTATAATTACAGTTTACACGAAAGAAAACTGTGAAACAGCCTGCTTAATCTTGAATAAATGAAATGAAAAATAGGGGATGAAATGGAATTGAAAAGGAAACTTCGCCTAAGTTGCCAACTGGGGCCTGTGTACTGTACAGTAAACAGTACTATTATGGGCCAATCAGGCCAATGCGCAGAACCTGAGCCAGCATGTTGGCCCAACTATTTACAACAACCGTTAGATTTCATTCACACCACGGAATACAAGTAAGGTCATGTGGGGTAAGGGAAACTATAGGTGAAGTGGAACTGTATACCGTAAATCGGACACTAGACGACGTACCTACGTTTATGAATCTTATTAGTTAATTACGACATAGTTTCAAACATAGATTTATTATAAAGTACTAAATGATTGGGTAGCGTGTTCGGGTGTGAGACAGATAATACGAAATAGTGCTGCCATCAAAAGTTTTCACCACAATTTTAGATTTCTTATGTCAGGTTTTTTTGTGATATTTTATATAGCTAACAACCCCAATATTATAAGAAATAAAGATCCTATCAAACCTACTATCGCAAAGTTACCTGATGCATGCGAAATGCTATAAGAAGTGGAATTGATTAAATGTTATTTCGGTTCTTGGTTTATGCCGAATGTCCCAAAATTCCTGGGATATGACTTGCAATTTTCCAGTTCATAAATATTTCGGGTTTTTTCAAGAAATTTGAACCTAGAACCATGTTACAGCCTGAATGTATAATTCATCAACCCGATAGCCTATTTTTTACTTGCGCTTTTCTCAGGAAATAAGAAAGTATGCGGGAATGGGTAAACAATTAATAAATAAAACAACGTTTAGCTACCTATTTTTTATATTTAATTGGTATGTAAGCTCTCTTTAGTATAACAAAAATAAAAAAACTATCATTTTCAGGCATAGGCGACAGAATATTCTTTTTAATAAATAAAATAAATAATATAGAACCATAATACGTAAATTTTAAAATATAATTTTTGGTAGGGAATCTTTTGCTACACGGTAATTCTAATTATTTAAAAAACTTTCTTTGTCTTTTATAAGTTTTATATTCCTCTTTTATGAAATAGAAATTGCAACAATGTTATTATATTGGCTATCAAATTATTCCTCTATTGTCTTCCTAGTACCTCTACGTGGGTAGCCATGACTTAATCCGTGCTTAGAGGTAAAAGAAAAACAAAATGGCTGCCTCATCATGGAGAGAGAAAAAAAATGGAAAAGTGATTTGTCAATAAAATTTACCGTATTTGATAAGTTTTCATCACTTTCCATAAAATCCTTTTCAATAGTTTTTATCTTACATGTCTGAAATAAAATATTGAAGCATATGGATATCAAGTATAGGTACATATTAAAGTAATATTAGTAATACTACCCAATAACACTGGTATACAGGGTTATTGGTAATTTGACGTATTCCCGTTAGGAGGTGATAGGGGTGACTATTTGCGATAATTTTCATCCTCATGTGTTTCGTGCAAAAGTGAACCATTTTTAAGTTATCATGATTTTTAGCTTTTTGTAAAAAAAGGCAAAAGTGCAACATCAAAAATTTATTTAAAAAAAACTGGCTATTTAAATCATTTTTTTTCTTCTGATTTATAAAAACGAATAAACACTGATTATTTATCAATATTAAAACAACAATTATCGCTCCCAATTTAAAAATGCGAGATGAAAAACGATATTATTTCATTATTCATTGAGATTTTTTTCCACTAAAATGCCTTAAAAACTAAAAAAAACGTTATGAAACTTGGCTTGCAGATTATTTTAAAAACATAACGGTTTTCTTAGCTCTTCAATAATGCATAACAACTATGAACTTATTTCAAAGAAACTGAAAAAAACATCGTTACAAAGGAAGCAGGTGGAAATTCGTATACGAACTAAACCTAAGGTCATTCTATAAAATTTCTATAAAACTAACTTAAAACAATACCCAATGTTAATAAAACTAAAAATACATATTTAAAATAAAATTTAGCAATAGTTAAGTAGTAACAACAATAAACAAAATTAATAATAAGTAACAATCAAGACATTTTGTAATTTAGCCTAATAAAAGTTAAGTAAAGTAGAAAGATATATATTTAAAATAAAATTTAGAACAGTAAAGTAGTAACAACAATAAACAAAATTAATAATAAGTAATAATCAAGACATTTTGTAATTTAGCCTAATTAAAGTTCTTGACTTCCCCTATTGCGTTCGCAAAGTAGCATTATATTATTTTTCTGAGTTGTGACTTAACTACCGAAGTAGTCAAATTTCGCATCGCATATGCTGCGTTTATAATTCTTGTTTTGTGTTCTTCCGCGGAATAACTCAAAACAAGAATTATAAACGCCCCCTATTGCGTTTCACTTCGAGCAAGAAACTTTAATTAGGCTAAATTACAAAATGTCCTATTTGTTACTTATTATTAATTTTGTTTAATGTTGTTACTACTTAACTGTTCTAAATTTTATTTTAAATATGTATTTTTCGTTTTATTTACATTGGGTATTGTTTTAAGTTAGTTTTATAGAAATTTTATAGAACGACCTTAGGTTTAGTTCGTATACGAATTTCCACCTGCTTCCTTTGTAACGATGTTTTTTTCAGTTTCTTTGAAATAAGTTCATAGTTGTTATGCATTATTGCAGAGCTAAAAAAACCGTTATGTTTTTAAAATAATCTGCAAGCCAAGTTTCATAACGTTTTTTTGAGTTTTTAAGGCATTTTAGTGGAAAAAAATCTCAATGTATAATGAAATAATATCGTTTTTCATCTCGCATTTTTAAATTTGGAGCGATAATTGTTGTTTTAATATTGATAAATAACCAGTGTTTATTCGTTTTTATAAATCAGAAGAAAAAAATAGATTTAAATAGACAGTTTTTTTTAAATACATTTTTGATGTTGCACTTTTGACTTATTTTGAAAAAAGCTAAAAATCATGATAACTTAAAAATGGTTCACTTTTGCACGAAGCACATGGAGATGAAAATTATCGCAAATAGTCACCCCTATCACCTCCTAACGGGAATACGTCAAATTACCAATAACCCTGTATAGGTAGTAGTAAGACTAAAAGATAGTATCACAAACTTTTCTAAGTCTCAAACAGAGTTTCACCCACTGTGGCAAGGAGGCATTATTTTTAAGTATTTTTCTTACCAGCCTTGGAACAGCTTGAGGGCACAGATAAGTTCGCTGTTTCTTTTTTATCAATAAATTTTCATCAAAATGTTTTCTACATATTTTTTAATATTTATTGGGTTCCTAATCTTTGAGACCCGTGGCTTCTAGGCAAAGAAGACGTAAAAATCATTACATGATTTTATTTTTTATATGATTGCATTATTAAACAATGAAGGAATTCAAAATGTTTCAATGTGACATGTGGGGATTTTTTTTTCTAGTGCAGGCAACCCTACATTTTCATGATTTTATGAAACTTTACCTTAAACACAATTTTTGACCCTTGTCTCGATGGGAATCCAAGAAACCGTACATTTTGAATCGTTTTGTAGTCAAAATTTATTGTTCTTACTAGTGGAATGATGAATCCGGCAATGAAGTGAAGGTAACCACTGTTCACTGTAACTTTTACACTGAAAAACACTGCTCTGAACCATCTTTACTTCGGGTCTTTATTGATAGGAGGTGAAGTAATGTTCGCGGAATCACTCTACCACATTTAAATTTAAAGAAAAGTTATTGTAAGGTTGAAAACAACAATATTTCGTTGAAACCCACCGATGTCCAGGCACATTTGACACACTGAGCAAGACAGGAATACAATACAGTCGATCTATTTCATTTCTTCTCAGGCTTTGAGGATATATTGTTCTCTTTCTTGTGTGAAAGAGATGGCATTTTCACGCCTTCTAGGGACTTCTCTTTCTAGGGTTTCAAAACTTGTACACAGATGGCATTGCTACAACAAAGTAAGAGTAAAAGAAACAACAAAAAATGTCATTTTCAAACTTCAAATCCACGAGTTAGCTTCGAATTTAATGTGTAATTTAGTGTTTTGGTGATAAAAAAGTTATTAAATAGTGTGTTTTTGCTGTTAAGTGTGACATAATAGTCAAGTCTTGATTATTTGCTTATTATTCTGTATAAATAATGCTTTGATAGTGTTTTATTGATACAAACAAAAACCCGACCTCAAAAATGACGACTGGGGTAAGTGAAACCACCCTAGCCGAGTTAAGTGAAACATAATTGTTCCTCTTTCCCGGTTTCAGAAGTAGAAACCTTTTTTTACCGCACTTGGTCAGAAAAGAGCGGGAGGGAATGGAAAACATTATTGGCTAGGTGGGAGGAGGTACAACATTCAGTGAACTTTATTTACTGAATGTTATAATTTCGTTATAATTAATGATAAGAAAACATTAAAAAAATTATGAAACTTTGTCTAATTATTTTAATGGTCAATGTTTTTCACCCCTGCTCGAACGTGTATATTCCAATTCCCCCAAAAACAATAAAACATTCTCATTTTCCTAAATACCACCATACCATATTCCAATCGGATACGATTCAAATTACAATGTCACAGCCTTACCTGTAGTGTTCGTTCGAGTTCACAGAACAGAGAATACATAGAATTAGCATGATGCCTTTTTACTAAGAGAACTAGTGTCTCTAAACTCACACATGTATAAACTAACACACATAGAAATAAAAATTCTTATTGGTTGAAAGAGTACGTTAAAAGGGCATAAAACCATAAAACTAATTTTATTGATATTAAACCTTATTTCAGTAGACACATGGTTCAAAACTCAATAAAATAAACAGCGATAAAAAATGAATATCTACTTTGTCTACTTAGCAAAAGATGGCGCTTTTGCTAAATATTTTTATAGTCTCTATTCCCAGCAAATAAGATTACTAATACAATGGCTGCCTTTCTTGATTATACACAACACAAAGCTACTTAACAAGAGATGGCGCTGGCGCTATTGCTATCGACTTTTATTATAGTCTCTAACAACGGGCCATAAGATCGATAATACAATGGCTGTTTATCGATTACCCAGAAAACACAGCTACTGCCTTAGTGATGTACCAATGAGAATACGAGACGAATCTATCGATATCGATTATTACCTACTGATGAATAACGAAATAGGTACGTCAGGTTATATTTGTGGTGGTCGAAATAACAAGCTTACCTTTTCTTTTATTCTTTAATGACAATTAATGAAAATTTATTGTCCTTGAAATAGGACGTACTTGTTAAATAACTGTCTTTTCGTAAGTTTTACGTTTAATTTTAATAAATGATGGATACGCACATTTATGGCTTTTATCAAATCACTGACATGGTTTGATACGGGAAACTGTCCGACTTGATGAAAGTTTATATTTTCGAACAGTTTTTCTCCAACATACTTACGTAATATTTTCATTATTATAAATGATTTTTTTATTACCCTTCCATAGTATAAAATACATCCAGATTAAATCATCACAAAAACGAAACAAAAATTAACGCCCTAAAACATACTTAAATGGGTAATGTTTACGAAATCATAACCATTAAAGTTATCGATAGCACATTTGTCTTTATTACGGCACATCCCTAATTGAGTAGCGAAAGTTGCGGTTTAAGAAAAATCGACCTTAAGTGTTATGACTCACAGTCTATTTTTCTATGTCTGTTTTCTATTTTTGTTTGACGGTTTTGCATTTGAAACAAAACTAACAAAAAAACAATAAAATAATGCTGACAGTTGATATGATATGCCCCCTTTCGTTAAATATTTGGTTCGGCTTTCGTTTTTACACTCTAAAACGGCACAATACGGTATTTTTAAATTTATTTGTTTTTTTTTTGAAGTATGTTTACTCTAGCTAAATTAAAATACGACTGATGTAAGCGGAGCTTGAAGTGCGCAGTACTGCGCCTACTAGGTGAGACGCGGGCCCCGCCTACTTACTATTTCTATGTATTCTCTGTTCTGTGTTCGAGTTTGTCTTCAGTTTGCAGGAGATATTTAAAGACAAATTATGCAGTCAGTTTCTCTTTCCCCATTTTCGGTGTAAGAGGGACAGTCACCGTGAACCTAAGCGTTTTCATTAATAACAGAAGATTGGTAACCCGTAGTAAATTGATATTAAAATATTGGTTAGGTTAATGTTTATAGAGTAGGTATATTAAAATAGGTAAAATACATTCAGACGATTACTTTTCGCGTTATCACCACGCACATTCTTTTTTTTAAATAAAGTATATTCCTATTAACCCACATGACCTTACTTACAAGAAGTAGGGTAGGGTTGTAGGGACTAAAATTTTTATAGGCGGTGGCGGTCATTGGTTCACATGTTTGTTCATTAATTATCTAACAAAAAAATTAAATGTACTTTTTTTTTTAATGCGTTTAATAGTAAGCTCTACAATCCTGTTGATTTTTTTCCGGATAATTATAAAGTGACTAGGATTTATATAATTTTAAGGGTCTTACGTTTGTTCCTTGAACCATAGAGAAGAGATACTAACTAAACACACATAACCCTTTCAGTCCGGAAAGGGGTACACCAAAAGGACATACAAAAAATTAATTCCTTGTGTATTTTGTTTGAAATTGGTTTAACTGATTACTAAAACCCCTCTATATATATTTAGGTATACTTTTCAGCCTGAAAAACCACTATTATGTTATGGGATTGTGTATCCCATCAGTCCTGAGACATACGAAATTTCCATGGTACCTGCATACAAATTCTGTGAATTTTTGTATTTCTTTCAGATAAATAAAAAAATTGTTATTCTATAATAATTTTATTATTTAAATTAACTAAATGAGGTAGTTTGACATTAAACCTACAAATTCAAATGCCACGGTGTGAAGCAGTTCTTGCATAAAAATCGTTCACACCCCTTGCATTTAGTATGAGTATCACACAACTACGCACTTATTACAAAGTCACTGCACTGCACTATTCACTATTTAACTATTTACTTTCCTTAAAACTTATTCACTTCATCACTTGCAAAATCAGAACTAACTAAACCTGCGTACAAGCTCGGCCTTTATACCTCTGCCGAGCCTTACCAGAAAATTCTACGATTTTCCGGGCTATATCTATCTCTTTTTATATTCCAGAACATTTCTGCTTTCCCTTTCTATCCTTTATATTCATTCGAGAACATGTACTTAGCTAGGTAGGTATATCGTCGTTGTAGAGCGAGAAGTAACTAATTGCAAAAAGCTAGTTCGGAGATAATCGCGATCAAAGTTTTTTTGATCTTGAAATCAGTGTAACTCATTTATCTCAATCATTTTTGTAACTATAAGCCTTAATGGCTTATAGTTACAAAAATGATTTCTATAAACAAAATATAGATCATTTTACCATACATCCTATCGTTCAATAACTTCTGTAAATATTTTTACGGTTACTGAGATACATAGTAAAAAGTAAGTTAGTTAATTCTAGCAAACTCAATAAGATGTTATTAGGTTAGTTAATTAACTCTCCATGTTACTTAAGTAATTTTTCTTGATACAGCTTTGTTCCAGATAGTGATTAGTGACTAATGTTAAATAATAACTAAGAGCCATTATGGAAGATCGTGTCAAATACAATTGTATGCAAATAGTCACTAAGTAACTTTAATGAGCAGTGCAGCCCCCAGTAGTTAAAAAAAGGTAAACGATTGTGAAATAAATTACCTACTTAAGTACTCTTAGTACTTTTTCGTAGACTGATTTTTGGCTCAACAAGTAGTTAAGTAATTCTGACATTCTTGTATTTCCCGAAATTAAAATAAAAACAGCTCTTTTACATTTTTATAAGGTACATAATGGGTTTAAAAATACTTTGACATCATTAAGTCATTTTGGCCAAAATTGTTAGTTAGTGACTTCTCGCTCTACAACGACGATATACACGGGCCGGTCCCTAACAACTACATCCTAATTTGTGGCGTAATCGGAGACATAAGTACCATTGTTTATTCTATGCAATGCGAAATTTTGTTTTTTAATTTAAACCTTATTTCATGTCAGGTTTTGCGAGAGAGATGAATGATAGGAGTAATATTTTGAGTTTGTTTGTTTAATTTATTTTTAGTTTTAAAATGCATAATGTTTTTATACAATTTAATATGCCTGGATTTTTATAAATGATCAATTATTATTAGTTTTTTTTTATTGTGTAATTTTATGTATAATTTTTTCTTTTTTATGTTTCATTTGTTCTAATATATGTATAGGTATTGTAATTAACTAGTGTAATTGGATGTAATATAAGTAATCGTGCTAGTTAATAATTAAATAAATAAAATAAAAATAAAATATGTTGTCGTCGCTAACATAAACAGAGAACCACAATGTCACGCAAAACATCGAAATGCAATGAGAACATTCATTATCCTCTTTTAGTTCGGCAGTTGGGTAAGTATGGTAAAAAGACTGATGGGTCACACCATCCCAAAGACAGTTTTTACAAAAATCTTTCAAAGGTTTTCCTACTTCATTAGTAACATCCGAAAATAAACACTATTCATAGAAATACACATAAAACTTACTGCAAAACACAACGAAAAACTCTTGTAAAAAAATGATCTTGAAGCGGCTGTGACTACGCGTGTTAGTTTATCAACCACGGGATAAAAATAAATGTTGCCATCTTGTAACTGTCAATGTTAATCTGTCAAGTAATGTACCTAGAACCATTTGGGATGCAATAGCCCAATTTCTTAGTAGAAATATTGCCGCAGTCCTGTGCTAAAGTAGCGTGGGATACCGTATCCCATCGGTCTTATGTATACTGGGACGTATGCATACCATCAGGTCTGTAAGGGATAATTGCCAAATAATAGAAGTCAAGTCGATAAACTCTTCATAAGCTTGAACCCGCCTTGAACCACACATGTTGGCAACTCTAGCAAGTCAAGCTGTGACAAACTGTCAATTGTCAACTTTACTATTACTACTTTTTTACTTATTAATTTTAGCCAAAGCCTTAGCCAAACCATCATATCATTTCATTTTCTTTTGACACAAACCAAACAAGAATGAAAAAGAAAAGTTCCACGAGAAAATTCTGAAAGCGGGACAAAATGAATTCGTAGATTTATTTGTTAACCGCTATGCAATATTAGACACTGAAAATGCAGCGAAAAATGTAAAAAACACCCATCGTGCGTCGTCGCCGATTCTCAACGAAATTATTGTCAACCAACGAAGGAAAAGTCACTCGCTAAACTAGGATGTCAAGAATTAGATCCACGCAGAGCATGTTGAAGTCGTTGCGGCGGACGGCACGGCTGGCTAGTATCTCGTCTCTACCGCCGCGGCTCGGCGGCGGCGCCGACGGGGACAACGGCCATCGCAGGTGGGCCTCGGCCCGCGCGCTGCTCGGTACCGGCTCGCTCGGGCTCGCCCTGCTCGCAGCTGATCATGCCTTCAATGGTTAACATTCTCTTACTACGCAGGGTACTTTCATTATCGACGGATACAATTTCATCTAAATAATTGGGTAGACAGCAGCTTAAGGTGGGCGATGGAGAGAGACATTGAGAGAGTAAGGTCGAACAAAGCACTACACAATTAGCTTGTTGCAACGAGAAGGAAACTCTTAATAATCAGATGGCACACTCTATGTCCTATGTCTGCCTGTGAGATAAGCTACAAATGTAGACTTTCAATGAAGAGTAAGCTTTAATTTGGAAATAGGATGCGAATTGGATTTTGTTTTAGTTATGTAGTAACAAAAAGTTGTTGTTTGTGTTTTTAACATTAAAACATTTATATTTTGATTTTCAGAAAAGAGATACTTCAAAGCAGCTCAGCTTGGCAATGTGCAGGAGATACGTAGGTTAGTCAAAATTTATCTCATGAAGGTTTTTAAAAAAATAATAGAAAAGCCAATCTCTTGTGTACTGTGAAGCTAACAAAACAAAATAAACTTCGAAATGAGATAAAGATTAAAAATTGATTTGTTGTGTGTACAGGCAAATAGAAGCATTAATAGCTGCGAACGGAGGCGGGGGCGGCAAGAAGGGTGAGGGCGCGGCGGACCGGCGGCACGCGCTGGGCTGGACAGCGCTCATGGCCGCCGCCGCCAACGACCAGCCCGCCGCCGTGCACGAGCTGCTTAAACTTGGAGCCAAGCCAGATCTGCAGGAAAGGTCAGCATCTCTTCTAAAACTTCCTTCAAGGTGATAATGATAGATCTGTTGTGAATGTAATGTGCAGGTACTCTGGTGCGTCCATGGTGGCCGCGACGTCGGGGCTGCACCCGTTGGAGGTGGTGACGCGGCGCGAGGAGGAGTTCAGTGGCGGCATGAACGCGCGCGCTTCGTTCCTGGGCTGGACGGCGCTGCACTACGCCGCGCTCGCCGACTCGGCGCGCTCCGCCTCCGCGCTGCTGGAGGCGGGCGCGGACCCCACAGCGCGCGACCACGCGGGCCGCCGCGCGCTCCACTACGCGCGCGACTCCTCCGCCACGCGCGACCTCATCCAGCAGCACACGCGCCGCTGGGAGGCCGTGGCCGAGGCCGCCGCCGCCGAGGAACGCCGCCGGTTCCCGCTCGAGCAGAGGCTCAAGCAGTACATCGTCGGACAACAGGTACCACCGCCCTCCTATCTATCTATCTATCTCCGGTCTAGACTCGCTTATTATACCTATTTCATACTTTAGAAAAATAATCAAAGCAAAAATTCATTTAATCTCAAGGGAGTATGGTGACTCGAATTTTGCGCCTGCTACAAGCTACCGTTTAATGACACGCCTTTTGAGCAAGAGAAGTGAAAAATATGTTGATTCTTCTTTCAAGTCAAATGAAACCAAATCATTCCGCCTCGTTGAGGCGTGCAAATAATAGTATTTCCAGTACATTCCGCCTCGTTGAGGCGTGCAAATGATAGTATTTCCAGTACATTCCGCCTCGTTGAGGCGTGCAAATAATAGTATTTCCAGTACATTCCGCCTCGTTGAGGCGTGCAAATAATAGTATTTCCAGTACATTCCGCCTCGTTGAGGCGTGCAAATAATAGTATTTCCAGTACATTCCGCCTCGTTGAGGCGTGCAAATAATAGTATTTCCAGTACATTCCGCCTCGTTGAGGCGTGCAAATAATAGTATTTCCAGTACATTCCGCCTCGTTGAGGCATGCAAATAATAGTATTTCCAGTACATTCCGCCTCACTGAGGCGTGCAAATAATAGTATTTCCAGTACATTCCGCCTCGTTGAGGCGTGCAAATAATAGTATTTCCAGTACATTCCGCCTCGTTGAGGCATGCAAATAATAGTATTTCCAGTACATTCCGCCTCACTGAGGCGTGCAAATAATAGTATTTCCAGTACATTCCGCCTCGTTGAGGCGTGCAAATAAAATGTTTGGCTTTATAAAGTAGACGTATGTCAAAATGCTAGACTATTAAAAATGTGTCACAAAATATTACATTTGGTACAAATTAAATATAAAATAGGTCACATAGGTCACAAAAGTTTTATAGTCAAAATATTCCTTCATATCATAACCTCTGTCCATTAACCACAATTTAAATTTAATTTGAAATAAATGAAATGGTACAGCCCGCCACACGACGCATCCCGTCGGGTGCTCACTGCGCGAGAGCCTTGAAGCCCGAGCAGATTCTATGTTGCTGCACACATTAACGCTTACATTTCCCATGACGGCATTCTGAGTTGGTGGTGTGGTTGTCAGGCGGCGATCGAGACTGTGGCGGCGGCCGTGCGGCGCAAGGAGAACGGCTGGGCCGACGAGGAGCACCCGCTGGTGTTCCTGTTCCTGGGCAGCTCCGGCATCGGCAAGACCGAGCTCGCCAAGCAGCTGGCGCGGTACATACACAAGGTACGCAGGGGCGCACTGAGCCGTTTTGCACTCGGGACCAGGGCAGCCTGTCATGTTGTACTGTGTGTGCAGGACGAGCCGGGCGCCTTCATCCGCCTGGACATGTCGGAATACCAGGAGAAGCACGAGGTGGCCAAGCTGATCGGAGCGCCGCCGGGCTACGTGGGCCACGAGGAGGGCGGGCAGCTGACCCGCGCTCTGGCGCGCCGGCAGGACGCCGTGGTGCTGTTCGACGAGGTGGACAAGGCGCACCCCGACGTGCTCACCGTGCTGCTGCAGCTCTTTGACGAGGTACCGTCTGCCTAGCGCTGCCCCGGGGCCGGCCAGCCCGCCCGCGCCGTGCCCGTACCATGCTGTCACCTCTGCACTGATGTTGCAGGGTCGGCTGACGGACGGCAAGGGCAAGCTGATCGAGTGCAAGAACGCGATCTTCGTGATGACCTCCAACCTGGCGGCGGACGAGATCGCGCAGCACGGCCTCACGCTGCGCCGCGACATGGACGCGAGGACGCACAAACGCTCCAACGTCGTGCTTCCTGTCATCGCCTCGGGTGCGTACCTAACCTACCTGACATCAGATGGCAGTTGTAATTGTAAACCTTTATCACTTAGTTGTTTATATAAGTGCTGCGCTATGTTCAAATAACGTGAGGTGCTTTGTGAATAGTGTTATTGAATGTATTCAGATGGCGGGCGCAACAACGACGAGCACCTGTCGCCCGCCGACGAGGCCGAGGGAAACGTCGTCGAGGAGACGCTTGAGGTGTCCAGAGTGTTCAAGGTACACCTTTACATTATTACATCATTATGGAACAGTAGGAATATGACCCAGGCCTACGGCTGACTAATCGTTGGGGATGTCGAGCAGAAACTGCCGGTGAGGATCAACACGATCCCTCCTATCTGGCTTATGAACAAAATGAATGAAACTGAACCGAATATATAAAAATAAAATGATAAAATAAATGAACTCGTCTGATAGTCCAGGGGTCAATAACCAACCAGTCTCTCAGCCTAATTAAACTGACTTAAAGTCTGATAGTCGACGGGTCAATAACCAACCAGTCTCTCAGCCTAATTAAACTGACTTAAAGTCTGATAGTCGACGGGTCAATAACCAACCAGTCTCTCAGCCTAATTAAACTGACTTAAAGTCTGATAGTGGACGGGTCAATAACCAACCAGTCTCTCAGCCTAATTAAACTGACTTAAAGTCTGATAGTCGACGGGTCAATAACCAACCAGTCTCTCAGCCTAATTAAACTGACTTAAAGTCTGATAGTCGACGGGTCAATAACCAACCAGTCTCTCAGCCTAATTAAACTGACTTAAAGTCTGATAGTCGACGGGTCAATAACCAGTCTCTCAGCCTAATTAAACTGACTTAAAGTCTGATAGTCGACGGGTCAATAACCAGTCTCTCAGCCTAATTAAACTGACTTAAAGTCTGATAGTCGACGGGTCAATAACCAGTCTCTCAGCCTAATTAAACTGACTTAAAGTCTGATAGTCGACGGGTCAATAACCAGTCTCTCAGCCTAATTAAACTGACTTAAAGTCTGATAGTCGACGGGTCAATAACCAGTCTCTCAGCCTAATTAAACTGACTTAAAGTCAGTCTGATAGTCGACGGGTCAATAACCAGTCTCTCAGCCTAATTAAACTGACTTAAAGTCTGATGGTCGACGGGTCAATAACCAGTCTCTCAGCCTAATTAAACTGACTTAAAGTCTGATAGTCGACGGGTCAATAACCAGTCTCTCAGCCTAATTAAACTGACTTAAAGTCTGATAGTCGACGGGTCAATAACCAGTCTCTCAGCATAATTAAACTGACTTAAAGTCAGTCTGATAGTCGACGGGTCAATAACCAGTCTCTCAGCCTAATTAAACTGACTTAAAGTCAGTCTGATAGTCGACGGGTCAATAACCAGTCTCTCAGCCTAATTAAACTGACTTAAAGTCTGATAGTCGACGGGTCAATAACCAGTCTCTCAGCCTAATTAAACTGACTTAAACTTCATCTGCTCTAGTGCTCTAGTTTAAGAATCTGTTGTTACCGTGTACATAAGCTGTTTGTCTCCCAAATAAATGAAATGAGTAAACTTCGTAAAATTCGTGGTTTATTCTTTATTAATCAAAAGCGCCAAAAAAAGTCAGTGTACTAAGGCGCAGAAGTGACGTTTGTTAAATGCAATAAGTGAATGATGTGTGCATAAATAATAATAATAATAAATAATGCTGGACAACTCACACAGCATTTTCTAGCCCCATGGTAAGCAGAGTTTGTGTTATGGGTACTAGATAACTGATATACATAATACAATATATTGCATAGATAGATATTTTTTATTATACATAGAAAACGACCAGATCACCCGGAACAAATATCTGCAGATCGTACACACAATTGTTCCGAGGCGGGAATCGAACCCGCAACCTCCTGCGTCGCAGGCGGACCTTCGCCCACCGCGCCACATCGGTCGTCATGCATGTTGCAGGACAACGTGGTGCGTCCTATCCTGAAGCGTCATTTCGGGCGCGACGAGTTCCTGGGGCGCATCAACGAGATCGTGTACTTCCTGCCCTTCTCCCGCTCCGAGCTGATGACGCTGGTGGCGCGCGAGCTGGCGCTCTGGGCGGAGAAGGCGCGGCGCCGGCACGCGCTCGAGCTGCGCTGGGAGGGCGGCGTGCTGGGCGCGCTCGCGGACGGGTACGTGCACAGAACAGAAAATACATAGAATCAGCATGATGCCCTTTTACTAAGAGAACTAGTGTCGCTAAACTCACACTTGTATAAACTAACACACATAGAAATAAAAATTCTTATTGGTTGAAAGAGTACTTTAAAAGGGCATAAAACCATAAAACTAATTTTATTGATATTAAACCTTATTTCGCTAGACACATGGTTCAAAACTCAATAAAATAAACAGTGATAAAAGTGAATATCTACTTTGTCTACTTAGCAAAAGATGGCGCTTTTGCCAAATATTTTTTAGTCTATTTTGTATGTAATGTGGACAACCTGTCTGAATAAAGAAACTTTTTATTTTATTTATTTATTCCCATCTAATAAGATTACTAATACAATGGCTGCCATTCTTGATTACTTGATTATCCACAACACAAAGCTACTTAACAAGAGATGGCGCTATTGCTATCGACTTTTATTATAGTCTCTAACAACGGGCCATAAGATCGATAATACAATGGCTGTTTATCGATTACCCAAAAAACTGCCTTAGTGATGTACCAATGAGAATACGAGACGAATCTATCGATATCGATTATTACCTACTGATGAATAAAGAAATAGGTACGTCAGGTTATATTTGTGGTGGTCGAAATAAAAAGCTTGCCTTTTCTTTTATTCTTTAATGACAATTAATGAAAATTTATTGTCCTTGAAATAGGACGTACTTGTTAAATAACTGTCTTTTCGTAATAAAACTTACGAAATAAATTTAATAAATGATGGATACGCACATTTATGGCTTTTATCAAATCACTGACATGGTTTGATACGGGAAACTGTCCGACTTGATGAAAGTTTACATTTTCGAACAGTTTTTCTCCAACAAACTTAAATAATATTTTCATTATTATAAATTCTTTTTTTATTACCCTTCCATAGTATAAAATAGGTACATCCAGATTAAATCATCACAAAAACAAAACAAAAATTAACGCCTTAAAACATACTTAAATGGGTAATGTTTACGAAATCATAACCATTAAAGTTATCGATAGCACATTTGTGTTTATTACGGCACATCCCTAATTGAGTACAAAAGTTGCGGTTTAAGAAAAACCGACCTTAAATGTGAGGACTCACAGTCTATTTTTCTATTTCTGTTTTCTATTTTTGTTTGACGGTTTTGCATTTTGAACAAAACTAACAATAAAATAATGTTGACCGTTGATATGATATGCCCCCTTTTGTTAAATATTTGGTTCGGCTTTCGTTTTTACACTCTAAAACGGCACAACACGGTATTTTTATATTTTTATTGTTTTTTTTTTGAAGTATGTTTGCTCTGCTAAATTAAAACACGACTGATGTAAGCGGAGCTTGAAGTGCACAGTACTGCGCCTACTAGGTGTTACGCGGGCCCCGCCTACTTACTATATCTATGTATTCTCTGTTCTGTGGGTACGTGCGTGTGTGTGTGTGTGTGTGTGTGTGTGTGTGTGCGGGTGGCGCGGGCGGGGCACGTTTATGCAAATAAATGATGTTTATCTTGTGTGTTTATGTTCAGGTACGACGTGCACTACGGCGCGCGCAGCATCAAGCACGAGGTGGAGCGGCGCGTGGTGAACCAGATCGCGCTGGCAGCGGAGCGCGGCGCGCTGCCGCAGGGCGCCGCCGTGCTGCTGACGGCGCGCCAGGGCCGGCTCGCCATCGCCGTGCGCGCGCCGCAGGACCAGGACTACAAGCCCATCGACTTCGCGGCGCTCTGACTCTCTCTGACTGAGGCGATCCCTCTCTTACACATTAAATGTACACAAACCTGTGAATACATTTAGGATATTATTTCAGTCAACTTGTTCGGTGACCTGTCGCATCTAGGGAAGTAGATTCTCCCTCCAAAGATAACCTACCCAACTCCTCGCGGCTGATCCGTCTGCGATACAACAGACCCTCTTATCTTTCTCTTAAAGACCAAGACCTTAACGCATCTGCTCTTTGTAACTTTTTGCTACCATAAATAATTAGGTAAATTCCATGACTACTGACATACACATTCCTTGAGGCACGCTGTTCTTAATATTTAGCTTCCACTCGTCCCTGTCAGTGAATCGGTCGTCAGCTCCGTGCCCTACCTCTCATTGGCCAACATTCAGATCTGTAATAGGCGTCTACTTTAATGAAAAGCTATATAAATATATTTGTATCATGGGCCCATGAGCCAGGGCCGAGGCCGAGGGCCGGCCATCTGCCATATTATGATAGCGTTTACCGACACGCAAACTGAAAAATAAAAATATATTTATATAGGCTTTCATGAATATTACAGATCTGAATGTTGAGATCGCATATTATGATAAAGCTTGTGTGTAGAAATGAAGATGTTTCATAGCTTATTTATTTAGGAGTAGCCAAATATAGATTTTTGTTTTAATGTTAGTAGTGTAGGTAGATGAAACCGTCGATACACTGGCTAGTATAGTTGTACAACCACGCCGTGGGATAGGTGTAATCAAACTACAAGTAATTTAATGAAACTTCGCACCGTTATATACAAATATAATGTATAAATAAATAACAACTCTTTACAAAATATAATGTAGTAGGAGTGCTGCGAGCCGCCCTCCGCTGCCGGCCGCGGGGGCGCGGGGCGGGGGCGGGGGCGGGGGCGCGCGGCCCGAACGGAACGTGCCCGCTAGATACATATACTTTTTTGGATATCATGCCATTGCTTTGTTAATATATTCATGAATGGGCAAAAATATCTACAAAACGTGTTCATTGACTCCTGAGTAGCAAGCTTACTGTGTAAACAATGCACAAGTACTCGTTATTCTGATTATTCGATGTATCGTTTTAACTCAATTAACCTTCTCATTGTAATGGTCAACAATCAGACATCATTTGCGCGTGCATTTTCCGTTTGGCCTGCGTCGCTGCGCGCACGCACTGCATACATACATACATAGATACCGCAGGGAAGGGGCGCGACCCTGCCTGCTAATGCAAATCAATTGTGCTCTGTATGTTTCAAATCGTATACTGTGCGAGGCAGCGCTGCGACCGCGACGACACGCGGCGCGGCGGCGCGCATACGGGCAGTGTCTGGCCTGCTGGTTATCTATACAAATGCATTTCCTTTTTATGCTGACTGGAGCTTATAAAAAGTGTTTCCAACAAGTGAAACATTTCTACAATTTTATTACATTTATTATTACTTACATTATTTGTGCCATAATTATTGTTATCTGAATAACAGTTGATGTACAAAATTACATGATTAAAAGTAAATATACGAGTGTTTCATTTTTACTATTTTATGATAAGATCCTATATAATAATAGGAATGCAATAAACTGATGGTTTGAAAGCCAACTGCTGTGTTCGGTCGGCCCGACGACGCGACGCGACGCGACGACGACGTCTGCGAGGGCCTCCCACGTGATTCTACATTCGTTGATATATTGCATCACAGTAAAGTTTGATTTAGGAACATATAACAGAAGGATCGAGTATAATATCTTAAAGTAGTTTAACAACGGATTCAATCTGTACCTACCATACAACGTAAGCATCAATAACGTTGAGACACCCGGCACGGCGCGGCGAGGCGCGAGGGCGCGGGCGCGCGGTCATGCTTGACTCGGTTGAATAGTTGAGAGTCGTGGTCGCGTCGGGTTTCACTTAAAAAGGCTACCTACAGTATTAGTTAGGTTCTGATTGGACAACATTAATATCGGTACCTATTGCTTCGATTATATCGGCATGTATGGGTAAGTATATAGGTATGCGTTTCATAAAATCCCTGTTTTACATTGTTCGAACTTACATGGCTATGTGACTGCCGATCGAGTAACTATTGGAAAACTTTTTGGAACACATGCGTCATACTTAGTATTTACTTACATAGCTAACCGTCCGCACTCTGCATACACTATGTTTCAAGTCGAGACGAGACGAGACATTCGAAGATTGATCGTCATACAAATATAAGAATGACTAAATAAGAATCGATAGGTTAGATGAGAACTTTCTAATATAAGGTACCGTGACATTTTGCGGCAATTACTTTGCTTAGGTAATATTGATTGATTGTTTATGTATAGGTTGGTTCTTAATATTCTAACGGCCATATAAAATATCTTACGTCTAACAAGTAGGCTACCTACGTTAAAATTTGATTTTGTATCTACTTATCTAATTGGTGTTCGATAAAATATGTCTTCGTTAAGTATATATACCTTATATAGTAGGCTATATAGAATAGGAAGAGCTACACTCTCATAATCTGTGATAATAACCTATACAATACTATACCCAAATTGTTTGGTGTATAGACAGGGTGCCCCGAATATCTGCACACCCCGAAATTTGCTATTTAGTAAGGAAGAGTTTCTGGCCACTTTTTAAAACATACTCGTAAGTATATTATTTTTGATCTAGTGTTACCTGTTTTGGGGATTGCTGTTATTCGGGGGACTCCCTGTAGAATTAATATAATTTAATAATAAAGTAGTAACTATCGAGATGACAAGCGCACGCAGACGACTCTCACAACAGCGCGCCGCCGCCGCCGCCGCGCCGCCGGCCGGCTCGGGCCGCGGCTCCGGGAATATTACATACAATCATCTAATAATCAAACTATTGACCTAGAATGTAGCTCTAGCCTAGACAAGGCGTTGTTGCCTAGGCTGTGCATGGTACCGGTGGGTGCCGAACGTACAGAGGCGCGCCCTTGCTGTGCGTCGAGCGGGCGGCGGCGGTGGTGGTCGTCTGACGTTGGAACCTTGTCACAATCACAACATGCTTACAATAACGTCACAAACACACAAACAAACAACTCAGCCAATAAAACCTTGCAGTTAGTGTCGTCGCGTCGTCGTCTGGGGACGTTGGACAACTGGGAGCGGGGCAATGTTCTCGACAGTGTATAACCTCATCTTAATCTGGACATTGACAATATCAGAGGTTGACAATGACTTGTGCGCTCGCAAGGCGTAGCGTTATATTCTCTTTGCTCGCAAGGTTTTCCCTCGTGGGAAGAAAGAATCACATTATTATTTTGTGCATAACACTAGCCCTAGCCGAACTCGATGTGGAATGTTTGTAAACAAACCGCGACACAAAAAAATAAAAAAACTACTTTACATGTCATATTTTCGTAGAAAATACAAAACTATATTTGAATGCAAACAATTGAAAAATAAATCACATGAAATCAAATACCTATGTAAATTAAAATAAAATCATAAATGAGAATAAGAGGTTTACAGTTGTAAGCTGTGGTTGTAATTAGGTAATCATTTGTTCACTAAATATAAATTCTGTTCGACAAGACAACAGTCTTATTAGACACAGAATACAGAATTCTGTATTCTGTGTTATTAGATTGCCACTCCTAATGTGTGTGATGGTGGTGTGGTGGTGGTGATACTGCCGGATCCATCACATGAGTTGGCTTTGAGGAAGCGAGCTATGGTCGACAGCGTTTCGCGTTCCGTAGGAGCGGGTGTCGCTGTTCTTCATGAACTCGTGGGTCGTCCTTCTGACCACATACCTACCGCTACTTGCATGATCGCAGTGCAGGGCAGCGTAGGTATCCCGAGCTCTTTCTAATGTGGTCTGGTCTGGCGGAGACATCTCGCAGAATGATAACTAGGGTGCGTAGGTGCGGCTCGTAATTACGTATAAAAAGAGGCGTCACCGAAGTGAATTTTAGGGTACCTACCTATGAGCAGTTTGTTACCAAACATTCCACATCTTTGGCTAGGACCATCGAGCGAGTCCGAACTCAATGGCTGTAGGTACACATACAACCTATACATTCATTTATTACATTTCGATCCAGTTAATCTGGTAGGTAGATTTATTTTCTGTGTTTATTCGCTGTGAATTGCGATTTAAGTAGGTATATAAATTGAAAACAAAAGATCTCCATTGGAACGCGAGAACGGGTCGAAAGGAGTCCGTAGAACGCGGTGGGTGGGTGATATGGGAGCGTCGTCGTCGTCGCGAGCCAGCAGCACGGAGCTAGGAGTTGTGTTAGAGCCAGCCGGCGGAGTGGTGCGGCGCGTGGCCGTGCAGAGGCGTGACGCCGGCCAGCCGCGCCAGCGCCGCGCAGCGCCCGCACGCCGCGCCGCCGCGCCCCTCGGCACCGCGCCCGCCCCCGCCGCTCTCTGCGCCCGTGCTGCCACCCCCGCCGCCTTCGTACCCGCACTGCCCGCACGCCTCCTGCTAACAAATACTACATTGTACACCTAGCTAATTCCTATCGAATGTGTCATTTGAGGCCCGAGGCGCCCGAGGTGTAGGCCCGAGGTGTAGGACCGCTCATTAAGGTGATCTTTGGGGAAGAACGATGCCCAAATGTGAAGGTATTTCGGTGAAATAGATGAATGTTAGTATTGATCAGTTACCTTGTGCGCGTCATCGTCGAGGCTAGCCAGCAGCGGCTCCCGGCTGCCGCCGCGCGCCGCCACGCTCTCCTGCGTGCTGGAGGGGGAGAGCGCGGGCAGGGCGGGGGGCGCGCGCGCCGTCGCTGGGGGCGGGGGCGCGCGCGCCGGGACAGAGCTCGCGCGTTGCAACGCCTGGGGACACCGACGCAAATTACTAAACCACCTACATAACAAGGCTAGCAGAGCTAGCGTCTAAATGGATACTTAGTTAATAGCTATGCTTGAAGATTCTCGAATGTGACAACATCCGAAATGTAGTCTGTAGAATGTGTTTCTACATTACGGCATTGCATGAGGATGATTAGTAATGTAAGGGTTGTCGGAAAGCTGCTGGTAGTTAGGTAAGGTAGTGTACCTCGCCCCTCGCCTCCGCCTCCGCCCTGCGCGAGTCGGAGAACTTCTTCCGCTTCCGCTTGAGCGCGGCGAGCGCGCCGAGCGGGCCGCCGCGCACGGAGCTTCGCGCGAAGCCCCGGTCGCGCGCGGAGCCCCGGTCGCGCGACTCGCGGCTGTCACGTGACGCACGTGTGCTGCCGCGCTCCGGACTGCGCTGTGAGTCGCTGCCGGACTCGGACCGCTCGCTGCCGCTGAAACCAACCAGGACCCTCTCGTTAGCTAACTCGTACTCGTAGTTTAGCTATTGCTTATTACGGGGCGTCCACAGCTACGTGGCTGAAGTTTCATGTCATCATCCGTATCGGGTCGTCTTCGTGTCTCACCTCGGCGACTGTCTCCCGTGGTCGCAGACGGAGTCCTCGGAGCGCGACCGGCCGATGAAGCGCGACATGCGCGCCGCCTCGATGATGGTGCCCCAGCGGCGCTTGTGCGAGGAAGGCTTGCGGCGCGCGGCGCCCGCTGACCCTCCGCCTGCGCCGCCTGACGCATACACAGATCATTATCAACCTACGCATATAGACCTAGAGTAGCTAAGGTAGAGAGGGCTGCGTACCGTCGGAGAGCGAGGACTGGCTGGTGCGCAGGCGCGTGGCCAGCAGCGCGGACAGCGAGGCGTGGTGCGCGGCGTGCGACCCGTGCTCGTGGTGCAGCGACGCGAAGAACTCGTCCACGGGAGGCAGCGCGCCGCCGCCGCCGCCCGCGATATTGAACCCCTTCATCAGCCGACGCTCCTTCTGTCGGTTCTTCTTGCCGCCGCCGCCGCCTGCCGGTACCAACAACACCATTATGTCAGCGGGGATACAAACCATGCTCGTGCAATGCCACTCGGCGCCATGTGCATTAACGTACCGTGCATTGCACGCTGACCAGATTATTATTGTCACACAAAACCCATTATTTTCTGTAATTAGGTAACAAGCTATCACTCTGCACACGTGGGTGGGATTAGGTAGTTAAGTTTATTTTTGACACTGAAGTGTGGTAAATAGGGTTAGTGGAGGGGAGTGGAAGATGGTGGATGCCTACGGGAGCGGGAGGAGTGCGGGGGGTTGTTAGTGGGCACACACCGGGGGCACCTGCGTTGGCGGTGGAGGTGTTCATGCCGCTGTTGCGCAGGATCTCGACCAGCTCGCAGCGGAAGGCGCTGACGTCCTGCTTGATCTCGTTGACGTCGTCCTCCGTGACGCCGCCGCACTCCGCGCGCCGCTGCTGCACCGTCACGTAGCGACGCACCAGGTTGCGCATTATCGCCTAAAACAACAGAATTACACTTTGTGTGAGGAAGGAACTCTTACGCTGGTAGTTCACAACTCATTTATTAGATTCTGTTACAACACACGTTGAACATGAAGACATTATGCTTCATACAATCCTTGTTATTTACCTGATACCGGAAGTCGCGCTCGTTGGCAACTCATTAGATTCTGTTACAACACACGTTGAACATGAAGACATTATGCTTCATACAATCCTTGTTATTTACCTGATACCGGAAGTCGCGCTCGTTGGCAACTCATTAGATTCTGTTACAACACACGTTGAACATGAAGACATTATGCTTCATACAATCCTTGTTATTTACCTGATACCGGAAGTCGCGCTCGTTGGCCTGCTTCGCTTTCCTCTGCAAAAGAAAATAAGGATTTATTATTTTCAACCATAACATGATAAAACTCAACTCAGTCTGAGTATACCGCGCGCTGCAGCCAGCGCCGGCGTACCAGGCCAGGCTCTGTGGCGGTGTGTATAGTGAGTTACCCTGATGGTGCGCATGTGTTCCCGCTTGGCCCGCGCGTGACCGCACAGGCGCCGCTGCAGCCAGCGCCAGGCGTACAGCAGGCTCTTGGGCGAGGGCAGCACGTTGAAGGGCGGCGGCGCGGTGCCTCCCTCCTCGAAGTAGCTGATCCACAGCTTGCTGCGCGCGAACTTCCACTCCACGTCGGCGCGCTCCTGCGGAAGGTACGGTACGGTACGTTACACTATGTCCGACCTTATATATAACGTTATGTTCGAGACTTGGTACGGTTCGGTTAGGCTCCGGTAGTTTCAATCTCATCATATAATAGTGCACTGCTGGACAAAATAACACGTTTACCGCGGGCCATGCAAGCTAAAATCCTAAAAGTTGGTGTCATCAACATAAGACGAAATTTTAATGTTTTTATGGAGTTAATGAATGAATACCAATAATGTGAGTGTGCCTTGACCCTTTATCTGAAGAGGACAGCGCTCATCACCCGCCTATCTCATTTGTCCCAGTTTTGTACACACAACCATCTTTCGTCTCGGCGAGGCGATGATGATGTGGCCTTTCTGTAAAAAGCTTGATAGGTACTTCCGAACGGGACTTACTTCTCAGCAGTGCGCAGTGGCTCAATTGATGAGGCGGTTGACTTATTTAAAAGAATTATCTTAGCCTTAGAGATAAATATGTCCCCATCAGGAAAAATCGGACTAATAATAATTAGGTAAGTACCTAGGTTCCTAATTTGGTTCTCCTCTGCCCGTATTCATATCCTCCAAGGAAAAAATAAATACCATAGAAATGAAAGTAAACCTAGGTACTAGAGATAGAAATGGTGTAATGTAAGCTACATAAATTCCTTTTAAGAGCGTTTATTCCTAAATTGCGCAGAAACAGTACTTTTCAAACCCGTTTATATCATGAACCACTTATCTTATAGTATATGTTATTTACTAATAATTTTAGGAAATTTTAGTGTCCAAATAGTTTGACTATAAAATATTTCGATTAATATAGTATGTACGCGTTCTATCAAGATAACTTGTGAGAGGTTTTCATAATTTCCCTTTCAGCATCAGTTTCGAAGCTCAAAATAATAGAAAATACTGACATATCTAATTAAGAAAAAAATATAACCTACTGATGAGATCCTTGGCTAAAAAGTAAATTAGATAGATATTTGGTTTTAGTATCCTACTATGAGAAATTAAAATTCAAAAAATGTGAAATATTCGTAATATTTCACATTTTTAAATGATGTTTTTACCGATATACCTTATTTAATTTAATATAATAATAGCCTACCAATAAAGTGGAGCATCTTTTTTTAAATCATACATTTAAAATTTTTATGATTTTGTTGCTATTATTTTTCTATAAATATTTTAAAACTACTATAAAACGCTGCGCGAAAATCAGTCCGCCGCGAGACTTTCTAGAGTGTGGTCACGTCGCTTATTAAATATTTATAGAAAAATAATAGCAACAAAATCATAAAAATTTTAAATGTATGATTTTAAAAAAGATGCTCCACTTTATTGGTAGGCTATTATTATATTAAATTAAATAAGGTATATCGGTAAAAACATCATTTAAAAATGTGAAATATTACGAATATTTCACATTTTTTTAATTTTAATTTCTCATAGTAGGATACCAAAACCAAACATCTATCTAATTTACTTTTTAGCCAAGGATCTCATCAGTAGGTTATATTTTTTCTTAATTAGATATGTCAGTATTTTCTATTATTTTGAGCTTCGAAACTGATGCTGAAAGGGAAATTATGAAAACCTCTCACAAGTTATCTTGATAGAACGCGTACATACTATATTAATCGAAATATTTTATAGTCAAACTATTCGGACACTAAAATTTCCTAAAATTATTAGTAAATAATATATACTATAAGATAAGTGGTTCATGATATAAACGGGTTTGAAAAGTACTGTTTCTGCGCATTTTAGGAATAAACGCTCTTAATTATTGCGGGACCGAGCTAAGAAAGTCGAATATCAATGTTATCTTAACTACTTTGCAAGAGTTAAGGATTGTTTTGTCTATAATGTCTTTAGTATCAATAAAAACAGTATTACGATCGCTAAAGTGACCTCTTGTACACAACACGGGGCGGCCTCCTTTACGTAAATTAAAAAGGGAAACTGTTCTGGCTCTATTTGTTCATATTTTGAAGTTTATTGTTCTAGTTAAGTTGTAAACTTTGAGACCGGAGCTTAACTAGATGGCGCTACTGATTGTGGACGAGCGCTAGATCGCGCTAATGAAGCGTTTCGGGTTCTGATAGGGGTAAAATGTATGGTTCTCAAATTTTGATTAGAATCTTTCACAATTCACGGTGTTATTATTTAAACTAGAATCTCTAAATTTTGTTTCCCAAATAAATTAAAACAAAATGTAGAGATTCTAGTTTTAAAATAAGTGTTTGGTACAATACGGTTTGGTTTTGGTGCCTGTCTTTCTAAATAGCTAGTTATTTGAGTCGGGCACCATTTCTCTAAACCTGCATTATCTATCTATCCATCTAACCACAACCCGCGAGTTGTGCAACGGAAGGATTATGATAAACCGCCTCGAAGGAAAGCTCGGTGCGGAAATGTACTTCGATTGAATGTATCCAGGTCACAGTCGGCCAGCAGCGATGCGATATAAACTGGGCCGAGGCAGTACCTACTACGGTAAGTACTCAGTGGGCCCGGCCGCGGCGGGCGGCGGATTGTTCCGCTGCCAATAACACATCAATGCACCTTACGTACACTTTCTTTCCTACGATCAAAATATGGATAATTATGGATTTCGGCATTTATTCTGTTAAGGTATACATTTCTGCAGACTACGACCACATTGCGATCGCAGTCTGCAGCACATTGACCTAGATCTTCCGCAAAAATCCGCGTTAGTCAAATAGGTATAGGATGTACAATTTTATTGTACTGTACATCCTTATTTTCTAAGGCGCTAAACGAATTGTGCGTACCTAATTATGTCATTTATTTATTTTATTTTTATTTAGTTGGAAAATATACAGCTTATAAAACTTACATAAGTAGAAAGTCGTGCTTGAACAGAAGCTTTACAGCTTTCTAATAACTAAATTTTATAAAAGCTGAGTGTTTGTCTGCGTTTTTACTTATTTTTTATTGGTTTCACTTTTCTTCTCTAAGTAGAGAGGGGAGAGTCGGATAAAATGCAGCGCGGTTGATTTGATATTTAATTCCTCGCCCTTGCCCTTGCATTAGTGCACGCGGCAGCAGCGTGTCCAAGCCAAGTTCAAGCAAAGGAACGCGCCGAGTGTATCATTACACGAACCACTTGGTGCCACTTTTGACCCTTCTATAACTCAAAACCTCTTTAACGTAAACACATAAAACTACGTGTGTTTAGTTATATCCATAAGGACATGTAGAAGCCCAAATTTCATGAAGCTAGCTCAAACGGTTATAAAGATATGAAGGTCAAAAAGTCAAAAATTCACACTGACTGACTGACATACATATAGTACCTAAATCTAACCTACTTCCAGATGACCTAGAAGGATGAAATTTGGAATCCAGCTGGAGTTCTTTGGCCTATTTACTTCCTGGGTTTGCTGATCTAACTCTTGGATTTCAGGTTCTTTATTCGGCGTTTTGTTGGTAGCGGAGTTTTCTCGGTCAACTTTTTCTGTTTCAGGTTCTGCAGAGTCACCTGGTAGCGGGATATTCTCTTCTCTCTCTTCTCGGTTATCTTTCTGGGTTTCTAGTTCTTCAGATTGAAATGTTGGTGCGATTGTGCAGGAAGTTTGTTTGGTGTTCTCAAGCGTTTCAGACTCAGTAGATTGAGAAGTCGTTTGCTGAGCAGGTTGATAAGCAGAGGTTTGTTGGTTGAAGTTCTCGTTATTCTGCTGGTTTTGAGTTTCAGGGTCTCTTGAGCCGTTTGTGGACTTGATAATTTCAGAATTTGTTTGGTCATTATTTCGAGTTACAGGATTTGCTGAAACACTTGCTTCATTGTTTTGCTGTCCATGGTCTGCCGAGCGGTTTGTCGTCTCAGTATCAGCAATAGGACGATCAGTCACGTAACTGGATAAAAATTCATCTTCCCTGAAGATAGCGGAATCGAATGGTTCGATTCCGGTTGCTCGGAATCCATTTTGAATATTTCTTGGGGTCATAGCACTAGGGTACGCTTTGTTTAAGCAACCTGCGATGTCGTATATCGAAAGTGGCTGTCCTGGATGATTAGTCATCCAATCATCGCATGCACTATTAAAATAAGACTTCAACGACCCAAACACAGTCCAGTCTAATGGTTGCAGTTTGTGCCACGTATGGGGGGGTATCGTTAGCATATGGATACCATTTTCCTTCGCATAATTAATCGCTTCTAAGCTGATGTGGCTCTCGTGGTTGTCTAGTATTATCAGATTTTGACTATCCTTTGAACATTTCGAAAACTTCTTAAAATGTTTCAAAAATTGAACGAAAATTTGCGCATTCATCCAACCACTTGGGTTGGGTGCTCCATCTGTGCCCGGAGGTGCATCATTTAGCATACGTGCCTGCCAGTTTTTTCGAGGGAATACTAAAAATGGTGGCATGTGATTCCCAAGAGCATTTATAGACGCACACACTGTTACTAACTCTCCTCTTTCTCCAGATGTCATTTTCGCGACCTGTTTCTCTCCCTTGCATGCGATGATTTTTTTGGGTTTGTGCACGGTATTCACCCCACTTTCATCCACATTCCATATTCGGTCAGGGCTAAAATTCACACGTTCTTTTATATCACGAAGCTTTTCGAAAAACTTTGCAACGTTATGCTGGTTAAAGCTTGTGGACCTTCCCAAGCTTGTTGGTTCAGGAATACGCAAGGTTAGATTTTTATGTCGGTTCATGAACCCATGCAACCAATCATATGAAGCTTCTTCTTCTTTTGTCCAGTTAGATGGGATATTTTTGTTCAATGTTTTTGCATAATCAAATGCAAGTTTTCTCATAATTTTTGGTGTTAAGCCATGGTTCATTTTACTTGTAACAATAGCATAGTTTGCTAACTCAGATTCTTCAGAGTCTTTAAAAATTTGTGACTGTCTAAAATTCGGAACGAAGCTAATATCTTCTGAGGTGCCATGCTCTTTTTGTTTTCTAGCATATCTTTTTAGTGTCATCACTGGTATATCGAACAATTTTGCTGTTCCTCTAATAGACTTGTCTTCCTCCAATATGGCTTTTACAGCAGTTTTAAGTTTTTCTGGGTCTATTGCTTTCCGCTTTTTACTACCTTTTTTAGTTTTGTAAACACGAGGCATTTTGTACCTGCCTGCAACAAAGTAAATGTAGCAATATTATACATAACAATGCGACTTATGATTGACCTGCTGGTGTACAGGACTAGGCCTGCCTATCACTCGGTCGTGGACCACAAGGGTACATAAACTTTTTTGCCCAGAATATTTATATAAACAAATAAATACTGCTGGACAATCCACACAGCATTATCTAGCCCCAAGCTAAGCAGAGCTTGTGACATATCACAAGCAATATAACAGTTATCTAGTAACTGTTAAACATTTATTTATTTATTTATTTATAAACTATTTACAATGCCTTTACAGTTGGACACCAAAGCGACAAAGAAATATAACAAAAAACTTAAACTTAAAACACAAACCAAAAAACTAACATTCTACACACTACTAACTACCACTTAATATTAAACTTAAAATAAACCTATTTACATATTCCTATTTACATATTCCTATGGGTCCTATCCAAAAATTTTAAAACCGCATCCCTGAATTTTGGTAAGGACATACAGAATATGTCAACATCCTCCTCTTCACATAAAGTATTAATAGCCCGAAGGGCCCGTGTGAACGGGGACTTGCTCAGGAGGTTAGTTCTTGCTTTCGGGATCGCAAGTAGTTTAGGTCTTCGGCGTGCGTATACATACTTATTAGGTACGTGCAGCCCTATATGCATTAAAACAAGAGGGTTGTGTATTATGCCTCTGATCACACTAAAAATGTACGTTATCAACATCAGATCCCTTCTCACTTCTAGTTTAAAATACCCTACCATCCCCAGTACGAATAAGGTAGGGTACATTAATGGGAAAAATGGGTAAACTCCGTATGCCTTTAAATAGAGAAACCTTAAAAACTTATTCTGCATTTTTTCCACCATACTACTGTACTTTTTTTCATGAGGGGACCATATCATGGCTCCACACTCCAGCCTACTTCTAACGAGTGCATTATATAGTACCTTAATGGTACCGATATTGTTAAAGTCGCCAGATTGTCGCAATATAAATCCTAGATTTCTGAAAGCCTTTTTACATATATCGACTATATGACTTCTAAAATTTAACTCCGTGTCCATTTGAATGCCGAGGTCACGAACAGAATGCACTCGATCCATACAATCTGAACCCAGTGAATAGTTGTGTATAACAGGATTTTTTGCACGGCCGTATGTAATAGTACAGCACTTGGATGCGTTGAAAAAGAGCCTGTTATCATGGCCCCACTGGGAGACGCGGTCTATGTCACATTGCAATCGCTCGCAGTCCGAGATCTGCTCTACCCGCATTAGCAGCTTAAGATCATCGGCAAATAAAAGACAAACGGAATCCTTTATGACACTAGGCAGGTCGTTTATCATAATTAAAAACTCAAGAGGTCCTAAATTACTTCCTTGACTTACGCCTGAATTGGTGTAAAAAGGTTCAGAAAGGTACCCACAGTAGTCCACGTATTGCTTTCTACCTTTCATGTAGCTGGCAAAAAGTTTAAGTAGATCTAGAGTAAATCCCATCGATGCCATCTTGGCCAGTAAGACGTCATTATCGACGGTATCGAATGCTTTACGATAGTCGAAATACTACAATACAAGTAATAGATAGATATTTTTTATTATACGAGTACATAGAAAACGACCAGAACACCTGAACAAATATTTGCAGACCGTACAAATATTTGTCCCGAGGCAGGAATCGAACCCGCAACCTCCTGCGCCACAGGCGGACTTTCGCCCACCGCGCCAAGGAGGTCGCCAATAATATATTTACTTTATATTCAATTGACGATGATGTGTTGGCTGTCCAGTACTAATTTTTTATGTATTTATTTAATTTTAATTACTTTATTTTAATTACTGTGTCACTTAATTCATGTGGGAGACACTTGATCCATGTCTGGGAGACTTGATCCCCGGATCAACTCTCCCCAACCTATTCCGTACCATGTGTACCCCAATACGAGGTAAAAATTGTTATGTAGGTAAGTCACTTGAAAATGATCGTATTGAAGTACACATACTTGAAATAGTTCCGGTATAAAGTATAGATGTGATGTTTCTCACAAAAATTACGATATCTTTCAGTAAAACATAAAATAAACACAAATTAAAACTCACCAAAAAGAAGTTGTCAAATCAAACCTACATAGATTTGACTTGGCACTCATTTAGATCTCCATTCTTTTTGCCGCGAAGCCCACAGCCAATCATAATTTTTGTATTGAACTTGGCTCTCCTTTTTTACATTTATGTTTTTGGTGGAATATACCTATTCATTATTCAGTCGACTTAGCAAAGCAACAGCCGCCGCCGCCGGTGTGCTTATAGTATGTATCGTAATAAGCACGAGCGCATTTTTTTGGTATTTTGATAATTTATATTGTAAGTAGGTATTTGATTTGATTTTAACGGTTTTGTCACTCTATAATAATTTTCTCACCTGTAGGTACAGACAGCAGCATTAATTGGTAACCCCCCAAATAGCTAAAGTTTACATTGCAAATCACTGTACGATTTAGAAATCTTTTACTCAAATACTAAGTTAGAAGCAAAAATTGTATCACCAAGTGGGAATCGAACCAGGCATCCAATCGCTCACATAACAAATGAACCAGTTACGAAAGCATTGAAATTTTATGTTATTAGTGTTCGACAGCGAATTTTTATTTACGGTATCTCTTTACACTGTATAAGAAAAAAAGAAGTGTTTGAGGGTAGATCTGAATATAATCGTGTTGAACAAAGAAAACGTCACTGGCCATTCTCGATTCGAATGTTGACTTACTGGTTTTAATTACAAAATAATTAAAGAATATTGAAGGAAATGATGCATATTATTTAGTAATTTTGTAAGAAACAAGATTCTTTTCGAACAGCAAATGAGTAATAAGGAGATTGCTCGTCAGCTTGGAATTTCGGTAAGTTATCTACTTATTATACTTGTGTCATAATTGTTATCTTTAACTTCATTATATATAAATAAATACCTAAGTATTGATTTATTGTCTTGCAGATTAAAACCATGCGCCTATGGGTGCGTAGATTTCAGTCCGAAGGGGATGTGAAATTGTGAATGTAAGAAGAATTGGCTGAAAAACAATAGGAGTGTATACAAATCAGTGTAGCCGCCACAATAATATTGTCGACATTCAAACACGACATAAGAATAACGTTAGATAAGTGATAATTCTCAATGAATCCAATTACCTTTATCAATGATTAAAAATTTAGTACTCACACCAACTTAATAAACATAATTATACCAATTGATAAAAATTTTCTTTTTAGGTTATTGGGGATGGATGCCCTCTATTGGTCCTGGAGAAATAGAATAAATAACTGGGCGCACGAATGGCGAGCAATATTTGAAAGTGTTGAAGGAAGTCATGTTCTGTGCGGATCGCGTATCCAGAGGGCCAAATTTATTTTGTCCATGATAATTGTGCAGTGCAACCACCCTCCACTCCAATCACTCTACATTTGTACTTATAACGCAAGATCTCTTTTATCTAATGAAAGATTATTAGAATTCAAAGAAGCAATATCACACATACATTACGACATTATCGGCCTTGCAGAAATAAGAAGAGCCGGATATAATATATTAGAAGACGATGAACACATATTCTGCTATTTTGGAGAAACCAGTACGGAGTCGGCTTTCTTGTGAAAAATACATATAAGCTAAATATAGAGAGCTTTATAGGAATATCAGAACGAATATGTATTTTAAATCTAAAATTCGATAATGTAACAATGTCAATCATACAAGTCTACGCTCCTACTTCCGATGCTAGTGATTTGGAAATCAAAACATTTTATCAGCAACTGCAACAAGCACAACTACAAAGCTATACATGCCTAATAATAATAGGTGATTTTAATGCTCGTATCGGACAACGTATTTCAGGCGAAGAAAGAATTCTAGGTAAATATTTCTACGGAAAAAGAGATAAAAGAGGAAAAACTCTTCTGGAATTTTGCTGGGAAAACAACTTATTTATAATAAACAGCTTGTTCAAAAAGAACATTAAAAATATGTGGACATGGCTCTCACCAAAAAAAAACAAAAGTCAAATTGACTACATACTCACCAATAATAAAGAAAAAGTCACTAATATCGAAATACTAAACAGCCTATCATTCCCCAGTGACCACCGATTTCCCTAAGAAGCACCTTTTCTATATCAAAAATAAAGAAAAGTAGATCAAAGTACAAAACCAACACTACTAAGCTAAAAACATCAAAAGAAAAAGAACACTTCATAAGCTCACTGAAAACAAAAATTTACAAAATAGAACTGGAAGATAATGAAGATGTGGAATCATTTTATAGAAAAATTAAAACATCAGTGTCTGAAAGTCTTGACTCTACCTCAAAAGAAAAAGTAATAAAACAGAACTTTATTACCGAAAACATAAAAAATCTAATAGCAAGAAGAAACTACCTGACTAACAAGAAAAATATAACGAAAGAAGAAAGAGAAGAACGTTTTTATTTATACAAAAATATACACAAATTTATAAAGAAAGAACTCGAAGAACATAAGATAAGAGTTATAGAGAAACATCTTTCATCATCAGAGAGTTTGAAAAAAGGTTATAAAACGCTCAACACAACCAAACAATGGATCCCCTGTCTCACAGTAAGCTCTACCAATACGAAGACTTACTCAAGATCAAAAATAATAGAAACAGCTACAACATTTTATAGAAACCTTTACGCCACGAGAGAATCATATCAAGTAAATTCAACTAGAAATCCCAACTCTACCACTCTACTAGTAAGATTTTCTACTGAAGAAATAATGAAAAAAATGGAGAACCTAAACACAGATAAATGCACTGGACCAGATGGCATCCCCATTGAGGCAATAAAAACAGGCAGATTTTTACTCGCACCACCTTTAACAGCTCTTTTCAACATGATTCTAGATTCCAGGAAAATACCGCAAGAATGGGCAGAATCAGATATAATCCTACTCTATAAAAAAGGAAGCCCAGCTGATATAGCCAACTATAGACCTATCAGCCTACAATCGAACATTTACAAGTTGTTCGCGTCTTGCCTAGAAGAACGTCTTACTGCTTACACTGAAAAGTACCAACCACCGGGTACTTTACCAGAACAAGCGGGTTTCAGGAAAAACTATTCAACTACAGAACACATCCACACAATAGATTTGATTATAGAAAAATACGAAGAACATAAAGGGCCGCTCTACCTAGCTTTTATTGACTATGCTAAAGCTTTCGATTCAATTTCCCATAACAGCATGTGGAAAGCATTAGAAGACTGCAACGTACCAGATGAATTAATCGAACTTATTAAAGATATATACCACAAAAGTGTAAGTAGAGTAAAAATGGAATCAAAAGGTGCTGAAATAAATATATGTAGAGGCGTTAGACAGGGAGACCCGCTTTCGCCGAGAATTTTTATAACAATACTAGAAAGCATAATGAAGAACTTGAGATGGGAGACAAAGGGCATAAATGTCAGAGGCGAATTTCTTAGCAATTTGAGGTTCGCCGATGACATAGTGCTCTTTTCAGAAACACCGAAACAACTAGAGAAAATGATAAATGAACTAGATACAATAAGTCGTCAAATTGGCTTAGAACTTAACACAACAAAAACGAAAATAATGACAAACAACATACACATACCCATAAAAGTCAATAATATTATACTGGAATACGTACCAAGTTACATTTATTTGGGAAAAGAAATATCATTTAAGAAATCTCGAAACACTGACGAAATCGATAGACGAATAGCACTATCATGGAACAAATTCTGGAGTAACAAAGAACTTCTCAAATCTAAACTTCCATTAAAGCTTAAGAAGAAAATACTAGATTCATGCATACTACCTTGTCTATCTTATGGCTACCAAACTTGGATCTACAATAACTACACAAGAAATAAAACACAGGTATGCCAAAGAGCTATGGAAAGAAGTATACTAAATATAAAGAGAAGAGACAGAAAAAGAAATACAGTTATAAGACAAACCACAAATGTCATCGATGCTTTGAAACACTGTAAAAAATTAAAATGGAAATGGGCTGGCCATATTGCGCGCATGGATGATAACAAATGGATCAAAAAAAATAACAACATGGACAGGACCACAGAACAAAAGAACCAGAGGCAGACCAAAAGAGAGATGGATAGATGAAATTAACAAATCAGCTGGCATAGACTGGTTAATCAAAGCTCAAGACAGAAAAGCATGGAGTAAAATGGAGGAGGCCTTCACTCGATGAGAGGTCCTTAATACGCATCATTAATTTTTAATTTAATTTAAATCTTATCTTTTATATAATTAAGTGTCATATAATATTATTCTATTCATTATGAAATTTTGTAAATTCTATGTATTAAGGAAATAAAAAGGCTTTATTATTATAATTGTGCAGTGCATCGTACGCGAATGGTTTCTCAAAGGTTGTCATCTCAAGATGATATTACTGTTATTATATAGAAGATAGAAAATATGTGTGGTCAAATGGTTTTAAATTGGTATCCGAGTGAATTGAGGTCCAAGCATAATTTAGAGCAAGAGGTCATGAGGACCTGGGAGTTAATAATAATATGAGATATATGATAATATAAGAGAATCAGAAAAAAATACCATTTGACCTCACTTATTTATTTTAAAACCTACCTGATTATGTAGTATTCCATGATTTACAGGAGATCCAAATTATTTAATTCATTAGATTACATAACTAAACAATAATCTAATGAAACCATGTGTATTCTCGAGCACTAAATCGAAAATGGAATATTAATTTTATCAGGATAGGAAGCTATTTGTAAGTAGGCTAAATTATGAAATAAAACATGTCAGTACTAATTACGTTAATTTGTGTCAAAAATTTATAAAAATAAAAGTAATTTTGTATACCTAAAATTATGTTTTATTTTATAAATTATTTTAAATTAATAATATACAATACTATTCACATGAATGCATGCCATTACATTACTAAAATTAAAAAAATTGGTAGTTAGTAAACAAAAAGACATCCACTGTAAGGATTCGAAGACGGGTATTATGGTGTGCACTGAGAGAAACTCTGTTACACTAACCACTATACCTTACATGTTATAAAGTCTTGAAATTTTAGTATCGTTACTCGTGATAATAAAAATGTCAGTATTGAAAAACATACATTAGTTTTTTATTTAAATAATTGAATAAACTTTATAATAAAATAAAACAAGTTAAACCAAGTCAAATCTAACCTACATAGATTTGACTTGGCACTCATTTAGATCTCCATTATTTTTGCCGCGAAGCCCACAGCCAATCATAATTTTCGTATTGAACTTGGTTCTCCTTTTTTACATTTATGTTTTTGGTGGGATATCATTATTTTTTGTAAAGAAAACTAGGCAGGTATTGAAATTTAATGTTTTTTCTTGCGTTTCCGCTGCGTGGTTTTGAAAATACTAAAAAAATGGAAAAACAAATGTTTTTTTTTTGTATGGACACCATATGTAGGGGCTCGTAAGACTTCAACTAGGACTGGTCGGGAGTGATAATCAAGTAAAACAGCGCAGAACACTTAGTGTCGGTTTATTGTACCGAATATACACAACTACGCACTTATTACAAAGTCACTGCACTGTACTGTTCACTATTTACTTTCCTTAACACTTGCTCACTGTAAAATAAAAACTAACTAAACTTGCAAACAAATTCTACGATTTTCCGGGCTATACCTATCTCTTTCTATATTCCAGAACATTTCTGATTTCCCTTTCTATCCTTTCTATTCGTTCGAAAACAGGTACATTAGCTAGGTAGGTATATAAGGGGCGGTCCCTATCAACTACACTGTATTCTATGGCGCAATCGGAGACGTAGTACTATTGCTTATTCTATGCAATGCGGATCTATTTTTAATTTAAACCTTATTCCATTGACATAATGTCGTCGTCGCTAACATCACTTATTTTTTGTAATTTTTTTTATTTTTTGATTTTTTCCTACGCTTACACACAATTACCGAGCTGGATTCCAAATTTCATCCTTCTAGGTCATCTGGAAGTAGGTTAGATTTAGGTACTATATGTATGTCAGTCAGTCAGTGTGAATTTTTACGACTTTTTGACCTTCATATCTTTATAACCGTTTGAGCTAGCTTCATGAAATTTGGGCTTCTACATGTCCTTATGGATATAACTAAACACACGTAGTTTTATGTGTTTACGTTAAAGAGGTTTTGAGTTATAGAAGGGTCAAAAGTGGCACCAAGTGGTTCGTGTAATGATACACTCGGCGCGTTCCTTTGCTTGAACTTGGCTTGGACACGCTGCCGCGTGCCCTAATTCCAAGTTCGGCTAATGCTCGCTTAGAAGCGCGGTGTTAGCGACTCCCCCCTACCAACTTGTATTCAGGTATGTAGGTCACTATTCAGTGTCTGTCGATTATATATGAAGTGTGGTGTTACCGATATGAGCTGGTAGGAGTGGTTCATCATGGCGATGAGCAGGTTGAGCAGCACGATGACGTTGATGACGGCGTAGGTGCCGAACATCAGCATGCCCCAGAAGCGCGTGAAGATCTTGATGCCGTCCAGCTCGAACGAGTCAAGGTCCACCAGCCCGAACGCCGCCCAGAACAGCGTCTGCATCGTCTCGAACAAACTGGACACACAACTATAATTAGCCTTCTTTCCTACAACATCATCTTACAACGGCGGCCAAGCATGTTGATACGATGGATATTACCCTTGGCCAAGCATGTTGATACGATGGATATTACCCTTGGCCAAGCATGTTGATACGATGGATATTACCCTTGGCCAAGCATATTGATACGATGGATATTACCCTTGGCCAAGCATATTGATACGATGGATATTACCCTTGGCCAAGCATGTTGATACGATGGATATTACCCTTTGCCCACGTTCAGCCTTTATCGCTAATCATATCGCAATAAAGACATGAAAAGCAAATTTCATGGAGTAATCGAGCTTCAATGGAATAAAAGATGGCAAGGAGCCAAAGTTGACGGGCCCGTCGTCGTGGCCTCGTAGTATTGTATCTACCCACAGATGTGCACCGCGCGGACGTGGGGGCGGGGGCGGGGGCGGGGGCGGAAGGAAATAACAAACATTAAACGATCGCTTTCATGGTAATTGCAACATTGTACGAATGGCCACAGAATATAGAGCGGGCCGCGTGGGGGTGAATCTTGATCAATTAATTCCCGCTGCGAACGAGGATAATGTTTTACAAATTGGCTTGTTATCGGAAATGTCTTGTTGAATTTTTCTCGTAATGAAAAAGGCGGGAAAAGAAGTGAGTAGGTACATACATATTTAAAAGACTCTGCTTGAGAGGTGACAAAATATGGTATTGAAAATGTGTCAGCCAGAGCCTTGCTCAGTTGTGGGACACGGATATAACGAAAAGATATGATGATGTTTACTTAGCGAAGCGGCGCCACACGATGCAGGCGTCGGGGTCGGGCAGCGTGCCGTTGGCGGCGATGGACGTGCCCGTCGTGCAGCGCTTCTTCTCCATGTCCGCGTAGTACCACAGCAGCTGGTTCAGACCTGCCCACACAAACAAACAAAGTCAATGTGCATTCTACACCTATGTACCTTACCACCTCACTCTGAGGACACACCAGGCGGCGTACACTCACCGCAAGAGAATGCAAATATAACCAATATATCTAGCACGAAGAACTTGAGGATGTCGAGCACCATGCGGCTGAGCGAGACCTGCAGCGGGCCGAGGTGCGGGTTGACGCTGAAGATGTAGACCAGCTTGAGGCTACTGAAGATGTTGGCGGCCGAGAACAGCCCCTCGGACAGCAGCATGGGGTCCCACGCGTCCCACTTCTCGCGGGGCTGGTTCCACTGCAGGCCCATGCCCATCTCGCGGCGCACCTGCAACCAACGCATGCCGTTCAATGAACGTGTCGTTCGTTATATACGGTGTTACAGTTGTTTCGGTTGGTAGGTACTACCACCTCCAGCACCTACCTGGAAGTGCGAGACGATGCGCAGCGCGACGGTGGCGACGTACAGCGAGTTGGTGACGAAATCGATGACGTTCCACATGTCGTGCACGTACTCGCGCAGCCCCATGTCCCACAGCTGCTTCACCTCGCTCCAGATCAGACCTGCCGACCAACACACCGCACCCGTCACTAACTCCTACCTACACAGCACATATCAACTCCAAACCTCCGCACCGCCTTGTTATATTATGTCATATTATACGGGGAGGAGACATCTTCAAAATAGCACCTGCTTGCATAATTACTATTCAAAATAAAGGGAAAACGTTCTCATTTCTACACTTTAAAGATTAAAGATTTGTATGTTTGTAACGAATAAACTCAAAAACTACTGGACAAATTTCAAAACTTCTGACACCATTAGAATGCCATATTATCTAATAATGTTCACCTGTGCGACACGGCCCACTAAGTATACACAATAAAAAGTGGTATTTCATAATGTTACTTTTTATTGTGAAAGAAACACGAATTACACGACAAAGTGTTCCTTTCCCAATTTATCATGAAACATGTTTATTGGTCACTGCGAGAAAACCTTTAACGAGTCACGTGACGCTGCCCTCGAGAAGCAGTCTGTGACGGAACTCTACATAACTACTAGTTCTTAACCGTAGCTACGTATGAAAATTAACAAAAAACTATTTTAGTTAGTGGCATAGTGGATGATGAAGCAGCAGCGCGGGGCGGCGCGGCGCCGGCGGCAGCGGCGCGGACGGGACCGCGCAGCGGCTCCGGTGTGCGCTGCGCTTCACTGCAGCCTGCGCCTGCGTCCCGGCGCGGTGTGCTGCGGGGAGGGAGGGGGAGGCGAGTGCACGTACCGCTAACCCAGGCCAGGATGAGCCACTCGACGAGCGAGGGCGGCGCCCCGCGGCGCGACAGCGGCTCGTTGGAGTGCGCCGCACCCCACAGCAGCCCGCCCGCCGCCGTCTCGATGCGCTGCGACGCCAGGATCAGCAGGACTGACAAAAACAACAATCATGGTAATTCAAACAAAAACACGTCTACATAGAACTCCCGCAGAGTTCTTCACAATGCCTAGCCCTGCGCAGCCCTCTTCCAACGGGCATTTTGAGGAGTATTATAGGAAACCAAGACTATAAAGTCCCGTAGCCATGTATAGTATACATTTTAGAAATTTGATCCGAGTATGTATTCATGATCATGATATCGTGATTCTTTTTTATTACCCTGAATGAAAGGTAATTGACGAATGCATTTTCTTATTTTAAAGTATGATGAGCAACCCTGATCCCGGATTTCCCCTAAACTAGTTCTGCCAGAGCCCGGAGGGCAATAGAACGCACCATGGAGTAAAGTGAGAAAATACGTTTACTTAGTAAAAGACTTTGGAGGCGGTGGACAAATTAGAACCTTATTGTTAACCAACAGCCTAACTGCGACTTACGGAAGACAAGAAGAGGCTCTTGGCAACCGGGGGATCCAGCCAGCGCGGTCCAATTATGTAGATTATGAATACCTAATTTAACTTTCAATATGCGTCCCAAAGAGCATTGCTTTGTTTCCCACTGTAAAAAAGATTACGTTTGCTAAAATAAATAATAAAAAAATAATAATATAAGGCATGTTTTAAAAAACTATAAACCGATTTCAAATTAAAATGAAAATAGGTTTAAAACTTAGTTTTAAGTAAATTATCATCGTAATCGGTTGTCGTGATATTGAGTTATTTGTCTATTTGTCGCGCACATACGCTCAAAGATGCCATTGTCAGAACTGGACCAATAGGAACACACGGGAAGCACCCAGCTTTCAAAAAAATTCGCGGTCGGCCGTCTTCGTCGCGGGTTCAACCACTTAACCATCTCATGCCATTTACCATAACTTTGCAGTAGTATAAAACCAGTAGTGTATATTTGGCTTGTGAATATAGTCCTTACCATAAAACAGTGACTTTCCTTGACCACTAACCTACACCATACTACCTACCAACCAAAGGACTGTTTGGGGATACCCCAGTACCATCTACCACAAACCCCAACCACACTCTTTTCATGGTCCTTCGACAAACCTACCAGCTCCCTATCAAGTGATACAGTGAAATACTATACTATACCATTGGATTATGGTGATTATTGAGGATAGACGCAGGTTGCAGTCAATAAGGTCAGACCAAACCATTTTATATTATTTTAATTGATAGAATCGTACCTATCTATCTATTCCGCGCCATGGATAACCTTTTCATCAACCAAACTGAAATTTACGAAGCAATAAAACAGCTGCTGGCTAATTTCAAAAAAGCTGGAGTGGAAAGAAAGACGTGTGACTATTGTAAGAGTAAGATTGGCCTTTTGGAGACTTATTGGGCAACGTACCTTGAGAATCATGCTGAAGCAAGTCAGTTAGCGGAACCTAAACATGTTTATTACATAAAACGATGTTGTGAAACAGCTGAAGAAGTTTATTTGGCCGCTAAAATATAAATAAAATAAAATAAAATCTCTTTATTTCGGATATCCATGGATCCATATTTGATTAGTAAACACACAAAAATTTAATTATAGAGGGTTAGTAGAATCTTAAATTAAATTATAATATAATGAATTAAGTTATAATATAACATAAGCATGTCCCTTTCCCAGAGTGAACCCTATAAGAAAGATATACTTGCCGGGATCACTCTGCGAACGAGACATGCCCACAGCGGGGATGAGTATCTGTCCGCTATGGTTTTCAGGATGCTGTTGTGGCTGTCCCGCGTTCTGCGGATCAGGGATGCAGTTTTTTTGCGAAAGATGGCTTCAAAGCCATCTGTTTGATACTCTGCAAACATCCCCGATGCACTGCAGAAGCGGGGCAGCCCCAACATCATCCTGAAAATATTATTATATTGGATACGTAGGGTCGCTAATGATTTTTTGGTGTGACTAACCCACAAGCTTCCCGTGTACAGGTTTTGGCAGTAGGCTTTGAAAAGAGTTACCTTTACTTGCTCTGTACATCGGGAAAACCTGCGGGCCAGCATATTACCTCTAACTGCCAGCGCCCGACGTTCCCTTTCAATATCAGCATCGTCTCTAAGATTGTCGGAAATGATATGTCCAAGATATTTAAATTTATTAACTTTTTTAACGTTCATTCCATTTAGGGTAATATTATAGGTGTTCTTATCTGGACCATTTCCGGCAGACTCAAAGACCATGTATTCTGTTTTTTTGACATTATATGTCAGCCCATGGTCAACAGCGTATTGCTCACAGACTCCTAGCAGTTCCTGTAGCACCGTGGGGCAGAGCAGCACCATGTCGTCCGCGTAGCTAATAGTATTTATGCTTTCGCCATCTATCCGACATCCGACACGCATGCTGCTCAGCCTCACGATGAGGTCATTAACGTATATATTGAAGAGCAGTGGAGACATCAGCCCTCCCTGTCTCACGCCGCTCTCCAGCACATACGCCTCAGATAGTGAGTCAGCCCACTTCACAAAATTGGTCTGCTTGAAATACAAATATTAACATATAAAGTATTTCGCTCGGTACACCCCTGTCTCTCAACTTTCTCCAAAGTACGTCATATGACACTAAGTCAAAGGCCTTGGATAGGTCAAGAAAACAGGCATGGACTGACGTCTTTCGATTTGTATAGTACTGAACAGTATGCTTAAGACTTACTATAGCGCTTTCTGTAGACAGTCCGGATTGAAATCCGAACTGCGCGTCATGTAGGTGTGCAAATTCTTCTAAGTAAGTGTTAAGCACACTGTCCAGGACCTTGGCTATAGTCGTCGTTACCGAGATAGGACGGTAATTCCCCTTATCCGAGATATCCCCCGTCCTGTCCTTCACAATGGGCACGATGGTTTTTCATTATGTCATAAATAAAACCATTGACCAGTTAGAGGAAAAACAATCATTTTCTCAACAAGGTAGCCTACGCGTACCAGAAGCCGAGGCGACCCGACCAGGTACGTCAACTCGACCACCACTCCTCAGCCAAGCACTCCTCGGCCAGTAAGGAGATTCTTGGCTACAACGGGGAACACCAGTCAGCTGGAAGAGTTGATTAAGAATAAATATAAGAGCCTTCATGAGGACCCTAAGCGGAATAAAAACTGAAGAATTAGACAAAAAATGGGAATTCGAGGACGCCTTGAAGTCACTGGAACGTTGGTCTCTCGTTGGTCCGCCATAGATAAATTACATTGGGAAATAGAAGGAGAGAACGGTTGTGAGGATAGTCAATACCAGGAAGACTTCACTGACTACGAGAGCATTTTCATACAATCGAAGAGAGTAATCAACACCAAAATGTGGTCGGTATCCCATCGTGATAAAACCACCCCACAAATTGACATTCCTGTTTTTAACGGGAACGAGCTCTTCAGCTTCAGTGAAAATATCTTTCTCAAGGATATTTTCACTGAAGCTGTCCATTAGACGACCCATGTGGCGCGGTGGGCGAAGGTCTGCCTGCGACGCAGGAGGTTGCGGGTTCGATTCCCGCCTCGGAACAATTGTGTGTACGATCTGCAGATATTTGTTCCGGGTGTTCTTGTCGTTTTCTATGTAAAATAAAAAAAAAGCTATCTATGTAATGTATTGTATTATGTATATCAGTTATCTAGTACCCATAACACAAGCTCTGATTACCTTGGGGCTAGATAATGCTGTGTGAATTGTCCAGCATTATTTATTTTATTTATTTATTTATTGCAACCCCTCCATGACTAACGCACAGAAAATTCAGTTTTTGAAGAGAAGCCGATCGACTGATATATCATCTACCAATCAGTTCGGAGAATTACAACGCGTGTTGGGAAATTCTCAATCGTCGTTATGGGAATAAAAAGCTTATTTTTACCTCTCACGTCAACATGCTGCTCGACCTCCCTACCAGGCAACATGCTGCTCGACCTCCCTACCAGGCAACATGCTGCTCGACCTCCCTACCCAACATAAATCGTACGACTTCATGACACAGCTGCACGACATTACCAACGAATGTCTCCATGGTATCCATAATTTAGGTATCGACATAACCACTTGGGACCCGCTTCTAGTGCATCTACTAGCACAGAAGCTGGACAACATTTCTGTAGGGGATCGAAATAAAAACACTGTTTTAAACGACAGACGACAGAAATTGGTTTGCAGGCAGAATTGGACTGTATTTGCTTTTTGACAATTTGTTTTGTGAGCGATTTATACTGCGGCTCGGCGCCGCCTCTACACGTCAGAGATACAACTAACCTCTAATGTGGTAAAAAATTTAACATTTTTTTAATTTTGCGTGCACCCACAATCTCGTCGTGTTTATTTATAATTTCAAAAGATGCCAACAGATGGCGCAACGTGTTGAGTTATTAGCGAAATCTTATATCTAACATCAATGATGTTATATATATGTAGATACGTTGTATCGAGCTCTGCCTTACCAAACGAAAATCAGGTACGTATCCTAATTGAACTCAGTCCGTCGTGCTCCTGGCCGCGACGCGCACGTTTGTTGAACACGAGGTTACTTACGGAATATACTTAAATAAACCTCGAAAATGCCAAGTTGTGTGTTCCGAAATTGCAATAACTACACAAGGACTATAAAAACCAGAAAGGGTGTATCTTTTCATACGTAAAGACTGTTTAATATGTTAAAATGTAAAATGGTGAATTTTATTTTACTCAACAATAATTGCCGCGCGGCGTTGCCGCACTGCCACCAACACGAACGAAACAAGCAATGCGTTAAGTTTATGAGTGACAGAGATAATGCCATGCGGCGTTGTATGTTCGAACGTCGACGCTAGGTATGTAGCTATAGTAAAATATCGCAATGTTTTTATTTCTTTACAATGAGTATGACGTCTCTATATGTAAAATCTCTTTGTCTAACATACCTTATTATTAACTAGATTGTGCTGCTACCGAAGAACTTGTGAACTAGTTATGCTTAAATAATTGAATTAATTATTAAATATTACGTTTATATTCTTAAAAGTCATTATATACTACTAACTAAATTTAATTAATATCTGTTCAGCCGATCGAAACAGAATAGGTTATAGAAAGAAATAGGTATATTTATTTTGCTACTCTTAAAATTGCTGAACAAAAACATTAACAAATCCCTATAGACCCCTTTAGAATATTCCCATAGATACCGACCCCTATACATTATAATAAAATATTTATTTGTTGTAATTTATTTTGAAATATTTCTGGAAATATACCTATAAATGACACGCATACTTAATGATAATATATAGTTAAACAAGTGATAAGCTGATACGGAAAATAGTTTTAGTTTCATTAAGTTAGAACTACCTAACTACCTAGCATAATTTGTCTGTTTCCCTCAGTTATACTATGTCTAAGTCATAACCAGTTTGTAATACACCACTATTGCGTGACCTACACAGCGCTCGGCGCTGGCTGATAACAATTCACGTCGCAACTTATGCTGGTCTCTGTGACGATCCTACTCTGCCGTAACACAGTTTTTAAACTAGTACGGGGGGTAGAAATCACTAGCAAGCTATGCATCTCTTTTGCAAAATGTAAACTACCTAATACTTATTAAAATCTAAGTTTGTATTGCGATTTTGAACAAATGTCTAAAAATATAAATCACTGTACTTATAATTAAGACAACCATTTCAGCAATGTTTTAGTATGATTTTAGATTGTAGTAAGTTAACGTTAAGTTTAGCGTTAAATTCATGTTTTAGCTATAAGCAACTCTTTGGAACAATAAAAAGTTTTTTTATTTTTTATTTACAAAACAAATATGTAACTACGTGTGTCGTCTACCACTTCTTTCACTGAGTACTTGGAGTCGGTAAAAATCCCTAGGGAGCTTCCCTATTTACAGGACTTCCTGGGATTCTTAGAAACCAAGTTTACAGCCTTAGAAGCGGCCCACCGTAAAACTGAGCCATCTAACCATCAGAATGTACCATCAAGTTCTAACCAAAAATCTAACCAAAACAAACACAGGGATCGACGATTCAATAATTCTAAAGATAGATCAAATATGAATGCCTTCCATTTATATAGGTCAACGTCCTGTGGAATGTAACCTCGATCACCGCATATGGCAATGTCAGCATTTCATAACTTCAACGCCCGAGCAAAGATTACAAATAATTAATAAATTAAATTATTGTCAAAACTGCCTAATCAACCATTTTAACGAATAATGCTCGTCGACCAAGCGATGTCGCAAGTGTTTAGGTGCTTTGCTTCATTACGCATTATCTAGACCAAATTCACCTTCACAACTTTCCTTCCCCGGCAACGAAGAAGATGATAGATAGATAGATAATTCTTTATTGCACACTAAGTATAAAATGACAATGTAAAATAAAAACTTAAAAACCAGTGTTAGAATCTTCGCACGCATTCTGGGAAGACACAGCCGAGATACTTTTGGCAACCGCCATGGTCCATATCTCGGGAGTCGACGGCACCAAGCACACCATGACAGCATTAATAGACGGAGGAAGCCATGTGTCTCTCATAGATGAGCGTGCCGCTCAGATCTTAGGGTTGAGGAAAAGTCAATGCAAAGGCAAAATATTTGACGTTGGTAAAAACCATAATAAATCAAGGGGAATTATTACCATAGAAGCAAATTCGATCTACAATGAATTCTCCTTCCATGCCGACGTCATAATCATGAACCGCTTGATTTCAACCCTACCAAATAGATCACTACCTAAACCATCATGGGAACATATTCATGGTATTAAAGTAGCAGACCCAGAATTTTACGTAAGTCGACCAGTAGGTACTTTAGGGTTAGTACTTTTAGGTAGGGTAGTACTTTTGGGGCTCATGTTTACAGCAAAATTATGTTGGGAGGAATCTTAAGGGCAGAGTCTAACGAACTACCGATCGCTCAGCAGACTCAGCTAAAATGGCTCCTGCGGTACTGTGGGTTCCCACTACAAATGCAATGTCGTTCAGCACAAAAAGGACGATTTGCATGAATTTTCGACTAACAATACCAATAACCAAGAGGAGATGTCGAGTACAGACCATAAGTACTTACCTCATTTAAAACAAATATTCGAACACCAAGAAAACCAAACCTACCAAAGAATTTTACCAAAACTATAACAAAAACCAAACCAGAAGATAAAAACTCGTTTCTAGGTCAAACCAACGCAATAGTCCTGGAACAAAATTCATCAACCATTACCACCTACACGGGTTGAATCACGGTAAAATGCTGACAAGAAAAACAACCAACAAATACGCTGAATTTTATCACCAAAAACCATTTAAATGGTTAACTTAGATGACAAGTCGTACCATTGGTCTGACCTGCAAACTAAGGCAGTTGTCTCACCGGGAACGATGAACGAGTAGCGAGCAGAGCTCAATTCCTCTGCTTAAAAGGCAGTTGAATTATTAGAATCATCTGTTGAGAAATGTAAGGAAGTCTTTATCTTTAGTCACGTAAATGGTAATTACATTGTAAAAACATTTAAATCTATAAACATCAAAAATACTGAGGATTTCTGGGGCATTTCAACTAAAGTACTAAGTTCAATTATTAAGGAAGTGGCTCCCTGCTTAGCCCATATTTTCAATAATTGTGTAGACGCAGGAGTTTTTCCTGATCTTATGAAATGTAGTAAACTGGTTCCTCTTTACAAATCTGGTAGCCATACTGATCCGGCCAATTACAGGCCAATTTCAATACATACTTCCTGAAATAAGTAAAATTTTCGAAAAAATTATCCTCACCCAGTTGACTTTCACACTTCAACCTTAACAGGCTGTTTCATAAAAATCAGTTTGGCTTCACCAAGGGTAGATCGACAACCGATGCTGGCACAGTTCTATTAAAGCATATATTAGATGCCTGGGATAAAGCAAAAAACGCTATTGGTGTATTCTGTGACCTATCTAAGGCTTTTGATTGCGTGGATCATGGTACACTAATTAGGAAGTTGAAACACTATGGAATTAGTAACACTGGACCTTATGCAATCATATTTAGCTGATAGAGTTCAAAAAGTAGATATTGGTAAAGAAAGATCTAGAGGATCAAAACTTGAACTAGGCGTCCCGCAAGGATCAATATTAGGTCCTTTTTTATTTTTAGTATATGTAAATGATCTTCCGTTTTTAGCAAAAGATCTTTGTGATATAGTCTTATTTGCTGATGATACTTCATTGATTTTTAAAGTTGATAGAAATAAATATAACTATGACGATGTAAGTAATTCGCTTTCACAAATACTAGATCGGTTCACCGCCAATAACCTACTACTGCTAAAAAGACTAAATGTATAAAATTCATGCTACCGAATGTAAGAGAACTCCCAACAAAAATAATGCTGAAGGATGAGATTGTTCACCTTGTAGACTCTACTGTATTCCTAGGGTTACATATTGATTCTTCTCTTCAATGGAGGTCGCTAATAGAGGCTCTGGCAGGTAGACTTAGTTCAGCAGCTTATGCAGTTCGAACAATTAGATATATTACCAATGAAGACACAGCTAGGTTAGTTTATTTCAGTTACTTCCGTATTATGGTATTTTGCTTTGGGGACAGGCAGCTGACATCCAGACCATATTCGTTCTTCAAAAAAGGGCGGTACGCGCTATTTATAAATTAAAGCCACGAGATTCTTTGGGAGAATTATTTAAAAACATTAATATTCTGACTGTAATATCGCAATAAATCTATGAAAATGTAATGTATACCCACAAAAATAAGGATAGCCTTATGAAAAAGGGTGATGTTCACAATAGAAATACCAGAAACAAGAAAGAAAAAGAAAGTTACACATCCCATCATTTAGATTACACAAGGTAGGGAAATCATTTATGGGCTATAGCGTGCGCTTCTATAATAAGCTTCCATCTGAAGCAACTGAGCTCCCTATTCGTAAATTTAAAAATTACTAGAAACAAAATCTCATCAAGAAAGCTTATAATAATAATAAAATAAAATAAAAAACCATTTATTCCATAACCTTAATAGTACCAGTAAAAGTGCATAAAGATTAATATGTAAGAAAGAATAATTGCTTCTATACATTATATTTTTATATTCCTTATTTATATCAAATCATATTAAATTAAAAATGTAATCAGTTAGATTTTCTTAATATTATTTCAAATAATTAATAATAAAATAATTGCATGCATTAAGTTTCATGTTTAATTGTTAAACTTATAAATTTCGATACATTTAAATGATGTTTGGTTAGGACCCCTTTCGGGTACAGGCCTCCTCCAGTTCATTTTTATTATGATCGTAGTTTTAATGTATCTTTGTTGTTGTGCGTCATGTTTCTTGAATTTTATATTTCATTATTGTACTTATTTCCTCGATAGGCAGTGATCCTACTATACTAATATCCTTCTGTATCTCTGGTTTTTTTCTGAGCTGGAGGGTTTTGGTCTAGCTCTCCCGCGGTGACCAGCCGTATTGGGATGCTTACTTTTGGGTGTTTTTTTTATATATTATCTTAGGCTTTGAAAGAGGCAGCACTTTTTGCTAATGCGTACATTGAACGTCGCGATGTTGTTCGTTATTGTCCTTGGAGGGTGGGAGTCTACTACCCCCGCGGTGACTAACCGTTCTGGGGGAGGGGGGGCATTAACTGCTACGCTATTTTCGTGGTTTTCTTGGTTGCTGTTCCGCTTGTTTGCTGTAAAGCTCTATTGGCCCCTTTGTTGGAGTGCTAAGTATTGCGTTATGCTGCGGTTTTCAGTTGTTTGTTTTTTTGTTCTTCGGTTATTCTCTTTGCTGGTATTCGGGCTAGTTTCGTTTGGTTTGCGTTTGTTGTTTCGGTTATTGGAGCTGATTCTGGCGTCATTTTTGTTGCTTTCAGGTATTATTATAATCGTATTATATTTTATAAATGCTTTTTTCCCTCCTTCTTTTTCTGATTTTAGTTGGTCTTGCAAATCTTACCTTTGTTGCATAATTTTTGGAGCATAATCTTCCTTTATGTATATACCAGAATTTAATAAAAAAAAAAATTCCATAGGTCGTTAGGCTAACTGTTATAGGTCTTGTTTTGTCACTCTTTCTTCCAATTCTTTTCGCCTGTTGTATCTCATTTTTACAGCACCCAACTTCCAATTTATCTTTTATGATTTTTAGTATTCTTTCTTCAAGCTCAAAGTAAGTCTTCTCCTGTTCGCTTATACCATAGAAAACTACGTTGCTAATTCTTACTTCTCTTTCTAGATAATCTAAGCGTTTTTCTTGTAATTCTTGATTTGTTTGCAGTTCCTCTAGCTGATTTTTGAAATTAGTTAATTTTTCGTCTACCGATTCTATTGTTGTCAGTTTCTTTCAATTGTTCGCCGAGGCGAGGGCTTGAATCGCTCTAACACCGGCTTCCCACGGTGCGTGATATTGCGGACGCACGCGTACCAGCCCGCACCACGCACCGTGGGAAGGGTCTCGTCCGTGGTCGCAGAGGACGTCTGTGGCGGTGCGCCGGTATCCGTCGCGAGGCGGTAACTTCAAAGGTGCGGTGCGGCGCCTCGTTTCATTAGCGTGAACGCGTTCTCTTTCACTTTGCATTTTGAAATGAAGTTATCAAAAGATCTACACAGATCGCACGCACCGTGGGAAGACCCCTGTCTGCGTGCGTTGCCGTCCGTGATCGTCGGCTGTGCGTGATGATCCGCAGAATCGCGGACCGTAGGAAGCCAGCATAAGAATTTCGTTCATTTTAAATGATGCTTGGCCGTACAGCGCCCTCTCTCGGATTTTTCGTGTCTTGGGTTGGTACAGCTGGATGAATTTCACCCGTTATATCGATGAACCAATTCAATGAACCACTTTTAGTTTTAGTGTGCGTATTCTCATATACATAGATGTCGTTGTTGTCGTATTTAATTGATATGCACTTTAGTACCCTTGTGCAGATTGTCTTCCTTGACTTCGCTACTGCTTGAAAGATGGCGTGTTAACTAAATTTTCTTGCAAAAATTAAACTTGATTTGGTCGTAGGTTTGATCCCACGGCCGGCTGCTTGTCAGTTCAAGCAGGGGTCGTCACGGCCACCGTGCCAGATGCTAGTCGAAATTTGCCTTTATATTGTTGAAGTTGTGTATTGGTTTTTGATGCTTTGAAATTGTGTTTCAATTCAAGGCGAGACTCAAGTTCATTTGAAGGTCAAATACTGCAAAGTTTTTGCGAAGGTTATAATGAAATGTTTTTTATACTTGTCTTGTTTACAGTTAGTGCACTTAATACAGAGTTTGCGCACTTTTCACAATTCACTTTTGTATGTGTTTTGTCTTTGTGTACATTTCTATTCGTGTATACACTGGTTTTGTTCACTGGTATTGTTATCAAAGTTTTTAGAGGAATTCACTGGGTTTTCTGTATGGTAAGATATATTTTTTCACTTAAAAATCACTTTGTCTATTTTTAAATCATTGTTTTGGAACTGCGTAGACACAAGAGATGTTACTGCTTACAGCGCCATCTAGCCAGCAAGAAGGCTTACTACTCCATAAATTATTATCTCAATCTTAGAATAACTAGGCTTAGAACCGCAGTAGGCGCACGCGAAGTGACGCAATTTCAAGTTAGCCTTTAAAGGCTACGTACATCGCTCGACACGTCAGTGCTCAAGGTCAAGACCTACTGGGAAGAGCTCCGTAATTTTTTAATAATAATGACTTATTGTGCAGTAAAAGGGTGTAACAACTCTTCTCATAATAATCAGAAACAATAGAAGATTCCATTTCACGGGTAAATACAACCTGGCATCTTATATTCTTGAGTAAAACATTGGTATAAGCACAAAAATAAATCGCAAACATAACAGACGCCATTACATAAAAATGTTGCTAGCTATTAGAAAAATTATTTTCCCCCATAGGTACTTATTTGTTTAATCTATTTGTACTTTACACTTGTAGGACTTTTATTTGCCAGATATATTTAGGGTTACCTACTAACTTACCCGGATTTTTAAGTGAAATATGTACCTATGTTCTATTAAGCTTGGTATAAATAATCAAAAACATTTGTTTTATTTTCACGGGCAAGGAAATAGATTGTTACAGACTGTCCGGATGTTGATGTAGTCGGAGCTTTAAATATAAAAATTTCATTGGTTTCATTAGACGATGAACCCTAGTTTTATTAATGTCTTTATATTCGTTCTTAGATTTCCTTCTGATCCGACTTCAGTTCAGTTCTTTATTAATAAGAATATTCATGTTGTTTTGACATTATGTCAAACAAAATAATACATACATATGTAGGGTAACAAAAAAAAACATAACGAAATAACACGAAAAATAAAATAGACTGTTGCTTCCCGATTGTTTGAAAAACTTAGACAGAATTGCAAAGAAAAGTTTTGCAAGCCAACTAAATTCACTAAGATATGATTATGTTCTATACATTTTGAAGAAAATTACAAGCATATCACGAAAGGTGGTTTATGCAAATTACGAGAGGGTGCTATCCCAACAAAGGTATGAAAATGTTTCGGCCATAATATTTATTTCTATCTATTTAACTAATTCGCTAACTCAACACTCCCCTGTATGTAAACACCCATAGAGTATATAATATTTACAGGAAGTTTTCTGTTAATTAAATATCATCTAACAGAAAAGTGATAAATATGATAATCATTTACTCCTTACAAAATGTTACAATTTCCCTACCTTATGGGGAAAATGTTAATAACTTGCAACATTATTTGTGCACTTGTGTGCGTGTCGGCTCTTGTAATGACGTGCCGCTTACGCACACATTGCTTGTTTTTTGGCTTCAACTTAGAGCGGAATGTTTTGTGAAATTATCACTCTATGTCTTATTACTCTGAGATCTCAATGATGTTAAAGCTTGGCCAGATGTCGCTCAGTTTCGCACCGACAATAGTATGTAAGTAATTTGTTGTTGTGCATAGCTTTACTTAAATATTGCCATGTATCGAATCATATTATATTTAGACTTAAATAGGCAAATAACCATGTATTAGACATATAAGATATGAACATACTAGTGGTTTCTTTTTCACTTCTTCCACTAGTGGACAAAAATTTAAGTGAACAGTAAAATAATTTTATTTAATGTATAAAATATGAAGAGCAATCTTCCTATCAATTTAAAAAGCAAAGCCATGGACATCTGCCTAACACCCTGTCTGACCTATGCTTGCCAAACCTGGAACACAACAAAGAAAATGCTAGAAAGACTTAGAGTATGCCAGAGAGGCATAGAAAGAAGTTTCTTAGGAATCAAACTCAGAGAAGAAATAAGAAGAAAAACCAGAACAAAAGACGTAGTAAAAAGAATACTGGGCTTAAAATGGAAATGGGCAGGGCACATTCAAAGATTAAAACCAAACAGATGGCCATATATAGTCACAAACTGGATACCACTTGACCAAAAAAGGAATTAAGGGAGACCATTCAAAAGATGGAATGATGACATCACACAAGTAGCTGGAAAAATGTGGCCACGAAAAGCCAGAGACAGAAACCTCTGGAGATCCTTGGAGGAGGCATTGTAAGGTTTCCGGCCCTACACCTTTAGATGATAGTTGAGAATAGATGGAGATGGTAAGAGATAGAGAGATGTTTTTTTGATACTTGATTTTATTGCATGATATAACTGCGCGGGACAGCGGTCGAACGCGTACTGAGCGGTCGAAGCTAAGGTAGGCCAAAATGCACCGCTTGCAGAAGTGCAATTGTGCGGTTTATACATAAATCGTACAGGCATACACCGCCGAAGGCGGTCCATATCAGGACATGACAACAAAAATCTGACATAATTAATTCTAAATTCAATTCAATTCTAAAATTATAATGTACTACACGACTATTAATTCTTTCTTTTACTATTATTATTCTTTTAAAATTGTACATACTAATAACTATTGGGATATGGAATAAAGCTGTTTTTATTTTATTTATAAACTTGTCTAAGTGCTTATTTTGTAAGCCTAAAGAATAAATGATGGGGCTGTTTGGGGATCCACCAGTACCATCTCCCACCACTCCCAATCACAACCCTTTCACAGTCGAAAGTTATGTATGAGGTAACAAACGTTAAATAAAAAAAATACTGAGGAATTGAGAACCTCCTCCATTTTTGAAGTCGGTTAAAAAACAGTGGATAGTTCGTCGCTTTCTCGTCGAAATCAGATTTCTTATGAACATCAAGATAATTTACGGCATTTTTACAGTTCTAGTATTCGTTCATTTAAGCCTGGGCGAGGCCTGAGGCAACAAATAGAGGTCAGATGATAAAAAATATTCTCAAGGCAGAGTCGGACTCGCGTATAAATCTCGCATCGCATTTTGTGCATTGACTACAAATTTACGATTATCGATTTTATTCCGGTTTCCGGTGCGTGTATACTCGTATGTACACACCATGAAGGTGTACAATACAATACAACTCTATAATGTACACCACGATTTTTTAATTAATTGCTGTCTGTGTTCGTTAATAAAGACACTGTTACTCTAACGAAGTCAGTGCAATCAGAAGGTACCTAACCTTCTGATTGCACTGACTTCGTTAGAGGATAATTTTTTTCATGATTGTCCGAAGAGGTTACTGATTTGATAACCTATTTGATTTGTTGCTGACTCGATACCTTACAGACACAGACAAAGGGACAACAAAGTGATTCTATATATATATATATATATATAAACAAAGTGGACAAGTTGGTGAGTGTTGTATGTATGTATGTATAACTCACATAGGAACATGAAGTAGCTGGCGGAGTGGCAGAGGAACTTGATGAAGGGCTTGCGCAGCGTGCGGCCGGGCGCGGAGTGCGGCGCGCACACGTAGGCCGCCGCGTACAGCGGGAACAGCGCGCCGATGCGCACCATCTCCGCCGCCTGCAGCAGCATGTTCTTGCGCCGGAACCCCGGCACCGACTCGTACCAGATGGACGCCAGCAGCTGCTGCACGTTCGGGTGCGCCACGAACTGCAACACATCACGCGCGTGTCAACCACCAGAGCTGCGGCACCGCACTGCACTGCACCGCACTGCGGGGGCGCTCACCTTCTTCTGGCGCAGCTTGATCGCCAGCTTGAGGCGCGAGAGGCGCATGCGCTCGGGCGCACCGGGCTCCGGCGGCGGCTGGTGCGGCGCGCCCGTCTCGTGGTTGAGCAGCACCTGCAGCTCGTGCGAGGTGCGCGTGTGGTCGAGCAGAGCGGTCGCGAACTCCTGGCACTGCGCGCGCAGCTCCTGGTACTCCGTCTTGAACTCGTGCTCGAGCGCGGAGAGGCGACGCAGCTCCCAGCTCAGCTCGAAGGCGGTGAGGATAGGGTCCTTGGAGGAGAGCGCGATGAGCGAGGGCGAGGCGAGCGCACGGTAGGCGTTGATGCGCGAGCGCGAGTGCCGCAGCGAGTCCTCGCGGCGCGAGCGCACGCACTCGTCGCAGCCGCAGCGCACGTCGTGTGGCACGGGCAGCGACGCGCCGCGGTCCAGCAGCAGCTTGATGATCTCGTACGAGTCGCGGTGCGCCGCCAGGATCAGCGGCGAGATGTCCGCCGTGAACGTCGCCGTCTCCGGCGGCAGCGCCTCCCAGCTCTGCACATAGGTACACGACAATACATCAATACTACCTAACCTACTCGCGACACCACACCACACAGGTACGAAATGTAAGTAGGTTAAGTTATGCTGTACATCCAGCACCCCCGGGCCCTCGCCTCCCGTGGGACAAACATAGGTACCTATTGTATAAGCAGTAAGATTTATTGGTTATACTTACCAATAAATCTTACTGCTACTATTTATTGGTAAGTATATATTTATTGGTAAGTATATATTTATTGGTAAGTATATATTTATTGGTAAGTTTATATTTTGAATATTTGTTTTTAAATAGTCTGGTAGCACAATTCACTTTCACTGTTAGCAAAATCCATTTTCGCCTCTTCAATTTGCTGACCGCTTACATGATACCAAAAAAGTATTGTGACATCTTTACGTACTTGGTTGGCTTTATTCGTGATTTTTATCGCTCCATTTTATTGTTCAAGCCATTACTGAAAATAACGACGCGGCGTTAGAAGGGTGTTAGACGCGGATACAACTTTTTAGAGCAAATCGATCAATTGAGATGTAAGGATGTAGCGCGGGCAGTGGTGTGGTGTGGCGGGGTTTGTACTCACGTTGGGCTCGCCCGGCTTGCGCGTGCGCTCCTCGTGGTCGAGCAGCGCCTCCACGGCCTCGACGAACTCCTCGGAGATGGCGTGCAGCAGCGCGTCGCGCGTCTCCACGCCGAACTCCAGCAGCAGGTCCACCATCTCTAGGTTCTCGTTGTCGATGGCCATCAGCAGCGCGGAGCGGCCCAGAGGGTCCACGCAGTCCACGTTAACGTGCGCGGTGTCGCGCGCGCGCTGCAGCACGCGCCGCGTGCCCGCCACGTCGCCGCGCTCCACGCCCAGCAGGTACTTCTTCTCCTCCAGCGACAGCACCGCCATCTCCTGGTGCGGCCGCACCACGTTCTCCTCCTCCGTCATGCCGTGGATGCTGTGCCGCTGTACATGAAAGTGTATGAGTTGGCGTCGCCGCCGCTAGAGGACGTGCCGGCCGCACGCCACCAGCGCGCGCCGGGGACTGGCGCGTCCCATACGTACATACATACTCGTACATGACACACGACATTACTACGATAACTTTATGTACTGTCGCAATAAAGAAATAAATAATATGGTAGATGTGGGGATCCCCCTGGCAATTGTCCGCCATATGGCTAATGAATTGGGCAGGCGAGTGCCCACTGCCCGTAATGGGTTTCGCTATTCTGTTGTCATGAAGCTATGTTAATACTATTACCAAATTGATTTCAACAATGACTGGCTGTAGCTAGCCTAAAGCTTTCACGATACTCTATATTATATAAGTACTCAAAAGTAGAAAAATATCTGCAGATAAGGCAGGCCCCGCCCCGCCGCGGCGCGGACTCTTCTAGTAGGGTTCTCAACCTACCTAGATGCTCTAAAAGGCCATGTAAATGTAAGTCATTTGAAATCATTTTCCGTTTGAACATTTATTACAAAATTGTCGTTTCAATTATAAATAACACCCCGACCACCTGGTCACTGCCACATTTCCGAAATAAATTTCCTATTTATTAAAATGTTACGAGTAGAGTAAGATAGATAGCTCGATAATTTGACAATAAAAAAATTTTGTTTAATAACATTTAAAAAACTTCATAAAGTATGCATGTTTTTTAAGCTATGGGCCACCCAGTTCTTTATACGTGCTCAAACTTTATGATAACAAATCTAAATATAATAAGGTATTTAAGAAAAGCAAACAGTTTCAGCAGCAGTACTTTGTAATACGCGATGGCAAGGCACAATTCACAGTTATTAGTTAAAAAATTCGTTGTTATTGAATTTGTTACCTTTGTTCACGTCATTGAGCACTACCCCAATGACGTGAACGAACAAAGGTCGGTATCAAACTTTGACTAAATAAATCCTTGACTGCTGCAGATAGAATTTTTATTTTATTTTTTCCTGAGTGGCCGTGGTGCTCCTGACAAGTACCTGCGGGGTTATTCATTGATTACCGGACACCCTGTATGTTACATCCCGCAGTCAAAAGCCGACCTCATTTATGAAAAGTTATTATTTAGATTATCTTTGATAGAATCTTTAGTAACTTCGTTGAATAGAAAAGCATACGTATCTCGTACGCGTCATAATGTCGAAGACGTCACGAGATGGAGAAACAGTTCTAGTAGGCACCACCAACGCAACGAGAATGGTATTAGTAAACAAGAGGCGCGTTAACAATGAGTCACCATAGCGAGCGACGACGCGACGGCGACGCCCGCCGCGTCGCCCTGAGGTAACGATCACTTGATGGAAACGATAAAAAACTGATGTAGGTCACATGTCGATGGGAAATGTCGTAGACAGGACAGGGTGTCGTCGTGTCGTGGGCGGCGCGCAGCCCACGGGCACCACTGCTCATTATGCAAATAGGTCGCGGAGGGCGACGTCGCGCGTAGGCGCTGCCATCTACCCGGGATACCGGTGCACTCGTCACCTTTGCTCAGGTGGCTCAAGCAAGTCATAGTCCGTAAGCTTCGCCCTGCTGGTTGCCCGCATGCCAGGCAGGTGGAAACTGTAGTTCGCTTCATTTGCTCTACGTCTTTGTTCTATGTTTACCTAAATATGTATATGCTTTTAGTTTCCCAAATTAATAAAATCAAATAATTTATGAACGAAGCTGTTTTTTTAATTTACATAAAGTACTTTCATTGTTTGAGTTTTCATAGGGCGGCAATAACTGCCCTGCTGGCTGCTGGCCACACTATGATGGCCTCTAGGTAAGCGCGCGAAGTATTATATTAGTATGCCTTATGTCCGAAGGTTCTCTCTGAACGGTGTCTGCAGTTTGGTAGGACCAAATCAAATCTTGCGAGTTCAATTTGCCCACATCCCGGTTCCGGTTGCCGCTCACTCGGGAGACAGGGACCACGCAAGTGATCCACGACGGGGGCTTCCTCCGGTCAATTTACTGCAGACTTTAAGAATTTTGTTTTTTTTTACAATATAACTACTAGTTTCTGGCCGCGGCTTGACGCGTTGTTCCTATGGAACCGTTTCAAGTTTATTTCTGTCCCATGGGAACTGATTTAAGAGATAAAAAGTAGCCTTTGTTTTATTCCGGGTCTTGAACTACCTGTATGCAAAGTTTTGGCCCGACCCGTTGAGTAGTTTTTGCGTGAATAATTAACAAACATCTATACATAAAAACTTCCACGATTATAATATTAGTAGGATTTAGATTTGGATTTAGTAATGTAAGTACTTAACTTTTTTGTATGCAATAACATGACTTTAGTATATTAATTTCACAAACTAACGAGGCAGAGTAAAACAAATTAATAGCAGGGAGTGGACCGAACCATGAAAAATGTAATAACTGCGGTGGTAAATAAAGCTTTGAATATAAATATCCGATGCGATAAGACCGCCAAATTGTCACATATTTTATAATTTTTTATCTTGTTTGTTGTTTTGTTGTGCAAATCTTGTTTGTTGTTCTGTTGTGCAATAAAGAATTTTCTATCTATCGATGAGCGGGGCGGACCGAGGTAATGTAGGAGTTTGGTGAGGCTGAGGGCGGTTAGCAATAAAGACGAGGAAGCTTAGTTTCAGTTCCAGTTTCAGCACGAGCCCCGCAATTTTTATTTCGCGTGGTCACGAACAAGTTATAAATATAATTTAAATATAAATTACAGCGAGCGTAGCGAGGTCTGGACATTTTGGAGAGTTTGCGACAGCTTAGAAAATTGTTCAGAAACTAATACAAAATAAGTATTGGCGATAGGAGTGAGTTTAAATTGTTGAGGCATGCTTGGCAAGACAAAGAAGAGCTAAGAATATTTTAAGTTTTTTGGCGATTAACAAAAAAATAGAAGGTTATCGGACTATAGAATACGAGCGAAGCGAGACGCGAACATTTTTCTGATCTAGCTTTGCGTGTAAGTTTCCGTCGTCGCCCCCTTTTTGGTGGGTAAATTTGGCGTATACCTATTTATTGTAGCTTTTTGTTCAGTGTGCATAGTTTCAGTTTTGAAGTAAGTGAAAACTGTGTCTAAAAATTCCGTTAAAAATAAAGAAACTTACATAATAGTCTAGTCAATGAGTGCTCAAAAGAAGGGATTGTGTGGAAAGTCGAAAGCATAAAGTTTTCTTCAGAACTTTGTTTGGACTAGTTAGGAGACAAACATACTTAAAGTCCCTGTGAGGTATAATTTTATAGACAACGATAGGTAACTAGCGTGTAGAACGAAAAAGGTATTTAAAAAAATCACCTAATAACTAACTAATAACTTTAATTATGCTCTCTCTCAAAAAAGAGCCTCGTTTGATTTTAGGGGCGATGTGGCGCGGTGGGCGAAGGTCTGCCTGCAACGCAGTAGGTTGCGGGTTCGATTCCCGCCTCGGAACAATTGTGTGTACGATCTGCAGATATTTGTTCCGGGTGTTCTGGTCGTTTTCTATGTATGATAAAAAAATATCTATACAATGTGTACTGTCGAACCTTGATCAAACGAGATGTGCGAATACACGACATATATTTATCGATAAAAAACAAAAAATAAAAAATTATATGTTACCTATCTCAAAAATAAAGCCGATTTAATTATTTTTTTTATGAAAACTAATTCATCTGGTTTTTTCTTCGTTTCTTTTTGAGTAAACGGTGTATTTTATTCAAAGTAGTCTCATTTGAAAGCTAGATAGTCTACCTAACTAATAAAATAAGAAAAAAATACAATTTCGGTACATTAGCCTAGTAAAATCAATATTATTTTAGAAATTTGCAAATAAAAACGATTTTTATTTTATTTTTGATCAGTAACTTTAAAACTGGGTTGTTGAGGTGTACTTTTTTGTATGTTGTATTAAATTTCATAATTTAATCTACAAATCCTCCAAAACTTATGGGTCTATCTCTTTTCGTTGTTATGTTATTCACCATTGAAAATAGGTACTTTCTGTCTTGTACAAAGATCAACAGGAATATCAACTGATTTAATCTACATAAATTATAAAATAAAACGAGGCAAGATAGGAAGAAATGGAATGAGGTCTTTGCCCAGCAGTGGGATAGTAACGACTGTTTAAGATAAAGTTTTTGTTTTTTTTACTCTTGACATATAATTTTTAATTTTTTGTTTTTTATCGATAAATATATATTGTGTATCCGCACATCTCGTTTGATCAAGGTTCGACAAAACACATTGTATATGTAATGTATTGTATTATGTATATCAGTTATCTAGTACCCATAACACAAGCTCTGCTTACCATGGGGCTAGATAATGCTGTGTGAATTGTCCAGCATTATTTATTTATTTTATTTTATTTTAGGGGGCATTTGACCCCACCGTCCGGCCTCCCGATCCTACATGAATCCTCAAGCTCCCGGACTACTCCGTATATATCCCACTGTAATTACTAATTACAGTGGGCACATACGGAGTAGTTAGGATCGGGAGCCTTTTGTAATGGAATTTGTGTCGGTTAGTTTATTGAACATAGCGTACCTTGACTTTATTGTCAAGCGGGCGCGGCTCGGAGGCCAGCAGAGCACCCATCTCCACGCGGCAGGTGGAGGGGCGCCGCTGGTCGCGCTCCGCGGCCGCCTCGCCGCTGCCGCCCGACATGTCGGAGCCGCCGCTCTCTGCGGACACACGCGGGGGTCACTACCGCGCCGCGCCGGGTCACTCCGGCGCATGGCGGGCGCTCCACAGGCCGAGGGAGCGCGCACGCGCCGCCACCGATTCACCGCTACGCAATGCGGACAGGATATATTTAGCGAGGGCGGGTGCGCGCTCCATGCGGCTTACAACGATGTAAACACTCACCGGCGCCGTCGCCGCTCGCGCCATCCTGCGTCCGCTCCGTGAACTGAAACGTTAGATAGGTGGTGCGTGAGTGGATGGCTGCGCGCGCTGGTCGCACGGCGGCGCACGCGGCGGTGGGTACCTGCACGCGGCGGACGCGGCGCGCGGCGATCTGCCGCGAGTGCCGGCGCAGAGCCTCCAGCGCGCCGCCGCCGCCGCTCAGCAGACGGCCGCCGCCTCCGCCGCCGCTCAGCAGACGGCCAGCGCCCGCCAGCGCTGCTGCGCCCTCTGGCCCGCAGTTCTGTAAGCAGGCGTGTGCCAGAACGGAACTATTGTTATTGTAGCGTCGATGTTTGTTTACCTGTAGGACGGCCGGTATACGTTGCCGTATCGTTAAATTTTATGTGTTAATTTTAAGCTCTTTAATCCTTTTAAATTTATTTGCGATGTACCTACGAGCATGACGCAAACACTAAATACGTTTCTAGTCGCAAGTGAACGAATGACTCTTGTGAATAATAACTTGGTCGTACATCTATTCATCATAAGTAGGTATGTCTTACATTTTAACATATGTCATTTCTGGCATATAGACATTAGACATCTTTGAAACTTCTTCTCACTTTACTCCTGCTCCGTGCTTTCTCCCTCTACCCACTCTCTCGCGTTGTTGTTTCCAGAATTAATGCTAGGTAGCTATGTAGTTCACCCGGTTTTGTTTTCATTATATTTTTTTGAGAAACGAGTGAAACTAATATATACTTACTAGAAAAAAAATAGAAATACCTACGCTTGCAAAACAAAAACCTCTTGAGTCGTAGGTCTGTCGAACAAGCCTTTTTTGTTGGAAGTGGAGGAGTACCTACGTACCTATGTAGATTGTAGAGCGGCGTTGGTTAGTCTCGGGCTCATAATGCCGTCTGTCTGTCTGTGCGTCGTACAGCCAGGCGATAGTAACCGCGCCGCGCCGCGTGCTGTGCGTCGTACAGCCAGGCGATACTAACCGCGCCGCGCCGTGTGCTGTGCGTCGTACAGCCAGGCGATAGTAACCGTATATTGGGGATAAGGTAGTCATGTCGATTTTAGCTATCATCCTTGCACTACCCACAATGATAACTTGACTTTTCTTAGGGTTCACCAAAAGACCGTGCTCTTTGCGTGCTCTTTGCTCTTTGGATGCGTGAGAGGTCATCATTAAATGAAGTAATAGCTGGTGCGAGGTCACTAATTGAAGCTTGTTGGTAGATCTGGAGATCGTCAGCGTACAGGTGCGTGGTAGGAACTAGACAAATGTTCGGATATGGAGTTTATGAAAATTGCGAATAGAAGAGGAGAGAGTACGCCGCCCTGTGGAACACCAGCGGGAACATCGCACCGAGACGAAAATACATCGTCGAGGCGGATTCACTGCCGGCGACCGGACAGATAACTATAAAACCAGTCAGTAACAATTGGAGATATGTTTAATAATAAAATATATAGTAGTTGACCAACTCTCTCTGTATTACTTTTTATTTTGAAACAATGCGCATAGGTACTGCAAAAGGCAGAAGCAAATAAAAAACCAACAACAATAATACAATGTTTTAAATTATTTTTTGTGGGATTATACTACCTACATACATTTATAGAAAACAAAAATGTAAAATTCCAGAGTCTTCTTTTCATTTAAGATGCCAGTGCGTGCCCGTGTGCCCTGCTTCCTGGTCCCTTGAGATTCCCCAGCTTCAGTTAGGATTTCTTCAAAAATTATACAAGGATTAAATCTCGTTTAGAAATGTATTGATTCCGAGTTAGCTTCTATTACAATATCTTATGTATAGTAGCCGCCTTAGTTACTAAGCAGTGTTGCCAATGTTCATGGTCAGGATTACTCACACATCGAAATGAAAATCCCCAATTTTGGGGAAAATAAAATCAATATTCCCCACATTTTCCCCACAATTTTTCAAATTAATCAGAATATTACATTCTTCTAAATCAAACATATTTAATACAAAAATCAGTTATATTTGTAAATAGTGCACAAAAGACGTTACCAAACGTCTTTTGGCTTACTAAAGAGCTGCAAGTAGATTAAAATCGCTGATAAGTTTATTAAAATCAGTAGGTAATTAAGTGTAAGTAATTTTAATCTAGTTTTTGCAGCTATTCATTACGCCAAACATTTTTGGTTAACATGTCATTTGAAGGGTAAAATTTTAAACCCCCTCCTTTTAATCCTCCATCCTTAATTTCGCAATTGCAGCCAAAATATAGAGTCTGCGACTCTGTTTTTTTTTTTGAAACAAGATGAATAGTGGGCCTTTGGTACCCCTATACCAATTTGACTCTTAGATTTATAAAAAACTAAATATGAAATTATAGCAAAATTTCTTATAAAAATCTAATATTTACATTAACTATATATGGTTCTAAAAAAATATTTCGTATATAATTTTTTTCTGCAACCTATCTTAAAAATTTAATTTGGCTAGTGCGAAGGCGTGTTGAAAAATGTCATTAAAATAGTGTAAGTGCCAAAAATCCGTGATTTGTTAACAAAAACTACTGGATCATGTCAAGGAATGGATAGCTAATTTAAAGCAGCTATTCAGTTCGCGCTGAACACTTGCGCGGTGCATTAAAATTGCAATACGTTCGAGTTTTTATTCTGTTTTTTGAGTTTTTCTAATTAGGTACTAGGCAGTTTAGTTTAGTAAGTTTTCAGTTAGTTTTGTTGTGTTTTAGTGTGTGTGTGAGTGTGTGTAGTGTGTGTAGGTCTTTAATTAGGTTAGTGTTTTGTTTACTACGAGTTTATTAGTATTGTGTTTAGTGCGAGGGAGTATGGACAAATGGTGATGTGCTACGATGAAGCTAGAGGAAATGCGTCACGAGCCTTGCGCATGTACCGGGATAGGTACCCCAACCAGACGCATCGGTGTTCTGGTGCAAGAGTCACGAGCCTTGCGCATGTACCGGGATAGGTACCCCAACCAGACGCATCGGTGTTCTGGTGCAAGAACAGGTCGTGTTTATCGGTCCACAATCAGACGTGCTCAGCTGTGCCAAGAACGAGGAGGAGCTCAGTTCGAGCCATTTCTAATCGAGGCTGCATCGGAATTACGTAAGTACCTACATACATAGGTACCTATAACTAACTTACGGCATTTGCGAATTACGTGTACATTGCTGGCTAGCAAAACAAATAAAAATGTTTTTTAAATTCATATCTCCAGCTAGAATTTTTTTTTCGGACACCGGTTTTTTTATTGATTTTGTTTTGGGGTGCTGCACCCCCCTTTGTTTTCGGTAGTGGTCTTGAGATACGCTGTATAATGATTTGAATCGGCGCCATAAAACAATATGACCGAGGGATTAGTGTTCATCCTGAACATTCATGCTGAACAAATAATATCATCCTTTGGAACAATCACGACTAATAGCTACAATCAATTTGGTATATCTTCACCAATTATAGATTTATTTATTAAATCCTTGTTCTTATAAAAGATTTTGAGGTGGCCTCATAAAAAAAATTTGATCCTCGAGAAATCCCTTTAATCTCAGTAGATCCATTATGGATTTAGTGAGATATTTTTTTCTCTGATATGTGCGCCGCGAAACGTATCCAGAGCATCATCACATGATCATTTTTACATCACTCATAGCTAATGGTTTCTATGACAACGGGTGTAAACAAGAGGTCATTCATTCGTCGTGTCATCCATCACAATCACATCAAACTAAATCAGACTCGAATTATTAGAGGCAGATGTTGCCACTTGAAAAATTTGGTAGCGCTATCGAAGTGTTCCTTACAAACCCATATTTACTTATTTAGGAATTGAAGGCGGTTCATAGGTTTTAAAACACGTTAAATTTTCATTGGGGAATCGATTGACAAAAAATGTAATCGGTAAAGCATTAGAACATAGTCATGTTCTAAAGCATTAGAACATAGTCATGTTCTAAAGCATTAGAACATAGTCATGTTCTAAAGCATTAGAACATAGTCATGTTCTAAAGCATTAGAACATAGTCATGTTCTAAAGCATTAGAACATAGTCATGTTCTAAAGCATTAGAACATAGTCATGTTCTAAAGCATTAGAACATAGTCATGTTCTAAAGCATTAGAACATAGTCATGTTCTAAAGCATTAGAACATAGTCATGTTCTAATGCTAATGCTCTACTGTTATAATTAATTGTCACTGGAGTTGTCTAAAAGAGAATACACGCATGTATTCTGGACGGAGTACCTATAACACATTATAGATATTTTATTATATAGAAAACACCGGAACAAGTATTTTCAGTTCGTTCAAACATTTGTCCCGAGGTGGGAATCGAACCAGCAAACTCCAGCATCATTGGTGCAGGTGGACGTTCAGCTGTGCTGCAGCCACACAGGTCATACCTATGTACTTATATGACTCGATTCGTTTCCTTATCTGAGAGTACGATTGATAGTGTAAGTAGGTATAGTGTCACTGGCACTGATTAGAACGTTTGATGCGTTACGACATATTATTTGCAGTAAAGGTAGATCTCGTGAGGGGTGCGGGAGACGGGGCTGCCGGTGCCGGTGCACTGGTGAGGCGGAGCGGTGCGGGCGCCCCGGAGCCGTCGGTGCGGGCGCAACGGTCCACTCGCAGAACAGGCACGATCCTCTGCACTAGGACTCCTTCTAAAGTAAGGTATAATCAGAACGTACCCACGGTTCAGTAATGAGAGCGCGGACGTGATGGGGTTATCGACTCAGTGTCGGGCCGCGGTCGGTGAACATGGAGTCGGGTCGCGCCGGGCTCGCGGGCGGGTGCACCTGGTCGCGCACAACACTCCACTCGTTAAATCTATTTCGGTGGTCGGGGTGAGTCGCGTGCTCGTGCGAGTGCGGCGCGCGCGAGGGGCTGCAGGCGGCCGGCTGTGCGCTCCCGCGCCGCGCACTGCCGCCGCCGCCGCCCCGCCCGCCCTCCCCGCGCCGCCCTACACCCGCCCGCCTACAGACACAGCTAAAGCGAAGCCTACTTTCTTCCCAGAACAGAAGTTCACTTTTCCTACGATGTAAGATCGAATGAATTTGGAGCGACAGTTTATTTATAATTCATAATATAGATAATACGCCTGAGTAATAAATATTGATTTATAGGAGACATCGTCTTCTCGCTGGTAGTATATTAGCATGCCGACTCACTGCTTTCGCTCCACTGTGGTGCCTTTAGTGCTATTAAAAAATCGATCAAGACTGATTGAAGAATGACGCGACCGATGATTCGCGCGATCCCTCCGCTGACGCGCCGCATCTGTCCGTGCCGTGCCGGGTCAGCGCGCGACGCACCGCTCCTGCTGCCCGCTCACATCATGTTAATGCGAAGTCGTAGGTACCTAATCTACCTACCATCGTAACACAACTAGCCGTATATATTGATCGGGCTCTGCCAACACGTGTACCTGCAAACGGCACAACAACGGTGTCTTTAAAAGCTACTTTGTAAGGAAAGTCCAAAGTAACTCACGTTGATGATTACATCGTATATCTATATACAATGAACGCGCCACGTAGGCTACCTACTTACTAAATAGCGATCTCAAAGTTCGAGAAAGATTCTGATGTTTTTATGATTTTCATAACTCGCTTGAATAAGTTTCCGATTTACGTAAAATAGTTGGAAACCTTTTGTTATTTCATCCAGATTAGATGAGCATTGCTTCCGATAACCGCCGCCCTAACAGTCTCTGCAAACGCGTGCTCGTTGTTCGTATGCGACCTTCTGGCGGAGAGGAGCAACTTGTTGTGCTCAGCTTTAGTAGGGCCTTGTCATCCTGAAGATACGGTCTGTGCGAGATTCAAGTTTTCGTCAAGTTGACTCAATTGAAAATGAGTTGCGGTCAAGTTGACTCAATTTACACCGACTTTTCTAAAGCTTTCGACAGGGTTAGCCACAAACTGTTGTGTCGTAAGCTTCTGCAATACGGGGTTCACGGCAGCTTGTACCGGTGGTTGTCTTCATATTTGGACAAAAGAAGTCAGCTCGTGGCTTTGAAAGGGTTCGTTTCTGAGCCCGTTTTTGTTACTTCTGGAATTCCACAGGGTTCCCATATCGGGCCACTGCTTTTTGTAATCTTTATCAACGACCTGGTTCAGCGTCTATCTTGCGACTGTCTTTTGTATGCAGATGACCTCAAAATCTATAAGGCCATCTCTGACGTCGACGACTGTCACACTCTTCAAAAAGACAGAGATAGTAGCTAATTGGTGTAGTGACAATCAGATGTCCTTAAATATTGACAAATGTTTTGTAATTACATTCACAAATAAGGTCCATAAAATAACGAACAACTATTACATCAACGGTCATACTCTACATAGGTCGAATGTTGCTAGAGACTTGGGGATATTGTTTGACGAGAAACTATCTTTTCGCGAGCACATTCAACACATAACTTCTAAAGCCAACCAATTGTTGGGATTTATACTAAGATCTACAAAAGGTTTCAGAAAGCCACAAAGTTTCCTTATCCTTTTTTACACATTAGTAAGAAGTGTCCTAGAATATGCTAGTCCCATATGGTCACCGTACTACAATGTCCATACTAATGCTGTTGAAAGGATTCAGAAGAAATGCCTTAGAATGTTGAGTTATCGTGATCACCCAGGTCGATCTGATTTAACATACTAAAAATATTTAACGTAACTTCGCTAGAAACCCGTCGTGCATATTTTGATCATATATACTTATATAAAATAATTCATTATATAATCGATTCCCCTGACCTACTATTACAAATTAGTATCAATACAAAATTTAGTGCAAAAAGGTCAAATACGAGCAATCTTTTTGCGTTACGCACTTATAAGAACAACATCTCTTATTACAACCCACTCACTAGAATGGTGCGTCAGTACAATGAGCTGTCCATAAAACATATAGAACTTGACATCTTTAATCCTAGAATTAACTATTTCATTAGAGAACTTAAAGGTATCCTCCATTTCAATGATCCTCATATCGCTGGTCCTCCAAGCTGGGCCATCCTACCTGGTGATGGAATTGAATAGAGTACTGCCCGGTCTTATAGCTAGGTAGTGCTTGTTTAATTCTATCACCAGTGTCTGTTAAAAATTGTTTTTGTTTTTGTTAATATTAGTCCTTTGGTACGAATTATTATAATATAATTTACTAAGTATAGCTGTACACACATATCTTTACGGTACAATGTAGATTAAAATTACTTTTTTATGATTGTATTAGATAACATTGTAATGTGTTTTGTGTGTTTAATAAATAAAATAAATAAAGATGAATGCGCTGTCGGAGCCTCTTGTGCGTAATGAATGGCTGTTGCGATGCCTGCCCGTTTTGTCAAGTACTTGACCCTCTTGATTTATGAGAAGGCTCAAATGACTCCTATTATACAGACTTATCTGAAATATAAGAGAGGTTTCGGATGGTGTACAACAACATCACACACTTTATTCCCTCTCAATAAATTCGGAATCAAACCAATGAACTAGAACTCCCCGGCCCGTATTATTATTATGAAAGCACTACACTCGTAGACCCTCTACGTCGTAGACGTACTACACTCGTAGACTCTCTACGTCGTAGACGCACTACACTCGTAGACCCTCTATGTCGTAGACGCACTACACTCGTAGACCCTCTACGTCGTAGACCGGCTACCCTCGTAGACTCTCTACGTCGTAGACGCACTACACTCGTAGACCCTCTACGTCGTAGACCGGCTACACTCGTAGACCCTCTACGTCGTAGACCGGCTACACTCGTAGACCCTCTACGTCGTAGACGCACTACACTCGTAGACTCTCTACGTCGTAGACGCACTACACTCGTAGACCCTCTACGTCGTAGACCGGCTACACTCGTAGACTCTCTACGTCGTAGACGCACTACACTCGCAGATCGGCGTATAATGGGTGGTTTTTGTTTTCCTCCCACTCTACTATTCATTTCGATTGCGAGAACAGGAGCAATCAAAACTAACTTTCAGTAATAAAATCAAGCGGTTCCACATCTCTACTGCATGACTTTGTCGTTAGTCTTTAAATATTATTAAATTCTACGTGAGTTTGACGGCAACAGATCCATATTTATTATTTCTATGCCTTTCTGTTCCATTTACATGATATTATTTAAGCTATGAGTAATGAGTATACAGAGTCATTTAAAACGGGATGTTTACCATGATTTGATTTTTGAGTTTTCCAATATCTTCGGGTTTTGCACATTCTCACAACAGGTTCCAGATTCCCGAGGATTGAAAAACCGAAGAAGTGATGTACTCATACCACCCGCGCCGTCGCGTTCTGATACCGGCAGTTTTGTGTGTCGTGATCGAGCTGCTTTCGATAATCGTAAAACCGGTGGTAGTGGCAACGTTCATAGCAAAACACAAATCGGAATGTCTGCTAATAAAATTGTGCCGAAATATTGGAAAACTCAAAAATCAAATCATGGCTAATACGACTACTCGTATTAGCCATGATTTGATTTTTGAGTTTTCCACTCAAGTCATTTAAAACGTGATACTACTATCACGTTTTAAATGACTTGAGTGGTAACTACCATGATACTTGCAAACGTTTTATTGTAATGAGTATACTTCAACACTATGAAATTGAAAACTCTTTACTTTTTATCTAAATAGGTATATACATATTTAAAGGAGATTTTTTGATGGCATATAAATGAATAAGATAAGACACCAACGTGTGAACACAACAGGTTTCGGAACATAGGATTTTATATTTTCTTTTACATGTACACATATCCAGCCACGCCGCGCTGTGCTGTAGCGGTGGCAGTGGTAGCTAGCGGTACTTACCCAGGTACTCGTCGAGAGTTCAGGCTCTCGAGTGCCGGAGTGCGTGTGGTGGGCACCTGTAATCAGCAGGTAGTAAGTAGGCTGGAGGGTGGGTCACGGGGCGGGCGGCGGGCGGCGGGGGGGCGGGGGCGGTGCAGTGCTCCGCTGACCCACTTCGGCTCGTTAATCGTATCACGTGAAAAAGCTCGCGTGTCGCGGCCGTCGACCCCGCGCGGCGGCGGCGCGGCGGCGGCGGCGGAGGCGGCGGTGGTCCGCGGCACGCCAGCGCCTCCGCCGAACATTTCCTCTATCGATAGCTTCCATCCTTAGGCAGCAGCCATTATTACAAAAGGTGCGACCTAAGCGAAGTGCCTTAAAAAAATATTCACTTACGTACCTTACCTACCATACGTACCCAATCTGGTAGCTACCTAATGTTAATTCGTAAGTCAGTACCTATATATGCTTTCTATGTAGTAACACAGTAGCAAAGGCTCTTCTAGCTCGGGGCTAGAATGATGCTGACTATTCAATTAAAAGTCCTCAATTATTAGCAGTTACCAGGTAGGTAACTAAAACAGCTATTGAACGACCACAACCTATACAGGGTTATTGGTAATTCAACGTATTCCCGTTAGGAGGTGATAGGGGTGACTATTAGTGATAATATTCACCCCCATGTGCATCATGCAAAAGTGAACCATTTTTAAGTGATCATGATTTTTAGGTTTTTTCAAAATAAGTCAGTGCAACCTCAAAAATTGATTAAAAAAAACTGACAATTTAAATCTATTTTTGTCTTCTGATTTATAAAAACGAATAAACACTGGTTATTTATCAATATTAAAACAACAATGATCGCTCCAAATTTAAAAACGCGAGATAAAAAACTATATTATTTCATTATGCATTGAAATAATATAAAATGCCTTAAAAACTAAAAAACGTTATTAAACTTGGCTTGCAGATTATTTTAAAAACATAACCGTTTTCTTAGCTTTCCAACAATGCATAACAACTATGAACTTATTTCAAAGAAACTATAAAAAAACATCGTTACAAAGGAAGCAGGCGGAAATTCGTATACGAACTAAACCTAAGGTCGTTCTTTAATTTTTTTAATGCCCTATGTAAATAAAACGAAAAATACATATTTGAAAAACAATTTAGCAATAGTTAAGTAGTAACAACAATAAACAAAATTAATAATAAGTAATAATCAGAAGAAAAAAATATATTTAAATAGACTGTTTTTTTTTAAATCAATTTTTGATGTTGCACTTTTGACTTATTTTGAAAAAAGCTAAAAATCATGATAACTTAAAAATGGTTCACTTTTGCATGATGCACATGGGGGTGAAAATTATCGCTAATAGTCACCCCTATCATATCACCTCCTAACGGGAATACGTCGAATTACCAATAAACCTGTATAAGTATACTTAAACTAAGAACCCTGTTCTCATGTAACAGTAAGTGACTTTATATAATTTGTCTTTTTGAGAATAAATGAATATTGTACTTTAACCTCTACAGGCGCGCTGGGCTCACGAGGCGGCACATCGAGGTGTTCAGTGTGAGGAGATGGCAGATAACATAACTGTTCTAATTGGTATGAAGGGTCAGCTCCCGAGGGCACGTGTTTAAAAAGAAGGAGCGACCAAGCATCTGTGGCGCGCTCACGGAACACATGAGGGTAGGTAGCTACTTATTACACCAGCCCGGCGGCGCGGTCCGACTCGACCCGCTACTGCTGCAGATGCCGAGGTGAGATTAAAATGATTTATGTGAAACGACTTTCCCGCTAGTTTTGTTGCTCGTAGAAGACAGAAAATATTATGAGCGCAGAAATATTAGAATGTCGCACTAAGGGCAGGATCCTCGTACGCATCAATTGCCAAACGATGTAAAAGATCTGAACGGTCCCTTATTCTACAGAAAGTTATTTCATTTATTTATTAAGCTTTATTTATATTCGGTTGAAGATTACGTTAATTTTAAGTTATGACCGAGAGAGTTCAATTTTAACTGACAATTTATTTATTTGATTTAATTAATGACATTTAATTTTAGTTTATTCATTTTTATATTCACGTTTAAATTTAAATTTAAGTATATATTATCAGAACGTTAGGGGACTTCCGCTCCAAAACTCATATTTTTATCGTCAAGGGCGGATCCAGCTTTAGTGCCAGGGGGGGGGGGGGGTCACATAGTCGTGGTCAAGTCACAAGAAGTTATAATTTAATTTTTATAATCATAAGTACATAAAAGTAAAAAGTAGGTATTTTATTAATGTATGTATAGTCTGGCAAAAACGGGTAGAAACGGACACTAAATTTCATTACTTCGGAAACCCTTTCTCTTCTAATCTATGGTAAAGTACATTACAATTATATTGGAATTTTAATGTTTTTTAACATAATACTATGTTATCTTATACGAGATTAGCAGTTGAATGAAATGAAGTAAGTTAGTCGTTCCGTTCCGATTGAATTTAGGTCCAGGCAGGCGCGGTCCCAGCCCAAGTCTTTGGGGGGGGGGGAGGTCACTTGGTCAGGGTCGGGAGGGGGGGGGGGGGTGAAGTAAGCAAAATTACGATACTACCTATGGCTATGACAAAAGTAAGAACAGCGAACAAAGCGAACCCTGAAAATATAGGATGTAAGGTCTTTGTATTGATAGATAATGGGTAGATTAAGCGGCGGGCGAGCCGCGTTAATTTTGGACTTTGGTGAGGTCGGTTTAGCAAGAACAACAAGGAAGCTACAACGGCGGAGGAACGACGGAGATAAACGCAGCATTTTAGAGATTTTTAGGCGACACAAAATAAATATATAAAGGGAGTGGAGCAAGCCGCCGAAATTTCTGTTACTTTTCTCAAGCTAGTTAAGAAGAGTATGAAAAAATAAATAAAAAGGATTTTCAGGGCTCCCGGCCCTGAAAATGAAACAGGGGGGTTGGCTTTTTTCTACGGCCAGAAGGAACAATTGCTATTGGCTTGTGGAACTTATCGCTAAAAACGACTGAGATAATCGCAGCATTTCGAGATTTTTTTGGCGATACAAAGAAATGTCATTATACAAAAGATATAAAGGCGAGCGGAGCGAGCTGTTGAAATTTTTGTTACTTTTCTCAAACTAGTACTTGTACGAAAAAAATAATATAAAGGTGCGGAGCTTTTCGTGTTTAGCAAATCTTAATGTGAGCACTTGACTACCCAGGAAACGGAAGAAATTGTCGGCGAGCGGAGCGAGCCGCAAATTTTTTGTGGTTTTCGTTAGAATTTTGTGTTTTTTAAAGTTTTTCGCTTTTTTCTATAGCCAGAAGGAACAATTGTTATTGGTTTGTGGAACCAATCGCGAAAAATTTGTTGTCTCCTTAGATTTTTATGTGCCCTCAAAGGGCATAAAAAAATCTGATTTTGCGCTATTTGTTGTCGTAATTGACTTGATAAGAAAGGACTGTAGCAAAATAGGTGCCGTTGCTTTTGCAAAACTGATACGCAACATAACAAAACGCCCAAAACACGAGTAATATCGGCGAGCGGAGCGAGCCGCGATTTTTTTTACTGCAGTGTATACGCGGTTAACCATATTGTTAAGTTACATGTTAGGTAGAATAGAGTCTAAAATTAAAATTAATTTAAGGTTTCGGGCATTTTCTAGTGATTTTTTATGCCTAAACTAAGATTTTGGGGGGTGTTGACACCCCCCCCCCCCCCCCCCCCCCTGGGACCGCGCATGGGTCCAGGGCTACCAACCCTAAAAATATTTACTCCTAAACATAAGTCAGTGTCACACGAAATGTGACATCAGATGAAAGGAGGCGGTGGCGCGGTAAAATTCAAATTTTCGATGCGTTCGTTCCCGAATAATGCGTTTGCCATCATACAAAATATTAATTTATAATAAATTTATTAAATATTGAAGGTATTTACATAGAATCTATATTGTGACAGAAAAATATATCCTTACTTAAAACCATTACCTATGTTTAACAATTTTAAATAGTGGTCCACGGTGGACCCAGCCCAGGGGGGGGTCATGACCCCCATGACCCACCCCCTGGATCCGCCCTTGTTTATCGTACTATTTGTTTATGCTCATATGACATTATATGTAGTTTTAACGGAAACCTGGCTTTGAGTAACTCTAAGATTTTTGATAGTATATTTGGACGGGACCGGGATTATAATTGAACGAGTCAGTCACGAGGAGGGGGCACGCTAGTAGCTGTCCGTAAGGATATTCTCACTGTTCCCCAGCCTTCTTTTCATTCTACTGCTGAAGATGTATGGGTAACAATTTCCGTAAATATAAAACTAAGTGAACCGTTAAAGTTCATATTTGTTGTTTGTATCTCTGCAAACAAAACAATGGCCTTATTTTTTTCTGAGCAGTTACAAAATTACCTGAATGACATTATTGTTAGGTATAAGTACCTAACAATAATGTCATCGGTCGGATAAATTTATTATTGTGGGAGATTAAAATCTGAGTAGAATCGATTGGCTACCTTGCTCATATTTACACTATGTACCTACCTTCTAACTATTCGTCACCAATCGAAACTTTGCTGATTGATGAATTAAATACCCATGACCTACGTAAGTTGAATGGTGTAAGAAATGCTTACGGTAAGATCCTGGACTTAGTTTTTTTCAAATGATGACTTAACAGTATCAGAATGGTTTGACCCTCTAGTGCCCCTCGACCCCCATCATAAAGCCCTATTAGTAAATATCACCTATTTGAATTCCCCTTGCCTACAATCCCAACCTTACACTAAATTCATGTACAATAAAGGTAATTATGACTCCATTCACTTAAAATTAATTGAAATAGATTAATGAAATCTCATCGAGCGAGATGCCGTTAAATATCTCGGTCGGTCTCTCGGTTTAAATACCAATTTAAACGCGCTAACTTTTCTGATATGAATAATTCATTTTCAGACCTTGACTGGTCATTTATTAATACCGAAATTAACTTTGAAGAAGCAATTAAGAAATTCTACATGGTAATTAACAATGTTATTGAGAACTTTGTCCCAAAGGTACGCTGTGGTGGAACTTACACATACCCTGTTTGGTACAGTAGAGCACTAATAAATGTAATTAAAGAAAAGAGTAAAGTACATGCAATTTGGAAAAAGTTTAACAATCCTAATGACTACGCAGATTTTTCAGAATTACGAAAACGACAGAAAATACTACAAGATGAATGCCATACATTATATATAAATTTTGCCCAAAATAAAATAAAATCTAACCCTAAAACTTTTTGGAGCTATGTAAAATCTAAACGCAAAAATACTACAGACTATCCTCAACAAATGACCTACGGCGATTCCTTTTTCAGTAACCCTAGTGACATATGTGGAGCTTTCAATGAATTCTTTAAAGCAAATTTTAGTTTACCTGATCCTCATAATAATAGCCCGTACACTGATGATAGCTCGCACTCAAATGTAAAAAATGGCATAACAACAACGCCAAATGAGGTCTATAAGCTTATTTGTAACCTAGACATAAACAAAGGTAAGGGTAATGATAATTTACCCCCTATACTTTTTGTAAATTGTGCGAAAACCCTAGCTGTCCCTATTTCCCTACTGTTTAATAGATGTTTTAGTGAAGGTTTGTTTCCGAATAATTGGAAACAAGCTCATGTCGTACCCATTCATAAAAAAGGCTTAAAAACAGCGATAGAAAACTATCGGCCTATATCGATACTTAACATTCTCAGTAAGTTAATAGAAAGAATTGTTCATACGAACATTTACCCGATTATATCATCAGCAATACCTACTGAGCAGCATGGTTTTATAAAAGGTCGTTCTACTGCTACTAACTTGGGCGTTTTTATTGATTTCGTTGCTACAAATATGGATGGAGGTTCTCAGGTTGATGTGGTCTACACAGATTTTGAGAAAGCTTTTGATCGGGTGGACCATATTATACTGCTACGCAAGCTCTTTCCGCTGGGCATTCGAGGTAACTTGCTGAGATGGTTCGAATCTTACTTGAAAAAACGTTCTCAGGCTGTAGTGGTGGGAGGCTTTCGATCTAACTACATAGAAATAACCTCAGGAGTCCCACAGGGCTCTATTTTAGGACCACTCCTATATGCCTGTTATTTATATGATGTAAATAAATGCTTTAAGTATGCTAGATTCCTGATGTATGCTGACGATACTAAAATTTTCATGAAAATCAAAAATCATTCGGATTGTTTGAAACTTCAAGATGATCTTGGTAGGCTTGGGGAATATTATAAATTAAATCGTATTGATGTGAATGTCAGCAAATGCTGCTCTGTCTCTTTCACTCGTAAGAGAAATCCTGTGAATCATGTTTATCAAGTATGTAGAGTAAATATCAATAAAACTGAACAAGTTCGTGATTTAGGCATATTACTAGACGTAAAACTAACATTTTCAGAACATTTTGAATCTATCGTTAATAAAGCTTATAAGAGCTTAGGATTTATCTTAAGAGTGAGTAAACCTTTCTCAGATATTTCTTGTATAAAACTACTCTACTATTCGTTTGTCAGAAGTATCCTTGAATACTGCAGTACTATCTGGAACCCACACTACATAACATATATTAGTAATTTAGAAAACATTCAGTATAAGTTTCTTAAACATTTAAATTATAGAAAATTTTATATTCCCCAGGACTACAAAGACTCATGTACTTACCATAATCTTGCTAGTCTTGAAAATCGCCGTACACTTCTGGACATGGCTTTCTTACACGGTATATGTAACGGTTACGTTGATTGCCCTGAACTCACCAGTAGGATATTATGTTTAAATGCCCCGATTACCCGTACTAGACATACCAAATTATTTGCCGTTTCGAATTCATCTACAAATTATGCACAAAACTCATTAATGAACAGACTTCATACAATTTATAATAAAAAATTTGACTCAACTGATCTATTTTATACAAGCAAAGGAGGTTTTAGAAAGGATGTTATGAAAATATTAGAGGACACTGTGTAGAAAGTGGGAACACCTAGTACATATTTTTATTACTTTTTGTATTCTATTATTATTTACTATTAACTATTTATATAAGAATATATTTTTATTATTTAGTTTCTATTATTTATGTATCTTGTGTTAATTAAGTGCTTATTTTCATTTTCTTTGAGTTTATAATCTGCCTTGATATAATAGTACTTTTGTTTTGATTTTTAACATTTAAACTTGCTATTTGACTGTCTGTTTAAAAATATCCATGTATAAAATGTAAATCCGTCATTGGTCGTAGGAAAAACATATTATTTTAAGTATATCTAGAATAAGGACTGTGGATTTTGTTAAATAAATAAATAAATAAATAAATATTTTTATTCCAGCCTTGAACTACTGAAAACCCTATTTATACCTACGAAGTTAATCACTTGTAGCTCTATGTAGCTATATGGTATTTAGGGGATATTCTCCGGCACTTATAAATCTTATGAAGGAAAAATATAAATATCTACTATAAAAAGTGGTTCGTGTGAACTCTCCCTACAAATATTGACCATATTTCTTCTACTTTCCCTTCGCGTTGGGGAGATTTGAACCACTATTGAGTTTTTAAAATAATAAAAATATTTTATTTTATTTTATTTGGGAAACAAAAAGCTTAAATTTTATTATAAATAGAACATAGACTTAGAATAAATAAAGCTAACTACAGTTTCCACTCGTAGCTTGAAAGTATAACTGATCTAGTGAAATTTTATCGACTAAAAAGTAAAATGATATAAATAATGAGCCTAAAAAAACAAAAGAAAATAAAGTAGTACAAAAAACAAAGTGCCTAAAAAAATATGATTGACAATATTTAATAAAATAACTGTTTATATTTCACAATAGTACCTGATGATGAGCAATGCATGTATTATATTATCTGTGCCAATGCTATGTTATATGTACCTAAGTATCTCATTGTATTGGTGAAACTTGTAATGATGGTAGGTATCAATCCAATGTTAGCAAATACATTTTTCTTGCCAATCATAACGAGAAATAAACAGTTTTGTGAATAAAAAGATGTGGCCTAGTTAATGCCATATTTATTTATTTACTCCAAACAAAGTTCCGAAGTCAAACTTTCTACTTGTGACTTTTGTATACAACCTCCTCTTTGGAGTAGGTAGGTACTAGCCCGTAGCCGGAACCACGGATATTATTACATTATCCGGAAGCCAAGTTCCAGGAAATAGTGCAATAATACCGTTATTGTATTCTCTTTGGAGATTGGTATTATCATCTGTGTGTGTACAAAGAGAATACGTAAGCTGTGGTAGAGCGCAGAGTTCGCAGCAGCGTAGGCTGCTACCAAGTAGGCTACCAAGCTGCTACGAGTAGGTATGATTGTCACATGCTACGTTATGTCAGATGCCATTTACCATCAAACAAAATTGTAAAGTAATATTTGAGTATTTAAAGCTAATAAAAATAAGGCAAACAAATGCCGGCCCAGCAGAAGTTTGCCGAGTATTAGTTTCTCCGAGCCACATCATACCACCATCAGACCATAGATTACTAAATAATATTGCCTATATTACCACCGGCATCAGACGCAGCACCAGCCAAAATCAAGAAGTTGGAACTTTTGAAAACACTAGCAACCAAAACAGTAGGTATAGCGGGCTAGGGCGATGTTGGAGCGGCGAGGCTGAGGCATGCGGGGCGGGCGTGCGCCCCCGCGCGGCGCGGGCGGCGGGGCGTGGCGCGATGTCTCAATGTGATGCGGGGGGGGGCGCAGCCCGACGCGGGCGAGCGCGTCGCCGAGCTGGTGTGGCGCGTGCTGTCGCTGTACGTGCTGCTGGTGATGCTGCACGCCTGCCTGTGCTGGTCGCGCGCGCTGGTTCGTAGGCTGACCTGTCTGCTGCGCCTCGTGAGGGACTTGCTGGTAAGCTCGCCGCGGCCGGCCGGCCAAGCCAGTCCGTCGTCGGTAAGCCGTGCAAATGACCCTTACTAATAAACTATGAGAATGAGAACTTTTGTTTTCCATTTAAAAGTATCTCGATGATAGTTTTATCTAGCCAACTTGCGAGCGAAGCATAGCATGCCTAGCTAAATAACATAAATACCTAGATACTATTTGGAAATTATTTCAAAACTTAGAATAACATCTAATTATTCCAAGTTTCAAAATATAAAGGTTTTTACGTAGATATGCAATCAGAACACAATAATTAAATAATCATTCACCCAGCCCAGCATAAACAAATAAATAGATAAATAATGCTGGACAATCCACACAGCATCATCTAGCCCCAAGGTAAGCAGAGCTTGTATTATGGGTTCTAGATGACTGATATACTTAAAACAATACATTACATAGATAGATATTTTTTATTATAAGTACATAGATAACGACCAGAACACCCGGAACAAATGTCTGCAGATCGTACACACAATTGTCCCGAGACGGGAATCAAACCCGCAACCTCCTGCGTTGCAGGCGGACCTTCGCCCACCGCGTCACGGAGGTCGACATTAGTACCTACCTCGTGATGCCTAAAAAAGAAGATGCCAAATAACATTTGTTAATATACTTATACATAAGTGAAAACTGTGAATTGTTTCTACTTATTTAAGGTTTATAAGCAATTGTTTATGTATTTATTATTTAATCTGCAAAGCCTTAATGAGATAGATGAGAGAGGATTATTAAGTATTAAAAACAAAGTAGGTATTGATCAAAACGAGCGAAGTATGGGAGCTGGTAGGTTTCTAAAATAAACCAAAGTCATAAATCAGAAGGGTATTTTTATTAGAATAAATTTCGATATTCTTATTACTAACACAAATAACTTGTTCGGAAGATACGCGCAGATCGATAATTCAAAATGAGTAAAGGAAAATTTCAGTCAGAGTCTTCAATGTCCAAAGAGTTGCGATGTTTGCGCGTCGCTAGGATCTGTAGAAATGAGTTGGACTTCTGTGCAGCGGCGCGGCGCGGCGTGCGGCGCTCCGCGGGCGGCGAGGGATCGCGCGGCGCCGCGGCCACCGGCGAGGCCTTGGGGCGGCCTCGGCCTCGGGCGCCGCGTGGGGCCGACGCCGCGCCACGTCCCCGCCCGCGCGCCCCTCCTTTGCCGCGACTTGACTCTATCGGCTCGTCGTCGTCGCTCGAGAGCACCACGATGGCTTTGCGCGAGTTGGAATTGGCGGAGCGGATGCTCCCCAACGGCGGCAGCTTCACGATGGGCACGACAGGCTTGGGGGGCTGCACCGAGGTGTCCACTACGGCCCCAAGCTTGTCGTCCTCGGTGGCGTCCAGCTCCACCTTGCACGCGCGCAGGCAGTCTACGATCTCCTGGTCAGTGTCGGGTGCGTCGCGGAGCAGCGCTGCCACGGCGCGCCGCTTGTGCGCCTCGAAGGTGCGCCGGAACACGTCGTCGTTGTGCTTGAGCGTGAAGTCGCGCACGGCCTCGGTGGCAACGCGCACGGACAGCACGGCCAGGCGGCGCTCGGGTGGCTGCGCCAAAAAGTACTCGCGCAGCAAGGCCTCCACATCGGCCGCCTTGGCCGCCACGCCCGTCATGTCCGCCTCCTCGCCAGGCGCTGCCTGCTTGCGCTCGCGTACTTTCTTCTCGCGCTTCATCAGCAGCACGTCGTTGGGGTTGGCGACCAGCCCACTGAAGTTCTGCCCGAAGCGCATAAGATTGAAGTTCTGCTCCTCGTGCTCGTAGAAGACGCTGAGCCGCACGAGCGGCACGGCGGGCTGGCGCGGGTCGCCGCTGCGCTGCGCGGCCGCCTCCTCGATGGCCTCCTCCACCCGCCGCTTCAAGAAATCTTGCACTTTATCACTTTCCTTCACTCCTCTGTCTGCTCCTAGGTTTTCCTCAGAGAGCACTATGGTCTTGAAAATAAAGGGACGCACAGTCTTAAGGGGGATCGGTTTCAGTATGAAATTTCCCTTGTGAATTTGTAAAAGACCGCAGTGTTTTGGCAGGGCTTCCCCAGCTGCTAATGATGTAGCGACTGTGCTGCCTGGCTGCACTACGAAGAAACTGTCCTTTTCAGCTTTCCTGCTATGCATTGGGATCATTTGGCAGTCATGCTCGTGACCCCACACCACTAAATCCAAGAACTTGGGCAGAACATCTTCCCTGATATAATTTCTCTGCCCTCTATCTGCTCTGTTCTGGTGCAAAACCAGCAAATTGAACCAGTCAAGTGTCTCATCAGGTCGATTCATTTCTACTTTCTTTTCTTCTAACAACCTTGACAGCCTTTGATCTTTTAAGTGGCTGAGGCCATACAATGCTAGCCTTGTGGCACCTTTCTGCATCAACACGGGGGAGATGTTCACATGGGTATAGTCAGTCCACTTGCCAAAATAGTTTACCAATCCAGAGATGGAGAGAATATCTAGTGAACTGATGCTGCCCTGGCCCACAGGGTCGTCGTGGTTGCCGTGGATAGAAAGGATTGGATACGACACATTCAAGTTAGGATCTTCATAGTTGATACTACGTGAAAAGTTTTCCAGTTGATCAGAAAGTAATTCTACATGTACGGGCTTATCTCCAAGACAGTATTTTCGAATGATCTCTGTGCACTTGTACATACAACTGGGCGATGGCTTGGAATGATCGAAGAGATCTCCTCCTAGTAGCACCAGGTCGACATCGTACTGAACTGCAAGCGACAAAACTTCTTCGAATGCTATAAAACTGTCCTCCCCGCGAACAGCATCGTTTTCCGAGTGACCGAGATGGATATCTGAAGCAATCAGTATTCTTAGCGTGTCCTCAGGCGACCAATTTGTAACATCATTAACATCGCTTTCCACCATTTTTAACTGATTAGATTTTTATTTTACGTATTCTAAAATAATATACATTCGAGTAAAACACAGAAGTCAGAACGAGAACTTTTAGAAATTACAATAGCGGCAATCGTAGCGTCGTGTTTGCGGCGTCTTTTTAAAATGTTGGCTGGCCTGGCCTGGGTGTGTCTATTTCGTAGCCTTCATTAAAAGGAGGTAATTTCAAAATGGCGGCTTGATGTGATGTCTATTTGTCAGACATAACTCTGATCGTTCGGCCTACAAGAGTGATTTTCTCCGTCCGCTTCAGGATCTTTTTAAGGTAAAGAAGCGAACAAGAAACCTTTACCTTGTTAGATTGTTAGTTTTTCAGTTGGAGCAAAGTTCTCTACTCATGTCTCCGATTACGCCATAGAATACGATGTAGTTGTTAGGGACTGGCCCGTGTATAACTATCTAGCTATGTACCTATTCTCGAACGAATAGAAAGGGAAAGCAGAAATGTTCTGAGCCTTTGAGCATGCCTATGAGTTCGTTATATCTAGCAGGGTGTATACCACGTGCAGGTTAAGTTGGCTTGGTGGGAGACGACATTGGAGTCCCCCTTATCATTGTTCTAAACCGTCGTTGTAAAAAGACTGCCAAAGTCAGTTGCTCGATAGTGCCACTTTGACATTGGACCATAAAATGAACAGTGCTGCCATACTTATTATTATCCCTTTATAAGCGGAGCAGAATTGCAGCAACAAAATTGGGAAACGAACGCCAAATGTGTAAATCTTCTATTATTTTTATCCTTTATCATCTGTATCAATAAAGGTGCGCAATTTATGCTTAAAAATTACTATTGTTATTTACCAGGCATCACCCCGTAGGCATTGTCTGCTATAGGTACCTACTAATATATCCATACAAATATAATAAAGAGGAAAGATTTGATTTTTTGTTTATTGTTTGTTTGTATTGAATAGGCTCCGAAACTACTAGACCGATTTGAAAAACTCTTTCACCGTTGGAAAGCTACGCTATTCCCGCCCGCGCGCCCGGTAAATATAGGCTATATTATATTTTCAAATAGTTAGGTATCCATACTAAAACTGCAAAAATGTAACCCAAGGTGTAAAAAGATTACCTTAAAAAATTCCTTACATCGCGTGCGCTGCGAAAACTATTGATAACTATTGAAAAAAACTCTAAAATCGATACTTATGAATCATAAGTATCGATTTTAGAGTTTTGTTCAGTTTTCGCAGCGCACGCGATGTAAGGAATATTTTAAGGTAATCTTGATGATGATGAATGAAACACAAACAAAGTGTGTGTTTTCATCATCGTTCCAACGTCATCTATGCAAAAACGTATATTCTATATCATAAGTTATGATATAGAATTTCACACGTTTCACACGACAGACACGAGACTAGATAATTATAGAGCCAGGAAAGTGAGTCATGTTGCCGATGGTGTGGTGACTGGTGACTGGTATGGTAAATAAGGGACTGTGGCCTGGCAGCACTGTTGAGTTTTTTTTTGTATTTGTGATTACTATACAAGTTGTTGGTTGGTTGAGTGAATAAAGTGAATTATTGGTAAACCAGATTTTTGTTCGTGACACCACCAATATAAATATTTGAGTGCAGTTCTACTTGGAGATAATGCACTAATGCATCTAATGTTATGGTGTGATCCAGAGCGTTTCTCAGTGCTACAATCATGTTTTCATCTATAGTAGGTAATGATGACGAACAGTGTCGTTGAGAGAAAGTGTCGTGAAATCAGAGAGTCGCCTTCAATGATGTGGAAGAGGTCGATTGTGCAAGCGAGGAGCGGCGGGCGGCGCGCCGCGGCCCTGGCGCTGGCGCTGGCGATCGGTGCCCTAGCTGTAAGTGCAAACTGTCTCTAGCCAGTCCAGTCTAGTTGGACCAAAGAAGATCAAGAAGTAGTACCTTAGTATCTACCGATCTTAACGATTGACTAGATACAAGCTGACTTGCATTACAAAGCAACTACACACACTGCATAGTTATATACATGTAGTAAGTAAACTTCATCAGCCACCATAATGAAGCTAGCATGGGATCTCACCGTTAAAATAACTAATACTGTTAAAAAAATCATTTTTTTATTCTGCCGATGTCTGCTTTCCTGTGTTAGAATTTCATACAAGAATTGATATAAAATGTTTATTTATATAGTTAGGTACCTACTTAATGTTTATTTATATAGTTAGGTACCTACTTAATGTTTATTTATATAGTTAGGTACCCAATTCATTTATTTTGACCCAAAAATATTGAAATTACAAAACACTAATTCTGTAGTTTTGTGGTTTTAATAGGTATGATGGGAGTGATTCTGAGAAAGTACTCCTGATGTTGTTACTTTTAGACATGTATGATCTGATCGATCTCTCTGAATACTAAATAAATCATAGTTCTGCAAATCAATGTTGAAGCTCACAACAATTTCAAGTATGCTCTGAAATACTACAATACTAGTGGAGTCTGTCTATGATGTGACAGTTGCACGAACATCTGATCATACAGAACAAACATCATTCAATAAAATCTTTTTGATTTATTTGTTAAAAGAGGAGCAGCCTGTGGCCGATACGTCTAGCATCTGTATCACACAGTGTTGACTTTATTAGCAAAGATCATTACAAACACAAATACTGTCAAGAAACAACGAAAGCTAGTTAGACCTTTACCATTGTTATTGGTGTGGGTGGGTTCATTACATAGTGTGATAGCATCACGTCACGCCTCAGTATTCTCTGATTGGTGGTCCACATGTTATGGCGGATTGCTTTATTTTGTAGTTATATTTTAGATTTAAAAAAAAACCTGTGCTCTCTTTGTTCGCTGTTATTTCTTTTGTCATAGATACTCTTGCCCGAAAATCTCTCAAAAAAAAACTTCGCGCCTCGATCTGCTACTTTCGAATCATTTGCCAACTTCATAGTTGACTATGAAGTGTGCAAATGATTCGAAAGAAAATTAGTTACACCGGTAATTAGCCGACTTCCTAGTCGAAGGTAATGAAATAGCTGACTAGGCCCTTTTCGGGATCTCATCGCTTTTACGGCGGAAGCTGTGAGGCGTTCGTTTGCTTCGCTCCCCCGGAGGGATGTAGTATAGTTTTTTGTTCGTAGTTGTTGGAGAATGCTGCGGCGGACCTGGTGATAGAGATCCCCGGGTCGGGCCCGGGCGGGGAGGGACACGAGGGTGGCCGCTACCGGCTGGACTACCGCCCGCCCACCGGCCTGCCCGCGCCTAACTTCACCGTGCCCGCGCAGGCCTCCACCATCAACTTCAGTCAGGTGCATACTGCTACCTCTCTACTCTACCGACACTCGCTTATCGACATCACGTTGACGTAGCTGACCTAACGTTTGTGTGGACAGGGCCTGCCCGGGACCAAGTACCACTTCATGCTGTACTACTCCAACGCGACCTTCCCCGACCTGCTCACCTGGAACCAGACCATAATCACAGGTACGTGGGGGAGCGCGCCGCGTCTCTCCGTGCGTAGCGCAGGCAGTGGCTGAGTGTTTGTGTGTGTGTTGCAGCGCCGGAGCCGCCCACCAACCTGACGGTTTCGCTGGCGCGCAACAAGCAGGCCACCATCGCCTGGGCGCCCCCCGCGCAAGGACACTACACCGGCTTCCGGTTCAAGGTAACCCTCCGCCTCTCACATGACGCGGATCTTATTAACAGCGGTCGTAGGTACACCGCGCGGCACGTAGGAGCATGCCTCAGGGTCGGAGTGCCCTTCTGTTCGGAGGCCGTGTGTGACTGGTCTGTAGTGTGTTGAGCTACAATCTGTGCGCAGGTGATCGCGCTGACGGAACGCGCCGAGGTGGCGGAGCGCAACATCACGGTGGAGGCGGGCGGCAACTGGACGCACACGCTGCGCGACCTGTCGCCCGGCGCCACCTACCAGCTGCACGCCTTCACGTTGCTGCACGACAAGGAGAGCGCGGCCTACGCTTCCCGGAACTTCACCACCAGTGAGTACTCACTCACACTGACGCGCCTCCACTCTCCCGAGTCTCGACCCCGGTGCCGAGCGGACCTGACTATACCTACTGCCGCCTTCATACAACACCATTATAACAGTTTAGCTACTGATCATTTCCAAGTATCGAGTATGAGTTGTTCGCGGGCGCACTCATCAAACGTCCTGATGTGTAAACCAGCCACGTTCGTTGAGAGTCTCGCTGCACGTGGCCTCCTTTCCAGCTCCATGAGCCTGAGGTCTCGACCGATTGCTGTCACTCCTCAAGAAGCCATTCTATCATCACCTCCCGTATCTTCCACTACATGGTTAACGTTTACTTTGGTGCTGTATACAATAAAGGAACGGGCGCGGGCCGCAGCCCTACGCTCCGATAGCCGCGGGCCGCAGCGCTCCGCTGCTTCCCGCGCCCCGCTGCCGTTCAAGTGATACTACTACTCATTACTATTTCTGTTTCGGCTTATGTCACACATTCAACTTCGTCGATCAAATGTTACTTTAAAAGTTTCTAGACAAAACTTCTATCATTATCTCAACTTCGATCATTTGAATGTTTTAATTGTTGATTTAACTCGCTGAAACTCTAAGTTCGACTGTTAGGTAAGAATCCCTCGACATCTGCAGATGTATAGCGAGGCTTGGAGCGCAGCCCGCGTGCGCTTCGTATTAGATCGTAAGAAGCCGCACTCCGCTGCTATGCTACTTACAAATGAAACACGAAGCGGGGCGGAGCACGTTCGTTGATGCGTGCGCCCAAACCTGGATTAGTTTTTTTTTTCGTTTAGTTTACGGTCTAGTAACGCACGCACGGCTCGCTCACTGCGGACTGTATATTTGTATCATTAATACAAGTACCTAATGTTGATCGCACACTTGTAGCGCGGGTACATGTACGTACTATGGTCGGTAAGCTGAGAGGTAGGAGTGAAGGTTGGTGGAGGCGCGCTGCCGCCGGACGCCGCCGGTTACATCGGGTGACGAGCTGCGCGTTAGTTACGTGAACGGAGACTTGTCGAAGGTCGTCTGCTAGTGCGATTGGTCACTGTCATTTGAATGGTCCGAGTCTCACGTGATCTGTACAATAGTCGTAACTAGTAGGTAGGTACATGCGTTACAGGCATTATCGCTGAAACGTGATAGATGTTACATTGTTTGAACTCCGAGCCGCGCGCGACGTCCGGGGCGCAGCCCGAGGAGCCGCGCCGGGCGGTCGGGAGCGAGCTGATAAAGAAGGAAGGGGCTCGCGTCGCGATGCCTTTCCTTATGTACTAACCTACTACGTATACAGTATTGCTAATGTGTGTTCCGCCCCCTGCTGCCGCAGGAGCCCTGGATGTGCGGTGAGCTCCACTAACTACTCTGCTTGGTTGCACAACTACCCCCGCACGTGCACACGACTAGCTGCATGTGCATGTAGTGAGGTCCACCTAAATGCTTGCTTGTGTGTCTGGTGTCCGCCATTTAATCCCCAGTGCAGTGCAGGCGCAGGTGAGTAGCTGAACTAACTGAGTTTCGACACATCAGGATCATCCTCTATACAACCACCTACTAAAGAATCACCTAATAAGTTCATACATGAAATAGACCATGCTTCATAAAATACAATAAAAAACATCAAACAGTCGAACGGTTCCTCCGTTCGACTGTTTGATGTTTTTTACTGTCGTCCTTTTTCCGAAGTCAGTTAAAGCTTAAACATGAACCCAAACACAACATTTTTGTAACTATTTCTACAAGTTTATCATGTTTGGTTTGAGTTGCTTCTCCTGACCCGATGCGGGCCCGCCCCGCCTGTGTGTTTGCACAGCTTGACTCGCCTTGTCTGCTCGTGGCACGAGTAGGTACAGTCAGTAGGTACCTACCGTCATGACAGTACTGACTGCGCCCCCACGGTCGGTACGTCCCTAACAACAATACAAGACATACTTACCAACGCAGCTCAATACAGATATTTCAATATTTCGCCTTTATTTAAGGAAGATCATTTGCATAACACAAGTTGAAACCACAAACAAGTCTCAGTACCTACTGCCCCGAGGTAGGTACGCGGCACGTATGTACTCATCTGTTGTGACCTGAGACCTTTGCTTCACATGTCGCTCGCCCCACACGCGCTGCACTACACCTCCCTCGTAGTGTGAGTAGTGAGCATGAATGTGCCTTGTTGAACTAGTACCTAAGATTATTTTATTGCTGGTATACTTAGTCATTTTAAACATTGTTGGTTTTGTATGTTTATAGACTCTTTCACATACATAATTATATGTTATTATTTAAGTTCCTATTATGTACAGACAGAAGCATTAATTGGTAACCCCCTCACAGAATATGTAATAGTGTAATTCAGTAGCATGCATGTTTAAACCCATGAACATAAAAATATTGATTTTAGTTTACATTATTCTCGTTAATTTGGCTGTTTAACTTGTTTTATTATATTATAAAGTTTATTCAATTAGTTAAATAAAAAACTAATGTTTTTTTTTCAATACTGACATTTTTATTATCACGAGTAACGATACTAAATTTCAAGACTTTATAACATGTAACTATGGTGTAGTGGTTAGTGTAACCGAGTTTATAACATGTAACTATGGTGTAGTGGTTAGTGTAACCGAGTTTATAACATGTAACTATGGTGTAGTGGTTAGTGTAACAGAGTTTATAACATGTAACTATGGTGTAGTGGTTAGTGTAACCGAGTTTATAACATGTAACTATGGTGTAGTGGTTAGTATAACCGAGTTTATAACATGTAACTATGGTGTAGTGGTTAGTGTAACCGAGTTTATAACATGTAACTATGGTGTAGTGGTTAGTGTAACCGAGTTTCTCTCACTGGACACCGTAATACCTCCGTAAGGATATTATTGTTCTGTGGTAATACCCATCATCGAATCCTTATAGTGGATGTCTTTTTGTTTTCTAACTACCAATTTTTTAAATGTTAGTAATCATGTGAATAGTATTGTATATTATGAATTTAAAGTAATTTATAAAATAAAACATAATTTTAGGTACTTATACAAAATTACTTTTATTTTTTATAAATTTTTGACACAAAGAAACGTAATTAGTACTGACATGTTTTATTTCATAATTTAGCCTACTTACAAAATAGCTTCACACATGGTTTCATTAGATTATTGTTTACTTATCTAATCTAATGAATTAAACAATTTGGATCTCCTGTAAATCATGGAATGCTATACAATGTGTACTGTCGAACCTTGATCAAACGATATGTGCGGATACACGACATATATTTATCGATAAAAAACAAAAAATAAAAAATTATGTGTTACCTATTTAAAAAACAAAGCCGATTTAATATTTTTTTAATGAAAACTACTTCATCTGGTTTTTTCTTCGTTTCTTTTTGAGTAATCGGTGTATTTTATTCAAAGTAGTCTCATTTGAAAGCTAGATAGTCAACCTAGGTAAGAAAATAAGAAAAAAATACAATGTCTTATTAGTGTTATGCAGTTTAATACAACATGCAAAAAAGTACACCTCTATAACCCAGTTTTAAAGTTACAGATCATAAATAAAATAAAAAATCGTTTTTTTTTGCAAATTTCTAAAAAAATAATGTTTTTACTAGGCTTATGTACCGAAATTGTATTTTTTTCTTATTTTCTTAGCTAGGTAAACTATTAAGCTTTCAAATGAGACTACTTTGAATAAAATATACCGTTTTCTCAAAAAGAAACAAAGAAAAAACCAGATGAAGTAGTTTTCATTAAAAAACTAATTAAAACGGCTTTCTTTGTTCACCACGATTATATTCAGATCTACCCTCAAACACTTCTTTTTTTCTTATCCACTGTAAAGAGATACCGTAGGTAAATAAAAATCCGCTGTCGAACACTAATAACATAAAATTTCAACGTTTTGTTAACTGGTTCATTAGTTTAGTTGTTTGGTGCGTTCGTTACTTGTTATGTGAGCGATTGGATGCCTGGTTCGATTCCCACTTGGTGACACAATTTTTGCTTCTAACTTAGTATTTGAGTAAAAAATTTGTAAATCGTACAGTGCTTTGCAATGTAAACTTTAGCTATTTGGGGGGTTACCAATTAATGACGCTGTCTGTACGTACAGGGTGTATTTTTGGAGCGTGCTGCAGTAAGGAGAGGTACAGTAGCCGCTGTGGCTGCAGGAAAATACTTTTTGGAGGCTATTCATCATTTTTAGAAATATTTAGGTCCTCATTCTCAGATTTTCAATAAGAAATAGCCATTTTACACAAACACTTTTTTGTGCTGATCATCGATCCATTGATTTAATGACTGTCAACGCCGCGCCGCCGCGCCGCCGCCTCGTCAGCGTCTAAACAACGGACTCCTCATAGCATGTATAGAATACATAGTTCCTTAGAACTCCCCCCTCAGTTGGTCCGATAAAATTTTTTGTTTAGTTTAAGAAACAGGATCGATTGTCATATAATTGTTTGTGAATCCCATTTTCTTGCCTGTGTACATTTAATAATCTTTTTGAAAATCATCTATGAATGGGATAAAAAAAATCTCAAACTTTCCTAAGACTATTTTCCTGTAGCTAGACCAGGAGAGATACCTCTCTTTTCAACCTGTACATAGGTACTTACATGTATCTATCTACGTATAGAGTAGCTACAGGCGCGGCCACGTGCCCGCTGGCGCAGTAGCGTGCACGTGGCCGCTCCTGCACTGCGCAGGTATACCTGTGCCTGCGCAGTGCGCTGCGTAGATAGACAGTAATGTAACGCGTGTGTGTGTTGTAGAGCCGAACACGCCGGGTAAGTTCATCGTGTGGTTCCGCAACGAGACGACGCTGCTGGTACTGTGGCAGCCGCCCTACCCACCCGGCTTCTACACCCACTACAAGGTACACCTCACACGCCTACATCTAGTACACGCACTACAAGGTACAACCCCCAAGCCTACATCTACGTATAGTACACGCACTACAAGGTACACCCCACACGCCTACATCTAGTACACGCACTACAAAGTACAACCCACACGCCTACATCTACGTATAGTACACGCACTACAAGGTACACCCCACACGCCTACATCTAGTACACGCACTACAAGGTACAACCCACACGCCTACATCTACGTATAGTACACGCACTACAGGGTACACCCCACACGCCTACATCTAGTACACGCACTACAAGGTACAACCCACACGCCTACATCTACGTATAGTACACGCACTACAAGGTACACCCCACACGCCTACATCTAGTACACGCACTACGAGGTACACCCCACACGCCTACATCTAGTACACGCACTACATGGTACACCCCACACGCCTACATCTAGTACACGCACCACAAGGTACACCCCACACGCCTACATCTAGTACACGCACTACATGGTACACCCCACACGCCTACATCTAGTACACGCACCACAAGGTACACCCCACACGCCTACATCTAGTACACGCACTACATGGTACACCCCACACGCCTACATCTAGTACACGCACTACATGGTACACCCCACACGCCTACATCTAGTACACGCACTTCATGGTACACCCCACACGCCTAAATCTAGTACACGCACCACAAGGTACACCCCACACGCCTACATCTAGTACACGCACTACGAGGTACACCCCACACGCCTACATCTAGTACACGCACTACGAGGTACACCTCACCCACTTACACCGTTGACAACCAACAAATTACTTGTATATAAATTTTAGTTTAAGCCTATTTTAGTCATCATCATCATCAGCCTATAGCAGTCCACTGCTGGACATAGGCCTCCCCCAATGAGCGCCATAGCGCCCTGTCTTCAGCTTGCCGCATCCAGCATCTACCTGCAGTCTTTCGCAGGTCGTCATCCCACCTGGTCGGAGGGCGTCCTACACTACGTTTACCGAGTCGTGGTCTCCACTCAAGAACACGTTTGCCCCAGCGGCCGTCGGTTCTTCGCGAGATATGGCCGGCCCACTGCCACTTCAACTTGCTAATTCTTTGAGCTATGTCGATAACCTTGGTTCACTGTCGGATGTATTCGTTACGAATATATCCGACAGTAACATACTATCCTTCAGAGAAACTCCGAGCATAGCTCTTTCCATAGCTCGCTGAGCGACTTTGAACTGGTGGACCAGCCCTATCGTGAGTGTCCACGTCTTAGCTCCGTAGGTCATAACGGGTAGGACGCAATGCTTGAAAACTTTCGTTTTCAAGCAACTTTCGTTTTGATCATGACTTTGGTTTTATCCAAATTCATGCCAAGACCGATACATCGGGAGGCTGAAGCTAGGCCGTCCAGCATCTGGTTTAGTTCCTCAAGCAACTCCGCCATTAAGACTATGTCATCAGCGAATCGCAGGTGTGAGATGTACTCGCCGTTTATATTAATGCCCTTTCTAGTCCAGCAACATATCCTCCAATGCGCACGTGAACAGTTTCGGGGATATGAGATCACCCTGCCTCACTCCTCTGCGCAATTGGATGGGTTTAGACTGCTGATCCTGTACTTGGACACTCATGGTGGCGGCCTCGTAGAGACATCTCAGCACCTGGATGTAACGATAGTCTACTTGGCATCGCTGTAAGGAATCCAGAACAGCCCAGGTTTCGACGGAGTCAAATGCATTCTCATAGTCCACAAAAGCCAGACACAGGGGCTGATTATACTCTTCGGACTTCTGTATAATCTGCCTCACTGTGTGTATGTGGTCTATGGTGCCATATCATCCGCGGAACCCAGCCTGTTCCGATGGCTGGAACTCGTCGAGTCTCCTGGCGAGACGGTTCGTTACCACTCTTGAGAACAGCTTATAGACGTAGCTCAAGAGTGAGATGGGTCTGTAATTCTTAAGAAGGGTTTTATCTCCCTTCTTAAAAAAGAGCACCACCAAACTCCCGCTCCACGCCTTTGGAGTTCTCCCACTGTCAAGGATGGTATTAAAGAGGTTCCGTAGCTCCTGTATTACAGGGGCTCCTCCGGCTTTAAGAAGCTCTGAAGTAATTCCGTCCTCGCCGGGGGCTTTTCCATTTTTAAGCTGCCTTAGAGCTAACACGATCTCGTCTTGACTGATGTCAGGCAGTTCGTCGGTATAGTGGCGTGACGCTATTTTAGTATCATAAGTGAAAACTGTTAAGCTTTAGTTATGCTAGAAATGTTCCTACTTACTTAAGATTTATAAGCTGTATTCCATCTAAATAAAAATAAATTGACTTGTGACTCAACTCTATGCCTTGTGTGTGTTTATCTCCGTGAGTAGATACATGTTATGTTGCGCGCGCGTGTCGCAGGTATCGATCCTGCCTGGGGACGCTCGCGACAGCGAGCTGTACGTGGAGAAGGAGGGCGAGCCGCCTGGGCCCGCGCAGGCCGCCTTCAAGGGGCTGGTGCCGGGGCGCGCCTATAACATCTCCGTGCAGACCGTCTCTGAGCCCGAGATCAGCCCGCCAACCACGGCGCAGTACCGCACGGTGCCGCTGCGGCCGCGCAACGTGACCGCCGCGCCCCACCTCCTCACCGAGACCTCCTTCCGCGTCGCCTGGCTGCCGCCGCTCGACGAGAGCGAGTTCGAGAAGTACCAGATCTCCGTGAGCGGCGAGTCGCGCCGCCTCGCGCCGCTCGTGCGCGCGCGCACCGACCCGCCGCACGCCAGCTTCGACGCGCTCGAGCCCGGCGCCCACTACACCGTCACAGTCAAGACCATGTCCGGGAAGGTACGTCTATTCATAGTTCTCTGTGTCTCCTTCCAGTAGAAGAGCAGTGTTCGATATACATAGTTTGTTGTCGCAGGTGACGTCCTGGCCCGCGGTGACGGAGCTGACGCTGAAGCCGCTGCCGGTGCAGGGGCTGTCGGTGTCGCGCGCGGCGGGCGGCGGCGGGGGCGAGGGGGACGCGGTGCGCGTGCGCTGGCAGCCGCCGGCGGGCGGCGCGCACGACGACTACCGGCTGGAGTACCACGAGCCGGGCGGCGACGCCTCCTCGCTGCCGGCGCCCGTGCCCGACCTCACGCTGGACGCGCTGCTGCCCGGCCGAAACTACACGGTACCTACCGTACCGACACACCGCCTCGCGCTCTCTCCTCGCATCGCCTCCGAGTGTCCGTGTGCCTGATGGTGCGTTGTCTGTACAGATCAGCGTGTTCGCGGTGTCGCGCGGCGTGTCGTCGAACGCGAGCGTGGCGTGGGCGGGCACGCGGCCGCTGGCGCCCGTGGTGGTGAGCGCCGAGCCGTCGGCGCGCACGCTGCTCCTCGTCTGGCGCTCCGACGTCAACTCGCGCCAGACCCTCTACACGCTGCGCTACCGCCGGAACGACACGCAGGACAACTACACTACGGTACGGGACGGGACGGTTCCTCGCCCCGCTCTCCCCGCCCCCGCCCCCGCTGTGACTAGGTTTGTGTGCGCAGGTGACGACGGACGAGCGGTCGGTGGTGCTGGAGGGTCTTTTCCCGGGCGCGGTGTACGAGCTGCAGCTGGCGGCCGTGAGCCACGAGCTGCGGAGCGAGGCGCACCGGCTGTACCGCGCGGTGCGGCCGCTGCCCGCGCTCTCGCTGGCCGTGGCGCGCGCCAGCTCGGACAGCGCGGCGGTGAGCTGGGCGGGCCCGGCGCGCGCACACTCCGCGCTCTCGCACTACCAGCTGCGCTACCGCGTGGAGGGCGCCGACGCCTGGCGCGCGCTGCCGCTGCTGCCGCCCACGGCCACGCACGCTGAGGTATGTACTGCTCCTACTACCGAGAGAAATAATTCTCGTCCACCTACCAGGTGTTGTTTATAACTGTATGTACGTATGTGTGTGTGCAGATAGTGAACATGACGCACGGCGAGCGGTACAGCATCTCCCTGGAGACGCTGAGCGAGGGGGGCGCCGGCGCGGGCGAGGGCGGTCGCGTGGCGTCCGGCGAGCCGCTTCTGGCGGCGCACACCGTGCGTGAGTACCTACCCGTGCGCGGGGCGGGGGGGGGGCTAGAGGCGGTGCAGTGACGCGCGCGTGTTGCAGGGCCCAACCCCGTGTCGAACGTGGCGGCACTGGTGGACACGCGCAACCTGACGCTGGAGTGGCCGCGCGGCGGCGGGCGCGTGGAAGAGTACTCGCTGCGCGTGTGGCCCGCGGAGGCGCCGGGCGAAGCGCGCGCGCTGCGCCTGCCCGCCGGCGCGCGCACCACGCAGCGCGTGCCGCTCGACGCGCTCGACCCCGGCCGCGGGTACCTCGTCTCCATCACCGCGCACTCCTACAATCTCACCTCGGACGTCTTCACCATCACCACCCGCACGCGTGAGTACCTACACTACCCACACACACACAGGGACACACACAAGCCCCGCACCCCTCACTACACCCTCCGCTTGTGCCGCAGGTCCGCTGATCCTGTCGGAGATGACGATCGTGCACGAGCGCGACCAGGCCGACTCCAACGACTCGCTGCCCTCCATCCAGGTGACTACAACACACATAATCACTAAGTTCCAAATCAGAAAGTATATATAAACTTACCTATTTTCAAACATCCCGCATAACATTTGTGTAACCTTTTTCTGAACCAAATGACTGGACTATACGAGTATATATGTACCAACCTATATTACTATATACTATACGACGAGTATGTACATACAGGCAGGAGCTGTTCTCTGCGTCATTTGGTTAAACGATTCAAAATGCAGAATGTGTCGGTGCCGAGCCATGAGTCTGCTCTGACCTCGTCCGTATGAAGTAGTTATAAAGTGTGCGTGCGCAGGTGACATACACGCCGACGCCGGCGAGCGCGACCACCTTCGACTCGTACCGGTTCCGGCTGGAGGGGGGCGCGGCGGAGGGGGCGGCGCGCACCGCTCAGCGCGCCGCCGGCAACGAGACGCGGCGCGTGCGGTTCGCGGCGCTGACGCCGGGCGCGCTCTACAACGTGACCATGTGGACGGTCTCCTGCAACGTGAGCTCGCACCCCGTGCAGCGGCAGGTGCGCCTCTACCCGTGCGCCGTGCCCTGGCTGAACGCGACGCAGGTGCGGGCGCGGCGCGTGGCGCTCGCGTGGGGCGCGCCCTGCGGCGTGTACACGGACTACGAGGTGCAGTACTTGGAGGCGGCGGACCGGCTGCGCACGCTGCCCGCCGCCGCGCCGCACGTGCTGCTCGAGGGCCTTCGCCCGCACACGCTCTACACGTTCACGGTGGTTGTGCGCGCGGGCGCGGCGGACGCGCTGCCGACGCTCTCGCGCGCCGTGTCGGTGGCGGTGGGCACGGCGCAGGCCGCGCCCCCCGCGCCGCGGCTCTTCGCCCCGCAGGACGCGGCCCCCTCGCGGCTCCAGTTCTCGTGGCAGCTGGCGCCGCAGGACGCTAACGGCGACCTGACGCGCTTCCAGCTGCAGTACTGGCCGAAGGACGCGCCCTCCAATCTCACCACGCTCTACTTCCCGCCGGACGGTCAGTACACTCTGTAAAAATTCAATTCATTTATTTCCTTTTGATACAAGTTATTGATATAGATAGAGGTACACATATTATAAAAAATAAATTTGAACATCTAGTAAGTAACCTTGAAGGGTAGGTGGAGGTTAGAAATGCGCAATCGTGAACAAGGTAGTTTTATTGGTAATTCAACTCAATGTACAATTTCGAAAAGCTCTTAAAAGCTATGATGACAGTGCACAGTGTTTCATATGACCAAAAAATTTCCCTATGCTGTTTACAGCATTAATCTATCAATGAATGCATTTTGAATGCAAGAGTAGAACACCCACGTGTCTATTGCCAATACTTTTTTTTTATAAAAAAAATCATGAACTTTAGGTGACCGTGACTACGAAAAATATTTAAAAAATTCTGGAAACGTCAATGTCCAAGATATTTTTATGAGATAAATATAATCTGATAATATTTATATTTATATTTATTTAAAGGAATAGTAACCTTGAATAGAACCTTAGGAGCATTTTTTCCAATTTTTATTTTTTTTAAATAACCTCTGGTTACTGAGTAATTATGATTTTTTCATATTTTAGTTATTATTTATTAAAAACGCAAAAGCGTGGCTTGTGACTAGCACAGAAAGATTGCTCTTAACAAGACCTATCTATGTGGTAAAAATACCAGTACCTATGCACTGCTTAGCTTGGGCTAGATGATGCTGTGTGGATTGTCGGCGTTCGTTTTGTAAATAGATTAAAGATTAAAGTTGTCTCTGGTCAAGTGAGACGTAAGCATACACGAGCATACGTAAGCATACACGAGCATACGTAAGCATACACGAGCATACGTAAGCATACACGAGCATACGTAAGCATACACGAGCATACGTAAGCATACACGAGCATACGTAAGCATACAGTGGCTAAGCTCTTGCTATTTTTTATTTAATACATTTTGGGAAACAAAAAGCTTATACTTAATTATAAATAGAACAAAGACTTAGAATAAATAAAGCTAAGTACGGTTTCCACGCGCAGCTTGAAACGATCACTAGAATAAATAAAGCTAAGTACAGTTTCCACGCGCAGCTTGAAACTATCACTAGAATAAATAAAGCTAAGTACAGTTTCCACGCGCAGCTTGAAACTATCACTAGAATAAATAAAGCTAAGTACAGTTTCCACGCGCAGCTTGAAACTATCACTAGAATAAATAATGCTAAGTACAGTTTCCACGCGCAGCTTGAAACTATCACTAGAATAAATAAAGCTAAGTACAGTTTCCACGCGCAGCTTGAAACTATCACTAGAATAAATAAAGCTAAGTACAGTTTCCACGCGCAGCTTGAAACTATCACTAGAATAAATAAAGCTAAGTACAGTTTCCACGCGCAGCTTGAAACTATCACTAGAATAAATAAAGCTAAGTACAGTTTCCACGCGCAGCTTGAAACTATCACTAGAATAAATAATGCTAAGTACAGTTTCCACGCGCAGCTTGAAACTATCATTAAAATAAATAAAGCTAAGTACAGTTTCCACGCGCAGCTTGAAACTATCACTAGAATAAATAAAGCTAAGTACAGTTTCCACGCGCAGCTTGAAACTATCACTGAACTAGTTATATAACATTGCGTGAAATTTGTTAACAAAAATTAAAATTATAAAAAGAATGTGCCCAAAAATTAAATGATATTATTATGAAATTTAAATGTGTAAAGTGTCTGATAATACGTAAAAGTTTCTTCAACACCAAACTAACCTCCAAGGAACAACACTATCGCTTTGCGGCACATCCAGCGGCCATTTTGGCTGAAATTTCATAGAAAACGACATCAAAACCAATATTCTAATGGTCACAACACAGGAATAGTGATTTTGAATAAGTTTTGGAGTCAAAATCGTGAGTACCATTTTCGAAAAACAAACAGTGAACTCGGATAGCATTAGAGCTGACATTCCTATCAGCTGTTTTTGACAACAGTCACTGAAGTTCGATAACTTTTATGTCTTAGTATCAACATAAAGAAAATTGACCATAGACATCTGAATGATCGTTCCAACTAGTCGATTACGATCAGCTCCATCTAGCGGTGAGTAGCAAGCAACAAGCTTTTGAATTGCTATCAATAGACGACGCTTTATATCCAAAAAATACCTGAAATGGCTGATACTAATGTAACTATGAGGAGGCAAAGGCCGAAACCATTTTTGGATTTATATCTTATATAGCTCTTATATATTTTATATAGCAGATGGATGTTTATTGGATGTTTCAACAAAAAGTGTCCCCGTGACCCACCAGCTAGACACAACCACCAATTTGAGTGACCTGAAACAACAAATTAAAGATTTAAGAAGTGATATGGATTCAGCACATGAAGAAATTTCAAATCTGAATCTATATTGCAGTTCACTTAAAAAAGAGCTGGCTGATAAATCAGCGCAAATTAATTTACTAAAGAAAATTACAACGGACCCAGTATTTGTTTCTTCAAGATCGTATCCTCGAAATATCACCACGCCAAAGTATGAAGATCCAACGGATTTCCCCTATTAACAATAATAGCAGGGATTGCAGCATTCATGAAACACCGATTAGGCAAGATCTCCCAAGCCGCTCAAACAAAATCTGTACGCTAACTTCAGGAACAACTTTTGCGGAGCCTAAATCTCAACAATCAACTGAGCACCATTTGAAACCATTTACTGATGACGACAATCTGGTACTAGAGGGCATCACTGTCTTAAAACCCAAAATTATTATGCTAGGTGACCAACAAGCACGAAACTTAACGGAACAGCTCATTCAAGACAGAATGGGTAAATGGAATGACAAATACGACGTGTTTGGCTTGATTGAAGCCCTCGGTGACATCTACCGAGATACTTAGAAACTGCAACGTAGCGACGCTGTCAAAAAACGACAGACATTGATATTTTAGTTTTAGGTTCGAATGATTATAATCCTTACGCCATAGATCGGCAGCAATGCGTTGAAGTAGCGAAAGTATATAAGGGAAATAAGCCTGTTTGTGAAACAATATCCACATTACTTTAAGACACACGCAGATATGATGGAGAGACGGTCGAGACATAAAGACAGGCTGTATGTCCCGGATCACAGAGTAAAACTTGTAACCAAAAATGTCTATCACCAGGCAATAAAAATCTACAACAAATTGCCCAAGGAACTTAAAGCTATGCCATTTAATTTATTTAAAATTAAATTAAAAGTGTGGTTAATGGACAGATGTTTTTATGATATGAAAGAATATTTTGACTATAAAACTTTTTTGTGACCTATTTTATATTTAATTTGTACCTAACCAATCTTGTGACACATTTTTAATTGTATAACTATTGCTGACATTATTTACTTTATATAGCCTAACATTTTAAAGCACGTCTCAACGAGGCAGAATGTATTGGAAATACTATTATGATTTGATTTGACTATTGGAGTTAGAGAACATCAAATGGCATGTTCTGGGGTTATGTGAAGTCCGAAGAGAGGGGGAGGACACCGTAAGCCTAGACTCGGGTCATCTTATCTACTTTCGCGAGGGTGATAAAACATCCCAGCGCTGCAGCGTGGCGTAGGCTTCCTCGTCAATAAGGCCCTCTCTAACAACGTCCAAGAAATCTCCAGTGTGTCGACCAGGGTAGCGTACCTGATCCTTCGGCTGTCCAAACGGTACAGCATGAAGGTCATCCAGGTACGCACCGACCTCGGCACACTCGGATGATGAAGTGGAGGATATGTACGAAGACATATCCAAAGCCCTACACAACACCACTAAGGCCCACTTCAACGTTGTTATGGGGGACTTTAACGGCAATGTGGGAATCCAGACTGGCAACGAATCCCGAATAGGCCCGCATGGTTATAGAGTTAGGAATCACAGGGGGCGAATGCTTGTCAATTTCCTTGAGAAAGAGGGCCTGTTCTTAATGAACTCCTTCTTTAAGAAACAGCCTTAAAGGAAGTGGACATGGCAAAGCCCCGACACTGTGACTAAAAATGAGATCGACTTCATCATGATGGATAGCAAGCACATATTCAGAGATGTCTCAGTGATCAACAGGTTCAATACCGGATCTGATCACCGACTCCTTCGAGGCTCTCTGAATATCAACATTAAACTTGAAAGAAACCGTCTGATGAAGTCCATGCTCCTACCTGACCTAATCCAAATCATGGCGGGCACCGAGAAGTTTCAGCAGCTTCTCGGGGATCGATTTTTTGCCTTGGATCCTACTGATGACGCTGACGAGACGAGAGTTTGTGTTGGGAATCTGTACGGTAGAAAATACGTTACTTTCAGTACGGAACGTTGGGCTCTCTCCAATGGTAACATGATTGACTTATATGTACCGCCCCAAGTGTCGATGCAGTAGATAATTAAACTTTGGCAAATAATAAACAGTTTTTATGACATTTTTGTCCGTTATTATATGTCTTATATTCTTAAACAGTGCTATTAGCTTTCGGATTCTACTAGTTAGGTTTTTAATATGATATTCAAATGTCAGGTTAGAGTCTAGCATGATTCCCAGATATCGTATTTTATCGGTTTTATCCAGTCTTTCACATTCACAAGGAATTGTACTACTACTACTACTACTATGACAAGAATTGGTACAATTATTGTGAGCTACTAAATTTAAGTTACATTTTGTTTTGTTTTTAATAGCAAATTCTATGTATTTTGTTTTTCCAGTGTTTAGTTGTAGATAGTTTAGTGACAGCCACTTATTCTACATATTGAACCCGTTCTGTGCGTGCATATAAGTTTGTTCCCAGTTCTCTCCCCGGAACACCAGAGCTGTGTCGTCCGCGTATGTGCAGATGATTCCATTATGTAGTTGCAGATTACACAGTTCATTAATTTAGGTCAGAAATAGAATAGGACCTAAAATACTCCCGTGGGTCACCTGTACCGATTCACTAATGGTGTCCCCAATCTTAACGCATTAGTATCTATCAGAAAGATAATCCCTAAATAATTGTAGTTGTAGTCCACGAATCACGGCCATCTCAAGCTTATTCAACAGTCGAGGTATTGAAACGGTGTCAAATGCCTTGGCTAAATCTAATAATATTCCTAGCTATATGGTTGGACAGATTGTTAACGGCATCAGCAGTGGATAGTTTTTGCCTAAAGTCATATTGGCTTATAGACAACAGATTATTGTCTTCGAGAAACCCGACCAGTCTGTTTTTTAAGATTCGTTCTAAAATTTTGGAGAATTTAGGTAGGATCGATATAGGTCTATAATTTCCAATTTCATCTTTAGGTCCAGTTTTGTGAATAGGGACTATAACAGATTTTTTGTAGGCTTTAGGGAACCGACCCTGTCTAATAGCCAGATTACAAACATAGGTTAGAGGGCCCGCAAGTACATGTTTATTTTTTTTTCAATATTTTAGACGATATATTATCATAACCTGCTTACGGTATATGATTAAAGTGATATAATTGTAACCACTTCAGTTAGGTCAGTTTCCAGTAATGCAAATGAGCTAAGAGGTGGAATGGACACATTGATCCAAGGCCGGGGTGGTCGTACATGGTCACCTTCACCTTCTCGAAATCGTTTCCGAATGCACATACCTCGGGCAGATTCTGCAGTTAGGTAAAAACAATTTCGAGAAGGAGGCCAAAAGGAGGATCCAGCTAGGCTCGGCAGCGTTTGGGAAACTACGTCGAGTCCTCTCTTCATCCATACCGCAATGCTTGAAAACGAAAGTTTTCAACCAGTGCGTCCTATCCGTTATGACCTACGGAGCTGAGACGTGGACACTCACGATAGGGCTGATCCACCAGTTCAAAGTCGCTCAGCGACCTATGGAAAGAGCTATGCTCGGAGTTTCACTGAAGGATAGGATTCGCAACGAATACATCCGACAGAGAACCGAAGTTATCGACATAGCTCTGAGAATTAGCAAGCTGAAGTGGCAGTGGGCCGGCCATATCTCGCAAAGAACCGACGGCCGCTGGGACAAACGTGTTCTTGAGTGGAGACCACGACTCGGTAAACGTAGTGTAGGACGCCCTCCGACCAGGTGGGATGACGACCAGCGAAAGACTGCAGGTAGATGCTGGATGCGTCTAGCTGAAGACATGGCGCTCATTGGGGGAGGCCTATGTCCAGCAGTGGACTAATATAGTTTGATGATGCACTATTGCGGCCTTTGGGAGAAATATGCAAATACATTCTAAGGTCAAATTATACAGAATAGGGTTGTCGCTAAAAGATCAATTTTTAGTTGTGAGTTATAAGTTTATAACTCATTCGTATATGATAAAACAATATAATAGTGCTATTATGATAAAACTATATAAGTGAAGTCCTAAGGTCAAATTATACAAAAGAGGGTTGTCGCTTAAAATTAAATTTTTAGTTGTGTGTTCTATTTCAATTCAATTTTTTTTCTTTAGTCTTACTTAATAAGCACTAAGACTATATTATCAAATTATATTATTTTAATTTTAATGTTCACTTCAATCTTTTGACCACTAGTGGAAGAAGTGAAAAAGAAACCTCTCGTATGTTCATATAACCTATATGTCTATACAATGTGTATTGTCGAACCTTGATCAAACGAGATGTGCGGGTACACGACATACATATATTTATTGATAAAAAACAAAAAATAAAATATTATATGTTACCTATCTCAAAAATAAAGCCGATTTAATTATTTTTTTAATGAAAACTACTTCATCTGGTTTGATCATGTTATATTAAACTCCACAATTTAGTCTACAAATTCCCCAAAACTTATGGGCCTATCTCTTTTTGTTGTCATGTTATTTACCATTTAAAATAGGTTGTCTTGTCAAGAGTAAAAAAAACAAAAGCTTTATCTTAAACAGTCGTTACTATCCCACTGCTGGGCAAAGACCTCATTCCATTTCTTCCTATCTTGCCTCGTTTTATTTTATAATTTATGTAGATTAAATCAGTTGATATTCCTGTTGATCTTTGTACAAGACAGAAAGTACCTATTTTCAATGGTGAATAACATAACAACGAAAAGAGATAGACTCATAATTTTTGGAGAATTTGTAGATTAAATTATGAAGTTTAATACAACATGCAAAAAAGTACACCTCAATAACCCAGTTTTAAAGTTACAGATCAAAAATAAAATAAAAATCGTTTTTTTTTTGCAAATTTCTAAAAAAATATTGATTTTACTAGGCTAATATACCGAAATTGTATTTTTTTCTTTTTTTATTAGCTAGGTAGACTATCTAGCTTTCAAATAAGACTACTTTGAATAAAATACACGTTTACTCAAAAAGACACGAAGAAAAAACCAGATGAATTGGTTTTCATTAAAAAAATTATAAAATCGGCTTTATTTTTGAGATAGGTAACATATAATTTTTAATTTTTTTTTTTTTATCGATAAATATATGTCGTGTATTCGCACATCTCGTTTGATCAAGGTTCGACAATACACATTGTATATAAGGCTCTGGATCAGATGTGACGGAATACCGACCTGTGACCATTCAACGGCGGCAAAGGTGTTTGAGTCGGCCGTGCAGCGCAGCGTGTAGGAGCAGGTCTCGGAGAGACTGTCCGACGCGCAGCACGGTTTTCGGCCGGCTTATAGCACTTCAACGAACCTCCTTGACTCCATGGCCTTCGTGCTACCACAAGTCGACGCAGGAGTGCAAGTCGACGCCGCCTACTTCGACTACAAAAAAGCGTTCGATCTAGTCGACAACAATATCTTGCTTGAGAAGTTGGCGACGATCGGCTGCACTACCAAACTGCTGCAGTTCTTCGCGAGCTATATGAAGGACCGGCGGTAGTATGTCGACTACGCGGGATGCAGATCACAGGCTTACTCTACCTTAACAGGCGTGAGTCAGGGGAGTAATTTAGGGCCGCTAGAGTTTATCATAATGATTAACGACCTGCCCACAGTCGTCAAAGACGCCAAGTGCTTATTGTTCGCGGACGACCTCAAGTTACTCTTACCAATCAAGGACGAAGAAGACTGTGACGCCTTCAACGGGACGTGGATAGAGTAGTAGAATGGAGTAGGGTTAATAAACTTCAGTTTAATGCCAGCAAATGCTCTATAATAACTTTTAGTCGAGCTAAGACTCCACTCTACTACGACTACCAGTTGAAGGATACTCAGCTAAAGAGAGTCGAATCTTTAAGAGATTTAGGGGTTCGTCTCGACGACAATCTTCACTTCAGGGAGCAGGTTGTTAACATATGTAAGAAGGCCTTTAAAACTTTAGGATTTGTGCTCCGTCAGACAAACAGCTTTAAAAACCTGCAAGCAGTAAAATCGCTCTATGGCGCTTTAGTTAGAAGCCATTTGGAATTTAATTCCGCGATATGGGCTCCGCATGAGGCCAAGTACATCCAAATGGTAGAACGCATCCAAAATAAGTTCACAAGATATTTATACCTGAAGCAATACGGTACATATCCCTTCTACCCTTTGATGTATCCAACCTTGTTTGTTATTGGCATGGTTGGATACAACAAGCTAGAAGTAAGGAGGGATGCAGCGCTCGCTCTACACCTGTTCAAGGTGCTGAGAGGGATGATCGCCCATCCAAGCATTTTGGAGGAACTGCGGCTGAATGTGCCGGCAGACTATGTGCACAGACGAAGGCGTCCAGCCCTATTCGCAGTACCAAAAGGGCGAACTAACCTAGTACATAAATCCCCTCTAACGCGCAGCATCCGCACGCTGAATCTGATTGCCGAGAGAATAGATCTTTTCTCCTGTTCCCAGAGTGAGCTGTGTGAACCTAGCAACTGACTTTGAGATATTCATGTTTTTTTGATCCTATTCGATTGTACCGGGTTTGTACCCGATTGTACCGGCAAAATTTTCGTTTGTACCCTAATGATGTAAAAGTTATGGGGAGGGGGAGGTTTTCCAATAGTGGTTTTTGACCTAAGTGGGTAAAGTGAGTAATTTAATATAAAAGTTAAATATTTTATAGCACTTAGCCATAGATTTCGTAAGACCTTAAAATTGTCAATATATTCAACGTATAACAATTCGTTTTAAGGCTGAAACAAACGGGTAAAAACGAAAAACATTGACTTGAAACAACGAAATTCGTGAGTTCCAAAAAGCTGCATTGTTTATTTTATGTAATCGTTAGTTGTGTAAATCCGTATTATGACAGTTAGACTGACATTTTTATTTTTTATTATCGATAATATTCTTATTTAATGTAATTCTATTGTATGGAAATGGATATGATTTGTGATTTTGTAATGTAAACTTAAAGTAAGGTTGACTCTATGATTTTTGTGTTGTTTTTCTGTATTATAAAATTATTTATAATTTTAATATTAAATTTAAATATGCACTCTATTGCATCGGGTGTTCCCGTAACAATAGAGGTACGTTTGTAAATAAATATATATACATATATATGGTAAAACAATATAAATAGCATAGATAATATATCATGTCATGGCAATCCCAACAAAAGTCATAAAAGTAAAATGAGAGCCAAGTTCAATTTTGTGATATATACCTTGGTTGTTGAGTTCAACAACAAAAGAAGTGAGCTTTAAATGGGTGCGAAGTACAATTCTCAGTCCTGAAATTTATTTATAACAGCATAAAATATTTTATAAATGATTTCTTCTGATAACTTAGGATAATATTTGAAGCCTAAGTTCTGACTTGGCTAGTTTTCATGTTCGAATTATAATATAATATTATTATAGCCTTCGCAAGTTCTAAAGCCGCAAGTTGTTATTTTATTCTTCAGAAAATTTGGCTTGGGTACCGGTAGAAACTAGCCATCGAACATAGGGCTGTTCCATGACTGTTTTAGTAGGTACTAATAAATTCGTATATGAGAACTAGCCGAGTCAGACCTGTGACGGCTTCAATATGTTATCCTAAATTATAAGGAGAAATTATATTTTAGATAAATTTGAAGTTGTTATAAAATATTGTATGGTGTCATAAATAAATTTCAGGACTGACTTATTGAACTTGGCACCCATTTAGATCTCACTACCCTTATCGTTGAAGTTCACAAGCAAGGCTCATATCATAATATTGAACTTTGCTCTCATTTCGCATTATGTTTTTGATGGGATATCATAAATTTTTGTGCAGAACTTATTGGTATAACAAAATTCTCTTTTGTATTCACTGCCTATCAAAATTGCAAATTTGAACTTACTAGGTCATCTGGAACTAGGTAAGAGTTTTGTTCTGTCTATTGAGTTATAAAAAAGGCGATTTTGGACATTAATATTATCTAAATAACTGTTTGAGGTGTGCTTATGAAATTGTGAGCTGTGTGTATCTGGCAAGTCTCAATATAATGTAAGCCAAATTTGACATGTTTATGTAAAATCGTTTTGAATTGTGAGGGGGTCAAAAGTGGCTCTGAAAAGTTCATGTACTACTGCTCGCCAGTTCTGGGAGCTTGAACTGGGCTTGACACGCTCTGTGTGTGTTGCAGCGCGGACCGGCGCGGTGTCCGGGCTGGTGCCGGGCGCGGTGTACGAGTTCAGTCTGCGCGGCGAGACGGCGGGCGGCGTGGGCGAGCCGGCGCAGTGGGTGCAGGAGATGTCGATCGGCGCGCCCCCCCGCCCCGCCGCCAGCGCGCTGCCGCAGCCCGCCGCCGCCTCCTCTACCACGGTCGCGGTCCGCTTCCGCTCCGACTACTTCTCCTCCGCCAACGGGAACGTCACCTCCTACACGCTCGTGCTCAGCGAGGACCCGGAGCGCGGCCCGCTCCACGCGCACCTGCCCTCCTGGCAGGACGTGCAGCGCCTGCCCATCTGGCCGCCCTACCAGGTACTGTACCCCCCGCACCGCGCCGCGCTGGCTCCCCACGCCCCTCTCTAACGTAACGCCCTCCTCGCTCAGGTCACGGAGCCGTACTACCCGTTCCGCGGGCGCGCCGAGGAGCTGTTCGTGATCGGGTCGGAGCGGTGCGAGGCGGGCCGCGGGGAGCGCGCCGCCTACTGCAACGGCCCGCTCAAGCCCAACACCAAGTACTACGTGAAGCTGCGCGCCTTCACCGCGCCAGACAAGTTCACCGACACGCACTACACCGCCGTGCACACCGGTCAGTATCTTACCTATGCCTACCTAGACCTACCTAGACACTAGCTTCCTATCAAATCAAAGCAGACGGACTCAATCATATCAATAGATAAGGTATTATCGAATCGCGCGATAGGGCGCACGATCAGTAACGAGGCACCTCGAGTAAGGAGCGGGACGATGTGTGTTGCAGAGGTGGACAACACGGGCTGGATCGTGGGCGGCAGCGTGGCGCTGGCGGCGCTGCTGGCGGCGGCGCTGGGCGGCGTGGTGCTGCGGCGGCGGCGCGCTCTGGCCGCCGCCGCGCCGCCGGGGCCGCCGCCGCCGCGCTCCTCGCGCCCCGTGCGCGTCGCCGACTTCATCGAACACTACCGCCTGATGGCCGCCGACTCGGACTTCCGGTTCAGCGAGGAGTTCGAGGAGCTGAAGCACGTGGGGCGCGACCAGCCCACCTCGGCGGCCGACCTGCCCGTGAACCGGCCCAAGAACCGGTTCACCAACATCCTGCCGTACGACCACTCGCGCTACAAGCTGCGCCCCGTCGACGACGAGGAGGGCTCCGACTACATCAACGCGAGCTACGTGCCGGGGCACGCGTCGCCGCGCGAGTTCATCGTGACGCAGGGCCCGCTGCACAGCACGCGCGACGACTTTTGGCGCATGTGCTGGGAGAGCGGCGCGCGCGGCATCGTGATGCTGACGCGCTGCGTGGAGAAGGGCCGCGAGAAGTGCGACCGCTACTGGCCGTACGACACGCGGCCCGTCTACTACGGAGACATCGCGGTCACCGCGCTCAACGAGTCCCGCTACCCGGACTGGACGATCGCGGAGCTGATGGTCTCGCGCGGCAGCGAGCAGCGCGTGCTCACGCACTTCCACTTCACCACCTGGCCCGACTTCGGCGTGCCCGAGCCGCCCGAGACGCTGGCCCGCTTCGTGCGCGCCTTCCGCGAGCGCTGCCCGCCCGACGCGCGGCCCGTGGTCGTGCACTGCAGCGCGGGCGTGGGCCGCTCCGGCACCTTCGTCACGCTGGACACGGCGCTGCAGCAGCTCGCGCGCGGCGCCGACACGCTCGACGTCTTCGGCACCGTGCACGCCATGCGCCGCGAGCGCGTCTGGTGCGTGCAGACGGAGCAGCAGTACATCTGCATCCACCAGTGCCTCGTGGCCGTGCTCGAGGGGCAGGACCTGCAGCCGCCGCCGCACCACAACCACCACAACAACCCCGCCTTCGAAGGTGAGCCCAGCACCCGCCGCGGCTGCGTGCGCACTGAGCCCTCCGCCTGCGGTCTGACCTCAACTCACCTTGTCGCTCCAGGTCCCGGCTGAGCGCGCCCCACACCCCCCCGCACCGCACCGCACCGCGCCCACATGTAACGTGTTCCAGTGGTGTGTGTGTGTGTGTCTATGTGTGTCCCTCAGTCGTGTGCTTTCCCGTACTTTAATGCCAAATTTAACACCAAGACCGTCCATTGCTGATTCTTACATTCGAGTACATCAGTAATAAGAGCAAATTTTCTAAATATATTGCATGTAAATAACTGTAATAGTGACGAAGCGCGGCGCTGGTTGAGCGCATTCAAACTCTATTTGAAGAATCACATCCATTGGGCATCCGCCGCGCGCGCCCGCTACAACCTGCCTCCCCCACCCCCTGCCCCAGTCCCGCGCTCCCAAGTGCGACCCAACCAACGCTTCATTTGAATAGTATCATCTGTTTGAGCAACACCTTAGTGTTTGTTGCGATGTGAATGAATAGAACTAACTAAAGATATCAGTGGAGTATGTGCCTGACTGATGCCTGACTGTGTGTTGTGTTGCAGACGACGAAGGCATCGCGGAGTCCGGCATGTGAGCGGCGCGGTGAGACGCAACGCGGGACGGCGCGACGCGACACCGAACCAACGTCTTGTTATTTAATTTTGACCGTAAATTTTTATATTTTTTTACTTATAGCTAAATATTTTTTGATAAAAAACATTTTAAAAGTGACATGGTACGTAAGGTAGTCGCTGGCTAGGCTCGGTGCGAGCCGTACGTAAGGTAGTCGCTGGCTAGGCTCGGTGCGAGCCAGGCGGCGCGGGCGCTCGAATCTCAGAAGTGTAGTTATCAGCGGAGGTGCCTCCGCCTCGTGTATAGATAGTATGTATAGCGCTCGCTCCTATCTCGGCTCCTTGTAAATGTAGCTGGTGAGTACATTCATTAGGTTAGGAATTAAATGTGTGCCTTCTAAGATTATGATGTAAGATTCCTGTCTGTACTTAAAAAAATAGCATTAAATAATATTTTTATAATGTTAAACGACACACATGTACTTACTGATGTATCGATGTGGTTGGTAAACTATACTACTCAGAAAAAAAATATTTATCGACTTACTTATACGAACAATTACTTTATATTAGGTAACTTATTATTCTTCCTTGTGCACATTCCTGCTGTCCTCCCGTGTACCTTTGTGCATATTCCTGCTGTCTTCCTGTGTACCTTTGTGCACATTCCTGCTGTCCTCCCGTGTACCTTTGTGCACATTCCTGCTTTCCTCCCGTGTACCTATGTGCACATTCCTGCTGTCCTCCTGTGTACCTATGTGCACATTCCTGCTGTCCTCCTGTGTACCTATGTGCACATTCCTGCTGTCCTCCTGTGTACCTATGTGCACATTCCTGCTGTCCTCCTGTGTACCTATGTCAGGGTTGGAAAAAAAACAGATTTTTTTATATTTTATAAAACAAACAGTTCAAAATGTTTAAAACAAGTTTTTTTTTGTTTTTTTTTTTTACTTATCTTTTTCAAATCAATCATAGCGAATAATAAAATAATCCATTTCTAAACTATTTCCTAATTCACATTAGTAAAAATTTACAAAACGATAAATATTAACTTTTGTTGCATATCTCAGTACCTCTAATCTAATTATCAAAAATTATTATTATTATTAATCAATACAAAACACTTTACATACGCCTTGTATGTAGCATGTAGTAGGTAGAGAACTAGAGAGAGAGAGCGGGGAATAGGTACCGTACCCATTAATCCAGTGAATTACTTTCTTTCGACGGCCGACATAGGGACTTTCCCTGCGGGACTTTACTGCCGGGGAGTTACCTATGCAGTGTGCAGTGTATAAAACGGCCGACATAGGGACTTTCCCTGCGGGACTTTACTGGCGGGGAGTTACCTATGCAGTGTATAAATACCACAGCCTGTCTGTGGTATTTATACACATTCATTTGCAATTAAAGGTAGTTTTAAACCCTGTTTTTTTCTTAATATAAAACATAGTTTTATTTCAAACTGTTTTAAACACTGTTTTAAACACGTGTTTTCAAACAACTTGTTTTAATCATGCCAACCCTGACCTATGTGCACATTCCTGCTGTCCTCCTGTGTACCTATGTGCACATTCCTGCTGTCCTCCTGTATACCTATGTGCACATTCCTGCTGTCCTCCTGTGTACCTATGTGCACATTCCTGCTGTCCTCCTGTGTACCTATGTGCACATTCCTGCTTTCCTCCCGTGTACCTATGTGCACATTCCTGCTGTCCTCCTGTGTACCTATGTGCACATTCCTGCTGTCCTCCTGTATACCTATGTGCACATTCCTGCTGTCCTCCTGTGTACCTATGTGCACATTCCTGCTGTCCTCCTGTATACCTATGTGCACATTCCTGCTGTCCTCCTGTGTACCTATGTGCACATTCCTGCTGTCCTCCTGTATACCTATGTGCACATTCCTGCTGTCCTCCTGTGTACCTATGTGCACATTCCTGCTGTCCTCCTGTGTACCTATGTGCACATTCCTGCTTTCCTCCCGTGTACCTATGTGCACATTTCTGCTGTCCTCCTGTATACCTATGTGCACATTCCTGCTGTCCTCCTGTGTACTTAGGTAGGTAGGTTAATATTCCATTGATTAATCCAAAAGTATCGAAAGTTAGATACGTTAAAATAGTAAGTACCTTTTTTTTACAAAACCGAATTAAAAACGTAAGTACTTATTTGTCTCAAAAACGTTCTAAACGGTTACGCATTATGAATGCGGAGAGGTCAAGGTAACATAGTAGGTATATAACTAACAAATAGCTAGGGACTATAAGAATGTCTAGCTTTTACTGACAATAAATATTAAACTGTTACAAAATGTGGTTTATTTTATTAATTTAGTAAGCGCTGCACATGCGCACCATTCACCGCCCGTAGCAAGTCGCAGCAGAGCGTACCTCGAGCTCCTGCACCACACAATGCATTCAACTACGGGCTAATCTGGTCTTTAGATACATTTTAAGTAACAACATGGCTTCCCACAAGCTTTAGTCATTTGAACTGGCCCGGGACCTGTCTGTCATCTGATGCCGTCAATGTAAAATGCATCTGAATCTTACAAGTTAAAGCCCATAATTGAATGCAATACATGAGTGGTATTACACTGTAAGCGCACTTTCTATGTTTCTGGGTCTCAGTTTGTATAGTGTAGAAAGATATTCCCTCTATTTCAAAGCAGAAAGACCGCTGTTTGACATTTGGGTGGCCCAATTCAAGAAATCCCCATGTCCTAAAAGTGACTTTCGAGATATTCATAATTTTATGTTTTAAATGTCAGCTGAAATCAAAGAGATTTTACATATAGAGACGTCATACTCATTGTAAAGAAATAAAAACATTACGATATTTTACTATAGCTACATACCTAGCGTCGACGTTCGAACATACAACGCCGCATAGCATTATCTCTGTCACTCATAAACGTAACGCATTTCTTGTTTCCGAACAGACGAGACGCCGCACGGCATATTATGTCCTTATCTCTGTCACTCATAAACGCAACGCACGCATTACTTGTCTCGTTCGTGTAGGTGGCAAAGCGGCAACCGCGCGGCATTGATTTTTGAGTAAAATTACATTTATTTTATGATTTTCCATTTTAAACAGTACAAAACAAATAGAAGACATCAAAAGACACATCAATATTTTTTAATATTTTAATATTTTTCATACTCCAAAATCCCGCTTCAACGTACGTCCGCGTCGCGACCAGGAGCAAGACGGACTGAGTTCAATGGGGGTGTCACATAGTCGTGGTCAAGTCACAAGAAGTTGCAGCAGCTCGCGCGCGGCGCCGACACGCTCGACGTCTTCGGCACCGTGCACGCCATGCGCCGCGAGCGCGTCTGGTGCGTGCAGACGGAGCAGCAGTACATCTGCATCCACCAGTGCCTCGTGGCCGTGCTCGAGGGGCAGGACCTGCAGCCGCCGCCGCACCACAACCACCACAACAACCCCGCCTTCGAAGGTGAGCCCAGCACCCGCCGCGGCTGCGTGCGCACTGAGCCCTCCGCCTGCGGTCTGACCTCAACTCACCTTGTCGCTCCAGGTCCCGGCTGAGCGCGCCCCACACCCCCCCGCACCGCACCGCACCGCGCCCACATGTAACGTGTTCCAGTGGTGTGTGTGTGTGTGTCTATGTGTGTCCCTCAGTCGTGTGCTTTCCCGTACTTTAATGCCAAATTTAACACCAAGACCGTCCATTGCTGATTCTTACATTCGAGTACATCAGTAATAAGAGCAAATTTTCTAAATATATTGCATGTAAATAACTGTAATAGTGACGAAGCGCGGCGCTGGTTGAGCGCATTCAAACTCTATTTGAAGAATCACATCCATTGGGCATCCGCCGCGCGCGCCCGCTACAACCTGCCTCCCCCACCCCCTGCCCCAGTCCCGCGCTCCCAAGTGCGACCCAACCAACGCTTCATTTGAATAGTATCATCTGTTTGAGCAACACCTTAGTGTTTGTTGCGATGTGAATGAATAGAACTAACTAAAGATATCAGTGGAGTATGTGCCTGACTGATGCCTGACTGTGTGTTGTGTTGCAGACGACGAAGGCATCGCGGAGTCCGGCATGTGAGCGGCGCGGTGAGACGCAACGCGGGACGGCGCGACGCGACACCGAACCAACGTCTTGTTATTTAATTTTGACCGTAAATTTTTATATTTTTTTACTTATAGCTAAATATTTTTTGATAAAAAACATTTTAAAAGTGACATGGTACGTAAGGTAGTCGCTGGCTAGGCTCGGTGCGAGCCGTACGTAAGGTAGTCGCTGGCTAGGCTCGGTGCGAGCCAGGCGGCGCGGGCGCTCGAATCTCAGAAGTGTAGTTATCAGCGGAGGTGCCTCCGCCTCGTGTATAGATAGTATGTATAGCGCTCGCTCCTATCTCGGCTCCTTGTAAATGTAGCTGGTGAGTACATTCATTAGGTTAGGAATTAAATGTGTGCCTTCTAAGATTATGATGTAAGATTCCTGTCTGTACTTAAAAAAATAGCATTAAATAATATTTTTATAATGTTAAGCGACACACATGTACTTACTGATGTATCGATGTGGTTGGTAAACTATACTACTCAGAAAAAAAATATTTATCGACTTACTTATACGAACAATTACTTTATATTAGGTAACTTATTATTCTTCCTTGTGCACATTCCTGCTGTCCTCCCGTGTACCTTTGTGCATATTCCTGCTGTCTTCCTGTGTACCTTTGTGCACATTCCTGCTGTCCTCCCGTGTACCTTTGTGCACATTCCTGCTTTCCTCCCGTGTACCTATGTGCACATTCCTGCTGTCCTCCTGTGTACCTATGTGCACATTCCTGCTGTCCTCCTGTGTACCTATGTGCACATTCCTGCTGTCCTCCTGTGTACCTATGTGCACATTCCTGCTGTCCTCCTGTGTACCTATGTCAGGGTTGGAAAAAAAACAGATTTTTTTATATTTTATAAAACAAACAGTTCAAAATGTTTAAAACAAGTTTTTTTTTGTTTTTTTTTTTTACTTATTTTTTTCAAATCAATCATAGCGAATAATAAAATAATCCATTTCTAAACTATTTCCTAATTCACATTAGTAAAAATTTACAAAACGATAAATATTAACTTTTGTTGCATATCTCAGTACCTCTAATCTAATTATCAAAAATTATTATTATTATTAATCAATACAAAACACTTTACATACGCCTTGTATGTAGCATGTAGTAGGTAGAGAACTAGAGAGAGAGAGCGGGGAATAGGTACCGTACCCATTAATCCAGTGAATTACTTTCTTTCGACGGCCGACATAGGGACTTTCCCTGCGGGACTTTACTGCCGGGGAGTTACCTATGCAGTGTGCAGTGTATAAAACGGCCGACATAGGGACTTTCCCTGCGGGACTTTACTGGCGGGGAGTTACCTATGCAGTGTATAAATACCACAGCCTGTCTGTGGTATTTATACACATTCATTTGCAATTAAAGGTAGTTTTAAACCCTGTTTTTTTCTTAATATAAAACATAGTTTTATTTCAAACTGTTTTAAACACTGTTTTAAACACGTGTTTTCAAACAACTTGTTTTAATCATGCCAACCCTGACCTATGTGCACATTCCTGCTGTCCTCCTGTGTACCTATGTGCACATTCCTGCTGTCCTCCTGTATACCTATGTGCACATTCCTGCTGTCCTCCTGTGTACCTATGTGCACATTCCTGCTGTCCTCCTGTGTACCTATGTGCACATTCCTGCTTTCCTCCCGTGTACCTATGTGCACATTCCTGCTGTCCTCCTGTGTACCTATGTGCACATTCCTGCTGTCCTCCTGTATACCTATGTGCACATTCCTGCTGTCCTCCTGTGTACCTATGTGCACATTCCTGCTGTCCTCCTGTATACCTATGTGCACATTCCTGCTGTCCTCCTGTGTACCTATGTGCACATTCCTGCTGTCCTCCTGTATACCTATGTGCACATTCCTGCTGTCCTCCTGTGTACCTATGTGCACATTCCTGCTGTCCTCCTGTGTACCTATGTGCACATTCCTGCTTTCCTCCCGTGTACCTATGTGCACATTTCTGCTGTCCTCCTGTATACCTATGTGCACATTCCTGCTGTCCTCCTGTGTACTTAGGTAGGTAGGTTAATATTCCATTGATTAATCCAAAAGTATCGAAAGTTAGATACGTTAAAATAGTAAGTACCTTTTTTTTACAAAACCGAATTAAAAACGTAAGTACTTATTTGTCTCAAAAACGTTCTAAACGGTTACGCATTATGAATGCGGAGAGGTCAAGGTAACATAGTAGGTATATAACTAACAAATAGCTAGGGACTATAAGAATGTCTAGCTTTTACTGACAATAAATATTAAACTGTTACAAAATGTGGTTTATTTTATTAATTTAGTAAGCGCTGCACATGCGCACCATTCACCGCCCGTAGCAAGTCGCAGCAGAGCGTACCTCGAGCTCCTGCACCACACAATGCATTCAACTACGGGCTAATCTGGTCTTTAGATACATTTTAAGTAACAACATGGCTTCCCACAAGCTTTAGTCATTTGAACTGGCCCGGGACCTGTCTGTCATCTGATGCCGTCAATGTAAAATGCATCTGAATCTTACAAGTTAAAGCCCATAATTGAATGCAATACATGAGTGGTATTACACTGTAAGCGCACTTTCTATGTTTCTGGGTCTCAGTTTGTATAGTGTAGAAAGATATTCCCTCTATTTCAAAGCAGAAAGACCGCTGTTTGACATTTGGGTGGCCCAATTCAAGAAATCCCCATGTCCTAAAAGTGACTTTCGAGATATTCATAATTTTATGTTTTAAATGTCAGCTGAAATCAAAGAGATTTTACATATAGAGACGTCATACTCATTGTAAAGAAATAAAAACATTACGATATTTTACTATAGCTACATACCTAGCGTCGACGTTCGAACATACAACGCCGCATAGCATTATCTCTGTCACTCATAAACGTAACGCATTTCTTGTTTCCGAACAGACGAGACGCCGCACGGCATATTATGTCCTTATCTCTGTCACTCATAAACGCAACGCACGCATTACTTGTCTCGTTCGTGTAGGTGGCAAAGCGGCAACCGCGCGGCATTGATTTTTGAGTAAAATTACATTTATTTTATGATTTTCCATTTTAAACAGTACAAAACAAATAGAAGACATCAAAAGACACATCAATATTTTTTAATATTTTAATATTTTTCATACTCCAAAATCCCGCTTCAACGTACGTCCGCGTCGCGACCAGGAGCAAGACGGACTGAGTTCAATGGGGGTGTCACATAGTCGTGGTCAAGTCACAAGAAGTTATAATTTAATTTTTATAATCATAAGTACATAAAAGTAAAAAGTAGGTATTTTATTAATGTATGTATAGTCTGGCAAAAACGGGTAGAAACGGACACTAAATTTCATTACTTCGGAAACCCTTTCTCTTCTAATCTATGGTAAAGTACATTACAATTATATTGGAATTTTAATGTTTTTTAACATAATACTATGTTATCTTATACGAGATTAGCAGTTGAATGAAATGAAGTAAGTTAGTCGTTCCGTTCCGATTGAATTTAGGTCCAGGCAGGCGCGGTCCCAGCCCAAGTCTTTGGGGGGGGGGGAGGTCACTTGGTCAGGGTCGGGAGGGGGGGGGGGGGGTGAAGTAAGCAAAATTACGATACTACCTATGGCTATGACAAAAGTAAGAACAGCGAACAAAGCGAACCCTGAAAATATAGGATGTAAGGTCTTTGTATTGATAGATAATGGGTAGATTAAGCGGCGGGCGAGCCGCGTTAATTTTGGACTTTGGTGAGGTCGGTTTAGCAAGAACAACAAGGAAGCTACAACGGCGGAGGAACGACGGAGATAAACGCAGCATTTTAGAGATTTTTAGGCGACACAAAATAAATATATAAAGGGAGTGGAGCAAGCCGCCGAAATTTCTGTTACTTTTCTCAAGCTAGTTAAGAAGAGTATGAAAAAATAAATAAAAAGGATTTTCAGGGCTCCCGGCCCTGAAAATGAAACAGGGGGGTTGGCTTTTTTCTACGGCCAGAAGGAACAATTGCTATTGGCTTGTGGAACTTATCGCTAAAAACGACTGAGATAATCGCAGCATTTCGAGATTTTTTTGGCGATACAAAGAAATGTCATTATACAAAAGATATAAAGGCGAGCGGAGCGAGCTGTTGAAATTTTTGTTACTTTTCTCAAACTAGTACTTGTACGAAAAAAATAATATAAAGGTGCGGAGCTTTTCGTGTTTAGCAAATCTTAATGTGAGCACTTGACTACCCAGGAAACGGAAGAAATTGTCGGCGAGCGGAGCGAGCCGCAAATTTTTTGTGGTTTTCGTTAGAATTTTGTGTTTTTTAAAGTTTTTCGCTTTTTTCTATAGCCAGAAGGAACAATTGTTATTGGTTTGTGGAACCAATCGCGAAAAATTTGTTGTCTCCTTAGATTTTTATGTGCCCTCAAAGGGCATAAAAAAATCTGATTTTGCGCTATTTGTTGTCGTAATTGACTTGATAAGAAAGGACTGTAGCAAAATAGGTGCCGTTGCTTTTGCAAAACTGATACGCAACATAACAAAACGCCCAAAACACGAGTAATATCGGCGAGCGGAGCGAGCCGCGATTTTTTTTTACTGCAGTGTATACGCGGTTAACCATATTGTTAAGTTACATGTTAGGTAGAATAGAGTCTAAAATTAAAATTTATTTAAGGTTTCGGGCATTTTCTAGTGATTTTTTATGCCTAAACTAAGATTTTGGGGGGTGTTGACCCACCCCTGGGACCGCGCATGGGTCCAGGGTTACCAACCCTAAAAATATTTACTCCTAAACATAAGTCAGTGTCACACGAAATGTGACATCAGATGAAAGGAGGCGGTGGCGCGGTAAAATTCAAATTTTCGATTCGTTCGTTCCCGAATAATGCGTTTGCCATCATACAAAATATTAATTTATAATAAATTGATTCAATATTGAAGGTATTTACATAGAATCTATATTGTGACAGAAAAATATATCCTTACCTAAAACCATTACCTATGTTTAACAATTTTAAATAGTGGTCCACGGTGGACCCAGCCCAGGGGGGGGGGGGGGTCATGACCCCCATGACCCACCCCCTGGATCCGCCCTTGCAAGCAGTGCAATCAAATAATGATGAAAGTGATTATTTCATCATTACTTGGTTGCAGTGCTTGAGGAACGGGCTATCCCATTTATTGGATAATGCATTCAGAATGATGTTGGTACTACCGTGCAGCCTGAACAGCAACGAGGCGATTTTCTTCCGCATGCATGCATGAAAGCCGTCCGTGCGCGCCTCCGCGAACATGCCCAGTATCATCCTGAATGCATTATTATACTGGACGCGAAGGGTGTCGCTTTTTGAGTATATGTGGTCCATAGGCTACTCGTGTAGAACGTCTGACAGTAAGACTTAAACAGCGTGACTTTTGCCTCTTTATAACATCGATAAAACCTACGAACCAACATATTGGCCCTTACGGTCAACGCCCTTCGCTTCCTCTCTACGTCTCGTTCATCTCTAAGATTGTCACTTATAATGTGACCTAAGTATTTGAACTGGGTAACTCTTTTCAGCTCAGATCCATTCAACATAATGGGTGGTACCTCGTTCATGTGTTTTCCCTTTGGGGAGAATACCATGAACTCACTTTTTTTTACGTTAGGTAAATTGTAGACCATGACTCTTAGCATAATTTTCACATATTACCAACAGTTTCTCAAGTGCACTGATAGATGATGCCAGCAGCACCATATCGTCGGCATAACTGATATTATTTTCACTTATTCCATCAATAGAGCATCCCACTGGCTGCCTGCTGAGACCATCTATCAGGGAATTCACATAGAGGTTAAAAAGGTGTGGCGAAGAGACCCCCCCTGTCTTACGCCACATTCCATCCCATATGCATCAGACAGCACCCCTGCAGCAGGGGTGCTGTCTGATGCATATGGTCCAGTACTTTAGCTATTATAGCTGCCAAGGATATTGGCCTATAGTTGCCCATGTCTGAAAATGTCTCCAGTTCTGTTCTTGACAATGGGCACAACAAGATTGATTGGACTCAGCGTCAGGCGACCCTGGCATACCAGCCCGTCCTAAAGGTGATCTCACCCTGAAATACTTGCCAAATAACTCAGCCACCTGTTTAGGGTCAGACAAGCCTGCAAAACTGGCAGGGAGGCCAGGTTTTGAGTCCAATTTCTTTATGGTTTGCCAGAATTTTGAGAAATGTTTGCCTTTTCTGTGACCTGCAATAACATCCATTTTTATCTGGTCTTGGTTATTTTGGCACCATTTAAGTTTTCCCTTGAATATTTTACGACTATTATGCATATCATCAAAGATTGGTCCACTACTAGGTTTTTTGTACTTACTTATGCAAATACTTAACGATTTGCAGCAAATTACTTTACCGCTTATTAGAACACGCGGCAGCGTGTTCAAGCCAAGTTCAAGCAAAGGAACGCGCCGAGTGTATCATTACACGAACCACTTGGTGCCACTTTTGACCCTTCTATAAATCAAAACATCTTTAACGTAAACACATAAAACTACGTGTGTTTAATTATATCCATAAGGACATGTAGAAGCCCAAATTTCATGAAGCTAGCTCAAACGGTTATAAAGATATGAAGGTCAAAAAGTCGTAAAAATTCACACTGACTGACTGACATATATATAGTACCTAAATCTAACCTACTTCCAGATGACCTAGAAGGATGAAATTTGGAATCCAGCTCGGTAATTGTGTGTAAGCGTAGGAAAAAATAAAAAAATAAAAAAAAGTCAAAAAATAAGTAATGTTAGCGACGACGACCTTATGTCAATGGAATAAGGTTTAAATTAAAATAGATCCGCATTGCATAGAATAAGCAATAGTACTACGTCTCCGATTGCGCCATAGAATACAGTGTAGTTTTTAGGGACCGGCCCGTATAATACCTACCTACGTAGCTATGTACCTATGTATGTCGAAGCATTGCATAGAATAAGCAATAGTAGGTACTAACGTCTCCGATTGCGCCATAGAATACAGTGTAGTTGTTAGGGTGCAGTGCAGTGACTTTGTAATAAGTGCGTAGTTGTATGTATTCGGTACTATAAACCGACACTTAAAGTGTTCTGAGGTGTTTTACTTGATTAAGATAAGATGAACATTAAATCTCAATACCTGCCTAGTTTTCTTTACAAAAAGTAATGATATCCCACCAAAACATAAATGTAAAAAAGGAGAGCCAAGTTCAATAAAAAAATTATGATTGGCTGTGGGCTTCCCCGCAAAAAGAATGGAGATATAAATGAGTGCCAAGTCAAATCTATGTAGGTTAGATTTGACTTGGCCAGTTTTTATCAGAATTAAAACGTTGAATAACTTTATAAAATGACTAATGTAATGAAAACTGGCAAAGTCAAATCTAACCTACATAGATTTGACTTGGCACTCATTTATATCTCCATTCTTTTTGCGGGGAAGCCCACAGCCAATCATAATTTTTTTATTGAACTTGGCTCTCCTTTTTTACATTTATGTTTTGGTGGGATAAGTATTCTTTCACGCGCCAGCGCCAATGTATCTCGGTGCCAATGATCTATTTCTTTAAAATGTTCTGTCTGTGGCTATTGAAATATTTTCTGTGGATGTGTCATGTATGTCAGCTTCGCATGTCAGTCACTTTACTCAAGTAAAGTAACTTCAGTCAGTCAGTCAGTGTGTACAAAAAACCGCTTGTCGTGTCGCGGTTGGTCGCGGTCCGTGTGCTTCTGCAAAATTGACTTTCATCGCCTCGTAAGTTTGTGAATTTCCTCTTTTATGGTGTATTTGATGTTTTAAAGGGTTCATATAGCGATAGTGGATGTGAAGGAGTGGCAACGTAAACGGATGTCTTTCGCAGAATCGAGAAAGATCATTCAATCGGATCGTGTCGATGCGTCACCCTTGTGAGCCATTTTACGAAGTTCCACTCTATTGTACATCGCCCTAAATACGGTATGTCTCATGTATGCTCTCGTAACAGGGCAGCAAGACGCCCAGTAATGTCAGGGTCTGAAATGATAGGAGAATATGGACGCATCCTAACCTATGTGTAAGGACGCAGCCGCATCAGCGGAATCGCTGGGTCTCTGCCCACAGTCGCATACTCACTTGCTGAATTCATTCTTCAAACAAAGACTCTGTACATTATATGACCTTTTTTGCCCCTTGGACATTTCAAGGTATTGTGAAAGAAGATATGGTCTACAGGTTGGCCACTAAAACTTCTTTGTTATAAACAGGGTTTTCTCCAAATGGTGTTTTTCTTCTAGTGCTTGAAAAAGATCTGAAAGCAGAACAAATGTATGCAATATTTATCACATGTACACTTGTTACTTTTGTAAAGCAGAGGAAACCACATTTGCTTTGGTACGGCATACATAGCATGTATGGAACTTTGACAAAAGCATCATGTTTTGTTTATACAGCATATTAGAATAAAAACCCTGTCAAAAGTAACAAAAAACAATGGACAAAGTATAACATTGGTCAAGACCTGAGATAATCCTCATCAGTTTGATAAAAATCCTCATAAATTAGTTTTTAGATTTAGTGATTGGTGCCATATAGTTTCATAGTGATCTAAGGTCCGTATAATGAAACTATCAATCCATGCTTGAGGAACTGATACTCTTGAGGGTTATTTAATATTATTGTACTTGGTTTTGCCAAACCCCCCCACTTACTGTTTGGCACTAGTTCTACCAAACTAGACATGCGTGGGGTGTATTCACACAGGATTCATTTCTTGTAGGAGCGTGTTTACAAATCACCCGGCATCTGCAATATTGCAAATAGTTTATTTGCAGACAACGAGTAACAAGTTAGTATGCTTGTTTTAAAATGACCCAAGCATTGACTTGCCAGTGAAAAAGCTTTGGTGTACCAAGTTATATAATAATAGCAGATAGAGACAAGCAAATCGGAAAATTAATTCAAATAATGTAAAAAATTCAAACTAACAATGTATACCAATTCTCATTGATCTGTAGAAATTAGAAATAACAAAAAGATTAGCAAATATTAGGTATACAAACTTGTTATGTTCAAAAGGTTTATGTTAGAGTCCGTGAAAAATTCATTAACCAACCTCAGTAGCCACTAAGCAACACCCAATTTTAAAAATGACCATTAATGGACTTACAGACTTCTCTAATTGTTTTACTTTATTCCTGCTATCACAACTTTATTCAAAGTATTTCAAAAAGTATGAAACCTACAGAAATGTTTAAAACTGTTTGGAATTGTAAAAAGTGATCCCTTCAAAATGTGAAAATGTGATACTTCACTTGACCTCATAGCTCTCCTCAAATTACTTTAAATCTGTTTTTATTATTTGTTGTTATATTGGCTGTGTAATCTACATTCTGTCAAAACGTCAACTGTATTCCTTTTACGTTTCATGAGATACAGCCTGCTGACGGACGGACAGACAGATGAGGCTTAGTAATAGGGTCCCGTTTTCACGCTTTGGGTACGGAACCCTAAAAAGTAGGTGATGAATTGGGGCTCGGTCTCGGTGGCGGCGGAGGGGCGTCGTCGGCGTCGCGTCGCGTCGTGTGGGGTGCGTGTGCGGGGCGGGGGCGGGGTGCGGGTGTACGATCTGGGTCAATGGTAGCCGAGGGCGCGCACTGTAACTAGGTCAAAGCAGCGCGCTGCGGCCCCGGCGCGGCGCGCGCATGGCTCAGCTCTTCACCTGCACTGCACTGCCGACTCCTGCCATCTCTCTGCCGGACACACTTTGCACACTACTTCCTCTAATTATTATTTTAATTAAAACCAGCTTATAGATTCATTTATCAGATATTGATAAAATTATTAGATATCAGAAAGTGGCCATTTGGTTGAGTACATAACATGGCCATTTGGTTGAGTACATAACATGGCCATTTGGTTGAGTACATAACATGTCCATTTGGTTGAGTACATAACATGGCCATTTGGTTGAGTACATAACATGGCCATTTGGTTGAGTACATAACATGGCCATTTGGTTGAGTACATAACATGGCCATTTGGTTGAGTACATAACATGGCCATTTGGTTGAGTACATAACATGGCCATTCAGTTGAGTACATAACATGGCCATTTGGTTGAGTACATAACATGGCCATTTGGTTGAGTACATAACATGGCCATTTGGTTGAGTACATAACATGGCCATTTGGTTGAGTACATAACATGGCCATTTGGTTGAGTACATAACATGGCCATTTGGTTGAGTACATAACATGTCCATTTGGTTGAGTACATAACATGGCCATTTGGTTGAGTACATAACATGGCCATTTGGTTGAGTACATAACATGGCCATTTGGTTGAGTACATAACATGGCCATTTGGTTGAGTACATAACATGGCCATTTGGTTGAGTACATAACATGGCCATTCGGTTGAGTACATAACATGGCCATTTGGTTGAGTACATAACATCTTCATTCTGAACATTCTGGGTTTATTTTTGATGAGATATTTAAATTTTTAAGAGATTGTTCAAGAGAAACTTGCGTAGGAAGAGCGGGTAGAAACCATTTATTTAAATAAAGGATAATTGGTACCTAACCTACAGTTAGGTAGCAATTATTACAAGTACATCATTATCTACAGCGATATTGAGGTGTCACGTTGTAAGGCAGTATCGATGTACCCAGTCGTGGGGAGTGCGCCGCCGCCCCGGTGGTGGGTGGAGTGCCCCCCGCACCCCGCGTCCGCCGGAGGGCGCAAGGACACGCGCGGAGGTCGGCGACCGCGCGAGGTGAGACTGTCCGCGCGCGCCCTGCACCCGTCCCGCCCGCGCCCCGCGCCCCGCGCCCCGCAAGCACACATCTCGCACCTCTCCATATAACAAGAAACCTGTACCTACGTACAGCTATGATCGCGTCTTCATACTAACCCTATTATTATGTTACTCGTACGTCCAGTACCTACCTATAACTAAATAGGTCCCCGTGCGGCCCTGCAGCGCCCTGCCTGAGCCACTGAACGGGATTAGCAAACAGGATGTATGGACGCGAACCGGTTCATTCAACATAAACATACTTCTTATGAGAATATAAAACACATACAATATGTATATTTAAAGCGAGTTACATTTTTAATATACAAGCTTTTTAATAGCAAATAGTGTATTGCGCCGGGAGTCTAATAATAAAAAATATAAAATCACAGACGAAGTATGAACGTGTAGTTATAGTAAGAACGTTTCAGTAAATGAAGAGGTCGGGAGTCTTCTTCTCTTGTAGATACATCGTGATTGCTGCTAAGGTTTTAGGAAATAGTTAATAATCAGGGTACCTAAGCTATGCATTCAAGTTTAGATCATTGAAGAGCTAATATATTAGATGTCGCAGACGCGCGACCTTGTGGAGGCCGCGCCAAGGTTCGCGGGCGGCGGCGCGGGCGACGACCTCGCGCGCAGTCTGTAGCGGCGGCACGCAGCATGCCGTGCGAGCCGGCGCAGCACGCCTTGCTGACGTGTGGGATGATCTCTGAAAGATAATCAGCCGACGAACGTATAAAAAATGATGTCAAACCTTCAATTAAAATAACGAATTTTGACGAAAAATTAACAATGTTACACGTTGCGCTAGATCCTAAGCAGTTTATTTACAGAAACAGTGAATGATTTGAAATGAGATGAGATCAAACAGCAACAGGGTTTGGTAACATCTCGTAGCGCTCACACGTCATACGTACGTAGCGTACGGATGCCGGAGACGGCGCCGGCGGTCGGTAACCACAAGCGGTTGCATGAAAGGGACCGCGCCGCGCGGTTACCTGCTAGTGCGTAGGAGCACATAATATGATATTATCATATACCGTGTCCCACTGCTGCAGTCCACGTGCTGCAGCCCGCAGTGTCCCCGCTGAGCCAGCTGTACGGGCGCCGCGCCGGCTCGCGGAGCCCTACGTCCCGCTGAGCCAGCTGTACGGGCGCCGCGCCGGCCCCCGGAGCCCTACGTCACGTGATCACGTGGCCTGCCCGCTCCCACTTCACTAATTTATATTTACTTGTACGTTTTCCGACATATTGCAGTATATTAAACTTTATGGAAGAATTTATGAAAATTCGTTTTGTTTCTTTTGTTTCTGTTTTCATTGCAGTAAATGTATAATGTTTATCTCGACCCTGTGCTACAAGGTCCAAAAGTTAGGGCTTGACTCTGATGGCTGTCTGTGTTTGTATTGAACATTGAATGTAACATACTTTGGTCATTTCATCGGTTTTAATCCGAAGAAACGAATCAAAGATATAACGGCGCGTCGCGGCGGCCACGAGGCTCAGTAAGTTTAAAATAAGTAAATTATAATGGAGAGGAGGGCATCATTTGTTTCAGTAGTGGAGCCGTGTGGTCTGCGTCGCAGGTTGCAGAGGTGTGTGGTGAGTGAGCGGCAGAGGCAGCGAGAGGCTCGAGCGCACTGCGCGGGGGCAGCACCGGCGACAAGACGGAGAGCGCGCGCACAGCGGGGCCCGCGCCGCGCGCCTCGGCAGCCCCGAGGCGACGCTGGGTCCCGCCCTCCACCCGCACTAACGCGTACGACGCGCCCCAGGGAGATGCCAAGCACGACGTCATATTCAGAAAGGTAACTATCCATCTATCCAGCCAGTGAGGCACTGCCCCGCCCCGCCCCGCTCACACGTGTCTCACCCCGCAGGTGCGTGGCATCCTCAACAAGCTCACGCCGGAGAAGTTCCAGAAGCTGAGCGATGACCTGCTAGCGCTGGAGCTAGACTCGGACAAGGTGCTGAAGGGGGTGATCTTGCTGATCTTCGAGAAGGCGCTGGATGAGCCCAAATACTCGTCCATGTATGCGCAGCTGTGCAAGCGGCTCAGCGAGGAGGCGCCGGACTTCGAGCCGCGCGGCTCGCCCTGCACCTTCAAGCTGCTGCTGCTCAACAAATGCCGCACCGAGTTCGAGAACCGCGCCGAGGCCTTCGCGGCCTACGAGGAGCGCGCGCTGCTGCCTGACGAGCGCGAGAAGCGGCACCTGGCCAAGTGCAAGATGCTGGGCAACATCAAGTTCATAGGCGAGCTCGGCAAGCTGGAGATCCTCGCCGAGAGCATCCTGCACCGCTGCATCCAGAACCTGCTGGCGCGCCGCGCCGCCGCCGACCACCACGAGGACCTCGAGTGCCTGGCGCAGCTGGTGCGCACCTGCGGCCGCGTGCTCGACTCTGAGCGCGGCCGCGGCCTCATGGACCAGTACTTCGCGCGCATCGAGACTCTCTCCCGCAGTCGGGACCTCCAGCCGCGCATCCGCTTCATGCTGCGTGACGTGGTGGAGCTGCGGCGCGGCGGGTGGGTGCCGCGCGCCGCTTCCAGCCACGAGGGGCCCGTGCCCATGCACCAGCTGCGCTCGGACGGGTCGCCGCCGCGCCGTGTCGAGCGAGACGCCTTGTTCCGCGCGCCCGGCCGCAGCCGCCCGCTGGACGAGGTGTTCGCGGGCCTGGCGCTGCAGCCGCCCTCCACGCTGCAGCCGCAGGACAAGCTCTTCGGCAACGGCTTTGGCAACGCGCGCGACCGCGACTACCGCCAGCGATCCGCGCCCGCTTACTTCCCGCGCCACAGCGCCGCCAACAACAACCACTACGCCAAGCACTCGCAGCACCAGCAGCAGCAGCAGGGTAGCGCGACGCCCAAGGTACGTACCGCACGCACGCACGCACCGAGCGACCTGTGTCGCGACAGTATGACGTGAGCGTGCGCTTGTGTTGCAGGAGGGGGGAGGGCGGCGCGCGGCGCGCGTGCTGTCCACGCCGGGCACGCTGCAGAACGTGCAGATGCGGCCCGACGCCAACTCGCTCATGTTCGCCGCCAACCGCATCTCCAAGCCGCAGCCGCAGCCGCAGCTGCAGCCCGTGCAGCAGAGTGAGTACCCGCAGAGAAATTCCCCCGCCCCCGCCTGTCTGAGCGCGCTCACCTTCCCCTTTCTCGTCCGCAGGCGTGCTGGCTCCCGCGTTTGCGGCCGCGCCGCAGCTGCTCAAGGAGCCCGCCATCACCATCAAGCCAGCCGCCGACAAGCGCGACAAGCGAGATAAGAAGGACAAGGGACCCAACAAGGAGGAGGCGTGCCGCCTGGCGCTGGAGGCGGTGGCCGCGCTCGCGGCGGCATACGACCCCGCCGCCGAAGAGGAGGAGGGCGCCGCCGCGCCGCAGCCCGAGCCTCTCGCGCGGCTACTGGCGCTGCAGCCGGCGGACAAGGTGCTGCGCCGTTGCATCGCCGCCGTGCTGGAAGCCGCGCTGGCGGAGGAGGCGGACGACGCCGCGCTGTGGGCGGCCTGCCACGTGCTGCGCGCCATCAAGCGCGCGCCGCTGCACGAAGCAGCCCGCGCGCTGGTCGCGACGCCCGGAGCGCCGCTCGCGCGCCTCCTCAGCTGGCTGGTGGTGACGCGGCTGCTGCCGCTGAGCGAGGTGGGCGCGTGGGGCGAGGGTCCCCTGCTGCTGGACGTCGTGCAGCGGCTGCACGAGGCGCGCGGGGAGGCCGACCTGCGCGCGCTGCTGGAGGAGTCCAAGCTGGACCTGTGCGCGGCGCTGTCGGCTGGCGCGGATGCGGACGCGGACGCGCGCCTGGCGCTGCTGGAGGCACGTGGGCTGGGCGCGCTGGTGCCGCAGCTGCGCGTGCGCGCCGCGCTCGCGCGCCAGCTGGCCGCGGAGCCGGCGCCGCCCGTGCTCTACCGCTGGATCAAGAACAACGTGGAGGCAGGCGTGCGCGCCTCGCCCGCGTTCGTGTCGGCGCTGATGGCGCTGCTGGCGGCGCACGTGACGCGCGCGGCCGGCTCGGCGGGCCCACTGCCGCCCAAGGAGGCGCTGGAGAGCGAGCGCGCACTGCTGGAAGCATACGCGCCGCTGCTGCAGGCGCTGCTAGCGGCGCGGCCGGACCTGCAGCTGGCGGCGGTGTACGCGGCGCAGCTGCACGCGCACGACCACCACTACCCCAAGGGCATGCTGCTGCGCTGGTTCATGCACCTCTACAACATGGAGGTCTGCGAGGAGGAGGCCTTCCTGCGCTGGCGTGAGGACGTCACCGACGCGTACCCCGGCAAGGGCGAGGCACTCTTCCAGGTTAGTTTGCCCGGGCCTTCGGTTTCACCTTGACAACCGAAAACGAAACTCACTCGGGGTTCCGTAGTCAACAAAGAGTCTATGTCCGTCTGTCTGTCCTCGCAGATATTTATTTATTTATTTTAAGGAAGGCCTACAGCTTAAATACATACAAAATAAGTACATTAACCTAGCAACAGAGAAGCTAAGCCCCGCCGCACATGCCCACACTCGCACTCGTTCTCGATACTGCGCCAATGTCAATGGGGCTGATAGATGCCTTCGCGGCTAAATGACACTATGAAAATTAATCATCATCATCATCAGCCTATATCAGTCCACTGCTGGACATAGGCCTCCCCCAATGAGCGCCATTGCTATTGATAATATACACAATTAGATTAGAAGAAAAAATATTTTTTGTTAACAATCGTCGAAATGATGATGATTAAAATGAAATAAAGATACTAAACAAAATTTTCGAAACAAACTTAAGACTAATTGTTTGAGTTTAATGACCTAATTAAATGAAATGTAAAGAACCTACGTATAAACCTCTCTCAACACTTCCATCATGTTGAGTGAGATAAAAGCCTTCAACGATAAATAAATAAATAAATATGAATTAATCTTTAAATAATTGAACGCTACGCAGCGCAGCCGCCTTGCCGAAGCACACTCGTACGTACAATATTATTAGTATAAATAAATAAATGAAATACATTTCGCACCTTGAAAACAAAATTGACATTATACGAAAAACCCAATTTTTCAGGACAGCCATTTAAAGTTTTTGTAATTTTTGTGAGGGTCATAACTCAAGCTTGGTTTAAAATAGGGGTGCAGTTGTAACTGTATACAATAGTTCAGGTATTTATCTATAGGTATAAGAATAGCTTTTAATTTAATTAACAGGTATGAATGTAATTATATTCGTTTAAAAAAAAAAGTTTGGCATAGTGTCATTTTTGTTTTCATATTGACAATACTATTTTGCTAAACGCCATCAAAATATTAAAAATAATTAGCAAAGTGTCATTTTTGCCCTGAAATGACAAGGGATTTTTTGTTTAGTGTCTAAAATAATCCCCAAATCTAATTAATTTAGACAAGAGAAAAAAAGGAAATATTAAAGAATAATCAAAAATATATTTATTTAACAAATGTCATAAAAATTCTTAAATTCTAGAAAATATTTTGGTTGGTCACCAGTTATACGAATAAAAAACTACGACAAGATCGTCAGTGGCACCTCAAGACTTATTTTACAGTAACTTCAGTATGCAGCTACATCGTTAGCTCTACGGTTTACTTGTGATTCATCCCAGAAGAAGCATTCAGCTATGTTAGATTGTAGTTCGGAGATGGTAAAGTTTAAGCAGTTTATTATCGACTTCAAAAAGTCGAAACTTCACCTTTTGGTACTGTCATCATTACAGCTTGCAAGTCTTTGCATGCGACGATGAAATTACTCGACACGTTTCCTTTATCAATCTTTTTACCCTGTCGACTTCTTTCTACTTTGCCTCTCGAGCTTCTTTTTCACGACCGCCCACCTATAAATTTTGCATTTCTCGCATTGGTCTTTCTTGGGTACAAAAAAACTGATATTAAAATATTAATTAAAAACTTTGCGGTAGGCATGCTAGGTCGCTCTATTCGCAGTCATGTCTTTCTATAAGTTTACCAATGTATTTCCTCCATCTATGCATTATCTAGAAGTTTTTTGTTAGTACAAGTAATGGCTTTCGATACGCGGATTGCTGTTTATATGGCTTTTAACTTCTTCAAACAAACAATCTGCCAATTTTTTATTTTTCTGATGCTCTCAACTCCTTCCCCTTCCAATATACCAGTTTCATTGCATTTCTTTTGCAAAATAGTCCTGATATTATAGGATATTATAGATAGATATCTATAATATCCAATGTATTTCTGAAGAAAGTTTTACAGACTCTCATTTTTGTTCTATCGATATGCACGAAAAAAGCATTTTTTGCTTTTCTATTTTAATTAGTTTATTTTTATTGATATACAAACTAGTACCTAATGATTTGAATATTGTGAGCAATGTATTCTCTTTGTCTTTCCATTGAAGCCATTTCCCAGTAAGTTTCAAATAGGTTTTGTCTATACTCTACTGATATTTTTTTGAACATTGTAGCTTACAGCTTTATACGTACATAAAATTGTTTGAGGTTTCTGGCTGGAAAAACATTTTCTTTTTTTGAACTCAAGTCGAATTCTTTTCCAGAATTTCTTAATTGATTAGCTACAAAGCTCTTCTTCGTTTATTACTTGAGATTGAGCATTCTGGTCCATCTGAACTCACGAAGATCGACAAATTGAATCTGTTCATTGTGAAGTTGAATGTTTTTGTGCAGAAAGATATTCAAAATCTTGTTCCAAGAGATTTATATCGAGTGGCTTGTCTGTATTAGGAGTTGCTATGGACATTAAACACCATAGTATCGCTTAAATAGTTATTATACAATATTTTATGTAAATATTATTACGTTTAAAATGACACTAAATATCTATCAATCATAATAATTTCATGAATGGTTATAACATAACTGACCCTAAACGAAATATGTCACTTTTTTACTTACTCCGTGAACAGTTACTGTTTATGAGGTAAGTAAAAAAGTGTAATTTTTGGCTTGATGTCGATTTTTATTTAAGGAACAAGCACAAAACCTATAAGTATGAAGTGACATATGGTGACATCTAGCATCATCTAAGCGATATATTTAGAAACGGGTCTTTGAACTTCACGTAGTTTTATCTGTAGATTACAGATGTCGCTTTAACTAAATTTCGCCAAATTTATAATAATAATAATGCCTCTGTGCTGTTGGCTTCGGCCCCACGCAAGCCTTCCAAAGGACCGGGTCACTTTATGGCCCGTGATCATGGTAAATGAGAGACATAATAATAATAATAATAGTCATTTATTTCAGGTCATAAAAAGAAACCCATAGGTTATTTATAAATAAATTAAAGTAAACATTAAAATAGAAATAGACCTACTTACGGTTCCCACTCTGGTGCACAGAGAGCCAGAACCTGTACATAGGGCTACAGATGTTGTTAGCCATACAACTGAGGATGCCATTTTTAGATCTTCTAATATTGGCCCAAAATGACGCAATACGAGATCTGATAATAGCGAAGAAATCCGGCACCTGTGCATCAGCGAACATGCTTGACGCGCTGCAAAAACGTGGTTTCTTCATAAGGATGCGAAAAGCGTCATTGTATTGCACCCTTATGGTACTGTACGATTTTCTTTTGTATTTGAACCAGAACTGACAAGTATACATACAGAGGCAGTATGCCTTAAACAACGTAACTTTTACTTCGTCACTGCATCTGGCAAATCTCCGAGCAAGCATGTTACACCTGATAGACAGGTTCCGTCTTTCACGCTCAATATCTTGGTCATCCTGTAGGTCCTCAGTGATGATGTGCCCAAGGTATTTGAACTCCCTTACAACCCACCGCTGAACCCTTCAGATACACCTTAGGTACCCTCTCCGGACCCTTTCCTGCTCTAAATACTAGCATTTCTGTTTTGAGGACGTTATATTTTAATCCATGTAGGTGAGCATAATTTTCACATATGGATAAAAGTTTCGAGTCCGTTAATCGAAGGGCTCAGGAGTGCCATATCGTCGGCGTAACTCAAATTGTTAACACAAACATCACCAATATGGCAGCCTGTTCTGGCACTCGTCAGCTCCTCGATTAAGCCGTTAACGTAAATGTTAAAAAGGTCTGGAGAGGTCAACCCCCCCTGGCGTACGCCGCATTCCAGCTTATATTCACTGGAGGTCGTGTCGCCCCATCTTACTACATTTTGGCTTCCGTACCAGTACCTAAAAAGATTAACAACTTTCAGCGGGACTCCTGAGTCAAGTAGCTTCTTCCAGAGAATGTTATAATTGACTAGATCGAAGGCTCGACTCAGGTCCAAGAAGCAGGCGTAGATTGAAGTTTCCCGGGTGACATAGTAGTTAACACTATATTTAAGGCTGAAAATTGCCGCATCAGTTGAGAGACCGGGACGGAAGCCAAACTGTGCGTCATCAATACTAACATTATTCAGCAGTAACGGCTGCAATAGTCGTTCAAACACCTTCCCTATAACAGTACCTAGCGAGATAGGCCGGTAGTTGGCTGCACTACCAAGGTTATCAGTTCTATTTTTAACCACTGGGACTACTACAGTTTTGGTCATATTATCAGGCATAAAAGAGAATTTTAAACATAAGTTAAATAAGTCACATAATTTAGAATAAATATTATCACCTGCATGTAGTATATGTTCTATACTTAATTTATCATGTCCCGGAGACTTACCTTTTTTCATATTGTACGCAGCTTTAGCTATTTCGTCACGTGTAAATATATAACTACAACTCTGCTGCACATCATCATCAATAGGTACAGGGAACTCACGCTCATTTTCGCTAATAGGTTCCGGCTCTATTTTAAAACGGTCAGCAAACAAGTCCGCAATTTGTTTGTGATCCTGCAAGCCTTCAACCGTCACGGGTAACCTATTATTTTTCTCATTTAATTTCTTAGTTGATTGCCCAAATTTTATAAAGTTTTTGTTTCGTCTGTGCGTAGCCAATATATTTACTTTAATGTTTTCTTCGTCGGTCTGACACCATTTGATTTTATTTTTGAATATTCGTCTATAATGTTGCATATCATTGTATATATTACCCGATGACGGTTTACCAGCGAGGACCCAACATTTAAAATACAATCGCGCTGATTCATGACATTCCTTTACGTGGAAATTCCACCCCGGTATATGTTTACGTTTTTTATGAGAACCGGCACTCTTTATGGCTCCTTTTTGTAAAATATCAATAATATCATTGTAAATACGGTCAATAAATATAAAATGCTGGTTTTTAAAATCACATTGAAAATTATCTGTACAGTTAAAACATTGTAAAGTAGAATTTAAAAATCTTAGTTTAGTATCACAGTATTTAAAATAAGTTCTTTTCTGACTAGTATTGCGTAAACCCCACACTATTTCACTACGAGGTTTTTTCATAGAATAAACGTTCATGCTTTTACATACTTCTCCAATGTTGCATTTTATAAATAACGGGAAGTGGTCAGACCACAGCACGTCATGCATGACATTAATAGATCGGATAGTATCTTTAGCTGCCATGGTAACGAGACAATGGTCTAACCACCTACAGCAGCCATGCGCTTCGCTCAAGTACGTGTAAGTACTAGATTCTAGGATATCCATATCCGCACAGGACCAAGACTGCTCGTCACAAAAATTACATAATTCCTTACCGAAATTCGTGCCAGGGTGCGCATTAAAATCGCCTACAATGTAGGCAACTTGTAATTGCGATTCCTCCACAACTGAACTTATTCGTGCGAGGCACGTAGTAAAATCAGGTAAGTTATCAATATTGTCTACTGGCATATAAGCACAGAACACTAAAAATGACACCAAATTAACCGTTATCTGCACAGCTATTATTCTATCACTAGAACATTCAATCACGGACACTTTACTGAATATACTTTTATTCCAGAGGAGCGCTACCCCACCGTACGGCCGTCCTCTTAACACTCCTTGCGAGGTGTCTACGGACGATTTCGCGGCGCAGTCGAATCCACTATCAATCCCGCTCACGAAGTCCAGTTCATGTGGCATAAGCCAAGTTTCTTGCAAAGCAATGATGTCCGCACATTTGCAAAGTTCTTTTATCTGATCGGCTGACCTTTTAATTGATTTACAATTAAAAGATATTATGTTTATATCTGAACTAATTGGACTTACTACCATACTGATTTGGAAAATTTCGGTTGCCAGCTCGCGGTAAATATTCGCGAAATGGTCTGAATTTTATTCCTTCCGGCCAAAAATCATTGCTTAGAAATGTCGGTAATTTACTTCTAGGTATTATTATTTTAAACGAGTTGAATTCAGTCTCGCGGTGCTGTTCAAGCAGCTGCACATCAGAACAGCTTTCTCCCATCTCCTCGACGTGCTCCTTGATGTTGTCCACTGTAGTACTCTTCATTATTCTCGATATATAAATAGCCGACGATAATTCAGCCACCTGTATCTTGGTCATACCTTTCGCGGTTCCGCACAAGTTATTACGTATTTTACGTTTTTTATTTATAACCGGTATAAAACCATCGCTTTCATTCTGTCTATTTTGCACAATAATGTCACGATAAGACGGCGTGTGGGGCTCAGCGCTAGACAATAGGCTCGTCGTCTGAGCAGCTGGCGCAGACAATAGACGCTTATCAGTGCATTCCTTTACTAGGGCAGGCCTTTTAGGTGTTTGAATAATTTTATTCGAACTTTCTTTCCGTTCCGGGACCGGCGGCTGAGGGCTCTTCAATTTAACATTCCCACTCAAAGTTTTTTGAGTTTTAAAACACGAGCAGGTTCATCATCTCCGCCTTTGTGACGGTATCCTTACGAATATTACCCAGTTCGGCCTTAACGCAGGCTACGTCGCGCAGTAGTTTGCTAACATCGATGCTGTCAAAAGAAATCGGCGGTAGGCGATTTAAATCCTTTGCAACAAAAGATGGTTGCAGTGTCGGGGCAATTTCTTTAAATTGTTTAATTATGTCCTTTATATTCTTGTTACTTTTATCTGCTCCTTTCCGAGCAACGTTCCTTCCACCGCCCGGCAAAGATTCGAAAAGCACTGACTTGCCGTTTTCAATTTCACTTTCCGTAAAGTTACTTGCACATATTTGCACGATACTTATTTCATCCAAAATATCGATTTTATTTTGAACGAAAGTCAGGAACTCGTTAATTATTATCGGCGGGCCCGACATTATTGTCAGTTTACCGCGCGTAAGCGTATCGATAATTATGCGCGGCCGCCTGCAATGAGCACGCGCACGAGACTGATTTAGCTTAATGTCACTTTTGTTTTCAAGGTGCGATTTATTGCAAAAATAATCATTACAATCAGATAATATAATTAATTTGTCTGATGTTCGGAAATAGGTACCCTGCAAAATAGTAAAAGCTATGCCTAGAAAAAACTCATAATGTCAATGATGCCTATAGCATTAAATAAAAGAAAACATGATCTGAATCTCGATCATCTGTCAGACGCTCTGGCATACTTCTAGAAATGTATGTATTGATGAACATCGCATGTTGTGTTTGTGTGGCAGGTGAACACCTGGCTGACCTGGCTGCAGCAGCAGGAGTCGGAGGAGGAGGAGGGCGAGGACTAGCGCCGCCGCCTGCTGCGCGTCCGGACCCCGGCGGCGCCGCCTGCTGCGCGTCCGGACCCTGCTCCCGGACAGACGCAGACGGACGCCGCGCCTAGACCAGCTTTTATTTCGCGCTCATCTCATTATAAATATATTAATTAAGCCAAATAGTTAAAATAGCTACGTTCGTTACCCGGGACTCCGCGGCCGCCGCCGCCGCACTGCCGGCCGCCGCCGCCGCCGCACCGCCGGCCGCTCGGAGTTGAATAGGATCAATGTTTAGGTTACTACGTGAACGAATATTAGTATCTCGAGATAATTTTTTGTAGGCCTTTTACTCGATTTTGATACTTTTACAAATGTATACAATGTATAGTGTTCGTTTGGACGCGTGTTACACCCGCCCGGCCCTCCCCTCCAGTGAGCGTGTTGCACCCGACCGGCCCTCCCCTCCAGTGAGCGTGTTTTAGTTAAATTGTATAAATATATATAAATGACTAACGTAAATCAATTTTTTTATTATGTATTAAATGTCAATCATATTTTCAATGCTAAATGGATTTAGTGGTGTTGTGTAAGGTTGCTTACATTTAGTGGTGTTGTGTAAGGTTGCTTACATTTAATTGTACTGTCAAATTATAGAATTTGGAAAAACTGCAAACATAGAGTTAATAACAGGATCCAAGGGGCATAAGTAAAGTATGTTGAGTGAGTTATTATTAATAGAGTTGTGAAATGTTGCAAAATGCAGATAATTAAGTAAAATTGATCAATATGTAATGTATTCACATTGAGAAATAAACTTCAGTGTAATTTAAAAAGGATTTCTTTTCTTTATGACAATTTAAAGACACTGGTAGCGCCTCGTGTAGTTTCAACAAACTAGAGCGTTGATAAGAAGTGCTCTCATGGGCTGATGTGAATTCATCATTTTCTGCTATGAGAATAAGTGAAGGAGAGCAATTTTTATTGTAAAAAAATATAAGAATAAGTATTCCCGTCAACCTCCCTTGGGAACACGTCACTCTTACATGTTTCGCTGTTGTCTCATTCATAAATGTAATAATCAATCGACGCAAATGCCAATAACAAAGAATCACATCTCCACTTCCAGTGAGATTGTCACAAACCAAGTGGCCAAACGAAGGTCTATTGAATGTAAAAAAGAGATGATAGTGAGACGCGCGTGTCGTTTGACAGGTGATCGCGAACTGAATACAATAAAAAGTATTGCTAAAATTGATGACTCGCGTAAACGCGAGGTTGACGTTAATTAGGGCAATGCACAAGGTACGTGCTCGTACATATTCCCTGGCCAGAAATTGAGGATAAGATGCTGGAGAGAATGATAGGTGAATGACGTGAGACAAGGTGATACTGATGGTACAATTTAGTTTATAAAATGAAGAAATAATAGTTGCTAAGAATAACGAATTGTCCAGTCTTGTTGTCTTGAATAGCTTCATTCATTGATAGTTCACGCGGTACGATTGAACTTTTGATCGAAAAATACGGGCGAACTAGAATTATCTGAGATCACACGCGCACTAAACGACTTTTCTAACTCAGGCTCACTACGAACACAGCACTGATGTAGCCAAAATAAGAACCAGCGAACTCGCGAGGTTTCTTTCATGGCCGAGGCTCGCAGCCCGGCCAAAGACGTGATACAGGACGCTCCAATGCTCCTAGTAGACACTAAAAAATGGTACAGTACGCTCCAATGCTCCTAGTAGACAGTAAAAAATGGTACAGGACGCTCCAATGCTCCTATTAGACACTAAACAATGGTACAGGACGCTCCAATGCTCCTAGTAGACACTAAACAATAGTACAGGACGCTCCAATGCTCCTAGTAGACACTAAACAATCGTACAGGACGATTCAATGCTCCTAGTAGACACTAAACAATAGTACAGGACGCTCCAATGCTCCTAGTAGACACTAAACAATCGTACAGGACGATTCAATGCTCCTAGTAAACACTAAACAATTGTACAGGACGATTCAATGCTCCTAGTAAACACTAAACAATAGTACAGGACGCTCTAATGCTCCTAGTAGACACTAATCAATGAGCCCAGCACATTTGTTAGTTCGCAAACCCTTGCGATATCATTGAAAAGGTCTGAAATAGTTCAGCATAGTAAAATTAGGTCTTTTAAAAGTAGCTCCAGCTACCAGAGTTTTATATCTTATAAGGTTTTAGTTCCATAATCTGACGGATCGGTCCATCCATCCCATTTTTAACCGAGGAGTATATATTATAGAGTATTGAAACGAGTATGTTATTTATGACTAAACCTTTTCACTTGATGCTTCCTAAACTTTCTGCAACCACAAGTCTGGTTATGCGAGTCCTTTCGCAGCCTTATTCTGCAGCAGTAATTATGACGGCCGCTTTCTGCGCCTAGAGTTGTTAGAGTTTTCATTAGGCCACAGAATAACTTTATAGTATCCATACCCAACAGCAAAATCCTTTTTTTTATCAAAGGGTGGCCCAAATACTGCCCCAAAACTGGAATATGAGAATCCTAGCGATCTCGACTTATTCCCTGATGTATTTATTTATTTATTTATTTTATACTTTTTGCACGTTAAACTATATATAAAACCTATTCTAGAAAATTTATACAAAGGTGAACTTAACCCTAAAAAGAGTTCTCTTCCAGCAAACCTTATTGGGAGAGAGAGATAAAGTAAAGAGAGAAGTGGGTACATGTGCATAAATAAAATTATAAATAGACAGAAGATTAAATTTTAACTTACTTATTCAATATACTACTAAATTCTATACATACTACTAAATACTATAATAAAATACTAAACAAAAATACTATTTAACCTAAATTCTATACTTACATATAATACATATACTTAATAGATACATATATTAAATACATAAAATACAACAGAATCATGAAGATAGATAATGCTCTTTGACTTTACGCTTGAAAATGGAGAGTGAGGGGCTAGCACGAATATTGTGCCGGCCGCTCGGAGTTGAATAGGATCAATGTTTAGGTTACTACGTGAACGAATATTAGTATCTCGAGATAATTTTTTGTAGGCCTTTTACTCGATTTTGATACTTTTACAAATGTATACAATGTATAGTGTTCGTTTGGACGCGTGTTACACCCGCCCGGCCCTCCCCTCCAGTGAGCGTGTTGCACCCGACCGGCCCTCCCCTCCAAATAGACAGAAGATTAAATTTTAACTTACTTATTCAATATACTACTAAATTCTATACATACTACTAAATACTATAATAAAATACTAAACAAAAATACTATTTAACCTAAATTCTATACTTACATATAATACATATACTTAATAGATACATATATTAAATACATAAAATACAACAGAATCATGAAGATAGATAATGCTCTTTGACTTTACGCTTGAAAATGGAGAGTGAGGGGCTAGCACGAATATTGTGTGGGAGAGAATTCCACATCCTGACCGATTCGACAGTAAAGGAGCTACCGTAACGGCTGGATGAGTGAGCAGGAAATTTAAGGAGAAGGGACAAAGATGATCTACACGGTCTATCACGAGGGTAAAGAAACTCAAAACGCTCACGGAGGTAAGAAGGGGAGAGAGGATTGTTCAGAATGTTATACAGAAGTGAGAGAACATGCAAATCACGCCGGCGGCGGATCGGAAGCCATTTTAACTGATCTCTGAACATAGAGACGTGATCACATTTACGCAAACCGAAAATAAAACGGATGCATAAATTTTGCAGACGTTCCAATTTGTTGAGCATTTCCTCCGTGGCATCAAGAAAACAGGAGTCAGCATAATCTAATAGGGGAAGAAGGAGTGATTGGGCTAATGTAATTTTGGTTTCTAAAGGAAGGAACTTACCTAGTGCTTCGCGAGCACAATCTTGATCCAAACACCTACGTTAAAACTTTTGAAACTATCATGGTTATTAGATATAAATACTTACGTACCTAGGTGGGAAGTTAAATCTCGAGAATCCGGTTCCCAAACTGCAGAAAGAGATAATTTAGGTTGTTTTATTGTGGAAGCCCTGGGGCAGTGAAAATCCATGCCATAGTTTTATACTATTATTATCGTCAGAAAATAAATCGTATTCGCTTAGACGTTTTTAATTTGTTTTCTACAAATCTAACTAAAAATTGGAAAAAATAGTGGCCTTCTAAAACTCATATGGTTTGTCGTTGCTGGCTGCTGTCACAGGCTTAAACAGTTGACAATTCGTCGCTGAAAAGTTTATGGTAGATCTACCTACTTTAAACTTAATTTACAAAATAAACAGTTTGATAAGCATAATGCACTTTAAACAAATTCTGGTAATAGATGCTTCATACTGTATGAAGCATCTATTACCAGAATTTGTTTGTACTCCTCGTACTCCTTATAAACATGATGTATGAATCATACATCATGTTTATAAGGAGTACAAGGCACTCCTTATAAACATGAGTGCCTTGTAATTAAGAATAAAATATTATACATACTTCAAAGCCAGGCATAGAAATACAACACACACAGCTCACAGCTCAGTGTGACAATCATACGGTATTAGTTCCTCTGCAAAAGAGTAAGCAACCTTGTCTCATTATCTTTACTCCCAGTGGCATCTACTGTCAACGTTTGTAAACTTTGCAAAGCAGGGAGCTCTCATACTCTTATGTAATTCATCTATTTTTCTCGAAGACCGCGCGAGATCTGAAAAATTAAGTATTACGACGCATTCAGTGTTCTTGGAATCGCCCAATAGCATAGGTATTTCTACTACCATTTTTTATCCCTATATTATCGAATTATCTGAATCAAGGAATAGAAGCCAGAGTGCTAGCGGCTCCATTAGCGCTGAAAAACTGTAACAAGTATAATATGGAACACTTGACAATTTGTCGTCTTATACTTGCTATAAAATTATTATGTGAGTAATGAGTTAGCTTGTAAACGTTCGACTTCATGGTCTAATACTCTAATGCTAATGATATCGATACATAAACCGTGCAGGTGCATCATTGGCCCTGTCTTAATCAGATTTATATTTGAAGCATAAATAAACATGCAGTACATACATCTGTTTTTAACGTTATGTAACGTAGACACTTCGAGCTATTAGAGTGCTCTTGTTTTACTTATTCATTTTCTGAAGCACTTGCTTTGAAAAACCTATAGATATTTTAAACCTCGTCTTTGAGATGCGAGTAAACCAAATATAATCTATATAATACAAATATTTTGTACAATATATATATGTAGGCGCCACGCTTTGGTTAGACTCTGAGAGCACGTGCACCGAGGCGAACAAAGGGACGCTACCTGCTCCGAGCCGCCGCCCGTACCTGAGCGACCGCTCGTAGACTTGTTTACCCCAACCGCGCGTATTTAAGGCGAGCGCGCGGCAGCAACAGGCAGTCTTGCTTCAGCTTTCGTTGAGTGCGATCCTGCCGTGGTTCGTTCGGATTATGGTAGTTGACGCGTATAGATTATTAGAGATAACACAATTACTGTTAATCAGAGTTTATAAAATAGAATAAAACTATTGACGGGGTAATTCCTGGTTTTATTGATGTCTGAGCTACTCCCTCTACGACATATATATATATTTTAAATATCTCGTCATACCGTGATATATACTCTTGCTCTGTTCGGGTAAGAGCATACTTTGGTTCTTGGACTTGGTTCCAATTATGACAGAGGTTAAATGGAATAAAGTGTTATGAATTAATTATGTATACAATGTGTTTTATCGAACCTTGATCAAACGAGATGATACACGACATATATTTATCGATAAAAATAAAAAAATATATTTTACATATCTCAAAAATAAAGCCGATTTAAGAATTTTTTTAATGAAAACTAATTCATCTGGTTTTTTCTTCGTTTCTTTTTGAGTAAACTGTGTATTTTATTCAAAGTAGTGTCATTTGAAAGCTAAATAGTTTACCTAGCTAATAAAATAAGAAAAAAATACAATTTCGGGACATAAGCCTAGTAAAATCTATATTTTTTTAGAAATTTGCAAAAAAAAAACTATTTTTATTTTATTTTTGATCTGTAACTTTAAAACTGGGTTATTGAGGTGTACTTTTTTGCATGTTGTATTAAATTTCATAATTTAATCTACAAATCCTCCAAAAATTATGGGTCTATCTCTTTTCATTGTCATGTTATTCACCATTTAAAATAGGTACTTTCTGACTTGTACAAAGATCAACAGGAATATCAAATGATTTAATCTACATAAATTATAAAATAAAAAGAGGCAAGATAGGAAGAAATGGAATGAGGTCTTTGCGCAGCAGTGGGATAGTAACGGCTGTTTTAGATAAAGTTTTGTTTTTTTTACTCTTGACAAAACAGAAAGTACCTATTTTAAATGGTGAATAACATGACAACAAAAAGAGATAGGCCCATAAAATTTTTTGTTTTTTGATTTTTATCGATAAATATATGTCGTGTATCCGCAAATCTCGTTTGATCAAGGTTCGACAAAACACATTGTATAGCTGTGTCAGAAATACTAAGCCTAAGAGCGGCAAAGCCAGCTTCATGTACCTCCTGTCGTTGCAGGGTGGTTCAAAATCCTATTTTTAAATAAGCTGGTATCAGGAGCGATATCTTAGGATGAGGGATTGACGGGCCGTCAATTTTATAGCGAGAAATAATAAATGTTAAACACTAAATTTATGTCCGTTGAAATATTAATTTATGTCTATTAAAGCTGTTCAGAGCTTACAAGTCATAATTATATTAGGTAAATATATTTTTATAAAGTTTGAACAAAACAATTCTTGTTTACATAAAGAGTGTCATACTAATAGTTCAACAAAAGTTAGAGAACATAAAGTGCTTTTTCTAAACACTTATTTGTTTGACATTCTGTTGTTTGATAATATATTATCTTATCACATTGGCGCTATTCCCTCAAACTATACAAGTGGCGACACCAGGCGAAAACAAACAGATCTCATTATAAAAGCTTCCAGTGACGGTCTAGTAATTTAATAGAAGCGTTTTACCTGAAATAAAACGCATATTAAAATACTTACCTCACTGGAAGCTTTGATTTTAATTCTGCCTGGTGAAACTTAGCCAATAAGAAAATATGGCTCTGTCCATTTTACGTAAACTAAAAATGGCGCGCGGCCGCTAGGTGTCGCCCTTCAGACCGGATGTACTACCAATGGTACTGGTAAAAAGTAGTCAAATTCGACGGAAACGGATTGCCCTCTCATTATAAAAGCTTCCAGTGAGGTAAGTATTTTAATATGCGTTTTATTTCAGGTAAAACGCTTCTATTTTTCCGTCATGGGTGTCATTTTCATGGTGCTGAAGCCGATACTGCTGTCAAAATGTGAATCTAAAGCCTGCAATACATGTTGGCCGAGCTACGGCCAACGCGAGCGTAGGCAAATCGATGCAAGGCAAGTGCTACCGTCTAGACGTTTGGCAAGTCTACGCAAACTATTGCAAGCGGCCAATGTAGACGAGTTTTCTGTGAAGCTGCCCACACGTTGGTAGCCGTCAGTTCTTGTTGTGCATTCGAACTAAGTGGGCATCAAGCAAGAAGTTGAAGTTGAACAACCGATGTTTTGTTTAAGTATTTGATTCGAACTCGAACCTTTTCGAACAATATGGACGTAGAAGTTGTTGCAGCTGCTGCTATTTATTTGATGAGCACGTATAATTATTACGTCAGTGTATACCGGAAGACAGTTGTAAAAAAGAAAAGACAAAAAAGAAGGTGGTGGATGCTCAGTATTCACAGAAATAGAACAAGGTAAGATGATCCTACTAATCACAAAGTACTTTTCTACATACTACTAATATGGCTAGATGATGGTGTGAGGATTGTCCAGCAATTTTATTTTATTTACCTACCTATCTCAATGATCTTTTTTTTTTGTAAGTACCTCACCAAAATGTCTTTGTACCTCACCCATAAATTGTTGCAATTTAGTGTACTTCATATAAATTTATTTTTTCACAGACAAGGTATGGAGAATCAGCTATGTGAACTTCTGAAAGAACCAGAATCAAAGGAATTTCAGAACTTTGTTCGAATGTCTGATAGCGATTTTGAATATATACTCCAGAAAATCTCTCCAGTAATCAGCAAAAAAGACACCGACTTCAGAGAGTGTATACCAGCTAAAATTCGACTGGCCGTGACATTAAGATATTTAGCAACTGGAGACAGTTACAGAAGCTTACATTATACATTTAAAATATCTAGTCAAATAATATCTTCAATAATTCCTGAAGTTTGCGAAGCACTCATTAATGTTTTAAAGCATACTGTAAAGGTAAATGAAATATCCATATTATTTTGATATTTTTTTAATTAGAAAACAGACAATCTTTTTAAAAACACCATGTCAGCAGCTATTAAAACTAACAAATTGAGCATTATTTATAACTATTACCAACTGCTTTAATAAAAGCTTCACGCAAGATTGGATTGAGTTGTGCTGAATCAATGGCCTCATCAGATAAAACATGGATTTGGTTTTCTGATAGGTTAAGTGGTGGTTGTTGGATCTGTTGGTATCGTGGTGAAGACATCATAGTCATGTTCCCAAATAAATTTGTTTGCTCTGGTATATGTATTATTGGATAACCATGGGAAGAAAATGGCCGTGGTGGCACTGATTCAGGTGGATCTGGATAGAAACTTTGAGAGGTTGAAGGACGGCCCATTTCAACCTGTGATGTAGAAGAACCAGAACTCATTACATCGCGATTTCGTATTCTTTCTGCTAATAATTTGTCCAGTTCGAACATGACTTCCTGCTGCTCATAGTCTGAAAAATATTTTCTCAATTTGGAAGCTAGTAATTTTCCATAGAGATCGCACATATCTTCTTTTTGTGTTGATTTGTTGGCTAATGCTGTATTGAGCGTATTTAATGCATTCTCCATTTGTTCGCTTGCCCTTTGAAGCTCTGGAGGGTTGGAAGAACGGCGCTTCAATACAGTTCTTTTTGGAGGTGGTGGAGGTCCTTGCATAGTAACATTTGAAGAGCTTGAGCTCTGCTCTTGTGTAGCGTCAATGTGTTGGTCTGTCGAAGTAAATTCTTCTTCAATTGCTTGTGTCTGAAAAAAAATTACAAAGTTATAAGTATAACATCTACCTCTAGACTGTTTGCAACCGCTTGCAGGCTCAACTGGTTATATTAAAAGTACTAGTTCTAATTAGTTCCTATAAACCTTGATTGTATATTTTCTTTGTAAATAAAGCCATATTTCTCATGTGTATATTAATACTTATTTTTTTTATTTTTCCAGATACCTACATCTCATGAGGAATGGCTTAATGTCGCAAGAGGATTCAGATTCCCACATTGTGTAGGGGCACTAGATGGGAAACACATTAAAATACAATGTCCCCCTAAAACTGGTTCAGAATATTATAATTACAAAGGAGACTTTAGTATTGTTCTATTAGGTCTAGTAGATAGTAATTACTGTTTTTTGTTTGCTGATGTAGGTGCTCAAGGCCGTATTAGTGATGGTGGTGTTTTAAGACAGACTGTATTATGGCAAAAAATAATTGATAATAGTATTAATTTCCCTCCACATTGCCCACTCCCAGGGACAGATATCGAATTTCCATATGTTATATTGGGTGATGGTGCATTTGCTCTTCATACAAATCTTATGAAACCATACCCTGGAAATCATGAGACAGGCACCCCTCAGAGAAATTTTAACCAAATACTTTCTAGCTCTCGCGTTGTTGTTGAGAACACTTTTGGTATTATGGCTAGCGTTTTCAGAGTATTCAAACAGCCAATTGCCCTGGATGTTGAAAAAGCATCTATTGTAACCATGACGTGTGTTCTATTACATAATTTTTTGAGAAAGAGCCGTACATCTCGGAATATCTATACTCCAGCAGGAGCACTGGATACATATGTTAATGACGAGTTAGTTCAACCTGGTTCATGGAGGCAAAGAGATCATTCTGGATTCTTTCCCTTACAAGTTTTACCCCGCAGAACTCCAAGAAATGCAATAGAAGTCAGGTCAAATTTTTCAAATTATTTTCTTCAAAACAGGAGTATGTTTGTATAAGTACCTACTTCATTATGTGCATAATGAAACTACCTATCTACTGTCTATATAGTTATTCCATGTTCTCTTAATAAATGTTACATTATGTTTAACTATTGATTTTTATTTTTATACTTACCAATGTATTTTTTTTACTCGAACATTCATATACATCCTCGAGGAATGTTTCCATGATATCATAAAATACCCATATGGGTTTATAAACATCTTCTTCGCTGCATCCAGAAGATATTGAGGCCTTTTTTTTCTTTAGATGTTGCCGAAATGTAGCCATTAAGGCCTCCTTCTTCTTCTTGAGTTCAGGAATAGAGATCTGCATTTCATTTGTAATCCTTACCCAGGCATCATGCACCTGAAATACAACGCAAGTACCTAGTTTAACATTTTTGAGTACCTAAACTAGAACCTAACTAAACTAGAAAGACCATAATGTCAAGTAGGAATTGAGCTGTAGGTACCTAATTTGAAAACGCCTGAACAGATCTTCATAATTAATTTAGGTACCTATCTACCTATTACTAAAACTACTGGAACGAAAAAATTCTTTCACCATTAGAAAGCTTACTTTTCAGGGAGTGTGAATAGGCTATATTTTATCCCGAAATTCCCACGGGAACGGGAACTACGCGGGTGAAACCGCGAGGCGCTGTTAGTCCTGTATAAAAATGATGCATTTTTTATTGATGTTAGCAGTACTTACTTTCTTTTTATCTTTGTGCATGGCGTCTTTAGGGTTCCATATAACCGGTTCGTTCTGATAATATTCTAAAAACTTGAATATGTCATCGTTTGTTTCGAACGCCATTGTTTATCATCACCTCACACTATGTACCACAAACAGATTAAATAAATAAGTGCGTGCGACGGTGACCGACACCAACCGCATAATGGCGGGCTGACAAACATGTGGACACGATTGGCCGAGCGCTGACAAGCGCCTTTGATTTGTGCAGAAAAACCGACACGGCTCCGAAGTGAGGCGAGTGGCCGCGAGCGACAACGAGTGGTGACAAGTCACTGCAAATGACCTCTATACACGTTGGCGCTTGTATTCACTCGGCCAGCTAGGCGAGCGACACCGAGCGATGGCAAGGCAAGGCAAACATGCCGTCTACACGTTGGTATTGGCTCTCACTCGGCAACGTTGGGCCAACATGTATTGGCGGCTGCCATAAATTATCAAGTATTTGCTTACAAATACAATTTAAATAGGTAATCTCATGGCGTCGCGTGTGAGCCGCGGTTGGACGTAAACGTTTCGTGAGCTCGTCGGAGCGGGCGCACGCAGACATTGTAGCGCGCAGGCAGCGCGCGCGCAACGCTCATGAGCGGCTGCGAACCGTACCGCGTTTCAAAATGCGTGTAATACCTAGTAATTAAAAAACCATTACTTAATGAATAAATAAATAAATAATGTCCAGCATTATAAAAGACACAAGATGGTTTAGACAATGGATCGTATAATCTTACAAGATATAGGTAAGTAATCATATTAAATTATAAGGTAATAAGGTAGGTATCTATCTAAATATACTTTACTGTGTAATAATCTAGCTAAAGTAAAGTCGGACTAGGTATTAGCCAGTTGTAGTTCACTGTTCGGCGGTCAGGAGCAAAGTGGAGTGTTCTCGAGGCTCTCTCGACTCGATGGCTCGGCTCGGCTCGATGGTCGCAGGTTCGAGTCACGATGCGAAACTGTCGGACGGACTGACACATGACAGACGGACTGACGGACGGTCGGGAAACCGTCAGAGGCGCGCTTCGTTCATGTCACTGTGTGAAGGGGTGAAAGAAACAAGAGCGACAACAATTATTTATTTACCTAACTGCAGACTGTTGTAAAAAATCTACAGGTAGCAATTGATCCATATCAATACCAGTCGGAAGCGTCCCCAAGACGCTGGCTGCATTGCCACGCTGTATGGCAATGCTGGCTGATGCGCTGCGCAACATACTCGTCAGATCTCGGGTCACGCGTCGCTTCGACCAGACGAAGATATTATTATATTATACCAGACCACATTTGTAAGCTGGTTATTTACAATTCCATTTATTGATCACTACAGAAAAAAAATCGTCTTAATAAAAAATATATATCAAAAACAAGAAAAGTGACAACCCTAGTGCTATAATGGAGCGTAGGTATTTATTTCATCAACTAGGCTTAGTTTCCATACTATATGTATGTGTGTGGTGGTATGGACGTTTCCCCCTTAGGGTCAGGTGGGGTAAATATGAGACAAAAAGGAATACTTTTATGGAACTATCTTACAAGGAATTGTATTTTGCACTCCCTAATTTTCTACAATACATAAATTGCTACCTATTTTCCTGAAAATACCTATCTATGTAACACAAAATTATAAAATTTGTGTCTCATATTTTACCACTACTTTGGGGTAAATATAAGACACAAAATAATACGAAAAAATAATTCACAAAGTAGGAAATATTTTTTTTGGCATAACTATTTTGGAAATTCAGTAAGGTACATACAAATATTTTAGCACTTATAGTCTTTGGAATGTTAATATTATTAATAGAATATAAAGTAACAAATGTTTCTGTTGTAATCAAAATATCAGCACCAAATGAAATGTTTGCATCAATATTTCTAATTATAAAAAAATCTAAAAAGAGAGGTAATTATGAGAGGTTTCTAAACTACTTAATATTATATTTTTCGAGATCTACAGGGTTATTGGTAATTAGACCAGACCCTTTAAGGGGGTGCTGGGGGAGGCTATTTGCAACAATTTTGACCCCATAAAGTATTGTGCAAAAGTGAACCATTTTTGAGATATTAGCATATTTTTTTTTTTGGGAATACCCCGATTCACTTCTTCAAAATGAATTTTAAAAAAGTAATCATCTAATCCAAATTTTAGTGGCGGGTTTAGATAGTCTAATACTTAATAACCACTGAGAAAATTGTACCAATAATTATCCATATGAAAGCTAAAGGAGGTGTTTATTAAAATAAAGTATTACTTTTTAGAAAAATCCCAAATAAATAAAAAATACACAGACATAGAAAATGTAGAGACTTACATATGTATGTACAAATAATAAAATGCTTCACATAATTTCCGCAGTATTAATTGTAACATCTACTATTATTTGGGATATAGTTGTTTTTTAGTTAAGTTATTTTGTAAGTTTTTAGTGTACAATAAAGAATTACAAGAAATGGAATAATTGGACCGTTTTTCTTCTTAAATTCCCATGGAGCCACTGTAACTGTTGATGGTGATGCTTACCGCCGCATGATTAACGAATATTTTTTGCAGACTTCGAGAGCACCCATCATACAGTTCGCACACGTGGTTCCAGCAAGATGGCACCACACCTCACACGGCGAGAGCCACTATGGTAGTTCCCAAAGTTTACAAGTACTTACCTAGTAAATCTGACACAGGACACCCTGTACGTAGGTAGGTAGGTATTGTAACTACATGTAAAATAAAAAAGATTTACTTTTATATACTTTGACTGTAATTTAAAAACATGAATGTAAGTACCTAGTACTTAATACTCGCAAGAGATGGAGACATCGCCGCACCACGCAAGGAACCGATGCGTTGCTTAAAAACCACCTTGTTCCAAAATTAACGGAGCTGCAAAACAAACAAAATAGTGTTTTATTATTATTTATTAAAGAAGTCCTTAGGCTTGTTTCTGATACAATTATAAGATTTTTTATGAATAGTTCCTGCTAGTTTTCTTTTGTACATTATATAGTTTTGGTAGAACTGGAAGTACCTACAACTTGGTGGGCACACTGGCATACACTGCCCACCTTATGCTTATTCTATCTGCATTTTCTGCTTCAATTAAAACAAAACAAACTACATATTACAGTACAGAGGCACACTTATACATTTAATATAATGCAAGGTAAAAAAAATGAAAAATGACTTGATAATCAAGTGTAGGCCGACTTGCAGAATAATAAATGAATAAATAATGCTGGACAATCCACACAGCACCATCTAGCTTAGAGCTCAGTAGAGGTTGTGTTTTGGGTAATATAATTATTGCAGTGCTCCGGGTACACTTCATGCTTCAAACTGTTTTCTATTACAAGACCTACAGGAAACATGTTTACAATGTTTATGATCTAAGAATAGGCACTTACCTACCTAAATAAAATACTTAAATAGGTAAACAAATAAACTTGAACAAGGATAAATCTTAATATGTATGTAATAATTATTACAGGCTACATTCTATATCAGGTAGGTAGGTACCTACTATACAAATTTATACTATTGAAGCAAAGATGAAAATGAAGTAGAATGAATGGTCCGGGAGCCAGGCCAGCCTACAAATTTGGTCGATTATTTCCTCCCGAGTGGAAATTCATAAAATGGATCATTTATTGGTAAAGTATATCATTACACATCAAATGGTACATAGTAGGTAGGTACACCTTAACATAGTATATAAGATGGTATGATTCTTAAAATTTGTATTGGGGATTTATATTATGAATACTCATGACCGTCAGCTGTGATTCGGTGGGTGGGTTGGGCAGTGGCTGCGATGAAGACATTATAAGGTTCAAATGAGAATTCTGGAATATGTAAATTTCTGATTTGAACCTTGTTCCATGGCAATAATGTCGTCATCTCTGCCACTGCCCAACCCACCCACGGAGTAGCAGCTGAGGGTCACGAATATTCATAATTTTTGATCCCTAATGCATATTACGAAGTTTTGCTTGGGAGGGTCTTGGTCAAGACACTCTGTCACTGGCTCCCGGAGCAGAGTGTTTCCACCGACGTGATACTCACCTACTCTGATCACAGCACAAAGTATACCGAATGTCAGAACATTGTTGATAGTGTTCTGCCGCGCCAGACGCTTCTCCTCCATGGGGTCAACTCTTTCTGCGTTTGGCAATCGAAACATGCTTTCTGTTGTACCTAGTTACCTGCGGTAAAACAGAAATAACCCGACTGTACTGAGATGACGATAGTACACCCACATCGGCGGACGGCGGCGGCGGCGGCACGAATAGACACGCACGACACGAATGCCATCAACATAATATATGGAAGAAATACCTACCTTTTTATTTAATTGGTGAATACCTAAATCAATCGAAAGTTTTATGCAAGTAAAATGAATAACCTTTTTCCACAACACAAAAAAATTCTTTTTGTTCAACGTTCAACCTCTTCTGTCAACTTCAACTTCTTATTTTTATGTTTCGCTGTTGGTTGTCTCCTCCAAACGTTAGCCATCATATATTGCGGATGTTTGTACTTGACACTGGCAAAACAGACATAATTGCTCCTAGAAAAAGGGTATATAGTTATGGTACCTAGTTAATAAATCAATCCACACAATTGCCATTAACAAAGAATCATCATCCAGGGACGAGTTTACTCGTTGTATTGTACCTGATCATCTCCACTTTCTTCAGTGAGATTCTGGCCAAACGAAGAAGGTATACGAATGTTTTACATTCATGGTCTACGATTGAAAATAAAATAACGTTATGTAACAAACAATGTGTACTTACCTACATTTTTATTGATTAATGTAAATTATTTTTATTTCCCATTATCACAGCTAACAACTAAAATTAAAACTGCAAAAATGGAAAATTAGTCTTACCTAAGCCTAAGCCTTACGTCAAATCCGGTAGGATTCATCCTCTGAAACTATTGAACATCATATGTTTATGATGTTTAATAGTTTCAGAGGCAAAGCCCTTCAAAATCTAAAATTTAATCGAACTTTACAATTTTTACCCAACTTCCAAAACAATGGCCAGAGACGCAGCCTCACAACACCTCTAGCGCTGCGAGGAGCGCGGGCAGCCGCCGCGGGAGGCACCCGATGCAGGCTGCAGGCGCTGCAGCAGCGTTACCTTCTGTGACAACCTACCTTGATGATGTTGCACTTAGTAGGTAGGTACTAGATTCCTCAGAAGGCGACTATCTGTCTGATCGATGTCGACATGGAGGATTCTTGTGAGCACAAACAGTGACGATACACCAACACTCCCCCATGGGGAAATGCCTCAGGGGAATGCCATATCCGATAAGATAAGCCTATCCAGATAGGTACGGACGAACCTCAACCGGGACCTTCCACGAAGGCAAAATTAATTAATAATGTAATATTGTATCATTATTGTATATTAAATTTTTAATTAATTTAGTTTTTTATTTTTCTATAAAGGGCCGAGCTAAGCGATACGCGTTAATTTTGGACTTTGGTGAGGTCGGTTTAGCAAGAAAGACGAAAGTGAATGGAGATAGCCGCAGCATTTTTGAGATTTTTTAGCGATATAAAAATGTTCGTAATACCATGTAATACTAAAAATGTAAATAGAAAAAGATATAACTATCTAAATATGGCACCTTTCGGAGTTTGGTATCCGGGGCGGCAGGCAGCCAAACCTGTTGATCATCGCACATGACCGCATAAGAAAACGAATACATTTTGTGGTTTTTTAAGATTTTAGGATTATTTTTTAAAGCGTCAGAAGGAACAATTTTTATCGGCTTGTGGGCTTGCGAATCTAATCGCGATTTTTTTATCTTAGATTTTTTTGCGTTCTTTGACAAAATCACCTCTCAGAGTAGTTGTTTTGCGCTATTTGTTGTGGTGATTGAATTGGTAGAAAATGACTGTAGCGGACTGAGAGCCCAAATAAGTGCCGTTGGGTTTGCAGAACTGATAGGAAACATAACCACTACACCCAAAACATGAATAATACTGGCGAGCGAAGCGAGCCGCGATTTTTTTTATTGCATTAGATAAACATACTGTTTGGTTAGATGCTTAGATGTTAGGTAGGATAGAGAATGTAATTAAAATTTATTTAAGGTTTAAGACATTTTCTAGTAATTTTTATAGTATGTATTATATTATCTGTGCCTTAACTAAGATTTTGGGGAGGGTCATGAATGACCACCGTGACCCCCTAGAATTCCGGACAGTTTGAATTCCCCCCGCATTCCGGACAAAGACCTGTTTTTCCGGACATGTCCGGAAAATTCCGGACGTATGGTAACTCTACACTCAACAGTTTTCCCCAGTTTCCCATAGGTATGTAGGTACTTACCTACCTTATAACCTTTGTGCTAAAGGTCTCTAAAATTTTTTTAACGCTGTCCTTTTAGCAATGTATCTTTGTGCATTTCATCTTAGCGCGCCCTTTCCCACATTCCTCATCCTCAGTAGCCTATATTGGTCCACTGCAGGACGCAGGCCTCCCCCTGATAAGCATTAAGTCTAGCACACATTTAGGCCTCTCCTACCGGCGGCGGCGCGGCGGCGGCGGCGTGTTTGCGCCGGCGCGGCGTCGACTTGTGTACCGTTGACGGCCCATTCTGGATCCGTTACAGTTAGTTAATATCAAGTGTGAGTGACAAGTGTAAATAATTATTACTAATTAGTAAAATTCGTTAGTTTACAAATCGCTTCCTTTTCCCGAGCTCACTGAGCTTGGCTTAGAACGTTCGTTCGGTAGGTCAGGTCAGGAGTCTGGAGGCGGTGCCGGCGGCAGGTATGGGTGTGGTGGGTGTGTCCTTTTGTGGTTGTGGTTAGGAGGGAACAAATGTGGAAGACTCGAGTAAATAGATAAAGCTTTCAGTTTATTAGTAAAACAAATATCACTTTTATTTACAACCGAAGCGATCACAAATCATAAATCATGTAAACCTAACAGGAATCACCTACAACTACTTAACAGATCGTACTATTTACAATAGAATTAACAACTTGTCGACTTGCGAAGTCGCAATCGGTAGCGCTCATGGTGACGTCCAGCGCGGTAAGTACGGGCGGAGCGGGCGAGGCGCAGGGTCACGCCGAGCCCAGCGGCTGCGTGACGACCGGCTCGCGCCGCGGCGACGCCTCCTCGCCGCCGCCCTCCCCCGCGGTCAGCCTCAACGCCACCTCCAGGTCGCGCAGCACCTGCAAGGACGTGGGCGGTGAGCGGGGCGGTTAGCGGGGGGACACAGTCTGTTGTTAGCGCAGCCAGCACTCACCTCCGTCTCCTTCTGGTCGAGCAGCAGGAAGCGCGCGTCGAGCGCGGTCAGATGTGCGAAGGTGAGGTGGAGGTGCGCGTGCAGGCGCAGCAGGGCGAGCTCGCGGAAGTGCGCCGCGTACATGTGCGCCACCACGTGGAACAGCAGCCGCAGCACGCGTCGCACCACGCCCTCGAACCCGCACGGGAACTCGTTACCTGCAACCACACCACACGACACGCCTCAGTCACGGCCCGCTGTGGTACCTAGGTACGTGCGAGACGCTCTGTCCGGGCTCCGGCACGACGACGTGTGCCGTGCCTACACTCATTGGGGGAAGTGCGACTATTTTAAGATTATTCGACTTTTTTCTAAAATTTGATATCCTCAGTGCTGTCATTTTGTCTATAAAGAGGAAAGGTTTGTTTGTATTGAATAGGCTCCGAAAGTAATGGACCGATTTGAAAAAAATCAAAATAGGGATTAGGGACCAAAACTCCAATAATGTAACCCAACATGTAACAAACTGACCTTAGGAATCCCTTAGAGCGAAAATTATTGATATGATGATACAACAAAGTGATGTACCAAAACATTGCAGAACACATCATTGTCTACAAAAAATGTCGCGACAGCATACATACATATGTCTAACTATTTTAGTTACGTCTCAATAAGTGTTTTTTTATTTTAAAATTTTAATTAAAATGCCGCTGCTAGAATAGGCTCTTTATTTGTACCGTGGTATTAATCCTTATCAAAATAAATTACCTACTTTTTAATAAAGACTGCTTCAATAGCTTAATATAACTTTTTGAATTATTCAATTCGGACATTCACGAGTTCAAAAATGTAAGTATTAGAAAAAAGTCGCATGGCTCACACTCAGAAACTATAACTATGCGAAATAGTCGTCACTGGGGTACGGGTACGGGAAATAAACGGTCGCAAATAAATTATGAATAGGTACTAAAAATAATAAATGGCGAAGCCGGGACGGGCCGCAGTACGTATACGAAATAACTTGGTTTACAAATATTGTTTAATTCAATCTGGCATGTCATTACAGTGCGACATAAAAAAGTTGACAATAAATGAGAGCGCCACTATCGCTTTTGTCTTGCATGTAGCAACACAGTTATTAATAAACAAAAGATTTTGATACTTGTATTATTTTTACTAGTATTTTTGCAACGAATTCTTATACATAAAAATATAAGATGATATCTTGTATCTACTGGGTTATCCGGAAAGGGTATAATAAGTGGACAAGAGGTCAGTGTACGAACAACTTGTACAGTGGGATCAACACTGTAATCGCGAAAAAAGTAGCTGATCCACACAAAATGTGAAGTAAATGTATGGATCAGCAGATATTTTTCGATTACAGGCATGGTAAAAGCTGTTCGTATTTGCAGGTGCACTGACTCCTTTTCGGCTTACCATACATAATATGAAAAAAAAAACACGACTATATCAAATCAGTTATACTTCTATTTGTAATAATTTTATTATTATCACAATAGATCAAAATCTAAATATTCTACTCCTTCCATGAGGCTGCTTGACTCCTGTGATGTGCTGGCGCCGAAGTTTGTATTTGCAATAGACTCCTCACTTTCTGATTCTGTGTCATCATCAGAACTGTCTTCACCAACCCATAACACAAGCTTTGCTTACCATGGGGCTAGATAATGCTGTGTGAATTGTCCAGCATTATTTATTTATTTAATTAATTTGTAAAATATAGATACTAATTCAATTCGTAAAATCAAGTATCATTGTAAATTGCAATAGTCGCGCTATAAATACTATGGAATTTGTTTATCTTAGAATAACCTCAAGAATAAATCGGAAGGTATCATTTTGCTGATTTCATAAGAATATCTATTACTTTTTATTTTATTTTAGTGTTTGTAGCTACTCACCAGTAAACTCAGCCGTACGTTTGTAAACATCGTCTAGCTCTGTCAATAGACTTCCGGCTTGATATTCGGCCAGCACGGCCACGAATAACTTTGTTCATGATCGCACTGTTTTCTACTGTACACCATCCGAAAATAACTAAAATCCATAAAAACGCACGAAATGATTTGGAATGTTTACAGGGATTGACAGCTTGCATACTGTTGGTGTTGCCAGTAAGATACACTTATTACTTCGAAGGCAAATCATTAATGGGCAGTTAGCGTTCGCTTCTACGATAAGCTTCCGGTCGGGAAGTCGTGGGTCCGGCGCGACATAGTTGTAAGTAATAATCGCAGTTCGGTGGCGGACGCGCCGCGGCCCGCCCCGCGGTATGTACAAGTTAACGAACAGTTTCGGAAAAATTAAAATAACGTACCATATTTAGTAGGGAAAATAGTTTCATCATTGACCGTCTTCTGCGTGTAGGTCATGACGTAGTCGACGTAGTGCGGCGCCGCGAGCCGCGCCTTCTTGCCGCGCTCGTCCACCCAGGCGTAGGAGCGGCCGCCCGGGCCGGACATGTCCGCGCACGCGCCCACCGTGCAGAACTCCGACACCGTGCCGTACAGCAGGTTCACGTGCTCGAACAGCGCCAGCGCTGCAACAACCAATGCACAATACAGCAGGTACAGCTTGGGGTCGCCGAGTGTAGTGTGTAGTGTAGCGATAGATACTGACTGTGCGAGGCGAGCCACTCGTTGTAGTCGAGTCCGTCGGGCAGGTCGACGAGCCGGCGCATGTCGAGGTCGGGCAGCTTGCGCTCCAGCAGCGCCTCCTGCAGGTACAGCTTGGGGTCGCCGGCGCCCTCGCCGTCGCGCTCCTTGCGCCGCGCCTTCCTGCAACACACAACCATCGTGTCACACTCGCACCTCTACCGCCTCAGTGCCTCTAGGCGTCTAGTCTACAGGAAACAGCGCGGCGCGGCACAGAACGTGTGCCATGCGTAAGGTACATGGGGGAAGGTGGAATCAAGTGACTTGTTTATGGATTGTTCTCCTTACAATTCATTTATTATTTATTGCAAAATTGCTCAAATTAGCCACCGTACCTCAAAAAGAAAAAAGTGGCGCTTATAGGACCCTCTGTGATCTGTCTGTCTCAGGAACAAGTGGAAGTATTGACTTCAAACTTAACATCAAATACTCCAACAAAACCGAAAACCTTGAATTTCTAGTTTATTTACAAAGTAAATAATGTATTCTCGCCATGGACCAAAAACCTATCTATAGGGTGTAATGTCCTATAGCACAAGTATTATAAATAAAGCATCCGAAATCGTATTTTTTTGTTTATTCTCAAAAAATTGGTCAAGTCCGTGTCAGACTCGCGCACGAAGGGCTCCGTACCATTATCTATAAAAACTGTCTCCAGTGTTATCCGGAAGCAGCATATCCAGGCTAGAGCAAGTGGCCCGCATGGTTTGCAATAGTCGACAATACAGATCTGCCGTAACCGTCTAGTCCGTCTAGTCCGTCATTTAATATATTCTTATAATAGTTTCAATTGTGTGTAACATGATTTATTATTTCATTGCTGCGTAATTTTCTTTGTATGTAATATGGAATAATTTTCTGAAATAAATGAAATACAATACAATATACAATTAGGCAGCTGTAGTGGATGCCACCAGCACTGCTCCGCAGGCACTTCCCGGACCTTGTTCCGGGTGACGCATGACGATACTGAGTAATGTCAAGCAGCACTCGCGCATGTTTGTGCATGTGGGACCCATTTCCAGAGCTTATTTACTTTTCCGATCGTAGATTGTTAGCGACGACGACGTATGCCAATGAAATAAGGTTTCAATTAAAAAGTTAAATTCCGTATTGCATAGAATACACAATAGTACTCACGTCTCCGATTACGCCACAGATTACGATATAGTTGTTAGGGACCGGCCCGTGTATACCTACCTAGCTATGTACCTATTCTCGAAGAATAAAAAGGATAGAAAAGGATAGCAGAAATGTTCTGGAATATAGAAAAATAATAGCAAAAAATCATAAAATTTTTAAATGTATGATTTTAAAAAAGATGCTCCACTTTATTGGTAGGCTATTATTATATTAAATTAAATAAGGTATATCGGTAAAAACATCATTTAAAAATGTGAAATATTCGTAATATTTCACATTTTTTGAATTTTAATTTCTCATAGTAGGATACCAAAACCAAACATCTTTCTAAGTAAGTTTTTAGCCAAGGATCTCATCAGTAGGTTATATTTTTTTCTTAATTAGATATGTCAGTATTTTCTATTATTTTGAGCTTCGAAACTGATGCTGAAAGGGAAATTATGAAAACCTATCACAAGTTATCTTGATAGAACGCGTACATACTATATTAATCGAAATATTTTATAGTCAAACTCGTTGGACACTAAAATTTCCTAAAATTATTAGTAAATAACATATACTATAAGATATATGGTTCATGATATAAACGGGTTTGAAAAGTACTGTTTCTGCGCATTTTAGGAATAAAGGCTCTTAAGGAAAGTGAATAGTGCAGTGACATTGTAATAAGTGCGTAGTTGTGTGTATTCGGTACAATAAACCGACACTAAGTGTTCCGTTCCGAGGTGTTTTACTTGATTATCACTCCCGACCAGACCTAGTTGAAGCCTTACACCTTCGACGAGATTGATTCGAGTGAATTAAAATAGTTTCACTTGTCCCGTCGAGAAAGATCGGTTTTGCTCACATGTGGAATAATGGAATATAAAAACTATTTTTATTTAACGTCGAATATTAAATCCCGATCTAGCGAAGCAGTCCCGTGAGGAGCGAGAGGTTCTAAAGTAGAGTGCTGAGCAAGCGAAGCAGTCCCGTGAGGAGCGAGAGGTTCTAAAGTAGAGTGCTGAGCTAGCGAAGCAGTCCCGTGTGGAGCGAGAGGTTCTAAAGTAGAGTGCTGAGCTAGCGAAGCAGTCCCGTGAGGAGCGAGAGGTTCTAAAGTAGAGTGCTGAGCTAGCGAAGCAGTCCCGTGAGGAGCGAGAGGTTCTAAAGTAGAGTGCTGAGCTAGCGAAGCAGTCCCGTGTGGAGCGAGAGGTTCTAAAGTAGAGTGCTGAGCTAGCGAAGCAGTCCCGTGAGGAGCGAGAGGTTCTAAAGTAGAGTGCTGAGCTAGCGAAGCAGTCCCGTGAGGAGCGAGAGGTTCTAAAGTAGAGTGCTGAGCTAGCGAAGCAGTCCCGTGAGGAGCGAGAGGTTCTAAAGTAGAGTGCTCAGCTAGCGAAGCAGTCCCGTGAGGAGCGAGAGGTTCTAAAGTAGAGTGCTGAGCTAGCGAAGCAGTCCCGTGAGGAGCGAGAGGTTCTAAAGTAGAGTGCTGAGCTAGCGAAGCAGTCCCGTGAGGAGCGAGAGGTTCTAAAGTAGAGTGCTGAGCTAGCGAAGCAGTCCCGTGAGGAGCGAGAGGTTCTAAAGTAGAGTGCTGAGCTAGCGAAGCAGTCCCGTGAGGAGCGAGAGGTTCTAAAGTAGAGTGCTGAGCTAGCGAGAAAATATAAACTAATATTATGAAGAGGAAAGATGCATTTTTGTATGTTTGCAATGAATAAATAAAAACGACTGGACTCAATTCAACAATTATTTCACCATTGGAATGCTACATTATTCCTGAGTGATATAGGCTATAATAATTCGTGGACAAAAAAAAATCTACTACGACAGACTTGTTGGAGTCGTATGATTGATTGCACACCAGGGAACCAGGTAACAAGTGTTTAGTCGCTGCTCGCACCGCGGCGCGCCGTGCTCGGACAGCGCGCACAGCCGTCGGCAACAAATCACATTTATCTTCAGCTGAGTACAACACAGTACATTGATTGATTGTGAAGAACAAACGCTTTCCTTTACCGATCTGAAAACCGCAACTCATTAGGTGTATTACTGTCTTAGCTATGAGCTATTTACTTTGTAGAAGAGATGCAGGTGCGCGTTGAAGTCTTTCGTATGGTAAGTAGTACGTACGCCGGAGCATCATCGCACGTAGCATGTAGCACGTAATAGAGGTCCCTTATAAATGAGTTATTAAAACCAATCAGAGACATTACTTCGGTATACTAGGTGGGTACTAATCTAAACTAAATTTTAATAAAATGAAAAAGGATTTCGTCAAAACACATCACCAAAACACCAGCTTTGTTCAATCCCAGGCCCGCGGGCCACAAAATGGCCCGCCAAGGCATTTAAATGTGCCCGCCAGCAATTCGGTCGGCCGGCATCCAGTGGGGGACAGATTGTATAAAGAAAAAAAAAGAAAGAACTCAAAGTACCTGTCAACAATAAAATGTTTAAAAGAGTCTTTCTCACAAGAAGACTATGCTGCTGTTCATGAATCCATATGAAACTAACATTCAGCGTCAAGTGACAGATCTTCATCATCACACTGCCGAGCACTTCAGATCAGCTAATGTGAAGATTTTCCGACATTGCGCGAATAATTTAACAAAATGTAATTGTACTTATAAAATCGGATTTAAAACCAAATACCGACAAATGACTATCAGGAAAACCTCTTCACAGCTCACCTTTAAATAATAATTATGTGCTTTCTTTGTTTCATTTACAAATAAAGTATATTCAAGACTTTGTTTCTTTTTTGTAATTTTTTTTATTTATTGAAGTTACCGACTTCATTGCATACACAAGTCAAAAAGTAGTAACTCAGTTCGGGGGCGAGCTGCGGATATTTGACTGACGACGTTCTCGCTGCAACAATGCAGCGAACTCGTTGTCGGTCCCAGCGAGCCGCGACTATGTTTGCTTTTCGTCTGCTTTCCTAAGAGTTGTAGGCGCTCGTTGAAGAGGCCTCGCAAAGTAGGTATTTGTTGGTATTTTTTGCGCTATTCGTTGTGGTGGTTGAATTATTTTGTTCTATCATCAATAGTTTTTGCAGCGCACGTGATGTATTGTTTTTTTACACCTTGGGTTACTTTATTAGAGTTTTAGTAGGGTTATCCCTAATTGAATATAATATAGCCTATGGTACTCGGGGATAGTGTAGCTTTCCAACGCAACGGTGAAAGAATGTTTCAAATCGGTCATGTAGTTTCGGAGCCTATTAAATTCAAACAAACAAACAAACCTTTCCTGTATATAACATTATTATAGAAAACATCGTCAAGTGCAAGTCGATCCACGGATGGTTTCGTACCATCGTACATATTTACCTCCAAAAGGAACACCAAAAGCACAGTTGTTTTTAACCTTCTGCGCCCCGCGGCTTCGTCGGAGTGGAAATATACTCGTATGTGTCAAATGGTTTATAAACCTTCCTCTTGATTTACCTTATCTGTGGCTCTACACCGCTATCATCAGACCAATACTCACATATGGAGCCATCGTATGGTGGACCAGAACTGAGCTAAACACCGTGATAATCAAGCTGCAACGCTTCCAAAGTATGCGCTCAGCCATAACGGGCTGCATGAGAACCAAACCAGGCGCTGCCCTAGACGTGATACTAGGCCTTGCGCCGCTAGACCTATATATACAACAAGAGGCTACCATCGACTATCCACATGCTCAAATCCTGCACAGAGCCCTTGCCTATGAACCTCTCCTAGCGGCATCTTGTGACAGAATGCCCAGCAAACCAATACACAATAAACACTATCGCAACTGTATGAAGACCATAGGGATGAATCAGGTAGCCACGAAGTGAGAATATACACGGCTGACGGCTCCAAGACCGATATGGGCACGGGAGCAGGGATTCACTCTATGGACCTCAATACTAATGTATCAATGTACTTAGGCAATGTGTAGCTGTAATGTAACCGAGGCAGCCACAGCTGTGGAAAGAAGGGATATAGACAACCAGTGTGTGCGTATCCTGTCTGACAGTGCTGCTACACTTAGAGCTTTAGCAGGGAACAGCTGTAACTCCAAGCTCGTATACGAATGTCACTTGGCACTTGAGAGGATTTCCAGTAGAAACAGGATCACCCTCCAATGGATCAAGGGACACAGCGGATGCTGTGCACTAGGCAATGATGCTGCAGACGAATTGGCACGGAAAGGCTCGGCAACGCCGACACAAGGCCCAGCTCCGTTCCTTTCCCTACCATTCTCCCAAATCCGAACATGGATACAGCTCAGAACCAGAGAAACGCATACCGAGAGATGGTCAAGCCTACAGGAGTGCCGCCAATCCAGAGCGGCACTCCCAGCTGCTAAACCAAGACTAACCAAACACTTATTGTGCCTGACGAGATCAGACCTACGCGTCCTAGTGCGAACACTCACAGGACACTGCCCACTAAACAAACACCTTTTCACCATCGGAGCAACAGACAGCTCTCTATGCAGAGGATGCCTGAGCGACGAAGAATCAGCTGCCCACGTAGTTCTGGAATGCGAGGGTGTAACAGCGCAACGACTAGAAATCCTCAACCACCCGAGGTCACTCCGCGAAGCCTGTGAAGATCCCAGGAGTAGTCTGCGCTTCTGGACGGAGTTAGGCTGGCTAAACTAGCAAACCACCACGCACAAAGGACCAATCGGAGTCTAAGTGCGGAAACAGGAGTACAACTACCATACCATACCAAATACCTTATCTATTAAAAAAATGGCATCAATAACCGTTGCGTAGTTTTAAAGAAAGCATACATAGGGACAGACAGACAGCGGGAAGCGACTTTGTTTTATACTATGTAGTGATTATACAGGGTGTAACATAAGGGGTGGACCTACCTTAAAAACAACTGGCTTTCGTGACGAATAGACCCTGTAAATTTAATTTGGCTAGTACGAAGGCATCATGTTGAAAAATGTCATTAAAATAGTGTAAGTGCCAAAAATCCGTAATTTGTTACCAAAAACTACTGGATCATGTCAAGAAAAGGATATTAAATAAAAGAATTATGTCTTGCTCTAACACCGCTGTTATTGGCTGATTAGGTAGTATGCTATTTTTTTATTCTGAATTTGAATTTTGGAATGAAGACAGCGTTATCTTGCACCGCTGTGATGCCGGACACCTGCAGCATGTCCCGCGCGCCCCGCACTGCGCTGGCTTATGCTACCCTCACTCACCACAGACAGTCCAACATGGCGCGGAGGCGCGGCCGCAGCGCATCACACCTCTACTCACCTGAAACAACACAGACAACCTTCAATATACGAGTACCTGGACACGACACAGGTTCATCTAACTACCTATTTTACGTAAATCATTATTTTACATTTAACATTTGGTTTCATTAATTTTGTACCTTGCTACTTTTTTATATTAATGCGTTTATTCGGAACACGTGACGCCATCTGTTGATTTGTTTTGTAATTCTTAATAAATTATATGAAATTGTGTGCACGCTCAACTTAAATAAAAATGATATTTTTTTCACTACATGTAGTTGTAACTTTGAAGTGTGGAATGGCTGTTGACTCTCGGGGTGGCTTTGTTAAAAATATTCTGACAAATAATTTTAAAAGCACACAAATGTTGTTCAAATCTCTGCCTGCAGACCAATTTCATTCGGTCGTTGAAAAGCCTAGTTTTATTTGATCGCCTACAATTATACTTAAACAAGGTTTACATTCCTTTTATAGCGATGAAGGTAACTAAACTAAAATGTTCGAGTGGGAAGGCTGCAGATACACCTATGTATACGTGGTGCGTCACACGCGCGCAGCACGCCTGCAGCACGCGCGCTCGGGACCTAACAATAACAACTCATAGACGAGGTGGTAAAACTACGAGATGCGCGTCTGTGGGGTGGAGACATCATCATGACCGAGCATCAACCCGAAAGTTATCAGAGTTACATCTAAATCATCTTTAATGTGACCTAGTACCCCCCGTACGTAGGTAGTACGTCGCTACCTTTCTTCTAATTATGTATGTTTGGGAATGAGCTGGAGGGGTACTAGTACTAGGTCACATTAAAGAGGGGTTAAGTCCTCTGCATGAGGTGAGACATCAGAGGACAATCATATTCCGTCAATTCCGACGACCTCTAGACGTACGATAGTCCACGATCCACGTAGATAAACGCACGCCTGTATGTGCCATATATATGGACATGACAAAGGCATTTGACTATGTAGACCATGCATTACTATTAGACAAATTATTGCGGTATGGAATTAGAGGGAACGCTTACAATCTAGTTAAATCATACCTTGAAAACAGAACTCAATTTACAGAGATAAGAAGAATATCCACAAAAACAAAAGAAGAAATCAAATACATGTCTCAAGGCAGGATAGTTAAATTCGGTGTACCGCAGGGTTTTAAGCTACATTAACGACCTACCCTCAGTCACCAAACATCCCATAGTACTTTTCGCTGATGACAGCACTGCAATAATTAAAGGTACGTCTCATGAGACATAAAAAATAGAAATAAATGAAACTCTTCACAAAATAATTGATTGGTTAGATAATAACAATTTAAGCGTCAACCTTACCAAAACAAAAATAATGCATTTTGATCAACGCGCTCCTATACCTAACATTGAAGTTATGTACCAGAATCAGATAGTAGAGAATACATCTAGTACAAAATTCGTAGGTCTGGTAATAGACAGAAAATTAACCTGGTCGTACCAAGCTGAAGAAGTATGTAACGCACTAAGTAAATTCTCGTAAGTATATGCTTTACAAACTTCGAAAACTTGTTGGTCTGGATGCGCTGAAAACGGTCTATCACAGCTACGTTTCTTCTAAATTACGCTACGGCATTGTATTTTGGGTAAACTGCACGGAAAGAGAAAAAATCTTCAAGTTGCAAAAACGTTGTATAAGAGTCATGTATGGACTGAAGACCACCGATAGTTGCAAGCCCTACTTTTTATCCACAAATGTATTACTTAACAGTTCCATCACTCCATTTATGAAATGGCGGTGTTTGTAAAAGTCAATAACAATTTGTACGACAAGCCAATCAACACACGCAGTAGACGAGACCAGCATCGCCTGTGTTCGGCGAGTGCTAATACAGCATTGTTCAATCAACACACGCAGTAGACGAGACCAGCATCGCCTGTGTTCGGCGAGTGCTAATACAGCATTGTTCAATCAACACACGCAGTAGACGAGACCAGCATCGCCTGTGTTCGGCGAGTGCTAATACAGCATTGTTCAATTAACACACGCAGTAGACGAGACCAGCATCGCCTGTGTTCGGCGAGTGCTAATACAGCATTGTTCAATTAACACACGCAGTAGACGAGACCAGCATCGCCTGTGTTCGGCGAGTGCTAATACAGCATTGTTCAATTAACACACGCAGTAGACGAGACCAGCATCGCCTGTGTTCGGCGAGTGCTAATACAGCATTGTTCAAAAAAGTTTTCGTGGCATGGCACCAAAATTTTTCAATAAATTGCCTAACAATGTGAAACTGCTTCCATTGACCATGTTCAAAATCAAACTTTATACATTTTTAATATCAAAATGCCTATTATGATGTAAACGATTTTTTTTAAATAAAGACATTAAAATTGACTAAATATTAATTATAAGGACATTATAATTAACTAAGCAGTAATGTAAGTAACAACAATTATGTTCTATTTGTAATGTAATGACTATTTTAATAAGAGATTGATTTTGTTTTCTGTCGTGTCAACCTACTTCTAAATGTTTTGTGACCATAGTAGGTAAAAAATTTTGCATTCCCTAGACTAAGGCAATACAATGTACGGTACATATTTTATAACAAAGACCTCTGTAACCCATTGTGTGCAAATAAATGATCGGTATTCTGCTGTATTCTCTGTCTATTGTGCGGTTGGCGAAGTTCCGCCGGCGATGTAGGTTAGGGTTCGATTCCCACCTCATTGGTTTCGGGTGTTCTGGGTGTTTAAAAAAAAAAATCTACGTAATGTATTGTATTACGAGTATGTTCATCTGATATACATAATGTATGTTACGATAACGTCACTTTTGACCATATCAACTACCATACAAAAGAATATGTTTGAGTGTCCCATGCCAGGCGAAATGGCCGAAAGTATTCCAGTGCTAGATTTGACCCGTCGCGCGTCGTCCCACCCGCAGCCCGCTACTGCTCCAAAGGATCGAGCGCGAGCTTCGAATAACTGCTCTATAGCTAAGCATCATTTTAAAATTATTCTAATGAATGCTTAACTAAAATAGCGCTATGGGAGGATAACGGTAAAATAGGTTAAAGCTACGAAGAAATAATAAGTCAGGAAGTGTAATTCAGATCAAATTCCACACAAAAACTAGCCCTACTTCAAACCAGAAGGACGTAAGATACAAACTACCAATCACTACACAGGTTACAAACAGACGTGCTACGTGATTGGTTTAAATTCGGAACGAAAGCAGGGATTCGTTCGCGCGCGCTGCAGTTGTCATAGCAACCATAGAAGCACGCGCGCGAACCAATCCCGGCTTGGCGGCGTGGACGGTGAATGCAATAAGGGGACCGGATCAATTTAATAATAAAACAATATTATTGTACTTTTTGTTTTGGTATATTTTTTATATTGGTATACTTTTACAATTCGATGTACTGTTTTTGTCTAGTAGACATTAAAAGACAATCTTTCTTCTTAATGTATTGAAGACGGATTCTAAGATATGAAGTCATATTCAACGATTATACATTTTATCAATGAAATGTAATGGTTGTTAAGTATTTGTTTGGTGACTGATTTTTAGTGGGCTCAGAATATCTTCTTTATGAATTATTTTAGAAAAACATTTACTTTATCTTGATTTACATTTTAATATTATTATTATTATTTTAAGAAAAAAACCTAAATTAGGTCAAAATTTTATTGACTTCATGTTGTATAATATTGACCATCGCGGTTTGATGACGTATTTGAATATCTTTGAATACAGTTTATAATCTTGCTACTGCTTACTAGTGAAAAGTGATCCCTGGACATTTTAATCGTGTATGGCTCCTGCACCACTTCACAACACATGCTGGCATGATGATTCACAGCTATTCACAGTGATAAACACGAAAACCTACGCAAAGATTTGACATGTGCTCCCTTGCAAGATCAATGTCCGACTGATGACGCGCTGGACACGACTTTTAAGCCCCGCCTTCTTGGACACGACTTTCGTTGGGTCATTTATTTAACGCAGTTACATTTCCTGACTTATTATTTCTTCGTAGGTTAAAAGTCTGTTTTTTTTGAATAACGTTAAAGTCGCTTTGCGTCCTTATAATCAAGCAAATTCAGATAGTCTTTTTAGTTAATTAGAAAACCCGTACAATATTATCGCACTGAGCAGTCAGTGTTTTAGCCCGCGTTTCAGCGACGTGTTGTGGACTAGTCACAGATTGCCCTGCTGCTGTGCCTGCTGCCCGACTTGTGCCTGACTCCAAAACCTGTAGCTTTGTCTTTGAATGCGTGCGTCACAAATGCCGACGCATATCTTTTTGTGTATTTACGTCAAATAACGACGAATGATGTCCGTAATGATGTACATACATGTAGGTACATACTTGAGGTACTTATTTAAAATGTCTATATAGGTACAATATTTATGAGAAACAGAAAACGTCTTGTTTATATGGATAAATGATGGTAAGAACATAAATATTCTTTTCATTTAGTAAGAGCTCGCCACATGCCGATCTGTGCTGATGGAAACCACGGCATTGGCTCGAGAGAGACACGTACTGTACCTGTTTAACACGGCAATTAACATTTTTTTTTTATTTTTTTTTTCCTTAGGCTTACAAATAAGCACTTAGACAAGTCATATTTTATACTATTCATTATTATATTGATGTTCACTTCAATTTTTTGTCCACCAGTGGAAGAAGTGAGAAGAAAACACCAGTATGTTCATAACTTATGTGTCTAGTACATAGATTTGCTTATCTGTAAGTTGTTAGATTTTGAGTTGGAGCAAAACTCGTTCCAAGCTTTTTTATCTTCTAGATAATCTGATATTTTGTAATAAGCCTTTTTACAAAGAATATGCTTCACAATTTTTTTAAATTTATTTATTGATAATTTTTGCAACTCACTTGGAGTTTTGTTGTAGAAGCGTATACATTGCCCTTTAAAAGATGCACTTATCTTGTGTAGCCTAGTTGTGGGAACAGCGAGTCTATTCTTATTTCTAGTATTTACATTATGTATATCGCTTTTTTTTATTGAATCGATCGATGTTTTTATGAGTGTACAACAAGTTTTCATAAATATATTGACATGGTACTGTCATTATGTTTATTTCTTTGAATTTATTACGTAGGGATTCTCTGGGACCCATATTATAGATCGCACGAACAGCCCTCTTCTGCAACACAAAAACGGTGTTTATATCTGCAGCGTTCCCCCACAATAGTATGCCATAAGACATAATACTATGGAAGTAGCTGAAATAGACTAGTCTAGAAGTATCAACGTCTGTAAGGTGACGGATTTTTTTAACTGCATATGCTGCAGAACTAAGTCTCTTCGATAGCTTATCTACTAAGGTAATCATTTATTTGTCGCATAAAACACACACATACATACAATTGGCTTAATAATAACAAGTACAAATTGTAAACATAACATAAGTATTAAAAGTAAGTAACCAAAAAATGCGCGTGTGTCAAATGGGTAATAGCTCAGTGAGAACGATCATATTACTCTATGAACAAACACTCATTTTCAGCTATCACCTTCAAGGTGACGAGACTAAGGCGAGCCCAGCGACACAAGTCAAGAGTTCAATCCACTAAACCATGGCGGCCGCGGGAGTGACCGCTATGCCTTCCGTCAACTAGCTAGTAGCTACGCTGACGAGTTTTTAGGATATAAAATATAATTACATTTTGTTGGAGCAGTTCCAGCGCAGGAATCAGCTGGCATCTGGGATGTGATAACATATCCGTAGTGCATAGTCTGTCTGTATGCACCTAGTCCTACTGCTTCAACTAGGAAATAAACTGATCACAAGTAAAGAAGCGAACCAGAAACCTTTACCTTGTTAGATTGTTAGTGTTTGAGTTGGAGCAAAACTCATCAAATATAGTAAATCCGGTTTGCTTCTTCGCGCAATATACATATTTCTAAATAAAAGGTATGTGCGTGTGTGTGGGTGTGACATGACTCATGACGTCATGACACGCAGTCGCACAAGCGACCAAAACACTCGTCACAAACTGTTTATTATACGCTAGGTATGTACCATTCCATGCGCTCCTTGTCGTAGTCAATTACTTCGCTAAAAAAGTGGATATTATAATATAATTCTGACCAATATTTTTCCCTTAATAATTTGTTAACGAACAGGAAAACCACATTCAACTGACTTTACTCATTTAATTTTATTATTTGTATCAACTTTATAAGATTCTATCAGTTTACGTTTACAATAACATGTGTCGCTGCGCCAGCTGATAAACATTTACCGCATATACGTGTGTCTTATCTTAACTTGGATACAATCAGCATTATCATCGGATGTTTGTATCGTAGGTAGGTACCGCTGCTCGCTCAGTCATTATCATAAGCCCGTTGTGTTCTAGTTTACCTGCAGCCGGTGATATCTAATCTAACCCGCCTGTGCCGTGCTGCGTTTAGAATGTAGCCGGGGCACGTCTACATCTACCTTCCTACTAAACAAATAACATGCCCTTTAGGAAGGTTAGGTACAGAGGCTGCATACATCACGAACACCACTCATATAAATATGTAGATATACATAGGTACCACATGCTAGCGGCTAGAGGAACCTTGTTTGTTGAATGGAGTCAGAACCTACCTGGTGGTAAGAGATAATGAGGATGAGATCACCTGCAGAAACAAGAGACGGTGTCGTCTAGCGGGGTGAGGGGCTCCTCGGGCACGCTGCGGTACTTGTGGTGCAGCAGGCGGGTGGCGGCGCGCACGCTGGCGCCGCCGCGGCGCAGCAAGCCGTGCGCTGCGTGCGGCCAGCGGCGGCGCGCGCCCTGCTCGCCCTCGCTCATGGACCGTGAGCCAGCGCCGGCGCCGACGGGGACCACGCGCGTCCGACTGCGCCCGCGGACGCGGACTGTGCCCCCCGCCCCGCACTGCCTTACCTCTCCTCACGTGTCTTATCGTCTCGCGCACCTGAATTGACGGACCGCCGCGCCCGCGCCCCTCACCCTCCTAATCATTCTAGTCTCGACCTTGCTCCCCACTCCAGCGCCGCCGCGCCGCACAGTGCGACTGTCACATTTCATTTCGTGCACAAATAATAATGGGCTTTGGGTAAGTTTGTATGGAGTCATGGCGTTATTTTTTTTTATGCGACCACTGATGCGATATGTTTTGAATGTAAGTAAGTACTACATCTGTATCTTTATTATAAAAAACAAAATACACCGTAACTTGTATCGGAGCCAAAATATTCGACTTTGAAGTCAAAAAAATTATCGTCTAAGTGATAAAATGCATTTTAATTTTTAAAAAAATACTATTATTTTACTATCTATGGAATGAGTATGTTAGGAATAAAAAACATAGATCCCATAAATAATACTTCATTTCTAATACTACTCTAGGTGTTTACAATTCTATAGCACTCACATAACTTATAATAATAATGAATCTTCTTTCCTCAATCATTCCTCCAATTCGTCATAAGCTTGGATTTCCACTTCGTTTCGCATTATAAGGTCTAGAAATTGTGCCGGGGAGATAGATTTTCTTGGTATCGCCCCCGCCCCAGGTACCATATTACCCCAGGTACCAGGTACAAGACATGTGAGCACAGCACCCTAACGTGCGTTTTCCCGCGATGCACGTACAATAGTGTCCTAATGTCCTACTCCTATCCAATTGCGCAGAGGAGTGAGACAGGCGGATGTCATATCCCCGAAACTGTTCACAAGCGCGTTGGAAGAATTGTTTAAGACGCTGGACTGGAAAGGCAAGGGCATAAACATAAAAGGCAACTACGTACAACTACGTATCGTAGTCGATGTCTCACACCTACGATTCGCTGATGACATAGTCCTAATGGCGGAGTCGCTAGAGGAGCTGAACCAGATGCTGGACGGCCTAGCTTCAGCCTCCCGATGTATATCGGTCTTGGCATGAATTTGGATCAAAAAACCAATGATCAATGGTCATATTGATTCAAGGCCGGTGGTCGAACATGGTCACCTTCTCGAAACTGTTTCAGAGTACACTTACCTTGGGCAGATTCTGCAGTTGGGTAAAAACAATTTCGAGAAGGAGGCCAAAAGGAGGATCCAGCTAGGCTGGGCAGCATTTGGGAAACTACGTCAACTCTTCTCGTCATCCATACCGCAATGCTTGAAAACGAAAGGTTTCAATCAGTGCGTCCTACCCGTTATGACCTACGGAGCTGAGACGTGGACACTCACGCACGATAGGGCTGGTCCACCAGTTCAAAGTCGCTCAGCGAGCTATGGAGAGAGCTATGCTCGAAGTTTCTCTGAAGGATAGGATTCGTAACGAATACATCCGACAGAGAACCAAAGTTATCGACATAGCTCTAAGAATTAGCAAGCTGAAGTGGCAGTGGGCCGGCCATATCTCGCAAAGAACCGACGGCCGCTGGGGCAAACATGTTCTCGAGTGGAGACCACGACTCGGTAAACTTAGTGTAGAGCGCCCTCTGACCAGGTGGGATGCCGACCTGCGAAAGACTGCAGGTAGATGCTGGATGCGGCAAGCTGAAGACAGCGCGCTATGGCGCTCATTGGGGGAGACCTATGTCCAGCAGTGGACTGCTATTTACATTGGGTATTGTTTTAAGTTAGTTTTATAGAAATTTTAAAGAACGACCTTAGGTTTAGTTCGTATATGAATTTCCGCCTACTTCCTTTGTAATGATGTTTTTTTCAGTTCCTTTGAAATAAGTAGTTAGTTGTAGTTAAGTAGTTAGTAAGTAGTCATAGTTGTTATGCATTGTTGGAGAGCTAAGAAAACGGTTATGTTTTTAAAATAATCTGCAAGCCAAGTTTCATAACGATTTTTTTAGTTTTTAATGCATTTTAGTGGAAAATGAATAATATTGATAAATAACCAGGTTTTATTCGTTTTTATAAATCGGAAGAAAAAAATTGATTTAAATAGACAGTTAATAAATTTTTGATGTTGCACTTTTGACTTATTTTGATAAAAGCTAAAAATCATGATAACTTAAAAATGGTTCACTTTTGCATCATGCACATGGGGAAAATTATTGCAAATAGTCACCCCTATCACTTCCTAACGGGAATACGTCGAATTACCAATAACCCTGCATACTTAATAAAGACATGTTCAATATTTGCACACCTGCTTGCGGGTCGAATACATTGATATTACATAGCTTTAAGATCTTGACATGTACTTATTGTATTCTGCAAATAAATGATTGATTCTGATTCTGATACACTGTAAACTTTTTGTGGGGTATTTGATGGTTGATGGAATCAAATGCTTTCGATATATCAAGCGAGGCCCACAACTTTCTTTTTCTCCTCGAGACAGTTTACAACTTTGTCCACAAATGCATAAGAGAAGGAGTCCTATAATGCATTGTTTTTCTCCAGATGTTTCATTGTTGACGACCGATGTGGTGCGGTGGGTGAAGGTCCATCTGTGACGCAGGAGGTAGTGGGCACAATTCCTGCCTTGGGTCAAATGTCTGTATGATCTGCAAATATTTGTTTCGGGTGTTCTGGGTATGTTCTATGCATAGGTTCAGGTTCAGGTGGGGGTACTCCTTTATCCGCATTTGGACTCCAGTTGGTCCTTTATACTACGTAGTTTAAGCGTAGAATCTTCCTGGGGTCTTCACAGGCTTCGCGGAGCGACCTCGGCAAGTTGAGGATTTCTATACGTTGTGCTAATACTCCCTCGCATTCCAGGATTACGTGGGCAGCTGATTCGTCGTTGCTGAGGCATCCTCTGCAGACAGGGCTGTCCGTCGCTCCGATGGTGAAGAAGTGTTTGTTCAGTGGACAGTGTCCTGTTAGTGTTCCCACAAGGACACGTAGGTCCAATCTGTTCAGATTTAGTAAGCGTTTTGTTAGCTTGATGATGTTGATTTATTTATTTATTCATTTATTTAGATTTGACTTACAGTTATATAAATACCAAAACGTCAAACATTAGATTTTATAAATTAAAATAGGTAGTTAAGTCAATTTTTTACATTAAACAATCAAATTAAAGTCATGAACGCAATACACTACAATAACAATCAATTGATAAATTCTAAATATATCTAATAAAATTCATACTAATCAATCAAATTAAAAATTAAATTCAAAATACATTATGTGCATGTCAAAAATAAAAACAAAAAAATACAGGTCAAAGGGTACAATTAAGAAATGAGGGCATCAAACGGTGTAATTTCGCGATGCTATCAAAGAATACGTCGGCGTCAGTTGCGGCGACAAACTCGTTTAGGAGGTTTAGTACTCTGGGGGTGGGAGCGCTCTCCCCAGCATGCGTCCGGTAACCGGGAGGTAGCGCAAACAGCGGAGGCCGACGCCGCGGGCCGACAGCTCCGACTGCGCCCACCATGTGCCGTCTGGGGACCGCAAGGCCTATATGCTGTAAAGCTGCTGGGTTGTCAACTCTACCACGCAGTACCATGATATAATGGATAAGAAGGAGGAGCTTCCGCCTAACTAAAGTGTAGAGTATCCAGACCGACCATGCCGGAGACGAACAAGGATGGATAGAGGTATGGATAGTACCCGTACAGGCGTTTATACGAATATCGTGCAAACTTTCTTTGGACTCTCTCGACCATCATCCTGTATTTGTCCTCGTGAGGATCCCAAACTATCGCTCCAAACTCCAGACGACTACGTACAAAAGCATTGTACAACATCAACGCTACTCGTAAATCGGGAAAATCCCAGGTTACACGCATTACGAATCCTAGAATTTTGCACGCCTGCTTGCATATAGCCTGTATATGAGTATTGAAGTTGAGCTTTGGATCCATCACGAGGCCAAGGTCTCGTATGGTCTGAACTCGCTCAAGAGGAACTCCTGACAAAGAGTAGCTGTGCACAATGGGATTGCGACGACGTGTAAAGGTCATAGTTTTGCATTTGGAGGTGTTAAAAGAGAGATGATTAGCTTCACTCCATTCAGCGACAAGATCAATGTCATGCTGGTGTGCCAAGCAGTCTTCCGTTTCACGCACAGCCGTATAGAGTTTTAGGTCATCTGCAAACAAGAGACTCTCAGAAGAGATGATAACAGATGGTAGATCGTTTATCATTAGTAGAAATAGAGTCGGGCCTAGCGTACTTCCCTGGCTAACACCATAGCGTGTGAAATAGGTCTCTGACACATAATTCCGAACGGAGACGTATTGGCGACGGTTCCGTAGGTAACTAGCAAAAAATGCTAGAAGTTTTGGTACGAAACCCATCACAGCTAGCTTCTGGAGGAGAATGTCGTTATCTACTAAATCAAACGCCTTATTAAAGTCAAAATACGTGACATCCACCTTAGAGCCCGTATCCATACACAGTGATACATAGTCAACAAAGTTTATGTGATTTGTAACCTTAGATCTGGCTGCGCGGAAACCATGCTGAGAGTCGGCGAAGAGTCCGCCAACTTGGCGGCGTATCTCATAGTCTAGGACAGTCTCAAATTTTTTTCCGAAGATAGAAGGAACAGCGATTGGTCTGTGCATATCCACTAGTGTGTTTGATGCACTCTTGGGTATTGGGGTGGCTTTTGAGACCTTCCAACGGTTTGGATAATAGGAGCGCTGTAGTGAGAGATTAAATAAATAAAGAAGGGGTTGCTCAAATGCTGATTTACAATCCTTTACCAGATATGCCGGTACCGCGTCTGGACCAGTCGATGATTTTGGTTTCAACCGCTTAAGTGCTCTACGTATATCTGGTATCCCAATGTGATTGATAACGACTGTACCACTATCTACGGAGCCGGACATAGCAACACCATGTGCCGCATCTGCGTTCAAGATGCGGCACATGCGCTGCTTTCTGACCTGAAACAGCCGTACCCCGCCACTTAAATTCACCAAGTGGTGTTCTGCCTTGTCGTTTATCTTTGACGTATTGCCAGAATTTGGAAGGTTCTCTTATGATATTAGTCTGTGTTTGTGTTATGTAGTTTTTAAAGGCTGTATGTATAAATTTTTTAACTAACTGTCTATAGTACTTGTATAGCTCTTGATTAAATTGATTTCCAAACTCCTTGAATTTCTTAAAGTGAAAATACTTATTTTTAATATGTTCTATAATTTCCCGTGTATACCAACTCGGATATGAATACTTCCGTGAGAAAGTGTTTGGGTTTCGCTTGGCCGGCACACACTCATCTAAGCATCCATTTATCTTGCTATAGAAAATTTCAATAGCAAGGTCCGGATCACTTTCGCTGTAAAGCTCACTCCAATTGATCTCACCCAGAGACATATAGAGTCTATGGAAGTCGGCTGTCCGAAAGTTCCACTCCTTCATGGGTGGAGAGCAATGGATAGAGCCCTCAGATGCGAAAGAGGGAGAGATCTGGCACCTACGGCGTAACAGAAAATCAATATGAAGTGGGGGGTGGTATTTATCAATCGGAACCAATGCATCGGAGGCGCACTCGACTGCCAGGAGGTTCCTATCCATTCCAGTGAGTACCAGGTCCAACAAGCTACCGTATTCGTTGATAACATCGTTAAATTGATGGACATCACATAATTCGCAAAATAGATCAAAATGAGTCCTAACATTAACGCTACAAGAACTCAAATTAAAGTCTCCAGTAATAATTACATCTATGTCAGAATATTTACATAATACATTTTCAATACAACATAAAACATTAATATATTGCTCGTCTTAGTAATTAGGCGGCAAATAAACAACACAACAAATAAATTTAATATATTTAAAAGAGACATGAGCGATTAACAATTCCATTTCACTTGTAAGGCCATCTATGTTGGTAATAATTGACAGATTTAGAAAACAGAATTAGATCAGAACGGGCGGCTAGGAGAACCCCGCCCCATCCTGCATCGCCATCGCGGTCCTTCCGTAGGACTGTGTAGCCAGAAGGGAAAAGCTCACCATCATAGACGGAACTTGTTAGAAATGTCTCAGTAAGTGCAATTAGATCCGATGTACATATACCTAAATTATTACGAACTTGTTTTGGATCGGAGGCCACGTACATTCTGGTAATAGAGCGATAACTTCTTGTATTTATTGCGTTTGTTATTTGTCGCCTGTTCGGCGAAAAAGCTGCTTCCATGGTTTTATGCATATGTCCTCGGTCCAGTTCTTGGGGGATAGTACACTTTCTGACCACTTCACCGGGACGCCGAGCTTGAATGACGCATAGTTCCCGCGGGACTTGAGAGGATGGGCTGTACATACATCGCTTCCGCATATGGTTTTAAGATGTTCCAGAACCATCTTTTCGGTAGTCCCCTGCTTCACATAGAATAGATGTAGGTATTGAACTCTTTCAGAAGCCTCAAGGAGCGTCGAGCCTGGAGCTGCAGTTCCGCGCGAAATACTGGGATTTTTTTGATGGGAGTGCCGCCCTTGCTTTTCTACAATTGATTTGGCTAGTGAGTTGGTAGTTACGTGTATCTCTTGTTCTGAGCTTGGTCCATATCTGGAGTAAAGAGAATGGCAGGGGTAGGAACGGCGGTGGGCCTACTGCTGTAGTTGTCGCCGATCCTCTCCGTGCCAGTTCATCTGCAACATCATTTCCTAGCGATCCACTATGTCCTTTGATCCATTGTAGGATGATCTGGTTCTCAGTGGATATCCTTTCCAGAGCAGATTGACATTCGTAAACGAGCTTGGAGTTACAGCTGTTTCCTTCCAAGGCTCTGAGTATGGCAGCGCTATCAGAGAGGATGCATACACTTTGGCCTTTTATTATTTACAGCTTCCAATAAGTTTGACTCTACAGTTTAGACAGTGTTGAGACAATTGTTAATGGTCTATAGTTTTTGACATTGTACATGGACTAAATAAAGGGCCTTTGATTTTGTAAAACACACTACATATATAGGCTTTCATTTGCTGGCAGTTTTAAATAATACTTACCCATTATTTATCTCATACTAATTTTCAACTGAAGTCAATAAACGGTCTGATGTTTGAAAACTTAACAACAGATGGGAACAAAATTCAGAAGAAGCATGTTTTTTGTTCTATGGGAACCCCATTATATTTCTTTTATTCTTATTGTCTTCTATTGTCTTGTGTTTTGTGCAAGAGACATACACCCTAAGTGAACATTTCAACTGTCTGCTGTTTATAGTTCATAAGATAAAGCCTGATCACTAGAGATCAGATATTCGGAAGCATATTTACCTAAACTTGAGATGTTGGCTATTATGGAAAGGACATTTTTATCGAAAAATCCCGGATCGCGGGAAATTCAAATTTAAGTGTACAGGGTATTAGCCCTCTGTAACCTGTAGGGATTATACTTCGTCAATCCCTGGAAATTGGTGTGATTAATTTTATTTCGTTTCAAAGCACCGTATGTCGTAGTCTACAAACAAAATTTATTTATTTAATTATTAACTAACACGATTACTTATATTACAACCAATTACACAAAAGTAACAACCATGAAATTGGACTAGCTGGTGTTGCCTGTCAAAAACTAAAATTCAATTGTCTGCCGCCGGTAATTTCAACGAATGCGAGATTTGAATTACCTATACCAAAAAATAATGTTTTGTGAAAAATTACAGCAAACGCTGTAATTATTGAAAAATGGACTGGTAACAATATCAACTTTATTATTTTTAGCAAATCCACCATTAATTTGTGTATTTTTTGTGATCACGTTGTACTTTTTTCTTATGTCCAGTAATAATTAAAAAATCAAAAAATACTTGTCTTTTATTTTAATTTTTTCAACCTCAATACAAAAAATTAGAATAATAGTCTTATCCTTGAAACCAGAAGTTTGTTATGAGTTCAAAACTGATGAAAAAAAAATTAATGTAGGTAAATAATTATTTTTGAAAAAAAATCGTCATTGGAAGTAAGATTTACGTTAAGTAAATATACATCTGATTACTCATGCAATCCCGGTATCCTGGGAATTTATTTTTAATAAAAGTTCCTAAGAATAAGAATGTTCCATAATTTGTTAGCCAAAAAATCACTTTAGTTAAATATCCATCCGATTATCTGATCTCTACTGATGACAGACTGACAGACAAACGGACAGACAGGCAGAGGCTTACCAATAGAGACCCGTTTTCACCCTTCAGGTACCCTACAAAGTACTTTTAAGTAGGTACAGTAGATTTCGTACTAATTTCATTGAAAATTTGTTAAGACGAATTTGTAGACTTGGAAGAAATTGTCAGTACCTATTGTAAAACAGGAAAAGCGAGAGATAGTAACGTACCTGGCTGCAGTCCTAACATAGCTTTACTTTAAACGTAACTAGGTAAGTATAACAAAACAAAGTGTAGTACCTACTGCGGAATGATAACCACTAGGATGTGATGATATAACGGAGCTAAAACAGAGCGTAGAGCGCAGCAGCGGGGCCACTCACCCCATGAACCAGTCGACGGTATCTCGCAGGTACTCCGGGAGTCGCTCCAGCTTGACGGATTGGGCTCGTCCTGATTCACAACAAAAAATACCGAACAACGCACTGTCGTCTCCTAGAACTGAAACTCAGTCACGCATTGCACTCACACCATCATGACGCGCACGAGATACTAAAACTAAATGTATCAATGGACTTTAAAAAAATATTATAATAACTGGACCGTGTCTGTGTGTTCACAACACTTTATCAGAAGATATTTTCATCTCACTGAAACAGTCCGAGCAGCTGAGCGTATTTCATTCGCCATGTTGCGCAAAATCAAAATGCGCAGCGAAGTTAACTGTGAAATAAGAATTAATATGACAGTGACAGACATGACGTTGGGTGGACTTTTGTATAGCTCTACGTCTCGGGCGTGAGGGAAGTCAATGCTATGATTATTATTATTATTATGTCTCTCATTTACCATAATCTCGGCCCATAAAGTGACCCGGTCTTTTGGAAGGCTTGCGTGGGGCCGAAGCCAACAGCACAGAGGCCCATTGAGAAGTTAATCTAAAGGCGATGGCTACACATAGTGGGTATCATCCTCGGGTGCACAATATGATACACCCAAAGATGATATCCGCTTGGTGTAGAGACTATTGCAAATAAAAATGAATGAAATAAAACCAGGCTATTGTGATGGATGGATGGACTGGGTAATCTGGCTATAGGGGAGATTACGGACGTCTGCCATAAACAAGTCAATCATAATGTTAAGAGTGGCAGACGGTGGCTTGCCGAATGCTGGATGGGTTCCTTAAAAAGCCGGAGTATATTACCGGAGAGGAACAACATCGGCGCAAACGACTGAGGGGTGTCAAGAGGTGCGACCCCGATTTCACCATCACGAAGACTGCTCGTGAGCGGGTTTCCTCGCTATTACGCCATTAGACACTTCCACCCCCGAGTCTACATCCTAAGATGCATCTCTCGCGACTCCACTCAGACCGGCCAATGAAGGCAAGCAAGAGGTGGGGATCTGGTTCTCTTGGGATGCCACTCCGCAAGCGGAGACGAGAACCAGGAACTTCCCCGGGAGCACTCGGTACCCGTGGTGTCGCTACTCACCAACAGCTCGCCACAAGCTGCCCTGCGGGTAGCATATTATTATTATTATTATAGCGGTTATTATTATTATTATTTATTTATTTACATAAGACCATTACAGATAACTCCAAATCGTTATGCCTAGTACATTTTATCATCTTAAAAACTACAAGATAGGTACAATGAAATAACACACTAGAAAATAGTAAAATAACATAAAAATGTAGGTACATAAACAAAAATGTAGGAACTTCAAAATTCAAAACATAATATAAAATTGTATATACAAACCATTCCTAAAAAAATTAATAATAAACGTGTAACAAAATAAAACATCTAAACGTGCTCACAAAACTCCAGGCACACTCTTTCAATCATCTTCCATCCATCCGCAAACACATCAAACTGAGGGAGGCTGGTGATGAGCGCTGCGCACGGGAGATGGGAGACTGCAGAGTGCGGGCGCGAAGGGGCTCGAAAAGGCGTACCCGGCCGAGACGGAATCGTGCGCGATTTTGTGGGACACAGAGCCTGCTTCCCTCTGTCAATAGAGTGGGGCAATCAGTTATACCACGCAGAATACGGCAGAGATTTAGAAGTTGGTCATTTAGGCGCCTAGTTTCTAGGGAGTTGAAGCCTAGTGCACCCTGTAAGTACTTGGTAGGATACATGAAAGGATGGTACCCGTGACATTTTTTGTACAAGAATCTAAGGAATATTTTTTGTACCTTTTCTATCATAAGCGAATACGTTACTTCGTACGGGTTCCATACGCACGCACTAGCCTCAACTTTTGAACGGATAAGAGATGTGTATAATGTTCTTATTGCATTTATATTAGTGAAGTCCTTACACGTGCGGGACACAAAACCTAATCTTTTGAAACACGTGACGGTAAGCGTCCGAATGTGGTTATGGAAATTAAGTTGTGCGTCAAATTCTACACCGAGATCTTTTACAGAGGAACATCTTGTGATGTTTTCACCGCAGAGATGGTAGTCTGTGATAAGACTTTGAGAGGACCGAGTAAAAGTCATCACTTGGCACTTAGAAATATTGAAATGTAGATGGTTTGAGTCACTCCATGCTTGAATAGTAGAATTAAGGTCATTCTGCAATTCATCACAGTCTTGTTGACACTTAATCTCTGCAAAATTTTTAACATCATCATGATGAAATAAACTGCAGCAAATAAATATCATTGCGAAGCCGGGACAGTCCGCTAGTAGTAAATAAACTGAGAGAATGCTTTATTGAATGTATTAAGCCGCGTATCGACTACGCGCTCATGGCGCGCGTGCCATGAATGACCGCGCCGAGAGTATGTTCCGCGGAATGCGTTCCAAATATTGGAACCATATCAACTAAGCGCGCCTGGCTACTGTTCCAGTAGTTTTTGATCGTTCAACATGCAGGCCAGTCCTAAACGAGCGGAACGTTTTACGTAACGCGTCCATCTCAACTGGAGCGCGCGCCACTACTACTGACTGAGCTACCTTTGATACGCGGTTAAAAACTGACACCAGATGGAACGGCCCGCTCCACGTTCGTGCGTCCCAACCCAACGAACACATTGGCGCGCGTTTCAAAATAGTAGCCATTTCGCGCGGCCGGAACGCGCGCCATTGTTCGTCCTCTTGGAGCGCGAAGTCGATACGCAGCTTTACACATACATGCGGTACCTAAATGCGACAGTAAATTTATTTTTACCCATGTTGATGAAAACGATATAAAAAAAGCCTTTAAACTTTTAAATATTAAAAAAACTGCAGATCTCTGGGGCATTTCCGTTAAAATTATTAAACCTTTAATTGATACCATTGCACCAGATCTAGCTTTTATGTTTAATGAATCAATTGATTGTGGCATATTTCCTGATCTAATGAAACATAGTAAAATAATCCCATTGTTTAAATCGGGTAGTAGGTCTGACCCCACTAACTTTAGACCAATATCAGTACTGCCTACATACAGGAAAGTTTTTGAAAAACTGATTGTACACCAATTGCTTAGACATTTTAATGGCAATGACCTACTACAGTGTAAGCAATTTGGGTTTACTCGTGGCTGATCAACTACTGATGCCAGTGTAGAGTTGGTATCGCATATTTTTGATGCTTGGAAGAAGTCGCAAGATGCTTTAGGCGTTTTTTGCGACTTGTCAAAAGCATTCGATTGCGTTCATCACGAAATATTAATCAGGAAACTACATTATTATGGAATAAGGAACAGCTCTTTGGATCTTCTTACATCTTACTTGAGTGATAGGATACAAAGAGTTGACATTAATGGGAAACGATCTAAAGGGTCTGTGGTTATAATGGGTGTACCGCAGGGCTCTATCTTGGGTCCTTTCCTATTTTTAGTTTATATTAACGACCTGGGTCATCTTGTAAAGAATGATCATGAGATTGTATTGTTTGCTGATGATACTTCATTAATTTTTAAAATGAATCGACAAAAAACAAATTTCTACGATGTAAATACTGCAATCTCAAAGGTAGTCCATTGGTTTAGTATCAATAATCTTTTGCTTAATGAAACCAAAACAAAATGTATAAGGTTCATTCTACCTAATGTAAAACAAGTTAAGGCTGATGTAAACGTAAAAGGAGAAACGTTAGAAATTGTAGAAAATACCGTATTCTTAGGAATAACCTTAGATAGTAAACTTCAATGGGGCCCACACATAGATAAGCTATCGAAGAGACTTAGTTCTGCAGCATAAGCTGTTAAAAAAATCCGTCACCTTACAGATGTTGATACTTCTAGAATAGTCTATTTCAGCTACTTCCATAGTATTATGTCTTATGGCATACTATTGTGGGGGAACGCTGCAGATATAAAAACCGTTTTTGTGTTGCAGAAGAGGGCTGTTCATGCGATCTATAATATGGGTCCCAGAGAATCCCTACGTAATAAATTCAAAGAAATAAACATAATGACAGTACCATGTCAATATATTTATGAAAACTTGTCTTGTTGTACACTCATAAAAACATCAATCAGTTCATTAAAAAAGCGATATACATAATGTAAATACTAGAAATAAGAATAGACTCGCTGTTCCCACAACTAGACTAAATAAGATTTAGCTTTTACAACAAAACTCCAAGTAAGTTGCAAAAATTATCAATAAATAAATTTAAAAAAATTGTGGAGCATATTCTTTGTAAAAAGGCTTATTACAAAATTTCAGATTATCTAGAAGATAAAAAAGCTTGGAACGAGTTTTGCTCCAACTCAAAATCTAACAATTTACAGATAAGCAAATCATATGTACTAGACACATAAGTTATGAACATACTAGTGGTTTCTTCTCACTTCTTCCACTGGTGGACAAAAAATTGAAGTTTTAAAAATTGAAAAAATTTAAGAATACAACAATATAATAATGAATAGTATAAAATATGACTTGTCTAAGTGCTAATTTGTAAGCCTAAAGAAATAAACTTTCATTTCATTTCACATGTATTACAATACAATATAAAAATACTTTATTGTACCAACTCCAGATACGGCTCAATACAAAATTATATTACATGCGAAAAGTACAATGGCTTAACGCTTAAGCGATCTTCCAGGCAACCTTTAATGGCAAGACCTGTAAAAAAGTCAAGTAATGGTCAAAATTAAATGTAAAATCAATTTAATTTTTTAAATTCATGAATCAATTCCTGAAGTGATTTTTTCAACCAGTTTTCACCTAAAATGTAGGCTATTATATAAACATGCAGTTAGGTTTGCTTGGAAGATGAGATGTAGGGAGCCCCATCCCCTTTTTTGATGGATGACTGACATGATGTGCCATGCCATGCATGACATGACAGCTCATGTTATGACAGTTACTAAATCAAACTGACATTTATCAGTGCTGCCAGCAATATATTTACACTTAATCTGACTGTTTGGCAAAACAACGAGGGAACCGCTTAACAAAATTTTCCCCGAACTTAGTTTCTGGTGGGAGGGGAGGTAAATACGTCCCACTAAAATAACAATACCAAAAAACAAAAAACACGCACACAATCTTTACAAAAAGTAATGATATCCCACCAAAACATAAATGTAAAAAAGGAGAGCCAAGTTCAATACAAAAATTATGATTGGCTGTGGGCTTCCCCGCAAAAAGAATGGAGATATAAATGAGTGCCAAGTCAAATCTATGTAGGTTAGATTTGACTTTGCCAGTTTTCATCACATCAGTCATTTTATAAAGTTATTCAACGTTTTAATTCTGATAAAAACTGGCCAAGTCAAATGTAACCTACATAGATTTGACTTGGCACTCATTTATATCTCCATTCTTTTTGCGGGGAAGCTCACAGCCAATCATAATTTTTGTATTGAACTTGGCTCTCCTTTTTTACATTTATGTTTTGGTGGGATATCATTACTTTTTGTAAAGAAAACTAGGCAGGTATTGAGATTTAATGTTCATCTTATCTTAATCAAGTAAAACACCTCAGAACACTTAATGTCGGTTTATTGTACCGAATAAATACAACTACGCACTTATTACAAAGTCACTGCACTGCACCCTAACTACTACACTGTATTCTATGGCGCAATCGGAGACGTAGTACTATTGCTTATTCTATGCAATGCGGATCTATTTTAATTTAAACCTTATTCCATTGACATAAGGTCGTCGTCGCTAACATTACTTATTTTTTGACTTTTTTTTATTTTTTATTTTTTAGATTTTTTTCCTACGTTTACTCACAATTACCGAGCTGGATTCCAAATTTCATCCTTCTAGGTCATCTGGAAGTAGGTTAGATTTAGGTACTATATATATGTCAGTCAGTCAGTGTGAATTTTTACGACTTTTTGACCTTCATATCTTTATAACCTTTTGAGCTAGCTTCATGAAATTTGGGCTTCTACATGTCCTTATGGATATAATTAAACACACGTAGTTTTATGTGTTTACGTTAAAGATGTTTTGAGTTATAGAAGGGTCAAAAGTGGCACCAAGTGGTTCGTGTAATGATACACTCGGCGCGTTCCTTTGCTTGAACTTGGCTTGAACACGCTGCCACGTGTTCTAATATCCAAGTATGCGTATTGTTTAATTTGTTTGTTTTTATAATGCGGGGTCTTAATATTCCACAAGCATTCATGTTCTACATATTTGGAAAATAATTTTAAAGTTGTATCTTCGCTCCAGCGAAACGACATTTTTGCGGCAGCTAACGAACACGACTAAATCGACAGGTTCGGACTTATTTAGCCGGTGAACCAGTAAACACGGACGCGTGGTGGGAGGTGCTACTCACCCGATAAAAATAGAGTAAAATGAATCAACTTGACTTAATCGTTCACTTAACCACCTACCTACTTGACTAAATTGTTGTGGTTCGCACACTTTTAGGTATTTAATTACTCGCTACTCTACTAAATTATTAGCCTAGTCCAAACTAGCCTTAACTTTCGCGTTTATAATATTATAAGTAGGATATATAAACATATATTATTAGGATAGTAAGTTGCAAGACGTAGACGTCAACAGATGTCGTTTAACTTAGAATTCAATGTCCTGAAAAAAAGTTACACGCCTCTTGACCCCCTATCCGATTCCATCATGAAAAATATATGTTGTTAGTGTTCACACATAATTTCGCTTATTTAGATTCTATCAGTGAATACCTATTATTAGCTCTCTGTTGTCATTTTTAAGTCTATAGATATTATAGTAGCTGATGGTGTTCCGAAATAAATAAATGTTTATTGTGATAATTGTTTTCGGAAAACATTTTAAGTCTCCGTATCAAAATCGGAACGGACACTGATACTACTATTTTTGGGCTTATTTTGGATACGTAGCTAGCAACACAAGATAAACAAATTTCGCGTTCGCGAATGATAGCGATTGCTTTACATTACACTTCGATTGAGTTTTCCTTTTCCTTCCTTCTCGGTCGAGGTTTTGTGTATAGTTACCACAGTCTTCGATAGTAACTTTCCGTTCTATTTTACGTGAAGTAATATTTTAACGTTGCTTGAGTACATACGAAATACTTAGTAATTTATTTAAACTCGTTATCAGCGCTGAACAAATGTGGGCCTGCGTCTTTATTTAAGGTTTTCTAAAATGCATTCTCGGTTGATGAGTCTGCCTGTGTGTCGGTGAGTGTTGTGTTTCCGGTACGGTATGTACGAGGGCGCGTGCGGCGCCGCAGCCAGCGGGCAGTGCGGCGCGCCGCAGCACGAGGCGGGCGAGGCGCGCGAGGCACCGCCGCCGCCCGTCGTCGGCGACTACAGCGGGTTCGACATCGTGAAGGCAACTCAGTACGGGGCCGTCGCGCGCGTCAAGGAGCTCGTGGACGCCGGCTGGGACGTGAACCGACCCGACGCAGAGACGGTCACGCTGCTGCACTGGGCGGCTATCAACAACCGACGAGAGATCATCGAGTTCCTGCTCGAGCGCGGCGCGCGCGTCGACAGCGTGGGCGGCGAGTTGCGCTCCACGCCTTTGCACTGGGCCGTGCGGCAGGGGCACCTGGAGGCCACGGTGGCGCTGGTGCGCGCCGGCGCGGAGCCCGCGCTGCGCGATGCAGAGGGCTGCGCGGCGCTGCACCTGGCGGCGCAGTTCGGACACACGGCTGTATGCGCATACCTGGTGGCGCGCGGCGCGGGGGTGGACGCCGGGGACGCGGGCGGCATGACGCCGCTCATGTGGGCGTGCTGGAAGGTGTCGGCCGTGGACCCGGCGCGCCTGCTGCTGTCGCTGGGCGCCAGCCCGCACCCGCGCGACGCCTCGCACGGCAACAGCGCGCTGCATTGGGCTGTGCTGGCGCGTAACGCCACCGCCATCTCCACGTTGGTGCTCTACGTGAGTGTGCCTGTGAACTGACTGCGTACTCCGCGAGCCTGTCGCCCTCCTTCATACCATGTTCTCTCATTTTCAGGGAGAAGCGGATTTGGAGGTGTGCAATCTGCGCGGGGTAACTCCGCTGCAGATGTTGCAGAACAGTGCCGAGTCTCTTTGGATCGGTGCGAAGATAGCGGACAAGATCAAGGAGCGGACTCTCTTGCAGAATAGAAGAAATATATTCAAAAGGATAACATATGACAAGGTTACATTGCATCTGAATATCTACTCTGCGTATTCGGCTCACTATGAAAAAATCTGTGAATGGCCAAAGTAGTAGTTTTTCTGGCCTATGTTCCTATATTCTAGGCTTGGATTAATACATTTTACATTCTAGAATAGTTTTTTTTAGTCCGTAAGAGTGCTAAATGGCTAACAGCTGTCATTCTGCAAAAAATTTAATACATTCTTTATGCACCATGCACATTGAGCGAGATCTCAGACCTTTGAGTATTAGTGCAGTCACACGCCTGGCCCGTTATATTGTTGTGACATAGGATTGCGTTGTATCATAGAAGCTGCGCTGGTGGAGTGTGGTGGTGATGCCGTTCCTGGGATTCTATCTGACGGGCATGGCGCTGGAGGCGGCGGCGCCGTATGCGCTGAAGGCGCTCATGCTGCTGGCGCTGTACGGCGCGCTGCACGCCGCCGTGCACGCGCTGCTGTCGGAGGAGCTGCGCAACATCTTGCCGCTGAGCGTGTACCTCGCGACCAAGGTACGTGCGGCGCACCCCGCCCCCTCCCCGCCCGCGGCGCCCTCTGACCGCGTCTCGTTCGCTCTGTGCAGGTGTGGTTCTACATCACGTGGCTGGTGTTCGTGGCGGGCGTGGTGCCGGGCGCGGCCACGGCGCTGTTCGTGCTGAGCTCGGGCGCGCTGTGGTACACGTTCCTGCGTTCGTGGCGCTCCGACCCCGGCGTCATCCGCGCCGACCGGCCCGACAAGCTGCGCACCATCCTGGAGCTATCGGAGGCGGGCGGAAGCGCGGCCTTCGAGCCGGCGCGCTTCTGCAGCGCCTGCCTCGTGCGCCGCCCGCTGCGCTCCAAGCACTGCGCCGTCTGCAACCGCTGCGTGGCGCGCTTCGACCACCACTGCCCCTGGGTCGGCAACTGCATCGGTGAGTACCTCCCTACCTCCCCTCCCCTCCCCTCCCCTCCCGTGTTCCCCTCTCTCACCCGCTCGCGTCCGGTCCGCAGGGGAGAAGAACCACCGTGCGTTCGTGGGGTTTCTGGCGAGCCTGCTGGTGATGTGCGGCTGGATGGTGTGGGGCTGCGTGCGCTATCTGCAGGAGACGTGCGGCGCGGAGGCGGCGCGCTGGGGCGCGTGCAGCGCGTGGGTCGCGTGGGTCGCGGCCAACGCGCTGTTCCACCTGTTCTGGGTGACGGTGCTGACGGGCTGCCAGCTGTACCTACTGATGTGCCTCGGCATGACCACCAACGAGCAGCTGAACCGCGCGCGCTACCGGCACTTCCAGGCGCGCGGCGGGCGCTCGCCCTTCTCGCGCGGGCCGCTCCACAACGCGGCCGACTTCTTCCAGTGCTCGCTGTGCGGGCTGCTGGCACCGCGTCGCCGCGACTGGGCCGACCCCGACGCGGACGAGCCCATGCTGGACCGCGTCGTCTGAGCCTCTCGCGCATGCATCCCATGTCCCGATTCTAATAATAATATATAATCATAATAATATCATATATATTTTTGGGGAGTTAGGTTGGTCATGGGCTACATTTCTCTGATAGCCTTAATGTCCTAAGTGTTGCAGCGATCATTTTATTGGGTTCTGTAATGAAATGGTTAAACGGGACCTTATTACTAAAGCCACTCCGCACCATACCTGTTGTTATAGCGGCAAGACAATACATCATCTATGAACATTTCAACCGTCTAACTATCACGACAGCCGGACGGACAGCGGAGTCTTAGTAATTGGGTCCCGTTTTACAATTTGGAAGGAACCCTAACAATGATCAGCAACCGTCTTACTTAGGACATTGAGTCTACCAGAGAAATGTAGCCTATGACCCCCCCCAATAGCAACCCCCTGTCCCGTGTCCTATACAGAGTGGATAACCCTGAAGGTGCCGTGCGCAGAGCGGGGCAGTAAGTGCGATCTTCGGGTTTTTGATGTAATGATTAAGTATTTTGCTGCTCTGTTGGTACTACTACTAATTTAGTAAATGACATAAAAAGTGTAAAACTACATAACCCCCCAGCAACGGTTATTCATTGTTTACGGGACACTTTGTATATGAGAACCTATTTATGTATTCCTTCGGGTTAAACGAGGTATTCGTACACAGAACTGATTAAAATATTGTGATTGATATTTATTATGACTAGGTTAGATATGATCCTACCTTCCTTCGCTAGCTTCGATGTACCCCTGAGTCTGTAGCTACGAGTCTTATCAGAACGCCTGCTGTAAATAATATGAACGTCGCTTACGTACGCTGCAGCGGGCGTCCGTACCCCCGGCCCCGGCGGGAGCTCGGGTATTCCATATCACTCCGCTACCTCTTTCTTCGCATCATCTTGTTAATGGGCGTTCCTCGTAACGTAATGTACCTGCAACAATGTCGAACAAATGTTAGAATAGGACGGACGCATGTAGAACGGAGCCGGCGCGGCATGCTCTGGTCAGTTGGATCTCGGGGGACTTGTCTGTTGTTGCTTCCGCGTACCTTTTTATTTAATAGTTAGTACGGCGCGGCCTGAGCAACTGTTATCGTCAGTGCCTAAGTAGGAGCGCGGAAGCAAACATCCGATTGCTAGGTAAGCTTTAAAAGCCTTCCTTTTCGTCTGTTTGAATATGATACCCGCGCCCGCGCGCCCCGTAGGGACGGGCCTGCGCCTGCGGGCACCTGTACGTTACGTAGGTATACAATTGTACAAAGATAAGAAGCTATAGTCTATCCATCCAGAATGTAGAATGTTTGTAAACAGAGCCACTGACAGTTCAATCAGCTGATGTAGGGGTGAAAAACATTTTTTTATTTAGGTCACATCTTGAGCTTTGATGGGGGTGCCTTACTGGGCTGGTGATATTTGATGTAAATAATTAAATGGCATAAACAAAGCATCCCTGTGAAATCAGCCTACTTTTATCATTACCTATCCTTATAGAATGGAATAAAAGCTAAAGGATTATGAAATAAGACTAAAAATCATTAGACTTTTTATGTTACTCTCAAACGATTTTTCACCTGTGCCAACTCAATTAAAAGTAAATGTGCCTGTTTAAAGTATTTTCCTTGAAGCACTAAACATTATTGATGAAATTGGAAGAATTCATAACTTTTGGACTGATTGTCGCTAAGCAAATATGCAGTGTGAAATTAAACGTTAAATAATCCGGCTAAATTAAAATAATACTCTCTGTCAGAAATATGTATGGTCATAGTGCTATCCTTGATTCGAAATCGTAGTTAAAAAGTAACCAACTGTTTGCAACACGGGACGTCAAGACTGAGATTCGTTAGGGATGGCACTGTTACAAAGACAAAAAATCTCTAGTGATTTTAATCTTTGTTTTTGACCACATAATGTCGATTTGTAAATTGAAATAATTAGATTCTGCATAGAATTGACGTCAGGATTATAAAAAGTAATAAATCTAATAGAATGTATATGTGAAATCATTAGAATTCTATTAGGCCTGCAACATTTCGTGGTGATAACCCTAAAAATCAGCTGATTTCTTATGTTTACAAACATTCTACATTCTAGATGGATAGACTTATAGGTAATCAATAAGCTAGGGCGACCCACTGTTAGCGTATAGTACAGTCGGCTGGGCGAACATGAGGCAAATGGTCTTGTCTTGCTAGGCGAACATGAGGCAAATGGTCTTGTCTTGCTAATATAGCGAAGACCAATTCATTTACAATTCAGGCTTTTGTTTACAATTGAATACACTTGCCGCCGCTACCATTTCATTAAGTATTGAATTTTAACATTTCTCCATGATCTCTATTTAGATTTTTATGTAACAGTCTGCAGTTAGCTCAATTGTTTCATTTGTAAATATATACTTACTAGTTCCAATTTGTTTTTGATAACGTATTATTATGTATCGTGATCGGCCCAAATAGAAGAAAGGATGTTTTGTCTGATATTCCACAAACAATTCAAACTTGGTCAAGCGAATATAGAGTGAGTATAGTGTCGCGTGTGCTGTGCTGACTGTACTCGCCGCAGCGCAGCCCACTGTACATGCCTACCAGGTTCTCCTAAATGATGTTTTAATGAACAGATACAAACCAAACTGCATTTTAAATAAGTAGTTAACCATGTACATATTTAACAAAATATAAATAATGAACTACCTATTGTCATTGTTTTATTTCTGGAACTTGGATATAAATGTGAATTGATCGTTGTTTGGGCACCTAGATAGATAACGGAGAAAAACAGTTTCAATGTAAGTACATTGAAACTGTTCTTCTCCGTTGGCTTTATCGAAAGAGTTACCAACAAAGTAATACATAGTAATCTAGGCCATACAAAGTCATGATGGATGGAGATATATTGTATCCCACCAAAAACATAAATGTAAAATAGGAGAGCCAAGTTCAATGCAAAAATTATGATTGGCTGTGGGCTTCGCGGCAAAAAGAATGGATATCTGAATGAGTGCCAAGTCAAATCTATGTAGGTTAGATTTGACTTGGCCAGTTTTCATTACATCAGTCATTTTATAAAGTTATTCAACGTTTTAATTCTGATAAAAACTGGCCAAGTCAAATCTAACCTACATAGATTTGACTTGGCACTCATTCAGATATCCATTCTTTTTGCCGCGAAGCCCACAGCCAATCATAATTTTTGCATTGAACTTGGCTCTCCTATTTTACATTTATGTTTTTGGTGGGATATCATTACTTTTTGTAAAGAAAACTAGGCAGGTATTGACTCGGCGTTTCCAAATATAATTCTACTTGACAATAGATGGCGACACTTTGTATCATGGGAAATAAACCTACGTAGGGCTCAGTAAAAATATATTTTAATAATCAAATGTACTGAAATTTGTTCAACTACACAACTGACCAATATAATTCTTTTTGGATTTTTCTGAATACCGCATCATATTTTAAAAGTTCTCGAACATTTCCATTGCTACTCGGCGTTTCCAAATATAATTCTACTTGACAATAGATGGCGATACTTTGTATCATGGGAAATAAACATTTATAGGTACGTAGGGCTCAGTGTTAATATATTTTAATAATCATATGTACTGACATTACTTCAACTTACGTTCCTAAAGACTTTAGTCGCCAAAATTTTAATTTTTCAGTTTTTATAGTTATTTTTAAACAAGCCGCCATCTATGGTTGATTAACTTATAAAGAAAAACAGGGCCAGGGCCGTATTTAGAATCCAATTCTGTGCCTCCTGTGATAGGTGATACAAGTGAAAAATCTAAACTTTACAGGAGAACAAAAACAAGGTTTAAAAAATTCTAGTTCGTGAACGAAGTGAGCTAGGTTACATTAAAGTACCTTCTTTTGTAGATAAATATATTCACTTTCACTGTGCATTTTAATTTTTGTGGTAAATATTATAGTTTTAATGTAATTAATGGAAAACCTTTAAAATGTACCTTTTGTCATTTCTAATATGTGTTAAAATAACGTGATAAATGATACAAGTACAGTTAAATCATGTTGCTCCTATAAATTGTCTTTGTGTAAACTGATATACAAGAAGTAAAAAAATCGAATAACTCATAAAAATATGTTCCAAACACAATGTTGCTCAAACAAATGATAAAAATAATGCCCCAAAGATTAGATTGATTTACTTCTCAGTCCCTTATTTTTATAATTTACCTGAATTGTATCAGTTTGCTAAAATTCTAGTCTTTTTATATATATGTTAAATAATACAAGTCAAGTTATACCCTTCATTAAAATACCTATTTATTGTGTAAATAAATACAAGTATTAGAAAAATCATTAACGTTTATTAAACTTCTTCAAAATTATGAATTTACTTACAAATAAGGCACAGTTTTATCAAAATTCTTAAGAGAGGTAAATTTAGATCTTTTTAAATGCAAGTAGTTGTAAATTTTAATACTAAGAAATGGCACAGATCAATCTTACGCAGGTATCACAATAAGCAATGTAAACCTACTCAGTACAAAACATAAGACCACAACCATTGTGTTAATCCTTAAAAAAATCTAGAAAAATCAAACATAACAAAATTACAAATACCCACACTTACAGGTTAAACACATTAAAGACAGTAATTCCACTCTGAGATGGGCAATTCGTCGTAAAAGAATGAAGAGAACAAAAAAGTACGTATCTACTGTACTGAAATCAAAAACCTTTAAAAATATACCGACCAGTAGGCAGACTAACGTTATATTATAAGTAACATACATAGTTTTAACAAAATATCAAAAACGTCTTGGGAGTTAGATGAACTAAAAATTACTCATAGTTAGAATCATCATCATTATCCGGAGCAGTGTCTTTGACATCATTCTTGCAGCTCAGACTTCTATAAAACTCATGAGCGCTCTCATGAATAAAGCACAACAAATCTAATAGATCCTTCTTCTTATCGGTTGAAATAGTAATCTTGGAGTGGTAGGCTTTCGGTAACGTATTTATTGTAATCATATCGTAAGATTTACCCCGCTTAGATCAATGCATGTTCATGTACTCAACATTCTTGAATTCTTGTAAGAAAAACGGGATATATTTTCTTTGGTAAGTATACAATACAGATCGAACATCACACTACATAAACTTTTCATTATCTGTATTGGTTTTTCTAACATTGTTTTGAAAAAATGTTGAAATCATAAAACATATCACGAGCCATCCCGATAACAGTAAATTTTGCTGTTTTGTTTGAAGCTGTACACACTAGCTGGTACCAATCTCTAGGCAAGTGAATATCCATACTCGTGTGCTTTTCCTTACGCTCAATCAACGCATGGTCGGTGTCAGCCTCCACGTGAGTATGACCGGGTACAAGAAATTTATGTTCAATAGATTGTAATTGTGGGGATAGTTTAGCAAATAGCATCAACATTGCTGTAACAATCGAATTCTTGTTCTGACCCGGGCAACTAACTAAGTACATGATCAGCTTCTTGGCGTTTGGGTTTAAATGCGGCAGTTGATTTGTAATTAAATCGTAAGCTATGTCGTTCGCGCCTCTATTCCCTTCACACTCCGGCCACATGTAACAGAAAGCTTTGTTTGTTTTTAAATCATGTATGGTCAAATTGAAGGTCCAAAGCTGTCTCTTTTAAAATGCTACGTTCGTTTGCAAGTGTGGGGTGGGCAAACATTGTTGCAAATCAAATGTTATGACCATTACATCTTCGCATGACTGAGCCAGTTGTTTATCATTTTTCTTTTCTTCGTAAGCAGCCTTAAATGCTTCTTGGTGCTCTTCGAGTATCTTCATCAAACTTGCAGCCTGTGCCTCGGATGCGTACTTAAGTTTCATATTTATGGAGTCACATTAAGAACAAGTATCTACTGATGGATTGAAGGACAAATTCATGGTATCAAATACCTTCTTGAAAATGGTTTTGCTGACTGGTGTATCAGTCTTCAGTTTGTACGAATTATAAAGAACTTGTAAATTAAGCTCAGAATTCAAGAATTTTTTGTTGCGACCGTAGTGGCTTTCTGTGCAAGGGAAACAGGCAATGTGAGCTTTTATTTCCTCTAGTTTCAAATCAGGAATCGACTTACCAACTCGACGTTTACGTGATGGAAGGTGACTGCCGTTGTTCCGTAGTTTTTCGCAAACAGTTTAACCCCCGCCACCCTCGTTATGTGCGCACTTGTATCATTTAGCACATCTTGTTATAAGTAATAATTTTTTTGTTGATTTGGTTTGAGTTCTAGATACTATTCATATTATATTGGTTTACACATAAAATGAATATTTGTGTAGAATGATGTAAGTCGAGATGTATCACTTATCACAAATTAGGCATACATTTAGATTTGGATTAGAGAGTACATGTTGAATTGTACCCTAATCAGTATTGAGAAAAATCGGTTCAAAGTGATATAACTCTACATATATCAAAATTCACGATAAATTTACTGAAAAATTAAACGTGAAAATGAATATAATCACTCTTATACCACGAAGCACGAAAAACAATGTATGGAGCAATTGCATAAAGGGGTTACAACTTGACATATATCTAAATTCACAATTTATTTGCCAAAATCCTGTTAGTTATATCAGTTTGCACCAAATTATCTCTGAACCTATAGCAGATAGAAGAACGTGAGTTAGACCAAAAAATTCGTTATTTTTTTCTGACAATTTCTATGTAAAAATCACAAAAAGGGTACAACTCGATTTAAATCACTTATCACAGGAGGCACAGAATTATTTTACTGAATGTCCCACGGCTATGTTGAAACATAGCATGTATGGAATGCACCTATGGAATGTTTTATAAATAAATATTAAATATGCAGGAAATAAAAATAAAGCCTCATTTATAATAAATATTCTATACTGAAAGTACTTTCCCTCCGTGAGACTATAATAGTAGTTGTTTAGTAAATTTAATGAAATTGAAGCCCACCTATTAATGCAATTTTAAATTGTGTGTGTTCTAGATTTCCATCTCAAGATAATGTAAGACAGCAATGGATCACAAAAATTAATAGACAAGACTGGACTCCGACGAAATATACGAAGATTTGTTCTTGCTGATAATACTGATAATCATATTATTCTTCTGATTAAATTAATAGCTGATAAATATATAGGTATTCGTTTTAAGCATTTTGCAACCATAGAAAATGATAGGGCAACCATCATCATCATCATCATCAGCCTATAGCAGTCCACTGCTGGACATAGGCCTCCCCCAAAGAGCGCCATAGCGCCCTGTCTTCAGCTTGCCGCATCCAGCATCTACCTGCAGTCTTTCGCAGGTCGTCATCCCACCTGGTCGGAGGGCGTCCTACACTACGTTTACCGAGTCGTGGTCTCCACTCAAGAACACGTTTGCCCCATCGGCCGTCGGTTCTTTGCGAGATATGGCCGGCCCACTGCCACTTCAGCTTGCTAATTATTTGAGCTATGTCGATAACCTTGGTTCTCTGTCGGATGTATTCGTTACGAATCCTATCCTTCAGAGAAACTCCGAGCATAGCTCTTTCCATAGCTCGCTGAGCGACTTTGAACTGGTGGACCAGCCCTATCGTGAGTGTCCACGTTTCAGCTCCGTAGGTCATAACGGGTAGGACGCACTGATTGAAAACTTTCGTTTTCAAGCATTGCGGTATGGATGACGTGAAGACTTGACGTAGTTTCCCAAATGCTGCCCAGCCCAGCTGGATCCTCCTTTTGGCCTCCTTCTCGAAACTGTTTTTACCCAACTGCAGAATCTGCCCAAGGTAAGTGTACTCGGAAACAGTTTCGAGAAGGTGACCATGTACGACCACCGGCCTTGGATCAATGTGACCATTGATCATGACTTTGGTTTTATCCAAATTCATGCCAAGACCGATACATCGGGAGGCTGAAGCTAGGCCGTCCAGCATCTGGTTCAGCTCCTCAAGCGACTCCGCCATTAAGACTATGTCATCAGCGAATCGCAGGTGTGAGATGTACTCGCCGTTTATATTAATGCCCTTTCCTTTCCAGTCCAGCAACCTAAACATATCTTCCAATGCGCACGTGAACAGTTTCGGGGATATGACATCCCCCTGCCTCACTCCTCTGCGCAATTGGATGGGTTTAGACTGCTGACCCTGTACTTGGACACTCATGGTGGCGGCCTCGTAGAGACAACTCAGCACCTGGATATAACGATAGTCTCCTTGGCATCGCTGTAAGGAATCCAGAACAGCCCAGGTTTCGACGGAATCAAATGCCTTCTCATAGTCCACAAAAGCCAGACACAGGGGCTGATTATACTCTTCGGACTTCTGTATAATCTGCCTCACTGTGTGTATGTGGTCTATGGTGCCATATCCTCCGCGGAACCCAGCCTGTTCCGGTGGCTGGAACTCGTCGAGTCTCCTGGCGAGACGGTTCGTGACCACTCGTGAGAACAGCTTATAGACGTGGCTCAAGAGTGAAATGGGTCTGTAATTCTTAAGAAGGGTTTTATCTCCCTTCTTAAAAAAGAGCACCACCAAACTCCCGCTCCACGCCTTTGGAGTTCTCCCACTGTCAAGGACGGTATTAAAGAGGTTCCGTAGCTCCTGTATTACAGGGGCTCCTCCGGCTTTAAGAAGCTCTGAAGTAATACCGTCCTCGCCGGGGGCTTTTCCATTTTTAAGCTGCCTTAGAGCTAACACGATCTCGTCTTGACTGATTTCAGGCGGTCGTTTCAGTCGGATTTCGTCGGTATAGTGGCGTGTCAGGGTGGCTCTGGAATCTTGGTCATCTCGTCGGTAACGAGGGGCATGTGCAGCGTATAATCGGCCATAGAAATCCTCTATCTCGGCGGATATCTCCGGCTTTGACAATACGGTGCATAGACCTGGATGACCTTCATGCTGTACCGCTTGGACAGCCGAAGGATCAGGTACGCTACCCTGGTCGACACGTTGCTAGAGAGGGCCTTATTGACGAGGAAGCCTACGCCACCCTGGGATGTTTTATCACCCTCGCGAAAGTAGAGAAGATGGCCCGAGTCTAGGGTTACGGTGTCCTCCCCTCTCTACGGACTTCACATAACCCCAGAACATGCCATTTGATGTTCTCTAACTCCACTTCCAACTGTGCTAGATGATGGTCAAGCCTCAGAGTGCGTCCGTTAAACGTAGCCAGGGTCAGTTTAGGTAGAGTTTGGTAGCCTGATGTAGCCCGGGGATTCCTAGCACCCCCTGCCCCGCCGTTACCGTGGCCGCTACCATGGCCAGGAATAGCGAGGCGGCCGGGAACTGGGGGCCACATTCTTTTGGCGTGTCTATCCATGGGGGGGTTGATGCCCATAATCCCCACGCTGGGCATGCGGGTTGGGGATCGCAGTATAGGGAGTGTGCTGCAAGGGACGCTGCTGCCCGCCCCCCGGTGTATGTCCCTTAGTCGCCTTCTACGACACCCACGGGAAGAGTTGGGGTGGTGCTATTCTATCACGGCCGACACCACACAGCCAACCAACGCAACAAGGGCAACCAACCGACAACAATTAACCAAAATAGTTATTTTTGCTGGAAAATGAATTTTGTGAATAAAATAATTCTTAGTACGTCCCCTACACTAGTGACATCTAGTGTGAGGTAGTAAAAATATGTAGTTACTTCGAAAACAGAATCTATTATTTGCCGGTCCCTAACAACTACACTGTATTCTATTGCGCAATCGGAGACGTTAGTACTATTGCTTATTCTATGCAATGCGGATTCTATTCGAATTTAAACCTTATTTCATTGACATAAGGTCGTCGTCGCTAACATCACTTATTTTTTACTTTTTTTATTTTTTGATTTTTTCCTACGCTTACACACAATTACCGAGCTGGATTCCAAATTTCATCCTTCTAGGTCATCTGGAAGTAGGTTAGAATTAGGTACTATATGTATGTCAGTCAGTCAATGTGAATTTTTACGACTTTTTGACCTTCATATCTTTGTAACCGTTTGAGCTAGCTTCATGAAATTTGGGCTTCTACATGTCCTTATAGATATAATTAAACATACGTAGTTTTATGTGTTTACGTTAAAGATGTTTTGAGTTATAGAAGGGTCAAAAGTGGCACCAAGTGGTTCGTGTAATGATACACTCGGCGCGTTCCTTTGCTTGAACTTGGCTTGGTCACGCTGCCGCGTGCCCTGATATTATCCAAAATATCTATCACCACGCGGGTGAAACCGCGGGGCGCAATCTGTTTTATATAATTGTACAAAGTACCGCCGTTATCTTAGTTGTTACCTTTGTTTCTCCTAAACGATCAATCATAAGACTTTATTGTTATCACCACATTAACACGTTCGCGCGAGCCAGCCGTTTTAATTTTTTTAATTTTTCTATGAATTAAAAAATATTTAATATGTAAATATTGGATGATAATAATAGTACATCGGAGTAGGTAAACAGTTTCCGTTTTTGACAAGCGCTCATTTGACCCTGTAACAGGCACAGACCTAAAAAACATTACCTTGTTCAATACTAGAACCAAGTACTATTTGACTCCAGTCTTCAGGTATCGGCTCACTGTAGATATCATCGCATCTATGGTTATCAGCCGGGGCCACAAAGGCAGGCGTTATAGGATCAGATCTACGATCAGACGCAGGTGATGAATTCCCACCTGTACGAGGTTCCTCCTGGCCGTGAAATAATGTGGTGGAACGGGTGAGAGGACATGGTTCAGTTAAAATATTTTGATCATAATCTCGGTCGGATCCCGTTGCAATTTCTATCCGGTCTCCAGGCATCGGCTCGTTGAGTAGATTATGGGGTAGTTGGTTATCAGTCAGGTTCACGTAGGCTTGCAGTACTGAATCATATTCTTTTGAACGAAGTTCATCACAAGGAGGTGCGGTATAACTGTGCGCACTTGGGCTCACCCGGTAGACCCCTTACACAGGGCAGTTGAACAAATGTGGCTCACTATGACTCTCGGCGGGAAGAAACTTGCTATTGGAACGGCATACAGACCACCGTGGTTAGATACTGATCTGTTCTTTGACGCTCTTACGGACTCAATCAATTCATTACCTACCTGTGATTACGTCATATTGCTTGGTGGTTTTAATATAAACCTCCTCAATGTTACAGAAATAAAATCCTTAAAACTATCTACCTTTCTTACATGTCTAAATTTTAATCAACTAATTTCTACGCCTACTCACTTTACTGAGACATCTCAAACACTTATTGATTGCATATGCTCTGACATTAAAGCCAATAGGACTGCCGTTGAACCTGTAGGAGCTCTTTATTTATGGTCATTATCTGGTTTATTGTGTATTTAATATTAATAGAAAGAAACCTAAGCCCGTTACAATTACTTACCGGCCTATAAAATATATTTGCATCGATAACTTTAACAATGACTTACGTTCTATTAGATGGGATCTAATTGCGACACTTGATAACGTTAACGATGTAGTTAACGTTTTCACTCATAGCGTTCTGGCTCTTCTAGACCTGCACGCTCCTTCCAAATCAGTTTTGATCAAATCGACCTCACATCCTTGGATCACAGATACAGTCAAATTGATGATGAGGTTACGTGACGAGGCGGCGGTTAAGTATCATAAATGTAAGTCAGAAAGCAAGAGACTATAAAAGCATGAAGTCTACTGTCAATCAAGCTCTGTATCGTGAGAAGAAAGCATATTTTAATTCAAATATAAATAATAAAATAAATTGTCCTAAACAGCTCTGGAAAAATTTAAAAAATACTTTATTACCGAAAAATAATCTTGAACTTCCACTTCATTTACAGGATGCTAATATTATAAATACTCATTTTTTAACGTTGCCTAACTCATTTGTAACTATATCTGATCTTACATATTTCGAATTTTATAAATTTAGCGAATCAATCTTTAGTTTAAAACCAGTCAATTTAGACCAAATTTCAAAAATTATTTATAGCCTTAAATCAAAAGCAGTGGGTTCGGATCTCATTAGTTTAGATATGCTAATGATCATTCTACCTGAGGCGCTTGTTACCATAACTGCCATTATTAATAGGTCAATCGCCACTTCAGTATTTCCAGACGCTTGGAAACGGGCTATTGTTCTACCTTTGCCTAAGATTCCTAGTCCATCTATTTTGAATGAACTTAGACCTATAAGTATACTGCCTTGTCTATCGAAGGTATTAGAAAAGGTTATAAGTTACCAGTTAACGGAATACATTGAAAAGAACGGAATTCTGCCTGAGGTACAATCTGGCTTCAGAAAGGGACGCACTACCACAACTGCTCTACTCGATGTCACGGATCATATACTCTGTGCACAAGATAAGGGACTTTGCTCTCTGCTTGTACTGCTCGACTTTTCAAAGGCATTTGATTCTTTAAATTCAAACCTACTATTGTCAAAACTAAATTATTACGGTTTTGACCAGGGGGCTCTACGTTGGTTCAACAGTTATCTCAGAGATCGTTATCAGTGCACAAAGGTAGTTCGTACTGGCGGTACAGACTTATTTTCTGACTTTTCACCTGTCAGACAAGGAGTTCCACAGGGTTCAATTTTAGGACATCTTCTTTTTATTATTTTTTCAGCCGACGTGCAAACTGTTATCAAGCATTGCAATTCAGGTTTATATCTCCTGCAAACCATCTGATATTGACAATACAATAGCGAAACTCAATAGTGATCTTTCTAATATAGCTTCATGGTCTAAAAGAAATAGTCTCCTGTTGAACCCGAACAAAACGAAATACATGATTTTTGGTACTAAATATCAGTTACAGCGTCTTAGTCCCACGCAGAGTGTGATGCTAATGGGTGAGTCAGTAGAGCGTGTCAACGAGGCACGGAACCTTGGCCTGCAGTTGGATAGTCACCTTCGTTATGAGAAGCATGTTTCTGATTCTGTCAGGAACTGCTTCTACAGACTGAGGATCCTCTACAGACTGAGACCGTGCCTCAGTACTGATTTACGCATCCAGCTTGTGGAGTCTATTGTGTTGTCGAAACTAAACTATGCGGACGTAATCGGACCTCGATTGCTTGCGAGAACGCAAAGACTTGTTCAACGAGTCCAAAATGCCTGCGCCCGCTTTTGCTTCGATGTTCCATTTAGAGATCACGTCACGCCGTTTTTAAATAGGCATTTCATCTTAAAAATGAAGCATCGACAAAAACTGCATCTTGCGTGTCTTATGTTTGGGGTTTTAAAGTTTAAGTCACCATTGTATCTTTACGAGAAGTTTTCATGGTTGTCTAGCTCAAGATCTTGCGGCTCTCGCCAGAGCTCGATGCAGCTCGAGATACAGCGGCACAGCTCTGCCTGCTTCAGAGGCAGCTTCCGCTATGCGGCCTCGAAGTGCTGGAATAATATCCAATGAACCTATGAACTGGTGTTACAGCACAATAAGGACTTACAGCAAGAGCTATCAGAGTGTAGAATAAAACTAGATATATTAGAGTGTAAGCCGTTGCCTTCAGCAACCAGTGTTTGTAGTTTAGATCTTCAAACGGAGCTTATGACAACTGATCCTAATATGTCAACGATGGATCTTACTTCACCATGTCGCCATGGTCATAGCCAAACACCCGTCATAAAAGGGAGCAATAAAATTAAAAAGTATGTTAAATTAAGTAATTTCATCAGGAAGTCAGAGAAAAAAATTAAGAAACAAAAACGATTGCTCTATAATGCTAAATTGAGCAAGGAAAAGTCTAAATGTAACCTAGAAGTAGAATTGGACTCCTGTTATAATTTATTAGGGCGTAACTCAAAAGATTTGAACTATATGTCTGAAGAAATAGTTAATTTAGAAAGGGCACTTCATGATGTAACATGTAAATATAATCAAGCCCAAAAACATGCCAATGACCACTATCTAAAAATGCAAGATACTATAAACAATGACAGTTTATATATTGAAGTACGGCATAGCTGCACTCAAACCGATCTTGAGACAGCCACGGTGAAGAGTAACACTTTGACTAGAGACTGTGCTGCGGATGTAGTGCCCCCCTCATCACTGGTGTTACCATCCACGCTCCTAGCGGTGTCGCCATCACCCTCGCACGAAGACCTTTGTGATAATGCAGTACCGATTGCACTCACTGAGGGTCTATCAGTGCGAGCTGCACCATCTCCGGTTAAGGAATTAAATCTAGACTGTAGTCAATATACCCGGAAAACTGTGATATACTCAGATAAGTTGGGTGCTGGGGTGGGTATTATGCTGAGTGACTTACTTGTACAAAATGTAGTCAATCATTGCTATCCAAATTGTAATATAAATATAATTACTGATCGTATTCAGCAAGATGACTCTTTGAATAAAAACACAACTTTAATTGTTCAGTTAGGTGAAAGTTGTGTCAAGCGGTCACAGTTGATAAGGCTAGTTGAGGTAATTCTAGGAAAGATAGAAAATGGACTAGGGAAACTGATTATTTGCTCCTTCCCATATTCAAAGTCATTGACATCAAAACAAAATGAAACTCGATGTCAAAATAACATGATGATGTACAATATGACATGTCGTCATAGTGACGTATTATTCTTTGATACTAATAAATTTATTAGTAAAACTTTTTTGACTAGAGATACAATAATGTACCTTACCAAACAAAGTAAATTGATAATTGCTAAATTGTTAGCATATAATATTTTTGATCCCGTTATAAGTAGTATAACGCAGTTACCTGACGAGCCTGTGTGTGTAGTTAGTAATAGTACTAATGAGGGCATCAAAGCGACTGTGTCAGTAAATACAAATTTAAACTGATCACATCGACAATGGGAAAGCCAAATACATTTCATATAGTCCATCAGAATATACAAGGCTTACCCAGCAAAGTTCTAGAATTAGAACTATTTTTAAATTATTTAAATGTAGATGTTATGTGCATAACAGAACACTGGATTGTGAAAAATCAGTTACTTCCCTCTTATCATAACTATTGTCTTGCAAGTTCCTATAAAAGAAAAGCTGCAATGCGTGGTGGCTCTCTGATTATAGTTAAAAATTGTCTTAAATGTAAAGAACGGAAAGATATTGTTAAACTTAGTATTGAGAGAACTATTGAACTTTCTTGTGTGGAATTGGAGAGGCATATCATAGTATGTGTGTACCGCCCTCCCGACGCAAATCAGGTAGACTTTGAAAGTACTATGGAAGAAGCTATGCTAAAAGTATTTACTTGTAGGAAGGATCTCATTGTTTGTGGCGATTTTAATATAGATATTTTAGCGAATCCGCTCGCTGATAGATTAATTAATTTATTCAAATGCTTTAACTTACAACACCTTTTCAATGATCCGACTAGGGTAACCCTAACTTCTGCCACTTGTTTAGATAATATTTACTGCAGTCAATCTCCAACCAACAAAGCAGTAATTAAGCATTTCAAATCAGACCATTATGGTCAGAGTGTTAATTTTATTAATAATTGGAATGATAAAAAAACAGTTGAGGAATATACCTACAGGCCTATCACAGAGAGCCGTATTAGTAAATTTAAATGTAAAGTAGATCTAGCAGTAGCTAATATACCTTGTTCTGATGACCCTAATGGTTTATTTAACAGACTTTTTAATGTTATAAACAAAGAACACAATGAAGTATTCAAACTTAAAACATGCACAGTTAGAGATAGGGTCGGGTTTACTGATTGGGCCACTCCCGGCATTTGCAGAAGTAGGAATAGGCTATACGATCTCTATGGTGCCAGAGAAGCTATGTTACATGACCCTGCGTTTCTTTTGTATGTAAATAACTACTCAAAAACATTTAAGAAAGTCTGCAACACAGCAAAATGCCTATTTTTGAAGAATAAAATTTCAAACTCATCTAATAAAATAAAAGCGACATGGAGACTAATAAATAATGAAACTGGTAAATCAAAGCCACGTAATAGAGAAATAAAGTTAAAAGTTAATAATTCAATTCTTATACATGAAAAAGATATTGCAGATGTTTTTGATGGATTCTTTGCTGATATCCCTAAAATTGTAACCCGGTCTCTCAATTCCTCTGCTTTAAAGGCAGTTGAATTATTAGAATCATCTGTTGAGAAATGTAAAGAAGTCTTTATCTTTAGTCACGTAAATGGTAATTACATTGTAAAAACTTTTAAATCTATAAACATCAAAAATACTGAGGATCTCTGGGGCATTTCAACTAAAGTACTAAGTTCAATTATTAAGGAAGTGGCTCCCTGCTTGGCCCATATTTTCAATAATTGTGTAGACGCAGGACTTTTTCCTGATCTTATGAAATGTAGTAAACTCGTTCCTCTTTACAAATCTGGTAACCATACTGATCCGGCCAATTACAGGCCAATTTCAATACTTCCTGCAATAAGTAAAATTTTCGAAAAAATTATCCTCACTCAGTTTACTTCACACTTCAACCTTAACAGGCTGTTTCATAAAAATCAGTTTGGCTTCACCAAGGGTAGATCGACAACCGATGCTGGCACAGTTCTATTAAAGCATATATTAGATGCCTGGGATAAAGCAAAAAACGCTATTGGTGTATTCTGTGACCTTTCTAAGGCTTTTGATTGCGTGGATCATAGTACACTAATTAGGAAGTTGGAACACTATGGAATTAGTAACAAGGCACTGGACCTTATGCAATCATATTTAGCTGATAGAGTTCAAAAAGTAGATATTGGTAAAGAAAGATCTAGAGGATCAAAACTTGAACTAGGCGTCCCGCAAGGATCAATATTAGGTCCTTTTTTATTTTTAGTATATGTAAATGATCTTCCGTTTTTAGCAAGAGATCTTTGTGATATAGTCTTATTTGCTGATGATACTTCATTGATTTTTAAAGTTGATAGAAATAAATATAACTATGACGATGTAAATAATTCGCTTTCACAAATATTAGATTGGTTCACCGCCAATAACCTACTACTCAATGCTAAAAAGACTAAATGTATAAAATTCATGCTACCGAATGTAAGAGAACTCCCAACAAACATAATGCTGAAGGATGAGATTGTTCACCTTGTAGACTCTACTGTATTCCTAGGGTTACATATTGATTCTTCTCTTCAATGGAGGTCGCAAATAGAGGCTCTGGCAGGTAGACTTAGTTCAGCAGCTTATGCAGTTCGAACAATTAGATACCTATATTACCAATGAAGACACAGCTAGGTTAGTTTATTTCAGTTACTTCCATAGTATTATGTCTTATGGTATTTTGCTTTGGGGACAGGCAGCTGACATCCAGACCATATTTGTTCTTCAAAAAAGGGCGGTACGCGCTATTTATAAATTAAAGCCACGAGATTCTTTGAGGGAATTATTTCAAAACATTAATATTCTGACTGTAATATCGCAATACATCTATGAAAATCTAATGTATACCCACAAAAATAAGGATAGCTTTATGAAAAAGTGTGATGTTCACAATAGAAATACAAGAAACAAGAACAAGTTACACATCCCATCATTTAGATTACACAAGGTAGGGAAATCATTTATGGGCAATAGCGTGCGCTTCTATAATAAGCTTCCATCTGAAGCAACTGAGCTCCCTATTCGTAAATTTAAAAATTACATAAAAATAAATCTTATCAAGAAGGCTTTCTACTCCATAAATGATTATCTCAATGATGTTAATGCTTGGCCAGATGTCGCTCAGTTTCGCACCGACAATAGTATCTAAGTAATTTGTTATTGTGCATAGCTTTACTTAAATATTGACATGTATCGAATCATATTATATTTAGACTTAAATAGGCAAATAACCATGTATTAGACATATAAGAGATGAACATACTAGTGGTTTCTTTTTCACTTCTTCCACTAGTGGACAAAAAATTGAAGTGAACAGTAAAATAATTTTATTTGATAATAATTTAATGTATAAAATATGACTTGTCTAAGTGCTTATTTTGTAAGCCTAAAGAAATAAATGATTTTTTACTTTTTACTTTACTTATATCCCGCCACCGTTAAGGAACCTGTATATGTAGTCTTCATAGTTTTAGATTAAAACTAAAGAAATTTTTGTTCGACCATCAGATGCAACATGAGAGTCTAAGACAAGACACAAGTATTTTGTGAGGATTCATAATAATAATAATATGTAGTTAAACTTCAAATAATCTATATTCTTATATAAATCTTATAATATTTTATTCTTAGTACATATATTTGTTTTTTTTCTGTTATGTTTGCTCTAAATTTCACTTTTGTTAAAATATTCAGTACTTAACATATTATTTTTTATTATTCGCATTCTATTGTTTGATTTTATTTATATTAGTGCGTTTTTGTTTGTTTGCTTGTATAGCGGTAGTGAGTAGTCAGTCCGTAACGCCAACAAGTTGCTTTGCCGGAAGACCAGCGTTGGTTGCTAGCTTGCTAGTCATCCAACTCATGCTGAGGCAAAGCCATTTTGTTACTGGACTTACATGATTACCGACACGTTTAGTTTACCTCTAAGTTTAAGTTTATTATGTTCTGTCATAGATGAAGGAAACAATAGATAGCCAGAGCCCATTCAAAGTTCTGGTTAATACTAGATGGCGTTGATCCTTATCCTGAAAATCGTTATATTCCACGATTAAACTCTGTAAAAGAATAGGAGTCATTTGATAATCATAACAATTCTTTTATAGTTTTTTTTAAATAAGTTTTTAAGGTAAAAATTCACAATGGAAACACATTGGGACGATTATAAGACAAAAGTAGTTTTCGTCAGTACCTACCTGCCCGTCCCGGGAGTAGTTTCTGTAGCGATTTTTTCATATCCTCAATTCTTTGTCAAAACTTGATTTTTATATGATTAATAGGTAAACATTCACAATGGAAACACATTGGGACGATTATAGGACAAAAGTAGTTTTCGTCAGTACCTACCTGCCCGTCCCGGGAGTAGTTTCTGTAGCGATTTTTTCATATCCTCAATTCTTTGTCAAAACTTGATTTTTATATGATTAATAGGTAAACATTCACAATGGAAACACATTGGGACGATTATAAGACAAAAGTAGTTTTCGTCAGTACCTACCTGCCCGTCCCGGGAGTAAACATTCACAATGGAAACACATTGGGACGATTATAAGACAAAAGTCGTTTTCGTCAGTACCTACCTGCCCGTCCCGGGAGTAGTTTCTGTAGCGATTTTTTCATATCCTCAATTCTTTGTCAAAACTTAATTTTTATATGATTAATAGGTAAACATTCACAATGGAAACACATTGGGACGATTATAAGACAAAAGTAGTTTTCGTCAGTACCTACCTGCCCGTGCCGGGAGTATGGTATAGTTCTATGGGGAAATAGCACCGACAATAACAAAGTTTTTATTTTACAAAAAAGATGTATTAGAATTATTTTTAATATTGATACAATGGTTAGTTGCAGGACCTATTTCATAGAGGGAAAGATCTTAACCTTTATATGTATTTATATATTAGAAGCATGTTTATTTGTAAAGAAGAATAACCACTTATTTGACACCCATACTCGCCCACGAAACCTTAGACCACATAACAAACTTTCAATACCCTTTTCTAGACTTCACATGTATCATTCTGGCCCCCATGCCATGTGTGTAAAAATATATAACAATCTTACGAAAAACATTCGAGAAGAAGATAATTTGCACCAATTTAAAAGCAAATTGAAGCATTTTTTACTAGAAAAATGCTTTTATAGCCTCGAAGAATATTTTGGAAAATAGATACCTATAATTAATTGATGTTCCTTGTTCTCTAGCCCTGTTTTAGTTGTGGTAGTGTAGTAGTTTTGGTTTTAGTAGGTATTAGGCTTTTAGTATAAGGTATAATCTTGTTTTTGTTTTTTTATGTGATGAGTGATTAGATATAATATAATTGGTTTATAATTTTAACTTGAAATGGTAAATTAAGCATATTATAAACTTTATTGTATATATAGCCACCTAGCATTTAACATTTAACTTTAAATTTATGTTGCAATACCCTTGCAGGGTGCATGTCGGACTTATATATATATTTTAAGAACTTTTGTACACATGTAAGCAATAAACCATTGAGTATTGAGTATTGAGTTTCTGTAGCGATTTTTTCATATCCTCAATTCTTTGTCAAAACTTAATTTTTATATGATTAATAGGTAAACATTCACAATGGAAACACATTGGGACGATTATAAGACAAAAGTTGTTTTCGTCAGTACCTACCTACCCGTCCCGGGAGTAGTTTCTGTAGCGATTTTTTCATATCCTCAATTCTTTGTCAAAACTTGATTTTTATATGATTAATAGGTAAACATTCACAATGGAAACACATTGGGACGATTATAAGACAAAAGTTGTTTTCGTCAGTACCTACCTGCCCGTCCCGGGAGTAGTTTCTGTAGCGATTTTTTCATATCCTCAATTCTTTGTCAAAACTTGATTTTTATATGATTAATAGGTAAACATTCACAATGGAAACACATTGGGACGATTATAAGACAAAAGTAGTTTTCGTCAGTACCTACCTGCCCGTCCCGGGAGTAGTTTCTGTAGCGATTTTTTCATATCCTCAATTCTTTGTCAAAACTTAATTTTTATACGATTAATAGGTAAACATTCACAATGGAAACACATTGGGACGATTATAAGATAAAAGTAGTTTTCGTCAGTACCTACCTGCCCGTCCCGGGAGTAGTTTCTGTAGCGATTTTTTCATATCCTCAATTCTTTGTCAAAACTTGATTTTTATATGATTAATAGGTAAACATTCACAATGGAAACACATTGGGACGATTATAAGACAAAAGTAGTTTTCGTCAGTACCTACCTGCCCGTCCCGGGAGTAGTTTCTGTAGCGATTTTTACATATCCTCAATTCTTTGTCAAAACTTAATTTTTATATGATTAATAGGTAAACATTCACAATGGAAACACATTGGGACGATTATAAGACAAAAGTAGTTTTCGTCAGTACCTAACTGCCCGTCCCGGGAGAAGTTTCTGTAATGATTTTTTCATATTTTCAAATCTTTGTCAAAACTTGATTTTTATATGATTAATAGGTAAAAATTCACAATGGAAACACATTGGGACGATTATAAGACAAAAGTAGTTTTCGTCAGTACCTACCTACCCGTCCCGGGAGTAGTTTCTGTAGCGATTTTTTCATATCCTCAATTCTTTGTCAAAACTTAATTTTTATATGATTAATAGGTAAACATTCACAATGGAAACACATTGGGACGATTATAAGACAAAAGTAGTTTTCGTCAGTACCTACCTGCCCGTGCCTGGAGTAGTTTCTGTAGCGATTTTTTCATATCCTCAATTCTTTGTCAAAACTTGATTTTTATATGATTAATAGGTAAACATTCACAATGGAAACACATTGGGACGATTATAAGACAAAAGTAGTTTTCGTCAGTACCTACCTGCCCGTCCCGAGAGTAGTTTCTGTAGCGATTTTTTCATATCCTCAATTCTTTGTCAAAACTTAATTTTTATATGATTAATAGGTAAACATTCACAATGGAAACACATTGGGACGATTATAAGACAAAAGTAGTTTTCGTCAGTACCTACCTGCCCGTCCCGGGAGTAGTTTCTGTAGCGATTTTTTCATATCCTCAATTCTTTGTCAAAACTTAATTTTTATATGATTAATAGGTAAACATTCACAATGGAAACACATTTGGACGATTATAAGACAAAAGTAGTTTTCGTCAGTACCTAACTGCCCGTCCCGGGAGTAGTTTCTGTAATGATTTTTTCATATCCTCAAATCTTTGTCAAAACTTGATTTTTATATGATTAATAGGTAAACATTCACAATGAAAAAACATTGGGACGATTATAAGACAAAAGTAGTTTTCGTCAGTACCTACCTGCCCGTGCCGGGAGTAGTTTCTGTAGTGATTTTTTCATATCCTCAATTCTTTGTCCAAACTTGATTTTTATATGATTAATAGGTAAACATTCACAATGGAAACACATTGGGAAGATTATAAGACAAAAGTAGTTTTCGTCAGTAGCTACCTGCCCGTCCCGAGAGTAGTTTCTGTAGCGATTTTTTCATATCCTCAATTCTTTGTCAAAACTTAATTTTTATATGATTAATAGGTAAACATTCACAATGGAAACACATTGGGACGATTATAAGACAAAAGTAGTTTTCGTCAGTACCTACCTGCCCGTGCCGGGAGTAGTTTCTGTAGCGATTTTTTCATATCCTCAATTCTTTGTCAAAACTTGATTTTTATATGATTAATAGGTAAACATTCACAATGGAAACACATTGGGACGATTATAAGACAAAAGTAGTTTTCGTCAGTACCTACCTGCCCGTCCCGGGAGTAGTTTCTGTAGCGATTTTTTCATATCCTCAATTCTTTGTCAAAACTTGATTTTTATATGATTAATAGGTAAACATTCACAATGGAAACACATTGAGACGATTATAAGACAAAAGTAGTTTTCGTCAGTACCTACCTGCCCGTCCCGGGAGTAGTTTCTGTAGCGATTTTTCATATCCTCAATTCTTTGTCAAAACTTAATTTTAATATGATTAATTGGTAAACATTCACAATGGAAACACATTGGGACGATTATAAGACAAAAGTAGTTTTCGTCAGTACCTACCTGCCCGTCCCGGGAGTAGTTTCTGTAGCGATTTTTTCATATCCTCAATTCTTTGTCAAAACTTGATTTTTATATGATTAATAGGTAAACATTCACAATGGAAACACATTGGGACGATTATAAGACAAAAGTAGTTTTCGTCAGTACCTAACTGCCCGTGCCTGGAGTAGTTTCTGTAGCGATTTTTTCATATCCTCAATTCTTTGTCAAAACTTGATTTTTATATGATTAATAGGTAAACATTCACAATGGAAACACATTGGGACGATTATAAGACAAAAGTAGTTTTCGTCAGTACCTACCTGCCCGTCCCGGGAGTAGTTTCTGTAGCGATTTTTTCATATCCTCAAATCTTTGTCAAAACTTGATTTTTATATGATTAATAGGTAAACATTCACAATGGAAACACATTGGGACGATTATAAGATAAAAGTAGTTTTCGTCAGTACCTACCTGCCCGTGCCGGGAGTAGTTTCTGTAGCGATTTTTTCATATCCTCAATTCTTTGTCAAAACTTGATTTTTATATGATTAATAGGTAAACATTCACAATGGAAACACATTGGGACGATTATAAGACAAAAGTAGTTTTCGTCAGTACCTAACTGCCCGTCCCGGGAGTAGTTTCTGTAATGATTTTTTCGTATCCTCAAATCTATGTCAAAACTTGATTTTTATATGATTAATAGGTAAACATTCACAATGAAAAAACATTGGGACGATTATAAGACAAAAGTAGTTTTCGTCAGTACCTATCTGCCCGTCCCGGGAGTAGTTTCTGTAATGATTTTTTCATATCCTCAAATCTTTGTCAAAACTTGATTTTTATATGATTAATAGAAAAACATTCACAATGAAAAAACATTGGGACGATTATAAGACAAAAGTAGTTTTCGTCAGTACCTACCTGCCCGTGCCGGGAGTAGTTTCTGTAGTGATTTTTTCATATCCTCAATTCTTTGTCAAAACTTGATTTTTATATGATTAATAGGTAAACATTCACAATGGAAACACATTGGGACGATTATAAGACAAAAGTAGTTTTCGTCAGTACCTAACTGCCCGTCCCGGGAGTAGTTTCTGTAGCGATTTTTTCATGTCCTCAATTCTTTGTCAAAACTTAATTTTTATACGATTAATAGGTAAACATTCACAATGGAAACACATTGGGACGATTATAAGACAAAAGTAGTTTTCGTCAGTACCTAACTGCCCGTCCCGGGAGTAGTTTCTGTAGCGATTTTTTCATATCCTCAATTCTTTGTCAAAACTTGATTTTTATATGATTAATAGGTAAACATTCACAATGGAAACACATTGGGACGATTATAAGACAAAAGTAGTTTTCGTCAGTACCTACCTACCCGTCCCGGGAGTAGTTTCTGTAGCGATTTTTTCATATCCTCAAATCTTTGTCAAAACTTGATTTTTATATGATTAATAGGTAAACATTCACAATGGAAACACATTGGGACGATTATAAGACAAAAGTAGTTTTCGTCAGTACCTACCTGCCCGTGCCGGGAGTAGTTTCTGTAGCGATTTTTTCATATCCTCAATTCTTTGTCAAAACTTGATTTTTATATGATTAATAGGTAAACATTCACAATGGAAACACATTGGGACGATTATAAGACAAAAGTAGTTTTTGTCAGTACCTAACTGCCCGTCCCGGGAGTAGTTTCTGTAATGATTTTTTCGTATCCTCAAATCTATGTCAAAACTTGATTTTTATATGATTAATAGGTAAACATTCACAATGGAAACACATTGGGACGATTATAAGACAAAAGTAGTTTTCGTCAGTACCTAACTGCCCGTCCCGGGAGTAGTTTCTGTAATGATTTTTTCATATCCTCAAATCTTTGTCAAAACTTGATTTTTATATGATTAATAGGTAAACATTCACAATGAAAAAACATTGGGACGATTATAAGACAAAAGTAGTTTTCGTCAGTACCTACCTGCCCGTGCCGGGAGTAGTTTCTGTAGCGATTTTTTCATATCCTCAATTCTTTGTCAAAACTTAATTTTTATATGATTAATAGGTAAACATTCACAATGGAAACACATTGTGACGATTATAAGACAAAAGTAGTTTTCGTCAGTACCTAACTGCCCGTCCCGGGAGTAGTTTCTGTAGCGATTTTTTCATATCCTCAATTCTTTGTCAAAACTTGATTTTTATATGATTAATAGGTAAACATTCACAATGGAAACACATTGGGACGATTATAAGACAAAAGTAGTTTTCGTCAGTACCTACCTGCCCGTCCCGGGAGTAGTTTCTGTAGCGATTTTTTCATATCCTCAAATCTTTGTCAAAACTTGATTTTTATATGATTAATAGGTAAACATTCACAATGGAAACACATTGGGACGATTATAAGATAAAAGTAGTTTTCGTCAGTACCTACCTGCCCGTGCCGGGAGTAGTTTCTGTAGCGATTTTTTCATATCCTCAATTCTTTGTCAAAACTTGATTTTTATATGATTAATAGGTAAACATTCACAATGGAAACACATTGGGACGATTATAAGACAAAAGTAGTTTTCGTCAGTACCTAACTGCCCGTCCCGGGAGTAGTTTCTGTAATGATTTTTTCATATCCTCAAATCTTTGTCAAAACTTGATTTTTATATGATTAATAGGTAAACATTCACAATGAAAAAACATTGGGACGATTATAAGACAAAAGTAGTTTTCGTCAGTACCTACCTGCCCGTGCCGGGAGTAGTTTCTGTAGTGATTTTTTCATATCCTCAATTCTTTGTCCAAACTTGATTTTTATATGATTAATAGGTAAACATTCACAATGGAAACACATTGGGAAGATTATAAGACAAAAGTAGTTTTCGTCAGTACCTACCTGCCCGTCCCGGGAGTAGTTGCTGTAGCGATTTTTTCATATCCTCAATTCTTTGTCAAAACTTGATTTTTATATGATTAATAGGTAAACATTCACAATGGAAACACATTGGGACGATTATAAGACAAAAGTAGTTTTCGTCAGTACCTACCTGCCCGTGCCTGGAGTAGTTTCTGTAGCGATTTTTTCATATCCTCAATTCTTTGTCAAAACTTGATTTTTATATGATTAATAGGTAAACATTCACAATGGAAACACATTGGGACGATTATAAGACAAAAGTAGTTTTCGTCAGTAGCTACCTGCCCGTCCCGAGAGTAGTTTCTGTAGCGATTTTTTCATATCCTCAATTCTTTGTCAAAACTTGATTTTTATATGATTAATAGGTAAACATTCACAATGGAAACACATTGGGACGATTATAAGACAAAAGTAGTTTTCGTCAGTACCTAACTGCCCGTCCCGGGAGTAGTTTCTGTAATGATTTTTTCATATCCTCAAATCTTTGTCAAAACTTGATTTTTATATGATTAATAGAAAAACATTCACAATGAAAAAACATTGGGACGATTATAAGACAAAAGTAGTTTTCGTCAGTACCTACCTGCCCGTGCCGGGAGTAGTTTCTGTAGTGATTTTTTCATATCCTCAATTCTTTGTCAAAACTTGATTTTTTTATGATTAATAGGTAAACATTCACAATGGAAACACATTGGGACGATTATAAGACAAAAGTAGTTTTCGTCAGTACCTAACTGCCCGTCCCGGGAGTAGTTTCTGTAGCGATTTTTTCATGTCCTCAATTCTTTGTCAAAACTTAATTTTTATACGATTAATAGGTAAACATTCACAATGAAAAAACATTGGGACGATTATAAGACAAAAGTAGTTTTCGTCAGTACCTACCTGCCCGTCCCGGGAGTAGTTTCTGTAGCGATTTTTTCATATCCTCAAATCTTTGTCAAAACTTGATTTTTATATGATTAATAGGTAAACATTCACAATGGAAACACATTGGGACGATTATAAGATAAAAGTAGTTTTCGTCAGTACCTACCTGCCCGTGCCGGGAGTAGTTTCTGTAGCGATTTTTTCATATCCTCAATTCTTTGTCAAAACTTGATTTTTATATGATTAATAGGTAAACATTCACAATGGAAACACATTGGGACGATTATAAGACAAAAGTAGTTTTCGTCAGTACCTAACTGCCCGTCCCGGGAGTAGTTTCTGTAATGATTTTTTCATATCCTCAAATCTTTGTCAAAACTTGATTTTTATATGATTAATAGGTAAACATTCACAATGAAAAAACATTGGGACGATTATAAGACAAAAGTAGTTTTCGTCAGTACCTACCTGCCCGTGCCGGGAGTAGTTTCTGTAGCGATTTTTTCATATCCTCAATTCTTTGTCAAAACTTAATTTTTATATGATTAATAGGTAAACATTCACAATGGAAACACATTGGGACGATTATAAGACAAAAGTAGTTTTCGTCAGTACCTAACTGCCCGTCCCGGGAGTAGTTTCTGTAATGATTTTTTCATATCCTTAAATCTTTGTCAAAACTTAATTTTTATATGATTAATAGGTAAACATTCACAATGGAAACACATTGGGACGATTATAAGACAAAAGTAGTTTTCGTCAGTACCTACCTGCCCGTCCCGGGAGTAGTTTCTGTAATGATTTTTTCATATCCTCAAATCTTTGTCAAAACTTGATTTTTATATGATTAATAGGTAAACATTCACAATGAAAAAACATTGGGACGATTATAAGACAAAAGTAGTTTTCGTCAGTACCTAACTGCCCGTCCCGGGAGTAGTTTCTATAATGATTTTTTCATATCCTCAAATCTTTGTCAAAACTTGATTTTTATATGATTAATAGGTAAACATTCACAATGAAAAAACATTGGGACGATTATAAGACAAAAGTAGTTTTCGTCAGTACCTACCTGCCCGTGCCGGGAGTAGTTTCTGTAGCGATTTTTTCATATCCTCAATTCTTTGTCAAAACTTAATTTTTATATGATTAATAGGTAAACATTCACAATGGAAACACATTGGGACGATTATAAGACAAAAGTAGTTTTCGTCAGTACCTAACTGCCCGTCCCGGGAGTAGTTTCTGTAATGATTTTTTCATATCCTCAAATCTTTGTCAAAACTTAATTTTTATATGATTAATAGGTAAACATTCACAATGGAAACACATTGGGACGATTATAAGACAAAAGTAGTTTTCGTCAGTACCTACCTGCCCGTCCCGGGAGTAGTTTCTGTAGCGATTTTTTCATATCCTCAATTCTTTGTCAAAACTTAATTTTTATATGATTAATAGGTAAACATTCACAATGGAAACACATTTGGACGATTATAAGACAAAAGTAGTTTTCGTCAGTACCTAACTGCCCGTCCCGGGAGTAGTTTCTGTAAAGATTTTTTCATATCCTCAAATCTTTGTCAAAATTTGATTTTTATATGATTAATAGGTAAACATTCACAATGAAAAAACATTGGGACGATTATAAGACAAAAGTAGTTTTCGTCAGTACCTACCTGCCCGTGCCGGGAGTAGTTTCTGTAGTGATTTTTTCATATCCTCAATTATTTGTCCAAACTTGATTTTTATATGATTAATAGGTAAACATTCACAATGGAAACACATTGGGACGATTATAAGACAAAAGTAGTTTTCGTCAGTACCTACCTGCCCGTGCCGGGAGTAGTTTCTGTAGTGATTTTTTCATATCCTCAATTCTTTGTCCAAACTTGATTTTTATATGATTAATAGGTAAACATTCACAATGGAAACACATTGGGACGATTATAAGACAAAAGTAGTTTTCGTCAGTACCTAACTGCCCGTCCCGGGAGTAGTTTCTGTAATGATTTTTTCATATCCTCAAATCTTTGTCAAAACTTGATTTTTATATGATTAATAGGTAAAAATTCACAATGGAAACACATTGGGACGATTATAAGACAAAAGTAGTTTTCGTCAGTACCTACCTACCCGTCCCGGGAGTAGTTTCTGTAGCGATTTTTTCATATCCTCAATTCTTTGTCAAAACTTAATTTTTATATGATTAATAGGTAAACATTCACAATGGAAACACATTGGGACGATTATAAGACAAAAGTAGTTTTCGTCAGTACCTACCTGCCCGTCCCGGGAGTAGTTTCTGTAGCGATTTTTTCATATCCTCAATTCTTTGTCAAAACTTAATTTTTATATGATTAATAGGTAAACATTCACAATGGAAACACATTTGGACGATTATAAGACAAAAGTAGTTTTCGTCAGTACCTAACTGCCCGTCCCGGGAGTAGTTTCTGTAATGATTTTTTCATATCCTCAAATCTTTGTCAAAACTTGATTTTTATATGATTAATAGGTAAACATTCACAATGAAAAAACATTGGGACGATTATAAGAAAAAAGTAGTTTTCGTCAGTACCTACCTGCCCGTGCCGGGAGTAGTTTCTGTAGTGATTTTTTCATATCCTCAATTCTTTGTCCAAACTTGATTTTTATATGATTAATAGGTAAACATTCACAATGGAAACACATTGGGAAGATTATAAGACAAAAGTAGTTTTCGTCAGTACCTAACTGCCCGTCCCGGGAGTAGTTTCTGTAATGATTTTTTCATATCCTCAAATCTTTGTCAAAACTTAATTTTTATATGATTAATAGGTAAACATTCACAATGGAAACACATTGGGACGATTATAAGACAAAAGTAGTTTTCGTCAGTACCTAACTGCCCGTCCCGGGAGTAGTTTCTGTAGCGATTTTTTCATGTCCTCAATTCTTTGTCAAAACTTAATTTTTATACGATTAATAGGTAAACATTCACAATGGAAACACATTGGGACGATTATAAGACAAAAGTAGTTTTCGTCAGTACCTAACTGCCCGTCCCGGGAGTAGTTTCTGTAGCGATTTTTTCATATCCTCAATTCTTTGTCAAAACTTGATTTTTATATGATTAATAGGTAAACATTCACAATGGAAACACATTGGGACGATTATAAGACAAAAGTAGTTTTCGTCAGTACCTACCTGCCCGTCCCGGGAGTAGTTTCTGTAGCGATTTTTTCATATCCTCAATTCTTTGTCAAAACTTAATTTTTATATGATTAATAGGTAAACATTCACAATGGAAACACATTTGGACGATTATAAGACAAAAGTAGTTTTCGTCAGTACCTAACTGCCCGTCCCGGGAGTAGTTTCTGTAATGATTTTTTCATATCCTCAAATCTTTGTCAAAACTTGATTTTTATATGATTAATAGGTAAACATTCACAATGAAAAAACATTGGGACGATTATAAGACAAAAGTAGTTTTCGTCAGTACCTACCTGCCCGTGCCGGGAGTAGTTTCTGTAGTGATTTTTTCATATCCTCAATTCTTTGTCCAAACTTGATTTTTATATGATTAATAGGTAAACATTCACAATGGAAACACATTGGGAAGATTATAAGACAAAAGTAGTTTTCGTCAGTACCTAACTGCCCGTCCCGGGAGTAGTTTCTGTAATGATTTTTTCATATCCTCAAATCTTTGTCAAAACTTGATTTTTATATGATTAATAGGTAAACATTCACAATGAAAAAACATTGGGACGATTATAAGACAAAAGTAGTTTTCGTCAGTACCTACCTGCCCGTGCCGGGAGTAGTTTCTGTAGCGATTTTTTCATATCCTCAATTCTTTGTCAAAACTTAATTTTTATATGATTAATAGGTAAACATTCACAATGGAAACACATTGGGACGATTATAAGACAAAAGTAGTTTTCGTCAGTACCTAACTGCCCGTCCCGGGAGTAGTTTCTGTAGCGATTTTTTCATATCCTCAATTCTTTGTCAAAACTTGATTTTTATATGATTAATAGGTAAACATTCACAATGGAAACACATTGGGACGATTATAAGACAAAAGTAGTTTTCGTCAGTACCTACCTGCCCGTCCCGGGAGTAGTTTCTGTAGCGATTTTTTCATATCCTCAAATCTTTGTGAAAAATTGATTTTTATATGATTAATAGGTAAACATTCACAATGGAAACACATTGGGACGATTATAAGATAAAAGTAGTTTTCGTCAGTACCTACCTGCCCGTGCCGGGAGTAGTTTCTGTAGCGATTTTTTCATATCCTCAATTCTTTGTCAAAACTTGATTTTTATATGATTAATAGGTAAACATTCACAATGGAAACACATTGGGACGATTATAAGACAAAAGTAGTTTTCGTCAGTACCTAACTGCCCGTCCCGGGAGTAGTTTCTGTAATGATTTTTTCGTATCCTCAAATCTATGTCAAAACTTGATTTTTATATGATTAATAGGTAAACATTCACAATGAAAAAACATTGGGACGATTATAAGACAAAAGTAGTTTTCGTCAGTACCTATCTGCCCGTCCCGGGAGTAGTTTCTGTAATGATTTTTTCATATCCTCAAATCTTTGTCAAAACTTGATTTTTATATGATTAATAGAAAAACATTCACAATGAAAAAACATTGGGACGATTATAAGACAAAAGTAGTTTTCGTCAGTACCTACCTGCCCGTGCCGGGAGTAGTTTCTGTAGTGATTTTTTCATATCCTCAATTCTTTGTCAAAACTTGATTTTTATATGATTAATAGGTAAACATTCACAATGGAAACACATTGGGACGATTATAAGACAAAAGTAGTTTTCGTCAGTACCTAACTGCCCGTCCCGGGAGTAGTTTCTGTAGCGATTTTTTCATGTCCTCAATTCTTTGTCAAAACTTAATTTTTATACGATTAATAGGTAAACATTCACAATGGAAACACATTGGGACGATTATAAGACAAAAGTAGTTTTCGTCAGTACCTAACTGCCCGTCCCGGGAGTAGTTTCTGTAGCGATTTTTTCATATCCTCAATTCTTTGTCAAAACTTGATTTTTATATGATTAATAGGTAAACATTCACAATGGAAACACATTGGGACGATTATAAGACAAAAGTAGTTTTCGTCAGTACCTACCTACCCGTCCCGGGAGTAGTTTCTGTAGCGATTTTTTCATATCCTCAAATCTTTGTCAAAACTTGATTTTTATATGATTAATAGGTAAACATTCACAATGGAAACACATTGGGACGATTATAAGACAAAAGTAGTTTTCGTCAGTACCTACCTGCCCGTGCCGGGAGTAGTTTCTGTAGCGATTTTTTCATATCCTCAATTCTTTGTCAAAACTTGATTTTTATATGATTAATAGGTAAACATTCACAATGGAAACACATTGGGACGATTATAAGACAAAAGTAGTTTTTGTCAGTACCTAACTGCCCGTCCCGGGAGTAGTTTCTGTAATGATTTTTTCGTATCCTCAAATCTATGTCAAAACTTGATTTTTATATGATTAATAGGTAAACATTCACAATGGAAACACATTGGGACGATTATAAGACAAAAGTAGTTTTCGTCAGTACCTAACTGCCCGTCCCGGGAGTAGTTTCTGTAATGATTTTTTCATATCCTCAAATCTTTGTCAAAACTTGATTTTTATATGATTAATAGGTAAACATTCACAATGAAAAAACATTGGGACGATTATAAGACAAAAGTAGTTTTCGTCAGTACCTACCTGCCCGTGCCGGGAGTAGTTTCTGTAGCGATTTTTTCATATCCTCAATTCTTTGTCAAAACTTAATTTTTATATGATTAATAGGTAAACATTCACAATGGAAACACATTGTGACGATTATAAGACAAAAGTAGTTTTCGTCAGTACCTAACTGCCCGTCCCGGGAGTAGTTTCTGTAGCGATTTTTTCATATCCTCAATTCTTTGTCAAAACTTGATTTTTATATGATTAATAGGTAAACATTCACAATGGAAACACATTGGGACGATTATAAGACAAAAGTAGTTTTCGTCAGTACCTACCTGCCCGTCCCGGGAGTAGTTTCTGTAGCGATTTTTTCATATCCTCAAATCTTTGTCAAAACTTGATTTTTATATGATTAATAGGTAAACATTCACAATGGAAACACATTGGGACGATTATAAGATAAAAGTAGTTTTCGTCAGTACCTACCTGCCCGTGCCGGGAGTAGTTTCTGTAGCGATTTTTTCATATCCTCAATTCTTTGTCAAAACTTGATTTTTATATGATTAATAGGTAAACATTCACAATGGAAACACATTGGGACGATTATAAGACAAAAGTAGTTTTCGTCAGTACCTAACTGCCCGTCCCGGGAGTAGTTTCTGTAATGATTTTTTCATATCCTCAAATCTTTGTCAAAACTTGATTTTTATATGATTAATAGGTAAACATTCACAATGAAAAAACATTGGGACGATTATAAGACAAAAGTAGTTTTCGTCAGTACCTACCTGCCCGTGCCGGGAGTAGTTTCTGTAGTGATTTTTTCATATCCTCAATTCTTTGTCCAAACTTGATTTTTATATGATTAATAGGTAAACATTCACAATGGAAACACATTGGGAAGATTATAAGACAAAAGTAGTTTTCGTCAGTACCTACCTGCCCGTCCCGGGAGTAGTTGCTGTAGCGATTTTTTCATATCCTCAATTCTTTGTCAAAACTTGATTTTTATATGATTAATAGGTAAACATTCACAATGGAAACACATTGGGACGATTATAAGACAAAAGTAGTTTTCGTCAGTACCTACCTGCCCGTGCCTGGAGTAGTTTCTGTAGCGATTTTTTCATATCCTCAATTCTTTGTCAAAACTTGATTTTTATATGATTAATAGGTAAACATTCACAATGGAAACACATTGGGACGATTATAAGACAAAAGTAGTTTTCGTCAGTAGCTACCTGCCCGTCCCGAGAGTAGTTTCTGTAGCGATTTTTTCATATCCTCAATTCTTTGTCAAAACTTGATTTTTATATGATTAATAGGTAAACATTCACAATGGAAACACATTGGGACGATTATAAGACAAAAGTAGTTTTCGTCAGTACCTAACTGCCCGTCCCGGGAGTAGTTTCTGTAATGATTTTTTCATATCCTCAAATCTTTGTCAAAACTTGATTTTTATATGATTAATAGGTAAACATTCACAATGAAAAAACATTGGGACGATTATAAGACAAAAGTAGTTTTCGTCAGTACCTACCTGCCCGTGCCGGGAGTAGTTTCTGTAGCGATTTTTTCATATCCTCAATTCTTTGTCAAAACTTAATTTTTATATGATTAATAGGTAAACATTCACAATGGAAACACATTGGGACGATTATAAGACAAAAGTAGTTTTCGTCAGTACCTAACTGCCCGTCCCGGGAGTAGTTTCTGTAGCGATTTTTTCATATCCTCAATTCTTTGTCAAAACTTGATTTTTATATGATTAATAGGTAAACATTCACAATGGAAACACATTGGGACGATTATAAGACAAAAGTAGTTTTCGTCAGTACCTACCTGCCCGTCCCGGGAGTAGTTTCTGTAGCGATTTTTTCATATCCTCAAATCTTTGTCAAAACTTGATTTTTATATGATTAATAGGTAAACATTCACAATGGAAACACATTGGGACGATTATAAGATAAAAGTAGTTTTCGTCAGTACCTACCTGCCCGTGCCGGGAGTAGTTTCTGTAGCGATTTTTTCATATCCTCAAATCTTTGTCAAAACTTGATTTTTATATGATTAATAGGTAAACATTCACAATGGAAACACATTGGGACGATTATAAGATAAAAGTAGTTTTCGTCAGTACCTACCTGCCCGTGCCGGGAGTAGTTTCTGTAGCGATTTTTTCATATCCTCAATTCTTTGTCAAAACTTGATTTTTATATGATTAATAGGTAAACATTCACAATGGAAACACATTGGGACGATTATAAGACAAAAGTAGTTTTCGTCAGTACCTAACTGCCCGTCCCGGGAGTAGTTTCTGTAGCGATTTTTTCATATCCTCAAATCTTTGTCAAAACTTGATTTTTATATGATTAATAGAAAAACATTCACAATGAAAAAACATTGGGACGATTATAAGACAAAAGTAGTTTTCGTCAGTACCTACCTGCCCGTGCCGGGAGTAGTTTCTGTAGTGATTTTTTCATATCCTCAATTCTTTGTCAAAACTTGATTTTTTTATGATTAATAGGTAAACATTCACAATGGAAACACATTGGGACGATTATAAGACAAAAGTAGTTTTCGTCAGTACCTAACTGCCCGTCCCGGGAGTAGTTTCTGTAGCGATTTTTTCATGTCCTCAATTCTTTGTCAAAACTTAATTTTTATACGATTAATAGGTAAACATTCACAATGAAAAAACATTGGGACGATTATAAGACAAAAGTAGTTTTCGTCAGTACCTACCTGCCCGTCCCGGGAGTAGTTTCTGTAGCGATTTTTTCATATCCTCAAATCTTTGTCAAAACTTGATTTTTATATGATTAATAGGTAAACATTCACAATGGAAACACATTGGGACGATTATAAGATAAAAGTAGTTTTCGTCAGTACCTACCTGCCCGTGCCGGGAGTAGTTTCTGTAGCGATTTTTTCATATCCTCAATTCTTTGTCAAAACTTGATTTTTATATGATTAATAGGTAAACATTCACAATGGAAACACATTGGGACGATTATAAGACAAAAGTAGTTTTCGTCAGTACCTAACTGCCCGTCCCGGGAGTAGTTTCTGTAATGATTTTTTCATATCCTCAAATCTTTGTCAAAACTTGATTTTTATATGATTAATAGGTAAACATTCACAATGAAAAAACATTGGGACGATTATAAGACAAAAGTAGTTTTCGTCAGTACCTACCTGCCCGTGCCGGGAGTAGTTTCTGTAGCGATTTTTTCATATCCTCAATTCTTTGTCAAAACTTAATTTTTATATGATTAATAGGTAAACATTCACAATGGAAACACATTGGGACGATTATAAGACAAAAGTAGTTTTCGTCAGTACCTAACTGCCCGTCCCGGGAGTAGTTTCTGTAATGATTTTTTCATATCCTTAAATCTTTGTCAAAACTTAATTTTTATATGATTAATAGGTAAACATTCACAATGGAAACACATTGGGACGATTATAAGACAAAAGTAGTTTTCGTCAGTACCTACCTGCCCGTCCCGGGAGTAGTTTCTGTAATGATTTTTTCATATCCTCAAATCTTTGTCAAAACTTGATTTTTATATGATTAATAGGTAAACATTCACAATGAAAAAACATTGGGACGATTATAAGACAAAAGTAGTTTTCGTCAGTACCTAACTGCCCGTCCCGGGAGTAGTTTCTGTAATGATTTTTTCATATCCTCAAATCTTTGTCAAAACTTGATTTTTATATGATTAATAGGTAAACATTCACAATGAAAAAACATTGGGACGATTATAAGACAAAAGTAGTTTTCGTCAGTACCTACCTGCCCGTGCCGGGAGTAGTTTCTGTAGCGATTTTTTCATATCCTCAATTCTTTGTCAAAACTTAATTTTTATATGATTAATAGGTAAACATTCACAATGGAAACACATTGGGACGATTATAAGACAAAAGTAGTTTTCGTCAGTACCTAACTGCCCGTCCCGGGAGTAGTTTCTGTAATGATTTTTTCATATCCTCAAATCTTTGTCAAAACTTAATTTTTATATGATTAATAGGTAAACATTCACAATGGAAACACATTGGGACGATTATAAGACAAAAGTAGTTTTCGTCAGTACCTACCTGCCCGTCCCGGGAGTAGTTTCTGTAGCGATTTTTTCATATCCTCAATTCTTTGTCAAAACTTAATTTTTATATGATTAATAGGTAAACATTCACAATGGAAACACATTTGGACGATTATAAGACAAAAGTAGTTTTCGTCAGTACCTAACTGCCCGTCCCGGGAGTAGTTTCTGTAAAGATTTTTTCATATCCTCAAATCTTTGTCAAAATTTGATTTTTATATGATTAATAGGTAAACATTCACAATGAAAAAACATTGGGACGATTATAAGACAAAAGTAGTTTTCGTCAGTACCTACCTGCCCGTGCCGGGAGTAGTTTCTGTAGTGATTTTTTCATATCCTCAATTATTTGTCCAAACTTGATTTTTATATGATTAATAGGTAAACATTCACAATGGAAACACATTGGGACGATTATAAGACAAAAGTAGTTTTCGTCAGTACCTACCTGCCCGTGCCGGGAGTAGTTTCTGTAGTGATTTTTTCATATCCTCAATTCTTTGTCCAAACTTGATTTTTATATGATTAATAGGTAAACATTCACAATGGAAACACATTGGGACGATTATAAGACAAAAGTAGTTTTCGTCAGTACCTAACTGCCCGTCCCGGGAGTAGTTTCTGTAATGATTTTTTCATATCCTCAAATCTTTGTCAAAACTTGATTTTTATATGATTAATAGGTAAAAATTCACAATGGAAACACATTGGGACGATTATAAGACAAAAGTAGTTTTCGTCAGTACCTACCTACCCGTCCCGGGAGTAGTTTCTGTAGCGATTTCTTCATATCCTCAATTCTTTGTCAAAACTTAATTTTTATATGATTAATAGGTAAACATTCACAATGGAAACACATTGGGACGATTATAAGACAAAAGTAGTTTTCGTCAGTACCTACCTGCCCGTCCCGGGAGTAGTTTCTGTAGCGATTTTTTCATATCCTCAATTCTTTGTCAAAACTTAATTTTTATATGATTAATAGGTAAACATTCACAATGGAAACACATTTGGACGATTATAAGACAAAAGTAGTTTTCGTCAGTACCTAACTGCCCGTCCCGGGAGTAGTTTCTGTAATGATTTTTTCATATCCTCAAATCTTTGTCAAAACTTGATTTTTATATGATTAATAGGTAAACATTCACAATGAAAAAACATTGGGACGATTATAAGAAAAAAGTAGTTTTCGTCAGTACCTACCTGCCCGTGCCGGGAGTAGTTTCTGTAGTGATTTTTTCATATCCTCAATTCTTTGTCCAAACTTGATTTTTATATGATTAATAGGTAAACATTCACAATGGAAACACATTGGGAAGATTATAAGACAAAAGTAGTTTTCGTCAGTACCTAACTGCCCGTCCCGGGAGTAGTTTCTGTAATGATTTTTTCATATCCTCAAATCTTTGTCAAAACTTAATTTTTATATGATTAATAGGTAAACATTCACAATGGAAACACATTGGGACGATTATAAGACAAAAGTAGTTTTCGTCAGTACCTAACTGCCCGTCCCGGGAGTAGTTTCTGTAGCGATTTTTTCATGTCCTCAATTCTTTGTCAAAACTTAATTTTTATACGATTAATAGGTAAACATTCACAATGGAAACACATTGGGACGATTATAAGACAAAAGTAGTTTTCGTCAGTACCTAACTGCCCGTCCCGGGAGTAGTTTCTGTAGCGATTTTTTCATATCCTCAATTCTTTGTCAAAACTTGATTTTTATATGATTAATAGGTAAACATTCACAATGGAAACACATTGGGACGATTATAAGACAAAAGTAGTTTTCGTCAGTACCTACCTGCCCGTCCCGGGAGTAGTTTCTGTAGCGATTTTTTCATATCCTCAATTCTTTGTCAAAACTTAATTTTTATATGATTAATAGGTAAACATTCACAATGGAAACACATTTGGACGATTATAAGACAAAAGTAGTTTTCGTCAGTACCTAACTGCCCGTCCCGGGAGTAGTTTCTGTAATGATTTTTTCATATCCTCAAATCTTTGTCAAAACTTGATTTTTATATGATTAATAGGTAAACATTCACAATGAAAAAACATTGGGACGATTATAAGACAAAAGTAGTTTTCGTCAGTACCTACCTGCCCGTGCCGGGAGTAGTTTCTGTAGTGATTTTTTCATATCCTCAATTCTTTGTCCAAACTTGATTTTTATATGATTAATAGGTAAACATTCACAATGGAAACACATTGGGAAGATTATAAGACAAAAGTAGTTTTCGTCAGTACCTAACTGCCCGTCCCGGGAGTAGTTTCTGTAATGATTTTTTCATATCCTCAAATCTTTGTCAAAACTTGATTTTTATATGATTAATAGGTAAACATTCACAATGAAAAAACATTGGGACGATTATAAGACAAAAGTAGTTTTCGTCAGTACCTACCTGCCCGTGCCGGGAGTAGTTTCTGTAGCGATTTTTTCATATCCTCAATTCTTTGTCAAAACTTAATTTTTATATGATTAATAGGTAAACATTCACAATGGAAACACATTGGGACGATTATAAGACAAAAGTAGTTTTCGTCAGTACCTAACTGCCCGTCCCGGGAGTAGTTTCTGTAGCGATTTTTTCATATCCTCAATTCTTTGTCAAAACTTGATTTTTATATGATTAATAGGTAAACATTCACAATGGAAACACATTGGGACGATTATAAGACAAAAGTAGTTTTCGTCAGTACCTACCTGCCCGTCCCGGGAGTAGTTTCTGTAGCGATTTTTTCATATCCTCAAATCTTTGTGAAAAATTGATTTTTATATGATTAATAGGTAAACATTCACAATGGAAACACATTGGGACGATTATAAGATAAAAGTAGTTTTCGTCAGTACCTACCTGCCCGTGCCGGGAGTAGTTTCTGTAGCGATTTTTTCATATCCTCAATTCTTTGTCAAAACTTGATTTTTATATGATTAATAGGTAAACATTCACAATGGAAACACATTGGGACGATTATAAGACAAAAGTAGTTTTCGTCAGTACCTACCTGCCCGTCCCGGGAGTAGTTTCTGTAGCGATTTTTTCATATCCTCAATTCTTTGTCAAAACTTAATTTTTATATGATTAATAGGTAAACATTCACAATGGAAACACATTTGGACGATTATAAGACAAAAGTAGTTTTCGTCAGTACCTAACTGCCCGTCCCGGGAGTAGTTTCTGTAATGATTTTTTCATATCCTCAAATCTTTGTCAAAACTTGATTTTTATATGATTAATAGGTAAACATTCACAATGAAAAAACATTGGGACGATTATAAGACAAAAGTAGTTTTCGTCAGTACCTACCTGCCCGTGCCGGGAGTAGTTTCTGTAGTGATTTTTTCATATCCTCAATTATTTGTCCAAACTTGATTTTTATATGATTAATAGGTAAACATTCACAATGGAAACACATTGGGACGATTATAAGACAAAAGTAGTTTTCGTCAGTACCTACCTGCCCGTGCCGGGAGTAGTTTCTGTAGTGATTTTTTCATATCCTCAATTCTTTGTCCAAACTTGATTTTTATATGATTAATAGGTAAAAATTCACAATGGAAACACATTGGGACGATTATAAGACAAAAGTAGTTTTCGTCAGTACCTACCTACCCGTCCCGGGAGTAGTTTCTGTAGCGATTTTTTCATATCCTCAATTCTTTGTCAAAACTTAATTTTTATATGATTAATAGGTAAACATTCACAATGGAAACACATTGGGACGATTATAAGACAAAAGTAGTTTTCGTCAGTACCTACCTGCCCGTCCCGGGAGTAGTTTCTGTAGCGATTTTTTCATATCCTCAATTCTTTGTCAAAACTTAATTTTTATATGATTAATAGGTAAACATTCACAATGGAAACACATTTGGACGATTATAAGACAAAAGTAGTTTTCGTCAGTACCTAACTGCCCGTCCCGGGAGTAGTTTCTGTAATGATTTTTTCATATCCTCAAATCTTTGTCAAAACTTGATTTTTATATGATTAATAGGTAAACATTCACAATGAAAAAACATTGGGACGATTATAAGACAAAAGTAGTTTTCGTCAGTACCTACCTGCCCGTGCCGGGAGTAGTTTCTGTAGTGATTTTTTCATATCCTCAATTCTTTGTCCAAACTTGATTTTTATATGATTAATAGGTAAACATTCACAATGGAAACACATTGGGAAGATTATAAGACAAAAGTAGTTTTCGTCAGTACCTAACTGCCCGTCCCGGGAGTAGTTTCTGTAATGATTTTTTCATATCCTCAAATCTTTGTCAAAACTTAATTTTTATATGATTAATAGGTAAACATTCACAATGGAAACACATTGGGACGATTATAAGACAAAAGTAGTTTTCGTCAGTACCTAACTGCCCGTCCCGGGAGTAGTTTCTGTAGCGATTTTTTCATGTCCTCAATTCTTTGTCAAAACTTAATTTTTATACGATTAATAGGTAAACATTCACAATGGAAACACATTGGGACGATTATAAGACAAAAGTAGTTTTAAAACTTTTGAAACTATCATGGTTATCAACACTAAAGTCATTTAAAACGGGATATTTACCATGATTTGATTTTTGAGTTATCCAATATTTCGGCACAGTTTCATGCGCCATGATCACGGAATAACTGAACATGACACTACATACCAAGAATGGTACAGGAGGCCATTGAGATTACGAAACATAGGAACTTCAACCGAGAAGATGGCTTCCAATTATCGGGAACCTGGAACCCTGTTGTGAGAATGTGCAAAAACCGAAGAAGTGATGTACCAACCGCGTCGCGTTCTGATACCGTCAGTGTTGTGTGTCGTGATCGAGCTGCGTTCGATAATAATGAAACCGGTCGTAGTGGTAACGTTCGTAGCAAAAGACAAAAAATGAGGGTAGATCGGTATGTCTGCCCATAAAAACTTACTCGCAGTCGCAGTGCCTTCAGTTATTCCGTGATCATGGCGCATGAAACTGTGCCGAAATATTGGATAACTCAAAAATCAAATCATGGTAAATATCCCGTTTTAAATGACTTTAGTGTTGATAACCATGATAGTTTCAAAAGTTTTATTGTGAACCGGTACGGGCCGGAACTCGGAAAGAAAGTTAAACACCTAGAACGCTTGCGGAAAAAGTGCGAATGTTTACGCGAATCGTTGGACTTTTTAGTGAAGTGCCGTGACGCGAATCTAATACCAGTCTGCGTTCGAATTAAATCGCGTAAGGACATTCCGGGCTCCGCGAGTATTCTAAACCAAGCGAGTGTCAAATTGTTACGAAAAATAATACGCAACAATAGAAGCCGGTTTCATTCGTTACAAGTGAAATTATACAGTGCGCATTTGGAATGCAGTGAGGTGTTGTCACCAACGGATTTTGACGTGTGTGATCGTATTACATATTTTCAAGCCCAACGCTCGAGAGAACTTAGTGCAGAAAAACAAAATCGTAAGTTCGAATCCTTGTGGAACAAACATAGGAGTGATGTCCCCTACCATGATAACTCAAAATCTCCGAACCGAACAGTTATCAATTTGTCAAGCAAGATTCTGAGCGAAACGGCCGTTAAAGTGTTGGAAAAGGGTTTGAACTATGCCCCTACCACGATACGCATCCCTTACGAAAAAGTGATCGGGAATGTTGAGGAAGTAATCCGGAGTAACAGGATACCAAATAGCGACGCGGAGTGTCTGAGACAAGACATTTCCATTGTTCTTCGTCATGCTAAACCTCCAGAACCGAACATCACTAAAGAAGAGGTGGTTGCGCTTAAAGAATTACGCCAGGACGTAGACCTGCTAGTACTTAAAGCAGACAAAGGGAATGCCACAGTCGTGATGGACGTCACCGAATACGAGGATAAAATCCAAAACTTACTTAATGACGCCAGTACCTACAAGCCCGTCAACTACAACCCAACTGCACGGACACATCGCAGCACCCAGAGGTTGATTAAGGATTGTGAACACGCCCTTGGAGAAGAGGTAACCAAGTTTCTGTTAAGGCCTAAAATCATCCAGCCCCCCAAACTGTACGGACTTCCCAAGGTGCACAAGCAGAATGCCCCGCTAAGACCTATTGTGAGTCAAATAGACTCCCCCACATATGATCTGGCTAAGCATGTAGCAGCAGTGTTGCAACCAACTGTGGGACGAACAACATCCTTTGTAAAAGACTCGCGACACTTTATACAGATCTGGGAGCAGATAGAGGTAGATGACACGGAAGTGATGGTCAGCTTTGACGTAGAATCACTCTTTACGAACGTCCCTCTAGAAGACTGTATGAAGGTAGTCGCGTTAAGAATACAAGAAGACGGCATCCCTGCAGAGTACGCCAAGCTTTTGCATCATATTCTCTCCACAAACTTCTTCATATACAGAGGGCAATATTACCTTCAAATTGACGGAGTAGCAATGGGCAGCCCAGTCGCCCCCGTAGTAGCCAACATTTGGATGGAGTATTTCGAGAGTGTGGCCATCTCGTCTGCCCCTGTACAAGTTAAGTTGTGGAAGAGGTATGTAGATGACGTTTTTTGTATTGTGAAAGGAAATACACAGGAGATTGAACTTCTACTATCACACCTTAATGGCGTACATAATAAGATCAATTTCACATACGAAATGGAGACCGATCGGCACCTGGCATTTCTGGACGTGTTGGTACAGGTCGGAGATGGAGGACGCGTAGGCCATTCCGTTCACAGGAAGCCTACACATACGGACCGTTACCTACATGCCAACTCACATCACCACCCTCGGCATCTTAACTCGGTAGTAACATCCCTTACTAACCGTGCTTACGATCTATGCGATGATAAAAGTCTACAGAGTGAGTTGACCCACGTCAGAAATGTTTTAGTGAAGAACGGCTATAAGGTTCGAGCATTGCCAGCTCGTTCCAGCACCATCCATAAACCACACAGGAGTACAGTAGAACGCAAACCAGCATTCTTGCCTTATATAAAAGGAGTGACGGATAAAGTCGCAAATATCCTGCAAAAATCCTCCATTAAAACTGTTTTCACGCCGCTGAAAAAGATCATACACTACCTGCGCACGCCTAAAGATACGTTCCCACTTGAGAAACCAGGGGTGTACAAGATCGACTGTAGCTGTGGAAGCTCCTACATAGGCCAAACGAAGCGTACTATTGCCTGCAGGGTCAAAGAACACATACGAGCAGTTAAGAATCGGGCAACCGAGAAGTCTGCCATAGCGGAACATCTTCTCGAGTCTGGTTCTAACCACTGGATCGAGTTGCACAACCCACAAGTAATCTCAACAGAACGACACTACATACCAAGAATGGTACAGGAGGCCATTGAGATTACGAAACATAGGAACTTCAACCGAGAAGATGGCTTCCAATTATCGGGAACCTGGAACCCTGTTGTGAGAATGTGCAAAAACCGAAGAAGTGATGTACCAACCGCGTCGCGTTCTGATACCGTCAGTGTTGTGTGTCGTGATCGAGCTGCGTTCGATAATAATGAAACCGGTCGTAGTGGTAACGTTCGTAGCAAAAGACAAAAAATGAGGGTAGATCGGTATGTCTGCCCATAAAAACTTACTCGCAGTCGCAGTGCCTTCAGTTATTCCGTGATCATGGCGCATGAAACTGTGCCGAAATATTGGATAACTCAAAAATCAAATCATGGTAAATATCCCGTTTTAAATGACTTTAGTGTTGATAACCATGATAGTTTCAAAAGTTTTATTGTGAACCGGTACGGGCCGGAACTCGGAAAGAAAGTTAAACACCTAGAACGCTTGCGGAAAAAGTGCGAATGTTTACGCGAATCGTTGGACTTTTTAGTGAAGTGCCGTGACGCGAATCTAATACCAGTCTGCGTTCGAATTAAATCGCGTAAGGACATTCCGGGCTCCGCGAGTATTCTAAACCAAGCGAGTGTCAAATTGTTACGAAAAATAATACGCAACAATAGAAGCCGGTTTCATTCGTTACAAGTGAAATTATACAGTGCGCATTTGGAATGCAGTGAGGTGTTGTCACCAACGGATTTTGACGTGTGTGATCGTATTACATATTTTCAAGCCCAACGCTCGAGAGAACTTAGTGCAGAAAAACAAAATCGTAAGTTCGAATCCTTGTGGAACAAACATAGGAGTGATGTCCCCTACCATGATAACTCAAAATCTCCGAACCGAACAGTTATCAATTTGTCAAGCAAGATTCTGAGCGAAACGGCCGTTAAAGTGTTGGAAAAGGGTTTGAACTATGCCCCTACCACGATACGCATCCCTTACGAAAAAGTGATCGGGAATGTTGAGGAAGTAATCCGGAGTAACAGGATACCAAATAGCGACGCGGAGTGTCTGAGACAAGACATTTCCATTGTTCTTCGTCATGCTAAACCTCCAGAACCGAACATCACTAAAGAAGAGGTGGTTGCGCTTAAAGAATTACGCCAGGACGTAGACCTGCTAGTACTTAAAGCAGACAAAGGGAATGCCACAGTCGTGATGGACGTCACCGAATACGAGGATAAAATCCAAAACTTACTTAATGACGCCAGTACCTACAAGCCCGTCAACTACAACCCAACTGCACGGACACATCGCAGCACCCAGAGGTTGATTAAGGATTGTGAACACGCCCTTGGAGAAGAGGTAACCAAGTTTCTGTTAAGGCCTAAAATCATCCAGCCCCCCAAACTGTACGGACTTCCCAAGGTGCACAAGCAGAATGCCCCGCTAAGACCTATTGTGAGTCAAATAGACTCCCCCACATATGATCTGGCTAAGCATGTAGCAGCAGTGTTGCAACCAACTGTGGGACGAACAACATCCTTTGTAAAAGACTCGCGACACTTTATACAGATCTTGGAGCAGATAGAGGTAGATGACACGGAAGTGATGGTCAGCTTTGACGTAGAATCACTCTTTACGAACGTCCCTCTAGAAGACTGTATGAAGGTAGTCGCGTTAAGAATACAAGAAGACGGCATCCCTGCAGAGTACGCCAAGCTTTTGCATCATATTCTCTCCACAAACTTCTTCATATACAGAGGGCAATATTACCTTCAAATTGACGGAGTAGCAATGGGCAGCCCAGTCGCCCCCGTAGTAGCCAACATTTGGATGGAGTATTTCGAGAGTGTGGCCATCTCGTCTGCCCCTGTACAAGTTAAGTTGTGGAAGAGGTATGTAGATGACGTTTTTTGTATTGTGAAAGGAAATACACAGGAGATTGAACTTCTACTATCACACCTTAATGGCGTACATAATAAGATCAATTTCACATACGAAATGGAGACCGATCGGCACCTGGCATTTCTGGACGTGTTGGTACAGGTCGGAGATGGAGGACGCGTAGGCCATTCCGTTCACAGGAAGCCTACACATACGGACCGTTACCTACATGCCAACTCACATCACCACCCTCGGCATCTTAACTCGGTAGTAACATCCCTTACTAACCGTGCTTACGATCTATGCGATGATAAAAGTCTACAGAGTGAGTTGACCCACGTCAGAAATGTTTTAGTGAAGAACGGCTATAAGGTTCGAGCATTGCCAGCTCGTTCCGGCACCATCCATAAACCACACAGGAGTACAGTAGAACGCAAACCAGCATTCTTGCCTTATATAAAAGGAGTGACGGATAAAGTCGCAAATATCCTGCAAAAATCCTCCATTAAAACTGTTTTCACGCCGCTGAAAAAGATCATACACTACCTGCGCACGCCTAAAGATACGTTCCCACTTGAGAAACCAGGGGTGTACAAGATCGACTGTAGCTGTGGAAGCTCCTACATAGGCCAAACGAAGCGTACTATTGCCTGCAGGGTCAAAGAACACATACGAGCAGTTAAGAATCGGGCAACCGAGAAGTCTGCCATAGCGGAACATCTTCTCGAGTCTGGTTCTAACCACTGGATCGAGTTGCACAACCCACAAGTAATCTCAACAGAACGACACTACATACCAAGAATGGTACAGGAGGCCATTGAGATTACGAAACATAGGAACTTCAACCGAGAAGATGGCTTCCAATTATCGGGAACCTGGAACCCTGTTGTGAGAATGTGCAAAAACCGAAGAAGTGATGTACCAACCGCGTCGCGTTCTGATACCGTCAGTGTTGTGTGTCGTGATCGAGCTGCGTTCGATAATAATGAAACCGGTCGTAGTGGTAACGTTCGTAGCAAAAGACAAAAAATGAGGGTAGATCGGTATGTCTGCCCATAAAAACTTACTCGCAGTCGCAGTGCCTTCAGTTATTCCGTGATCATGGCGCATGAAACTGTGCCGAAATATTGGATAACTCAAAAATCAAATCATGGTAAATATCCCGTTTTAAATGACTTTAAAAGTAGTTTTCGTCAGTACCTAACTGCCCGTCCCGGGAGTAGTTTCTGTAGCGATTTTTTCATATCCTCAATTCTTTGTCAAAACTTGATTTTTATATGATTAATAGGTAAACATTCACAATGGAAACACATTGGGACGATTATAAGACAAAAGTAGTTTTCGTCAGTACCTACCTGCCCGTCCCGGGAGTAGTTTCTGTAGCGATTTTTTCATATCCTCAAATCTTTGTCAAAACTTGATTTTTATATGATTAATAGGTAAACATTCACAATGGAAACACATTGGGACGATTATAAGATAAAAGTAGTTTTCGTCAGTACCTACCTGCCCGTGCCGGGAGTAGTTTCTGTAGCGATTTTTTCATATCCTCAATTCTTTGTCAAAACTTGATTTTTATATGATTAATAGGTAAACATTCACAATGGAAACACATTGGGACGATTATAAGACAAAAGTTGTTTTTGTCAGTACCTAACTGCCCGTCCCGGGAGTAGTTTCTGTAATGATTTTTTCGTATCCTCAAATCTATGTCAAAACTTGATTTTTATATGATTAATAGGTAAACATTCACAATGGAAACACATTGGGACGATTATAAGACAAAAGTAGTTTTCGTCAGTACCTAACTGCCCGTCCCGGGAGTAGTTTCTGTAATGATTTTTTCATATCCTCAAATCTTTGTCAAAACTTGATTTTTATATGATTAATAGGTAAACATTCACAATGAAAAAACATTGGGACGATTATAAGACAAAAGTAGTTTTCGTCAGTACCTACCTGCCCGTGCCGGGAGTAGTTTCTGTAGCGATTTTTTCATATCCTCAATTCTTTGTCAAAACTTAATTTTTATATGATTAATAGGTAAACATTCACAATGGAAACACATTGGGACGATTATAAGACAAAAGTAGTTTTCGTCAGTACCTAACTGCCCGTCCCGGGAGTAGTTTCTGTAGCGATTTTTTCATATCCTCAATTCTTTGTCAAAACTTGATTTTTATATGATTAATAGGTAAACATTCACAATGGAAACACATTGGGACGATTATAAGACAAAAGTAGTTTTCGTCAGTACCTACCTGCCCGTCCCGGGAGTAGTTTCTGTAGCGATTTTTTCATATCCTCAAATCTTTGTGAAAAATTGATTTTTATATGATTAATAGGTAAACATTCACAATGGAAACACATTGGGACGATTATAAGATAAAAGTAGTTTTCGTCAGTACCTACCTGCCCGTGCCGGGAGTAGTTTCTGTAGCGATTTTTTCATATCCTCAATTCTTTGTCAAAACTTGATTTTTATATGATTAATAGGTAAACATTCACAATGGAAACACATTGGGACGATTATAAGACAAAAGTAGTTTTTGTCAGTACCTAACTGCCCGTCCCGGGAGTAGTTTCTGTAATGATTTTTTCGTATCCTCAAATCTATGTCAAAACTTGATTTTTATATGATTAATAGGTAAACATTCACAATGGAAACACATTGGGACGATTATAAGACAAAAGTAGTTTTCGTCAGTACCTAACTGCCCGCCCCGAGAGTAGTTTCTGTAATGATTTTTTCATATCCTCAAATCTTTGTCAAAACTTGATTTTTATATGATTAATAGGTAAACATTCACAATGAAAAAACATTGGGACGATTATAAGACAAAAGTAGTTTTCGTCAGTACCTACCTGCCCGTGCCGGGAGTAGTTTCTGTAGCGATTTTTTCATATCCTCAATTCTTTGTCTAAACTTAATTTTTATATGATTAATAGGTAAACATTCACAATGGAAACACATTGGGACGATTATAAGACAAAAGTAGTTTTCGTCAGTACCTAACTGCCCGTCCCGGGAGTAGTTTCTGTAATGATTTTTTCATATCCTCAAATCTTTGTCAAAACTTAATTTTTATATGATTAATAGGTAAACATTCACAATGGAAACACATTGGGACGATTATAAGACAAAAGTAGTTTTCGTCAGTACCTACCTGCCCGTCCTGGGAGTAGTTTCTGTAGCGATTTTTTCATATCCTCAATTCTTTGTCAAAACTTAATTTTTATATGATTAATAGGTAAACATTCACAATGGAAACACATTTGGACGATTATAAGACAAAAGTAGTTTTCGTCAGTACCTAACTGCCCGTCCCGGGAGTAGTTTCTGTAATGATTTTTTCATATCCTCAAATCTTTGTCAAAACTTGATTTTTATATGATTAATAGGTAAACATTCACAATGAAAAAACATTGGGACGATTATAAGACAAAAGTAGTTTTCGTCAGTACCTACCTGCCCGTGCCGGGAGTAGTTTCTGTAGTGATTTTTTCATATCCTCAATTATTTGTCCAAACTTGATTTTTATATGATTAATAGGTAAACATTCACAATGGAAACACATTGGGAAGATTATAAGACAAAAGTAGTTTTCGTCAGTACCTACCTGCCCGTCCCGGGAGTAGTTGCTGTAGCGATTTTTTCATATCCTCAATTCTTTGTCAAAACTTAATTTTTATACGATTAATAGGTAAACATTCACAATGGAAACACATTGGGACGATTATAAGACAAAAGTAGTTTTCGTCAGTACCTACCTGCCCGTCCCGGGAGTAGTTTCTGTAGCGATTTTTTCATATCCTCAATTCTTTGTCAAAACTTAATTTTTATATGATTAATAGGTAAACATTCACAATGGAAACACATTTGGACGATTATAAGACAAAAGTATCGTCAGTACCTAACTGCCCGTCCCGGGAGTAGTTTCTGTAATGATTTTTTCATATCCTCAAATCTTTGTCAAAACTTGATTTTTATATGATTAATAGGTAAACATTCACAATGGAAACACATTGGGACGATTATAAGACAAAAGTAGTTTTCGTCAGTACCTACCTACCCGTCCCGGGAGTACTTTCTGTAGCGATTTTTTCATATCCTCAATTCTTTGTCAAAACTTAATTTTTATATGATTAATAGGTAAACATTCACAATGGAAACACATTGGGACGATTATAAGACAAAAGTAGTTTTCGTCAGTACCTACCTGCCCGTCCCGGGAGTAGTTTCTGTAGCGATTTTTTCATATCCTCAATTCTTTGTCAAAACTTAATTTTTATATGATTAATAGGTAAACATTCACAATGGAAACACATTTGGACGATTATAAGACAAAAGTAGTTTTCGTCAGTACCTAACTGCCCGTCCCGGGAGTAGTTTCTGTAATGATTTTTTCATATCCTCAAATCTTTGTCAAAACTTGATTTTTATATGATTAATAGGTAAACATTCACAATGAAAAAACATTGGGACGATTATAAGACAAAAGTAGTTTTCGTCAGTACCTACCTGCCCGTGCCGGGAGTAGTTTCTGTAGTGATTTTTTCATATCCTCAATTCTTTGTCCAAACTTGATTTTTATATGATTAATAGGTAAACATTCACAATGGAAACACATTGGGAAGATTATAAGACAAAAGTAGTTTTCGTCAGTACCTAACTGCCCGTCCCGGGAGTAGTTTCTGTAATGATTTTTTCATATCCTCAAATCTTTGTCAAAACTTAATTTTTATATGATTAATAGGTAAACATTCACAATGGAAACACATTGGGACGATTATAAGACAAAAGTAGTTTTCGTCAGTACCTAACTGCCCGTCCCGGGAGTAGTTTCTGTAGCGATTTTTTCATATCCTCAATTCTTTGTCAAAACTTAATTTTTATACGATTAATAGGTAAACATTCACAATGGAAACACATTGGGACGATTATAAGACAAAAGTAGTTTTCGTCAGTACCTAACTGCCCGTCCCGGGAGTAGTTTCTGTAGCGATTTTTTCATATCCTCAATTCTTTGTCAAAACTTAATTTTTATATGATTAATAGGTAAACATTCACAATGGAAACACATTTGGACGATTATAAGACAAAAGTATCGTCAGTACCTAACTGCCCGTCCCGGGAGTAGTTTCTGTAATGATTTTTTCATATCCTCAAATCTTTGTCAAAACTTGATTTTTATATGATTAATAGGTAAACATTCACAATGGAAACACATTGGGACGATTATAAGACAAAAGTAGTTTTCGTCAGTACCTACCTACCCGTCCCGGGAGTACTTTCTGTAGCGATTTTTTCATATCCTCAATTCTTTGTCAAAACTTAATTTTTATATGATTAATAGGTAAACATTCACAATGGAAACACATTGGGACGATTATAAGACAAAAGTAGTTTTCGTCAGTACCTACCTGCCCGTCCCGGGAGTAGTTTCTGTAGCGATTTTTTCATATCCTCAATTCTTTGTCAAAACTTAATTTTTATATGATTAATAGGTAAACATTCACAATGGAAACACATTTGGACGATTATAAGACAAAAGTAGTTTTCGTCAGTACCTAACTGCCCGTCCCGGGAGTAGTTTCTGTAATGATTTTTTCATATCCTCAAATCTTTGTCAAAACTTGATTTTTATATGATTAATAGGTAAACATTCACAATGAAAAAACATTGGGACGATTATAAGACAAAAGTAGTTTTCGTCAGTACCTACCTGCCCGTGCCGGGAGTAGTTTCTGTAGTGATTTTTTCATATCCTCAATTCTTTGTCCAAACTTGATTTTTATATGATTAATAGGTAAACATTCACAATGGAAACACATTGGGAAGATTATAAGACAAAAGTAGTTTTCGTCAGTACCTAACTGCCCGTCCCGGGAGTAGTTTCTGTAATGATTTTTTCATATCCTCAAATCTTTGTCAAAACTTAATTTTTATATGATTAATAGGTAAACATTCACAATGGAAACACATTGGGACGATTATAAGACAAAAGTAGTTTTCGTCAGTACCTAACTGCCCGTCCCGGGAGTAGTTTCTGTAGCGATTTTTTCATGTCCTCAATTCTTTGTCAAAACTTAATTTTTATACGATTAATAGGTAAACATTCACAATGGAAACACATTGGGACGATTATAAGACAAAAGTAGTTTTCGTCAGTACCTAACTGCCCGTCCCGGGAGTAGTTTCTGTAGCGATTTTTTCATATCCTCAATTCTTTGTCAAAACTTAATTTTTATATGATTAATAGGTAAACATTCACAATGGAAACACATTTGGACGATTATAAGACAAAAGTATCGTCAGTACCTAACTGCCCGTCCCGGGAGTAGTTTCTGTAATGATTTTTTCATATCCTCAAATCTTTGTCAAAACTTGATTTTTATATGATTAATAGGTAAACATTCACAATGGAAACACATTGGGACGATTATAAGACAAAAGTAGTTTTCGTCAGTACCTACCTACCCGTCCCGGGAGTACTTTCTGTAGCGATTTTTTCATATCCTCAATTCTTTGTCAAAACTTAATTTTTATATGATTAATAGGTAAACATTCACAATGGAAACACATTGGGACGATTATAAGACAAAAGTAGTTTTCGTCAGTACCTACCTGCCCGTCCCGGGAGTAGTTTCTGTAGCGATTTTTTCATATCCTCAATTCTTTGTCAAAACTTAATTTTTATATGATTAATAGGTAAACATTCACAATGGAAACACATTTGGACGATTATAAGACAAAAGTAGTTTTCGTCAGTACCTAACTGCCCGTCCCGGGAGTAGTTTCTGTAATGATTTTTTCATATCCTCAAATCTTTGTCAAAACTTGATTTTTATATGATTAATAGGTAAACATTCACAATGAAAAAACATTGGGACGATTATAAGACAAAAGTAGTTTTCGTCAGTACCTACCTGCCCGTGCCGGGAGTAGTTTCTGTAGTGATTTTTTCATATCCTCAATTCTTTGTCCAAACTTGATTTTTATATGATTAATAGGTAAACATTCACAATGGAAACACATTGGGAAGATTATAAGACAAAAGTAGTTTTCGTCAGTACCTAACTGCCCGTCCCGGGAGTAGTTTCTGTAATGATTTTTTCATATCCTCAAATCTTTGTCAAAACTTAATTTTTATATGATTAATAGGTAAACATTCACAATGGAAACACATTGGGACGATTATAAGACAAAAGTAGTTTTCGTCAGTACCTAACTGCCCGTCCCGGGAGTAGTTTCTGTAGCGATTTTTTCATGTCCTCAATTCTTTGTCAAAACTTAATTTTTATACGATTAATAGGTAAACATTCACAATGGAAACACATTGGGACGATTATAAGACAAAAGTAGTTTTCGTCAGTACCTAACTGCCCGTCCCGGGAGTAGTTTCTGTAGCGATTTTTTCATATCCTCAATTCTTTGTCAAAACTTGATTTTTATATGATTAATAGGTAAACATTCACAATGGAAACACATTGGGACGATTATAAGACAAAAGTAGTTTTCGTCAGTACCTACCTGCCCGTCCCGGGAGTAGTTTCTGTAGCGATTTTTTCATATCCTCAAATCTTTGTCAAAACTTGATTTTTATATGATTAATAGGTAAACATTCACAATGGAAACACATTGGGACGATTATAAGATAAAAGTAGTTTTCGTCAGTACCTACCTGCCCGTGCCGGGAGTAGTTTCTGTAGCGATTTTTTCATATCCTCAATTCTTTGTCAAAACTTGATTTTTATATGATTAATAGGTAAACATTCACAATGGAAACACATTGGGACGATTATAAGACAAAAGTTGTTTTTGTCAGTACCTAACTGCCCGTCCCGGGAGTAGTTTCTGTAATGATTTTTTCGTATCCTCAAATCTATGTCAAAACTTGATTTTTATATGATTAATAGGTAAACATTCACAATGGAAACACATTGGGACGATTATAAGACAAAAGTAGTTTTCGTCAGTACCTAACTGCCCGTCCCGGGAGTAGTTTCTGTAATGATTTTTTCATATCCTCAAATCTTTGTCAAAACTTGATTTTTATATGATTAATAGGTAAACATTCACAATGAAAAAACATTGGGACGATTATAAGACAAAAGTAGTTTTCGTCAGTACCTACCTGCCCGTGCCGGGAGTAGTTTCTGTAGCGATTTTTTCATATCCTCAATTCTTTGTCAAAACTTAATTTTTATATGATTAATAGGTAAACATTCACAATGGAAACACATTGGGACGATTATAAGACAAAAGTAGTTTTCGTCAGTACCTAACTGCCCGTCCCGGGAGTAGTTTCTGTAGCGATTTTTTCATATCCTCAATTCTTTGTCAAAACTTGATTTTTATATGATTAATAGGTAAACATTCACAATGGAAACACATTGGGACGATTATAAGACAAAAGTAGTTTTCGTCAGTACCTACCTGCCCGTCCCGGGAGTAGTTTCTGTAGCGATTTTTTCATATCCTCAAATCTTTGTGAAAAATTGATTTTTATATGATTAATAGGTAAACATTCACAATGGAAACACATTGGGACGATTATAAGATAAAAGTAGTTTTCGTCAGTACCTACCTGCCCGTGCCGGGAGTAGTTTCTGTAGCGATTTTTTCATATCCTCAATTCTTTGTCAAAACTTGATTTTTATATGATTAATAGGTAAACATTCACAATGGAAACACATTGGGACGATTATAAGACAAAAGTAGTTTTTGTCAGTACCTAACTGCCCGTCCCGGGAGTAGTTTCTGTAATGATTTTTTCGTATCCTCAAATCTATGTCAAAACTTGATTTTTATATGATTAATAGGTAAACAGTCACAATGGAAACACATTGGGACGATTATAAGACAAAAGTAGTTTTCGTCAGTACCTAACTGCCCGCCCCGAGAGTAGTTTCTGTAATGATTTTTTCATATCCTCAAATCTTTGTCAAAACTTGATTTTTATATGATTAATAGGTAAACATTCACAATGAAAAAACATTGGGACGATTATAAGACAAAAGTAGTTTTCGTCAGTACCTACCTGCCCGTGCCGGGAGTAGTTTCTGTAGCGATTTTTTCATATCCTCAATTCTTTGTCAAAACTTAATTTTTATATGATTAATAGGTAAACATTCACAATGGAAACACATTGGGACGATTATAAGACAAAAGTAGTTTTCGTCAGTACCTAACTGCCCGTCCCGGGAGTAGTTTCTGTAATGATTTTTTCATATCCTCAAATCTTTGTCAAAACTTAATTTTTATATGATTAATAGGTAAACATTCACAATGGAAACACATTGGGACGATTATAAGACAAAAGTAGTTTTCGTCAGTACCTACCTGCCCGTCCTGGGAGTAGTTTCTGTAGCGATTTTTTCATATCCTCAATTCTTTGTCAAAACTTAATTTTTATATGATTAATAGGTAAACATTCACAATGGAAACACATTTGGACGATTATAAGACAAAAGTAGTTTTCGTCAGTACCTAACTGCCCGTCCCGGGAGTAGTTTCTGTAATGATTTTTTCATATCCTCAAATCTTTGTCAAAACTTGATTTTTATATGATTAATAGGTAAACATTCACAATGAAAAAACATTGGGACGATTATAAGACAAAAGTAGTTTTCGTCAGTACCTACCTGCCCGTGCCGGGAGTAGTTTCTGTAGTGATTTTTTCATATCCTCAATTATTTGTCCAAACTTGATTTTTATATGATTAATAGGTAAACATTCACAATGGAAACACATTGGGAAGATTATAAGACAAAAGTAGTTTTCGTCAGTACCTACCTGCCCGTCCCGGGAGTAGTTGCTGTAGCGATTTTTTCATATCCTCAATTCTTTGTCAAAACTTGATTTTTATATGATTAATAGGTAAACATTCACAATGGAAACACATTGGGACGATTATAAGACAAAAGTAGTTTTCGTCAGTACCTAACTGCCCGTCCCGGGAGTAGTTTCTGTAATGATTTTTTCATATCCTCAAATCTTTGTCAAAACTTGATTTTTATATGATTAATAGGTAAAAATTCACAATGGAAACACATTGGGACGATTATAAGACAAAAGTAGTTTTCGTCAGTATCTACCTACCCGTCCCGGGAGTAGTTTCTGTAGCGATTTTTTCATATCCTCAATTCTCTGTCAAAACTTAATTTTTATATGATTAATAGGTAAACATTCACAATGGAAACACATTGGGACGATTATAAGACAAAAGTAGTTTTCGTCAGTACCTACCTGCCCGTCCCGGGAGTAGTTTCTGTAGCGATTTTTTCATATCCTCAATTCTTTGTCAAAACTTAATTTTTATATGATTAATAGGTAAACATTCACAATGGAAACACATTTGGACGATTATAAGACAAAAGTATCGTCAGTACCTAACTGCCCGTCCCGGGAGTAGTTTCTGTAATGATTTTTTCATATCCTCAAATCTTTGTCAAAACTTGATTTTTATATGATTAATAGGTAAACATTCACAATGGAAACACATTGGGACGATTATAAGACAAAAGTAGTTTTCGTCAGTACCTACCTACCCGTCCCGGGAGTAGTTTCTGTAGCGATTTTTTCATATCCTCAATTCTTTGTCAAAACTTAATTTTTATATGATTAATAGGTAAACATTCACAATGGAAACACATTGGGACGATTATAAGACAAAAGTAGTTTTCGTCAGTACCTACCTGCCCGTCCCGGGAGTAGTTTCTGTAGCGATTTTTTCATATCCTCAATTCTTTGTCAAAACTTAATTTTTATATGATTAATAGGTAAACATTCACAATGGAAACACATTTGGACGATTATAAGACAAAAGTAGTTTTCGTCAGTACCTAACTGCCCGTCCCGGGAGTAGTTTCTGTAATGATTTTTTCATATCCTCAAATCTTTGTCAAAACTTGATTTTTATATGATTAATAGGTAAACATTCACAATGAAAAAACATTGGGACGATTATAAGACAAAAGTAGTTTTCGTCAGTACCTACCTGCCCGTGCCGGGAGTAGTTTCTGTAGTGATTTTTTCATATCCTCAATTCTTTGTCCAAACTTGATTTTTATATGATTAATAGGTAAACATTCACAATGGAAACACATTGGGAAGATTATAAGACAAAAGTAGTTTTCGTCAGTACCTAACTGCCCGTCCCGGGAGTAGTTTCTGTAATGATTTTTTCATATCCTCAAATCTTTGTCAAAACTTAATTTTTATATGATTAATAGGTAAACATTCACAATGGAAACACATTGGGACGATTATAAGACAAAAGTAGTTTTCGTCAGTACCTAACTGCCCGTCCCGGGAGTAGTTTCTGTAGCGATTTTTTCATGTCCTCAATTCTTTGTCAAAACTTAATTTTTATACGATTAATAGGTAAACATTCACAATGGAAACACATTGGGACGATTATAAGACAAAAGTAGTTTTCGTCAGTACCTAACTGCCCGTCCCGGGAGTAGTTTCTGTAGCGATTTTTTCATATCCTCAATTCTTTGTCAAAACTTGATTTTTATATGATTAATAGGTAAACATTCACAATGGAAACACATTGGGACGATTATAAGACAAAAGTAGTTTTCGTCAGTACCTACCTGCCCGTCCCGGGAGTAGTTTCTGTAGCGATTTTTTCATATCCTCAAATCTTTGTCAAAACTTGATTTTTATATGATTAATAGGTAAACATTCACAATGGAAACACATTGGGACGATTATAAGATAAAAGTAGTTTTCGTCAGTACCTACCTGCCCGTGCCGGGAGTAGTTTCTGTAGCGATTTTTTCATATCCTCAATTCTTTGTCAAAACTTGATTTTTATATGATTAATAGGTAAACATTCACAATGGAAACACATTGGGACGATTATAAGACAAAAGTTGTTTTTGTCAGTACCTAACTGCCCGTCCCGGGAGTAGTTTCTGTAATGATTTTTTCGTATCCTCAAATCTATGTCAAAACTTGATTTTTATATGATTAATAGGTAAACATTCACAATGGAAACACATTGGGACGATTATAAGACAAAAGTAGTTTTCGTCAGTACCTAACTGCCCGTCCCGGGAGTAGTTTCTGTAATGATTTTTTCATATCCTGAAATCTTTGTCAAAACTTGATTTTTATATGATTAATAGGTAAACATTCACAATGAAAAAACATTGGGACGATTATAAGACAAAAGTAGTTTTCGTCAGTACCTACCTGCCCGTGCCGGGAGTAGTTTCTGTAGCGATTTTTTCATATCCTCAATTCTTTGTCAAAACTTAATTTTTATATGATTAATAGGTAAACATTCACAATGGAAACACATTGGGACGATTATAAGACAAAAGTAGTTTTCGTCAGTACCTAACTGCCCGTCCCGGGAGTAGTTTCTGTAGCGATTTTTTCATATCCTCAATTCTTTGTCAAAACTTGATTTTTATATGATTAATAGGTAAACATTCACAATGGAAACACATTGGGACGATTATAAGACAAAAGTAGTTTTCGTCAGTACCTACCTGCCCGTCCCGGGAGTAGTTTCTGTAGCGATTTTTTCATATCCTCAAATCTTTGTGAAAAATTGATTTTTATATGATTAATAGGTAAACATTCACAATGGAAACACATTGGGACGATTATAAGATAAAAGTAGTTTTCGTCAGTACCTACCTGCCCGTGCCGGGAGTAGTTTCTGTAGCGATTTTTTCATATCCTCAATTCTTTGTCAAAACTTGATTTTTATATGATTAATAGGTAAACATTCACAATGGAAACACATTGGGACGATTATAAGACAAAAGTAGTTTTTGTCAGTACCTAACTGCCCGTCCCGGGAGTAGTTTCTGTAATGATTTTTTCGTATCCTCAAATCTATGTCAAAACTTGATTTTTATATGATTAATAGGTAAACAGTCACAATGGAAACACATTGGGACGATTATAAGACAAAAGTAGTTTTCGTCAGTACCTAACTGCCCGCCCCGAGAGTAGTTTCTGTAATGATTTTTTCATATCCTCAAATCTTTGTCAAAACTTGATTTTTATATGATTAATAGGTAAACATTCACAATGAAAAAACATTGGGACGATTATAAGACAAAAGTAGTTTTCGTCAGTACCTACCTGCCCGTGCCGGGAGTAGTTTCTGTAGCGATTTTTTCATATCCTCAATTCTTTGTCAAAACTTAATTTTTATATGATTAATAGGTAAACATTCACAATGGAAACACATTGGGACGATTATAAGACAAAAGTAGTTTTCGTCAGTACCTAACTGCCCGTCCCGGGAGTAGTTTCTGTAATGATTTTTTCATATCCTCAAATCTTTGTCAAAACTTAATTTTTATATGATTAATAGGTAAACATTCACAATGGAAACACATTGGGACGATTATAAGACAAAAGTAGTTTTCGTCAGTACCTACCTGCCCGTCCTGGGAGTAGTTTCTGTAGCGATTTTTTCATATCCTCAATTCTTTGTCAAAACTTAATTTTTATATGATTAATAGGTAAACATTCACAATGGAAACACATTTGGACGATTATAAGACAAAAGTAGTTTTCGTCAGTACCTAACTGCCCGTCCCGGGAGTAGTTTCTGTAATGATTTTTTCATATCCTCAAATCTTTGTCAAAACTTGATTTTTATATGATTAATAGGTAAACATTCACAATGAAAAAACATTGGGACGATTATAAGACAAAAGTAGTTTTCGTCAGTACCTACCTGCCCGTGCCGGGAGTAGTTTCTGTAGTGATTTTTTCATATCCTCAATTATTTGTCCAAACTTGATTTTTATATGATTAATAGGTAAACATTCACAATGGAAACACATTGGGAAGATTATAAGACAAAAGTAGTTTTCGTCAGTACCTACCTGCCCGTCCCGGGAGTAGTTGCTGTAGCGATTTTTTCATATCCTCAATTCTTTGTCAAAACTTGATTTTTATATGATTAATAGGTAAACATTCACAATGGAAACACATTGGGACGATTATAAGACAAAAGTAGTTTTCGTCAGTACCTAACTGCCCGTCCCGGGAGTAGTTTCTGTAATGATTTTTTCATATCCTCAAATCTTTGTCAAAACTTGATTTTTATATGATTAATAGGTAAAAATTCACAATGGAAACACATTGGGACGATTATAAGACAAAAGTAGTTTTCGTCAGTACCTACCTGCCCGTCCCGGGAGTAGTTTCTGTAGCGATTTTTTCATATCCTCAATTCTTTGTCAAAACTTAATTTTTATATGATTAATAGGTAAACATTCACAATGGAAACACATTTGGACGATTATAAGACAAAAGTATCGTCAGTACCTAACTGCCCGTCCCGGGAGTAGTTTCTGTAATGATTTTTTCATATCCTCAAATCTTTGTCAAAACTTGATTTTTATATGATTAATAGGTAAACATTCACAATGGAAACACATTGGGACGATTATAAGACAAAAGTAGTTTTCGTCAGTACCTACCTGCCCGTCCCGGGAGTAGTTTCTGTAGCGATTTTTTCATATCCTCAATTCTTTGTCAAAACTTAATTTTTATATGATTAATAGGTAAACATTCACAATGGAAACACATTTGGACGATTATAAGACAAAAGTATCGTCAGTACCTAACTGCCCGTCCCGGGAGTAGTTTCTGTAATGATTTTTTCATATCCTCAAATCTTTGTCAAAACTTGATTTTTATATGATTAATAGGTAAACATTCACAATGAAAAAACATTGGGACGATTATAAGACAAAAGTAGTTTTCGTCAGTACCTACCTGCCCGTCCCGGGAGTAGTTTCTGTAGCGATTTTTTCATATCCTCAAATCTTTGTCAAAACTTGATTTTTATATGATTAATAGGTAAACATTCACAATGGAAACACATTGGGACGATTATAAGATAAAAGTAGTTTTCGTCAGTACCTACCTGCCCGTGCCGGGAGTAGTTTCTGTAGCGATTTTTTCATATCCTCAATTCTTTGTCAAAACTTGATTTTTATATGATTAATAGGTAAACATTCACAATGGAAACACATTGGGACGATTATAAGACAAAAAAAGTTTTTGTCAGTACCTAACTGCCCGTCCCGGGAGTAGTTTCTGTAATGATTTTTTCGTATCCTCAAATCTATGTCAAAACTTGATTTTTATATGATTAATAGGTAAACATTCACAATGGAAACACATTGGGACGATTATAAGACAAAAGTAGTTTTCGTCAGTACCTAACTGCCCGTCCCGGGAGTAGTTTCTGTAATGATTTTTTCATATCCTCAAATCTTTGTCAAAACTTGATTTTTATATGATTAATAGGTAAACATTCACAATGAAAAAACATTGGGACGATTATAAGACAAAAGTAGTTTTCAACAGTACCTACCTGCCCGTGCCGGGAGTAGTTTCTGTAGTGATTTTTTCATATCCTCAATTCTTTGTCCAAACTTGATTTTTATATGATTAATAGGTAAACATTCACAATGGAAACACATTGGGACGATTATAAGACAAAAGTAGTTTTCGTCAGTACCTACCTGCCCGTGCCGGGAGTAGTTTCTGTAGCGATTTTTTCATATCCTCAATTCTTTGTCAAAACTTAATTTTTATATGATTAATAGGTAAACATTCACAATGGAAACACATTGGGACGATTATAAGACAAAAGTAGTTTTCGTCAGTACCTAACTGCCCGTCCCGGGAGTAGTTTCTGTAATGATTTTTTCATATCCTCAAATCTTTGTCAAAACTTAATTTTTATATGATTAATAGGTAAACATTCACAATGGAAACACATTGGGACGATTATAAGACAAAAGTAGTTTTCGTCAGTACCTACCTGCCCGTCCCGGGAGTAGTTTCTGTAGCGATTTTTTCATATCCTCAATTCTTTGTCAAAACTTAATTTTTATATGATTAATAGGTAAACATTCACAATGGAAACACATTTGGACGATTATAAGACAAAAGTATCGTCAGTACCTAACTGCCCGTCCCGGGAGTAGTTTCTGTAATGATTTTTTCATATCCTCAAATCTTTGTCAAAACTTGATTTTTATATGATTAATAGGTAAACATTCACAATGGAAACACATTGGGACGATTATAAGACAAAAGTAGTTTTCGTCAGTACCTACCTGCCCGTCCCGGGAGTAGTTTCTGTAGCGATTTTTTCATATCCTCAATTCTTTGTCAAAACTTAATTTTTATATGATTAATAGGTAAACATTCACAATGGAAACACATTTGGACGATTATAAGACAAAAGTATCGTCAGTACCTAACTGCCCGTCCCGGGAGTAGTTTCTGTAATGATTTTTTCATATCCTCAAATCTTTGTCAAAACTTGATTTTTATATGATTAATAGGTAAACATTCACAATGAAAAAACATTGGGACGATTATAAGACAAAAGTAGTTTTCGTCAGTACCTACCTGCCCGTCCCGGGAGTAGTTTCTGTAGCGATTTTTTCATATCCTCAAATCTTTGTCAAAACTTGATTTTTATATGATTAATAGGTAAACATTCACAATGGAAACACATTGGGACGATTATAAGATAAAAGTAGTTTTCGTCAGTACCTACCTGCCCGTGCCGGGAGTAGTTTCTGTAGCGATTTTTTCATATCCTCAATTCTTTGTCAAAACTTGATTTTTATATGATTAATAGGTAAACATTCACAATGGAAACACATTGGGACGATTATAAGACAAAAAAAGTTTTTGTCAGTACCTAACTGCCCGTCCCGGGAGTAGTTTCTGTAATGATTTTTTCGTATCCTCAAATCTATGTCAAAACTTGATTTTTATATGATTAATAGGTAAACATTCACAATGGAAACACATTGGGACGATTATAAGACAAAAGTAGTTTTCGTCAGTACCTAACTGCCCGTCCCGGGAGTAGTTTCTGTAATGATTTTTTCATATCCTCAAATCTTTGTCAAAACTTGATTTTTATATGATTAATAGGTAAACATTCACAATGAAAAAACATTGGGACGATTATAAGACAAAAGTAGTTTTCAACAGTACCTACCTGCCCGTGCCGGGAGTAGTTTCTGTAGTGATTTTTTCATATCCTCAATTCTTTGTCCAAACTTGATTTTTATATGATTAATAGGTAAACATTCACAATGGAAACACATTGGGACGATTATAAGACAAAAGTAGTTTTCGTCAGTACCTACCTGCCCGTGCCGGGAGTAGTTTCTGTAGCGATTTTTTCATATCCTCAATTCTTTGTCAAAACTTAATTTTTATATGATTAATAGGTAAACATTCACAATGGAAACACATTGGGACGATTATAAGACAAAAGTAGTTTTCGTCAGTACCTAACTGCCCGTCCCGGGAGTAGTTTCTGTAATGATTTTTTCATATCCTCAAATCTTTGTCAAAACTTAATTTTTATATGATTAATAGGTAAACATTCACAATGGAAACACATTGGGACGATTATAAGACAAAAGTAGTTTTCGTCAGTACCTACCTGCCCGTCCCGGGAGTAGTTTCTGTAGCGATTTTTTCATATCCTCAATTCTTTGTCAAAACTTGATTTTTATATGATTAATAGGTAAACATTCACAATGAAAAAACATTGGGACGATTATAAGACAAAAGTAGTTTTCGTCAGTACCTACCTGCCCGTGCCGGGAGTAGTTTCTGTAGTGATTTTTTCATATCCTCAATTATTTGTCCAAACTTGATTTTTATATGATTAATAGGTAAACATTCACAATGGAAACACATTGGGAAGATTATAAGACAAAAGTAGTTTTCGTCAGTACCTACCTGCCCGTCCCGGGAGTAGTTGCTGTAGCGATTTTTTCATATCCTCAATTCTTTGTCAAAACTTGATTTTTATATGATTAATAGGTAAACATTCACAATGGAAACACATTGGGACGATTATAAGACAAAAGTAGTTTTCGTCAGTACCTACCTGCCCGTGCCTGGAGTAGTTTCTGTAGCGATTTTTTCATATCCTCAATTCTTTGTCAAAACTTGATTTTTATATGATTAATAGGTAAACATTCACAATGGAAACACATTGGGACGATTATAAGACAAAAGTAGTTTTCGTCAGTAGCTACCTGCCCGTCCCGAGAGTAGTTTCTGTAGCGATTTTTTCATATCCTCAATTCTTTGTCAAAACTTGATTTTTATATGATTAATAGGTAAACATTCACAATGGAAACACATTGGGACGATTATAAGACAAAAGTAGTTTTCGTCAGTACCTACCTGCCCGTCCCGGGAGTAGTTTCTGTAGCGATTTTTTCATATCCTCAATTCTTTGTCAAAACTTGATTTTTATATGATTAATAGGTAAACATTCACAATGGAAACACATTGAGACGATTATAAGACGAAAGTAGTTTTCGTCAGTACCTACCTGCCCGTCCCGGGAGTAGTTTCTGTAGCGATTTTTTCATATCCTCAATTCTTTGTCAAAACTTAATTTTAATATGATTAATTGGTAAACATTCACAATGGAAACACATTGGGACGATTATAAGACAAAAGTAGTTTTCGTCAGTACCTACCTGCCCGTCCCGGGAGTAGTTTCTGTAGCGATTTTTTCATATCCTCAATTCTTTGACAAAACTTGATTTTTATATGATTAATAGGTAAACATTCACAATGGAAACACATTGGGACGATTATAAGACAAAAGTAGTTTTCGTCAGTACCTAACTGCCCGTCCCGGGAGTATTTTCTGTAATGATTTTTTCGTATCCTCAAATCTATGTCAAAACTTGATTTTTATATGATTAATAGGTAAACATTCACAATGAAAAAACATTGGGACGATTATAAGACAAAAGTAGTTTTCGTCAGTACCTATCTGCCCGTCGCGGGAGTAGTTTCTGTAATGATTTTTTCATATCCTCAAATCTTTGTCAAAACTTGATTTTTATATGATTAATAGAAAAACATTCACAATGAAAAAATATTGGGACGATTATAAGACAAAAGTAGTTTTCGTCAGTACCTACCTGCCCGTGCCGGGAGTAGTTTCTGTAGTGATTTTTTCATATCCTCAATTCTTTGTCAAAACTTGATTTTTATATGATTAATAGGTAAACATTCACAATGGAAACACATTGGGACGATTATAAGACAAAAGTAGTTTTCGTCAGTACCTAACTGCCCGTCCCGGGAGTAGTTTCTGTAGCGATTTTTTCATGTCCTCAATTCTTTGTCAAAACTTAATTTTTATACGATTAATAGGTAAACATTCACAATGGAAACACATTGGGACGATTATAAGACAAAAGTAGTTTTCGTCAGTACCTAACTGCCCGTCCCGGGAGTAGTTTCTGTAGCGATTTTTTCATATCCTCAATTCTTTGTCAAAACTTGATTTTTATATGATTAATAGGTAAACATTCACAATGGAAACACATTGGGACGATTATAAGACAAAAGTAGTTTTCGTCAGTACCTACCTGCCCGTCCCGGGAGTAGTTTCTGTAGCGATTTTTTCATATCCTCAAATCTTTGTCAAAACTTGATTTTTATATGATTAATAGGTAAACATTCACAATGGAAACACATTGGGACGATTATAAGATAAAAGTAGTTTTCGTCAGTACCTACCTGCCCGTGCCGGGAGTAGTTTCTGTAGCGATTTTTTCATATCCTCAATTCTTTGTCAAAACTTGATTTTTATATGATTAATAGGTAAACATTCACAATGGAAACACATTGGGACGATTATAAGACAAAAGTAGTTTTTGTCAGTACCTAACTGCCCGTCCCGGGAGTAGTTTCTGTAATGATTTTTTCGTATCCTCAAATCTATGTCAAAACTTGATTTTTATATGATTAATAGGTAAACATTCACAATGGAAACACATTGGGACGATTATAAGACAAAAGTAGTTTTCGTCAGTACCTAACTGCCCGTCCCGGGAGTAGTTTCTGTAATGATTTTTTCATATCCTCAAATCTTTGTCAAAACTTGATTTTTATATGATTAATAGGTAAACATTCACAATGAAAAAACATTGGGACGATTATAAGACAAAAGTAGTTTTCGTCAGTACCTACCTGCCCGTGCCGGGAGTAGTTTCTGTAGCGATTTTTTCATATCCTCAATTCTTTGTCAAAACTTAATTTTTATATGATTAATAGGTAAACATTCACAATGGAAACACATTGGGACGATTATAAGACAAAAGTAGTTTTCGTCAGTACCTAACTGCCCGTCCCGGGAGTAGTTTCTGTAGCGATTTTTTCATATCCTCAATTCTTTGTCAAAACTTGATTTTTATATGATTAATAGGTAAACATTCACAATGGAAACACATTGGGACGATTATAAGACAAAAGTAGTTTTCGTCAGTACCTACTTGCCCGTCCCGGGAGTAGTTTCTGTAGCGATTTTTTCATATCCTCAAATCTTTGTCAAAACTTGATTTTTATATGATTAATAGGTAAACATTCACAATGGAAACACATTGGGACGATTATAAGATAAAAGTAGTTTTCGTCAGTACCTACCTGCCCGTGCCGGGAGTAGTTTCTGTAGCGATTTTTTCATATCCTCAATTCTTTGTCAAAACTTGATTTTTATATGATTAATAGGTAAACATTCACAATGGAAACACATTGGGACGATTATAAGACAAAAGTAGTTTTTGTCAGTACCTAACTGCCCGTCCCGGGAGTAGTTTCTGTAATGATTTTTTCGTATCCTCAAATCTATGTCAAAACTTGATTTTTATATGATTAATAGGTAAACATTCACAATGGAAACACATTGGGACGATTATAAGACAAAAGTAGTTTTCGTCAGTACCTAACTGCCCGTCCCGGGAGTAGTTTCTGTAATGATTTTTTCATATCCTCAAATCTTTGTCAAAACTTGATTTTTATATGATTAATAGGTAAACATTCACAATGAAAAAACATTGGGACGATTATAAGACAAAAGTAGTTTTCGTCAGTACCTAACTGCCCGTCCCGGGAGTAGTTTCTGTAATGATTTTTTCATATCCTCAAATCTTTGTCAAAACTTGATTTTTATATGATTAATAGGTAAACATTCACAATGAAAAAACATTGGGACGATTATAAGACAAAAGTAGTTTTCGTCAGTACCTACCTGCCCGTGCCGGGAGTAGTTTCTGTAGCGATTTTTTCATATCCTCAATTCTTTGTCAAAACTTAATTTTTATATGATTAATAGGTAAACATTCACAATGGAAACACATTGGGACGATTATAAGACAAAAATAGTTTTCGTCAGTACCTAACTGCCCGTCCCGGGAGTAGTTTCTGTAGCGATTTTTTCATATCCTCAAATCTTTGTCAAAACTTGATTTTTATATGATTAATAGGTAAACATTCACAATGGAAACACATTGGGACGATTATAAGACAAAAGTAGTTTTCGTCAGTACCTACCTGCCCGTCCCGGGAGTAGTTTCTGTAGCGATTTTTTCATATCCTCAAATCTTTGTCAAAACTTGATTTTTATATGATTAATAGGTAAACATTCACAATGGAAACACATTGGGACGATTATAAGACAAAAGTAGTTTTTGTCAGTACCTAACTGCCCGTCCCGGGAGTAGTTTCTGTAATGATTTTTTCGTATCCTCAAATCTATGTCAAATCTTGATTTTTATATGATTAATAGGTAAACATTCACAATGGAAACACATTGGGACGATTATAAGACAAAAGTAGTTTTCGTCAGTACCTACCTGCCCGTGCCGGGAGTAGTTTCTGTAGCGATTTTTTCATATCCTCAATTCTTTGTCAAAACTTAATTTTTATATGATTAATAGGTAAACATTCACAATGGAAACACATTGGGACGATTATAAGACAAAAGTAGTTTTCGTCAGTACCTAACTGCCCGTCCCGGGAGTAGTTTCTGTAATGATTTTTTCATATCCTCAAATCTTTGTCAAAACTTAATTTTTATATGATTAATAGGTAAACATTCACAATGGAAACACATTGGGACGATTATAAGACAAAAGTAGTTTTCGTCAGTACCTACCTGCCCGTCCCGGGAGTAGTTTCTGTAGCGATTTTTTCATATCCTCAATTCTTTGTCAAAACTTGATTTTTATATGATTAATAGGTAAACATTCACAATGAAAAAACATTGGGACGATTATAAGACAAAAGTAGTTTTCGTCAGTACCTACCTGCCCGTGCCGGGAGTAGTTTCTGTAGTGATTTTTTCATATCCTCAATTATTTGTCCAAACTTGATTTTTATATGATTAATAGGTAAACATTCACAATGGAAACACATTGGGAAGATTATAAGACAAAAGTAGTTTTCGTCAGTGCCTACCTGCCCGTCCCGGGAGTAGTTGCTGTAGCGATTTTTTCATATCCTCAATTCTTTGTCAAAACTTGATTTTTATATGATTAATAGGTAAACATTCACAATGGAAACACATTGGGACGATTATAAGACAAAAGTAGTTTTCGTCAGTACCTAACTGCCCGTCCCGGGAGTAGTTTCTGTAATGATTTTTTCATATCCTCAAATCTTTGTCAAAACTTGATTTTTATATGATTAATAGGTAAACATTCACAATGAAAAAACATTGGGACGATTATAAGACAAAAGTAGTTTTCGTCAGTACCTACCTGCCCGTGCCGGGAGTAGTTTCTGTAGCGATTTTTTCATATCCTCAATTCTTTGTCAAAACTTAATTTTTATATGATTAATAGGTAAACATTCACAATGGAAACACATTGGGACGATTATAAGACAAAAGTAGTTTTCGTCAGTACCTAACTGCCCGTCCCGGGAGTAGTTTCTGTAATGATTTTTTCATATCCTCAAATCTTTGTCAAAACTTAATTTTTATATGATTAATAGGTAAACATTCACAATGGAAACACATTGGGACGATTATAAGACAAAAGTAGTTTTCGTCAGTACCTACCTGCCCGTCCCGGGAGTAGTTTCTGTAGCGATTTTTTCATATCCTCAATTCTTTGTCAAAACTTGATTTTTATATGATTAATAGGTAAACATTCACAATGGAAACACATTGGGACGATTATAAGACAAAAGTAGTTTTTGTCAGTACCTAACTGCCCGTCCCGGGAGTAGTTTCTGTAATGATTTTTTCGTATCCTCAATTCTTTGTCAAAACTTAATTTTTATATGATTAATAGGTAAACATTCACAATGGAAACACATTGGGACGATTATAAGACAAAAGTAGTTTTCGTCAGTACCTAACTGCCCGTCCCGGGAGTAGTTTCTGTAATGATTTTTTCATATCCTCAAATCTTTGTCAAAACTTAATTTTTATATGATTAATAGGTAAACATTCACAATGGAAACACATTGGGACGATTATAAGACAAAAATAGTTTTCGTCAGTACCTAACTGCCCGTCCCGGGAGTAGTTTCTGTAGCGATTTTTTCATATCCTCAAATCTTTGTCAAAACTTGATTTTTATATGATTAATAGGTAAACATTCACAATGGAAACACATTGGGACGATTATAAGACAAAAGTAGTTTTCGTCAGTACCTACCTGCCCGTCCCGGGAGTAGTTTCTGTAGCGATTTTTTCATATCCTCAAATCTTTGTCAAAACTTGATTTTTATATGATTAATAGGTAAACATTCACAATGGAAACACATTGGGACGATTATAAGACAAAAGTAGTTTTTGTCAGTACCTAACTGCCCGTCCCGGGAGTAGTTTCTGTAATGATTTTTTCGTATCCTCAAATCTATGTCAAATCTTGATTTTTATATGATTAATAGGTAAACATTCACAATGGAAACACATTGGGACGATTATAAGACAAAAGTAGTTTTCGTCAGTACCTACCTGCCCGTGCCGGGAGTAGTTTCTGTAGCGATTTTTTCATATCCTCAATTCTTTGTCAAAACTTAATTTTTATATGATTAATAGGTAAACATTCACAATGGAAACACATTGGGACGATTATAAGACAAAAGTAGTTTTCGTCAGTACCTAACTGCCCGTCCCGGGAGTAGTTTCTGTAATGATTTTTTCATATCCTCAAATCTTTGTCAAAACTTAATTTTTATATGATTAATAGGTAAACATTCACAATGGAAACACATTGGGACGATTATAAGACAAAAGTAGTTTTCGTCAGTACCTACCTGCCCGTCCCGGGAGTAGTTTCTGTAGCGATTTTTTCATATCCTCAATTCTTTGTCAAAACTTGATTTTTATATGATTAATAGGTAAACATTCACAATGAAAAAACATTGGGACGATTATAAGACAAAAGTAGTTTTCGTCAGTACCTACCTGCCCGTGCCGGGAGTAGTTTCTGTAGTGATTTTTTCATATCCTCAATTATTTGTCCAAACTTGATTTTTATATGATTAATAGGTAAACATTCACAATGGAAACACATTGGGAAGATTATAAGACAAAAGTAGTTTTCGTCAGTACCTACCTGCCCGTCCCGGGAGTAGTTGCTGTAGCGATTTTTTCATATCCTCAATTCTTTGTCAAAACTTGATTTTTATATGATTAATAGGTAAACATTCACAATGGAAACACAAGTAGGGTGTTATTGGGCATTCTACTCCATTACATTCCGTTGAATGCCCAAAAACACGTCCTAGCACGTGTTCCTAGAGTTTTAATGCGTCAAAACTTACAACGCATGTGTTCAGGTAAACCCACGTGTCCTTAACATGTGCGTCTGCAACACACATCGCAGAAGCTAGGTGATAAACGCTATTGTCAAAACTTACAACACATGTGTTCAGGTAAACCAAAGTGTAGTCACTGTACTGTAGTAGGGTGTTGGTTTGAAGCTGGTAAACCAACGTTATTTCATTTTAATTATTCTGCGGGTACTATAAGTTTTTTATATGCAACTACATATATAAAGACTTTATTTCTCATTTACTTACCATTTGACTTTCAACACTCATTATATAATAAAGAGAAATGAAATTCGCTAAGCAACCGTATTCACTGGAAGTTGATAAAATTTGTGATGAAAATAAAAGTTCTTATTTGCGTCACGGTAACCTTTTACCAAATACCATCAGATGTTTAGTTTGTGGTCCATCAAACTGTGGGAAAACGAATCTTGTGATTGGTCTTCTTTTGCATGAAAATGGGGTTAGGTTTCAGAACGTTTATGTTTATTCAAAGACACTTCAACAACCTAAATATTTATTTTTAGAAAATGTTTTAAACAAAGTCTCTGGTGTTTTAATGAAGAAGTATGGTCAACATGATGATGTCTTGAGCCCGCAAGAAGCAAAACCACAATCAGTCATAATCTTTGATGATGTTGCTTGTGAAAACCAAAATAATATCCGAGATTACTTTGCTATGGGTAGACATCGATTTATAGATTGTTTTTATTTAAATCAGACTTATAGTAAAATCCCAAAACAACTTATACGAGACAATGCAAATCTTATAATTCTTTTCAAACAAGATGATATTAACTTAAGACATGTTTACCAAGAACATGTGAATACTGATATGTCTTGGAACGAATTTCGTGATATGTGTAGCAAAGTTTGGAGTGATGCATACAGTTATTTAGTTATTAACAAGGACTGTGAAAAAAATAATGGATGTTATAGGAAAAAATTTGACACATTTGTTGTTTTTAATTAAATATTTTTCAATCATTATCCAATAAAAATCATTCAAAACAAAACATAGATAACACCTTTTTTATTTTTAATAACCACCACAGATTTTTATCTATAACATTAGTCTATCTATGTCAGACATAATTTGCTCGTTGGTGAGAACACACAGTGATTTTTAATTATTTAGTATTTTAGGATCTTGTTATTGACTAAAGGTGGGTGATAAGGATAATTATTAAAATGGAAACAGATCTCAAAACCCAAATAGTAAATGCTGTTGAAGCTGTAAAACGTAAAGTTCGTAAAATGCGAGATGTTGAAATTGATAACGATCAAATTTTAAAAAATGTATTTAAGCCTTTAACCGACCCTCTAAACCAATTAGCGAATTTAGATACAAAAATTGATATTGAATATCCTAACGTGAAAAACACCTTCGTTCATCATGCTCCTCAATCAGATATTGTTAAAAATATGTCTAATAAAGAATGCGAGGATGAATACGATATGAAAAATGAAGAAGATGAAATGGATGAATCTGATGATGAAGAAGTTGAAGATGAAGAAAATAAAAACAGTATAAGTGATGAGTCATTTAAAACACTTGAGTCTGAACCAAGCCCTCTTAAAAATATTTCATCATGGTCTCTTTCTTCTCATGTAAAGAATGAGATACCATTCGGAATTCGTAGTGAAAATGGAAAACTAAAAATGGGTTCATCTGATGTAAAATTAAATGAAAATTTTGTAATAGTCGGTAATCAAAAATATAAAAGAACTTTAGGTTTAGATGAATTGATTATGAAAAAGGTCCCTGATCTAACCTGTGTTAACCAAGATGATGTGCATAATTATAAACAAATACTTTTAGATACAAATGCACATCGTCGAGATAATGATCCATCAAAACCAATCAAAAGCAACAAAGGTTTAAAATACTTACGTGTTATAAAACCTCTATTTCAAGCAAAAGAACAAAGTAAAGTACAAGGAAAAGGTGTAGGTTTACCATTGCTAAAGAAATGGAAACCAAATGTTGATTACATATATTGGGATGATCCTAATGAATTGGTTGAAAGATTAAAATTATTAATTGCTTCTAGAGCAGCAGGAAATAGTGGGTTAAGTAATGAGATAATTTCTGTCATTGAAGAGTTGCGGGAAAGTGGAATTTTAAATTAGCTAAATAAATTCGATTTATATACTTAATATTTTCATTTAACATCCTTCCTTTGAATGAAGAAGATCTCTTCACGGACATGAATATCGATAAATTTGGTCATCATATACATAAAAGATTACGAGTTTCCGAAATAATTGATTTTCAAGATAGTGCATTATTGAAAAAAGACAGTGGTGAATATGATTTACAATCATCTACATTAAGAGGTGTTAAACGTCCACAGTTTGCAGATGAAGCAGTTAATAAAGATTATTTAGATGATGTTATTAAATCTTTAAAACAAGACATTAATGCTAAAATCATTCAAATTTTTAAGCATATAAATGAGCAGTTTGTTACTAAACAAGACATTGAAAAGAAACTATCAGAATCAGAAGAAAAAAAAGGTGTATAAGTAATCATAATGATCAAACAGCAAATTGTTAACGAAATTCATAAAGCCGCTAGAAAACATTTTAATAGACGTAGTGTTGTTTTAAAAGGAATTGATGACTTATGGCAAGCAGATTTAATTGATCTAAAAAGATTTAAAAAAATGAATCGTGGTTATACCTTTATACTTATAGTCATGGATTGTTTATCAAAATTTGCATGGACCGTACCTGTTAAAAATAAAACAATGTCAGAAATTGCGAATGCTTTTAACAGTATTATATCTATATCCCATAGACATCCAATAAATCTGCAAACTGATCATGGTAATGAGTTTTACAATAAGTTGTTTCAAAATATTGTTAACAAATACGGTATAAATCATTATTCATCTTACTCTATAATGAAGGCATCACTTGTTGAGAGGTTAATCAGAACTATAAAAAGTAAATTATTTAAACTTTTCAGTCTAAATGGTAATTATCAATGGGTAGGGAAACCTTTAAAATCTGTAACTGTTTCATATAATAATACTAAACATCGAATTACGAAATTCAAACCCAGTAATATTAATATTTCCAATGAGAAGCAAATATTAAAAAATATTAACAAAGCTTATAATGTTAAAACATTTAAATATGAAAAAAAGAAACTTAATGTAGGTGATGTTGTTAGAATTAGTAAATATAAAAGTATTTTTGAAAAAGGTTATACTCCTAATTGGTCAACAGAATTGTTTAAAATAAACAATATCAAAAATACTAAACCACTCACTTATGCAATTGAAGACTTGAAAAAGCAACCAATATTAGGTTCGTTTTATGGTTACGAACTTCAAAAAACCAAATATCCAGATACCTTTTTGATAGAAAAAATATTAAAAAGAAATGGGGCTAGACTATTTGTAAAATGGTTAGGTCATAGTGAGAAAGACAATAGTTGGATTGATAAAAAGGCATTAGTTTTTTAATTTATTACATTCACGAGCAAACTATGCAAGGAGGTGGACTTGTTAACAATATCATTAACCATTTACCGTTTGAACTACATTTACCTGGGTACAATTACTGTGGACCTGGAACCAAGCTACAAAAAAGGTTATTGAGAGGAGACAAAGGTATCAACAAATTAGATGAAGCTTGTAAGGTTCATGATATAGCTTACACTAATACTGATACCGAAAACCGTCGAAAAGCTGATTTAATTTTAATGAATATGGCTAAACAAAGACTTAAATCGAAAGATGTAGGTAGAGGTGAGAAAATAGCATCTTGGATTGTTAACAAAGCAATGAAAGCTAAAATAAACAGTGGATCAGGTATAAAGACTTTTAAAAATATAATATATAAAATACGAAATAAAATAAAAAAGAAAACTCCTAAAACTATACCGAGTATGATAAAAATGGCATATTCGGCAGCAAGAAAGTTAGTACCTAAACATAAAACTATAAAGGTACCCCGTGTTATTCCATTACCTAAAACCGGAGGAATACTACCTTTGATACCCATATTTGCAGGACTTTCTGCATTGGGTACTTTAGCTGGTGGCGCAGCAGGTATTGCAAAAACTATAAACGACTACAAGTCGTCCAAAGATAACCTGCATGAATCCGAACGTCACAATAAGACTATGGAATCTATAGCAATTGGGAAAGGATTACACATTAAACCATATAGAAAAGGCCGAGGTCTATTTATTAAAAGTTTAAAAAACTAAGTGTGAGGCTACCTAATCGTCCACTAACAAATGTTGATCTAGAAAAACATGCAAAGAGTTTACCATATTTTCGTGGTGTTTTTATGAAAGATCAACTACCAATAAAGCCGAATCGTGTTGAGTGTGGAATTGTTAATCTGGATGATTCAAATAATTCTGGAACACATTGGGTAGCCTATGTTAAAATAAATAATTATTGTGAATACTATGATAGTTTTGGAAACTTGAGACCTCCCATACAGATGATAAAATATTTCGACAAATGCTTGATATTTTACAACTATAAGAGAGATCAAAAGTTTAATTCTATAGTCTGCGGACATTTGTGTTTGAGATATTTACAAAATTTTTGGAATAAAATCAATAAAACATGATGTAGCACTTGTATTTATTCCATTATCATCATGTCTTTCACGGTATCTATATCAGGCAACACCTCAGTTTTATCATCTAATTTTTCCCCCCCTCTTCAACTTGAAAGTGCTTATGAATGTGCTTTATTATATTTATCCACATTTAATTCAATCCCAAATATTGATGACACAAACAATAAGTTTTATTACGGTGATAATGAAAAAATTGAAATACCAGAAGGTACATATGAACTACAAGATATAGCTGATTATTTAAAAAGCAGAATACAAAATGCTACTTTAATGCTGAAATCGAATAATAACACTCTGAAAACTTCAATATTTAGCACTAAAGATATAAACTTCAAAAGAAGTGGAAATCTAGGAAAACTGTTGGGGTTTAGAGAACAAATACTTAAAGCAAATAAATTACATGAATCTGCTCTCCCTATCAACATTCTATCTACAACCATCGTGAGGATTGAATGTGATATAGTGAGTGGATCATATATCAACGGTAAATCTAGTCATATTATTCACGAATTTGCTCCGAATATACCTCCTGGGTACAGAATAATAGAAATTCCAAAAAACGTTATATATTTCCCAATCAATCAAAAAAATATATTATCAATAAATATTCGATTGATTGATAATAATAATAAATTGGTTAATTTTCGAGGAGAAGAAATTCAACTTTACTTACACATCCGGAAAAAATGATTGATTACAATAAATATATGCCTGCTAACGTTGTACCCGTCATAACTAAAAGAGCAACCCACAAAGACACATCTTTAAAAACAAAAAAAAAGTTAACAAAAGAAAACAAAAAATTTCTTAAAAATATTGGTTTGTTTAAATGAATATACTAGATATCTTACATACACCAGCCTACGATAGCAGTATTGACGGCATAGAAGTACATTCATATAAACCATACGTCACCAGTTTTAATAGGAATGATGAAATTAGAATACCAATCAACCAACAAGATCTCTACGTATTACCATCTGCAAGTACTCTTTACTTAGAAGGAGTAGTGAAAGTAACTAAAAGGGATTTGGCAGAGAAGGTATCAAGTCTGGTATCAAGTATTCAACTTACTAATAACCCTTGGCTATTTCTATTTCAAGACATTCGTTATGAGCTTAACGGTATTGAAATCGATAAAGTAAAAAATGCAGGAATCACTACAACAATGAAATCATATCTTTCTATGAACGAAAGTGAATCTAAAATGTCTAAAGCATGGTGTTGGGATATTGATGGGACTAAAAATACACATGCTGGTAACTTTTCCGTCTCAATACCACTTTCCAATATACTTGGTTTTGCAGAAGATTATAAGAAAGTTATAATGAACTGTAAACATGAATTGATACTTTTGCGTAGTAATACTAATCATAATGCTTTAAAATTAAATACAAACGAAGTACTGGAAGATATTGAAATACAAAAAATAGTATGGCGTGTTCCACATGTTAAAGTGTCAGATAGAGAAAAAATTAATTTACTAAAGGTCTTAGAAAAAGATCGTCCTATACAGTTCGCATTTCGAAACTGGGATCTTTATGAATACCCATTGCTTCCTAAAACTACTAAGCATACTTGGTCGATTAAAACATCTTCACAGATTGAAAAACCAAGGTATGTTGTAATTGGCTTACAAACAAATAGAAAAAATAAGGGAGATAGTGATATGTCACGTTTCGACCATTGTAACCTTCGTAATGTTCGTGTGTACCTTAATTCAACATATTTTCCCTATGAGAACCTGAACGTAAATTTTTCACATAACCAATATGCTTTATTATATGAACAATATGCTAGATTTCAACAGTCTTATTACGGACGTAGAACCGAACCATTGCTGAGTTCAAAATATTTTGAAGAAATTGCACCATTATTTGTGATTGATTGTTCAAGACAAAACGATAATCTAAAATCTGGGGGTGTAGTTAGTGTTGTGGTAGAACTAGAAACCAACACTGAAATACCAGATCAAACCTCTGCTTATTGTCTTATTCTAAACGATTGTATCATAGAATACAAACCACTTAGTAATATTGTTAGAAAGATATCATGAATTCTAATATTATAGTAGTTGATGTACAAGGATTCAAAAATACGAAAAATGAGTTTATCATAAAAGAATTTGCTTACTGCACGTTTAATTATACCCAAGTATTTTTAATTAAACCACCTTACATGTTCTCTAAATTAAATAATGAAGAAAAGAAACTTGTTAAATGGGTTGAATATAATCAAGGATTTTATTGGAATCAAGGTCATATTGACTATAGAGAATTTAAACGTGTAATAAAACCTATCTTATCACATAAGCTTGTTATTGTAAAAGGGCTAGAAAAAACTATATGGGTAAAAGATCTATGTCAAGAATGTAACATAGTAAATGTTGAGATCAAAGGTTGTCCTAGCCTATATATGCTAAAAACAAAATATTATGTAAATAGTCATACTTATAATTGTTTTGTTCATAAGAAACAATGTGCATTATCAAATGCATTATGTGTTAAAAAGTGGTGTAATGATAATAGTGTTTTCTTGAATATACATGTTCTGAGCTAATACTACTTGATTTGTTATTTGCTACCTACCCTAACATTTCACGTGTCGGTGAGGATATAAAAATGCATGCATACACCTGCGATGCTAATTTGGGTTGGTAGGTATCCTATCACACTAATATCATAAAAGCAAAAGTTTGTATGGATGCTTGTTACTTCTTCACATCAAAACTACTGAACCGATCGGGTTGAAATTTTGCATACAGATAGTTCTATGCTTGGAATAAAACATGGCATACTTTTTATCTTATCTTTTTATTTGTGTAAACTAGTAATAAAAATAAAAGAAAATATTATTATAGATAGATGTTTTATTAAAATAGGTTTATGAACAAAGATAAATCACAATTTAAGAGTAAAGACAAATAAGAACGAAAAAAATATAAGATGATTTACAAGATTTCATCACAAATTTTTTTCGAAATTTTCCTTACTACAGCTTCTGTATGGTCCAAAATATCATCTATTACTTCAGTCACAACATATTGTGTATTCACAATGATGTTGTCATTACTTTCTTCTGGGTTCGATATGTCTATTATTTTTATTTGAATTAGTTTCTGTCCTCTCTTAGACTTTTTACTGATGATATGAGATCTACTCAAAATAGTTTTTTTTGAACATTCCCGTTTCTTCTTTACCTGTCTTTCGAGACAGTGTTGATTATTTGCTATCTCTGGGTAAAGCTCATCAAAGCCAGCCAGAGGGTCTTGAGCACATTGAAAAAAATCATCAGGAGAAGAATCCATTACCTAAAATGAATGAAAAAATTATTTCATAGAAGTAAAAACCAAAAACCTTATTGAATCTCTAGTTTTATAGAAATGTAATAAAAGTAGGTCGTGTGAATGACCTGTGTTGAACTGTAACCACCTCATTCACAGAATAAATTAAGTAAGTATTACATTTTGCATATGACGCTCTATTATCTTGGTACCTAAAGACGTAAACCTACTCTACCTACCTATTTGATGCGGCTGGAATCAAATAACATGTTTTGAAGCCTATCTAAATATGTGTATGTTTTAAAGTTGGATCACGGACACACACACTAATGTTATAAATGATTAGATGGGTGAAAGGATAGATAGATATTTTATGGATTGACGATTGTTACTCTTTGTTTTTCTTACTAGGAACGGATTGAGGTGAAATTTTTGTTTAAATATAGATCCTAGTAAACCTAGAATAACACATAGACTAAACATTTCCTGTACAAAACAACATTGAAACGTTATCAAAATAACGTGTGCAAAGCCGTAGGTAGAATCTGGTAAGAATAAAATAAAATACGTATAAAAAAATGTACATGTCTTTATTAAAATTATAATTACAAATTTATTAGTACATAAAAATTAAACTGAATAATACATTCTTCAACAACTTATACTATATATACAAATCTAACAATTTCATAGGTAGCATGACGAGTGAAGGTCCACCTGCAACGTAGGAGGTTGTGGGTTCGATTCCCACCTCGAGACAAATGTTTGTACGATCTATAATATTTGTTCAGGGTGTTCTGGGTGTTTTCTATGTATAATAAAAAAATCAACCTATTTAGTGTATTGCATTAAGTATATTCGTTATCTAGTACCTATAACACGAGCTCTGCTTAGCTTAGATCTATATTGTGCTGTGTGAATTATCCAACATCATTATTAAATTTTATTCCTAATGTATCTAGCTAACTAAACTTTAGGTATTTTTCTAACCATTAAAAATAGAAACATTGCCCCATGCTCTTGTTGCAACATTGCAAGTAGATATAGAACGCTTGTCATCATTATTTGATAAAGCAACTTTATTTATGCTTTGAGTAAATATCTCATGTTTTATGGACTTAAATAAGATATTTTTTTTACGGATGATTTTATTATTGAAAAGAACATTTTGGTAATCAGATAAATTCAAATTTTGTGTTACTCGTGATTGTATACCCTTAGCTTTTTTTATAGTAAATTCTTGGGTTTTAATACAATACAGTTTTGATCTCAAACCGACAAATTCTAAAATAATTTTACCACCCATTTCGTCTTTGAAAAGTCCTGGAATTTTTTTATTTTGTGGTGAGATCTGATAAACATTTTTAGCATTGTAACTACTGGTATCAAAATAATTCATAAAATCATTTTTTAGGTCTAGATAAAAGTCATCAGTGGATAAAAGGTAAATAAAAGAATCGGTATCCGTGTAACATAGTGTTACACGATTTTTATAATACGGTTTTATAACATTATAATGAAAATTGTACATGTGAGCTTTCGAAAGTTCTAACACGGTAAAACCTATATAAATTGGTTTATCTAATGTCAAACTGTTTGGTTTCATTTGGATTGCAACCAAGTTTTCACTAAAAATCGAAACACTGTGGAAATAAGGGTCGGCAATCAGTCTCTCTGCGTATTGCGATTTTTTAGTTTTGTTGGTGTTATCATACCACTGATTAACTAATCGAACATTTACCCTTTTTTCTGTATTTTCTAACGTTTTTCCGAACACACTGTTATTTAAAAGCTTAAAAAAATCTTGTTCAAAGGTATTATTGGCTTTCTTTCGTAAATCGGTATTAAGATCAATATATTTTTTTAAGTAAGGTTCTTGTCTAAACGTTATGACTCTATGAATTTTACGCAAAATTAAACCATGTTCTAAGCATTTCTTCAAATAAACATAATGAATAACATAGTTATACTTGTTATATAAGTTAGGTATAAGTTTGTTGGTTTTTCCTCCAGGTGGGACGCATTTTTCAGGACAGAATGGGAGGTCATTGTGTTCTGAGTGAAGATTTTTAGGGTATAACAAATCGACTTCCAAAATATAACCCCATGTAGAAGTGTCTATTGTATTACATATGTCCAATTTATTAATTTCATCTGAACTTAAGAATCTGAAGTCTGAAAAAGGTAAATATTGACACATACTAAACCCATAAAGATTATTACAATCAAGATAAACAATGTGTTTTTCGGGTTGAGAATCATCGTACGAATCCATGTACTTATGATTCGCTTTAGCATGACGGTGCGAACACATGCATAAACCTCCTCGAATACCCGACTGTATCATTTTTACTATTTCTAGATCACTCACGAGCTCGAGTTGAATTTTAGTTATTAATAACATTGCATCAAATGATAAACTAGGTGCAGTTATATAGAATGCTGGGTCTAGCTTATAATGTTTTTTACATGTAACTCTGAATTTTTCAAATATATCTGCTAATAAAAGAACATCAGTTTTCAAATATAAATCAGTGTATTCACCTAAATTACCTATACCGAATTTTTCCCAAACTGATTGCGCATGGTGATAGTCATAATCAGATACACTTTCATTAGTTAAGATATTGTGAAAGCATTCTTTAGAAGGAAGCATAGTTTCTTGATATCGTGTCCAATTCGTTATGTAGTTATAAGGATAAACTCCTTTTCGCGTCAATAAATTAAATTCATCTACTCTAGGGAAATGTTTCTTCATTAATTTAAAATCGATTGTGTTCATAGTTCGTGCAAGATGATCTAAACTTCCTGCCATGAAATTAAAAGAATCGAGAAATCGTAATTGGATGAAGTCGTGGTCATTTATGGGTACAAATTTTGTAAATGATGTATATTTTTCCTTAGTTTTCGGAATCACATCAATTTTTCCTACACGTTCCCCCAGTTCTTTAATAAATAAATGACAATCATAACCAGACAAATTGTGGAAAAATATAGGAATAAAATTTGGTACTTTGTATAATAAATTACAGTATCGATGTGCTGCACCCCTATAACATCCTGTCAAATGACAATGATCTCTTACTTTATTTTTACATAACAAATTAGAGCATATATGACAGTGACTAGCATTTTTAAAATCAATGGCATTGCTCTCCGTAAAAATCATTGGTTTATTTTGGTTTAGTAAATTGTATATTTCTTTGGCATCCTTAAATAGCATGTCAATAAAATGTGAAACACAATCTTTTCCGCGATATATTCTAAATCTATCGTAACTTATACCTTCCGATGATACGATTTTATAACAATAACCAGCAGGCACATGTCGAGTTAATAATTGGGTCGAGCTTGTGCTAGCACATTTTACATGATCGTTCTGAATAGGTTCTAATAATGTTTCGAAATCTGCATAAATTACGAATGGCATATCCTGTTTCCGTTTATAATTAACGAACTGAATTACAGATCCTTTTTCTGGTAAAATAGTAGCAACACCCCCACATGAATGACTATTCAATTTTTGTACATCTGGAAAAAATTGTAAACATGTTTCACAAAAATATAGTCTACTATGGTGTTTACTAATTTGGCTTCTTACTAAGCGCGGTAAATCTTTTATTAAACAATAATGTGTTGTTTTATCATTTTCAATGAACAACAAGTTAATATGCTTCGCATTGCTATCCCTACACTCTGATTTATATAGAGGACCGATTATTGTTTTACCATTTGTTCCATACACGTTTATACTCAAAAGAGGATTATTTTTTTCAAAAGTTGATATGTCTGAAAAATTCATTGGAAACGAAACTTCAGATATATCCAAAACATGTTGGAAATGAGGATATGATGAAACTCGCTCAGGGTGTTGAGAAGTTGGGTACAAAACTGCTGTTATACACCAAACAAAACAATAATTATCTTTATTCTGAATGTTTAGACAAGCCTTCTTTTTTGTAATATGAAGCGGTAATTTTATATAACTAGACCCGCTAAGAGGTTGATACCTGTTTATGTTTATTTCCAAGTATGAATTATCTAGAAAGGTCCAACCGCTATCCCTCTCTTCGAACTCTTCAATTTTATTCGTTAAAATACTAGAAACTTGACCGTAAATAGAAGGAAAATCATAATTGAAATGTAATATGAAGTTTTTGGTGGAAAAAGATTTCATTTCCTCTCCATCATTTTTAAACGTAAGGAATGTAGAAAATAATTCAAAATTAACTTTAACAGCAGTAAATTTAAATAAAGATCGATTTATCAACGATTTAACTGCTTCGTGCACGTTATTTAAGAAATATAATGCTGAACTATGAACCTCATCATTTTTAGCAAGAATCCTATAGCTTGCCACTCGACCTTTAAAAGCTGATTTTATTATTTCTATGTTATCAGACAACGGAGTAGTGCTTCTATTCTTATGGAAATTAGACCTAAGATGACCTACCCACGCTCTACTTTCTATTTGTTTATTGCAAATAGAGCAAAAAGGCATTTTAGTTAAAGTTTATAATACAACAACCAAGTAGTTAAACTTAATTACAAAATAATTTAGCAAGGTAACACAGGACTTATAAATAACGAACCTCGAAAATTTTAATACCCTACCTAACTAATAAATTAAAATTAATTATAAACTGAAGACTCACTTTGACTACAAAGACCAACGCAGCAGACAGTTTCCTTTAATTGGATTTAGCTGAAAAAGAAAATATAATGTTTTCATGATTGTTTTAAAAAAATCAATCAAATATTATATAGCAGTGGGAGCACGTCAAAGGTTATATGAAAAAATCTAAAAAGAAAGATAGAGTAGGTTAACCTGAAAAAACATAATAACACAGATATTATAAATGTTAGTATCTATACTTACTTTGATTCAGCACCCCTCCAAAAACCAGTACAACAGACAGTTTTGTTAAGGAAATTCTTCGAATGTCATCAAATGGGTACTTAGAGATGTGTGATTGGCAGCCGAGTTTGGAAATGACTTTTTCCAGATTCAAGCACAGCAACTATAACAATAAATAAAAAATATTAAATATAAACCTCTACAACATTTTTTATCATAGTAAATTGTTTCATTATTGACCTAATCAAAAATCACTATAACACTTACCAAAATCACTTTACTTCCTTTTTAAACTCGCAATTCAAATATAATATAGTGTGTAGGTATGTGTCCAGATTCCTTGTTCTATGAATCAGCTGTAAAAACGAAAATAGTATAAATGTGTGAATATAATGCTGAACAATTCACACAGCATCATCTAGAATCAAGCTAAGCAGAACTTGTGTATGAGTGATATGAAATACTTATTACAATATCTAAATAATATTAATTAATAAATATGCTATAGAATATACCTAGAACACCAGGGGGTAAATATTTACACACATTTGTTTCGAGGTGGGAATCGAACCCACAACCCTCTACATCGGACCTTTGTCCCACCAGACCACAACGGTCGTCACTGACTTGAAATCGTAAAAATTAAACATATAGGTAGGTACTTGTTTGATTTAAGATTTAACTTACCACTTTTTGTTTGATTATACGAGAGTATTTTACACAATCACTGAAGCTTATGGAAATCAACTTCACATCGAATAAATTTACTTTTAATTCAACTTGGTGCTTGCAATTGTATTAAGAGATGAGGGAATACTGAGACTTCTATTTTTTGTGTGTGTCGTAAGTTAACTAGTTACAAATAATACATATGGATATGACATAGTGAACCTTAAATCAATTACTTAAGATTTTAATTAACCTGACACTTGAAACACGAAATTGAATTATTTTACACATTAGCAGGTTTTCGTTAAATTAGGCTAATGATGACATGACTAGAACGTGTAACGTTGCTGATTCAAAAATGTAAGCTAGTTACCTACGATATAAATTAATGCTTGTGTTCCACCAACATCCAAGCATGCATTTTATTGATTAGGAAGTATAGCTTTGATCAAAAATATTTAAAGCAATGCTAGTAGTGAGCTACCGGCTTAAGTTGAACGAACCTTCTTTTTGATTACTTACTAAATTATATTTCAATATTTAATACAGCGTAAGTATCTTTGTTTTCGATTTAGGGTTTATGTTTTAATGTCGATTAGATTCAATTTATGAAATAAATTATTTTTGCTGATGTGTTTCGTGTTCGTGTATATAACATGGTATTTTCGACAATCAAATCATAGAAGCACAAACCAAGTGAAGAGACAACATTGGGAAAAGGAAACCACCGAGGAGAAGATCGAGAAATCCAGCCAGCCAGCATCCAGTACCGGCCCCAGTACCAGCGCCACCAAGCCAGCTCCAGCTCTGCATCCAGCCTTGCTGCACCAGCCCTGCCCTGCTGCACCAATCCAGTACCAACGTTGCATCCTACACCAGCCCTGCTGTACCTGATCTGGCTCTACAATCTGCACCAACCTTGCTGTACCAGCGCCACCAAGCCAGCTCCAACCGGTACCAGCCTTGATGTACCTGACCTGCTACACCAGCACTGCCGTATAAATCCAGTACCGGCTCTGCATCCTACACCACCCTGCTGTATCAATCCAGTACCAGCTCTGTTGAACCAGTCCTCCTGCACCAACGCGAAGTGCTCTACATCAAACCACGCCAACGCAGTTGGAGCTAACCTCACTGGTGCTGTTCAGCAACAATCTGCTCAGCTATTGGTTGGAGCCGATCATCACACGCTGCATAGATCTTCACTTCAAAATAAAGTGTAGCAACAAACAAATCATGTAAGTTAAACTTAATGTAAATCGGTTTAATTTGTATGAAAGATTAATATGTTTTCTACATTCATCAAGGAAAAAGTTAATCTTTATTCTAAAACCTTTCTTTTTTATTTCAGGTCGGATAGTGAAATGGATTTCGATTACGTCCAACTCAAAAGCGGCAAGAAAGACTCGAGACGTTCACATGGTGATGAGAAAATTGTACGCAGTACTTCACCATCACCAGTTAAAACACCGAAGTAAGTTTTACTACTAATATGTTTTCAGATTTTAATCTGCCTCCATACATACCTTAAACACGTGTTTGAAGCATGTGTTTAGTTATGTGTATATTATTTTAATCTTTACTTAATAAATCATATTTGTTGCAGAAAAAGAAAATCTCAATCATCTACCCCATCCACCTCGAAGTTGTTATGTGACAATATATTCGAGCTAAATCATAGGGGTGCCCATCAAGATGAGCCGAACGAGTCAAGAGGAATAACTTCTACCTTCGTGCTTCGAATTGCAAACGGCAATGAACGACGAGTGGCGGAGTTACAAGGTGAATATGTAGTGGATCTGAAGGTCTATCGCACATCAGACATCAAGGAGCTGGACTCGCTCGAAGCTTGGAAAAAGGCGCTTGTTCGCATAAAACTCCAAACATCACAAAATAGTGATCAATGGAAATCGCTCCAACGCTTAATCAAGCATGCCGATGAAGCCTTTGAAGAAGAGCCTAGGTTTTATAAGGATAAGAAATAGAATACGATATGTAATGGTATGATAAAACAGATAAAGACTTAAAAATACATCAAATTTTATTTTCACATCCTCACAGGTATTATACACACATGCATAGATCATTGAAGTAGGTAAGTAGGTAGGTATCTAGGTAAGTAAAGTTTATCTTCACAGGTTCCGATATATTTCGATTACATTGCCTTACGATATTTAGTGAGCAAAAGCTTATGAAAACGGTGGTTTGTGTCATAGGAGTACGTGGGTGTACCTGAACATGTGCGTTGAAAACAATGTAGGTAGGTACATAAGTGTTTGTATATCCTGTTCACTACCTAGCCTCTGCGATGCGAGCTGGTAGGAACACGTTGGTTTACCTGAACGCATGCGTTGTAAGTTTTGACAATAGCGTTCATCACCTAGCTTCTGCGATGTGTGTTGCAGACGCACGTGTTAAGGACACGTTGGTTTACCTGAACACATGCGTTGTAAGTTTTGACAATAGCGTTCATCACCTAGCTTCTGCGATGCGTGTTGCAGACGCACGTGTTAAGGACACGTTGGTTTACCTGAACGCATGCGTTGTAAGTTTTGACAATAGCGTTCATCAACTAGCTTCTGCGATGTGTGTTGCAGACGCACATGTTAAGGACACGTGGGTTTACCTGAACACATGCGTTGTAAGTTTTGACGCATTAAAACTCTAGGAACACGTGCTAGGACGTGTTTTTGGGCATTCAACGGAATGTAATGGAGTAGAATGCCCAATAACACCCTACTAACACATTGGGACGATTATAAGACAAAAGTAGTTTTCGTCAGTACCTAACTGCCCGTCCCGGGAGTAGTTTCTGTAATGATTTTTTCATATCCTCAAATCTTTGTCAAAACTTGATTTTTATATGATTAATAGGTAAACATTCACAATGAAAAAACATTGGGACGATTATAAGACAAAAGTAGTTTTCGTCAGTACCTACCTGCCCGTGCCGGGAGTAGTTTCTGTAGCGATTTTTTCATATCCTCAATTCTTTGTCAAAACTTAATTTTTATATGATTAATAGGTAAACATTCACAATGGAAACACATTGGGACGATTATAAGACAAAAGTAGTTTTCGTCAGTACCTAACTGCCCGTCCCGGGAGTAGTTTCTGTAATGATTTTTTCATATCCTCAAATCTTTGTCAAAACTTAATTTTTATATGATTAATAGGTAAACATTCACAATGGAAACACATTGGGACGATTATAAGACAAAAGTAGTTTTCGTCAGTACCTACCTGCCCGTCCCGGGAGTAGTTTCTGTAGCGATTTTTTCATATCCTCAATTCTTTGTCAAAACTTAATTTTTATATGATTAATAGGTAAACATTCACAATGGAAACACATTTGGACGATTATAAGACAAAAGTAGTTTTCGTCAGTACCTAACTGCCCGTCCCGGGAGTAGTTTCTGTAATGATTTTTTCATATCCTCAAATCTTTGTCAAAACTTGATTTTTATATGATTAATAGGTAAACATTCACAATGAAAAAACCTTGGGACGATTATAAGACAAAAGTAGTTTTCGTCAGTACCTACCTGCCCGTGCCGGGAGTAGTTTCTGTAGCGATTTTTTCATATCCTCAATTCTTTGTCAAAACTTAATTTTTATATGATTAATAGGTAAACATTCACAATGGAAACACATTTGGACGATTATAAGACAAAAGTAGTTTTCGTCAGTACCTAACTGCCCGTCCCGGGAGTAGTTTCTGTAATGATTTTTTCATATCCTCAAATCTTTGTCAAAACTTGATTTTTATATGATTAATAGGTAAACATTCACAATGGAAACACATTGGGACGATTATAAGACAAAAGTAGTTTTTGTCAGTACCTAACTGCCCGTCCCGGGAGTAGTTTCTGTAATGATTTTTTCGTATCCTCAAATCTATGTCAAAACTTGATTTTTATATGATTAATAGGTAAACATTCACAATGGAAACACATTGGGACGATTATAAGACAAAAGTAGTTTTCGTCAGTACCTAACTGCCCGTCCCGGGAGTAGTTTCTGTAATGATTTTTTCATATCCTCAAATCTTTGTCAAAACTTGATTTTTATATGATTAATAGGTAAACATTCACAATGAAAAAACATTGGGACGATTATAAGACAAAAGTAGTTTTCGTCAGTACCTACCTGCCCGTGCCGGGAGTAGTTTCTGTAGCGATTTTTTCATATCCTCAATTCTTTGTCAAAACTTAATTTTTATATGATTAATAGGTAAACATTCACAATGGAAACACATTGGGACGATTATAAGACAAAAGTAGTTTTCGTCAGTACCTAACTGCCCGTCCCGGGAGTAGTTTCTGTAATGATTTTTTCATATCCTCAAATCTTTGTCAAAACTTGATTTTTATATGATTAATAGGTAAACATTCACAATGAAAAAACCTTGGGACGATTATAAGACAAAAGTAGTTTTCGTCAGTACCTACCTGCCCGTGCCGGGAGTAGTTTCTGTAGCGATTTTTTCATATCCTCAATTCTTTGTCAAAACTTAATTTTTATATGATTAATAGGTAAACATTCACAATGGAAACACATTTGGACGATTATAAGACAAAAGTAGTTTTCGTCAGTACCTAACTGCCCGTCCCGGGAGTAGTTTCTGTAATGATTTTTTCATATCCTCAAATCTTTGTCAAAACTTGATTTTTATATGATTAATAGGTAAACATTCACAATGGAAACACATTGGGACGATTATAAGACAAAAGTAGTTTTTGTCAGTACCTAACTGCCCGTCCCGGGAGTAGTTTCTGTAATGATTTTTTCGTATCCTCAAATCTATGTCAAAACTTGATTTTTATATGATTAATAGGTAAACATTCACAATGGAAACACATTGGGACGATTATAAGACAAAAGTAGTTTTCGTCAGTACCTAACTGCCCGTCCCGGGAGTAGTTTCTGTAATGATTTTTTCATATCCTCAAATCTTTGTCAAAACTTGATTTTTATATGATTAATAGGTAAACATTCACAATGAAAAAACATTGGGACGATTATAAGACAAAAGTAGTTTTCGTCAGTACCTACCTGCCCGTCCCGGGAGTAGTTTCTGTAGCGATTTTTTCATATCCTCAAATCTTTGTGAAAAATTGATTTTTATATGATTAATAGGTAAACATTCACAATGGAAACACATTGGGACGATTATAAGATAAAAGTAGTTTTCGTCAGTACCTACCTGCCCGTGCCGGGAGTAGTTTCTGTAGCGATTTTTTCATATCCTCAATTCTTTGTCAAAACTTGATTTTTATATGATTAATAGGTAAACATTCACAATGGAAACACATTGGGACGATTATAAGACAAAAGTAGTTTTTGTCAGTACCTAACTGCCCGTCCCGGGAGTAGTTTCTGTAATGATTTTTTCGTATCCTCAAATCTATGTCAAAACTTGATTTTTATATGATTAATAGGTAAACATTCACAATGGAAACACATTGGGACGATTATAAGACAAAAGTAGTTTTCGTCAGTACCTAACTGCCCGTCCCGGGAGTAGTTTCTGTAATGATTTTTTCATATCCTCAAATCTTTGTCAAAACTTGATTTTTATATGATTAATAGGTAAACATTCACAATGAAAAAACATTGGGACGATTATAAGACAAAAGTAGTTTTCGTCAGTACCTACCTGCCCGTGCCGGGAGTAGTTTCTGTAGCGATTTTTTCATATCCTCAATTCTTTGTCAAAACTTAATTTTTATATGATTAATAGGTAAACATTCACAATGGAAACACATTGGGACGATTATAAGACAAAAGTAGTTTTCGTCAGTACCTAACTGCCCGTCCCGGGAGTAGTTTCTGTAATGATTTTTTCATATCCTCAAATCTTTGTCAAAACTTAATTTTTATATGATTAATAGGTAAACATTCACAATGGAAACACATTGGGAAGATTATAAGACAAAAGTAGTTTTCGTCAGTACCTACCTGCCCGTCCCGGGAGTAGTTGCTGTAGCGATTTTTTCATATCCTCAATTCTTTGTCAAAACTTGATTTTTATATGATTAATAGGTAAACATTCACAATGGAAACACATTGGGACGATTATAAGACAAAAGTAGTTTTCGTCAGTACCTAACTGCCCGTCCCGGGAGTAGTTTCTGTAATGATTTTTTCATATCCTCAAATCTTTGTCAAAACTTGATTTTTATATGATTAATAGGTAAAAATTCACAATGGAAACACATTGGGACGATTATAAGACAAAAGTAGTTTTCGTCAGTACCTACCTACCCGTCCCGGGAGTAGTTTCTGTAGCGATTTTTTCATATCCTCAATTCTTTGTCAAAACTTAATTTTTATATGATTAATAGGTAAACATTCACAATGGAAACACATTGGGACGATTATAAGACAAAAGTAGTTTTCGTCAGTACCTAACTGCCCGTCCCGGGAGTAGTTTCTGTAATGATTTTTTCATATCCTCAAATCTTTGTCAAAACTTGATTTTTATATGATTAATAGGTAAACATTCACAATGAAAAAACATTGGGACGATTATAAGACAAAAGTAGTTTTCGTCAGTACCTACCTGCCCGTGCCGGGAGTAGTTTCTGTAGCGATTTTTTCATATCCTCAATTCTTTGTCAAAACTTAATTTTTATATGATTAATAGGTAAACATTCACAATGGAAACACATTGGGACGATTATAAGACAAAAGTAGTTTTCGTCAGTACCTAACTGCCCGTCCCGGGAGTAGTTTCTGTAATGATTTTTTCATATCCTCAAATCTTTGTCAAAACTTAATTTTTATATGATTAATAGGTAAACATTCACAATGGAAACACATTGGGACGATTATAAGACAAAAGTAGTTTTCGTCAGTACCTACCTGCCCGTCCCGGGAGTAGTTTCTGTAGCGATTTTTTCATATCCTCAATTCTTTGTCAAAACTTAATTTTTATATGATTAATAGGTAAACATTCACAATGAAAAAACATTGGGACGATTATAAGACAAAAGTAGTTTTCGTCAGTACCTAACTGCCCGTCCCGGGAGTAGTTTCTGTAATGATTTTTTCATATCCTCAAATCTTTGTCAAAACTTGATTTTTATATGATTAATAGGTAAACATTCACAATGAAAAAACATTGGGACGATTATAAGACAAAAGTAGTTTTCGTCAGTACCTACCTGCCCGTGCCGGGAGTAGTTTCTGTAGTGATTTTTTCATATCCTCAATTATTTGTCCAAACTTGATTTTTATATGATTAATAGGTAAACATTCACAATGGAAACACATTGGGAAGATTATAAGACAAAAGTAGTTTTCGTCAGTACCTAACTGCCCGTCCCGGGAGTAGTTTCTGTAATGATTTTTTCATATCCTCAAATCTTTGTCAAAACTTGATTTTTATATGATTAATAGGTAAACATTCACAATGGAAACACATTGGGACGATTATAAGACAAAAGTAGTTTTCGTCAGTACCTAACTGCCCGTCCCGGGAGTAGTTTCTGTAATGATTTTTTCATATCCTCAAATCTTTGTCAAAACTTGATTTTTATATGATTAATAGGTAAAAATTCACAATGGAAACACATTGGGACGATTATAAGACAAAAGTAGTTTTCGTCAGTACCTACCTACCCGTCCCGGGAGTAGTTTCTGTAGCGATTTTTTCATATCCTCAATTCTTTGTCAAAACTTAATTTTTATATGATTAATAGGTAAACACTCACAATGGAAACACATTGGGACGATTATAAGACAAAAGTAGTTTTCGTCAGTACCTACCTGCCCGTCCCGGGAGTAGTTTCTGTAGCGATTTTTTCATATCCTCAATTCTTTGTCAAAACTTAATTTTTATATGATTAATAGGTAAACATTCACAATGGAAACACATTTGGACGATTATAAGACAAAAGTATCGTCAGTACCTACCTGCCCGTCCCGGGAGTAGTTGCTGTAGCGATTTTTTCATATCCTCAATTCTTTGTCAAAACTTGATTTTTATATGATTAATAGGTAAACATCCACAATGGAAACACATTGGGACGATTATAAGACAAAAGTAGTTTTCGTCAGTACCTACCTGCCCGTGCCGGGAGTAGTTTCTGTAGCGATTTTTTCATATCCTCAATTCTTTGTCAAAACTTAATTTTTATATGATTAATAGGTAAACATTCACAATGGAAACACATTGGGACGATTATAAGACAAAAGTAGTTTTCGTCAGTACCTACCTGCCCGTCCCGGGAGTAGTTTCTGTAGCGATTTTTTCATATCCTCAAATCTTTGTGAAAAATTGATTTTTATATGATTAATAGGTAAACATTCACAATGGAAACACATTGGGACGATTATAAGATAAAAGTAGTTTTCGTCAGTACCTACCTGCCCGTGCCGGGAGTAGTTTCTGTAGCGATTTTTTCATATCCTCAATTCTTTGTCAAAACTTGATTTTTATATGATTAATAGGTAAACATTCACAATGGAAACACATTGGGACGATTATAAGACAAAAGTAGTTTTTGTCAGTACCTAACTGCCCGTCCCGGGAGTAGTTTCTGTAATGATTTTTTCGTATCCTCAAATCTATGTCAAAACTTGATTTTTATATGATTAATAGGTAAACATTCACAATGGAAACACATTGGGACGATTATAAGACAAAAGTAGTTTTCGTCAGTACCTAACTGCCCGTCCCGGGAGTAGTTTCTGTAGCGATTTTTTCATATCCTCAAATCTTTGTCAAAACTTGATTTTTATATGATTAATAGGTAAACATTCACAATGGAAACACATTGGGACGATTATAAGATAAAAGTAGTTTTCGTCAGTACCTACCTGCCCGTGCCGGGAGTAGTTTCTGTAGCGATTTTTTCATATCCTCAATTCTTTGTCAAAACTTGATTTTTATATGATTAATAGGTAAACATTCACAATGGAAACACATTGGGACGATTATAAGACAAAAGTAGTTTTTGTCAGTACCTAACTGCCCGTCCCGGGAGTAGTTTCTGTAATGATTTTTTCGTATCCTCAAATCTATGTCAAAACTTGATTTTTATATGATTAATAGGTAAACATTCACAATGGAAACACATTGGGACGATTATAAGACAAAAGTAGTTTTCGTCAGTACCTAACTGCCCGTCCCGGGAGTAGTTTCTGTAATGATTTTTTCATATCCTCAAATCTTTGTCAAAACTTGATTTTTATATGATTAATAGGTAAACATTCACAATGAAAAAACATTGGGACGATTATAAGACAAAAGTAGTTTTCGTCAGTACCTACCTGCCCGTGCCGGGAATAGTTTCTGTAGCGATTTTTTCATATCCTCAATTCTTTGTCAAAACTTAATTTTTATATGATTAATAGGTAAACATTCACAATGGAAACACATTGGGACGATTATAAGACAAAAGTAGTTTTCGTCAGTACCTAACTGCCCGTCCCGGGAGTAGTTTCTGTAATGATTTTTTCATATCCTCAAATCTTTGTCAAAACTTAATTTTTATATGATTAATAGGTAAACATTCACAATGGAAACACATTGGGACGATTATAAGACAAAAGTAGTTTTCGTCAGTACCTACCTGCCCGTCCCGGGAGTAGTTTCTGTAGCGATTTTTTCATATCCTCAATTCTTTGTCAAAACTTAATTTTTATATGATTAATAGGTAAACATTCACAATGGAAACACATTTGGACGATTATAAGACAAAAGTAGTTTTCGTCAGTACCTAACTGCCCGTCCCGGGAGTAGTTTCTGTAATGTTTTTTTCATATCCTCAAATCTTTGTCAAAACTTGATTTTTATATGATTAATAGGTAAACATTCACAATGAAAAAACATTGGGACGATTATAAGACAAAAGTAGTTTTCGTCAGTACCTACCTGCCCGTGCCGGGAGTAGTTTCTGTAGTGATTTTTTCATATCCTCAATTATTTGTCCAAACTTGATTTTTATATGATTAATAGGTAAACATTCACAACGGAAACACATTGGGAAGATTATAAGACAAAAGTAGTTTTCGTCAGTACCTACCTGCCCGTCCCGGGAGTAGTTGCTGTAGCGATTTTTTCATATCCTCAATTCTTTGTCAAAACTTGATTTTTATATGATTAATAGGTAAACATTCACAATGGAAACACATTGGGACGATTATAAGACAATAGTAGTTTTCGTCAGTACCTAACTGCCCGTCCCGGGAGTAGTTTCTGTAATGATTTTTTCATATCCTCAAATCTTTGTCAAAACTTGATTTTTATATGATTAATAGGTAAAAATTCACAATGGAAACACATTGGGACGATTATAAGACAAAAGTAGTTTTCGTCAGTACCTACCTACCCGTCCCGGGAGTAGTTTCTGTAGCGATTTTTTCATATCCTCAATTCTTTGTCAAAACTTAATTTTTATATGATTAATAGGTAAACATTCACAATGGAAACACATTGGGACGATTATAAGACAAAAGTAGTTTTCGTCAGTACCTACCTGCCCGTCCCGGGAGTAGTTTCTGTAGCGATTTTTTCATATCCTCAATTCTTTGTCAAAACTTAATTTTTATATGATTAATAGGTAAACATTCACAATGGAAACACATTTGGACGATTATAAGACAAAAGTAGTTTTCGTCAGTACCTAACTGCCCGTCCCGGGAGTAGTTTCTGTAATGATTTTTTCATATCCTCAAATCTTTGTCAAAACTTGATTTTTATATGATTAATAGGTAAACATTCACAATGAAAAACCATTGGGACGATTATAAGACAAAAGTAGTTTTCGTCAGTACCTACCTGCCCGTGCCGGGAGTAGTTTCTGTAGTGATTTTTTCATATCCTCAATTCTTTGTCCAAACTTGATTTTTATATGATTAATAGGTAAACATTCACAATGAAAACACATTGGGAAGATTATAAGACAAAAGTAGTTTTCGTCAGTACCTACCTGCCCGTCCCGGGAGTAGTTGCTGTAGCGATTTTTTCATATCCTCAATTCTTTGTCAAAACTTGATTTTTATATGATTAATAGGTAAACATCCACAATGGAAACACATTGGGACGATTATAAGACAAAAGTAGTTTTCGTCAGTACCTACCTGCCCGTGCCGGGAGTAGTTTCTGTAGCGATTTTTTCATATCCTCAATTCTTTGTCAAAACTTAATTTTTATATGATTAATAGGTAAACATTCACAATGGAAACACATTGGGACGATTATAAGACAAAAATAGTTTTCGTCAGTACCTAACTGCCCGTCCCGGGAGTAGTTTCTGTAATGATTTTTTCATATCCTCAAATCTTTGTCAAAACTTAATTTTTATATGATTAATAGGTAAACATTCACAATGGAAACACATTGGGACGATTATAAGACAAAAGTAGTTTTCGTCACTACCTACCTGCCCGTCCCGGGAGTAGTTTCTGTAGCGATTTTTTCATATCCTCAATTCTTTGTCAAAACTTAATTTTTATATGATTAATAGGTAAACATTCACAATGGAAACACATTTGGACGATTATAAGACAAAAGTAGTTTTCGTCAGTACCTAACTGCCCGTCCCGGGAGTAGTTTCTGTAATGATTTTTTCATATCCTCAAATCTTTGTCAAAACTTGATTTTTATATGATTAATAGGTAAACATTCACAATGAAAAAACATTGGGACGATTATAAGACAAAAGTAGTTTTCGTCAGTACCTACCTGCCCGTGCCGGGAGTAGTTTCTGTAATGATTTTTTCATATCCTCAAATCTTTGTCAAAACTTGATTTTTATATGATTAATAGGTAAACATTCACAATGGAAACACATTGGGACGATTATAAGACAAAAGTAGTTTTCGTCAGTACCTAACTGCCCGTCCCGGGAGTAGTTTCTGTAATGATTTTTTCATATCCTCAAATCTTTGTCAAAACTTGATTTTTATATGATTAATAGGTAAACATTCACAATGAAAAAACATTGGGACGATTATAAGACAAAAGTAGTTTTCGTCAGTACCTACCTGCCCGTGCCGGGAATAGTTTCTGTAGCGATTTTTTCATATCCTCAATTCTTTGTCAAAACTTAATTTTTATATGATTAATAGGTAAACATTCACAATGGAAACACATTGGGACGATTATAAGACAAAAGTAGTTTTCGTCAGTACCTAACTGCCCGTCCCGGGAGTCGTTTCTGTAATGATTTTTTCATATCCTCAAATCTTTGTCAAAACTTAATTTTTATATGATTAATAGGTAAACATTCACAATGGAAACACATTGGGACGATTATAAGACAAAAGTAGTTTTCGTCAGTACCTACCTGCCCGTCCCGGGAGTAGTTTCTGTAGCGATTTTTTCATATCCTCAATTCTTTGTCAAAACTTAATTTTTATATGATTAATAGGTAAACATTCACAATGGAAACACATTTGGACGATTATAAGACAAAAGTAGTTTTCGTCAGTACCTAACTGCCCGTCCCGGGAGTAGTTTCTGTAATGTTTTTTTCATATCCTCAAATCTTTGTCAAAACTTGATTTTTATATGATTAATAGGTAAACATTCACAATGAAAAAACATTGGGACGATTATAAGACAAAAGTAGTTTTCGTCAGTACCTACCTGCCCGTGCCGGGAGTAGTTTCTGTAGTGATTTTTTCATATCCTCAATTATTTGTCCAAACTTTATTTTTATATGATTAATAGGTAAACATTCACAATGGAAACACATTGGGAAGATTATAAGACAAAAGTAGTTTTCGTCAGTACCTACCTGCCCGTCCCGGGAGTAGTTGCTGTAGCGATTTTTTCATATCCTCAATTCTTTGTCAAAACTTGATTTTTATATGATTAATAGGTAAACATTCACAATGGAAACACATTGGGACGATTATAAGACAATAGTAGTTTTCGTCAGTACCTAACTGCCCGTCCCGGGAGTAGTTTCTGTAATGATTTTTTCATATCCTCAAATCTTTGTCAAAACTTGATTTTTATATGATTAATAGGTAAAAATTCACAATGGAAACACATTGGGACGATTATAAGACAAAAGTAGTTTTCGTCAGTACCTACCTACCCGTCCCGGGAGTAGTTTCTGTAGCGATTTTTTCATATCCTCAATTCTTTGTCAAAACTTAATTTTTATATGATTAATAGGTATACATTCACAATGGAAACACATTGGGACGATTATAAGACAAAAGTAGTTTTCGTCAGTACCTACCTGCCCGTCCCGGGAGTAGTTTCTGTAGCGATTTTTTCATATCCTCAATTCTTTGTCAAAACTTAATTTTTATATGATTAATAGGTAAACATTTACAATGGAAACACATTGGGACGATTATAAGACAAAAGTAGTTTTCGTCAGTACCTAACTGCCCGTCCCGGGAGTAGTTTCTGTAATGATTTTTTCATATCCTCAAATCTTTGTCAAAACTTAATTTTTATATGATTAATAGGTAAACATTCACAATGGAAACACATTGGGACGATTATAAGACAAAAGTAGTTTTCGTCAGTACCTACCTGCCCGTCCCGGGAGTAGTTTCTGTAGCGATTTTTTCATATCCTCAATTCTTTGTCAAAACTTAATTTTTATATGATTAATAGGTAAACATTCACAATGGAAACACATTTGGACGATTATAAGACAAAAGTAGTTTTCGTCAGTACCTAACTGCCCGTCCCGGGAGTAGTTTCTGTAATGATTTTTTCATATCCTCAAATCTTTGTCAAAACTTGATTTTTATATGATTAATAGGTAAACATTCACAATGGAAACACATTGGGACGATTATAAGACAAAAGTAGTTTTCGTCAGTACCTACCTGCCCGTCCCGGGAGTAGTTTCTGTAGCGATTTTTTCATATCCTCAATTCTTTGTCAAAACTTAATTTTTATATGATTAATAGGTAAACATTCACAATGGAAACACATTGGGACGATTATAAGACAAAAGTAGTTTTCGTCAGTACCTAACTGCCCGTCCCGGGAGTAGTTTCTGTAATGATTTTTTCATATCCTCAAATCTTTGTCAAAACTTGATTTTTATATGATTAATAGGTAAACATTCACAATGAAAAAACATTGGGACGATTATAAGACAAAAGTAGTTTTCGTCAGTACCTACCTGCCCGTGCCGGGAGTAGTTTCTGTAGTGATTTTTTCATATCCTCAATTCTTTGTCAAAACTTGATTTTTATATGATTAATAGGTAAACATTCACAATGAAAAAACATTGGGACGATTATAAGACAAAAGTAGTTTTCGTCAGTACCTACCTGCCCGTGCCGGGAATAGTTTCTGTAGCGATTTTTTCATATCCTCAAATCTTTGTGAAAAATTGATTTTTATATGATTAATAGGTAAACATTCACAATGAAAAAACATTGGGACGATTATAAGACAAAAGTAGTTTTCGTCAGTACCTACCTGCCCGTGCCGGGAGTAGTTTCTGTAGCGATTTTTTCATATCCTCAATTCTTTGTCAAAACTTAATTTTTATATGATTAATAGGTAAACATTCACAATGGAAACACATTTGGACGATTATAAGACAAAAGTAGTTTTCGTCAGTACCTAACTGCCCGTCCCGGGAGTAGTTTCTGTAATGATTTTTTCATATCCTCAAATCTTTGTCAAAACTTAATTTTTATATGATTAATAGGTAAACATTCACAATGGAAACACATTGGGACGATTATAAGACAAAAGTAGTTTTCGTCAGTACCTACCTGCCCGTCCCGGGAGTAGTTTCTGTAGCGATTTTTTCATATCCTCAATTCTTTGTCAAAACTTAATTTTTATATGATTAATAGGTAAACATTCACAATGGAAACACATTTGGACGATTATAAGACAAAAGTAGTTTTCGTCAGTACCTAACTGCCCGTCCCGGGAGTAGTTTCTGTAATGATTTTTTCATATCCTCAAATCTTTGTCAAAACTTGATTTTTATATGATTAATAGGTAAACATTCACAATGAAAAAACATTGGGACGATTATAAGACAAAAGTAGTTTTCGTCAGTACCTACCTGCCCGTGCCGGGAGTAGTTTCTGTAGTGATTTTTTCATATCCTCAATTATTTGTCCAAACTTGATTTTTATATGATTAATAGGTAAACATTCACAATGGAAACACATTGGGAAGATTATAAGACAAAAGTAGTTTTCGTCAGTACCTACCTGCCCGTCCCGGGAGTAGTTGCTGTAGCGATTTTTTCATATCCTCAATTCTTTGTCAAAACTTGATTTTTATATGATTAATAGGTAAACATTCACAATGGAAACACATTGGGACGATTATAAGACAAAAGTAGTTTTCGTCAGTACCTAACTGCCCGTCCCGGGAGTAGTTTCTGTAATGATTTTTTCATATCCTCAAATCTTTGTCAAAACTTGATTTTTATATGATTAATAGGTAAACATTCACAATGGAAACACATTGGGACGATTATAAGACAAAAGTAGTTTTCGTCAGTACCTACCTGCCCGTCCCGGGAGTAGTTGCTGTAGCGATTTTTTCATATCCTCAATTCTTTGTCAAAACTTGATTTTTATATGATTAATAGGTAAACATTCACAATGGAAACACATTGGGACGATTATAAGACAAAAGTAGTTTTCGTCAGTACCTAACTGCCCGTCCCGGGAGTAGTTTCTGTAATGATTTTTTCATATCCTCAAATCTTTGTCAAAACTTGATTTTTATATGATTAATAGGTAAACATTCACAATGGAAACACATTGGGACGATTATAAGACAAAAGTAGTTTTCGTCAGTACCTACCTGCCCGTGCCGGGAGTAGTTTCTGTAGTGATTTTTTCATATCCTCAATTCTTTGTCCAAACTTGATTTTTATATGATTAATAGGTAAACATTCACAATGGAAACACATTGGGAAGATTATAAGACAAAAGTAGTTTTCGTCAGTACCTAACTGCCCGTCCCGGGAGTAGTTTCTGTAATGATTTTTTCATATCCTCAAATCTTTGTCAAAACTTAATTTTTATATGATTAATAGGTAAACATTCACAATGGAAACACATTGGGACGATTATAAGACAAAAGTAGTTTTCGTCAGTACCTACCTGCCCGTCCCGGGAGTAGTTTCTGTAGCGATTTTTTCATATCCTCAATTCTTTGTCAAAACTTAATTTTTATATGATTAATAGGTAAACATTCACAATGAAAAAACATTGGGACGATTATAAGACAAAAGTAGTTTTCGTCAGTACCTAACTGCCCGTCCCGGGAGTAGTTTCTGTAATGATTTTTTCATATCCTCAAATCTTTGTCAAAACTTGATTTTTATATGATTAATAGGTAAACATTCACAATGAAAAAACATTGGGACGATTATAAGACAAAAGTAGTTTTCGTCAGTACCTACCTGCCCGTGCCGGGAGTAGTTTCTGTAGTGATTTTTTCATATCCTCAATTATTTGTCCAAACTTGATTTTTATATGATTAATAGGTAAACATTCACAATGGAAACACATTGGGAAGATTATAAGACAAAAGTAGTTTTCGTCAGTACCTACCTGCCCGTCCCGGGAGTAGTTGCTGTAGCGATTTTTTCATATCCTCAATTCTTTGTCAAAACTTGATTTTTATATGATTAATAGGTAAACATTCACAATGGAAACACATTGGGACGATTATAAGACAAAAGTAGTTTTCGTCAGTACCTACCTACCCGTCCCGGGAGTAGTTTCTGTAGCGATTTTTTCATATCCTCAATTCTTTGTCAAAACTTAATTTTTATATGATTAATAGGTAAACATTCACAATGGAAACACATTGGGACGATTATAAGACAAAAGTAGTTTTCGTCAGTACCTACCTGCCCGTCCCGGGAGTAGTTTCTGTAGCGATTTTTTCATATCCTCAATTCTTTGTCAAAACTTAATTTTTATATGATTAATAGGTAAACATTCACAATGGAAACACATTTGGACGATTATAAGACAAAAGTATCGTCAGTACCTACCTGCCCGTCCCGGGAGTAGTTGCTGTAGCGATTTTTTCATATCCTCAATTCTTTGTCAAAACTTGATTTTTATATGATTAATAGGTAAACATCCACAATGGAAACACATTGGGACGATTATAAGACAAAAGTAGTTTTCGTCAGTACCTACCTGCCCGTGCCGGGAGTAGTTTCTGTAGCGATTTTTTCATATCCTCAATTCTTTGTCAAAACTTAATTTTTATATGATTAATAGGTAAACATTCACAATGGAAACACATTGGGACGATTATAAGACAAAAGTAGTTTTCGTCAGTACCTACCTGCCCGTCCCGGGAGTAGTTTCTGTAGCGATTTTTTCATATCCTCAAATCTTTGTGAAAAATTGATTTTTATATGATTAATAGGTAAACATCCACAATGGAAACACATTGGGACGATTATAAGACAAAAGTAGTTTTCGTCAGTACCTACCTGCCCGTGCCGGGAGTAGTTTCTGTAGCGATTTTTTCATATCCTCAATTCTTTGTCAAAACTTAATTTTTATATGATTAATAGGTAAACATTCACAATGGAAACACATTGGGACGATTATAAGACAAAAGTAGTTTTCGTCAGTACCTACCTGCCCGTCCCGGGAGTAGTTTCTGTAGCGATTTTTTCATATCCTCAATTCTTTGTCAAAACTTAATTTTTATATGATTAATAGGTAAACATTCACAATGAAAAAACATTGGGACGATTATAAGACAAAAGTAGTTTTCGTCAGTACCTAACTGCCCGTCCCGGGAGTAGTTTCTGTAATGATTTTTTCATATCCTCAAATCTTTGTCAAAACTTGATTTTTATATGATTAATAGGTAAACATTCACAATGAAAAAACATTGGGACGATTATAAGACAAAAGTAGTTTTCGTCAGTACCTACCTGCCCGTGCCGGGAGTAGTTTCTGTAGTGATTTTTTCATATCCTCAATTATTTGTCCAAACTTGATTTTTATATGATTAATAGGTAAACATTCACAATGGAAACACATTGGGAAGATTATAAGACAAAAGTAGTTTTCGTCAGTACCTACCTGCCCGTCCCGGGAGTAGTTGCTGTAGCGATTTTTTCATATCCTCAATTCTTTGTCAAAACTTGATTTTTATATGATTAATAGGTAAACATTCACAATGGAAACACATTGGGACGATTATAAGACAAAAGTAGTTTTCGTCAGTACCTAACTGCCCGTCCCGGGAGTAGTTTCTGTAATGATTTTTTCATATCCTCAAATCTTTGTCAAAACTTGATTTTTATATGATTAATAGGTAAACATTCACAATGGAAACACATTGGGACGATTATAAGACAAAAGTAGTTTTCGTCAGTACCTAACTGCCCGTCCCGGGAGTAGTTTCTGTAATGATTTTTTCATATCCTCAAATCTTTGTCAAAACTTGATTTTTATATGATTAATAGGTAAAAATTCACAATGGAAACACATTGGGACGATTATAAGACAAAAGTAGTTTTCGTCAGTACCTACCTACCCGTCCCGGGAGTAGTTTCTGTAGCGATTTTTTCATATCCTCAATTCTTTGTCAAAACTTAATTTTTATATGATTAATAGGTAAACATTCACAATGGAAACACATTGGGACGATTATAAGACAAAAGTAGTTTTCGTCAGTACCTACCTGCCCGTCCCGGGAGTAGTTTCTGTAGCGATTTTTTCATATCCTCAATTCTTTGTCAAAACTTAATTTTTATATGATTAATAGGTAAACATTCACAATGGAAACACATTTGGACGATTATAAGACAAAAGTATCGTCAGTACCTACCTGCCCGTCCCGGGAGTAGTTGCTGTAGCGATTTTTTCATATCCTCAATTCTTTGTCAAAACTTGATTTTTATATGATTAATAGGTAAACATCCACAATGGAAACACATTGGGACGATTATAAGACAAAAGTAGTTTTCGTCAGTACCTACCTGCCCGTGCCGGGAGTAGTTTCTGTAGCGATTTTTTCATATCCTCAATTCTTTGTCAAAACTTAATTTTTATATGATTAATAGGTAAACATTCACAATGGAAACACATTGGGACGATTATAAGACAAAAGTAGTTTTCGTCAGTACCTACCTGCCCGTCCCGGGAGTAGTTTCTGTAGCGATTTTTTCATATCCTCAAATCTTTGTGAAAAATTGATTTTTATATGATTAATAGGTAAACATTCACAATGGAAACACATTGGGACGATTATAAGATAAAAGTAGTTTTCGTCAGTACCTACCTGCCCGTGCCGGGAGTAGTTTCTGTAGCGATTTTTTCATATCCTCAATTCTTTGTCAAAACTTGATTTTTATATGATTAATAGGTAAACATTCACAATGGAAACACATTGGGACGATTATAAGACAAAAGTAGTTTTTGTCAGTACCTAACTGCCCGTCCCGGGAGTAGTTTCTGTAATGATTTTTTCGTATCCTCAAATCTATGTCAAAACTTGATTTTTATATGATTAATAGGTAAACATTCACAATGGAAACACATTGGGACGATTATAAGACAAAAGTAGTTTTCGTCAGTACCTAACTGCCCGTCCCGGGAGTAGTTTCTGTAGCGATTTTTTCATATCCTCAAATCTTTGTCAAAACTTGATTTTTATATGATTAATAGGTAAACATTCACAATGGAAACACATTGGGACGATTATAAGATAAAAGTAGTTTTCGTCAGTACCTACCTGCCCGTGCCGGGAGTAGTTTCTGTAGCGATTTTTTCATATCCTCAATTCTTTGTCAAAACTTGATTTTTATATGATTAATAGGTAAACATTCACAATGGAAACACATTGGGACGATTATAAGACAAAAGTAGTTTTTGTCAGTACCTAACTGCCCGTCCCGGGAGTAGTTTCTGTAATGATTTTTTCGTATCCTCAAATCTATGTCAAAACTTGATTTTTATATGATTAATAGGTAAACATTCACAATGGAAACACATTGGGACGATTATAAGACAAAAGTAGTTTTCGTCAGTACCTAACTGCCCGTCCCGGGAGTAGTTTCTGTAATGATTTTTTCATATCCTCAAATCTTTGTCAAAACTTGATTTTTATATGATTAATAGGTAAACATTCACAATGAAAAAACATTGGGACGATTATAAGACAAAAGTAGTTTTCGTCAGTACCTACCTGCCCGTGCCGGGAATAGTTTCTGTAGCGATTTTTTCATATCCTCAATTCTTTGTCAAAACTTAATTTTTATATGATTAATAGGTAAACATTCACAATGGAAACACATTGGGACGATTATAAGACAAAAGTAGTTTTCGTCAGTACCTAACTGCCCGTCCCGGGAGTAGTTTCTGTAATGATTTTTTCATATCCTCAAATCTTTGTCAAAACTTAATTTTTATATGATTAATAGGTAAACATTCACAATGGAAACACATTGGGACGATTATAAGACAAAAGTAGTTTTCGTCAGTACCTACCTGCCCGTCCCGGGAGTAGTTTCTGTAGCGATTTTTTCATATCCTCAATTCTTTGTCAAAACTTAATTTTTATATGATTAATAGGTAAACATTCACAATGGAAACACATTTGGACGATTATAAGACAAAAGTAGTTTTCGTCAGTACCTAACTGCCCGTCCCGGGAGTAGTTTCTGTAATGTTTTTTTCATATCCTCAAATCTTTGTCAAAACTTGATTTTTATATGATTAATAGGTAAACATTCACAATGAAAAAACATTGGGACGATTATAAGACAAAAGTAGTTTTCGTCAGTACCTACCTGCCCGTGCCGGGAGTAGTTTCTGTAGTGATTTTTTCATATCCTCAATTATTTGTCCAAACTTGATTTTTATATGATTAATAGGTAAACATTCACAATGGAAACACATTGGGAAGATTATAAGACAAAAGTAGTTTTCGTCAGTACCTACCTGCCCGTCCCGGGAGTAGTTGCTGTAGCGATTTTTTCATATCCTCAATTCTTTGTCAAAACTTGATTTTTATATGATTAATAGGTAAACATTCACAATGGAAACACATTGGGACGATTATAAGACAATAGTAGTTTTCGTCAGTACCTAACTGCCCGTCCCGGGAGTAGTTTCTGTAATGATTTTTTCATATCCTCAAATCTTTGTCAAAACTTGATTTTTATATGATTAATAGGTAAAAATTCACAATGGAAACACATTGGGACGATTATAAGACAAAAGTAGTTTTCGTCAGTACCTACCTACCCGTCCCGGGAGTAGTTTCTGTAGCGATTTTTTCATATCCTCAATTCTTTGTCAAAACTTAATGTTTATATGATTAATAGGTAAACATTCACAATGGAAACACATTGGGACGATTATAAGACAAAAGTAGTTTTCGTCAGTACCTACCTGCCCGTCCCGGGAGTAGTTTCTGTAATGATTTTTTCATATCCTCAAATCTTTGTCAAAACTTAATTTTTATATGATTAATAGGTAAACATTCACAATGGAAACACATTGGGACGATTATAAGACAAAAGTAGTTTTCGTCACTACCTACCTGCCCGTCCCGGGAGTAGTTTCTGTAGCGATTTTTTCATATCCTCAATTCTTTGTCAAAACTTAATTTTTATATGATTAATAGGTAAACATTCACAATGGAAACACATTTGGACGATTATAAGACAAAAGTAGTTTTCGTCAGTACCTAACTGCCCGTCCCGGGAGTAGTTTCTGTAATGATTTTTTCATATCCTCAAATCTTTGTCAAAACTTGATTTTTATATGATTAATAGGTAAACATTCACAATGAAAAAACATTGGGACGATTATAAGACAAAAGTAGTTTTCGTCAGTACCTACCTGCCCGTGCCGGGAGTAGTTTCTGTAATGATTTTTTCATATCCTCAAATCTTTGTCAAAACTTGATTTTTATATGATTAATAGGTAAACATTCACAATGGAAACACATTGGGACGATTATAAGACAAAAGTAGTTTTCGTCAGTACCTAACTGCCCGTCCCGGGAGTAGTTTCTGTAATGATTTTTTCATATCCTCAAATCTTTGTCAAAACTTGATTTTTATATGATTAATAGGTAAACATTCACAATGAAAAAACATTGGGACGATTATAAGACAAAAGTAGTTTTCGTCAGTACCTACCTGCCCGTGCCGGGAATAGTTTCTGTAGCGATTTTTTCATATCCTCAATTCTTTGTCAAAACTTAATTTTTATATGATTAATAGGTAAACATTCACAATGGAAACACATTGGGACGATTATAAGACAAAAGTAGTTTTCGTCAGTACCTAACTGCCCGTCCCGGGAGTCGTTTCTGTAGCGATTTTTTCATATCCTCAATTCTTTGTCAAAACTTAATTTTTATATGATTAATAGGTAAACATTCACAATGGAAACACATTTGGACGATTATAAGACAAAAGTAGTTTTCGTCAGTACCTAACTGCCCGTCCCGGGAGTAGTTTCTGTAATGTTTTTTTCATATCCTCAAATCTTTGTCAAAACTTGATTTTTATATGATTAATAGGTAAACATTCACAATGAAAAAACATTGGGACGATTATAAGACAAAAGTAGTTTTCGTCAGTACCTACCTGCCCGTGCCGGGAGTAGTTTCTGTAGTGATTTTTTCATATCCTCAATTATTTGTCCAAACTTGATTTTTATATGATTAATAGGTAAACATTCACAATGGAAACACATTGGGAAGATTATAAGACAAAAGTAGTTTTCGTCAGTACCTACCTGCCCGTCCCGGGAGTAGTTGCTGTAGCGATTTTTTCATATCCTCAATTCTTTGTCAAAACTTGATTTTTATATGATTAATAGGTAAACATTCACAATGGAAACACATTGGGACGATTATAAGACAATAGTAGTTTTCGTCAGTACCTAACTGCCCGTCCCGGGAGTAGTTTCTGTAATGATTTTTTCATATCCTCAAATCTTTGTCAAAACTTGATTTTTATATGATTAATAGGTAAAAATTCACAATGGAAACACATTGGGACGATTATAAGACAAAAGTAGTTTTCGTCAGTACCTACCTACCCGTCCCGGGAGTAGTTTCTGTAGCGATTTTTTCATATCCTCAATTCTTTGTCAAAACTTAATGTTTATATGATTAATAGGTAAACATTCACAATGGAAACACATTGGGACGATTATAAGACAAAAGTAGTTTTCGTCAGTACCTACCTGCCCGTCCCGGGAGTAGTTTCTGTAATGATTTTTTCATATCCTCAAATCTTTGTCAAAACTTAATTTTTATATGATTAATAGGTAAACATTCACAATGGAAACACATTGGGACGATTATAAGACAAAAGTAGTTTTCGTCACTACCTACCTGCCCGTCCCGGGAGTAGTTTCTGTAGCGATTTTTTCATATCCTCAATTCTTTGTCAAAACTTAATTTTTATATGATTAATAGGTAAACATTCACAATGGAAACACATTTGGACGATTATAAGACAAAAGTAGTTTTCGTCAGTACCTAACTGCCCGTCCCGGGAGTAGTTTCTGTAATGATTTTTTCATATCCTCAAATCTTTGTCAAAACTTGATTTTTATATGATTAATAGGTAAACATTCACAATGAAAAAACATTGGGACGATTATAAGACAAAAGTAGTTTTCGTCAGTACCTACCTGCCCGTGCCGGGAGTAGTTTCTGTAATGATTTTTTCATATCCTCAAATCTTTGTCAAAACTTGATTTTTATATGATTAATAGGTAAACATTCACAATGGAAACACATTGGGACGATTATAAGACAAAAGTAGTTTTCGTCAGTACCTAACTGCCCGTCCCGGGAGTAGTTTCTGTAATGATTTTTTCATATCCTCAAATCTTTGTCAAAACTTGATTTTTATATGATTAATAGGTAAACATTCACAATGAAAAAACATTGGGACGATTATAAGACAAAAGTAGTTTTCGTCAGTACCTACCTGCCCGTGCCGGGAATAGTTTCTGTAGCGATTTTTTCATATCCTCAATTCTTTGTCAAAACTTAATTTTTATATGATTAATAGGTAAACATTCACAATGGAAACACATTGGGACGATTATAAGACAAAAGTAGTTTTCGTCAGTACCTAACTGCCCGTCCCGGGAGTCGTTTCTGTAATGATTTTTTCATATCCTCAAATCTTTGTCAAAACTTAATTTTTATATGATTAATAGGTAAACATTCACAATGGAAACACATTGGGACGATTATAAGACAAAAGTAGTTTTCGTCAGTACCTACCTGCCCGTCCCGGGAGTAGTTTCTGTAGCGATTTTTTCATATCCTCAATTCTTTGTCAAAACTTAATTTTTATATGATTAATAGGTAAACATTCACAATGGAAACACATTTGGACGATTATAAGACAAAAGTAGTTTTCGTCAGTACCTAACTGCCCGTCCCGGGAGTAGTTTCTGTAATGTTTTTTTCATATCCTCAAATCTTTGTCAAAACTTGATTTTTATATGATTAATAGGTAAACATTCACAATGAAAAAACATTGGGACGATTATAAGACAAAAGTAGTTTTCGTCAGTACCTACCTGCCCGTGCCGGGAGTAGTTTCTGTAGTGATTTTTTCATATCCTCAATTATTTGTCCAAACTTTATTTTTATATGATTAATAGGTAAACATTCACAATGGAAACACATTGGGAAGATTATAAGACAAAAGTAGTTTTCGTCAGTACCTACCTGCCCGTCCCGGGAGTAGTTGCTGTAGCGATTTTTTCATATCCTCAATTCTTTGTCAAAACTTGATTTTTATATGATTAATAGGTAAACATTCACAATGGAAACACATTGGGACGATTATAAGACAATAGTAGTTTTCGTCAGTACCTAACTGCCCGTCCCGGGAGTAGTTTCTGTAATGATTTTTTCATATCCTCAAATCTTTGTCAAAACTTGATTTTTATATGATTAATAGGTAAAAATTCACAATGGAAACACATTGGGACGATTATAAGACAAAAGTAGTTTTCGTCAGTACCTACCTACCCGTCCCGGGAGTAGTTTCTGTAGCGATTTTTTCATATCCTCAATTCTTTGTCAAAACTTAATTTTTATATGATTAATAGGTATACATTCACAATGGAAACACATTGGGACGATTATAAGACAAAAGTAGTTTTCGTCAGTACCTACCTGCCCGTCCCGGGAGTAGTTTCTGTAGCGATTTTTTCATATCCTCAATTCTTTGTCAAAACTTAATTTTTATATGATTAATAGGTAAACATTTACAATGGAAACACATTGGGACGATTATAAGACAAAAGTAGTTTTCGTCAGTACCTAACTGCCCGTCCCGGGAGTAGTTTCTGTAATGATTTTTTCATATCCTCAAATCTTTGTCAAAACTTAATTTTTATATGATTAATAGGTAAACATTCACAATGGAAACACATTGGGACGATTATAAGACAAAAGTAGTTTTCGTCAGTACCTACCTGCCCGTCCCGGGAGTAGTTTCTGTAGCGATTTTTTCATATCCTCAATTCTTTGTCAAAACTTAATTTTTATATGATTAATAGGTAAACATTCACAATGGAAACACATTTGGACGATTATAAGACAAAAGTAGTTTTCGTCAGTACCTAACTGCCCGTCCCGGGAGTAGTTTCTGTAATGATTTTTTCATATCCTCAAATCTTTGTCAAAACTTGATTTTTATATGATTAATAGGTAAACATTCACAATGGAAACACATTGGGACGATTATAAGACAAAAGTAGTTTTCGTCAGTACCTACCTGCCCGTCCCGGGAGTAGTTTCTGTAGCGATTTTTTCATATCCTCAATTCTTTGTCAAAACTTAATTTTTATATGATTAATAGGTAAACATTCACAATGGAAACACATTGGGACGATTATAAGACAAAAGTAGTTTTCGTCAGTACCTAACTGCCCGTCCCGGGAGTAGTTTCTGTAATGATTTTTTCATATCCTCAAATCTTTGTCAAAACTTGATTTTTATATGATTAATAGGTAAACATTCACAATGAAAAAACATTGGGACGATTATAAGACAAAAGTAGTTTTCGTCAGTACCTACCTGCCCGTGCCGGGAGTAGTTTCTGTAGTGATTTTTTCATATCCTCAATTCTTTGTCAAAACTTGATTTTTATATGATTAATAGGTAAACATTCACAATGAAAAAACATTGGGACGATTATAAGACAAAAGTAGTTTTCGTCAGTACCTACCTGCCCGTGCCGGGAATAGTTTCTGTAGCGATTTTTTCATATCCTCAAATCTTTGTGAAAAATTGATTTTTATATGATTAATAGGTAAACATTCACAATGAAAAAACATTGGGACGATTATAAGACAAAAGTAGTTTTCGTCAGTACCTACCTGCCCGTGCCGGGAGTAGTTTCTGTAGCGATTTTTTCATATCCTCAATTCTTTGTCAAAACTTAATTTTTATATGATTAATAGGTAAACATTCACAATGGAAACACATTGGGACGATTATAAGACAAAAGTAGTTTTCGTCAGTACCTAACTGCCCGTCCCGGGAGTAGTTTCTGTAATGATTTTTTCATATCCTCAAATCTTTGTCAAAACTTAATTTTTATATGATTAATAGGTAAACATTCACAATGGAAACACATTGGGACGATTATAAGACAAAAGTAGTTTTCGTCAGTACCTACCTGCCCGTCCCGGGAGTAGTTTCTGTAGCGATTTTTTCATATCCTCAATTCTTTGTCAAAACTTAATTTTTATATGATTAATAGGTAAACATTCACAATGGAAACACATTTGGACGATTATAAGACAAAAGTAGTTTTCGTCAGTACCTAACTGCCCGTCCCGGGAGTAGTTTCTGTAATGATTTTTTCATATCCTCAAATCTTTGTCAAAACTTGATTTTTATATGATTAATAGGTAAACATTCACAATGAAAAAACATTGGGACGATTATAAGACAAAAGTAGTTTTCGTCAGTACCTACCTGCCCGTGCCGGGAGTAGTTTCTGTAGTGATTTTTTCATATCCTCAATTATTTGTCCAAACTTGATTTTTATATGATTAATAGGTAAACATTCACAATGGAAACACATTGGGAAGATTATAAGACAAAAGTAGTTTTCGTCAGTACCTACCTGCCCGTCCCGGGAGTAGTTGCTGTAGCGATTTTTTCATATCCTCAATTCTTTGTCAAAACTTGATTTTTATATGATTAATAGGTAAACATTCACAATGGAAACACATTGGGACGATTATAAGACAAAAGTAGTTTTCGTCAGTACCTAACTGCCCGTCCCGGGAGTAGTTTCTGTAATGATTTTTTCATATCCTCAAATCTTTGTCAAAACTTGATTTTTATATGATTAATAGGTAAAAATTCACAATGGAAACACATTGGGACGATTATAAGACAAAAGTAGTTTTCGTCAGTACCTACCTGCCCGTCCCGGGAGTAGTTGCTGTAGCGATTTTTTCATATCCTCAATTCTTTGTCAAAACTTGATTTTTATATGATTAATAGGTAAACATTCACAATGGAAACACATTGGGACGATTATAAGACAAAAGTAGTTTTCGTCAGTACCTAACTGCCCGTCCCGGGAGTAGTTTCTGTAATGATTTTTTCATATCCTCAAATCTTTGTCAAAACTTGATTTTTATATGATTAATAGGTAAACATTCACAATGGAAACACATTGGGACGATTATAAGACAAAAGTAGTTTTCGTCAGTACCTACCTGCCCGTGCCGGGAGTAGTTTCTGTAGTGATTTTTTCATATCCTCAATTCTTTGTCCAAACTTGATTTTTATATGATTAATAGGTAAACATTCACAATGGAAACACATTGGGAAGATTATAAGACAAAAGTAGTTTTCGTCAGTACCTAACTGCCCGTCCCGGGAGTAGTTTCTGTAATGATTTTTTCATATCCTCAAATCTTTGTCAAAACTTAATTTTTATATGATTAATAGGTAAACATTCACAATGGAAACACATTGGGACGATTATAAGACAAAAGTAGTTTTCGTCAGTACCTACCTGCCCGTCCCGGGAGTAGTTTCTGTAGCGATTTTTTCATATCCTCAATTCTTTGTCAAAACTTAATTTTTATATGATTAATAGGTAAACATTCACAATGAAAAAACATTGGGACGATTATAAGACAAAAGTAGTTTTCGTCAGTACCTAACTGCCCGTCCCGGGAGTAGTTTCTGTAATGATTTTTTCATATCCTCAAATCTTTGTCAAAACTTGATTTTTATATGATTAATAGGTAAACATTCACAATGAAAAAACATTGGGACGATTATAAGACAAAAGTAGTTTTCGTCAGTACCTACCTGCCCGTGCCGGGAGTAGTTTCTGTAGTGATTTTTTCATATCCTCAATTATTTGTCCAAACTTGATTTTTATATGATTAATAGGTAAACATTCACAATGGAAACACATTGGGAAGATTATAAGACAAAAGTAGTTTTCGTCAGTACCTACCTGCCCGTCCCGGGAGTAGTTGCTGTAGCGATTTTTTCATATCCTCAATTCTTTGTCAAAACTTGATTTTTATATGATTAATAGGTAAACATTCACAATGGAAACACATTGGGACGATTATAAGACAAAAGTAGTTTTCGTCAGTACCTACCTACCCGTCCCGGGAGTAGTTTCTGTAGCGATTTTTTCATATCCTCAATTCTTTGTCAAAACTTAATTTTTATATGATTAATAGGTAAACATTCACAATGGAAACACATTGGGACGATTATAAGACAAAAGTAGTTTTCGTCAGTACCTACCTGCCCGTCCCGGGAGTAGTTTCTGTAGCGATTTTTTCATATCCTCAATTCTTTGTCAAAACTTAATTTTTATATGATTAATAGGTAAACATTCACAATGGAAACACATTTGGACGATTATAAGACAAAAGTATCGTCAGTACCTACCTGCCCGTCCCGGGAGTAGTTGCTGTAGCGATTTTTTCATATCCTCAATTCTTTGTCAAAACTTGATTTTTATATGATTAATAGGTAAACATCCACAATGGAAACACATTGGGACGATTATAAGACAAAAGTAGTTTTCGTCAGTACCTACCTGCCCGTGCCGGGAGTAGTTTCTGTAGCGATTTTTTCATATCCTCAATTCTTTGTCAAAACTTAATTTTTATATGATTAATAGGTAAACATTCACAATGGAAACACATTGGGACGATTATAAGACAAAAGTAGTTTTCGTCAGTACCTACCTGCCCGTCCCGGGAGTAGTTTCTGTAGCGATTTTTTCATATCCTCAAATCTTTGTGAAAAATTGATTTTTATATGATTAATAGGTAAACATCCACAATGGAAACACATTGGGACGATTATAAGACAAAAGTAGTTTTCGTCAGTACCTACCTGCCCGTGCCGGGAGTAGTTTCTGTAGCGATTTTTTCATATCCTCAATTCTTTGTCAAAACTTAATTTTTATATGATTAATAGGTAAACATTCACAATGGAAACACATTGGGACGATTATAAGACAAAAGTAGTTTTCGTCAGTACCTACCTGCCCGTCCCGGGAGTAGTTTCTGTAGCGATTTTTTCATATCCTCAATTCTTTGTCAAAACTTAATTTTTATATGATTAATAGGTAAACATTCACAATGAAAAAACATTGGGACGATTATAAGACAAAAGTAGTTTTCGTCAGTACCTAACTGCCCGTCCCGGGAGTAGTTTCTGTAATGATTTTTTCATATCCTCAAATCTTTGTCAAAACTTGATTTTTATATGATTAATAGGTAAACATTCACAATGAAAAAACATTGGGACGATTATAAGACAAAAGTAGTTTTCGTCAGTACCTACCTGCCCGTGCCGGGAGTAGTTTCTGTAGTGATTTTTTCATATCCTCAATTATTTGTCAAAACTTGATTTTTATATGATTAATAGGTAAACATTCACAATGGAAACACATTGGGACGATTATAAGACAAAAGTAGTTTTCGTCAGTACCTAACTGCCCGTCCCGGGAGTAGTTTCTGTAATGATTTTTTCATATCCTCAAATCTTTGTCAAAACTTGATTTTTATATGATTAATAGGTAAACATTCACAATGGAAACACATTGGGACGATTATAAGACAAAAGTAGTTTTCGTCAGTACCTAACTGCCCGTCCCGGGAGTAGTTTCTGTAATGATTTTTTCATATCCTCAAATCTTTGTCAAAACTTGATTTTTATATGATTAATAGGTAAAAATTCACAATGGAAACACATTGGGACGATTATAAGACAAAAGTAGTTTTCGTCAGTACCTACCTACCCGTCCCGGGAGTAGTTTCTGTAGCGATTTTTTCATATCCTCAATTCTTTGTCAAAACTTAATTTTTATATGATTAATAGGTAAACATTCACAATGGAAACACATTGGGACGATTATAAGACAAAAGTAGTTTTCGTCAGTACCTACCTGCCCGTCCCGGGAGTAGTTTCTGTAGCGATTTTTTCATATCCTCAATTCTTTGTCAAAACTTAATTTTTATATGATTAATAGGTAAACATTCACAATGGAAACACATTTGGACGATTATAAGACAAAAGTATCGTCAGTACCTACCTGCCCGTCCCGGGAGTAGTTGCTGTAGCGATTTTTTCATATCCTCAATTCTTTGTCAAAACTTGATTTTTATATGATTAATAGGTAAACATCCACAATGGAAACACATTGGGACGATTATAAGACAAAAGTAGTTTTCGTCAGTACCTACCTGCCCGTGCCGGGAGTAGTTTCTGTAGCGATTTTTTCATATCCTCAATTCTTTGTCAAAACTTAATTTTTATATGATTAATAGGTAAACATTCACAATGGAAACACATTGGGACGATTATAAGACAAAAGTAGTTTTCGTCAGTACCTACCTGCCCGTCCCGGGAGTAGTTTCTGTAGCGATTTTTTCATATCCTCAAATCTTTGTGAAAAATTGATTTTTATATGATTAATAGGTAAACATTCACAATGGAAACACATTGGGACGATTATAAGATAAAAGTAGTTTTCGTCAGTACCTACCTGCCCGTGCCGGGAGTAGTTTCTGTAGCGATTTTTTCATATCCTCAATTCTTTGTCAAAACTTGATTTTTATATGATTAATAGGTAAACATTCACAATGGAAACACATTGGGACGATTATAAGACAAAAGTAGTTTTTGTCAGTACCTAACTGCCCGTCCCGGGAGTAGTTTCTGTAATGATTTTTTCGTATCCTCAAATCTATGTCAAAACTTGATTTTTATATGATTAATAGGTAAACATTCACAATGGAAACACATTGGGACGATTATAAGACAAAAGTAGTTTTCGTCAGTACCTAACTGCCCGTCCCGGGAGTAGTTTCTGTAGCGATTTTTTCATATCCTCAAATCTTTGTCAAAACTTGATTTTTATATGATTAATAGGTAAACATTCACAATGGAAACACATTGGGACGATTATAAGATAAAAGTAGTTTTCGTCAGTACCTACCTGCCCGTGCCGGGAGTAGTTTCTGTAGCGATTTTTTCATATCCTCAATTCTTTGTCAAAACTTGATTTTTATATGATTAATAGGTAAACATTCACAATGGAAACACATTGGGACGATTATAAGACAAAAGTAGTTTTTGTCAGTACCTAACTGCCCGTCCCGGGAGTAGTTTCTGTAATGATTTTTTCGTATCCTCAAATCTATGTCAAAACTTGATTTTTATATGATTAATAGGTAAACATTCACAATGGAAACACATTGGGACGATTATAAGACAAAAGTAGTTTTCGTCAGTACCTAACTGCCCGTCCCGGGAGTAGTTTCTGTAATGATTTTTTCATATCCTCAAATCTTTGTCAAAACTTGATTTTTATATGATTAATAGGTAAACATTCACAATGAAAAAACATTGGGACGATTATAAGACAAAAGTAGTTTTCGTCAGTACCTACCTGCCCGTGCCGGGAATAGTTTCTGTAGCGATTTTTTCATATCCTCAATTCTTTGTCAAAACTTAATTTTTATATGATTAATAGGTAAACATTCACAATGGAAACACATTGGGACGATTATAAGACAAAAGTAGTTTTCGTCAGTACCTAACTGCCCGTCCCGGGAGTAGTTTCTGTAATGATTTTTTCATATCCTCAAATCTTTGTCAAAACTTAATTTTTATATGATTAATAGGTAAACATTCACAATGGAAACACATTGGGACGATTATAAGACAAAAGTAGTTTTCGTCAGTACCTACCTGCCCGTCCCGGGAGTAGTTTCTGTAGCGATTTTTTCATATCCTCAATTCTTTGTCAAAACTTAATTTTTATATGATTAATAGGTAAACATTCACAATGGAAACACATTTGGACGATTATAAGACAAAAGTAGTTTTCGTCAGTACCTAACTGCCCGTCCCGGGAGTAGTTTCTGTAATGTTTTTTTCATATCCTCAAATCTTTGTCAAAACTTGATTTTTATATGATTAATAGGTAAACATTCACAATGAAAAAACATTGGGACGATTATAAGACAAAAGTAGTTTTCGTCAGTACCTACCTGCCCGTGCCGGGAGTAGTTTCTGTAGTGATTTTTTCATATCCTCAATTATTTGTCCAAACTTGATTTTTATATGATTAATAGGTAAACATTCACAATGGAAACACATTGGGAAGATTATAAGACAAAAGTAGTTTTCGTCAGTACCTACCTGCCCGTCCCGGGAGTAGTTGCTGTAGCGATTTTTTCATATCCTCAATTCTTTGTCAAAACTTGATTTTTATATGATTAATAGGTAAACATTCACAATGGAAACACATTGGGACGATTATAAGACAATAGTAGTTTTCGTCAGTACCTAACTGCCCGTCCCGGGAGTAGTTTCTGTAATGATTTTTTCATATCCTCAAATCTTTGTCAAAACTTGATTTTTATATGATTAATAGGTAAAAATTCACAATGGAAACACATTGGGACGATTATAAGACAAAAGTAGTTTTCGTCAGTACCTACCTACCCGTCCCGGGAGTAGTTTCTGTAGCGATTTTTTCATATCCTCAATTCTTTGTCAAAACTTAATGTTTATATGATTAATAGGTAAACATTCACAATGGAAACACATTGGGACGATTATAAGACAAAAGTAGTTTTCGTCAGTACCTACCTGCCCGTCCCGGGAGTAGTTTCTGTAGCGATTTTTTCATATCCTCAATTCTTTGTCAAAACTTAATTTTTATATGATTAATAGGTAAACATTCACAATGGAAACACATTTGGACGATTATAAGACAAAAGTAGTTTTCGTCAGTACCTAACTGCCCGTCCCGGGAGTAGTTTCTGTAATGATTTTTTCATATCCTCAAATCTTTGTCAAAACTTGATTTTTATATGATTAATAGGTAAACATTCACAATGAAAAACCATTGGGACGATTATAAGACAAAAGTAGTTTTCGTCAGTACCTACCTGCCCGTGCCGGGAGTAGTTTCTGTAGTGATTTTTTCATATCCTCAATTCTTTGTCCAAACTTGATTTTTATATGATTAATAGGTAAACATTCACAATGAAAACACATTGGGAAGATTATAAGACAAAAGTAGTTTTCGTCAGTACCTACCTGCCCGTCCCGGGAGTAGTTGCTGTAGCGATTTTTTCATATCCTCAATTCTTTGTCAAAACTTGATTTTTATATGATTAATAGGTAAACATCCACAATGGAAACACATTGGGACGATTATAAGACAAAAGTAGTTTTCGTCAGTACCTACCTGCCCGTGCCGGGAGTAGTTTCTGTAGCGATTTTTTCATATCCTCAATTCTTTGTCAAAACTTAATTTTTATATGATTAATAGGTAAACATTCACAATGGAAACACATTGGGACGATTATAAGACAAAAATAGTTTTCGTCAGTACCTAACTGCCCGTCCCGGGAGTAGTTTCTGTAATGATTTTTTCATATCCTCAAATCTTTGTCAAAACTTAATTTTTATATGATTAATAGGTAAACATTCACAATGGAAACACATTGGGACGATTATAAGACAAAAGTAGTTTTCGTCACTACCTACCTGCCCGTCCCGGGAGTAGTTTCTGTAGCGATTTTTTCATATCCTCAATTCTTTGTCAAAACTTAATTTTTATATGATTAATAGGTAAACATTCACAATGGAAACACATTTGGACGATTATAAGACAAAAGTAGTTTTCGTCAGTACCTAACTGCCCGTCCCGGGAGTAGTTTCTGTAATGATTTTTTCATATCCTCAAATCTTTGTCAAAACTTGATTTTTATATGATTAATAGGTAAACATTCACAATGAAAAAACATTGGGACGATTATAAGACAAAAGTAGTTTTCGTCAGTACCTACCTGCCCGTGCCGGGAGTAGTTTCTGTAATGATTTTTTCATATCCTCAAATCTTTGTCAAAACTTGATTTTTATATGATTAATAGGTAAACATTCACAATGGAAACACATTGGGACGATTATAAGACAAAAGTAGTTTTCGTCAGTACCTAACTGCCCGTCCCGGGAGTAGTTTCTGTAATGATTTTTTCATATCCTCAAATCTTTGTCAAAACTTGATTTTTATATGATTAATAGGTAAACATTCACAATGAAAAAACATTGGGACGATTATAAGACAAAAGTAGTTTTCGTCAGTACCTACCTGCCCGTGCCGGGAATAGTTTCTGTAGCGATTTTTTCATATCCTCAATTCTTTGTCAAAACTTAATTTTTATATGATTAATAGGTAAACATTCACAATGGAAACACATTGGGACGATTATAAGACAAAAGTAGTTTTCGTCAGTACCTAACTGCCCGTCCCGGGAGTCGTTTCTGTAATGATTTTTTCATATCCTCAAATCTTTGTCAAAACTTAATTTTTATATGATTAATAGGTAAACATTCACAATGGAAACACATTGGGACGATTATAAGACAAAAGTAGTTTTCGTCAGTACCTACCTGCCCGTCCCGGGAGTAGTTTCTGTAGCGATTTTTTCATATCCTCAATTCTTTGTCAAAACTTAATTTTTATATGATTAATAGGTAAACATTCACAATGGAAACACATTTGGACGATTATAAGACAAAAGTAGTTTTCGTCAGTACCTAACTGCCCGTCCCGGGAGTAGTTTCTGTAATGTTTTTTTCATATCCTCAAATCTTTGTCAAAACTTGATTTTTATATGATTAATAGGTAAACATTCACAATGAAAAAACATTGGGACGATTATAAGACAAAAGTAGTTTTCGTCAGTACCTACCTGCCCGTGCCGGGAGTAGTTTCTGTAGTGATTTTTTCATATCCTCAATTATTTGTCCAAACTTTATTTTTATATGATTAATAGGTAAACATTCACAATGGAAACACATTGGGAAGATTATAAGACAAAAGTAGTTTTCGTCAGTACCTACCTGCCCGTCCCGGGAGTAGTTGCTGTAGCGATTTTTTCATATCCTCAATTCTTTGTCAAAACTTGATTTTTATATGATTAATAGGTAAACATTCACAATGGAAACACATTGGGACGATTATAAGACAATAGTAGTTTTCGTCAGTACCTAACTGCCCGTCCCGGGAGTAGTTTCTGTAATGATTTTTTCATATCCTCAAATCTTTGTCAAAACTTGATTTTTATATGATTAATAGGTAAAAATTCACAATGGAAACACATTGGGACGATTATAAGACAAAAGTAGTTTTCGTCAGTACCTACCTACCCGTCCCGGGAGTAGTTTCTGTAGCGATTTTTTCATATCCTCAATTCTTTGTCAAAACTTAATTTTTATATGATTAATAGGTATACATTCACAATGGAAACACATTGGGACGATTATAAGACAAAAGTAGTTTTCGTCAGTACCTACCTGCCCGTCCCGGGAGTAGTTTCTGTAGCGATTTTTTCATATCCTCAATTCTTTGTCAAAACTTAATTTTTATATGATTAATAGGTAAACATTTACAATGGAAACACATTGGGACGATTATAAGACAAAAGTAGTTTTCGTCAGTACCTAACTGCCCGTCCCGGGAGTAGTTTCTGTAATGATTTTTTCATATCCTCAAATCTTTGTCAAAACTTAATTTTTATATGATTAATAGGTAAACATTCACAATGGAAACACATTGGGACGATTATAAGACAAAAGTAGTTTTCGTCAGTACCTACCTGCCCGTCCCGGGAGTAGTTTCTGTAGCGATTTTTTCATATCCTCAATTCTTTGTCAAAACTTAATTTTTATATGATTAATAGGTAAACATTCACAATGGAAACACATTTGGACGATTATAAGACAAAAGTAGTTTTCGTCAGTACCTAACTGCCCGTCCCGGGAGTAGTTTCTGTAATGATTTTTTCATATCCTCAAATCTTTGTCAAAACTTGATTTTTATATGATTAATAGGTAAACATTCACAATGGAAACACATTGGGACGATTATAAGACAAAAGTAGTTTTCGTCAGTACCTACCTGCCCGTCCCGGGAGTAGTTTCTGTAGCGATTTTTTCATATCCTCAATTCTTTGTCAAAACTTAATTTTTATATGATTAATAGGTAAACATTCACAATGGAAACACATTGGGACGATTATAAGACAAAAGTAGTTTTCGTCAGTACCTAACTGCCCGTCCCGGGAGTAGTTTCTGTAATGATTTTTTCATATCCTCAAATCTTTGTCAAAACTTGATTTTTATATGATTAATAGGTAAACATTCACAATGAAAAAACATTGGGACGATTATAAGACAAAAGTAGTTTTCGTCAGTACCTACCTGCCCGTGCCGGGAGTAGTTTCTGTAGTGATTTTTTCATATCCTCAATTCTTTGTCAAAACTTGATTTTTATATGATTAATAGGTAAACATTCACAATGAAAAAACATTGGGACGATTATAAGACAAAAGTAGTTTTCGTCAGTACCTACCTGCCCGTGCCGGGAATAGTTTCTGTAGCGATTTTTTCATATCCTCAAATCTTTGTGAAAAATTGATTTTTATATGATTAATAGGTAAACATTCACAATGAAAAAACATTGGGACGATTATAAGACAAAAGTAGTTTTCGTCAGTACCTACCTGCCCGTGCCGGGAGTAGTTTCTGTAGCGATTTTTTCATATCCTCAATTCTTTGTCAAAACTTAATTTTTATATGATTAATAGGTAAACATTCACAATGGAAACACATTGGGACGATTATAAGACAAAAGTAGTTTTCGTCAGTACCTAACTGCCCGTCCCGGGAGTAGTTTCTGTAATGATTTTTTCATATCCTCAAATCTTTGTCAAAACTTAATTTTTATATGATTAATAGGTAAACATTCACAATGGAAACACATTGGGACGATTATAAGACAAAAGTAGTTTTCGTCAGTACCTACCTGCCCGTCCCGGGAGTAGTTTCTGTAGCGATTTTTTCATATCCTCAATTCTTTGTCAAAACTTAATTTTTATATGATTAATAGGTAAACATTCACAATGGAAACACATTTGGACGATTATAAGACAAAAGTAGTTTTCGTCAGTACCTAACTGCCCGTCCCGGGAGTAGTTTCTGTAATGATTTTTTTCATATCCTCAAATCTTTGTCAAAACTTGATTTTTATATGATTAATAGGTAAACATTCACAATGAAAAAACATTGGGACGATTATAAGACAAAAGTAGTTTTCGTCAGTACCTACCTGCCCGTGCCGGGAGTAGTTTCTGTAGTGATTTTTTCATATCCTCAATTATTTGTCCAAACTTGATTTTTATATGATTAATAGGTAAACATTCACAATGGAAACACATTGGGAAGATTATAAGACAAAAGTAGTTTTCGTCAGTACCTACCTGCCCGTCCCGGGAGTAGTTGCTGTAGCGATTTTTTCATATCCTCAATTCTTTGTCAAAACTTGATTTTTATATGATTAATAGGTAAACATTCACAATGGAAACACATTGGGACGATTATAAGACAAAAGTAGTTTTCGTCAGTACCTAACTGCCCGTCCCGGGAGTAGTTTCTGTAATGATTTTTTCATATCCTCAAATCTTTGTCAAAACTTGATTTTTATATGATTAATAGGTAAAAATTCACAATGGAAACACATTGGGACGATTATAAGACAAAAGTAGTTTTCGTCAGTACCTACCTGCCCGTCCCGGGAGTAGTTGCTGTAGCGATTTTTTCATATCCTCAATTCTTTGTCAAAACTTGATTTTTATATGATTAATAGGTAAACATTCACAATGGAAACACATTGGGACGATTATAAGACAAAAGTAGTTTTCGTCAGTACCTAACTGCCCGTCCCGGGAGTAGTTTCTGTAATGATTTTTTCATATCCTCAAATCTTTGTCAAAACTTGATTTTTATATGATTAATAGGTAAACATTCACAATGGAAACACATTGGGACGATTATAAGACAAAAGTAGTTTTCGTCAGTACCTACCTGCCCGTGCCGGGAGTAGTTTCTGTAGTGATTTTTTCATATCCTCAATTCTTTGTCCAAACTTGATTTTTATATGATTAATAGGTAAACATTCACAATGGAAACACATTGGGAAGATTATAAGACAAAAGTAGTTTTCGTCAGTACCTAACTGCCCGTCCCGGGAGTAGTTTCTGTAATGATTTTTTCATATCCTCAAATCTTTGTCAAAACTTAATTTTTATATGATTAATAGGTAAACATTCACAATGGAAACACATTGGGACGATTATAAGACAAAAGTAGTTTTCGTCAGTACCTACCTGCCCGTCCCGGGAGTAGTTTCTGTAGCGATTTTTTCATATCCTCAATTCTTTGTCAAAACTTAATTTTTATATGATTAATAGGTAAACATTCACAATGAAAAAACATTGGGACGATTATAAGACAAAAGTAGTTTTCGTCAGTACCTAACTGCCCGTCCCGGGAGTAGTTTCTGTAATGATTTTTTCATATCCTCAAATCTTTGTCAAAACTTGATTTTTATATGATTAATAGGTAAACATTCACAATGAAAAAACATTGGGACGATTATAAGACAAAAGTAGTTTTCGTCAGTACCTACCTGCCCGTGCCGGGAGTAGTTTCTGTAGTGATTTTTTCATATCCTCAATTATTTGTCCAAACTTGATTTTTATATGATTAATAGGTAAACATTCACAATGGAAACACATTGGGAAGATTATAAGACAAAAGTAGTTTTCGTCAGTACCTACCTGCCCGTCCCGGGAGTAGTTGCTGTAGCGATTTTTTCATATCCTCAATTCTTTGTCAAAACTTGATTTTTATATGATTAATAGGTAAACATTCACAATGGAAACACATTGGGACGATTATAAGACAAAAGTAGTTTTCGTCAGTACCTACCTACCCGTCCCGGGAGTAGTTTCTGTAGCGATTTTTTCATATCCTCAATTCTTTGTCAAAACTTAATTTTTATATGATTAATAGGTAAACATTCACAATGGAAACACATTGGGACGATTATAAGACAAAAGTAGTTTTCGTCAGTACCTACCTGCCCGTCCCGGGAGTAGTTTCTGTAGCGATTTTTTCATATCCTCAATTCTTTGTCAAAACTTAATTTTTATATGATTAATAGGTAAACATTCACAATGGAAACACATTTGGACGATTATAAGACAAAAGTATCGTCAGTACCTACCTGCCCGTCCCGGGAGTAGTTGCTGTAGCGATTTTTTCATATCCTCAATTCTTTGTCAAAACTTGATTTTTATATGATTAATAGGTAAACATCCACAATGGAAACACATTGGGACGATTATAAGACAAAAGTAGTTTTCGTCAGTACCTACCTGCCCGTGCCGGGAGTAGTTTCTGTAGCGATTTTTTCATATCCTCAATTCTTTGTCAAAACTTAATTTTTATATGATTAATAGGTAAACATTCACAATGGAAACACATTGGGACGATTATAAGACAAAAGTAGTTTTCGTCAGTACCTACCTGCCCGTCCCGGGAGTAGTTTCTGTAGCGATTTTTTCATATCCTCAAATCTTTGTGAAAAATTGATTTTTATATGATTAATAGGTAAACATTCACAATGGAAACACATTGGGACGATTATAAGATAAAAGTAGTTTTCGTCAGTACCTACCTGCCCGTGCCGGGAGTAGTTTCTGTAGCGATTTTTTCATATCCTCAATTCTTTGTCAAAACTTGATTTTTATATGATTAATAGGTAAACATTCACAATGGAAACACATTGGGACGATTATAAGACAAAAGTAGTTTTTGTCAGTACCTAACTGCCCGTCCCGGGAGTAGTTTCTGTAATGATTTTTTCGTATCCTCAAATCTATGTCAAAACTTGATTTTTATATGATTAATAGGTAAACATTCACAATGGAAACACATTGGGACGATTATAAGACAAAAGTAGTTTTCGTCAGTACCTAACTGCCCGTCCCGGGAGTAGTTTCTGTAGCGATTTTTTCATATCCTCAAATCTTTGTCAAAACTTGATTTTTATATGATTAATAGGTAAACATTCACAATGGAAACACATTGGGACGATTATAAGATAAAAGTAGTTTTCGTCAGTACCTACCTGCCCGTGCCGGGAGTAGTTTCTGTAATGATTTTTTCATATCCTCAAATCTTTGTCAAAACTTGATTTTTATATGATTAATAGGTAAACATTCACAATGGAAACACATTGGGACGATTATAAGACAAAAGTAGTTTTCGTCAGTACCTAACTGCCCGTCCCGGGAGTAGTTTCTGTAATGATTTTTTCATATCCTCAAATCTTTGTCAAAACTTGATTTTTATATGATTAATAGGTAAACATTCACAATGAAAAAACATTGGGACGATTATAAGACAAAAGTAGTTTTCGTCAGTACCTACCTGCCCGTGCCGGGAATAGTTTCTGTAGCGATTTTTTCATATCCTCAATTCTTTGTCAAAACTTAATTTTTATATGATTAATAGGTAAACATTCACAATGGAAACACATTGGGACGATTATAAGACAAAAGTAGTTTTCGTCAGTACCTAACTGCCCGTCCCGGGAGTCGTTTCTGTAATGATTTTTTCATATCCTCAAATCTTTGTCAAAACTTAATTTTTATATGATTAATAGGTAAACATTCACAATGGAAACACATTGGGACGATTATAAGACAAAAGTAGTTTTCGTCAGTACCTACCTGCCCGTCCCGGGAGTAGTTTCTGTAGCGATTTTTTCATATCCTCAATTCTTTGTCAAAACTTAATTTTTATATGATTAATAGGTAAACATTCACAATGGAAACACATTTGGACGATTATAAGACAAAAGTAGTTTTCGTCAGTACCTAACTGCCCGTCCCGGGAGTAGTTTCTGTAATGTTTTTTTCATATCCTCAAATCTTTGTCAAAACTTGATTTTTATATGATTAATAGGTAAACATTCACAATGAAAAAACATTGGGACGATTATAAGACAAAAGTAGTTTTCGTCAGTACCTACCTGCCCGTGCCGGGAGTAGTTTCTGTAGTGATTTTTTCATATCCTCAATTATTTGTCCAAACTTTATTTTTATATGATTAATAGGTAAACATTCACAATGGAAACACATTGGGAAGATTATAAGACAAAAGTAGTTTTCGTCAGTACCTACCTGCCCGTCCCGGGAGTAGTTGCTGTAGCGATTTTTTCATATCCTCAATTCTTTGTCAAAACTTGATTTTTATATGATTAATAGGTAAACATTCACAATGGAAACACATTGGGACGATTATAAGACAATAGTAGTTTTCGTCAGTACCTAACTGCCCGTCCCGGGAGTAGTTTCTGTAATGATTTTTTCATATCCTCAAATCTTTGTCAAAACTTGATTTTTATATGATTAATAGGTAAAAATTCACAATGGAAACACATTGGGACGATTATAAGACAAAAGTAGTTTTCGTCAGTACCTACCTACCCGTCCCGGGAGTAGTTTCTGTAGCGATTTTTTCATATCCTCAATTCTTTGTCAAAACTTAATTTTTATATGATTAATAGGTATACATTCACAATGGAAACACATTGGGACGATTATAAGACAAAAGTAGTTTTCGTCAGTACCTACCTGCCCGTCCCGGGAGTAGTTTCTGTAGCGATTTTTTCATATCCTCAATTCTTTGTCAAAACTTAATTTTTATATGATTAATAGGTAAACATTTACAATGGAAACACATTGGGACGATTATAAGACAAAAGTAGTTTTCGTCAGTACCTAACTGCCCGTCCCGGGAGTAGTTTCTGTAATGATTTTTTCATATCCTCAAATCTTTGTCAAAACTTAATTTTTATATGATTAATAGGTAAACATTCACAATGGAAACACATTGGGACGATTATAAGACAAAAGTAGTTTTCGTCAGTACCTACCTGCCCGTCCCGGGAGTAGTTTCTGTAGCGATTTTTTCATATCCTCAATTCTTTGTCAAAACTTAATTTTTATATGATTAATAGGTAAACATTCACAATGGAAACACATTTGGACGATTATAAGACAAAAGTAGTTTTCGTCAGTACCTAACTGCCCGTCCCGGGAGTAGTTTCTGTAATGATTTTTTCATATCCTCAAATCTTTGTCAAAACTTGATTTTTATATGATTAATAGGTAAACATTCACAATGGAAACACATTGGGACGATTATAAGACAAAAGTAGTTTTCGTCAGTACCTACCTGCCCGTCCCGGGAGTAGTTTCTGTAGCGATTTTTTCATATCCTCAATTCTTTGTCAAAACTTAATTTTTATATGATTAATAGGTAAACATTCACAATGGAAACACATTGGGACGATTATAAGACAAAAGTAGTTTTCGTCAGTACCTAACTGCCCGTCCCGGGAGTAGTTTCTGTAATGATTTTTTCATATCCTCAAATCTTTGTCAAAACTTGATTTTTATATGATTAATAGGTAAACATTCACAATGAAAAAACATTGGGACGATTATAAGACAAAAGTAGTTTTCGTCAGTACCTACCTGCCCGTGCCGGGAGTAGTTTCTGTAGTGATTTTTTCATATCCTCAATTCTTTGTCAAAACTTGATTTTTATATGATTAATAGGTAAACATTCACAATGAAAAAACATTGGGACGATTATAAGACAAAAGTAGTTTTCGTCAGTACCTACCTGCCCGTGCCGGGAATAGTTTCTGTAGCGATTTTTTCATATCCTCAAATCTTTGTGAAAAATTGATTTTTATATGATTAATAGGTAAACATTCACAATGAAAAAACATTGGGACGATTATAAGACAAAAGTAGTTTTCGTCAGTACCTACCTGCCCGTGCCGGGAGTAGTTTCTGTAGCGATTTTTTCATATCCTCAATTCTTTGTCAAAACTTAATTTTTATATGATTAATAGGTAAACATTCACAATGGAAACACATTGGGACGATTATAAGACAAAAGTAGTTTTCGTCAGTACCTAACTGCCCGTCCCGGGAGTAGTTTCTGTAATGATTTTTTCATATCCTCAAATCTTTGTCAAAACTTAATTTTTATATGATTAATAGGTAAACATTCACAATGGAAACACATTGGGACGATTATAAGACAAAAGTAGTTTTCGTCAGTACCTACCTGCCCGTCCCGGGAGTAGTTTCTGTAGCGATTTTTTCATATCCTCAATTCTTTGTCAAAACTTAATTTTTATATGATTAATAGGTAAACATTCACAATGGAAACACATTTGGACGATTATAAGACAAAAGTAGTTTTCGTCAGTACCTAACTGCCCGTCCCGGGAGTAGTTTCTGTAATGATTTTTTTCATATCCTCAAATCTTTGTCAAAACTTGATTTTTATATGATTAATAGGTAAACATTCACAATGAAAAAACATTGGGACGATTATAAGACAAAAGTAGTTTTCGTCAGTACCTACCTGCCCGTGCCGGGAGTAGTTTCTGTAGTGATTTTTTCATATCCTCAATTATTTGTCCAAACTTGATTTTTATATGATTAATAGGTAAACATTCACAATGGAAACACATTGGGAAGATTATAAGACAAAAGTAGTTTTCGTCAGTACCTACCTGCCCGTCCCGGGAGTAGTTGCTGTAGCGATTTTTTCATATCCTCAATTCTTTGTCAAAACTTGATTTTTATATGATTAATAGGTAAACATTCACAATGGAAACACATTGGGACGATTATAAGACAAAAGTAGTTTTCGTCAGTACCTAACTGCCCGTCCCGGGAGTAGTTTCTGTAATGATTTTTTCATATCCTCAAATCTTTGTCAAAACTTGATTTTTATATGATTAATAGGTAAAAATTCACAATGGAAACACATTGGGACGATTATAAGACAAAAGTAGTTTTCGTCAGTACCTACCTGCCCGTCCCGGGAGTAGTTGCTGTAGCGATTTTTTCATATCCTCAATTCTTTGTCAAAACTTGATTTTTATATGATTAATAGGTAAACATTCACAATGGAAACACATTGGGACGATTATAAGACAAAAGTAGTTTTCGTCAGTACCTAACTGCCCGTCCCGGGAGTAGTTTCTGTAATGATTTTTTCATATCCTCAAATCTTTGTCAAAACTTGATTTTTATATGATTAATAGGTAAACATTCACAATGGAAACACATTGGGACGATTATAAGACAAAAGTAGTTTTCGTCAGTACCTACCTGCCCGTGCCGGGAGTAGTTTCTGTAGTGATTTTTTCATATCCTCAATTCTTTGTCCAAACTTGATTTTTATATGATTAATAGGTAAACATTCACAATGGAAACACATTGGGAAGATTATAAGACAAAAGTAGTTTTCGTCAGTACCTAACTGCCCGTCCCGGGAGTAGTTTCTGTAATGATTTTTTCATATCCTCAAATCTTTGTCAAAACTTAATTTTTATATGATTAATAGGTAAACATTCACAATGGAAACACATTGGGACGATTATAAGACAAAAGTAGTTTTCGTCAGTACCTACCTGCCCGTCCCGGGAGTAGTTTCTGTAGCGATTTTTTCATATCCTCAATTCTTTGTCAAAACTTAATTTTTATATGATTAATAGGTAAACATTCACAATGAAAAAACATTGGGACGATTATAAGACAAAAGTAGTTTTCGTCAGTACCTAACTGCCCGTCCCGGGAGTAGTTTCTGTAATGATTTTTTCATATCCTCAAATCTTTGTCAAAACTTGATTTTTATATGATTAATAGGTAAACATTCACAATGAAAAAACATTGGGACGATTATAAGACAAAAGTAGTTTTCGTCAGTACCTACCTGCCCGTGCCGGGAGTAGTTTCTGTAGTGATTTTTTCATATCCTCAATTATTTGTCCAAACTTGATTTTTATATGATTAATAGGTAAACATTCACAATGGAAACACATTGGGAAGATTATAAGACAAAAGTAGTTTTCGTCAGTACCTACCTGCCCGTCCCGGGAGTAGTTGCTGTAGCGATTTTTTCATATCCTCAATTCTTTGTCAAAACTTGATTTTTATATGATTAATAGGTAAACATTCACAATGGAAACACATTGGGACGATTATAAGACAAAAGTAGTTTTCGTCAGTACCTACCTACCCGTCCCGGGAGTAGTTTCTGTAGCGATTTTTTCATATCCTCAATTCTTTGTCAAAACTTAATTTTTATATGATTAATAGGTAAACATTCACAATGGAAACACATTGGGACGATTATAAGACAAAAGTAGTTTTCGTCAGTACCTACCTGCCCGTCCCGGGAGTAGTTTCTGTAGCGATTTTTTCATATCCTCAATTCTTTGTCAAAACTTAATTTTTATATGATTAATAGGTAAACATTCACAATGGAAACACATTTGGACGATTATAAGACAAAAGTATCGTCAGTACCTACCTGCCCGTCCCGGGAGTAGTTGCTGTAGCGATTTTTTCATATCCTCAATTCTTTGTCAAAACTTGATTTTTATATGATTAATAGGTAAACATCCACAATGGAAACACATTGGGACGATTATAAGACAAAAGTAGTTTTCGTCAGTACCTACCTGCCCGTGCCGGGAGTAGTTTCTGTAGCGATTTTTTCATATCCTCAATTCTTTGTCAAAACTTAATTTTTATATGATTAATAGGTAAACATTCACAATGGAAACACATTGGGACGATTATAAGACAAAAGTAGTTTTCGTCAGTACCTACCTGCCCGTCCCGGGAGTAGTTTCTGTAGCGATTTTTTCATATCCTCAAATCTTTGTGAAAAATTGATTTTTATATGATTAATAGGTAAACATTCACAATGGAAACACATTGGGACGATTATAAGATAAAAGTAGTTTTCGTCAGTACCTACCTGCCCGTGCCGGGAGTAGTTTCTGTAGCGATTTTTTCATATCCTCAATTCTTTGTCAAAACTTGATTTTTATATGATTAATAGGTAAACATTCACAATGGAAACACATTGGGACGATTATAAGACAAAAGTAGTTTTTGTCAGTACCTAACTGCCCGTCCCGGGAGTAGTTTCTGTAATGATTTTTTCGTATCCTCAAATCTATGTCAAAACTTGATTTTTATATGATTAATAGGTAAACATTCACAATGGAAACACATTGGGACGATTATAAGACAAAAGTAGTTTTCGTCAGTACCTAACTGCCCGTCCCGGGAGTAGTTTCTGTAGCGATTTTTTCATATCCTCAAATCTTTGTCAAAACTTGATTTTTATATGATTAATAGGTAAACATTCACAATGGAAACACATTGGGACGATTATAAGATAAAAGTAGTTTTCGTCAGTACCTACCTGCCCGTGCCGGGAGTAGTTTCTGTAGCGATTTTTTCATATCCTCAATTCTTTGTCAAAACTTGATTTTTATATGATTAATAGGTAAACATTCACAATGGAAACACATTGGGACGATTATAAGACAAAAGTAGTTTTTGTCAGTACCTAACTGCCCGTCCCGGGAGTAGTTTCTGTAATGATTTTTTCGTATCCTCAAATCTATGTCAAAACTTGATTTTTATATGATTAATAGGTAAACATTCACAATGGAAACACATTGGGACGATTATAAGACAAAAGTAGTTTTCGTCAGTACCTAACTGCCCGTCCCGGGAGTAGTTTCTGTAATGATTTTTTCATATCCTCAAATCTTTGTCAAAACTTGATTTTTATATGATTAATAGGTAAACATTCACAATGAAAAAACATTGGGACGATTATAAGACAAAAGTAGTTTTCGTCAGTACCTACCTGCCCGTGCCGGGAATAGTTTCTGTAGCGATTTTTTCATATCCTCAATTCTTTGTCAAAACTTAATTTTTATATGATTAATAGGTAAACATTCACAATGGAAACACATTGGGACGATTATAAGACAAAAGTAGTTTTCGTCAGTACCTAACTGCCCGTCCCGGGAGTAGTTTCTGTAATGATTTTTTCATATCCTCAAATCTTTGTCAAAACTTAATTTTTATATGATTAATAGGTAAACATTCACAATGGAAACACATTGGGACGATTATAAGACAAAAGTAGTTTTCGTCAGTACCTACCTGCCCGTCCCGGGAGTAGTTTCTGTAGCGATTTTTTCATATCCTCAATTCTTTGTCAAAACTTAATTTTTATATGATTAATAGGTAAACATTCACAATGGAAACACATTTGGACGATTATAAGACAAAAGTAGTTTTCGTCAGTACCTAACTGCCCGTCCCGGGAGTAGTTTCTGTAATGATTTTTTCATATCCTCAAATCTTTGTCAAAACTTGATTTTTATATGATTAATAGGTAAACATTCACAATGAAAAACCATTGGGACGATTATAAGACAAAAGTAGTTTTCGTCAGTACCTACCTGCCCGTGCCGGGAGTAGTTTCTGTAGTGATTTTTTCATATCCTCAATTCTTTGTCCAAACTTGATTTTTATATGATTAATAGGTAAACATTCACAATGAAAACACATTGGGAAGATTATAAGACAAAAGTAGTTTTCGTCAGTACCTACCTGCCCGTCCCGGGAGTAGTTGCTGTAGCGATTTTTTCATATCCTCAATTCTTTGTCAAAACTTGATTTTTATATGATTAATAGGTAAACATCCACAATGGAAACACATTGGGACGATTATAAGACAAAAGTAGTTTTCGTCAGTACCTACCTGCCCGTGCCGGGAGTAGTTTCTGTAGCGATTTTTTCATATCCTCAATTCTTTGTCAAAACTTAATTTTTATATGATTAATAGGTAAACATTCACAATGGAAACACATTGGGACGATTATAAGACAAAAATAGTTTTCGTCAGTACCTAACTGCCCGTCCCGGGAGTAGTTTCTGTAATGATTTTTTCATATCCTCAAATCTTTGTCAAAACTTAATTTTTATATGATTAATAGGTAAACATTCACAATGGAAACACATTGGGACGATTATAAGACAAAAGTAGTTTTCGTCACTACCTACCTGCCCGTCCCGGGAGTAGTTTCTGTAGCGATTTTTTCATATCCTCAATTCTTTGTCAAAACTTAATTTTTATATGATTAATAGGTAAACATTCACAATGGAAACACATTTGGACGATTATAAGACAAAAGTAGTTTTCGTCAGTACCTAACTGCCCGTCCCGGGAGTAGTTTCTGTAATGATTTTTTCATATCCTCAAATCTTTGTCAAAACTTGATTTTTATATGATTAATAGGTAAACATTCACAATGAAAAAACATTGGGACGATTATAAGACAAAAGTAGTTTTCGTCAGTACCTACCTGCCCGTGCCGGGAGTAGTTTCTGTAATGATTTTTTCATATCCTCAAATCTTTGTCAAAACTTGATTTTTATATGATTAATAGGTAAACATTCACAATGGAAACACATTGGGACGATTATAAGACAAAAGTAGTTTTCGTCAGTACCTAACTGCCCGTCCCGGGAGTAGTTTCTGTAATGATTTTTTCATATCCTCAAATCTTTGTCAAAACTTGATTTTTATATGATTAATAGGTAAACATTCACAATGAAAAAACATTGGGACGATTATAAGACAAAAGTAGTTTTCGTCAGTACCTACCTGCCCGTGCCGGGAATAGTTTCTGTAGCGATTTTTTCATATCCTCAATTCTTTGTCAAAACTTAATTTTTATATGATTAATAGGTAAACATTCACAATGGAAACACATTGGGACGATTATAAGACAAAAGTAGTTTTCGTCAGTACCTAACTGCCCGTCCCGGGAGTCGTTTCTGTAATGATTTTTTCATATCCTCAAATCTTTGTCAAAACTTAATTTTTATATGATTAATAGGTAAACATTCACAATGGAAACACATTGGGACGATTATAAGACAAAAGTAGTTTTCGTCAGTACCTACCTGCCCGTCCCGGGAGTAGTTTCTGTAGCGATTTTTTCATATCCTCAATTCTTTGTCAAAACTTAATTTTTATATGATTAATAGGTAAACATTCACAATGGAAACACATTTGGACGATTATAAGACAAAAGTAGTTTTCGTCAGTACCTAACTGCCCGTCCCGGGAGTAGTTTCTGTAATGTTTTTTTCATATCCTCAAATCTTTGTCAAAACTTGATTTTTATATGATTAATAGGTAAACATTCACAATGAAAAAACATTGGGACGATTATAAGACAAAAGTAGTTTTCGTCAGTACCTACCTGCCCGTGCCGGGAGTAGTTTCTGTAGTGATTTTTTCATATCCTCAATTATTTGTCCAAACTTTATTTTTATATGATTAATAGGTAAACATTCACAATGGAAACACATTGGGAAGATTATAAGACAAAAGTAGTTTTCGTCAGTACCTACCTGCCCGTCCCGGGAGTAGTTGCTGTAGCGATTTTTTCATATCCTCAATTCTTTGTCAAAACTTGATTTTTATATGATTAATAGGTAAACATTCACAATGGAAACACATTTGGACGATTATAAGACAAAAGTAGTTTTCGTCAGTACCTAACTGCCCGTCCCGGGAGTAGTTTCTGTAATGATTTTTTTCATATCCTCAAATCTTTGTCAAAACTTGATTTTTATATGATTAATAGGTAAACATTCACAATGAAAAAACATTGGGACGATTATAAGACAAAAGTAGTTTTCGTCAGTACCTACCTGCCCGTGCCGGGAGTAGTTTCTGTAGTGATTTTTTCATATCCTCAATTATTTGTCCAAACTTGATTTTTATATGATTAATAGGTAAACATTCACAATGGAAACACATTGGGAAGATTATAAGACAAAAGTAGTTTTCGTCAGTACCTACCTGCCCGTCCCGGGAGTAGTTGCTGTAGCGATTTTTTCATATCCTCAATTCTTTGTCAAAACTTGATTTTTATATGATTAATAGGTAAACATTCACAATGGAAACACATTGGGACGATTATAAGACAAAAGTAGTTTTCGTCAGTACCTAACTGCCCGTCCCGGGAGTAGTTTCTGTAATGATTTTTTCATATCCTCAAATCTTTGTCAAAACTTGATTTTTATATGATTAATAGGTAAAAATTCACAATGGAAACACATTGGGACGATTATAAGACAAAAGTAGTTTTCGTCAGTACCTACCTGCCCGTCCCGGGAGTAGTTGCTGTAGCGATTTTTTCATATCCTCAATTCTTTGTCAAAACTTGATTTTTATATGATTAATAGGTAAACATTCACAATGGAAACACATTGGGACGATTATAAGACAAAAGTAGTTTTCGTCAGTACCTAACTGCCCGTCCCGGGAGTAGTTTCTGTAATGATTTTTTCATATCCTCAAATCTTTGTCAAAACTTGATTTTTATATGATTAATAGGTAAACATTCACAATGGAAACACATTGGGACGATTATAAGACAAAAGTAGTTTTCGTCAGTACCTACCTGCCCGTGCCGGGAGTAGTTTCTGTAGTGATTTTTTCATATCCTCAATTCTTTGTCCAAACTTGATTTTTATATGATTAATAGGTAAACATTCACAATGGAAACACATTGGGAAGATTATAAGACAAAAGTAGTTTTCGTCAGTACCTAACTGCCCGTCCCGGGAGTAGTTTCTGTAATGATTTTTTCATATCCTCAAATCTTTGTCAAAACTTAATTTTTATATGATTAATAGGTAAACATTCACAATGGAAACACATTGGGACGATTATAAGACAAAAGTAGTTTTCGTCAGTACCTACCTGCCCGTCCCGGGAGTAGTTTCTGTAGCGATTTTTTCATATCCTCAATTCTTTGTCAAAACTTAATTTTTATATGATTAATAGGTAAACATTCACAATGAAAAAACATTGGGACGATTATAAGACAAAAGTAGTTTTCGTCAGTACCTAACTGCCCGTCCCGGGAGTAGTTTCTGTAATGATTTTTTCATATCCTCAAATCTTTGTCAAAACTTGATTTTTATATGATTAATAGGTAAACATTCACAATGAAAAAACATTGGGACGATTATAAGACAAAAGTAGTTTTCGTCAGTACCTACCTGCCCGTGCCGGGAGTAGTTTCTGTAGTGATTTTTTCATATCCTCAATTATTTGTCCAAACTTGATTTTTATATGATTAATAGGTAAACATTCACAATGGAAACACATTGGGAAGATTATAAGACAAAAGTAGTTTTCGTCAGTACCTACCTGCCCGTCCCGGGAGTAGTTGCTGTAGCGATTTTTTCATATCCTCAATTCTTTGTCAAAACTTGATTTTTATATGATTAATAGGTAAACATTCACAATGGAAACACATTGGGACGATTATAAGACAAAAGTAGTTTTCGTCAGTACCTACCTACCCGTCCCGGGAGTAGTTTCTGTAGCGATTTTTTCATATCCTCAATTCTTTGTCAAAACTTAATTTTTATATGATTAATAGGTAAACATTCACAATGGAAACACATTGGGACGATTATAAGACAAAAGTAGTTTTCGTCAGTACCTACCTGCCCGTCCCGGGAGTAGTTTCTGTAGCGATTTTTTCATATCCTCAATTCTTTGTCAAAACTTAATTTTTATATGATTAATAGGTAAACATTCACAATGGAAACACATTTGGACGATTATAAGACAAAAGTATCGTCAGTACCTACCTGCCCGTCCCGGGAGTAGTTGCTGTAGCGATTTTTTCATATCCTCAATTCTTTGTCAAAACTTGATTTTTATATGATTAATAGGTAAACATCCACAATGGAAACACATTGGGACGATTATAAGACAAAAGTAGTTTTCGTCAGTACCTACCTGCCCGTGCCGGGAGTAGTTTCTGTAGCGATTTTTTCATATCCTCAATTCTTTGTCAAAACTTAATTTTTATATGATTAATAGGTAAACATTCACAATGGAAACACATTGGGACGATTATAAGACAAAAGTAGTTTTCGTCAGTACCTACCTGCCCGTCCCGGGAGTAGTTTCTGTAGCGATTTTTTCATATCCTCAAATCTTTGTGAAAAATTGATTTTTATATGATTAATAGGTAAACATTCACAATGGAAACACATTGGGACGATTATAAGATAAAAGTAGTTTTCGTCAGTACCTACCTGCCCGTGCCGGGAGTAGTTTCTGTAGCGATTTTTTCATATCCTCAATTCTTTGTCAAAACTTGATTTTTATATGATTAATAGGTAAACATTCACAATGGAAACACATTGGGACGATTATAAGACAAAAGTAGTTTTTGTCAGTACCTAACTGCCCGTCCCGGGAGTAGTTTCTGTAATGATTTTTTCGTATCCTCAAATCTATGTCAAAACTTGATTTTTATATGATTAATAGGTAAACATTCACAATGGAAACACATTGGGACGATTATAAGACAAAAGTAGTTTTCGTCAGTACCTAACTGCCCGTCCCGGGAGTAGTTTCTGTAGCGATTTTTTCATATCCTCAAATCTTTGTCAAAACTTGATTTTTATATGATTAATAGGTAAACATTCACAATGGAAACACATTGGGACGATTATAAGATAAAAGTAGTTTTCGTCAGTACCTACCTGCCCGTGCCGGGAGTAGTTTCTGTAGCGATTTTTTCATATCCTCAATTCTTTGTCAAAACTTGATTTTTATATGATTAATAGGTAAACATTCACAATGGAAACACATTGGGACGATTATAAGACAAAAGTAGTTTTTGTCAGTACCTAACTGCCCGTCCCGGGAGTAGTTTCTGTAATGATTTTTTCGTATCCTCAAATCTATGTCAAAACTTGATTTTTATATGATTAATAGGTAAACATTCACAATGGAAACACATTGGGACGATTATAAGACAAAAGTAGTTTTCGTCAGTACCTAACTGCCCGTCCCGGGAGTAGTTTCTGTAATGATTTTTTCATATCCTCAAATCTTTGTCAAAACTTGATTTTTATATGATTAATAGGTAAACATTCACAATGAAAAAACATTGGGACGATTATAAGACAAAAGTAGTTTTCGTCAGTACCTACCTGCCCGTGCCGGGAATAGTTTCTGTAGCGATTTTTTCATATCCTCAATTCTTTGTCAAAACTTAATTTTTATATGATTAATAGGTAAACATTCACAATGGAAACACATTGGGACGATTATAAGACAAAAGTAGTTTTCGTCAGTACCTAACTGCCCGTCCCGGGAGTAGTTTCTGTAATGATTTTTTCATATCCTCAAATCTTTGTCAAAACTTAATTTTTATATGATTAATAGGTAAACATTCACAATGGAAACACATTGGGACGATTATAAGACAAAAGTAGTTTTCGTCAGTACCTACCTGCCCGTCCCGGGAGTAGTTTCTGTAGCGATTTTTTCATATCCTCAATTCTTTGTCAAAACTTAATTTTTATATGATTAATAGGTAAACATTCACAATGGAAACACATTTGGACGATTATAAGACAAAAGTAGTTTTCGTCAGTACCTAACTGCCCGTCCCGGGAGTAGTTTCTGTAATGATTTTTTCATATCCTCAAATCTTTGTCAAAACTTGATTTTTATATGATTAATAGGTAAACATTCACAATGAAAAACCATTGGGACGATTATAAGACAAAAGTAGTTTTCGTCAGTACCTACCTGCCCGTGCCGGGAGTAGTTTCTGTAGTGATTTTTTCATATCCTCAATTCTTTGTCCAAACTTGATTTTTATATGATTAATAGGTAAACATTCACAATGAAAACACATTGGGAAGATTATAAGACAAAAGTAGTTTTCGTCAGTACCTACCTGCCCGTCCCGGGAGTAGTTGCTGTAGCGATTTTTTCATATCCTCAATTCTTTGTCAAAACTTGATTTTTATATGATTAATAGGTAAACATCCACAATGGAAACACATTGGGACGATTATAAGACAAAAGTAGTTTTCGTCAGTACCTACCTGCCCGTGCCGGGAGTAGTTTCTGTAGCGATTTTTTCATATCCTCAATTCTTTGTCAAAACTTAATTTTTATATGATTAATAGGTAAACATTCACAATGGAAACACATTGGGACGATTATAAGACAAAAATAGTTTTCGTCAGTACCTAACTGCCCGTCCCGGGAGTAGTTTCTGTAATGATTTTTTCATATCCTCAAATCTTTGTCAAAACTTAATTTTTATATGATTAATAGGTAAACATTCACAATGGAAACACATTGGGACGATTATAAGACAAAAGTAGTTTTCGTCACTACCTACCTGCCCGTCCCGGGAGTAGTTTCTGTAGCGATTTTTTCATATCCTCAATTCTTTGTCAAAACTTAATTTTTATATGATTAATAGGTAAACATTCACAATGGAAACACATTTGGACGATTATAAGACAAAAGTAGTTTTCGTCAGTACCTAACTGCCCGTCCCGGGAGTAGTTTCTGTAATGATTTTTTCATATCCTCAAATCTTTGTCAAAACTTGATTTTTATATGATTAATAGGTAAACATTCACAATGAAAAAACATTGGGACGATTATAAGACAAAAGTAGTTTTCGTCAGTACCTACCTGCCCGTGCCGGGAGTAGTTTCTGTAATGATTTTTTCATATCCTCAAATCTTTGTCAAAACTTGATTTTTATATGATTAATAGGTAAACATTCACAATGGAAACACATTGGGACGATTATAAGACAAAAGTAGTTTTCGTCAGTACCTAACTGCCCGTCCCGGGAGTAGTTTCTGTAATGATTTTTTCATATCCTCAAATCTTTGTCAAAACTTGATTTTTATATGATTAATAGGTAAACATTCACAATGAAAAAACATTGGGACGATTATAAGACAAAAGTAGTTTTCGTCAGTACCTACCTGCCCGTGCCGGGAATAGTTTCTGTAGCGATTTTTTCATATCCTCAATTCTTTGTCAAAACTTAATTTTTATATGATTAATAGGTAAACATTCACAATGGAAACACATTGGGACGATTATAAGACAAAAGTAGTTTTCGTCAGTACCTAACTGCCCGTCCCGGGAGTCGTTTCTGTAATGATTTTTTCATATCCTCAAATCTTTGTCAAAACTTAATTTTTATATGATTAATAGGTAAACATTCACAATGGAAACACATTGGGACGATTATAAGACAAAAGTAGTTTTCGTCAGTACCTACCTGCCCGTCCCGGGAGTAGTTTCTGTAGCGATTTTTTCATATCCTCAATTCTTTGTCAAAACTTAATTTTTATATGATTAATAGGTAAACATTCACAATGGAAACACATTTGGACGATTATAAGACAAAAGTAGTTTTCGTCAGTACCTAACTGCCCGTCCCGGGAGTAGTTTCTGTAATGTTTTTTTCATATCCTCAAATCTTTGTCAAAACTTGATTTTTATATGATTAATAGGTAAACATTCACAATGAAAAAACATTGGGACGATTATAAGACAAAAGTAGTTTTCGTCAGTACCTACCTGCCCGTGCCGGGAGTAGTTTCTGTAGTGATTTTTTCATATCCTCAATTATTTGTCCAAACTTTATTTTTATATGATTAATAGGTAAACATTCACAATGGAAACACATTGGGAAGATTATAAGACAAAAGTAGTTTTCGTCAGTACCTACCTGCCCGTCCCGGGAGTAGTTGCTGTAGCGATTTTTTCATATCCTCAATTCTTTGTCAAAACTTGATTTTTATATGATTAATAGGTAAACATTCACAATGGAAACACATTGGGACGATTATAAGACAATAGTAGTTTTCGTCAGTACCTAACTGCCCGTCCCGGGAGTAGTTTCTGTAATGATTTTTTCATATCCTCAAATCTTTGTCAAAACTTGATTTTTATATGATTAATAGGTAAAAATTCACAATGGAAACACATTGGGACGATTATAAGACAAAAGTAGTTTTCGTCAGTACCTACCTACCCGTCCCGGGAGTAGTTTCTGTAGCGATTTTTTCATATCCTCAATTCTTTGTCAAAACTTAATTTTTATATGATTAATAGGTATACATTCACAATGGAAACACATTGGGACGATTATAAGACAAAAGTAGTTTTCGTCAGTACCTACCTGCCCGTCCCGGGAGTAGTTTCTGTAGCGATTTTTTCATATCCTCAATTCTTTGTCAAAACTTAATTTTTATATGATTAATAGGTAAACATTTACAATGGAAACACATTGGGACGATTATAAGACAAAAGTAGTTTTCGTCAGTACCTAACTGCCCGTCCCGGGAGTAGTTTCTGTAATGATTTTTTCATATCCTCAAATCTTTGTCAAAACTTAATTTTTATATGATTAATAGGTAAACATTCACAATGGAAACACATTGGGACGATTATAAGACAAAAGTAGTTTTCGTCAGTACCTACCTGCCCGTCCCGGGAGTAGTTTCTGTAGCGATTTTTTCATATCCTCAATTCTTTGTCAAAACTTAATTTTTATATGATTAATAGGTAAACATTCACAATGGAAACACATTTGGACGATTATAAGACAAAAGTAGTTTTCGTCAGTACCTAACTGCCCGTCCCGGGAGTAGTTTCTGTAATGATTTTTTCATATCCTCAAATCTTTGTCAAAACTTGATTTTTATATGATTAATAGGTAAACATTCACAATGGAAACACATTGGGACGATTATAAGACAAAAGTAGTTTTCGTCAGTACCTACCTGCCCGTCCCGGGAGTAGTTTCTGTAGCGATTTTTTCATATCCTCAATTCTTTGTCAAAACTTAATTTTTATATGATTAATAGGTAAACATTCACAATGGAAACACATTGGGACGATTATAAGACAAAAGTAGTTTTCGTCAGTACCTAACTGCCCGTCCCGGGAGTAGTTTCTGTAATGATTTTTTCATATCCTCAAATCTTTGTCAAAACTTGATTTTTATATGATTAATAGGTAAACATTCACAATGAAAAAACATTGGGACGATTATAAGACAAAAGTAGTTTTCGTCAGTACCTACCTGCCCGTGCCGGGAGTAGTTTCTGTAGTGATTTTTTCATATCCTCAATTCTTTGTCAAAACTTGATTTTTATATGATTAATAGGTAAACATTCACAATGAAAAAACATTGGGACGATTATAAGACAAAAGTAGTTTTCGTCAGTACCTACCTGCCCGTGCCGGGAATAGTTTCTGTAGCGATTTTTTCATATCCTCAAATCTTTGTGAAAAATTGATTTTTATATGATTAATAGGTAAACATTCACAATGAAAAAACATTGGGACGATTATAAGACAAAAGTAGTTTTCGTCAGTACCTACCTGCCCGTGCCGGGAGTAGTTTCTGTAGCGATTTTTTCATATCCTCAATTCTTTGTCAAAACTTAATTTTTATATGATTAATAGGTAAACATTCACAATGGAAACACATTGGGACGATTATAAGACAAAAGTAGTTTTCGTCAGTACCTAACTGCCCGTCCCGGGAGTAGTTTCTGTAATGATTTTTTCATATCCTCAAATCTTTGTCAAAACTTAATTTTTATATGATTAATAGGTAAACATTCACAATGGAAACACATTGGGACGATTATAAGACAAAAGTAGTTTTCGTCAGTACCTACCTGCCCGTCCCGGGAGTAGTTTCTGTAGCGATTTTTTCATATCCTCAATTCTTTGTCAAAACTTAATTTTTATATGATTAATAGGTAAACATTCACAATGGAAACACATTTGGACGATTATAAGACAAAAGTAGTTTTCGTCAGTACCTAACTGCCCGTCCCGGGAGTAGTTTCTGTAATGATTTTTTTCATATCCTCAAATCTTTGTCAAAACTTGATTTTTATATGATTAATAGGTAAACATTCACAATGAAAAAACATTGGGACGATTATAAGACAAAAGTAGTTTTCGTCAGTACCTACCTGCCCGTGCCGGGAGTAGTTTCTGTAGTGATTTTTTCATATCCTCAATTATTTGTCCAAACTTGATTTTTATATGATTAATAGGTAAACATTCACAATGGAAACACATTGGGAAGATTATAAGACAAAAGTAGTTTTCGTCAGTACCTACCTGCCCGTCCCGGGAGTAGTTGCTGTAGCGATTTTTTCATATCCTCAATTCTTTGTCAAAACTTGATTTTTATATGATTAATAGGTAAACATTCACAATGGAAACACATTGGGACGATTATAAGACAAAAGTAGTTTTCGTCAGTACCTAACTGCCCGTCCCGGGAGTAGTTTCTGTAATGATTTTTTCATATCCTCAAATCTTTGTCAAAACTTGATTTTTATATGATTAATAGGTAAAAATTCACAATGGAAACACATTGGGACGATTATAAGACAAAAGTAGTTTTCGTCAGTACCTACCTGCCCGTCCCGGGAGTAGTTGCTGTAGCGATTTTTTCATATCCTCAATTCTTTGTCAAAACTTGATTTTTATATGATTAATAGGTAAACATTCACAATGGAAACACATTGGGACGATTATAAGACAAAAGTAGTTTTCGTCAGTACCTAACTGCCCGTCCCGGGAGTAGTTTCTGTAATGATTTTTTCATATCCTCAAATCTTTGTCAAAACTTGATTTTTATATGATTAATAGGTAAACATTCACAATGGAAACACATTGGGACGATTATAAGACAAAAGTAGTTTTCGTCAGTACCTACCTGCCCGTGCCGGGAGTAGTTTCTGTAGTGATTTTTTCATATCCTCAATTCTTTGTCCAAACTTGATTTTTATATGATTAATAGGTAAACATTCACAATGGAAACACATTGGGAAGATTATAAGACAAAAGTAGTTTTCGTCAGTACCTAACTGCCCGTCCCGGGAGTAGTTTCTGTAATGATTTTTTCATATCCTCAAATCTTTGTCAAAACTTAATTTTTATATGATTAATAGGTAAACATTCACAATGGAAACACATTGGGACGATTATAAGACAAAAGTAGTTTTCGTCAGTACCTACCTGCCCGTCCCGGGAGTAGTTTCTGTAGCGATTTTTTCATATCCTCAATTCTTTGTCAAAACTTAATTTTTATATGATTAATAGGTAAACATTCACAATGAAAAAACATTGGGACGATTATAAGACAAAAGTAGTTTTCGTCAGTACCTAACTGCCCGTCCCGGGAGTAGTTTCTGTAATGATTTTTTCATATCCTCAAATCTTTGTCAAAACTTGATTTTTATATGATTAATAGGTAAACATTCACAATGAAAAAACATTGGGACGATTATAAGACAAAAGTAGTTTTCGTCAGTACCTACCTGCCCGTGCCGGGAGTAGTTTCTGTAGTGATTTTTTCATATCCTCAATTATTTGTCCAAACTTGATTTTTATATGATTAATAGGTATTCACAATGGAAACACATTGGGAAGATTATAAGACAAAAGTAGTTTTCGTCAGTACCTACCTGCCCGTCCCGGGAGTAGTTGCTGTAGCGATTTTTTCATATCCTCAATTCTTTGTCAAAACTTGATTTTTATATGATTAATAGGTAAACATTCACAATGGAAACACATTGGGACGATTATAAGACAAAAGTAGTTTTCGTCAGTACCTACCTACCCGTCCCGGGAGTAGTTTCTGTAGCGATTTTTTCATATCCTCAATTCTTTGTCAAAACTTAATTTTTATATGATTAATAGGTAAACATTCACAATGGAAACACATTGGGACGATTATAAGACAAAAGTAGTTTTCGTCAGTACCTACCTGCCCGTCCCGGGAGTAGTTTCTGTAGCGATTTTTTCATATCCTCAATTCTTTGTCAAAACTTAATTTTTATATGATTAATAGGTAAACATTCACAATGGAAACACATTTGGACGATTATAAGACAAAAGTATCGTCAGTACCTACCTGCCCGTCCCGGGAGTAGTTGCTGTAGCGATTTTTTCATATCCTCAATTCTTTGTCAAAACTTGATTTTTATATGATTAATAGGTAAACATCCACAATGGAAACACATTGGGACGATTATAAGACAAAAGTAGTTTTCGTCAGTACCTACCTGCCCGTGCCGGGAGTAGTTTCTGTAGCGATTTTTTCATATCCTCAATTCTTTGTCAAAACTTAATTTTTATATGATTAATAGGTAAACATTCACAATGGAAACACATTGGGACGATTATAAGACAAAAGTAGTTTTCGTCAGTACCTACCTGCCCGTCCCGGGAGTAGTTTCTGTAGCGATTTTTTCATATCCTCAAATCTTTGTGAAAAATTGATTTTTATATGATTAATAGGTAAACATTCACAATGGAAACACATTGGGACGATTATAAGATAAAAGTAGTTTTCGTCAGTACCTACCTGCCCGTGCCGGGAGTAGTTTCTGTAGCGATTTTTTCATATCCTCAATTCTTTGTCAAAACTTGATTTTTATATGATTAATAGGTAAACATTCACAATGGAAACACATTGGGACGATTATAAGACAAAAGTAGTTTTTGTCAGTACCTAACTGCCCGTCCCGGGAGTAGTTTCTGTAATGATTTTTTCGTATCCTCAAATCTATGTCAAAACTTGATTTTTATATGATTAATAGGTAAACATTCACAATGGAAACACATTGGGACGATTATAAGACAAAAGTAGTTTTCGTCAGTACCTAACTGCCCGTCCCGGGAGTAGTTTCTGTAGCGATTTTTTCATATCCTCAAATCTTTGTCAAAACTTGATTTTTATATGATTAATAGGTAAACATTCACAATGGAAACACATTGGGACGATTATAAGATAAAAGTAGTTTTCGTCAGTACCTACCTGCCCGTGCCGGGAGTAGTTTCTGTAGCGATTTTTTCATATCCTCAATTCTTTGTCAAAACTTGATTTTTATATGATTAATAGGTAAACATTCACAATGGAAACACATTGGGACGATTATAAGACAAAAGTAGTTTTTGTCAGTACCTAACTGCCCGTCCCGGGAGTAGTTTCTGTAATGATTTTTTCGTATCCTCAAATCTATGTCAAAACTTGATTTTTATATGATTAATAGGTAAACATTCACAATGGAAACACATTGGGACGATTATAAGACAAAAGTAGTTTTCGTCAGTACCTTACTGCCCGTCCCGGGAGTAGTTTCTGTAATGATTTTTTCATATCCTCAAATCTTTGTCAAAACTTGATTTTTATATGATTAATAGGTAAACATTCACAATGAAAAAACATTGGGACGATTATAAGACAAAAGTAGTTTTCGTCAGTACCTACCTGCCCGTGCCGGGAATAGTTTCTGTAGCGATTTTTTCATATCCTCAATTCTTTGTCAAAACTTAATTTTTATATGATTAATAGGTAAACATTCACAATGGAAACACATTGGGACGATTATAAGACAAAAGTAGTTTTCGTCAGTACCTAACTGCCCGTCCCGGGAGTAGTTTCTGTAATGATTTTTTCATATCCTCAAATCTTTGTCAAAACTTAATTTTTATATGATTAATAGGTAAACATTCACAATGGAAACACATTGGGACGATTATAAGACAAAAGTAGTTTTCGTCAGTACCTACCTGCCCGTCCCGGGAGTAGTTTCTGTAGCGATTTTTTCATATCCTCAATTCTTTGTCAAAACTTAATTTTTATATGATTAATAGGTAAACATTCACAATGGAAACACATTTGGACGATTATAAGACAAAAGTAGTTTTCGTCAGTACCTAACTGCCCGTCCCGGGAGTAGTTTCTGTAATGTTTTTTTCATATCCTCAAATCTTTGTCAAAACTTGATTTTTATATGATTAATAGGTAAACATTCACAATGAAAAAACATTGGGACGATTATAAGACAAAAGTAGTTTTCGTCAGTACCTACCTGCCCGTGCCGGGAGTAGTTTCTGTAGTGATTTTTTCATATCCTCAATTATTTGTCCAAACTTGATTTTTATATGATTAATAGGTAAACATTCACAATGGAAACACATTGGGAAGATTATAAGACAAAAGTAGTTTTCGTCAGTACCTACCTGCCCGTCCCGGGAGTAGTTGCTGTAGCGATTTTTTCATATCCTCAATTCTTTGTCAAAACTTGATTTTTATATGATTAATAGGTAAACATTCACAATGGAAACACATTGGGACGATTATAAGACAATAGTAGTTTTCGTCAGTACCTAACTGCCCGTCCCGGGAGTAGTTTCTGTAATGATTTTTTCATATCCTCAAATCTTTGTCAAAACTTGATTTTTATATGATTAATAGGTAAAAATTCACAATGGAAACACATTGGGACGATTATAAGACAAAAGTAGTTTTCGTCAGTACCTACCTACCCGTCCCGGGAGTAGTTTCTGTAGCGATTTTTTCATATCCTCAATTCTTTGTCAAAACTTAATTTTTATATGATTAATAGGTAAACATTCACAATGGAAACACATTGGGACGATTATAAGACAAAAGTAGTTTTCGTCAGTACCTACCTGCCCGTCCCGGGAGTAGTTTCTGTAGCGATTTTTTCATATCCTCAATTCTTTGTCAAAACTTAATTTTTATATGATTAATAGGTAAACATTCACAATGGAAACACATTTGGACGATTATAAGACAAAAGTAGTTTTCGTCAGTACCTAACTGCCCGTCCCGGGAGTAGTTTCTGTAATGATTTTTTCATATCCTCAAATCTTTGTCAAAACTTGATTTTTATATGATTAATAGGTAAACATTCACAATGAAAAACCATTGGGACGATTATAAGACAAAAGTAGTTTTCGTCAGTACCTACCTGCCCGTGCCGGGAGTAGTTTCTGTAGTGATTTTTTCATATCCTCAATTCTTTGTCCAAACTTGATTTTTATATGATTAATAGGTAAACATTCACAATGAAAACACATTGGGAAGATTATAAGACAAAAGTAGTTTTCGTCAGTACCTACCTGCCCGTCCCGGGAGTAGTTGCTGTAGCGATTTTTTCATATCCTCAATTCTTTGTCAAAACTTGATTTTTATATGATTAATAGGTAAACATCCACAATGGAAACACATTGGGACGATTATAAGACAAAAGTAGTTTTCGTCAGTACCTACCTGCCCGTGCCGGGAGTAGTTTCTGTAGCGATTTTTTCATATCCTCAATTCTTTGTCAAAACTTAATTTTTATATGATTAATAGGTAAACATTCACAATGGAAACACATTGGGACGATTATAAGACAAAAGTAGTTTTCGTCAGTACCTAACTGCCCGTCCCGGGAGTAGTTTCTGTAATGATTTTTTCATATCCTCAAATCTTTGTCAAAACTTGATTTTTATATGATTAATAGGTAAACATTCACAATGAAAAAACATTGGGACGATTATAAGACAAAAGTAGTTTTCGTCAGTACCTACCTGCCCGTGCCGGGAGTAGTTTCTGTAGTGATTTTTTCATATCCTCAATTCTTTGTCCAAACTTGATTTTTATATGATTAATAGGTAAACATTCACAATGGAAACACATTGGGAAGATTATAAGACAAAAGTAGTTTTCGTCAGTACCTACCTGCCCGTCCCGGGAGTAGTTGCTGTAGCGATTTTTTCATATCCTCAATTCTTTGTCAAAACTTGATTTTTATATGATTAATAGGTAAACATTCACAATGGAAACACATTGGGACGATTATAAGACAAAAGTAGTTTTCGTCAGTACCTAACTGCCCGTCCCGGGAGTAGTTTCTGTAATGATTTTTTCATATCCTCAAATCTTTGTCAAAACTTGATTTTTATATGATTAATAGGTAAACATTCACAATGGAAACACATTGGGACGATTATAAGACAAAAGTAGTTTTCGTCAGTACCTAACTGCCCGTCCCGGGAGTAGTTTCTGTAATGATTTTTTCATATCCTCAAATCTTTGTCAAAACTTGATTTTTATATGATTAATAGGTAAACATTCACAATGAAAAAACATTGGGACGATTATAAGACAAAAGTAGTTTTCGTCAGTACCTACCTGCCCGTGCCGGGAATAGTTTCTGTAGCGATTTTTTCATATCCTCAATTCTTTGTCAAAACTTAATTTTTATATGATTAATAGGTAAACATTCACAATGGAAACACATTGGGACGATTATAAGACAAAAGTAGTTTTCGTCAGTACCTAACTGCCCGTCCCGGGAGTCGTTTCTGTAATGATTTTTTCATATCCTCAAATCTTTGTCAAAACTTAATTTTTATATGATTAATAGGTAAACATTCACAATGGAAACACATTGGGACGATTATAAGACAAAAGTAGTTTTCGTCAGTACCTACCTGCCCGTCCCGGGAGTAGTTTCTGTAGCGATTTTTTCATATCCTCAATTCTTTGTCAAAACTTAATTTTTATATGATTAATAGGTAAACATTCACAATGGAAACACATTTGGACGATTATAAGACAAAAGTAGTTTTCGTCAGTACCTAACTGCCCGTCCCGGGAGTAGTTTCTGTAATGTTTTTTTCATATCCTCAAATCTTTGTCAAAACTTGATTTTTATATGATTAATAGGTAAACATTCACAATGGAAACACATTGGGACGATTATAAGACAAAAGTAGTTTTCGTCAGTACCTAACTGCCCGTCCCGGGAGTAGTTTCTGTAATGATTTTTTCATATCCTCAAATCTTTGTCAAAACTTAATTTTTATATGATTAATAGGTAAACATTCACAATGGAAACACATTGGGACGATTATAAGACAAAAGTAGTTTTCGTCAGTACCTAACTGCCCGTCCCGGGAGTAGTTTCTGTAATGATTTTTTCATATCCTCAAATCTTTGTCAAAACTTGATTTTTATATGATTAATAGGTAAACATTCACAATGAAAAAACATTGGGACGATTATAAGACAAAAGTAGTTTTCGTCAGTACCTACCTGCCCGTGCCGGGAGTAGTTTCTGTAGTGATTTTTTCATATCCTCAATTATTTGTCCAAACTTGATTTTTATATGATTAATAGGTAAACATTCACAATGGAAACACATTGGGAAGATTATAAGACAAAAGTAGTTTTCGTCAGTACCTACCTGCCCGTCCCGGGAGTAGTTGCTGTAGCGATTTTTTCATATCCTCAATTCTTTGTCAAAACTTGATTTTTATATGATTAATAGGTAAACATTCACAATGGAAACACATTGGGACGATTATAAGACAAAAGTAGTTTTCGTCAGTACCTACCTACCCGTCCCGGGAGTAGTTTCTGTAGCGATTTTTTCATATCCTCAATTCTTTGTCAAAACTTAATTTTTATATGATTAATAGGTAAACATTCACAATGGAAACACATTGGGACGATTATAAGACAAAAGTAGTTTTCGTCAGTACCTACCTGCCCGTCCCGGGAGTAGTTTCTGTAGCGATTTTTTCATATCCTCAAATCTTTGTGAAAAATTGATTTTTATATGATTAATAGGTAAACATTCACAATGGAAACACATTGGGACGATTATAAGATAAAAGTAGTTTTCGTCAGTACCTACCTGCCCGTGCCGGGAGTAGTTTCTGTAGCGATTTTTTCATATCCTCAATTCTTTGTCAAAACTTGATTTTTATATGATTAATAGGTAAACATTCACAATGGAAACACATTGGGACGATTATAAGACAAAAGTAGTTTTTGTCAGTACCTAACTGCCCGTCCCGGGAGTAGTTTCTGTAATGATTTTTTCGTATCCTCAAATCTATGTCAAAACTTGATTTTTATATGATTAATAGGTAAACATTCACAATGGAAACACATTGGGACGATTATAAGACAAAAGTAGTTTTCGTCAGTACCTAACTGCCCGTCCCGGGAGTAGTTTCTGTAGCGATTTTTTCATATCCTCAAATCTTTGTCAAAACTTGATTTTTATATGATTAATAGGTAAACATTCACAATGGAAACACATTGGGACGATTATAAGATAAAAGTAGTTTTCGTCAGTACCTACCTGCCCGTGCCGGGAGTAGTTTCTGTAGCGATTTTTTCATATCCTCAATTCTTTGTCAAAACTTGATTTTTATATGATTAATAGGTAAACATTCACAATGGAAACACATTGGGACGATTATAAGACAAAAGTAGTTTTTGTCAGTACCTAACTGCCCGTCCCGGGAGTAGTTTCTGTAATGATTTTTTCGTATCCTCAAATCTATGTCAAAACTTGATTTTTATATGATTAATAGGTAAACATTCACAATGGAAACACATTGGGACGATTATAAGACAAAAGTAGTTTTCGTCAGTACCTAACTGCCCGTCCCGGGAGTAGTTTCTGTAATGATTTTTTCATATCCTCAAATCTTTGTCAAAACTTGATTTTTATATGATTAATAGGTAAACATTCACAATGAAAAAACATTGGGACGATTATAAGACAAAAGTAGTTTTCGTCAGTACCTACCTGCCCGTGCCGGGAATAGTTTCTGTAGCGATTTTTTCATATCCTCAATTCTTTGTCAAAACTTAATTTTTATATGATTAATAGGTAAACATTCACAATGGAAACACATTGGGACGATTATAAGACAAAAGTAGTTTTCGTCAGTACCTAACTGCCCGTCCCGGGAGTAGTTTCTGTAATGATTTTTTCATATCCTCAAATCTTTGTCAAAACTTAATTTTTATATGATTAATAGGTAAACATTCACAATGGAAACACATTGGGACGATTATAAGACAAAAGTAGTTTTCGTCAGTACCTAACTGCCCGTCCCGGGAGTAGTTTCTGTAATGATTTTTTCATATCCTCAAATCTTTGTCAAAACTTGATTTTTATATGATTAATAGGTAAACATTCACAATGAAAAAACATTGGGACGATTATAAGACAAAAGTAGTTTTCGTCAGTACCTACCTGCCCGTGCCGGGAGTAGTTTCTGTAGTGATTTTTTCATATCCTCAATTATTTGTCCAAACTTGATTTTTATATGATTAATAGGTAAACATTCACAATGGAAACACATTGGGAAGATTATAAGACAAAAGTAGTTTTCGTCAGTACCTACCTGCCCGTCCCGGGAGTAGTTGCTGTAGCGATTTTTTCATATCCTCAATTCTTTGTCAAAACTTGATTTTTATATGATTAATAGGTAAACATTCACAATGGAAACACATTGGGACGATTATAAGACAAAAGTAGTTTTCGTCAGTACCTACCTGCCCGTGCCGGGAGTAGTTTCTGTAGTGATTTTTTCATATCCTCAATTATTTGTCCAAACTTGATTTTTATATGATTAATAGGTAAACATTCACAATGGAAACACATTGGGAAGATTATAAGACAAAAGTAGTTTTCGTCAGTACCTAACTGCCCGTCCCGGGAGTAGTTTCTGTAATGTTTTTTTCATATCCTCAAATCTTTGTCAAAACTTGATTTTTATATGATTAATAGGTAAACATTCACAATGGAAACACATTGGGACGATTATAAGACAAAAGTAGTTTTCGTCAGTACCTAACTGCCCGTCCCGGGAGTAGTTTCTGTAATGATTTTTTCATATCCTCAAATCTTTGTCAAAACTTAATTTTTATATGATTAATAGGTAAACATTCACAATGGAAACACATTGGGACGATTATAAGACAAAAGTAGTTTTCGTCAGTACCTAACTGCCCGTCCCGGGAGTAGTTTCTGTAATGATTTTTTCATATCCTCAAATCTTTGTCAAAACTTGATTTTTATATGATTAATAGGTAAACATTCACAATGAAAAAACATTGGGACGATTATAAGACAAAAGTAGTTTTCGTCAGTACCTACCTGCCCGTGCCGGGAGTAGTTTCTGTAGTGATTTTTTCATATCCTCAATTATTTGTCCAAACTTGATTTTTATATGATTAATAGGTAAACATTCACAATGGAAACACATTGGGAAGATTATAAGACAAAAGTAGTTTTCGTCAGTACCTACCTGCCCGTCCCGGGAGTAGTTGCTGTAGCGATTTTTTCATATCCTCAATTCTTTGTCAAAACTTGATTTTTATATGATTAATAGGTAAACATTCACAATGGAAACACATTGGGACGATTATAAGACAAAAGTAGTTTTCGTCAGTACCTACCTACCCGTCCCGGGAGTAGTTTCTGTAGCGATTTTTTCATATCCTCAATTCTTTGTCAAAACTTAATTTTTATATGATTAATAGGTAAACATTCACAATGGAAACACATTGGGACGATTATAAGACAAAAGTAGTTTTCGTCAGTACCTACCTGCCCGTCCCGGGAGTAGTTTCTGTAGCGATTTTTTCATATCCTCAATTCTTTGTCAAAACTTAATTTTTATATGATTAATAGGTAAACATTCACAATGGAAACACATTTGGACGATTATAAGACAAAAGTATCGTCAGTACCTACCTGCCCGTCCCGGGAGTAGTTGCTGTAGCGATTTTTTCATATCCTCAATTCTTTGTCAAAACTTGATTTTTATATGATTAATAGGTAAACATCCACAATGGAAACACATTGGGACGATTATAAGACAAAAGTAGTTTTCGTCAGTACCTACCTGCCCGTGCCGGGAGTAGTTTCTGTAGCGATTTTTTCATATCCTCAATTCTTTGTCAAAACTTAATTTTTATATGATTAATAGGTAAACATTCACAATGGAAACACATTGGGACGATTATAAGACAAAAGTAGTTTTCGTCAGTACCTACCTGCCCGTCCCGGGAGTAGTTTCTGTAGCGATTTTTTCATATCCTCAAATCTTTGTGAAAAATTGATTTTTATATGATTAATAGGTAAACATTCACAATGGAAACACATTGGGACGATTATAAGATAAAAGTAGTTTTCGTCAGTACCTACCTGCCCGTGCCGGGAGTAGTTTCTGTAGCGATTTTTTCATATCCTCAATTCTTTGTCAAAACTTGATTTTTATATGATTAATAGGTAAACATTCACAATGGAAACACATTGGGACGATTATAAGACAAAAGTAGTTTTTGTCAGTACCTAACTGCCCGTCCCGGGAGTAGTTTCTGTAATGATTTTTTCGTATCCTCAAATCTATGTCAAAACTTGATTTTTATATGATTAATAGGTAAACATTCACAATGGAAACACATTGGGACGATTATAAGACAAAAGTAGTTTTCGTCAGTACCTAACTGCCCGTCCCGGGAGTAGTTTCTGTAGCGATTTTTTCATATCCTCAAATCTTTGTCAAAACTTGATTTTTATATGATTAATAGGTAAACATTCACAATGGAAACACATTGGGACGATTATAAGATAAAAGTAGTTTTCGTCAGTACCTACCTGCCCGTGCCGGGAGTAGTTTCTGTAGCGATTTTTTCATATCCTCAATTCTTTGTCAAAACTTGATTTTTATATGATTAATAGGTAAACATTCACAATGGAAACACATTGGGACGATTATAAGACAAAAGTAGTTTTTGTCAGTACCTAACTGCCCGTCCCGGGAGTAGTTTCTGTAATGATTTTTTCGTATCCTCAAATCTATGTCAAAACTTGATTTTTATATGATTAATAGGTAAACATTCACAATGGAAACACATTGGGACGATTATAAGACAAAAGTAGTTTTCGTCAGTACCTAACTGCCCGTCCCGGGAGTAGTTTCTGTAATGATTTTTTCATATCCTCAAATCTTTGTCAAAACTTGATTTTTATATGATTAATAGGTAAACATTCACAATGAAAAAACATTGGGACGATTATAAGACAAAAGTAGTTTTCGTCAGTACCTACCTGCCCGTGCCGGGAATAGTTTCTGTAGCGATTTTTTCATATCCTCAATTCTTTGTCAAAACTTAATTTTTATATGATTAATAGGTAAACATTCACAATGGAAACACATTGGGACGATTATAAGACAAAAGTAGTTTTCGTCAGTACCTAACTGCCCGTCCCGGGAGTAGTTTCTGTAATGATTTTTTCATATCCTCAAATCTTTGTCAAAACTTAATTTTTATATGATTAATAGGTAAACATTCACAATGGAAACACATTGGGACGATTATAAGACAAAAGTAGTTTTCGTCAGTACCTAACTGCCCGTCCCGGGAGTAGTTTCTGTAATGATTTTTTCATATCCTCAAATCTTTGTCAAAACTTGATTTTTATATGATTAATAGGTAAACATTCACAATGAAAAAACATTGGGACGATTATAAGACAAAAGTAGTTTTCGTCAGTACCTACCTGCCCGTGCCGGGAGTAGTTTCTGTAGTGATTTTTTCATATCCTCAATTATTTGTCCAAACTTGATTTTTATATGATTAATAGGTAAACATTCACAATGGAAACACATTGGGAAGATTATAAGACAAAAGTAGTTTTCGTCAGTACCTACCTGCCCGTCCCGGGAGTAGTTGCTGTAGCGATTTTTTCATATCCTCAATTCTTTGTCAAAACTTGATTTTTATATGATTAATAGGTAAACATTCACAATGGAAACACATTGGGACGATTATAAGACAAAAGTAGTTTTCGTCAGTACCTACCTACCCGTCCCGGGAGTAGTTTCTGTAGCGATTTTTTCATATCCTCAATTCTTTGTCAAAACTTAATTTTTATATGATTAATAGGTAAACATTCACAATGGAAACACATTGGGACGATTATAAGACAAAAGTAGTTTTCGTCAGTACCTACCTGCCCGTCCCGGGAGTAGTTTCTGTAGCGATTTTTTCATATCCTCAATTCTTTGTCAAAACTTAATTTTTATATGATTAATAGGTAAACATTCACAATGGAAACACATTTGGACGATTATAAGACAAAAGTATCGTCAGTACCTACCTGCCCGTCCCGGGAGTAGTTGCTGTAGCGATTTTTTCATATCCTCAATTCTTTGTCAAAACTTGATTTTTATATGATTAATAGGTAAACATCCACAATGGAAACACATTGGGACGATTATAAGACAAAAGTAGTTTTCGTCAGTACCTACCTGCCCGTGCCGGGAGTAGTTTCTGTAGCGATTTTTTCATATCCTCAATTCTTTGTCAAAACTTAATTTTTATATGATTAATAGGTAAACATTCACAATGGAAACACATTGGGACGATTATAAGACAAAAGTAGTTTTCGTCAGTACCTACCTGCCCGTCCCGGGAGTAGTTTCTGTAGCGATTTTTTCATATCCTCAAATCTTTGTGAAAAATTGATTTTTATATGATTAATAGGTAAACATTCACAATGGAAACACATTGGGACGATTATAAGATAAAAGTAGTTTTCGTCAGTACCTACCTGCCCGTGCCGGGAGTAGTTTCTGTAGCGATTTTTTCATATCCTCAATTCTTTGTCAAAACTTGATTTTTATATGATTAATAGGTAAACATTCACAATGGAAACACATTGGGACGATTATAAGACAAAAGTAGTTTTCGTCAGTACCTAACTGCCCGTCCCGGGAGTAGTTTCTGTAGCGATTTTTTCATATCCTCAAATCTTTGTCAAAACTTGATTTTTATATGATTAATAGGTAAACATTCACAATGGAAACACATTGGGACGATTATAAGATAAAAGTAGTTTTCGTCAGTACCTACCTGCCCGTGCCGGGAGTAGTTTCTGTAGCGATTTTTTCATATCCTCAATTCTTTGTCAAAACTTGATTTTTATATGATTAATAGGTAAACATTCACAATGGAAACACATTGGGACGATTATAAGACAAAAGTAGTTTTTGTCAGTACCTAACTGCCCGTCCCGGGAGTAGTTTCTGTAATGATTTTTTCGTATCCTCAAATCTATGTCAAAACTTGATTTTTATATGATTAATAGGTAAACATTCACAATGGAAACACATTGGGACGATTATAAGACAAAAGTAGTTTTCGTCAGTACCTAACTGCCCGTCCCGGGAGTAGTTTCTGTAATGATTTTTTCATATCCTCAAATCTTTGTCAAAACTTGATTTTTATATGATTAATAGGTAAACATTCACAATGAAAAAACATTGGGACGATTATAAGACAAAAGTAGTTTTCGTCAGTACCTACCTGCCCGTGCCGGGAATAGTTTCTGTAGCGATTTTTTCATATCCTCAATTCTTTGTCAAAACTTAATTTTTATATGATTAATAGGTAAACATTCACAATGGAAACACATTGGGACGATTATAAGACAAAAGTAGTTTTCGTCAGTACCTAACTGCCCGTCCCGGGAGTAGTTTCTGTAATGATTTTTTCATATCCTCAAATCTTTGTCAAAACTTAATTTTTATATGATTAATAGGTAAACATTCACAATGGAAACACATTGGGACGATTATAAGACAAAAGTAGTTTTCGTCAGTACCTACCTGCCCGTCCCGGGAGTAGTTTCTGTAGCGATTTTTTCATATCCTCAATTCTTTGTCAAAACTTAATTTTTATATGATTAATAGGTAAACATTCACAATGGAAACACATTTGGACGATTATAAGACAAAAGTAGTTTTCGTCAGTACCTAACTGCCCGTCCCGGGAGTAGTTTCTGTAATGTTTTTTTCATATCCTCAAATCTTTGTCAAAACTTGATTTTTATATGATTAATAGGTAAACATTCACAATGAAAAAACATTGGGACGATTATAAGACAAAAGTAGTTTTCGTCAGTACCTACCTGCCCGTCCCGGGAGTAGTTGCTGTAGCGATTTTTTCATATCCTCAATTCTTTGTCAAAACTTGATTTTTATATGATTAATAGGTAAACATTCACAATGGAAACACATTGGGACGATTATAAGACAATAGTAGTTTTCGTCAGTACCTAACTGCCCGTCCCGGGAGTAGTTTCTGTAATGATTTTTTCATATCCTCAAATCTTTGTCAAAACTTGATTTTTATATGATTAATAGGTAAAAATTCACAATGGAAACACATTGGGACGATTATAAGACAAAAGTAGTTTTCGTCAGTACCTACCTACCCGTCCCGGGAGTAGTTTCTGTAGCGATTTTTTCATATCCTCAATTCTTTGTCAAAACTTAATTTTTATATGATTAATAGGTAAACATTCACAATGGAAACACATTGGGACGATTATAAGACAAAAGTAGTTTTCGTCAGTACCTACCTGCCCGTCCCGGGAGTAGTTTCTGTAGCGATTTTTTCATATCCTCAATTCTTTGTCAAAACTTAATTTTTATATGATTAATAGGTAAACATTCACAATGGAAACACATTTGGACGATTATAAGACAAAAGTAGTTTTCGTCAGTACCTAACTGCCCGTCCCGGGAGTAGTTTCTGTAATGATTTTTTCATATCCTCAAATCTTTGTCAAAACTTGATTTTTATATGATTAATAGGTAAACATTCACAATGAAAAACCATTGGGACGATTATAAGACAAAAGTAGTTTTCGTCAGTACCTACCTGCCCGTGCCGGGAGTAGTTTCTGTAGTGATTTTTTCATATCCTCAATTCTTTGTCCAAACTTGATTTTTATATGATTAATAGGTAAACATTCACAATGAAAACACATTGGGAAGATTATAAGACAAAAGTAGTTTTCGTCAGTACCTACCTGCCCGTCCCGGGAGTAGTTGCTGTAGCGATTTTTTCATATCCTCAATTCTTTGTCAAAACTTGATTTTTATATGATTAATAGGTAAACATCCACAATGGAAACACATTGGGACGATTATAAGACAAAAGTAGTTTTCGTCAGTACCTACCTGCCCGTGCCGGGAGTAGTTTCTGTAGCGATTTTTTCATATCCTCAATTCTTTGTCAAAACTTAATTTTTATATGATTAATAGGTAAACATTCACAATGGAAACACATTGGGACGATTATAAGACAAAAGTAGTTTTCGTCAGTACCTAACTGCCCGTCCCGGGAGTAGTTTCTGTAATGATTTTTTCATATCCTCAAATCTTTGTCAAAACTTGATTTTTATATGATTAATAGGTAAACATTCACAATGAAAAAACATTGGGACGATTATAAGACAAAAGTAGTTTTCGTCAGTACCTACCTGCCCGTGCCGGGAGTAGTTTCTGTAGTGATTTTTTCATATCCTCAATTCTTTGTCCAAACTTGATTTTTATATGATTAATAGGTAAACATTCACAATGGAAACACATTGGGAAGATTATAAGACAAAAGTAGTTTTCGTCAGTACCTACCTGCCCGTCCCGGGAGTAGTTGCTGTAGCGATTTTTTCATATCCTCAATTCTTTGTCAAAACTTGATTTTTATATGATTAATAGGTAAACATTCACAATGGAAACACATTGGGACGATTATAAGACAAAAGTAGTTTTCGTCAGTACCTAACTGCCCGTCCCGGGAGTAGTTTCTGTAATGATTTTTTCATATCCTCAAATCTTTGTCAAAACTTGATTTTTATATGATTAATAGGTAAACATTCACAATGGAAACACATTGGGACGATTATAAGACAAAAGTAGTTTTCGTCAGTACCTAACTGCCCGTCCCGGGAGTAGTTTCTGTAATGATTTTTTCATATCCTCAAATCTTTGTCAAAACTTGATTTTTATATGATTAATAGGTAAACATTCACAATGAAAAAACATTGGGACGATTATAAGACAAAAGTAGTTTTCGTCAGTACCTACCTGCCCGTGCCGGGAATAGTTTCTGTAGCGATTTTTTCATATCCTCAATTCTTTGTCAAAACTTAATTTTTATATGATTAATAGGTAAACATTCACAATGGAAACACATTGGGACGATTATAAGACAAAAGTAGTTTTCGTCAGTACCTAACTGCCCGTCCCGGGAGTCGTTTCTGTAATGATTTTTTCATATCCTCAAATCTTTGTCAAAACTTAATTTTTATATGATTAATAGGTAAACATTCACAATGGAAACACATTGGGACGATTATAAGACAAAAGTAGTTTTCGTCAGTACCTACCTGCCCGTCCCGGGAGTAGTTTCTGTAGCGATTTTTTCATATCCTCAATTCTTTGTCAAAACTTAATTTTTATATGATTAATAGGTAAACATTCACAATGGAAACACATTTGGACGATTATAAGACAAAAGTAGTTTTCGTCAGTACCTAACTGCCCGTCCCGGGAGTAGTTTCTGTAATGTTTTTTTCATATCCTCAAATCTTTGTCAAAACTTGATTTTTATATGATTAATAGGTAAACATTCACAATGAAAAAACATTGGGACGATTATAAGACAAAAGTAGTTTTCGTCAGTACCTACCTGCCCGTGCCGGGAGTAGTTTCTGTAGTGATTTTTTCATATCCTCAATTATTTGTCCAAACTTTATTTTTATATGATTAATAGGTAAACATTCACAATGGAAACACATTGGGAAGATTATAAGACAAAAGTAGTTTTCGTCAGTACCTACCTGCCCGTCCCGGGAGTAGTTGCTGTAGCGATTTTTTCATATCCTCAAATCTTTGTCAAAACTTGATTTTTATATGATTAATAGGTAAAAATTCACAATGGAAACACATTGGGACGATTATAAGACAAAAGTAGTTTTCGTCAGTACCTACCTACCCGTCCCGGGAGTAGTTTCTGTAGCGATTTTTTCATATCCTCAATTCTTTGTCAAAACTTAATTTTTATATGATTAATAGGTAAACATTCACAATGGAAACACATTGGGACGATTATAAGACAAAAGTAGTTTTCGTCAGTACCTAACTGCCCGTCCCGGGAGTAGTTTCTGTAATGATTTTTTCATATCCTCAAATCTTTGTCAAAACTTGATTTTTATATGATTAATAGGTAAACATTCACAATGAAAAAACATTGGGACGATTATAAGACAAAAGTAGTTTTCGTCAGTACCTACCTGCCCGTGCCGGGAGTAGTTTCTGTAGCGATTTTTTCATATCCTCAATTCTTTGTCAAAACTTAATTTTTATATGATTAATAGGTAAACATTCACAATGGAAACACATTGGGACGATTATAAGACAAAAGTAGTTTTCGTCAGTACCTAACTGCCCGTCCCGGGAGTAGTTTCTGTAATGATTTTTTCATATCCTCAAATCTTTGTCAAAACTTAATTTTTATATGATTAATAGGTAAACATTCACAATGGAAACACATTGGGACGATTATAAGACAAAAGTAGTTTTCATCAGTACCTACCTGCCCGTCCCGGGAGTAGTTTCTGTAGCGATTTTTTCATATCCTCAATTCTTTGTCAAAACTTAATTTTTATATGATTAATAGGTAAACATTCACAATGAAAAAACATTGGGACGATTATAAGACAAAAGTAGTTTTCGTCAGTACCTAACTGCCCGTCCCGGGAGTAGTTTCTGTAATGATTTTTTCATATCCTCAAATCTTTGTCAAAACTTGATTTTTATATGATTAATAGGTAAACATTCACAATGAAAAAACATTGGGACGATTATAAGACAAAAGTAGTTTTCGTCAGTACCTACCTGCCCGTGCCGGGAGTAGTTTCTGTAGTGATTTTTTCATATCCTCAATTATTTGTCCAAACTTGATTTTTATATGATTAATAGGTAAACATTCACAATGGAAACACATTGGGAAGATTATAAGACAAAAGTAGTTTTCGTCAGTACCTACCTGCCCGTCCCGGGAGTAGTTGCTGTAGCGATTTTTTCATATCCTCAATTCTTTGTCAAAACTTGATTTTTATATGATTAATAGGTAAACATTCACAATGGAAACACATTGGGACGATTATAAGACAAAAGTAGTTTTCGTCAGTACCTAACTGCCCGTCCCGGGAGTAGTTTCTGTAATGATTTTTTCATATCCTCAAATCTTTGTCAAAACTTGATTTTTATATGATTAATAGGTAAAAATTCACAATGGAAACACATTGGGACGATTATAAGACAAAAGTAGTTTTCGTCAGTACCTACCTACCCGTCCCGGGAGTAGTTTCTGTAGCGATTTTTTCATATCCTCAATTCTTTGTCAAAACTTAATTTTTATATGATTAATAGGTAAACATTCACAATGGAAACACATTGGGACGATTATAAGACAAAAGTAGTTTTCGTCAGTACCTACCTGCCCGTCCCGGGAGTAGTTTCTGTAGCGATTTTTTCATATCCTCAATTCTTTGTCAAAACTTAATTTTTATATGATTAATAGGTAAACATTCACAATGGAAACACATTTGGACGATTATAAGACAAAAGTATCGTCAGTACCTACCTGCCCGTCCCGGGAGTAGTTGCTGTAGCGATTTTTTCATATCCTCAATTCTTTGTCAAAACTTGATTTTTATATGATTAATAGGTAAACATCCACAATGGAAACACATTGGGACGATTATAAGACAAAAGTAGTTTTCGTCAGTACCTACCTGCCCGTGCCGGGAGTAGTTTCTGTAGCGATTTTTTCATATCCTCAATTCTTTGTCAAAACTTAATTTTTATATGATTAATAGGTAAACATTCACAATGGAAACACATTGGGACGATTATAAGACAAAAGTAGTTTTCGTCAGTACCTACCTGCCCGTCCCGGGAGTAGTTTCTGTAGCGATTTTTTCATATCCTCAAATCTTTGTGAAAAATTGATTTTTATATGATTAATAGGTAAACATTCACAATGGAAACACATTGGGACGATTATAAGATAAAAGTAGTTTTCGTCAGTACCTACCTGCCCGTGCCGGGAGTAGTTTCTGTAGCGATTTTTTCATATCCTCAATTCTTTGTCAAAACTTGATTTTTATATGATTAATAGGTAAACATTCACAATGGAAACACATTGGGACGATTATAAGACAAAAGTAGTTTTTGTCAGTACCTAACTGCCCGTCCCGGGAGTAGTTTCTGTAATGATTTTTTCGTATCCTCAAATCTATGTCAAAACTTGATTTTTATATGATTAATAGGTAAACATTCACAATGGAAACACATTGGGACGATTATAAGACAAAAGTAGTTTTCGTCAGTACCTAACTGCCCGTCCCGGGAGTAGTTTCTGTAGCGATTTTTTCATATCCTCAAATCTTTGTCAAAACTTGATTTTTATATGATTAATAGGTAAACATTCACAATGGAAACACATTGGGACGATTATAAGATAAAAGTAGTTTTCGTCAGTACCTACCTGCCCGTGCCGGGAGTAGTTTCTGTAGCGATTTTTTCATATCCTCAATTCTTTGTCAAAACTTGATTTTTATATGATTAATAGGTAAACATTCACAATGGAAACACATTGGGACGATTATAAGACAAAAGTAGTTTTTGTCAGTACCTAACTGCCCGTCCCGGGAGTAGTTTCTGTAATGATTTTTTCGTATCCTCAAATCTATGTCAAAACTTGATTTTTATATGATTAATAGGTAAACATTCACAATGGAAACACATTGGGACGATTATAAGACAAAAGTAGTTTTCGTCAGTACCTAACTGCCCGTCCCGGGAGTAGTTTCTGTAATGATTTTTTCATATCCTCAAATCTTTGTCAAAACTTGATTTTTATATGATTAATAGGTAAACATTCACAATGAAAAAACATTGGGACGATTATAAGACAAAAGTAGTTTTCGTCAGTACCTACCTGCCCGTGCCGGGAATAGTTTCTGTAGCGATTTTTTCATATCCTCAATTCTTTGTCAAAACTTAATTTTTATATGATTAATAGGTAAACATTCACAATGGAAACACATTGGGACGATTATAAGACAAAAGTAGTTTTCGTCAGTACCTAACTGCCCGTCCCGGGAGTAGTTTCTGTAATGATTTTTTCATATCCTCAAATCTTTGTCAAAACTTAATTTTTATATGATTAATAGGTAAACATTCACAATGGAAACACATTGGGACGATTATAAGACAAAAGTAGTTTTCGTCAGTACCTACCTGCCCGTCCCGGGAGTAGTTTCTGTAGCGATTTTTTCATATCCTCAATTCTTTGTCAAAACTTAATTTTTATATGATTAATAGGTAAACATTCACAATGGAAACACATTTGGACGATTATAAGACAAAAGTAGTTTTCGTCAGTACCTAACTGCCCGTCCCGGGAGTAGTTTCTGTAATGTTTTTTTCATATCCTCAAATCTTTGTCAAAACTTGATTTTTATATGATTAATAGGTAAACATTCACAATGAAAAAACATTGGGACGATTATAAGACAAAAGTAGTTTTCGTCAGTACCTACCTGCCCGTGCCGGGAGTAGTTTCTGTAGTGATTTTTTCATATCCTCAATTATTTGTCCAAACTTGATTTTTATATGATTAATAGGTAAACATTCACAATGGAAACACATTGGGAAGATTATAAGACAAAAGTAGTTTTCGTCAGTACCTACCTGCCCGTCCCGGGAGTAGTTGCTGTAGCGATTTTTTCATATCCTCAATTCTTTGTCAAAACTTGATTTTTATATGATTAATAGGTAAACATTCACAATGGAAACACATTGGGACGATTATAAGACAATAGTAGTTTTCGTCAGTACCTAACTGCCCGTCCCGGGAGTAGTTTCTGTAATGATTTTTTCATATCCTAAATTCTTTGTCAAAACTTGATTTTTATATGATTAATAGGTAAAAATTCACAATGGAAACACATTGGGACGATTATAAGACAAAAGTAGTTTTCGTCAGTACCTACCTAGTCCCGGGAGTAGTTTCTGTAGCGATTTTTTCATATCCTCAATTCTTTGTCAAAACTTAATTTTTATATGATTAATAGGTAAACATTCACAATGGAAACACATTGGGACGATTATAAGACAAAAGTAGTTTTCGTCAGTACGTACCTGCCCGTCCCGGGAGTAGTTTCTGTAGCGATTTTTTCATATCCTCAATTCTTTGTCAAAACTTAATTTTTATATGATTAATAGGTAAACATTCACAATGGAAACACATTTGGACGATTATAAGACAAAAGTAGTTTTCGTCAGTACCTAACTGCCCGTCCCGGGAGTAGTTTCTGTAATGATTTTTTCATATCCTCAAATCTTTGTCAAAACTTGATTTTTATATGATTAATAGGTAAACATTCACAATGAAAAACCATTGGGACGATTATAAGACAAAAGTAGTTTTCGTCAGTACCTACCTGCCCGTGCCGGGAGTAGTTTCTGTAGTGATTTTTTCATATCCTCAATTCTTTGTCCAAACTTGATTTTTATATGATTAATAGGTAAACATTCACAATGAAAACACATTGGGAAGATTATAAGACAAAAGTAGTTTTCGTCAGTACCTACCTGCCCGTCCCGGGAGTAGTTGCTGTAGCGATTTTTTCATATCCTCAATTCTTTGTCAAAACTTGATTTTTATATGATTAATAGGTAAACATCCACAATGGAAACACATTGGGACGATTATAAGACAAAAGTAGTTTTCGTCAGTACCTACCTGCCCGTGCCGGGAGTAGTTTCTGTAGCGATTTTTTCATATCCTCAATTCTTTGTCAAAACTTAATTTTTATATGATTAATAGGTAAACATTCACAATGGAAACACATTGGGACGATTATAAGACAAAAGTAGTTTTCGTCAGTACCTAACTGCCCGTCCCGGGAGTAGTTTCTGTAATGATTTTTTCATATCCTCAAATCTTTGTCAAAACTTAATTTTTATATGATTAATAGGTAAACATTCACAATGGAAACACATTGGGACGATTATAAGACAAAAGTAGTTTTCGTCACTACCTACCTGCCCGTCCCGGGAGTAGTTTCTGTAGCGATTTTTTCATATCCTCAATTCTTTGTCAAAACTTAATTTTTATATGATTAATAGGTAAACATTCACAATGGAAACACATTTGGACGATTATAAGACAAAAGTAGTTTTCGTCAGTACCTAACTGCCCGTCCCGGGAGTAGTTTCTGTAATGATTTTTTCATATCCTCAAATCTTTGTCAAAACTTGATTTTTATATGATTAATAGGTAAACATTCACAATGAAAAAACATTGGGACGATTATAAGACAAAAGTAGTTTTCGTCAGTACCTACCTGCCCGTGCCGGGAGTAGTTTCTGTAGTGATTTTTTCATATCCTCAATTCTTTGTCCAAACTTGATTTTTATATGATTAATAGGTAAACATTCACAATGGAAACACATTGGGAAGATTATAAGACAAAAGTAGTTTTCGTCAGTACCTACCTGCCCGTCCCGGGAGTAGTTGCTGTAGCGATTTTTTCATATCCTCAATTCTTTGTCAAAACTTGATTTTTATATGATTAATAGGTAAACATTCACAATGGAAACACATTGGGACGATTATAAGACAAAAGTAGTTTTCGTCAGTACCTAACTGCCCGTCCCGGGAGTAGTTTCTGTAATGATTTTTTCATATCCTCAAATCTTTGTCAAAACTTGATTTTTATATGATTAATAGGTAAACATTCACAATGGAAACACATTGGGACGATTATAAGACAAAAGTAGTTTTCGTCAGTACCTAACTGCCCGTCCCGGGAGTAGTTTCTGTAATGATTTTTTCATATCCTCAAATCTTTGTCAAAACTTGATTTTTATATGATTAATAGGTAAACATTCACAATGAAAAAACATTGGGACGATTATAAGACAAAAGTAGTTTTCGTCAGTACCTACCTGCCCGTGCCGGGAATAGTTTCTGTAGCGATTTTTTCATATCCTCAATTCTTTGTCAAAACTTAATTTTTATATGATTAATAGGTAAACATTCACAATGGAAACACATTGGGACGATTATAAGACAAAAGTAGTTTTCGTCAGTACCTAACTGCCCGTCCCGGGAGTCGTTTCTGTAATGATTTTTTCATATCCTCAAATCTTTGTCAAAACTTAATTTTTATATGATTAATAGGTAAACATTCACAATGGAAACACATTGGGACGATTATAAGACAAAAGTAGTTTTCGTCAGTACCTACCTGCCCGTCCCGGGAGTAGTTTCTGTAGCGATTTTTTCATATCCTCAATTCTTTGTCAAAACTTAATTTTTATATGATTAATAGGTAAACATTCACAATGGAAACACATTTGGACGATTATAAGACAAAAGTAGTTTTCGTCAGTACCTAACTGCCCGTCCCGGGAGTAGTTTCTGTAATGTTTTTTTCATATCCTCAAATCTTTGTCAAAACTTGATTTTTATATGATTAATAGGTAAACATTCACAATGAAAAAACATTGGGACGATTATAAGACAAAAGTAGTTTTCGTCAGTACCTACCTGCCCGTGCCGGGAGTAGTTTCTGTAGTGATTTTTTCATATCCTCAATTATTTGTCCAAACTTTATTTTTATATGATTAATAGGTAAACATTCACAATGGAAACACATTGGGAAGATTATAAGACAAAAGTAGTTTTCGTCAGTACCTACCTGCCCGTCCCGGGAGTAGTTGCTGTAGCGATTTTTTCATATCCTCAATTCTTTGTCAAAACTTGATTTTTATATGATTAATAGGTAAACATTCACAATGGAAACACATTGGGACGATTATAAGACAATAGTAGTTTTCGTCAGTACCTAACTGCCCGTCCCGGGAGTAGTTTCTGTAATGATTTTTTCATATCCTCAAATCTTTGTCAAAACTTGATTTTTATATGATTAATAGGTAAAAATTCACAATGGAAACACATTGGGACGATTATAAGACAAAAGTAGTTTTCGTCAGTACCTACCTACCCGTCCCGGGAGTAGTTTCTGTAGCGATTTTTTCATATCCTCAATTCTTTGTCAAAACTTAATTTTTATATGATTAATAGGTAAACATTCACAATGGAAACACATTGGGACGATTATAAGACAAAAGTAGTTTTCGTCAGTACCTACCTGCCCGTCCCGGGAGTAGTTTCTGTAGCGATTTTTTCATATCCTCAATTCTTTGTCAAAACTTAATTTTTATATGATTAATAGGTAAACATTCACAATGGAAACACATTTGGACGATTATAAGACAAAAGTAGTTTTCGTCAGTACCTAACTGCCCGTCCCGGGAGTAGTTTCTGTAATGATTTTTTCATATCCTCAAATCTTTGTGAAAAATTGATTTTTATATGATTAATAGGTAAACATTCACAATGAAAAAACATTGGGACGATTATAAGACAAAAGTAGTTTTCGTCAGTACCTACCTGCCCGTGCCGGGAATAGTTTCTGTAGCGATTTTTTCATATCCTCAAATCTTTGTGAAAAATTGATTTTTATATGATTAATAGGTAAACATTCACAATGAAAAAACATTGGGACGATTATAAGACAAAAGTAGTTTTCGTCAGTACCTACCTGCCCGTGCCGGGAGTAGTTTCTGTAGTGATTTTTTCATATCCTCAATTCTTTGTCCAAACTTGATTTTTATATGATTAATAGGTAAACATTCACAATGGAAACACATTGGGAAGATTATAAGACAAAAGTAGTTTTCGTCAGTACCTACCTGCCCGTCCCGGGAGTAGTTTCTGTAGCGATTTTTTCATATCCTCAATTCTTTGTCAAAACTTAATTTTTATATGATTAATAGGTAAACATTCACAATGGAAACACATTTGGACGATTATAAGACAAAAGTAGTTTTCGTCAGTACCTAACTGCCCGTCCCGGGAGTAGTTTCTGTAATGTTTTTTTCATATCCTCAAATCTTTGTCAAAACTTGATTTTTATATGATTAATAGGTAAACATTCACAATGAAAAAACATTGGGACGATTATAAGACAAAAGTAGTTTTCGTCAGTACCTACCTGCCCGTGCCGGGAGTAGTTTCTGTAGTGATTTTTTCATATCCTCAATTATTTGTCCAAACTTTATTTTTATATGATTAATAGGTAAACATTCACAATGGAAACACATTGGGAAGATTATAAGACAAAAGTAGTTTTCGTCAGTACCTACCTGCCCGTCCCGGGAGTAGTTGCTGTAGCGATTTTTTCATATCCTCAATTCTTTGTCAAAACTTGATTTTTATATGATTAATAGGTAAACATTCACAATGGAAACACATTGGGACGATTATAAGACAATAGTAGTTTTCGTCAGTACCTAACTGCCCGTCCCGGGAGTAGTTTCTGTAATGATTTTTTCATATCCTCAAATCTTTGTCAAAACTTGATTTTTATATGATTAATAGGTAAAAATTCACAATGGAAACACATTGGGACGATTATAAGACAAAAGTAGTTTTCGTCAGTACCTACCTACCCGTCCCGGGAGTAGTTTCTGTAGCGATTTTTTCATATCCTCAATTCTTTGTCAAAACTTAATTTTTATATGATTAATAGGTAAACATTCACAATGGAAACACATTGGGACGATTATAAGACAAAAGTAGTTTTCGTCAGTACCTACCTGCCCGTCCCGGGAGTAGTTTCTGTAGCGATTTTTTCATATCCTCAATTCTTTGTCAAAACTTAATTTTTATATGATTAATAGGTAAACATTCACAATGGAAACACATTTGGACGATTATAAGACAAAAGTAGTTTTCGTCAGTACCTAACTGCCCGTCCCGGGAGTAGTTTCTGTAATGTTTTTTTCATATCCTCAAATCTTTGTCAAAACTTGATTTTTATATGATTAATAGGTAAACATTCACAATGAAAAAACATTGGGACGATTATAAGACAAAAGTAGTTTTCGTCAGTACCTACCTGCCCGTGCCGGGAGTAGTTTCTGTAGTGATTTTTTCATATCCTCAATTATTTGTCCAAACTTGATTTTTATATGATTAATAGGTAAACATTCACAATGGAAACACATTGGGAAGATTATAAGACAAAAGTAGTTTTCGTCAGTACCTACCTGCCCGTCCCGGGAGTAGTTGCTGTAGCGATTTTTTCATATCCTCAATTCTTTGTCAAAACTTGATTTTTATATGATTAATAGGTAAACATTCACAATGGAAACACATTGGGACGATTATAAGACAATAGTAGTTTTCGTCAGTACCTAACTGCCCGTCCCGGGAGTAGTTTCTGTAATGATTTTTTCATATCCTCAAATCTTTGTCAAAACTTGATTTTTATATGATTAATAGGTAAAAATTCACAATGGAAACACATTGGGACGATTATAAGACAAAAGTAGTTTTCGTCAGTACCTACCTACCCGTCCCGGGAGTAGTTTCTGTAGCGATTTTTTCATATCCTCAATTCTTTGTCAAAACTTAATTTTTATATGATTAATAGGTAAACATTCACAATGGAAACACATTGGGACGATTATAAGACAAAAGTAGTTTTCGTCAGTACCTACCTGCCCGTCCCGGGAGTAGTTTCTGTAGCGATTTTTTCATATCCTCAATTCCTTGTCAAAACTTAATTTTTATATGATTAATAGGTAAACATTCACAATGGAAACACATTTGGACGATTATAAGACAAAAGTAGTTTTCGTCAGTACCTAACTGCCCGTCCCGGGAGTAGTTTCTGTAATGATTTTTTCATATCCTCAAATCTTTGTCAAAACTTGATTTTTATATGATTAATAGGTAAACATTCACAATGAAAAAACATTGGGACGATTATAAGACAAAAGTAGTTTTCGTCAGTACCTACCTGCCCGTGCCGGGAGTAGTTTCTGTAGTGATTTTTTCATATCCTCAATTCTTTGTCCAAACTTGATTTTTATATGATTAATAGGTAAACATTCACAATGGAAACACATTGGGAAGATTATAAGACAAAAGTAGTTTTCGTCAGTACCTACCTGCCCGTCCCGGGAGTAGTTGCTGTAGCGATTTTTTCATATCCTCAATTCTTTGTCAAAACTTGATTTTTATATGATTAATAGGTAAACATTCACAATGGAAACACATTGGGACGATTATAAGACAAAAGTAGTTTTCGTCAGTACCTAACTGCCCGTCCCGGGAGTAGTTTCTGTAATGATTTTTTCATATCCTCAAATCTTTGTCAAAACTTGATTTTTATATGATTAATAGGTAAACATTCACAATGGAAACACATTGGGACGATTATAAGACAAAAGTAGTTTTCGTCAGTACCTACCTGCCCGTGCCGGGAGTAGTTTCTGTAGTGATTTTTTCATATCCTCAATTCTTTGTCCAAACTTGATTTTTATATGATTAATAGGTAAACATTCACAATGGAAACACATTGGGAAGATTATAAGACAAAAGTAGTTTTCGTCAGTACCTACCTGCCCGTCCCGGGAGTAGTTGCTGTAGCGATTTTTTCATATCCTCAATTCTTTGTCAAAACTTGATTTTTATATGATTAATAGGTAAACATCCACAATGGAAACACATTGGGACGATTATAAGACAAAAGTAGTTTTCGTCAGTACCTACCTGCCCGTGCCGGGAGTAGTTTCTGTAGCGATTTTTTCATATCCTCAATTCTTTGTCAAAACTTAATTTTTATATGATTAATAGGTAAACATTCACAATGGAAACACATTTGGACGATTATAAGACAAAAGTAGTTTTCGTCAGTACCTAACTGCCCGTCCCGGGAGTAGTTTCTGTAATGATTTTTTCATATCCTCAAATCTTTGTCAAAACTTGATTTTTATATGATTAATAGGTAAACATTCACAATGAAAAAACATTGGGACGATTATAAGACAAAAGTAGTTTTCGTCAGTACCTACCTGCCCGTGCCGGGAGTAGTTTCTGTAGTGATTTTTTCATATCCTCAATTCTTTGTCCAAACTTGATTTTAATATGATTAATAGGTAAACATTCACAATGGAAACACATTGGGAAGATTATAAGACAAAAGTAGTTTTCGTCAGTACCTACCTGCCCGTCCCGGGAGTAGTTGCTGTAGCGATTTTTTCATATCCTCAATTCTTTGTCAAAACTTGATTTTTATATGATTAATAGGTAAACATTCACAATGGAAACACATTGGGACGATTATAAGACAAAAGTAGTTTTCGTCAGTACCTAACTGCCCGTCCCGGGAGTAGTTTCTGTAATGATTTTTTCATATCCTCAAATCTTTGTCAAAACTTGATTTTTATATGATTAATAGGTAAACATTCACAATGGAAACACATTGGGACGATTATAAGACAAAAGTAGTTTTCGTCAGTACCTACCTACCCGTCCCGGGAGTAGTTTCTGTAGCGATTTTTTCATATCCTCAATTCTTTGTCAAAACTTAATTTTTATATGATTAATAGGTAAACATTCACAATGGAAACACATTGGGACGATTATAAGACAAAAGTAGTTTTCGTCAGTACCTACCTGCCCGTCCCGGGAGTAGTTTCTGTAGCGATTTTTTCATATCCTCAATTCTTTGTCAAAACTTAATTTTTATATGATTAATAGGTAAACATTCACAATGGAAACACATTTGGACGATTATAAGACAAAAGTAGTTTTCGTCAGTACCTACCTGCCCGTCCCGGGAGTAGTTTCTGTAGCGATTTTTTCATATCCTCAATTCTTTGTCAAAACTTAATTTTTATATGATTAATAGGTAAACATTCACAATGGAAACACATTTGGACGATTATAAGACAAAAGTAGTTTTCGTCAGTACCTAACTGCCCGTCCCGGGAGTAGTTTCTGTAATGATTTTTTCATATCCTCAAATCTTTGTCAAAACTTGATTTTTATATGATTAATAGGTAAACATTCACAATGAAAAAACATTGGGACGATTATAAGACAAAAGTAGTTTTCGTCAGTACCTACCTGCCCGTGCCGGGAGTAGTTTCTGTAGTGATTTTTTCATATCCTCAATTCTTTGTCCAAACTTGATTTTTATATGATTAATAGGTAAACATTCACAATGGAAACACATTGGGAAGATTATAAGACAAAAGTAGTTTTCGTCAGTACCTACCTGCCCGTCCCGGGAGTAGTTGCTGTAGCGATTTTTTCATATCCTCAATTCTTTGTCAAAACTTGATTTTTATATGATTAATAGGTAAACATTCACAATGGAAACACATTGGGACGATTATAAGACAAAAGTAGTTTTCGTCAGTACCTAACTGCCCGTCCCGGGAGTAGTTTCTGTAATGATTTTTTCATATCCTCAAATCTTTGTCAAAACTTGATTTTTATATGATTAATAGGTAAACATTCACAATGGAAACACATTGGGACGATTATAAGACAAAAGTAGTTTTCGTCAGTACCTACCTGCCCGTCCCGGGAGTAGTTTCTGTAGCGATTTTTTCATATCCTCAATTCTTTGTCAAAACTTAATTTTTATATGATTAATAGGTAAACATTCACAATGGAAACACATTTGGACGATTATAAGACAAAAGTAGTTTTCGTCAGTACCTACCTGCCCGTCCCGGGAGTAGTTTCTGTAGCGATTTTTTCATATCCTCAATTCTTTGTCAAAACTTAATTTTTATATGATTAATAGGTAAACATTCACAATGGAAACACATTGGGACGATTACAAGATAAAAGTAGTTTTCGTCAGTACCTACCTGCCCGTGCCGGGAGTAGTTTCTGTAGCGATTTTTTCATATCCTCAATTCTTTGTCAAAACTTAATTTTTATATGATTAATAGGTAAACATTCACAATGGAAACACATTGGGACGATTATAAGACAAAAGTAGTTTTCGTCAGTACCTACCTGCCCGTGCCGGGAGTAGTTTCTGTAGCGATTTTTTCATATCCTCAATTCTTTGTCAAAACTTAATTTTTATATGATTAATAGGTAAACATTCACAATGGAAACACATTGGGACGATTATAAGACAAAAGTAGTTTTCGTCAGTACCTAACTGCCCGTCCCGGGAGTAGTTTCTGTAATGATTTTTTCATATCCTCAAATCTTTGTCAAAACTTAATTTTTATATGATTAATAGGTAAACATTCACAATGGAAACACATTGGGACGATTATAAGACAAAAGTAGTTTTCGTCAGTACCTACCTGCCCGTCCCGGGAGTAGTTTCTGTAGCGATTTTTTCATATCCTCAATTCTTTGTCAAAACTTAATTTTTATATGATTAATAGGTAAACATTCACAATGGAAACACATTTGGACGAATATAAGACAAAAGTAGTTTTCGTCAGTACCTAACTGCCCGTCCCGGGAGTAGTTTCTGTAATGATTTTTTCATATCCTCAAATCTTTGTCAAAACTTGATTTTTATATGATTAATAGGTAAACATTCACAATGAAAAAACATTGGGACGATTATAAGACAAAAGTAGTTTTCGTCAGTACCTACCTGCCCGTGCCGGGAGTAGTTTCTGTAGTGATTTTTTCATATCCTCAATTCTTTGTCCAAACTTGATTTTTATATGATTAATAGGTAAACATTCACAATGGAAACACATTGGGAAGATTATAAGACAAAAGTAGTATTCGTCAGTACCTACCTGCCCGTCCCAGGAGTAGTTGCTGTAGCGATTTTTTCATATCCTCAATTCTTTGTCAAAACTTGATTTTTATATGATTAATAGGTAAACATTCACAATGGAAACACATTGGGACGATTATAAGACAAAAGTAGTTTTCGTCAGTACCTAACTGCCCGTCCCGGGAGTAGTTTCTGTAATGATTTTTTCATATCCTCAAATCTTTGTCAAAACTTGATTTTTATATGATTAATAGGTAAACATTCACAATGGAAACACATTGGGACGATTATAAGACAAAAGTAGTTTTCGTCAGTACCTACCTGCCCGTGCCGGGAGTAGTTTCTGTAGCGATTTTTTCATATCCTCAATTCTTTGTCAAAACTTAATTTTTATATGATTAATAGGTAAACATTCACAATGGAAACACATTGGGACGATTATAAGACAAAAGTAGTTTTCGTCAGTACCTAACTGCCCGTCCCGGGAGTAGTTTCTGTAATGATTTTTTCATATCCTCAAATCTTTGTCAAAACTTGATTTTTATATGATTAATAGGTAAACATTCACAATGAAAAAACATTGGGACGATTATAAGACAAAAGTAGTTTTCGTCAGTACCTACCTGCCCGTCCCGGGAGTAGTTTCTGTAGTGATTTGTTCATATCCTCAATTCTTTGTCCAAACTTGATTTTTATATGATTAATAGGTAAACATTCACAATGGAAACACATTGGGAAGATTATAAGACAAAAGTAGTTTTCGTCAGTACCTACCTGCCCGTCCCGGGAGTAGTTGCTGTAGCGATTTTTTCATATCCTCAATTCTTTGTCAAAACTTGATTTTTATATGATTAATAGGTAAACATCCACAATGGAAACACATTGGGACGATTATAAGACAAAAGTAGTTTTCGTCAGTACCTACCTGCCCGTGCCGGGAGTAGTTTCTGTAGCGATTTTTTCATATCCTCAATTCTTTGTCAAAACTTAATTTTTATATGATTAATAGGTAAACATTCACAATGGAAACACATTGGGACGATTATAAGACAAAAGTAGTTTTCGTCAGTACCTAACTGCCCGTCCCGGGAGTAGTTTCTGTAATGATTTTTTCATATCCTCAAATCTTTGTCAAAACTTAATTTTTATATGATTAATAGGTAAACATTCACAATGGAAACACATTGGGACGATTATAAGACAAAAGTAGTTTTCGTCAGTACCTACCTGCCCGTCCCGGGAGTAGTTTCTGTAGCGATTTTTTCATATCCTCAATTCTTTGTCAAAACTTAATTTTTATATGATTAATAGGTAAACATTCACAATGGAAACACATTTGGACGATTATAAGACAAAAGTAGTTTTCGTCAGTACCTAACTGCCCGTCCCGGGAGTAGTTTCTGTAATGATTTTTTCATATCCTCAAATCTTTGTCAAAACTTGATTTTTATATGATTAATAGGTAAACATTCACAATGAAAAAACATTGGGACGATTATAAGACAAAAGTAGTTTTCGTCAGTACCTACCTGCCCGTGCCGGGAGTAGTTTCTGTAGTGATTTTTTCATATCCTCAATTCTTTGTCCAAACTTGATTTTTATATGATTAATAGGTAAACATTCACAATGGAAACACATTGGGAAGATTATAAGACAAAAGTAGTTTTCGTCAGTACCTACTTGCCCGTCCCGGGAGTAGTTGCTGTAGCGATTTTTTCATATCCTCAATTCTTTGTCAAAACTTGATTTTTATATGATTAATAGGTAAACATTCACAATGGAAACACATTGGGACGATTATAAGACAAAAGTAGTTTTCGTCAGTACCTAACTGCCCGTCCCGGGAGTAGTTTCTGTAATGATTTTTTCATATCCTCAAATCTGTGTCAAAACTTGATTTTTATATGATTAATAGGTAAACATTCACAATGGAAACACATTGGGACGATTATAAGACAAAAGTAGTTTTCGTCAGTACCTACCTACCCGTCCCGGGAGTAGTTTCTGTAGCGATTTTTTCATATCCTCAATTCTTTGTCAAAACTTAATTTTTATATGATTAATAGGTAAACATTCACAATGGAAACACATTGGGACGATTATAAGACAAAAGTAGTTTTCGTCAGTACCTACCTGCCCGTCCCGGGAGTAGTTTCTGTAGCGATTTTTTCATATCCTCAATTCTTTGTCAAAACTTAATTTTTATATGATTAATAGGTAAACATTCACAATGGAAACACATTTGGACGATTATAAGACAAAAGTAGTTTTCGTCAGTACCTACCTGCCCGTCCCGGGAGTAGTTTCTGTAGCGATTTTTTCATATCCTCAATTCTTTGTCAAAACTTAATTTTTATATGATTAATAGGTAAACATTCACAATGGAAACACATTGGGACGATTATAAGATAAAAGTAGTTTTCGTCAGTACCTACCTGCCCGTGCCGGGAGTAGTTTCTGTAGCGATTTTTTCATATCCTCAATTCTTTGTCAAAACTTGATTTTTATATGATTAATAGGTAAACATTCACAATGGAAACACATTGGGACGATTATAAGACAAAAGTAGTTTTTGTCAGTACCTAACTGCCCGTCCCGGGAGTAGTTTCTGTAATGATTTTTTCGTATCCTCAAATCTATGTCAAAACTTGATTTTTATATGATTAATAGGTAAACATTCACAATGGAAACACATTGGGACGATTATAAGACAAAAGTAGTTTTCGTCAGTACCTAACTGCCCGTCCCGGGAGTAGTTTCTGTAATGATTTTTTCATATCCTCAAATCTGTGTCAAAACTTGATTTTTATATGATTAATAGGTAAACATTCACAATGAAAAAACATTGGGACGATTATAAGACAAAAGTAGTTTTCGTCAGTACCTACCTGCCCGTGCCGGGAGTAGTTTCTGTAGCGATTTTTTCATATCCTCAATTCTTTGTCAAAACTTAATTTTAATATGATTAATAGGTAAACATTCACAATGGAAACACATTGGGACGATTATAAGACAAAAGTAGTTTTCGTCAGTACCTAACTGCCCGTCCCGGGAGTAGTTTCTGTAATGATTTTTTCATATCCTCAAATCTTTGTCAAAACTTAATTTTTATATGATTAATAGGTAAACATTCACAATGGAAACACATTGGGACGATTATAAGACAAAAGTAGTTTTTGTCAGTACCTACCTGCCCGTCCCGGGAGTAGTTTCTGTAGCGATTTTTTCATATCCTCAATTCTTTGTCAAAACTTAATTTTTATATGATTAATAGGTAAACATTCACAATGGAAACACATTTGGACGATTATAAGACAAAAGTAGTTTTCGTCAGTACCTAACTGCCCGTCCCGGGAGTAGTTTCTGTAATGATTTTTTCATATCCTCAAATCTTTGTCAAAACTTGATTTTTATATGATTAATAGGTAAACATTCACAATGAAAAAACATTGGGACGATAATAAGACAAAAGTAGTTTTCGTCAGTACCTACCTGCCCGTGCCGGGAGTAGTTTCTGTAGTGATTTTTTCATATCCTCAATTCTTTGTCCAAACTTGATTTTTATATGATTAATAGGTAAACATTCACAATGGAAACACATTGGGAAGATTATAAGACAAAAGTAGTTTTCGTCAGTACCTACCTGCCCGTCCCGGGAGTAGTTGCTGTAGCGATTTTTTCATATCCTCAATTCTTTGTCAAAACTTGATTTTTATATGATTAATAGGTAAACATTCACAATGGAAACACATTGGGACGATTATAAGACAAAAGTAGTTTTCGTCAGTACCTACCTGCCCGTGCCTGGAGTAGTTTCTGTAGCGATTTTTTCATATCCTCAATTCTTTGTCAAAACTTGATTTTTATATGATTAATAGGTAAACATTCAAAATGGAAACACATTGGGACGATTATAAGACAAAAGTAGTTTTCGTCAGTACCTACCTGCCCGTCCCGAGAGTAGTTTCTGTAGCGATTTTTTCATATCCTCAATTCTTTGTCAAAACTTAATTTTTATATGATTAATAGGTAAACATTCACAATGGAAACACATTGGGACGATTATAAGACAAAAGTAGTTTTCGTCAGTACCTACCTGCCCGTGCCGGGAGTAGTTTCTGTAGCGATTTTTTCATATCCTCAATTCTTTGTCAAAACTTGATTTTTATATGATTAATAGGTAAACATTCACAATGGAAACACATTGGGACGATTATAAGACAAAAGTAGTTTTCGTCAGTACCTACCTGCCCGTCCCGGGAGTAGTTTCTGTAGCGATTTTTTCATATCCTCAATTCCTTGTCAAAACTTGATTTGTTATATGATTAATAGGTAAACATTCAAAATGGAAACACATTGGGACGATTATAAGACAAAAGTAGTTTTCGTCAGTACCTACCTGCCCGTCCCGAGAGTAGTTTCTGTAGCGATTTTTTCATATCCTCAATTCTTTGTCAAAACTTAATTTTTATATGATTAATAGGTAAACATTCACAATGGAAACACATTGGGACGATTATAAGACAAAAGTAGTTTTCGTCAGTACCTACCTGCCCGTGCCGGGAGTAGTTTCTGTAGCGATTTTTTCATATCCTCAATTCTTTGTCAAAACTTGATTTTTATATGATTAATAGGTAAACATTCACAATGGAAACACATTGGGACGATTATAAGACAAAAGTAGTTTTCGTCAGTACCTACCTGCCCGTCCCGGGAGTAGTTTCTGTAGCGATTTTTTCATATCCTCAATTCTTTGTCAAAACTTGATTTTTATATGATTAATAGGTAAACATTCACAATGGAAACACATTGAGACGATTATAAGACAAAAGTAGTTTTCGTCAGTACCTAACTGCCCATCCCGGGAGTAGTTTCTGTAGCGATTTTTTCATATCCTCAATTCTTTGTCAAAACTTGATTTTTATATGATTAATAGGTAAACATTCACAATGGAAACACATTGGGACGATTATAAGACAAAAGTAGTTTTCGTCAGTACCTAACTGCCCGTCCCGGGAGTAGTTTCTGTAATGATTTTTTCATATCCTCAAATCTTTGTCAAAACTTGATTTTTATATGATTAATAGGTAAACATTCACAATGAAAAAACATTGGGACGATTATAAGACAAAAGTAGTTTTCGTCAGTACCTACCTGCCCGTGCCGGGAGTAGTTTCTGTAGCGATTTTTTCATATCCTCAATTCTTTGTCAAAACTTAATTTTTATATGATTAATAGGTAAACATTCACAATGGAAACACATTGGGACGATTATAAGACAAAAGTAGTTTTCGTCAGTACCTAACTGCCCGTCCCGGGAGTAGTTTCTGTAGCGATTTTTTCATATCCTCAATTCTTTGTCAAAACTTGATTTTTATATGATTAATAGGTAAACATTCACAATGGAAACACATTGGGACGATTATAAGACAAAAGTAGTTTTCGTCAGTACCTACCTGCCCGTCCCGGGAGTAGTTTCTGTAGCGATTTTTTCATATCCTCAAATCTTTGTCAAAACTTGATTTTTATATGATTAATAGGTAAACATTCACAGTGGAAACACATTGGGACGATTATAAGATAAAAGTAGTTTTCGTCAGTACCTACCTGCCCGTGCCGGGAGTAGTTTCTGTAGCGATTTTATCATATCCTCAATTCTTTGTCAAAACTTGATTTTTATATGATTAATAGGTAAACATTCACAATGGAAACACATTGGGACGATTATAAGACAAAAGTAGTTTTTGTCAGTACCTAACTGCCCGTCCCGGGAGTAGTTTCTGTAATGATTTTTTCGTATCCTCAAATCTATGTCAAAACTTGATTTTTATATGATTAATAGGTAAACATTCACAATGGAAACACATTGGGACGATTATAAGACAAAAGTAGTTTTCGTCAGTACCTAACTGCCCGTCCCGGGAGTAGTTTCTGTAATGATTTTTTCATATCCTCAAATCTTTGTCAAAACTTGATTTTTATATGATTAATAGGTAAACATTCACAATGAAAAAACATTGGGACGATTATAAGACAAAAGTAGTTTTCGTCAGTACCTACCTGCCCGTGCCGGGAGTAGTTTCTGTAGCGATTTTTTCATATCCTCAATTCTTTGTCAAAACTTGATTTTTATATGATTAATAGGTAAACATTCACAATGGAAACACATTGGGACGATTATAAGACAAAAGTAGTTTTCGTCAGTACCTAACTGCCCGTCCCGGGAGTAGTTTCTGTAATGATTTTTTCATATCCTCAAATCTTTGTCAAAACTTGATTTTTATATGATTAATAGGTAAAAATTCACAATGGAAACACATTGGGACGATTATAAGACAAAAGTAGTTTTCGTCAGTACCTACCTACCCGTCTTGGGAGTAGTTTCTGTAGCGATTTTTTCATATCCTCAATTCTTTGTCAAAACTTAATTTTTATATGATTAATAGGTAAACATTCACAATGGAAACACATTGGGACGATTATAAGACAAAAGTAGTTTTCGTCAGTACCTACCTGCCCGTCCCGGGAGTAGTTTCTGTAGCGATTTTTTCATATCCTCAATTCTTTGTCAAAACTTAATTTTTATATGATTAATAGGTAAACATTCACAATGGAAACACATTTGGACGATTATAAGACAAAAGTAGTTTTCGTCAGTACCTAACTGCCCGTCCCGGGAGTAGTTTCTGTAATGAAAATGAAAATGAAAAGTTTTTATTTCTTTAAGCTTACAAATAAGCACTTAGACAGGTCATATTTTATACTATTAAATTATTTTATAGTTCACTTCAATTTTTTGTCCACCAGTGGAAGAAGTGAGAAGAAACCACTAGTATGTTCATAACTTATGTGTCTAGTACATTTGATTTGCTTATTTGTAAGTTGGTAGATTTTGAGTTGGAGCAAAACTCGTTCCAAGCTTTTTTATCTTCTAAGTAATCTGATATTTTGTAATAAGCTTTTTTACAAAGAATATGTTTCACAATTTTTTTAAATTTATTTATTGATAATTTTTGCAACTCACTTGGAGTTTTGTTGTAGAAGCGTATACATTGCCCTTTAAAAGATACATTTATCTTGTGTAGCCTAGTTGTGGGCACAGCGAGTTTATTCTTATTTCTAGTATTTACATTATGTATATCACTTTTTTTAGTGAACCGATTGATATTTTTATGAGTGTACAACAAGTTTTCATAAATATATTGACACGGTACTGTCATTATGTTTATTTCTTTGAATATTTCACGTAGGGATTCTCTGGGACCCATATTATAGATCGCACGAACAGCCCTCTTCTGCAACACAAATACTGTGTTTATATCTGCAGCGTTCCCCCACAGTAGTATGCCATAAGACATAATACTGTGGAAGTAGCTGAAATAGACTAGTCTAGAAGTATCAACGTCTGTAAGATGACGGATTTTTTTAACTGCATATGCTGCAGAACTAAGTCTCTTCGATAGCTTATCTATGTGTGGGCCCCATTGAAGTTTACTATCTAAGGTTATTCCTAAAAATACGGTATTGTCTACAATTTCTAACGTTTCTCCTTTTACGTTTATATCAGCCTTAACTTGTTTTACATTAGGTAGAATAAATCTTATACATTTTGTTTTGGTTTCATTAAGCAAAAGATTATTAATACTAAACCAATGGACTACCTTTGAGATTGCAGTATTTACATCGTCGAAATTTGTGTTTTGTCGTTTCATTTTAAAAATTAATGAAGTATCATCAGCAAACAATACAATCTCATGATCATTCTTTACAAGATGAGGCAGGTCATTAATATAAACTAAAAATAGGAAAGGACCCAAGATAGAGCCCTGCGGTACACCCATTGTAACAACAGACCCTTTAGATCGTTTCCCATTAATGTCAACTCTTTGTATCCTATCACTCAAGTAAGATGTAAGAAGATCCAAAGAGCTGTCCCTAATTCCATAATGATGTAGTTTCCTGATTAATGTTTCGTGATGAACGCAATCGAATGCTTTTGACAAGTCGCAAAAAACGCCTAAAGCATCTTGCGACTTCTCCCAAGCATCAAAAATATGCGATACCAAATCTACACCGGCATCAGTAGTTGACCTGCCACGAGTAAACCCAAATTGCTTACAATGTAGCAGGTCATTGCTATTGAAATGTCTAAGCAATTGGTGTAAAATAAGTTTTTCAAAAACTTTACTGAATGTAGGCAGTACTGATATTGGTCTAAAGTTAGTGGGGTCAGACTTACTACCCGATTTAAACAATGGGATTATTTTACTATGTTTCATTAGATCAGGAAATACACCACAATCAATGGATTCATTAAATATAAAAGCTAGATCTGGTGCAATGGTATCGATTAAAGGTTTAATAATTCTAACGGAAATAAAAATGAAAAAAAAAAAAAAAATGATTTTTTCATATCCTCAAATCTTTGTCAAAACTTGATTTTTATATGATTAATAGGTAAACATTCACAATGAAAAAACATTGGGACGATTATAAGACAAAAGTAGTTTTCGTCAGTACCTACCTGCCCGTGCCGGGAGTAGTTTCTGTAGTGATTTTTTCATATCCTCAATTCTTTGTCCAAACTTGATTTTTATATGATTAATAGGTAAACATTCACAATGGAAACACATTGGGAAGATAATAAGACAAAAGTAGTTTTCGTCAGTACCTACCTGCCCGTCCCGGGAGTAGTTGCTGTAGCGATTTTTTCATATCCTCAATTCTTTGTCAAAAATTGATTTTTATATGATTAATAGGTAAACATTCACAATGGAAACACATTGGGACGATTATAAGACAAAAGTAGTTTTCGTCAGTACCTAACTGCCCGTCCCGGGAGTAGTTTCTGTAATGATTTTTTCATATCCTCAAATCTTTGTCAAAACTTGATTTTTATATGATTAATAGGTAAACATTCACAATGGAAACACATTGGGACGATTATAAGACAAAAGTAGTTTTCGTCAGTACCTACAAGCCCGTCCCGGGAGTAGTTTCTGTAGCGATTTTTTCATATCCTCAATTCTTTGTAAAAATTTAATTTTTATATGATTAATAGGTGAACATTCACAATGGAAACAAATTGGGACGATTATAAGACAAAAGTAGTTTTCGTCAGTACCTACCTGCCCGTCCCGGGAGTAGTTTCTGTAGCGATATTTTCATATCCTCAATTCTTTGTCAAAACTTAATTTTTATATGATTAATAGGTAAACATTCACAATGGAAACACATTGGGACGATTATAAGACAAAAGTAGTTTTCGTCAGTACCTAACTGCCCGTCCCGGGAGTAGTTTCTGTAATGATTTTTTCATATCCTCAAATCTTTGTCAAAACTTAATTTTTATATGATTAATAGGTAAACATTTACAATGGAAACACATTGGGACGATTATAAGACAAAAGTAGTTTTCGTCAGTACCTACCTGCCCTTCCCGGGAGTAGTTTCTGTAGCGATTTTTTCATATCCTCAATTCTTTGTCAAAACTTGATTTTTATATGATTAATAGGTAAACATTCACAATGGAAACACATTGGGACGATTATAAGACAAAAGTAGTTTTCGTCAGTACCTACCTGCCCGTGCCTGGAGTAGTTTCTGTAGCGATTTTTTCATATCCTCAATTCTTTGTCAAAACTTAATTTTTATATGATTAATAGGTAAACATTCACAATGGAAACACATTTGGACGATTATAAGACAAAAGTAGTTTTCGTCAGTACCTAACTGCCCGTCCCGGGAGTAGTTTCTGTAATGATTTTTTCATATCCTCAAATCTTTGTCAAAACTTGATTTTTATATGATTAATAGGTAAACATTCACAATGAAAAAACATTGGGACGATTATAAGACAAAAGTAGTTTTCGTCAGTACCTACCTGCCCGTGCCGGGAGTAGTTTCTGTAGTGATTTTTTCATATCCTCAATTCTTTGTCCAAACTTGATTTTTATATGATTAATAGGTAAAAATTCACAATGGAAACACATTGGGACGATTATAAGACAAAAGTAGTTTTCGTCAGTACCTACCTACCCGTCCCGGGAGTAGTTTCTGTAGCGATTTTTTCATATCCTCAATTCTTTGTCAAAACTTAATTTTTATATGATTAATAGGTAAACATTCACAATGGAAACACATTGGGACGATTATAAGACAAAAGTAGTTTTCGTCAGTACCTACCTGCCCGTCCCGAGAGTAGTTTCTGTAGCGATTTTTTCATATCCTCAATTCTTTGTCAAAACTTAATTTTTATATGATTAATAGGTAAACATTCACAATGGAAACACATTTGGACGATTATAAGACAAAAGTAGTTTTCGTCAGTACCTAACTGCCCGTCCCGGGAGTAGTTTCTGTAATGATTTTTTCATATCCTCAAATCTTTGTCAAAACTTGATTTTTATATGACTAATAGGTAAACATTCACAATGAAAAAACATTGGGACGATTATAAGACAAAAGTAGTTTTCGTCAGTACCTACCTGCCCGTGCCGGGAGTAGTTTCTGTAGTGATTTTTTCATATCCTCAATTCTTTGTCCAAACTTGATTTTTATATGATTAATAGGTAAACATTCACAATGGAAACACATTGGGAAGATTATAAGACAAAAGTAGTTTTCGTCAGTACCTACCTGCCCGTCCCGGGAGTAGTTGCTGTAGCGATTTTTTCATATCCTCAATTCTTTGTCAAAACTTGATTTTTATATGATTAATAGGTAAACATTCACAATGGAAACACATTGGGACGATTATAAGACAAAAGTAGTTTTCGTCAGTACCTAACTGCCCGTCCCGGGAGTAGTTTCTGTAATGATTTTTTCATATCCTCAAATCTTTGTCAAAACTTGATTTTTATATGATTAATAGGTAAACATTCACAATGGAAACACATTGGGACGATTATAAGACAAAAGTAGTTTTCGTCAGTACCTACCTGCCCGTCCCGGGAGTAGTTTCTGTAGCGATTTTTTCATATTCTCAATTCTTTGTCAAAACTTAATTTTTATATGATTAATAGGTAAACATTCACAATGGAAACACATTTGGACGATTATAAGACAAAAGTAGTTTTCGTCAGTACCTAACTGCCCGTCCCGGGAGTAGTTTCTGTAATGATTTTTTCATATCCTCAAATCTTTGTCAAAACTTGATTTTTATATGATTAATAGGTAAACATTCACAATGAAAAAACATTGGGACGATTATAAGACAAAAGTAGTTTTCGTCAGTACCTACCTGCCCGTGCCGGGAGTAGTTTCTGTAGTGATTTTTTCATATCCTCAATTCTTTGTCCAAACTTGATTTTTATATGATTAATAGGTAAACATTCACAATGGAAACACATTGGGAAGATTATAAGACAAAAGTAGTTTTCGTCAGTACCTACCTGCCCGTCCCGGGAGTAGTTGCTGTAGCGATTTTTTCATATCCTCAATTCTTTGTCAAAACTTGATTTTTATATGATTAATAGGTAAACATTCACAATGGAAACACATTGGGACGATTATAAGACAAAAGTAGTTTTCGTCAGTACCTACCTGCCCGTGCCGGGAGTAGTTTCTGTAGTGATTTTTTCATATCCTCAATTCTTTGTCCAAACTTGATTTTTATATGATTAATAGGTAAACATTCACAATGGAAACACATTGGGAAGATAATAAGACAAAAGTAGTTTTCGTCAGTACCTACCTGCCCGTCCCGGGAGTAGTTGCTGTAGCGATTTTTTCATATCCTCAATTCTTTGTCAAAAATTGATTTTTATATGATTAATAGGTAAACATTCACAATGGAAACACATTGGGACGATTATAAGACAAAAGTAGTTTTCGTCAGTACCTAACTGCCCGTCCCGGGAGTAGTTTCTGTAATGATTTTTTCATATCCTCAAATCTTTGTCAAAACTTGATTTTTATATGATTAATAGGTAAACATTCACAATGGAAACACATTGGGACGATTATAAGACAAAAGTAGTTTTCGTCAGTACCTACAAGCCCGTCCCGGGAGTAGTTTCTGTAGCGATTTTTTCATATCCTCAATTCTTTGTAAAAATTTAATTTTTATATGATTAATAGGTGAACATTCACAATGGAAACAAATTGGGACGATTATAAGACAAAAGTAGTTTTCGTCAGTACCTACCTGCCCGTCCCGGGAGTAGTTTCTGTAGCGATATTTTCATATCCTCAATTCTTTGTCAAAACTTAATTTTTATATGATTAATAGGTAAACATTCACAATGGAAACACATTGGGACGATTATAAGACAAAAGTAGTTTTCGTCAGTACCTAACTGCCCGTCCCGGGAGTAGTTTCTGTAATGATTTTTTCATATCCTCAAATCTTTGTCAAAACTTAATTTTTATATGATTAATAGGTAAACATTTACAATGGAAACACATTGGGACGATTATAAGACAAAAGTAGTTTTCGTCAGTACCTACCTGCCCTTCCCGGGAGTAGTTTCTGTAGCGATTTTTTCATATCCTCAATTCTTTGTCAAAACTTGATTTTTATATGATTAATAGGTAAACATTCACAATGGAAACACATTGGGACGATTATAAGACAAAAGTAGTTTTCGTCAGTACCTACCTGCCCGTGCCTGGAGTAGTTTCTGTAGCGATTTTTTCATATCCTCAATTCTTTGTCAAAACTTAATTTTTATATGATTAATAGGTAAACATTCACAATGGAAACACATTTGGACGATTATAAGACAAAAGTAGTTTTCGTCAGTACCTAACTGCCCGTCCCGGGAGTAGTTTCTGTAATGATTTTTTCATATCCTCAAATCTTTGTCAAAACTTGATTTTTATATGATTAATAGGTAAACATTCACAATGAAAAAACATTGGGACGATTATAAGACAAAAGTAGTTTTCGTCAGTACCTACCTGCCCGTGCCGGGAGTAGTTTCTGTAGTGATTTTTTCATATCCTCAATTCTTTGTCCAAACTTGATTTTTATATGATTAATAGGTAAACATTCACAATGGAAACACATTGGGACGATTATAAGACAAAAGTAGTTTTCGTCAGTACCTACCTGCCCGTCCCGGGAGTAGTTTCTGTAGCGATTTTTTCATATCCTCAATTCTTTGTCAAAACTTAATTTTTATATGATTAATAGGTAAACATTCACAATGGAAACACATTTGGACGATTATAAGACAAAAGTAGTTTTCGTCAGTACCTAACTGCCCGTCCCGGGAGTAGTTTCTGTAATGATTTTTTCATATCCTCAAATCTTTGTCAAAACTTGATTTTTATATGATTAATAGGTAAACATTCACAATGAAAAACCATTGGGACGATTATAAGACAAAAGTAGTTTTCGTCAGTACCTACCTGCCCGTGCCGGGAGTAGTTTCTGTAGTGATTTTTTCATATCCTCAATTCTTTGTCCAAACTTGATTTTTATATGATTAATAGGTAAACATTCACAATGAAAACACATTGGGAAGATTATAAGACAAAAGTAGTTTTCGTCAGTACCTACCTGCCCGTCCCGGGAGTAGTTGCTGTAGCGATTTTTTCATATCCTCAATTCTTTGTCAAAACTTGATTTTTATATGATTAATAGGTAAACATCCACAATGGAAACACATTGGGACGATTATAAGACAAAAGTAGTTTTCGTCAGTACCTACCTGCCCGTGCCGGGAGTAGTTTCTGTAGCGATTTTTTCATATCCTCAATTCTTTGTCAAAACTTAATTTTTATATGATTAATAGGTAAACATTCACAATGGAAACACATTGGGACGATTATAAGACAAAAGTAGTTTTCGTCAGTACCTAACTGCCCGTCCCGGGAGTAGTTTCTGTAATGATTTTTTCATATCCTCAAATCTTTGTCAAAACTTAATTTTTATATGATTAATAGGTAAACATTCACAATGGAAACACATTGGGACGATTATAAGACAAAAGTAGTTTTCGTCACTACCTACCTGCCCGTCCCGGGAGTAGTTTCTGTAGCGATTTTTTCATATCCTCAATTCTTTGTCAAAACTTAATTTTTATATGATTAATAGGTAAACATTCACAATGGAAACACATTTGGACGATTATAAGACAAAAGTAGTTTTCGTCAGTACCTAACTGCCCGTCCCGGGAGTAGTTTCTGTAATGATTTTTTCATATCCTCAAATCTTTGTCAAAACTTGATTTTTATATGATTAATAGGTAAACATTCACAATGAAAAAACATTGGGACGATTATAAGACAAAAGTAGTTTTCGTCAGTACCTACCTGCCCGTGCCGGGAGTAGTTTCTGTAATGATTTTTTCATATCCTCAAATCTTTGTCAAAACTTGATTTTTATATGATTAATAGGTAAACATTCACAATGGAAACACATTGGGACGATTATAAGACAAAAGTAGTTTTCGTCAGTACCTAACTGCCCGTCCCGGGAGTAGTTTCTGTAATGATTTTTTCATATCCTCAAATCTTTGTCAAAACTTGATTTTTATATGATTAATAGGTAAACATTCACAATGAAAAAACATTGGGACGATTATAAGACAAAAGTAGTTTTCGTCAGTACCTACCTGCCCGTGCCGGGAATAGTTTCTGTAGCGATTTTTTCATATCCTCAATTCTTTGTCAAAACTTAATTTTTATATGATTAATAGGTAAACATTCACAATGGAAACACATTGGGACGATTATAAGACAAAAGTAGTTTTCGTCAGTACCTAACTGCCCGTCCCGGGAGTCGTTTCTGTAATGATTTTTTCATATCCTCAAATCTTTGTCAAAACTTAATTTTTATATGATTAATAGGTAAACATTCACAATGGAAACACATTGGGACGATTATAAGACAAAAGTAGTTTTCGTCAGTACCTACCTGCCCGTCCCGGGAGTAGTTTCTGTAGCGATTTTTTCATATCCTCAATTCTTTGTCAAAACTTAATTTTTATATGATTAATAGGTAAACATTCACAATGGAAACACATTTGGACGATTATAAGACAAAAGTAGTTTTCGTCAGTACCTAACTGCCCGTCCCGGGAGTAGTTTCTGTAATGTTTTTTTCATATCCTCAAATCTTTGTCAAAACTTGATTTTTATATGATTAATAGGTAAACATTCACAATGAAAAAACATTGGGACGATTATAAGACAAAAGTAGTTTTCGTCAGTACCTACCTGCCCGTGCCGGGAGTAGTTTCTGTAGTGATTTTTTCATATCCTCAATTATTTGTCCAAACTTTATTTTTATATGATTAATAGGTAAACATTCACAATGGAAACACATTGGGAAGATTATAAGACAAAAGTAGTTTTCGTCAGTACCTACCTGCCCGTCCCGGGAGTAGTTGCTGTAGCGATTTTTTCATATCCTCAATTCTTTGTCAAAACTTGATTTTTATATGATTAATAGGTAAACATTCACAATGGAAACACATTGGGACGATTATAAGACAATAGTAGTTTTCGTCAGTACCTAACTGCCCGTCCCGGGAGTAGTTTCTGTAATGATTTTTTCATATCCTCAAATCTTTGTCAAAACTTGATTTTTATATGATTAATAGGTAAAAATTCACAATGGAAACACATTGGGACGATTATAAGACAAAAGTAGTTTTCGTCAGTACCTACCTACCCGTCCCGGGAGTAGTTTCTGTAGCGATTTTTTCATATCCTCAATTCTTTGTCAAAACTTAATTTTTATATGATTAATAGGTATACATTCACAATGGAAACACATTGGGACGATTATAAGACAAAAGTAGTTTTCGTCAGTACCTACCTGCCCGTCCCGGGAGTAGTTTCTGTAGCGATTTTTTCATATCCTCAATTCTTTGTCAAAACTTAATTTTTATATGATTAATAGGTAAACATTCACAATGGAAACACATTGGGACGATTATAAGACAAAAGTAGTTTTCGTCAGTACCTAACTGCCCGTCCCGGGAGTAGTTTCTGTAATGATTTTTTCATATCCTCAAATCTTTGTCAAAACTTAATTTTTATATGATTAATAGGTAAACATTCACAATGGAAACACATTGGGACGATTATAAGACAAAAGTAGTTTTCGTCAGTACCTACCTGCCCGTCCCGGGAGTAGTTTCTGTAGCGATTTTTTCATATCCTCAATTCTTTGTCAAAACTTAATTTTTATATGATTAATAGGTAAACATTCACAATGGAAACACATTTGGACGATTATAAGACAAAAGTAGTTTTCGTCAGTACCTAACTGCCCGTCCCGGGAGTAGTTTCTGTAATGATTTTTTCATATCCTCAAATCTTTGTCAAAACTTGATTTTTATATGATTAATAGGTAAACATTCACAATGGAAACACATTGGGACGATTATAAGACAAAAGTAGTTTTCGTCAGTACCTACCTGCCCGTCCCGGGAGTAGTTTCTGTAGCGATTTTTTCATATCCTCAATTCTTTGTCAAAACTTAATTTTTATATGATTAATAGGTAAACATTCACAATGGAAACACATTGGGACGATTATAAGACAAAAGTAGTTTTCGTCAGTACCTAACTGCCCGTCCCGGGAGTAGTTTCTGTAATGATTTTTTCATATCCTCAAATCTTTGTCAAAACTTGATTTTTATATGATTAATAGGTAAACATTCACAATGAAAAAACATTGGGACGATTATAAGACAAAAGTAGTTTTCGTCAGTACCTACCTGCCCGTGCCGGGAGTAGTTTCTGTAGTGATTTTTTCATATCCTCAATTCTTTGTCAAAACTTGATTTTTATATGATTAATAGGTAAACATTCACAATGAAAAAACATTGGGACGATTATAAGACAAAAGTAGTTTTCGTCAGTACCTACCTGCCCGTGCCGGGAATAGTTTCTGTAGCGATTTTTTCATATCCTCAAATCTTTGTGAAAAATTGATTTTTATATGATTAATAGGTAAACATTCACAATGAAAAAACATTGGGACGATTATAAGACAAAAGTAGTTTTCGTCAGTACCTACCTGCCCGTGCCGGGAGTAGTTTCTGTAGCGATTTTTTCATATCCTCAATTCTTTGTCAAAACTTAATTTTTATATGATTAATAGGTAAACATTCACAATGGAAACACATTGGGACGATTATAAGACAAAAGTAGTTTTCGTCAGTACCTAACTGCCCGTCCCGGGAGTAGTTTCTGTAATGATTTTTTCATATCCTCAAATCTTTGTCAAAACTTAATTTTTATATGATTAATAGGTAAACATTCACAATGGAAACACATTGGGACGATTATAAGACAAAAGTAGTTTTCGTCAGTACCTACCTGCCCGTCCCGGGAGTAGTTTCTGTAGCGATTTTTTCATATCCTCAATTCTTTGTCAAAACTTAATTTTTATATGATTAATAGGTAAACATTCACAATGGAAACACATTTGGACGATTATAAGACAAAAGTAGTTTTCGTCAGTACCTAACTGCCCGTCCCGGGAGTAGTTTCTGTAATGATTTTTTCATATCCTCAAATCTTTGTCAAAACTTGATTTTTATATGATTAATAGGTAAACATTCACAATGAAAAAACATTGGGACGATTATAAGACAAAAGTAGTTTTCGTCAGTACCTACCTGCCCGTGCCGGGAGTAGTTTCTGTAGTGATTTTTTCATATCCTCAATTATTTGTCCAAACTTGATTTTTATATGATTAATAGGTAAACATTCACAATGGAAACACATTGGGAAGATTATAAGACAAAAGTAGTTTTCGTCAGTACCTACCTGCCCGTCCCGGGAGTAGTTGCTGTAGCGATTTTTTCATATCCTCAATTCTTTGTCAAAACTTGATTTTTATATGATTAATAGGTAAACATTCACAATGGAAACACATTGGGACGATTATAAGACAAAAGTAGTTTTCGTCAGTACCTAACTGCCCGTCCCGGGAGTAGTTTCTGTAATGATTTTTTCATATCCTCAAATCTTTGTCAAAACTTGATTTTTATATGATTAATAGGTAAAAATTCACAATGGAAACACATTGGGACGATTATAAGACAAAAGTAGTTTTCGTCAGTACCTACCTGCCCGTCCCGGGAGTAGTTGCTGTAGCGATTTTTTCATATCCTCAATTCTTTGTCAAAACTTGATTTTTATATGATTAATAGGTAAACATTCACAATGGAAACACATTGGGACGATTATAAGACAAAAGTAGTTTTCGTCAGTACCTAACTGCCCGTCCCGGGAGTAGTTTCTTTAATGATTTTTTCATATCCTCAAATCTTTGTCAAAACTTGATTTTTATATGATTAATAGGTAAACATTCACAATGGAAACACATTGGGACGATTATAAGACAAAAGTAGTTTTCGTCAGTACCTACCTGCCCGTGCCGGGAGTAGTTTCTGTAGTGATTTTTTCATATCCTCAATTCTTTGTCCAAACTTGATTTTTATATGATTAATAGGTAAACATTCACAATGGAAACACATTGGGAAGATTATAAGACAAAAGTAGTTTTCGTCAGTACCTAACTGCCCGTCCCGGGAGTAGTTTCTGTAATGATTTTTTCATATCCTCAAATCTTTGTCAAAACTTAATTTTTATATGATTAATAGGTAAACATTCACAATGGAAACACATTGGGACGATTATAAGACAAAAGTAGTTTTCGTCAGTACCTACCTGCCCGTCCCGGGAGTAGTTTCTGTAGCGATTTTTTCATATCCTCAATTCTTTGTCAAAACTTAATTTTTATATGATTAATAGGTAAACATTCACAATGAAAAAACATTGGGACGATTATAAGACAAAAGTAGTTTTCGTCAGTACCTAACTGCCCGTCCCGGGAGTAGTTTCTGTAATGATTTTTTCATATCCTCAAATCTTTGTCAAAACTTGATTTTTATATGATTAATAGGTAAACATTCACAATGAAAAAACATTGGGACGATTATAAGACAAAAGTAGTTTTCGTCAGTACCTACCTGCCCGTGCCGGGAGTAGTTTCTGTAGTGATTTTTTCATATCCTCAATTATTTGTCCAAACTTGATTTTTATATGATTAATAGGTAAACATTCACAATGGAAACACATTGGGAAGATTATAAGACAAAAGTAGTTTTCGTCAGTACCTACCTGCCCGTCCCGGGAGTAGTTGCTGTAGCGATTTTTTCATATCCTCAATTCTTTGTCAAAACTTGATTTTTATATGATTAATAGGTAAACATTCACAATGGAAACACATTGGGACGATTATAAGACAAAAGTAGTTTTCGTCAGTACCTACCTACCCGTCCCGGGAGTAGTTTCTGTAGCGATTTTTTCATATCCTCAATTCTTTGTCAAAACTTAATTTTTATATGATTAATAGGTAAACATTCACAATGGAAACACATTGGGACGATTATAAGACAAAAGTAGTTTTCGTCAGTACCTACCTGCCCGTCCCGGGAGTAGTTTCTGTAGCGATTTTTTCATATCCTCAATTCTTTGTCAAAACTTAATTTTTATATGATTAATAGGTAAACATTCACAATGGAAACACATTTGGACGATTATAAGACAAAAGTATCGTCAGTACCTACCTGCCCGTCCCGGGAGTAGTTGCTGTAGCGATTTTTTCATATCCTCAATTCTTTGTCAAAACTTGATTTTTATATGATTAATAGGTAAACATCCACAATGGAAACACATTGGGACGATTATAAGACAAAAGTAGTTTTCGTCAGTACCTACCTGCCCGTGCCGGGAGTAGTTTCTGTAGCGATTTTTTCATATCCTCAATTCTTTGTCAAAACTTAATTTTTATATGATTAATAGGTAAACATTCACAATGGAAACACATTGGGACGATTATAAGACAAAAGTAGTTTTCGTCAGTACCTACCTGCCGGTCCCGGGAGTAGTTTCTGTAGCGATTTTTTCATATCCTCAAATCTTTGTGAAAAATTGATTTTTATATGATTAATAGGTAAACATTCACAATGGAAACACATTGGGACGATTATAAGATAAAAGTAGTTTTCGTCAGTACCTACCTGCCCGTGCCGGGAGTAGTTTCTGTAGCGATTTTTTCTTATCCTCAATTCTTTGTCAAAACTTGATTTTTATATGATTAATAGGTAAACATTCACAATGGAAACACATTGGGACGATTATAAGACAAAAGTAGTTTTTGTCAGTACCTAACTGCCCGTCCCGGGAGTAGTTTCTGTAATGATTTTTTCGTATCCTCAAATCTATGTCAAAACTTGATTTTTATATGATTAATAGGTAAACATTCACAATGGAAACATATTGGGACGATTATAAGACAAAAGTAGTTTTCGTCAGTACCTAACTGCCCGTCCCGGGAGTAGTTTCTGTAGCGATTTTTTCATATCCTCAAATCTTTGTCAAAACTTGATTTTTATATGATTTATAGGTAAACATTCACAATGGAAACACATTGGGACGATTATAAGATAAAAGTAGTTTTCGTCAGTACCTACCTGCCCGTGCCGGGAGTAGTTTCTGTAGCGATTTTTTCATATCCTCAATTCTTTGTCAAAACTTGATTTTTATATGATTAATAGGTAAACATTCACAATGGAAACACATTGGGACGATTATAAGACAAAAGTAGTTTTTGTCAGTACCTAACTGCCCGTCCCGGGAGTAGTTTCTGTAATGATTTTTTCGTATCCTCAAATCTATGTCAAAACTTGATTTTTATATGATTAATAGGTAAACATTCACAATGGAAACACATTGGGACGATTATAAGACAAAAGTAGTTTTCGTCAGTACCTAACTGCCCGTCCCGGGAGTAGTTTCTGTAATGATTTTTTCATATCCTCAAATCTTTGTCAAAACTTGATTTTTATATGATTAATAGGTAAACATTCACAATGAAAAAACATTGGGACGATTATAAGACAAAAGTAGTTTTCGTCAGTACCTACCTGCCCGTGCCGGGAATAGTTTCTGTAGCGATTTTTTCATATCCTCAATTCTTTGTCAAAACTTAATTTTTATATGATTAATAGGTAAACATTCACAATGGAAACACATTGGGACGATTATAAGACAAAAGTAGTTTTCGTCAGTACCTAACTGCCCGTCCCGGGAGTAGTTTCTGTAATGATTTTTTCATATCCTCAAATCTTTGTCAAAACTTAATTTTTATATGATTAATAGGTAAACATTCACAATGGAAACACATTGGGACGATTATAAGACAAAAGTAGTTTTCGTCAGTACCTACCTGCCCGTCCCGGGAGTAGTTTCTGTAGCGATTTTTTCATATCCTCAATTCTTTGTCAAAACTTAATTTTTATATGATTAATAGGTAAACATTCACAATGGAAACACATTTGGACGATTATAAGACAAAAGTAGTTTTCGTCAGTACCTAACTGCCCGTCCCGGGAGTAGTTTCTGTAATGTTTTTTTCATATCCTCAAATCTTTGTAAAACTTGATTTTTATATGATTAATAGGTAAACATTCACAATGAAAAAACATTGGGACGATTATAAGACAAAAGTAGTTTTCGTCAGTACCTACCTGCCCGTGCCGGGAGTAGTTTCTGTAGTGATTTTTTCATATCCTCAATTATTTGTCCAAACTTGATTTTTATATGATTAATAGGTAAACATTCACAATGGAAACACATTGGGAAGATTATAAGACAAAAGTAGTTTTCGTCAGTACCTACCTGCCCGTCCCGGGAGTAGTTGCTGTAGCGATTTTTTCATATCCTCAATTCTTTGTCAAAACTTGATTTTTATATGATTAATAGGTAAACATTCACAATGGAAACACATTGGGACGATTATAAGACAATAGTAGTTTTCGTCAGTACCTAACTGCCCGTCCCGGGAGTAGTTTCTGTAATGATTTTTTCATATCCTCAAATCTTTGTCAAAACTTGATTTTTATATGATTAATAGGTAAAAATTCACAATGGAAACACATTGGGACGATTATAAGACAAAAGTAGTTTTCGTCAGTACCTACCTACCCGTCCCGGGAGTAGTTTCTGTAGCGATGTTTTCATATCCTCAATTCTTTGTCAAAACTTAATTTTTATATGATTAATAGGTAAACATTCACAATGGAAACACATTGGGACGATTATAAGACAAAAGTAGTTTTCGTCAGTACCTACCTGCCCGTCCCGGGAGTAGTTTCTGTAGCGATTTTTTCATATCCTCAATTCTTTGTCAAAACTTAATTTTTATATGATTAATAGGTAAACATTCACAATGGAAACACATTTGGACGATTATAAGACAAAAGTAGTTTTCGTCAGTACCTAACTGCCCGTCCCGGGAGTAGTTTCTGTAATGATTTTTTCATATCCTCAAATCTTTGTCAAAACTTGATTTTTATATGATTAATAGGTAAACATTCACAATGAAAAACCATTGGGACGATTATAAGACAAAAGTAGTTTTCGTCAGTACCTACCTCCCCGTGCCGGGAGTAGTTTCTGTAGTGATTTTTTCATATCCTCAATTCTTTGTCCAAACTTGATTTTTATATGATTAATAGGTAAACATTCACAATGAAAACACATTGGGAAGATTATAAGACAAAAGTAGTTTTCGTCAGTACCTACCTGCCCGTCCCGGGAGTAGTTGCTGTAGCGATTTTTTCATATCCTCAATTCTTTGTCAAAACTTGATTTTTATATGATTAATAGGTAAACATCCACAATGGAAACACATTGGGACGATTATAAGACAAAAGTAGTTTTCGTCAGTACCTACCTGCCCGTGCCGGGAGTAGTTTCTGTAGCGATTTTTTCATATCCTCAATTCTTTGTCAAAACTTAATTTTTATATGATTAATAGGTAAACATTCACAATGGAAACACATTGGGACGATTATAAGACAAAAGTAGTTTTCGTCAGTACCTAACTGCCCGTCCCGGGAGTAGTTTCTGTAATGATTTTTTCATATCCTCAAATCTTTGTCAAAACTTGATTTTTATATGATTAATAGGTAAACATTCACAATGAAAAAACATTGGGACGATTATAAGACAAAAGTAGTTTTCGTCAGTACCTACCTGCCCGTGCCGGGAGTAGTTTCTGTAGTGATTTTTTCATATCCTCAATTCTTTGTCCAAACTTGATTTTTATATGATTAATAGGTAAACATTCACAATGGAAACACATTGGGAAGATTATAAGACAAAAGTAGTTTTCGTCAGTACCTACCTGCCCGTCCCGGGAGTAGTTGCTGTAGCGATTTTTTCATATCCTCAATTCTTTGTCAAAACTTGATTTTTATATGATTAATAGGTAAACATTCACAATGGAAACACATTGGGACGATTATAAGACAAAAGTAGTTTTCGTCAGTACCTAACTGCCCGTCCCGGGAGTAGTTTCTGTAATGATTTTTTCATATCCTCAAATCTTTGTCAAAACTTGATTTTTATATGATTAATAGGTAAACATTCACAATGGAAACACATTGGGACGATTATAAGACAAAAGTAGTTTTCGTCAGTACCTAACTGCCCGTCCCGGGAGTAGTTTCTGTAATGATTTTTTCATATCCTCAAATCTTTGTCAAAACTTGATTTTTATATGATTAATAGGTAAACATTCACAATGAAAAAACATTGGGACGATTATAAGACAAAAGTAGTTTTCGTCAGTACCTACCTGCCCGTGCCGGGAATAGTTTCTGTAGCGATTTTTTCATATCCTCAATTCTTTGTCAAAACTTAATTTTTATATGATTAATAGGTAAACATTCACAATGGAAACACATTGGGACGATTATAAGACAAAAGTAGTTTTCGTCAGTACCTAACTGCCCGTCCCGGGAGTCGTTTCTGTAATGATTTTTTCATATCCTCAAATCTTTGTCAAAACTTAATTTTTATATGATTAATAGGTAAACATTCACAATGGAAACACATTGGGACGATTATAAGACAAAAGTAGTTTTCGTCAGTACCTACCTGCCCGTCCCGGGAGTAGTTTCTGTAGCGATTTTTTCATATCCTCAATTCTTTGTCAAAACTTAATTTTTATATGATTAATAGGTAAACATTCACAATGGAAACACATTTGGACGATTATAAGACAAAAGTAGTTTTCGTCAGTACCTAACTGCCCGTCCCGGGAGTAGTTTCTGTAATGTTTTTTTCATATCCTCAAATCTTTGTCAAAACTTGATTTTTATATGATTAATAGGTAAACATTCACAATGAAAAAACATTGGGACGATTATAAGACAAAAGTAGTTTTCGTCAGTACCTACCTGCCCGTGCCGGGAGTAGTTTCTGTAGTGATTTTTTCATACCCTCAATTATTTGTCCAAACTTTATTTTTATATGATTAATAGGTAAACATTCACAATGGAAACACATTGGGAAGATTATAAGACAAAAGTAGTTTTCGTCAGTACCTACCTGCCCGTCCCGGGAGTAGTTGCTGTAGCGATTTTTTCATATCCTCAAATCTTTGTCAAAACTTGATTTTTATATGATTAATAGGTAAAAATTCACAATGGAAACACATTGGGACGATTATAAGACAAAAGTAGTTTTCGTCAGTACCTACCTACCCGTCCCGGGAGTAGTTTCTGTAGCGATTTTTTCATATCCTCAATTCTTTGTCAAAACTTAATTTTTATATGATTAATAGGTAAACATTCACAATGGAAACACATTGGGACGATTATAAGACAAAAGTAGTTTTCGTCAGTACCTAACTGCCCGTCCCGGGAGTAGTTTCTGTAATGATTTTTTCATATCCTCAAATCTTTGTCAAAACTTGATTTTTATATGATTAATAGGTAAACATTCACAATGAAAAAACATTGGGACGATTATAAGACAAAAGTAGTTTTCGTCAGTACCTACCTGCCCGTGCCGGGAGTAGTTTCTGTAGCGATTTTTTCATATCCTCAATTCTTTGTCAAAACTTAATTTTTATATGATTAATAGGTAAACATTCACAATGGAAACACATTGGGACGATTATAAGACAAAAGTAGTTTTCGTCAGTACCTAACTGCCCGTCCCGGGAGTAGTTTCTGTAATGATTTTTTCATATCCTCAAATCTTTGTCAAAACTTAATTTTTATATGATTAATAGGTAAACATTCACAATGGAAACACATTGGGACGATTATAAGACAAAAGTAGTTTTCGTCAGTACCTACCTGCCCGTCCCGGGAGTAGTTTCTGTAGCGATTTTTTCATATCCTCAATTCTTTGTCAAAACTTAATTTTTATATGATTAATAGGTAAACATTCACAATGAAAAAACATTGGGACGATTATAAGACAAAAGTAGTTTTCGTCAGTACCTAACTGCCCGTCCCGGGAGTAGTTTCTGTAATGATTTTTTCATATCCTCAAATCTTTGTCAAAACTTGATTTTTATATGATTAATAGGTAAACATTCACAATGAAAAAACATTGGGACGATTATAAGACAAAAGTAGTTTTCGTCAGTACCTACCTGCCCGTGCCGGGAGTAGTTTCTGTAGTGATTTTTTCATATCCTCAATTATTTGTCCAAACTTGATTTTTATATGATTAATAGGTAAACATTCACAATGGAAACACATTGGGAAGATTATAAGACAAAAGTAGTTTTCGTCAGTACCTACCTGCCCGTCCCGGGAGTAGTTGCTGTAGCGATTTTTTCATATCCTCAATTCTTTGTCAAAACTTGATTTTTATATGATTAATAGGTAAACATTCACAATGGAAACACATTGGGACGATTATAAGACAAAAGTAGTTTTCGTCAGTACCTAACTGCCCGTCCCGGGAGTAGATTCTGTAATGATTTTTTCATATCCTCAAATCTTTGTCAAAACTTAATTTTTATATGATTAATAGGTAAACATTCACAATGGAAACACATTGGGACGATTATAAGACAAAAGTAGTTTTCGTCAGTACCTACCTGCCCGTCCCGGGAGTAGTTTCTGTAGCGATTTTTTCATATCCTCAATTCTTTGTCAAAACTTAATTTTTATATGATTAATAGGTAAACATTCACAATGGAAACACATTTGGACGATTATAAGACAAAAGTAGTTTTCGTCAGTACCTAACTGCCCGTCCCGGGAGTAGTTTCTGTAATGATTTTTTCATATCCTCAAATCTTTGTCAAAACTTGATTTTTATATGATTAATAGGTAAACATTCACAATGAAAAAACATTGGGACGATTATAAGACAAAAGTAGTTTTCGTCAGTACCTACCTGCCCGTGCCGGGAGTAGTTTCTGTAGTGATTTTTTCATATCCTCAATTCTTTGTCCAAACTTGATTTTTATATGATTAATAGGTAAACATTCACAATGGAAACACATTGGGAAGATTATAAGACAAAAGTAGTTTTCGTCAGTACCTACTTGCCCGTCCCGGGAGTAGTTGCTGTAGCGATTTTTTCATATCCTCAATTCTTTGTCAAAACTTGATTTTTATATGATTAATAGGTAAACATTCACAATGGAAACACATTGGGACGATTATAAGACAAAAGTAGTTTTCGTCAGTACCTAACTGCCCGTCCCGGGAGTAGTTTCTGTAATGATTTTTTCATATCCTCAAATCTGTGTCAAAACTTGATTTTTATATGATTAATAGGTAAACATTCACAATGGAAACACATTGGGACGATTATAAGACAAAAGTAGTTTTCGTCAGTACCTACCTACCCGTCCCGGGAGTAGTTTCTGTAGCGATTTTTTCATATCCTCAATTCTTTGTCAAAACTTAATTTTTATATGATTAATAGGTAAACATTCACAATGGAAACACATTGGGACGATTATAAGACAAAAGTAGTTTTCGTCAGTACCTACCTGCCCGTCCCGGGAGTAGTTTCTGTAGCGATTTTTTCATATCCTCAATTCTTTGTCAAAACTTAATTTTTATATGATTAATAGGTAAACATTCACAATGGAAACACATTTGGACGATTATAAGACAAAAGTAGTTTTCGTCAGTACCTACCTGCCCGTCCCGGGAGTAGTTTCTGTAGCGATTTTTTCATATCCTCAATTCTTTGTCAAAACTTAATTTTTATATGATTAATAGGTAAACATTCACAATGGAAACACATTGGGACGATTATAAGATAAAAGTAGTTTTCGTCAGTACCTACCTGCCCGTGCCGGGAGTAGTTTCTGTAGCGATTTTTTCATATCCTCAATTCTTTGTCAAAACTTGATTTTTATATGATTAATAGGTAAACATTCACAATGGAAACACATTGGGACGATTATAAGACAAAAGTAGTTTTTGTCAGTACCTAACTGCCCGTCCCGGGAGTAGTTTCTGTAATGATTTTTTCGTATCCTCAAATCTATGTCAAAACTTGATTTTTATATGATTAATAGGTAAACATTCACAATGGAAACACATTGGGACGATTATAAGACAAAAGTAGTTTTCGTCAGTACCTAACTGCCCGTCCCGGGAGTAGTTTCTGTAATGATTTTTTCATATCCTCAAATCTGTGTCAAAACTTGATTTTTATATGATTAATAGGTAAACATTCACAATGAAAAAACATTGGGACGATTATAAGACAAAAGTAGTTTTCGTCAGTACCTACCTGCCCGTGCCGGGAGTAGTTTCTGTAGCGATTTTTTCATATCCTCAATTCTTTGTCAAAACTTAATTTTAATATGATTAATAGGTAAACATTCACAATGAAAAAACATTGGGACGATTATAAGACAAAAGTAGTTTTCGTCAGTACCTACCTGCCCGTGCCGGGAGTAGTTTCTGTAGTGATTTTTTCATATCCTCAATTCTTTGTCCAAACTTGATTTTTATATGATTAATAGGTAAACATTCACAATGGAAACACATTGGGAAGATTATAAGACAAAAGTAGTTTTCGTCAGTACCTACCTGCCCGTCCCGGGAGTAGTTGCTGTAGCGATTTTTTCATATCCTCAATTCTTTGTCAAAACTTGATTTTTATATGATTAATAGGTAAACATTCACAATGGAAACACATTGGGACGATTATAAGACAAAAGTAGTTTTCGTCAGTACCTAACTGCCCGTCCCGGGAGTAGTTTCTGTAATGATTTTTTCATATCCTCAAATCTTTGTCAAAACTTGATTTTTATATGATTAATAGGTAAACATTCACAATGGAAACACATTGGGACGATTATAAGACAAAAGTAGTTTTCGTCAGTACCTACCTGCCCGTCCCGGGAGTAGTTTCTGTAGCGATTTTTTCATATCCTCAATTCTTTGTCAAAACTTAATTTTTATATGATTAATAGGTAAACATTCACAATGGAAACACATTTGGACGATTATAAGACAAAAGTAGTTTTCGTCAGTACCTACCTGCCCGTCCCGGGAGTAGTTTCTGTAGCGATTTTTTCATATCCTCAATTCTTTGTCAAAACTTAATTTTTATATGATTAATAGGTAAACATTCACAATGGAAACACATTGGGACGATTATAAGATAAAAGTAGTTTTCGTCAGTACCTACCTGCCCGTGCCGGGAGTAGTTTCTGTAGCGATTTTTTCATATCCTCAATTCTTTGTCAAAACTTAATTTTTATATGATTAATAGGTAAACATTCACAATGGAAACACATTGGGACGATTATAAGACAAAAGTTGTTTTCGTCAGTACCTACCTGCCCGTCCCGGGAGTAGTTTCTGTAGCGATTTTTTCATATCCTCAATTCTTTGTCAAAACTTAATTTTTATATGATTAATAGGTAAACATTCACAATGGAAACACATTTGGACGATTATAAGACAAAAGTAGTTTTCGTCAGTACCTAACTGCCCGTCCCGGGAGTAGTTTCTGTAATGATTTTTTCATATCCTCAAATCTTTGTCAAAACTTGATTTTTATATGATTAATAGGTAAACATTCACAATGAAAAAACATTGGGACGATTATAAGACAAAAGTAGTTTTCGTCAGTACCTACCTGCCCGTGCCGGGAGTAGTTTCTGTAGTGATTTTTTCATATCCTCAATTCTTTGTCCAAACTTGATTTTTATATGATTAATAGGTAAACATTCACAATGAAAACACATTGGGAAGATTATAAGACAAAAGTAGTTTTCGTCAGTACCTACCTGCCCGTCCCGGGAGTAGTTGCTGTAGCGATTTTTTCATATCCTCAATTCTTTGTCAAAACTTGATTTTTATATGATTAATAGGTAAACATCCACAATGGAAACACATTGGGACGATTATAAGACAAAAGTAGTTTTCGTCAGTACCTACCTGCCCGTGCCGGGAGTAGTTTCTGTAGCGATTTTTTCATATCCTCAATTCTTTGTCAAAACTTAATTTTTATATGATTAATAGGTAAACATTCACAATGGAAACACATTGGGACGATTATAAGACAAAAGTAGTTTTCGTCAGTACCTAACTGCCCGTCCCGGGAGTAGTTTCTGTAATGATTTTTTCATATCCTCAAATCTTTGTCAAAACTTAATTTTTATATGATTAATAGGTAAACATTCACAATGGAAACACATTGGGACGATTATAAGACAAAAGTAGTTTTCGTCAGTACCTACCTGCCCGTCCCGGGAGTAGTTTCTGTAGCGATTTTTTCATATCCTCAATTCTTTGTCAAAACTTAATTTTTATATGATTAATAGGTAAACATTCACAATGGAAACACATTTGGACGATTATAAGACAAAAGTAGTTTTCGTCAGTACCTAACTGCCCGTCCCGGGAGTAGTTTCTGTAATGATTTTTTCATATCCTCAAATCTTTGTCAAAACTTGATTTTTATATGATTAATAGGTAAACATTCACAATGAAAAAACATTGGGACGATTATAAGACAAAAGTAGTTTTCGTCAGTACCTACCTGCCCGTGCCGGGAGTAGTTTCTGTAGTGATTTTTTCATATCCTCAATTCTTTGTCCAAACTTGATTTTTATATGATTAATAGGTAAACATTCACAATGGAAACACATTGGGAAGATTATAAGACAAAAGTAGTTTTCGTCAGTACCTACCTGCCCGTCCCGGGAGTAGTTGCTGTAGCGATTTTTTCATATCCTCAATTCTTTGTCAAAACTTGATTTCTATATGATTAATAGGTAAACATTCACAATGGAAACACATTGGGACGATTATAAGACAAAAGTAGTTTTCGTCAGTACCTAACTGCCCGTCCCGGGAGTAGTTTCTGTAATGATTTTTTCATATCCTCAAATCTTTGTCAAAACTTGATTTTTATATGATTAATAGGTAAACATTCACAATGGAAACACATTGGGACGATTATAAGACAAAAGTAGTTTTCGTCAGTACCTACCTGCCCGTGCCGGGAGTAGTTTCTGTAGCGATTTTTTCATATCCTCAATTCTTTGTCAAAACTTAATTTTTATATGATTAATAGGTAAACATTCACAATGGAAACACATTGGGACGATTATAAGACAAAAGTAGTTTTCGTCAGTACCTAACTGCCCGTCCCGGGAGTAGTTTCTGTAATGATTTTTTCATATCCTCAAATCTTTGTCAAAACTTGATTTTTATATGATTAATAGGTAAACATTCACAATGAAAAAACATTGGGACGATTATAAGACAAAAGTAGTTTTCGTCAGTACCTACCTGCCCGTCCCGGGAGTAGTTTCTGTAGTGATTTTTTCATATCCTCAATTCTTTGTCCAAACTTGATTTTTATATGATTAATAGGTAAACATTCACAATGGAAACACATTGGGAAGATTATAAGACAAAAGTAGTTTTCGTCAGTACCTACCTGCCCGTCCCGGGAGTAGTTGCTGTAGCGATTTTTTCATATCCTCAATTCTTTGTCAAAACTTGATTTTTATATGATTAATAGGTAAACATCCACAATGGAAACACATTGGGACGATTATAAGACAAAAGTAGTTTTCGTCAGTACCTACCTGCCCGTGCCGGGAGTAGTTTCTGTAGCGATTTTTTCATATCCTCAATTCTTTGTCAAAACTTAATTTTTATATGATTAATAGGTAAACATTCACAATGGAAACACATTGGGACGATTATAAGACAAAAGTAGTTTTCGTCAGTACCTAACTGCCCGTCCCGGGAGTAGTTTCTGTAATGATTTTTTCATATCCTCAAATCTTTGTCAAAACTTAATTTTTATATGATTAATAGGTAAACATTCACAATGGAAACACATTGGGACGATTATAAGACAAAAGTAGTTTTCGTCAGTACCTACCTGCCCGTCCCGGGAGTAGTTTCTGTAGCGATTTTTTCATATCCTCAATTCTTTGTCAAAACTTAATTTTTATATGATTAATAGGTAAACATTCACAATGGAAACACATTTGGACGATTATAAGACAAAAGTAGTTTTCGTCAGTACCTAACTGCCCGTCCCGGGAGTAGTTTCTGTAATGATTTTTTCATATCCTCAAATCTTTGTCAAAACTTGATTTTTATATGATTAATAGGTAAACATTCACAATGAAAAAACATTGGGACGATTATAAGACAAAAGTAGTTTTCGTCAGTACCTACCTGCCCGTGCCGGGAGTAGTTTCTGTAGTGATTTTTTCATATCCTCAATTCTTTGTCCAAACTTGATTTTTATATGATTAATAGGTAAACATTCACAATGGAAACACATTGGGAAGATTATAAGACAAAAGTAGTTTTCGTCAGTACCTACTTGCCCGTCCCGGGAGTAGTTGCTGTAGCGATTTTTTCATATCCTCAATTCTTTGTCAAAACTTGATTTTTATATGATTAATAGGTAAACATTCACAATGGAAACACATTGGGACGATTATAAGACAAAAGTAGTTTTCGTCAGTACCTAACTGCCCGTCCCGGGAGTAGTTTCTGTAATGATTTTTTCATATCCTCAAATCTGTGTCAAAACTTGATTTTTATATGATTAATAGGTAAACATTCACAATGGAAACACATTGGGACGATTATAAGACAAAAGTAGTTTTCGTCAGTACCTACCTACCCGTCCCGGGAGTAGTTTCTGTAGCGATTTTTTCATATCCTCAATTCTTTGTCAAAACTTAATTTTTATATGATTAATAGGTAAACATTCACAATGGAAACACATTGGGACGATTATAAGACAAAAGTAGTTTTCGTCAGTACCTACCTGCCCGTCCCGGGAGTAGTTTCTGTAGCGATTTTTTCATATCCTCAATTCTTTGTCAAAACTTAATTTTTATATGATTAATAGGTAAACATTCACAATGGAAACACATTGGGACGATTATAAGATAAAAGTAGTTTTCGTCAGTACCTACCTGCCCGTGCCGGGAGTAGTTTCTGTAGCGATTTTTTCATATCCTCAATTCTTTGTCAAAACTTGATTTTTATATGATTAATAGGTAAACATTCACAATGGAAACACATTGGGACGATTATAAGACAAAAGTAGTTTTTGTCAGTACCTAACTGCCCGTCCCGGGAGTAGTTTCTGTAATGATTTTTTCGTATCCTCAAATCTATGTCAAAACTTGATTTTTATATGATTAATAGGTAAACATTCACAATGGAAACACATTGGGACGATTATAAGACAAAAGTAGTTTTCGTCAGTACCTAACTGCCCGTCCCGGGAGTAGTTTCTGTAATGATTTTTTCATATCCTCAAATCTGTGTCAAAACTTGATTTTTATATGATTAATAGGTAAACATTCACAATGAAAAAACATTGGGACGATTATAAGACAAAAGTAGTTTTCGTCAGTACCTACCTGCCCGTGCCGGGAGTAGTTTCTGTAGCGATTTTTTCATATCCTCAATTCTTTGTCAAAACTTAATTTTAATATGATTAATAGGTAAACATTCACAATGAAAAAACATTGGGACGATTATAAGACAAAAGTAGTTTTCGTCAGTACCTACCTGCCCGTGCCGGGAGTAGTTTCTGTAGTGATTTTTTCATATCCTCAATTCTTTGTCCAAACTTGATTTTTATATGATTAATAGGTAAACATTCACAATGGAAACACATTGGGAAGATTATAAGACAAAAGTAGTTTTCGTCAGTACCTACCTGCCCGTCCCGGGAGTAGTTGCTGTAGCGATTTTTTCATATCCTCAATTCTTTGTCAAAACTTGATTTTTATATGATTAATAGGTAAACATTCACAATGGAAACACATTGGGACGATTATAAGACAAAAGTAGTTTTCGTCAGTACCTAACTGCCCGTCCCGGGAGTAGTTTCTGTAATGATTTTTTCATATCCTCAAATCTTTGTCAAAACTTGATTTTTATATGATTAATAGGTAAACATTCACAATGGAAACACATTGGGACGATTATAAGACAAAAGTAGTTTTCGTCAGTACCTACCTGCCCGTCCCGGGAGTAGTTTCTGTAGCGATTTTTTCATATCCTCAATTCTTTGTCAAAACTTAATTTTTATATGATTAATAGGTAAACATTCACAATGGAAACACATTTGGACGATTATAAGACAAAAGTAGTTTTCGTCAGTACCTACCTGCCCGTCCCGGGAGTAGTTTCTGTAGCGATTTTTTCATATCCTCAATTCTTTGTCAAAACTTAATTTTTATATGATTAATAGGTAAACATTCACAATGGAAACACATTGGGACGATTATAAGATAAAAGTAGTTTTCGTCAGTACCTACCTGCCCGTGCCGGGAGTAGTTTCTGTAGCGATTTTTTCATATCCTCAATTCTTTGTCAAAACTTAATTTTTATATGATTAATAGGTAAACATTCACAATGGAAACACATTGGGACGATTATAAGACAAAAGTTGTTTTCGTCAGTACCTACCTGCCCGTCCCGGGAGTAGTTTCTGTAGCGATTTTTTCATATCCTCAATTCTTTGTCAAAACTTAATTTTTATATGATTAATAGGTAAACATTCACAATGGAAACACATTTGGACGATTATAAGACAAAAGTAGTTTTCGTCAGTACCTAACTGCCCGTCCCGGGAGTAGTTTCTGTAATGATTTTTTCATATCCTCAAATCTTTGTCAAAACTTGATTTTTATATGATTAATAGGTAAACATTCACAATGAAAAAACATTGGGACGATTATAAGACAAAAGTAGTTTTCGTCAGTACCTACCTGCCCGTGCCGGGAGTAGTTTCTGTAGTGATTTTTTCATATCCTCAATTCTTTGTCCAAACTTGATTTTTATATGATTAATAGGTAAACATTCACAATGAAAACACATTGGGAAGATTATAAGACAAAAGTAGTTTTCGTCAGTACCTACCTGCCCGTCCCGGGAGTAGTTGCTGTAGCGATTTTTTCATATCCTCAATTCTTTGTCAAAACTTGATTTTTATATGATTAATAGGTAAACATCCACAATGGAAACACATTGGGACGATTATAAGACAAAAGTAGTTTTCGTCAGTACCTACCTGCCCGTGCCGGGAGTAGTTTCTGTAGCGATTTTTTCATATCCTCAATTCTTTGTCAAAACTTAATTTTTATATGATTAATAGGTAAACATTCACAATGGAAACACATTGGGACGATTATAAGACAAAAGTAGTTTTCGTCAGTACCTAACTGCCCGTCCCGGGAGTAGTTTCTGTAATGATTTTTTCATATCCTCAAATCTTTGTCAAAACTTAATTTTTATATGATTAATAGGTAAACATTCACAATGGAAACACATTGGGACGATTATAAGACAAAAGTAGTTTTCGTCAGTACCTACCTGCCCGTCCCGGGAGTAGTTTCTGTAGCGATTTTTTCATATCCTCAATTCTTTGTCAAAACTTAATTTTTATATGATTAATAGGTAAACATTCACAATGGAAACACATTTGGACGATTATAAGACAAAAGTAGTTTTCGTCAGTACCTAACTGCCCGTCCCGGGAGTAGTTTCTGTAATGATTTTTTCATATCCTCAAATCTTTGTCAAAACTTGATTTTTATATGATTAATAGGTAAACATTCACAATGAAAAAACATTGGGACGATTATAAGACAAAAGTAGTTTTCGTCAGTACCTACCTGCCCGTGCCGGGAGTAGTTTCTGTAGTGATTTTTTCATATCCTCAATTCTTTGTCCAAACTTGATTTTTATATGATTAATAGGTAAACATTCACAATGGAAACACATTGGGAAGATTATAAGACAAAAGTAGTTTTCGTCAGTACCTACCTGCCCGTCCCGGGAGTAGTTGCTGTAGCGATTTTTTCATATCCTCAATTCTTTGTCAAAACTTGATTTTTATATGATTAATAGGTAAACATTCACAATGGAAACACATTGGGACGATTATAAGACAAAAGTAGTTTTCGTCAGTACCTAACTGCCCGTCCCGGGAGTAGTTTCTGTAATGATTTTTTCATATCCTCAAATCTTTGTCAAAACTTGATTTTTATATGATTAATAGGTAAACATTCACAATGGAAACACATTGGGACGATTATAAGACAAAAGTAGTTTTCGTCAGTACCTACCTGCCCGTGCCGGGAGTAGTTTCTGTAGCGATTTTTTCATATCCTCAATTCTTTGTCAAAACTTAATTTTTATATGATTAATAGGTAAACATTCACAATGGAAACACATTGGGACGATTATAAGACAAAAGTAGTTTTCGTCAGTACCTAACTGCCCGTCCCGGGAGTAGTTTCTGTAATGATTTTTTCATATCCTCAAATCTTTGTCAAAACTTGATTTTTATATGATTAATAGGTAAACATTCACAATGAAAAAACATTGGGACGATTATAAGACAAAAGTAGTTTTCGTCAGTACCTACCTGCCCGTCCCGGGAGTAGTTTCTGTAGTGATTTTTTCATATCCTCAATTCTTTGTCCAAACTTGATTTTTATATGATTAATAGGTAAACATTCACAATGGAAACACATTGGGAAGATTATAAGACAAAAGTAGTTTTCGTCAGTACCTACCTGCCCGTCCCGGGAGTAGTTGCTGTAGCGATTTTTTCATATCCTCAATTCTTTGTCAAAACTTGATTTTTATATGATTAATAGGTAAACATCCACAATGGAAACACATTGGGACGATTATAAGACAAAAGTAGTTTTCGTCAGTACCTACCTGCCCGTGCCGGGAGTAGTTTCTGTAGCGATTTTTTCATATCCTCAATTCTTTGTCAAAACTTAATTTTTATATGATTAATAGGTAAACATTCACAATGGAAACACATTGGGACGATTATAAGACAAAAGTAGTTTTCGTCAGTACCTAACTGCCCGTCCCGGGAGTAGTTTCTGTAATGATTTTTTCATATCCTCAAATCTTTGTCAAAACTTAATTTTTATATGATTAATAGGTAAACATTCACAATGGAAACACATTGGGACGATTATAAGACAAAAGTAGTTTTCGTCAGTACCTACCTGCCCGTCCCGGGAGTAGTTTCTGTAGCGATTTTTTCATATCCTCAATTCTTTGTCAAAACTTAATTTTTATATGATTAATAGGTAAACATTCACAATGGAAACACATTTGGACGATTATAAGACAAAAGTAGTTTTCGTCAGTACCTAACTGCCCGTCCCGGGAGTAGTTTCTGTAATGATTTTTTCATATCCTCAAATCTTTGTCAAAACTTGATTTTTATATGATTAATAGGTAAACATTCACAATGAAAAAACATTGGGACGATTATAAGACAAAAGTAGTTTTCGTCAGTACCTACCTGCCCGTGCCGGGAGTAGTTTCTGTAGTGATTTTTTCATATCCTCAATTCTTTGTCCAAACTTGATTTTTATATGATTAATAGGTAAACATTCACAATGGAAACACATTGGGAAGATTATAAGACAAAAGTAGTTTTCGTCAGTACCTACTTGCCCGTCCCGGGAGTAGTTGCTGTAGCGATTTTTTCATATCCTCAATTCTTTGTCAAAACTTGATTTTTATATGATTAATAGGTAAACATTCACAATGGAAACACATTGGGACGATTATAAGACAAAAGTAGTTTTCGTCAGTACCTAACTGCCCGTCCCGGGAGTAGTTTCTGTAATGATTTTTTCATATCCTCAAATCTGTGTCAAAACTTGATTTTTATATGATTAATAGGTAAACATTCACAATGGAAACACATTGGGACGATTATAAGACAAAAGTAGTTTTCGTCAGTACCTACCTACCCGTCCCGGGAGTAGTTTCTGTAGCGATTTTTTCATATCCTCAATTCTTTGTCAAAACTTAATTTTTATATGATTAATAGGTAAACATTCACAATGGAAACACATTGGGACGATTATAAGACAAAAGTAGTTTTCGTCAGTACCTACCTGCCCGTCCCGGGAGTAGTTTCTGTAGCGATTTTTTCATATCCTCAATTCTTTGTCAAAACTTAATTTTTATATGATTAATAGGTAAACATTCACAATGGAAACACATTTGGACGATTATAAGACAAAAGTAGTTTTCGTCAGTACCTACCTGCCCGTCCCGGGAGTAGTTTCTGTAGCGATTTTTTCATATCCTCAATTCTTTGTCAAAACTTAATTTTTATATGATTAATAGGTAAACATTCACAATGGAAACACATTGGGACGATTATAAGATAAAAGTAGTTTTCGTCAGTACCTACCTGCCCGTGCCGGGAGTAGTTTCTGTAGCGATTTTTTCATATCCTCAATTCTTTGTCAAAACTTGATTTTTATATGATTAATAGGTAAACATTCACAATGGAAACACATTGGGACGATTATAAGACAAAAGTAGTTTTTGTCAGTACCTAACTGCCCGTCCCGGGAGTAGTTTCTGTAATGATTTTTTCGTATCCTCAAATCTATGTCAAAACTTGATTTTTATATGATTAATAGGTAAACATTCACAATGGAAACACATTGGGACGATTATAAGACAAAAGTAGTTTTCGTCAGTACCTAACTGCCCGTCCCGGGAGTAGTTTCTGTAATGATTTTTTCATATCCTCAAATCTGTGTCAAAACTTGATTTTTATATGATTAATAGGTAAACATTCACAATGAAAAAACATTGGGACGATTATAAGACAAAAGTAGTTTTCGTCAGTACCTACCTGCCCGTGCCGGGAGTAGTTTCTGTAGCGATTTTTTCATATCCTCAATTCTTTGTCAAAACTTAATTTTAATATGATTAATAGGTAAACATTCACAATGGAAACACATTGGGACGATTATAAGACAAAAGTAGTTTTCGTCAGTACCTAACTGCCCGTCCCGGGAGTAGTTTCTGTAATGATTTTTTCATATCCTCAAATCTTTGTCAAAACTTAATTTTTATATGATTAATAGGTAAACATTCACAATGGAAACACATTGGGACGATTATAAGACAAAAGTAGTTTTTGTCAGTACCTACCTGCCCGTCCCGGGAGTAGTTTCTGTAGCGATTTTTTCATATCCTCAATTCTTTGTCAAAACTTAATTTTTATATGATTAATAGGTAAACATTCACAATGGAAACACATTTGGACGATTATAAGACAAAAGTAGTTTTCGTCAGTACCTAACTGCCCGTCCCGGGAGTAGTTTCTGTAATGATTTTTTCATATCCTCAAATCTTTGTCAAAACTTGATTTTTATATGATTAATAGGTAAACATTCACAATGAAAAAACATTGGGACGATTATAAGACAAAAGTAGTTTTCGTCAGTACCTACCTGCCCGTGCCGGGAGTAGTTTCTGTAGTGATTTTTTCATATCCTCAATTCTTTGTCCAAACTTGATTTTTATATGATTAATAGGTAAACATTCACAATGGAAACACATTGGGAAGATTATAAGACAAAAGTAGTTTTCGTCAGTACCTACCTGCCCGTCCCGGGAGTAGTTGCTGTAGCGATTTTTTCATATCCTCAATTCTTTGTCAAAACTTGATTTTTATATGATTAATAGGTAAACATTCACAATGGAAACACATTGGGACGATTATAAGACAAAAGTAGTTTTCGTCAGTACCTACCTGCCCGTCCCGAGAGTAGTTTCTGTAGCGATTTTTTCATATCCTCAATTCTTTGTCAAAACTTAATTTTTATATGATTAATAGGTAAACATTCACAATGGAAACACATTGGGACGATTATAAGACAAAAGTAGTTTTCGTCAGTACCTACCTGCCCGTGCCGGGAGTAGTTTCTGTAGCGATTTTTTCATATCCTCAATTCTTTGTCAAAACTTGATTTTTATATGATTAATAGGTAAACATTCACAATGGAAACACATTGGGACGATTATAAGACAAAAGTAGTTTTCGTCAGTACCTACCTGCCCGTCCCGGGAGTAGTTTCTGTAGCGATTTTTTCATATCCTCAATTCCTTGTCAAAACTTGATTTGTTATATGATTAATAGGTAAACATTCAAAATGGAAACACATTGGGACGATTATAAGACAAAAGTAGTTTTCGTCAGTACCTACCTGCCCGTCCCGAGAGTAGTTTCTGTAGCGATTTTTTCATATCCTCAATTCTTTGTCAAAACTTAATTTTTATATGATTAATAGGTAAACATTCACAATGGAAACACATTGGGACGATTATAAGACAAAAGTAGTTTTCGTCAGTACCTACCTGCCCGTGCCGGGAGTAGTTTCTGTAGCGATTTTTTCATATCCTCAATTCTTTGTCAAAACTTGATTTTTATATGATTAATAGGTAAACATTCACAATGGAAACACATTGGGACGATTATAAGACAAAAGTAGTTTTCGTCAGTACCTACCTGCCCGTCCCGGGAGTAGTTTCTGTAGCGATTTTTTCATATCCTCAATTCTTTGTCAAAACTTGATTTTTATATGATTAATAGGTAAACATTCACAATGGAAACACATTGAGACGATTATAAGACAAAAGTAGTTTTCGTCAGTACCTAACTGCCCATCCCGGGAGTAGTTTCTGTAGCGATTTTTTCATATCCTCAATTCTTTGTCAAAACTTGATTTTTATATGATTAATAGGTAAACATTCACAATGGAAACACATTGGGACGATTATAAGACAAAAGTAGTTTTCGTCAGTACCTACCTGCCCGTCCCGGGAGTAGTTTCTGTAGCGATTTTTTCATATCCTCAAATCTTTGTCAAAACTTGATTTTTATATGATTAATAGGTAAACATTCACAATGGAAACACATTGGGACGATTATAAGATAAAAGTAGTTTTCGTCAGTACCTACCTGCCCGTGCCGGGAGTAGTTTCTGTAGCGATTTTTTCATATCCTCAATTCTTTGTCAAAACTTGATTTTTATATGATTAATAGGTAAACATTCACAATGGAAACACATTGGGACGATTATAAGACAAAAGTAGTTTTTGTCAGTACCTAACTGCCCGTCCCGGGAGTAGTTTCTGTAATGATTTTTTCGTATCCTCAAATCTATGTCAAAACTTGATTTTTATATGATTAATAGGTAAACATTCACAATGGAAACACATTGGGACGATTATAAGACAAAAGTAGTTTTCGTCAGTACCTAACTGCCCGTCCCGGGAGTAGTTTCTGTAATGATTTTTTCATATCCTCAAATCTTTGTCAAAACTTGATTTTTATATGATTAATAGGTAAACATTCACAATGAAAAAACATTGGGACGATTATAAGACAAAAGTAGTTTTCGTCAGTACCTACCTGCCCGTGCCGGGAGTAGTTTCTGTAGCGATTTTTTCATATCCTCAATTCTTTGTCAAAACTTAATTTTTATATGATTAATAGGTAAACATTCACAATGGAAACACATTGGGACGATTATAAGACAAAAGTAGTTTTCGTCAGTACCTAACTGCCCGTCCCGGGAGTAGTTTCTGTAGCGATTTTTTCATATCCTCAATTCTTTGTCAAAACTTGATTTTTATATGATTAATAGGTAAACATTCACAATGGAAACACATTGGGACGATTATAAGACAAAAGTAGTTTTCGTCAGTACCTACCTGCCCGTCCCGGGAGTAGTTTCTGTAGCGATTTTTTCATATCCTCAAATCTTTGTCAAAACTTGATTTTTATATGATTAATAGGTAAACATTCACAGTGGAAACACATTGGGACGATTATAAGATAAAAGTAGTTTTCGTCAGTACCTACCTGCCCGTGCCGGGAGTAGTTTCTGTAGCGATTTTATCATATCCTCAATTCTTTGTCAAAACTTGATTTTTATATGATTAATAGGTAAACATTCACAATGGAAACACATTGGGACGATTATAAGACAAAAGTAGTTTTTGTCAGTACCTAACTGCCCGTCCCGGGAGTAGTTTCTGTAATGATTTTTTCGTATCCTCAAATCTATGTCAAAACTTGATTTTTATATGATTAATAGGTAAACATTCACAATGGAAACACATTGGGACGATTATAAGACAAAAGTAGTTTTCGTCAGTACCTAACTGCCCGTCCCGGGAGTAGTTTCTGTAATGATTTTTTCATATCCTCAAATCTGTGTCAAAACTTGATTTTTATATGATTAATAGGTAAACATTCACAATGAAAAAACATTGGGACGATTATAAGACAAAAGTAGTTTTCGTCAGTACCTACCTGCCCGTGCCGGGAGTAGTTTCTGTAGCGATTTTTTCATATCCTCAATTCTTTGTCAAAACTTAATTTTAATATGATTAATAGGTAAACATTCACAATGAAAAAACATTGGGACGATTATAAGACAAAAGTAGTTTTCGTCAGTACCTACCTGCCCGTGCCGGGAGTAGTTTCTGTAGTGATTTTTTCATATCCTCAATTCTTTGTCCAAACTTGATTTTTATATGATTAATAGGTAAACATTCACAATGGAAACACATTGGGAAGATTATAAGACAAAAGTAGTTTTCGTCAGTACCTACCTGCCCGTCCCGGGAGTAGTTGCTGTAGCGATTTTTTCATATCCTCAATTCTTTGTCAAAACTTGATTTTTATATGATTAATAGGTAAACATTCACAATGGAAACACATTGGGACGATTATAAGACAAAAGTAGTTTTCGTCAGTACCTAACTGCCCGTCCCGGGAGTAGTTTCTGTAATGATTTTTTCATATCCTCAAATCTTTGTCAAAACTTGATTTTTATATGATTAATAGGTAAACATTCACAATGGAAACACATTGGGACGATTATAAGACAAAAGTAGTTTTCGTCAGTACCTACCTGCCCGTGCCGGGAGTAGTTTCTGTAGCGATTTTTTCATATCCTCAATTCTTTGTCAAAACTTAATTTTTATATGATTAATAGGTAAACATTCACAATGGAAACACATTGGGACGATTATAAGACAAAAGTAGTTTTCGTCAGTACCTAACTGCCCGTCCCGGGAGTAGTTTCTGTAATGATTTTTTCATATCCTCAAATCTTTGTCAAAACTTGATTTTTATATGATTAATAGGTAAACATTCACAATGAAAAAACATTGGGACGATTATAAGACAAAAGTAGTTTTCGTCAGTACCTACCTGCCCGTCCCGGGAGTAGTTTCTGTAGTGATTTTTTCATATCCTCAATTCTTTGTCCAAACTTGATTTTTATATGATTAATAGGTAAACATTCACAATGGAAACACATTGGGAAGATTATAAGACAAAAGTAGTTTTCGTCAGTACCTACCTGCCCGTCCCGGGAGTAGTTGCTGTAGCGATTTTTTCATATCCTCAATTCTTTGTCAAAACTTGATTTTTATATGATTAATAGGTAAACATCCACAATGGAAACACATTGGGACGATTATAAGACAAAAGTAGTTTTCGTCAGTACCTACCTGCCCGTGCCGGGAGTAGTTTCTGTAGCGATTTTTTCATATCCTCAATTCTTTGTCAAAACTTAATTTTTATATGATTAATAGGTAAACATTCACAATGGAAACACATTGGGACGATTATAAGACAAAAGTAGTTTTCGTCAGTACCTAACTGCCCGTCCCGGGAGTAGTTTCTGTAATGATTTTTTCATATCCTCAAATCTTTGTCAAAACTTAATTTTTATATGATTAATAGGTAAACATTCACAATGGAAACACATTGGGACGATTATAAGACAAAAGTAGTTTTCGTCAGTACCTACCTGCCCGTCCCGGGAGTAGTTTCTGTAGCGATTTTTTCATATCCTCAATTCTTTGTCAAAACTTAATTTTTATATGATTAATAGGTAAACATTCACAATGGAAACACATTTGGACGATTATAAGACAAAAGTAGTTTTCGTCAGTACCTAACTGCCCGTCCCGGGAGTAGTTTCTGTAATGATTTTTTCATATCCTCAAATCTTTGTCAAAACTTGATTTTTATATGATTAATAGGTAAACATTCACAATGAAAAAACATTGGGACGATTATAAGACAAAAGTAGTTTTCGTCAGTACCTACCTGCCCGTGCCGGGAGTAGTTTCTGTAGTGATTTTTTCATATCCTCAATTCTTTGTCCAAACTTGATTTTTATATGATTAATAGGTAAACATTCACAATGGAAACACATTGGGAAGATTATAAGACAAAAGTAGTTTTCGTCAGTACCTACTTGCCCGTCCCGGGAGTAGTTGCTGTAGCGATTTTTTCATATCCTCAATTCTTTGTCAAAACTTGATTTTTATATGATTAATAGGTAAACATTCACAATGGAAACACATTGGGACGATTATAAGACAAAAGTAGTTTTCGTCAGTACCTAACTGCCCGTCCCGGGAGTAGTTTCTGTAATGATTTTTTCATATCCTCAAATCTGTGTCAAAACTTGATTTTTATATGATTAAAAGGTAAACATTCACAATGGAAACACATTGGGACGATTATAAGACAAAAGTAGTTTTCGTCAGTACCTACCTACCCGTCCCGGGAGTAGTTTCTGTAGCGATTTTTTCATATCCTCAATTCTTTGTCAAAACTTAATTTTTATATGATTAATAGGTAAACATTCACAATGGAAACACATTGGGACGATTATAAGACAAAAGTAGTTTTCGTCAGTACCTACCTGCCCGTCCCGGGAGTAGTTTCTGTAGCGATTTTTTCATATCCTCAATTCTTTGTCAAAACTTAATTTTTATATGATTAATAGGTAAACATTCACAATGGAAACACATTGGGACGATTATAAGATAAAAGTAGTTTTCGTCAGTACCTACCTGCCCGTGCCGGGAGTAGTTTCTGTAGCGATTTTTTCATATCCTCAATTCTTTGTCAAAACTTGATTTTTATATGATTAATAGGTAAACATTCACAATGGAAACACATTGGGACGATTATAAGACAAAAGTAGTTTTTGTCAGTACCTAACTGCCCGTCCCGGGAGTAGTTTCTGTAATGATTTTTTCGTATCCTCAAATCTATGTCAAAACTTGATTTTTATATGATTAATAGGTAAACATTCACAATGGAAACACATTGGGACGATTATAAGACAAAAGTAGTTTTCGTCAGTACCTAACTGCCCGTCCCGGGAGTAGTTTCTGTAATGATTTTTTCATATCCTCAAATCTGTGTCAAAACTTGATTTTTATATGATTAATAGGTAAACATTCACAATGAAAAAACATTGGGACGATTATAAGACAAAAGTAGTTTTCGTCAGTACCTACCTGCCCGTGCCGGGAGTAGTTTCTGTAGCGATTTTTTCATATCCTCAATTCTTTGTCAAAACTTAATTTTAATATGATTAATAGGTAAACATTCACAATGAAAAAACATTGGGACGATTATAAGACAAAAGTAGTTTTCGTCAGTACCTACCTGCCCGTGCCGGGAGTAGTTTCTGTAGTGATTTTTTCATATCCTCAATTCTTTGTCCAAACTTGATTTTTATATGATTAATAGGTAAACATTCACAATGGAAACACATTGGGAAGATTATAAGACAAAAGTAGTTTTCGTCAGTACCTACCTGCCCGTCCCGGGAGTAGTTGCTGTAGCGATTTTTTCATATCCTCAATTCTTTGTCAAAACTTGATTTTTATATGATTAATAGGTAAACATTCACAATGGAAACACATTGGGACGATTATAAGACAAAAGTAGTTTTCGTCAGTACCTAACTGCCCGTCCCGGGAGTAGTTTCTGTAATGATTTTTTCATATCCTCAAATCTTTGTCAAAACTTGATTTTTATATGATTAATAGGTAAACATTCACAATGGAAACACATTGGGACGATTATAAGACAAAAGTAGTTTTCGTCAGTACCTACCTGCCCGTCCCGGGAGTAGTTTCTGTAGCGATTTTTTCATATCCTCAATTCTTTGTCAAAACTTAATTTTTATATGATTAATAGGTAAACATTCACAATGGAAACACATTTGGACGATTATAAGACAAAAGTAGTTTTCGTCAGTACCTACCTGCCCGTCCCGGGAGTAGTTTCTGTAGCGATTTTTTCATATCCTCAATTCTTTGTCAAAACTTAATTTTTATATGATTAATAGGTAAACATTCACAATGGAAACACATTGGGACGATTATAAGATAAAAGTAGTTTTCGTCAGTACCTACCTGCCCGTGCCGGGAGTAGTTTCTGTAGCGATTTTTTCATATCCTCAATTCTTTGTCAAAACTTAATTTTTATATGATTAATAGGTAAACATTCACAATGGAAACACATTGGGACGATTATAAGACAAAAGTTGTTTTCGTCAGTACCTACCTGCCCGTCCCGGGAGTAGTTTCTGTAGCGATTTTTTCATATCCTCAATTCTTTGTCAAAACTTAATTTTTATATGATTAATAGGTAAACATTCACAATGGAAACACATTTGGACGATTATAAGACAAAAGTAGTTTTCGTCAGTACCTAACTGCCCGTCCCGGGAGTAGTTTCTGTAATGATTTTTTCATATCCTCAAATCTTTGTCAAAACTTGATTTTTATATGATTAATAGGTAAACATTCACAATGAAAAAACATTGGGACGATTATAAGACAAAAGTAGTTTTCGTCAGTACCTACCTGCCCGTGCCGGGAGTAGTTTCTGTAGTGATTTTTTCATATCCTCAATTCTTTGTCCAAACTTGATTTTTATATGATTAATAGGTAAACATTCACAATGAAAACACATTGGGAAGATTATAAGACAAAAGTAGTTTTCGTCAGTACCTACCTGCCCGTCCCGGGAGTAGTTGCTGTAGCGATTTTTTCATATCCTCAATTCTTTGTCAAAACTTGATTTTTATATGATTAATAGGTAAACATCCACAATGGAAACACATTGGGACGATTATAAGACAAAAGTAGTTTTCGTCAGTACCTACCTGCCCGTGCCGGGAGTAGTTTCTGTAGCGATTTTTTCATATCCTCAATTCTTTGTCAAAACTTAATTTTTATATGATTAATAGGTAAACATTCACAATGGAAACACATTGGGACGATTATAAGACAAAAGTAGTTTTCGTCAGTACCTAACTGCCCGTCCCGGGAGTAGTTTCTGTAATGATTTTTTCATATCCTCAAATCTTTGTCAAAACTTAATTTTTATATGATTAATAGGTAAACATTCACAATGGAAACACATTGGGACGATTATAAGACAAAAGTAGTTTTCGTCAGTACCTACCTGCCCGTCCCGGGAGTAGTTTCTGTAGCGATTTTTTCATATCCTCAATTCTTTGTCAAAACTTAATTTTTATATGATTAATAGGTAAACATTCACAATGGAAACACATTTGGACGATTATAAGACAAAAGTAGTTTTCGTCAGTACCTAACTGCCCGTCCCGGGAGTAGTTTCTGTAATGATTTTTTCATATCCTCAAATCTTTGTCAAAACTTGATTTTTATATGATTAATAGGTAAACATTCACAATGAAAAAACATTGGGACGATTATAAGACAAAAGTAGTTTTCGTCAGTACCTACCTGCCCGTGCCGGGAGTAGTTTCTGTAGTGATTTTTTCATATCCTCAATTCTTTGTCCAAACTTGATTTTTATATGATTAATAGGTAAACATTCACAATGGAAACACATTGGGAAGATTATAAGACAAAAGTAGTTTTCGTCAGTACCTACCTGCCCGTCCCGGGAGTAGTTGCTGTAGCGATTTTTTCATATCCTCAATTCTTTGTCAAAACTTGATTTTTATATGATTAATAGGTAAACATTCACAATGGAAACACATTGGGACGATTATAAGACAAAAGTAGTTTTCGTCAGTACCTAACTGCCCGTCCCGGGAGTAGTTTCTGTAATGATTTTTTCATATCCTCAAATCTTTGTCAAAACTTGATTTTTATATGATTAATAGGTAAACATTCACAATGGAAACACATTGGGACGATTATAAGACAAAAGTAGTTTTCGTCAGTACCTACCTGCCCGTGCCGGGAGTAGTTTCTGTAGCGATTTTTTCATATCCTCAATTCTTTGTCAAAACTTAATTTTTATATGATTAATAGGTAAACATTCACAATGGAAACACATTGGGACGATTATAAGACAAAAGTAGTTTTCGTCAGTACCTAACTGCCCGTCCCGGGAGTAGTTTCTGTAATGATTTTTTCATATCCTCAAATCTTTGTCAAAACTTGATTTTTATATGATTAATAGGTAAACATTCACAATGAAAAAACATTGGGACGATTATAAGACAAAAGTAGTTTTCGTCAGTACCTACCTGCCCGTCCCGGGAGTAGTTTCTGTAGTGATTTTTTCATATCCTCAATTCTTTGTCCAAACTTGATTTTTATATGATTAATAGGTAAACATTCACAATGGAAACACATTGGGAAGATTATAAGACAAAAGTAGTTTTCGTCAGTACCTACCTGCCCGTCCCGGGAGTAGTTGCTGTAGCGATTTTTTCATATCCTCAATTCTTTGTCAAAACTTGATTTTTATATGATTAATAGGTAAACATCCACAATGGAAACACATTGGGACGATTATAAGACAAAAGTAGTTTTCGTCAGTACCTACCTGCCCGTCCCGGGAGTAGTTTCTGTAGTGATTTTTTCATATCCTCAATTCTTTGTCCAAACTTGATTTTTATATGATTAATAGGTAAACATTCACAATGGAAACACATTGGGAAGATTATAAGACAAAAGTAGTTTTCGTCAGTACCTACCTGCCCGTCCCGGGAGTAGTTGCTGTAGCGATTTTTTCATATCCTCAATTCTTTGTCAAAACTTGATTTTTATATGATTAATAGGTAAACATCCACAATGGAAACACATTGGGACGATTATAAGACAAAAGTAGTTTTCGTCAGTACCTACCTGCCCGTGCCGGGAGTAGTTTCTGTAGCGATTTTTTCATATCCTCAATTCTTTGTCAAAACTTAATTTTTATATGATTAATAGGTAAACATTCACAATGGAAACACATTGGGACGATTATAAGACAAAAGTAGTTTTCGTCAGTACCTAACTGCCCGTCCCGGGAGTAGTTTCTGTAATGATTTTTTCATATCCTCAAATCTTTGTCAAAACTTAATTTTTATATGATTAATAGGTAAACATTCACAATGGAAACACATTGGGACGATTATAAGACAAAAGTAGTTTTCGTCAGTACCTACCTGCCCGTCCCGGGAGTAGTTTCTGTAGCGATTTTTTCATATCCTCAATTCTTTGTCAAAACTTAATTTTTATATGATTAATAGGTAAACATTCACAATGGAAACACATTGGGAAGATTATAAGACAAAAGTAGTTTTCGTCAGTACCTACTTGCCCGTCCCGGGAGTAGTTGCTGTAGCGATTTTTTCATATCCTCAATTCTTTGTCAAAACTTGATTTTTATATGATTAATAGGTAAACATTCACAATGGAAACACATTGGGACGATTATAAGACAAAAGTAGTTTTCGTCAGTACCTAACTGCCCGTCCCGGGAGTAGTTTCTGTAATGATTTTTTCATATCCTCAAATCTGTGTCAAAACTTGATTTTTATATGATTAATAGGTAAACATTCACAATGGAAACACATTGGGACGATTATAAGACAAAAGTAGTTTTCGTCAGTACCTACCTACCCGTCCCGGGAGTAGTTTCTGTAGCGATTTTTTCATATCCTCAATTCTTTGTCAAAACTTAATTTTTATATGATTAATAGGTAAACATTCACAATGGAAACACATTGGGACGATTATAAGACAAAAGTAGTTTTCGTCAGTACCTACCTGCCCGTCCCGGGAGTAGTTTCTGTAGCGATTTTTTCATATCCTCAATTCTTTGTCAAAACTTAATTTTTATATGATTAATAGGTAAACATTCACAATGGAAACACATTTGGACGATTATAAGACAAAAGTAGTTTTCGTCAGTACCTACCTGCCCGTCCCGGGAGTAGTTTCTGTAGCGATTTTTTCATATCCTCAATTCTTTGTCAAAACTTAATTTTTATATGATTAATAGGTAAACATTCACAATGGAAACACATTGGGACGATTATAAGATAAAAGTAGTTTTCGTCAGTACCTACCTGCCCGTGCCGGGAGTAGTTTCTGTAGCGATTTTTTCATATCCTCAATTCTTTGTCAAAACTTGATTTTTATATGATTAATAGGTAAACATTCACAATGGAAACACATTGGGACGATTATAAGACAAAAGTAGTTTTTGTCAGTACCTAACTGCCCGTCCCGGGAGTAGTTTCTGTAATGATTTTTTCGTATCCTCAAATCTATGTCAAAACTTGATTTTTATATGATTAATAGGTAAACATTCACAATGGAAACACATTGGGACGATTATAAGACAAAAGTAGTTTTCGTCAGTACCTAACTGCCCGTCCCGGGAGTAGTTTCTGTAATGATTTTTTCATATCCTCAAATCTGTGTCAAAACTTGATTTTTATATGATTAATAGGTAAACATTCACAATGAAAAAACATTGGGACGATTATAAGACAAAAGTAGTTTTCGTCAGTACCTACCTGCCCGTGCCGGGAGTAGTTTCTGTAGCGATTTTTTCATATCCTCAATTCTTTGTCAAAACTTAATTTTAATATGATTAATAGGTAAACATTCACAATGGAAACACATTGGGACGATTATAAGACAAAAGTAGTTTTCGTCAGTACCTAACTGCCCGTCCCGGGAGTAGTTTCTGTAATGATTTTTTCATATCCTCAAATCTTTGTCAAAACTTAATTTTTATATGATTAATAGGTAAACATTCACAATGGAAACACATTGGGACGATTATAAGACAAAAGTAGTTTTTGTCAGTACCTACCTGCCCGTCCCGGGAGTAGTTTCTGTAGCGATTTTTTCATATCCTCAATTCTTTGTCAAAACTTAATTTTTATATGATTAATAGGTAAACATTCACAATGGAAACACATTTGGACGATTATAAGACAAAAGTAGTTTTCGTCAGTACCTAACTGCCCGTCCCGGGAGTAGTTTCTGTAATGATTTTTTCATATCCTCAAATCTTTGTCAAAACTTGATTTTTATATGATTAATAGGTAAACATTCACAATGAAAAAACATTGGGACGATTATAAGACAAAAGTAGTTTTCGTCAGTACCTACCTGCCCGTGCCGGGAGTAGTTTCTGTAGTGATTTTTTCATATCCTCAATTCTTTGTCCAAACTTGATTTTTATATGATTAATAGGTAAACATTCACAATGGAAACACATTGGGAAGATTATAAGACAAAAGTAGTTTTCGTCAGTACCTACCTGCCCGTCCCGGGAGTAGTTGCTGTAGCGATTTTTTCATATCCTCAATTCTTTGTCAAAACTTGATTTTTATATGATTAATAGGTAAACATTCACAATGGAAACACATTGGGACGATTATAAGACAAAAGTAGTTTTCGTCAGTACCTACCTGCCCGTCCCGAGAGTAGTTTCTGTAGCGATTTTTTCATATCCTCAATTCTTTGTCAAAACTTAATTTTTATATGATTAATAGGTAAACATTCACAATGGAAACACATTGGGACGATTATAAGACAAAAGTAGTTTTCGTCAGTACCTACCTGCCCGTGCCGGGAGTAGTTTCTGTAGCGATTTTTTCATATCCTCAATTCTTTGTCAAAACTTGATTTTTATATGATTAATAGGTAAACATTCACAATGGAAACACATTGGGACGATTATAAGACAAAAGTAGTTTTCGTCAGTACCTACCTGCCCGTCCCGGGAGTAGTTTCTGTAGCGATTTTTTCATATCCTCAATTCCTTGTCAAAACTTGATTTGTTATATGATTAATAGGTAAACATTCAAAATGGAAACACATTGGGACGATTATAAGACAAAAGTAGTTTTCGTCAGTACCTACCTGCCCGTCCCGAGAGTAGTTTCTGTAGCGATTTTTTCATATCCTCAATTCTTTGTCAAAACTTAATTTTTATATGATTAATAGGTAAACATTCACAATGGAAACACATTGGGACGATTATAAGACAAAAGTAGTTTTCGTCAGTACCTACCTGCCCGTGCCGGGAGTAGTTTCTGTAGCGATTTTTTCATATCCTCAATTCTTTGTCAAAACTTGATTTTTATATGATTAATAGGTAAACATTCACAATGGAAACACATTGGGACGATTATAAGACAAAAGTAGTTTTCGTCAGTACCTACCTGCCCGTCCCGGGAGTAGTTTCTGTAGCGATTTTTTCATATCCTCAATTCTTTGTCAAAACTTGATTTTTATATGATTAATAGGTAAACATTCACAATGGAAACACATTGAGACGATTATAAGACAAAAGTAGTTTTCGTCAGTACCTAACTGCCCATCCCGGGAGTAGTTTCTGTAGCGATTTTTTCATATCCTCAATTCTTTGTCAAAACTTGATTTTTATATGATTAATAGGTAAACATTCACAATGGAAACACATTGGGACGATTATAAGACAAAAGTAGTTTTCGTCAGTACCTACCTGCCCGTCCCGGGAGTAGTTTCTGTAGCGATTTTTTCATATCCTCAAATCTTTGTCAAAACTTGATTTTTATATGATTAATAGGTAAACATTCACAATGGAAACACATTGGGACGATTATAAGATAAAAGTAGTTTTCGTCAGTACCTACCTGCCCGTGCCGGGAGTAGTTTCTGTAGCGATTTTTTCATATCCTCAAATCTGTGTCAAAACTTGATTTTTATATGATTAATAGGTAAACATTCACAATGGAAACACATTGGGACGATTATAAGACAAAAGTAGTTTTCGTCAGTACCTACCTACCCGTCCCGGGAGTAGTTTCTGTAGCGATTTTTTCATATCCTCAATTCTTTGTCAAAACTTGATTTTTATATGATTAATAGGTAAACATTCACAATGGAAACACATTGGGACGATTATAAGACAAAAGTAGTTTTTGTCAGTACCTAACTGCCCGTCCCGGGAGTAGTTTCTGTAATGATTTTTTCGTATCCTCAAATCTATGTCAAAACTTGATTTTTATATGATTAATAGGTAAACATTCACAATGGAAACACATTGGGACGATTATAAGACAAAAGTAGTTTTCGTCAGTACCTAACTGCCCGTCCCGGGAGTAGTTTCTGTAATGATTTTTTCATATCCTCAAATCTTTGTCAAAACTTGATTTTTATATGATTAATAGGTAAACATTCACAATGAAAAAACATTGGGACGATTATAAGACAAAAGTAGTTTTCGTCAGTACCTACCTGCCCGTGCCGGGAGTAGTTTCTGTAGCGATTTTTTCATATCCTCAATTCTTTGTCAAAACTTAATTTTTATATGATTAATAGGTAAACATTCACAATGGAAACACATTGGGACGATTATAAGACAAAAGTAGTTTTCGTCAGTACCTAACTGCCCGTCCCGGGAGTAGTTTCTGTAGCGATTTTTTCATATCCTCAATTCTTTGTCAAAACTTGATTTTTATATGATTAATAGGTAAACATTCACAATGGAAACACATTGGGACGATTATAAGACAAAAGTAGTTTTCGTCAGTACCTACCTGCCCGTCCCGGGAGTAGTTTCTGTAGCGATTTTTTCATATCCTCAAATCTTTGTCAAAACTTGATTTTTATATGATTAATAGGTAAACATTCACAGTGGAAACACATTGGGACGATTATAAGATAAAAGTAGTTTTCGTCAGTACCTACCTGCCCGTGCCGGGAGTAGTTTCTGTAGCGATTTTATCATATCCTCAATTCTTTGTCAAAACTTGATTTTTATATGATTAATAGGTAAACATTCACAATGGAAACACATTGGGACGATTATAAGACAAAAGTAGTTTTCGTCAGTACCTACCTGCCCGTGCCGGGAGTAGTTTCTGTAGCGATTTTTTCATATCCTCAATTCTTTGTCAAAACTTAATTTTTATATGATTAATAGGTAAACATTCACAATGGAAACACATTGGGACGATTATAAGACAAAAGTTGTTTTCGTCAGTACCTACCTGCCCGTCCCGGGAGTAGTTTCTGTAGCGATTTTTTCATATCCTCAATTCTTTGTCAAAACTTAATTTTTATATGATTAATAGGTAAACATTCACAATGGAAACACATTTGGACGATTATAAGACAAAAGTAGTTTTCGTCAGTACCTAACTGCCCGTCCCGGGAGTAGTTTCTGTAATGATTTTTTCATATCCTCAAATCTTTGTCAAAACTTGATTTTTATATGATTAATAGGTAAACATTCACAATGAAAAAACATTGGGACGATTATAAGACAAAAGTAGTTTTCGTCAGTACCTACCTGCCCGTGCCGGGAGTAGTTTCTGTAGTGATTTTTTCATATCCTCAATTCTTTGTCCAAACTTGATTTTTATATGATTAATAGGTAAACATTCACAATGAAAACACATTGGGAAGATTATAAGACAAAAGTAGTTTTCGTCAGTACCTACCTGCCCGTCCCGGGAGTAGTTGCTGTAGCGATTTTTTCATATCCTCAATTCTTTGTCAAAACTTGATTTTTATATGATTAATAGGTAAACATCCACAATGGAAACACATTGGGACGATTATAAGACAAAAGTAGTTTTCGTCAGTACCTACCTGCCCGTGCCGGGAGTAGTTTCTGTAGCGATTTTTTCATATCCTCAATTCTTTGTCAAAACTTAATTTTTATATGATTAATAGGTAAACATTCACAATGGAAACACATTGGGACGATTATAAGACAAAAGTAGTTTTCGTCAGTACCTAACTGCCCGTCCCGGGAGTAGTTTCTGTAATGATTTTTTCATATCCTCAAATCTTTGTCAAAACTTAATTTTTATATGATTAATAGGTAAACATTCACAATGGAAACACATTGGGACGATTATAAGACAAAAGTAGTTTTCGTCAGTACCTACCTGCCCGTCCCGGGAGTAGTTTCTGTAGCGATTTTTTCATATCCTCAATTCTTTGTCAAAACTTAATTTTTATATGATTAATAGGTAAACATTCACAATGGAAACACATTTGGACGATTATAAGACAAAAGTAGTTTTCGTCAGTACCTAACTGCCCGTCCCGGGAGTAGTTTCTGTAATGATTTTTTCATATCCTCAAATCTTTGTCAAAACTTGATTTTTATATGATTAATAGGTAAACATTCACAATGAAAAAACATTGGGACGATTATAAGACAAAAGTAGTTTTCGTCAGTACCTACCTGCCCGTGCCGGGAGTAGTTTCTGTAGTGATTTTTTCATATCCTCAATTCTTTGTCCAAACTTGATTTTTATATGATTAATAGGTAAACATTCACAATGGAAACACATTGGGAAGATTATAAGACAAAAGTAGTTTTCGTCAGTACCTACCTGCCCGTCCCGGGAGTAGTTGCTGTAGCGATTTTTTCATATCCTCAATTCTTTGTCAAAACTTGATTTTTATATGATTAATAGGTAAACATTCACAATGGAAACACATTGGGACGATTATAAGACAAAAGTAGTTTTCGTCAGTACCTAACTGCCCGTCCCGGGAGTAGTTTCTGTAATGATTTTTTCATATCCTCAAATCTTTGTCAAAACTTGATTTTTATATGATTAATAGGTAAACATTCACAATGGAAACACATTGGGACGATTATAAGACAAAAGTAGTTTTCGTCAGTACCTACCTGCCCGTGCCGGGAGTAGTTTCTGTAGCGATTTTTTCATATCCTCAATTCTTTGTCAAAACTTAATTTTTATATGATTAATAGGTAAACATTCACAATGGAAACACATTGGGACGATTATAAGACAAAAGTAGTTTTCGTCAGTACCTAACTGCCCGTCCCGGGAGTAGTTTCTGTAATGATTTTTTCATATCCTCAAATCTTTGTCAAAACTTGATTTTTATATGATTAATAGGTAAACATTCACAATGAAAAAACATTGGGACGATTATAAGACAAAAGTAGTTTTCGTCAGTACCTACCTGCCCGTCCCGGGAGTAGTTTCTGTAGTGATTTTTTCATATCCTCAATTCTTTGTCCAAACTTGATTTTTATATGATTAATAGGTAAACATTCACAATGGAAACACATTGGGAAGATTATAAGACAAAAGTAGTTTTCGTCAGTACCTACCTGCCCGTCCCGGGAGTAGTTGCTGTAGCGATTTTTTCATATCCTCAATTCTTTGTCAAAACTTGATTTTTATATGATTAATAGGTAAACATCCACAATGGAAACACATTGGGACGATTATAAGACAAAAGTAGTTTTCGTCAGTACCTACCTGCCCGTGCCGGGAGTAGTTTCTGTAGCGATTTTTTCATATCCTCAATTCTTTGTCAAAACTTAATTTTTATATGATTAATAGGTAAACATTCACAATGGAAACACATTGGGACGATTATAAGACAAAAGTAGTTTTCGTCAGTACCTAACTGCCCGTCCCGGGAGTAGTTTCTGTAATGATTTTTTCATATCCTCAAATCTTTGTCAAAACTTAATTTTTATATGATTAATAGGTAAACATTCACAATGGAAACACATTGGGACGATTATAAGACAAAAGTAGTTTTCGTCAGTACCTACCTGCCCGTCCCGGGAGTAGTTTCTGTAGCGATTTTTTCATATCCTCAATTCTTTGTCAAAACTTAATTTTTATATGATTAATAGGTAAACATTCACAATGGAAACACATTTGGACGATTATAAGACAAAAGTAGTTTTCGTCAGTACCTAACTGCCCGTCCCGGGAGTAGTTTCTGTAATGATTTTTTCATATCCTCAAATCTTTGTCAAAACTTGATTTTTATATGATTAATAGGTAAACATTCACAATGAAAAAACATTGGGACGATTATAAGACAAAAGTAGTTTTCGTCAGTACCTACCTGCCCGTGCCGGGAGTAGTTTCTGTAGTGATTTTTTCATATCCTCAATTCTTTGTCCAAACTTGATTTTTATATGATTAATAGGTAAACATTCACAATGGAAACACATTGGGAAGATTATAAGACAAAAGTAGTTTTCGTCAGTACCTACTTGCCCGTCCCGGGAGTAGTTGCTGTAGCGATTTTTTCATATCCTCAATTCTTTGTCAAAACTTGATTTTTATATGATTAATAGGTAAACATTCACAATGGAAACACATTGGGACGATTATAAGACAAAAGTAGTTTTCGTCAGTACCTAACTGCCCGTCCCGGGAGTAGTTTCTGTAATGATTTTTTCATATCCTCAAATCTGTGTCAAAACTTGATTTTTATATGATTAATAGGTAAACATTCACAATGGAAACACATTGGGACGATTATAAGACAAAAGTAGTTTTCGTCAGTACCTACCTACCCGTCCCGGGAGTAGTTTCTGTAGCGATTTTTTCATATCCTCAATTCTTTGTCAAAACTTAATTTTTATATGATTAATAGGTAAACATTCACAATGGAAACACATTGGGACGATTATAAGACAAAAGTAGTTTTCGTCAGTACCTACCTGCCCGTCCCGGGAGTAGTTTCTGTAGCGATTTTTTCATATCCTCAATTCTTTGTCAAAACTTAATTTTTATATGATTAATAGGTAAACATTCACAATGGAAACACATTTGGACGATTATAAGACAAAAGTAGTTTTCGTCAGTACCTACCTGCCCGTCCCGGGAGTAGTTTCTGTAGCGATTTTTTCATATCCTCAATTCTTTGTCAAAACTTAATTTTTATATGATTAATAGGTAAACATTCACAATGGAAACACATTGGGACGATTATAAGATAAAAGTAGTTTTCGTCAGTACCTACCTGCCCGTGCCGGGAGTAGTTTCTGTAGCGATTTTTTCATATCCTCAATTCTTTGTCAAAACTTGATTTTTATATGATTAATAGGTAAACATTCACAATGGAAACACATTGGGACGATTATAAGACAAAAGTAGTTTTTGTCAGTACCTAACTGCCCGTCCCGGGAGTAGTTTCTGTAATGATTTTTTCGTATCCTCAAATCTATGTCAAAACTTGATTTTTATATGATTAATAGGTAAACATTCACAATGGAAACACATTGGGACGATTATAAGACAAAAGTAGTTTTCGTCAGTACCTAACTGCCCGTCCCGGGAGTAGTTTCTGTAATGATTTTTTCATATCCTCAAATCTGTGTCAAAACTTGATTTTTATATGATTAATAGGTAAACATTCACAATGAAAAAACATTGGGACGATTATAAGACAAAAGTAGTTTTCGTCAGTACCTACCTGCCCGTGCCGGGAGTAGTTTCTGTAGCGATTTTTTCATATCCTCAATTCTTTGTCAAAACTTAATTTTAATATGATTAATAGGTAAACATTCACAATGGAAACACATTGGGACGATTATAAGACAAAAGTAGTTTTCGTCAGTACCTAACTGCCCGTCCCGGGAGTAGTTTCTGTAATGATTTTTTCATATCCTCAAATCTTTGTCAAAACTTAATTTTTATATGATTAATAGGTAAACATTCACAATGGAAACACATTGGGACGATTATAAGACAAAAGTAGTTTTTGTCAGTACCTACCTGCCCGTCCCGGGAGTAGTTTCTGTAGCGATTTTTTCATATCCTCAATTCTTTGTCAAAACTTAATTTTTATATGATTAATAGGTAAACATTCACAATGGAAACACATTTGGACGATTATAAGACAAAAGTAGTTTTCGTCAGTACCTAACTGCCCGTCCCGGGAGTAGTTTCTGTAATGATTTTTTCATATCCTCAAATCTTTGTCAAAACTTGATTTTTATATGATTAATAGGTAAACATTCACAATGAAAAAACATTGGGACGATTATAAGACAAAAGTAGTTTTCGTCAGTACCTACCTGCCCGTGCCGGGAGTAGTTTCTGTAGTGATTTTTTCATATCCTCAATTCTTTGTCCAAACTTGATTTTTATATGATTAATAGGTAAACATTCACAATGGAAACACATTGGGAAGATTATAAGACAAAAGTAGTTTTCGTCAGTACCTACCTGCCCGTCCCGGGAGTAGTTGCTGTAGCGATTTTTTCATATCCTCAATTCTTTGTCAAAACTTGATTTTTATATGATTAATAGGTAAACATTCACAATGGAAACACATTGGGACGATTATAAGACAAAAGTAGTTTTCGTCAGTACCTACCTGCCCGTCCCGAGAGTAGTTTCTGTAGCGATTTTTTCATATCCTCAATTCTTTGTCAAAACTTAATTTTTATATGATTAATAGGTAAACATTCACAATGGAAACACATTGGGACGATTATAAGACAAAAGTAGTTTTCGTCAGTACCTACCTGCCCGTGCCGGGAGTAGTTTCTGTAGCGATTTTTTCATATCCTCAATTCTTTGTCAAAACTTGATTTTTATATGATTAATAGGTAAACATTCACAATGGAAACACATTGGGACGATTATAAGACAAAAGTAGTTTTCGTCAGTACCTACCTGCCCGTCCCGGGAGTAGTTTCTGTAGCGATTTTTTCATATCCTCAATTCCTTGTCAAAACTTGATTTGTTATATGATTAATAGGTAAACATTCAAAATGGAAACACATTGGGACGATTATAAGACAAAAGTAGTTTTCGTCAGTACCTACCTGCCCGTCCCGAGAGTAGTTTCTGTAGCGATTTTTTCATATCCTCAATTCTTTGTCAAAACTTAATTTTTATATGATTAATAGGTAAACATTCACAATGGAAACACATTGGGACGATTATAAGACAAAAGTAGTTTTCGTCAGTACCTACCTGCCCGTGCCGGGAGTAGTTTCTGTAGCGATTTTTTCATATCCTCAATTCTTTGTCAAAACTTGATTTTTATATGATTAATAGGTAAACATTCACAATGGAAACACATTGGGACGATTATAAGACAAAAGTAGTTTTCGTCAGTACCTACCTGCCCGTCCCGGGAGTAGTTTCTGTAGCGATTTTTTCATATCCTCAATTCTTTGTCAAAACTTGATTTTTATATGATTAATAGGTAAACATTCACAATGGAAACACATTGAGACGATTATAAGACAAAAGTAGTTTTCGTCAGTACCTAACTGCCCATCCCGGGAGTAGTTTCTGTAGCGATTTTTTCATATCCTCAATTCTTTGTCAAAACTTGATTTTTATATGATTAATAGGTAAACATTCACAATGGAAACACATTGGGACGATTATAAGACAAAAGTAGTTTTCGTCAGTACCTACCTGCCCGTCCCGGGAGTAGTTTCTGTAGCGATTTTTTCATATCCTCAAATCTTTGTCAAAACTTGATTTTTATATGATTAATAGGTAAACATTCACAATGGAAACACATTGGGACGATTATAAGATAAAAGTAGTTTTCGTCAGTACCTACCTGCCCGTGCCGGGAGTAGTTTCTGTAGCGATTTTTTCATATCCTCAATTCTTTGTCAAAACTTGATTTTTATATGATTAATAGGTAAACATTCACAATGGAAACACATTGGGACGATTATAAGACAAAAGTAGTTTTTGTCAGTACCTAACTGCCCGTCCCGGGAGTAGTTTCTGTAATGATTTTGTCGTATCCTCAAATCTATGTCAAAACTTGATTTTTATATGATTAATAGGTAAACATTCACAATGGAAACACATTGGGACGATTATAAGACAAAAGTAGTTTTCGTCAGTACCTAACTGCCCGTCCCGGGAGTAGTTTCTGTAATGATTTTTTCATATCCTCAAATCTTTGTCAAAACTTGATTTTTATATGATTAATAGGTAAACATTCACAATGAAAAAACATTGGGACGATTATAAGACAAAAGTAGTTTTCGTCAGTACCTACCTGCCCGTGCCGGGAGTAGTTTCTGTAGCGATTTTTTCATATCCTCAATTCTTTGTCAAAACTTAATTTTTATATGATTAATAGGTAAACATTCACAATGGAAACACATTGGGACGATTATAAGACAAAAGTAGTTTTCGTCAGTACCTAACTGCCCGTCCCGGGAGTAGTTTCTGTAGCGATTTTTTCATATCCTCAATTCTTTGTCAAAACTTGATTTTTATATGATTAATAGGTAAACATTCACAATGGAAACACATTGGGACGATTATAAGACAAAAGTAGTTTTCGTCAGTACCTACCTGCCCGTCCCGGGAGTAGTTTCTGTAGCGATTTTTTCATATCCTCAAATCTTTGTCAAAACTTGATTTTTATATGATTAATAGGTAAACATTCACAGTGGAAACACATTGGGACGATTATAAGATAAAAGTAGTTTTCGTCAGTACCTACCTGCCCGTGCCGGGAGTAGTTTCTGTAGCGATTTTATCATATCCTCAATTCTTTGTCAAAACTTGATTTTTATATGATTAATAGGTAAACATTCACAATGGAAACACATTGGGACGATTATAAGACAAAAGTAGTTTTTGTCAGTACCTAACTGCCCGTCCCGGGAGTAGTTTCTGTAATGATTTTTTCGTATCCTCAAATCTATGTCAAAACTTGATTTTTATATGATTAATAGGTAAACATTCACAATGAAAAAACATTGGGACGATTATAAGACAAAAGTAGTTTTCGTCAGTACCTACCTGCCCGTGCCGGGAGTAGTTTCTGTAGCGATTTTTTCATATCCTCAATTCTTTGTCAAAACTTGATTTTTATATGATTAATAGGTAAACATTCACAATGGAAACACATTGGGACGATTATAAGACAAAAGTAGTTTTCGTCAGTACCTAACTGCCCGTCCCGGGAGTAGTTTCTGTAATGATTTTTTCATATCCTCAAATCTTTGTCAAAACTTGATTTTTATATGATTAATAGGTAAAAATTCACAATGGAAACACATTGGGACGATTATAAGACAAAAGTAGTTTTCGTCAGTACCTACCTACCCGTCTTGGGAGTAGTTTCTGTAGCGATTTTTTCATATCCTCAATTCTTTGTCAAAACTTAATTTTTATATGATTAATAGGTAAACATTCACAATGGAAACACATTGGGACGATTATAAGACAAAAGTAGTTTTCGTCAGTACCTACCTGCCCGTCCCGGGAGTAGTTTCTGTAGCGATTTTTTCATATCCTCAATTCTTTGTCAAAACTTAATTTTTATATGATTAATAGGTAAACATTCACAATGGAAACACATTTGGACGATTATAAGACAAAAGTAGTTTTCGTCAGTACCTAACTGCCCGTCCCGGGAGTAGTTTCTGTAATGAAAATGAAAATGAAAATGAAAATGAAAAGTTTTTATTTCTTTAAGCTTACAAATAAGCACTTAGACAGGTCATATTTTATACTATTAAATTATTTTATAGTTCACTTCAATTTTTTGTCCACCAGTGGAAGAAGTGAGAAGAAACCACTAGTATGTTCATAACTTATGTGTCTAGTACATTTGATTTGCTTATTTGTAAGTTGGTAGATTTTGAGTTGGAGCAAAACTCGTTCCAAGCTTTTTTATCTTCTAAGTAATCTGATATTTTGTAATAAGCTTTTTTACAAAGAATATGTTTCACAATTTTTTTAAATTTATTTATTGATAATTTTTGCAACTCACTTGGAGTTTTGTTGTAGAAGCGTATACATTGCCCTTTAAAAGATACATTTATCTTGTGTAGCCTAGTTGTGGGCACAGCGAGTTTATTCTTATTTCTAGTATTTACATTATGTATATCACTTTTTTTAGTGAACCGATTGATATTTTTATGAGTGTACAACAAGTTTTCATAAATATATTGACACGGTACTGTCATTATGTTTATTTCTTTGAATATTTCACGTAGGGATTCTCTGGGACCCATATTATAGATCGCACGAACAGCCCTCTTCTGCAACACAAATACTGTGTTTATATCTGCAGCGTTCCCCCACAGTAGTATGCCATAAGACATAATACTGTGGAAGTAGCTGAAATAGACTAGTCTAGAAGTATCAACGTCTGTAAGATGACGGATTTTTTTAACTGCATATGCTGCAGAACTAAGTCTCTTCGATAGCTTATCTATGTGTGGGCCCCATTGAAGTTTACTATCTAAGGTTATTCCTAAAAATACGGTATTGTCTACAATTTCTAACGTTTCTCCTTTTACGTTTATATCAGCCTTAACTTGTTTTACATTAGGTAGAATAAATCTTATACATTTTGTTTTGGTTTCATTAAGCAAAAGATTATTAATACTAAACCAATGGACTACCTTTGAGATTGCAGTATTTACATCGTCGAAATTTGTGTTTTGTCGTTTCATTTTAAAAATTAATGAAGTATCATCAGCAAACAATACAATCTCATGATCATTCTTTACAAGATGAGGCAGGTCATTAATATAAACTAAAAATAGGAAAGGACCCAAGATAGAGCCCTGCGGTACACCCATTGTAACAACAGACCCTTTAGATCGTTTCCCATTAATGTCAACTCTTTGTATCCTATCACTCAAGTAAGATGTAAGAAGATCCAAAGAGCTGTCCCTAATTCCATAATGATGTAGTTTCCTGATTAATGTTTCGTGATGAACGCAATCGAATGCTTTTGACAAGTCGCAAAAAACGCCTAAAGCATCTTGCGACTTCTCCCAAGCATCAAAAATATGCGATACCAACTCTACACCGGCATCAGTAGTTGACCTGCCACGAGTAAACCCAAATTGCTTACAATGTAGCAGGTCATTGCTATTGAAATGTCTAAGCAATTGGTGTAAAATAAGTTTTTCAAAAACTTTACTGAATGTAGGCAGTACTGATATTGGTCTAAAGTTAGTGGGGTCAGACTTACTACCCGATTTAAACAATGGGATTATTTTACTATGTTTCATTAGATCAGGAAATACACCACAATCAATGGATTCATTAAATATAAAAGCTAGATCTGGTGCAATGGTATCGATTAAAGGTTTAATAATTCTAACGGAAATAAAAATGAAAAAAAAAAAAAAAATGATTTTTTCATATCCTCAAATCTTTGTCAAAACTTGATTTTTATATGATTAATAGGTAAACATTCACAATGAAAAAACATTGGGACGATTATAAGACAAAAGTAGTTTTCGTCAGTACCTACCTGCCCGTGCCGGGAGTAGTTTCTGTAGTGATTTTTTCATATCCTCAATTATTTGTCCAAACTTGATTTTTATATGATTAATAGGTAAACATTCACAATGGAAACACATTGGGAAGATTATAAGACAAAAGTAGTTTTCGTCAGTACCTACCTGCCCGTCCCGGGAGTAGTTGCTGTAGCGATTTTTTCATATCCTCAATTCTTTGTCAAAACTTGATTTTTATATGATTAATAGGTAAACATTCACAATGGAAACACATTGGGACGATTATAAGACAAAAGTAGTTTTCGTCAGTACCTAACTGCCCGTCCCGGGAGTAGTTTCTGTAATGATTTTTTCATATCCTCAAATCTTTGTCAAAACTTGATTTTTATATGATTAATAGGTAAAAATTCACAATGGAAACACATTGGGACGATTATAAGACAAAAGTAGTTTTCGTCAGTACCTAACTGCCCGTCCCGGGAGTAGTTTCTGTAATGATTTTTTCATATCCTCAAATCTTTGTCAAAACTTGATTTTTATATGATTAATAGGTAAACATTCACAATGAAAAAACATTGGGACGATTATAAGACAAAAGTAGTTTTCGTCAGTACCTACCTGCCCGTGCCGGGAGTAGTTTCTGTAGTGATTTTTTCATATCCTCAATTCTTTGTCCAAACTTGATTTTTATATGATTAATAGGTAAACATTCACAATGGAAACACATTGGGAAGATAATAAGACAAAAGTAGTTTTCGTCAGTACCTACCTGCCCGTCCCGGGAGTAGTTGCTGTAGCGATTTTTTCATATCCTCAATTCTTTGTCAAAAATTGATTTTTATATGATTAATAGGTAAACATTCACAATGGAAACACATTGGGACGATTATAAGACAAAAGTAGTTTTCGTCAGTACCTAACTGCCCGTCCCGGGAGTAGTTTCTGTAATGATTTTTTCATATCCTCAAATCTTTGTCAAAACTTGATTTTTATATGATTAATAGGTAAACATTCACAATGGAAACACATTGGGACGATTATAAGACAAAAGTAGTTTTCGTCAGTACCTACAAGCCCGTCCCGGGAGTAGTTTCTGTAGCGATTTTTTCATATCCTCAATTCTTTGTAAAAATTTAATTTTTATATGATTAATAGGTGAACATTCACAATGGAAACAAATTGGGACGATTATAAGACAAAAGTAGTTTTCGTCAGTACCTACCTGCCCGTCCCGGGAGTAGTTTCTGTAGCGATATTTTCATATCCTCAATTCTTTGTCAAAACTTAATTTTTATATGATTAATAGGTAAACATTCACAATGGAAACACATTGGGACGATTATAAGACAAAAGTAGTTTTCGTCAGTACCTAACTGCCCGTCCCGGGAGTAGTTTCTGTAATGATTTTTTCATATCCTCAAATCTTTGTCAAAACTTAATTTTTATATGATTAATAGGTAAACATTTACAATGGAAACACATTGGGACGATTATAAGACAAAAGTAGTTTTCGTCAGTACCTACCTGCCCTTCCCGGGAGTAGTTTCTGTAGCGATTTTTTCATATCCTCAATTCTTTGTCAAAACTTGATTTTTATATGATTAATAGGTAAACATTCACAATGGAAACACATTGGGACGATTATAAGACAAAAGTAGTTTTCGTCAGTACCTACCTGCCCGTGCCTGGAGTAGTTTCTGTAGCGATTTTTTCATATCCTCAATTCTTTGTCAAAACTTAATTTTTATATGATTAATAGGTAAACATTCACAATGGAAACACATTTGGACGATTATAAGACAAAAGTAGTTTTCGTCAGTACCTAACTGCCCGTCCCGGGAGTAGTTTCTGTAATGATTTTTTCATATCCTCAAATCTTTGTCAAAACTTGATTTTTATATGATTAATAGGTAAACATTCACAATGAAAAAACATTGGGACGATTATAAGACAAAAGTAGTTTTCGTCAGTACCTACCTGCCCGTGCCGGGAGTAGTTTCTGTAGTGATTTTTTCATATCCTCAATTCTTTGTCCAAACTTGATTTTTATATGATTAATAGGTAAAAATTCACAATGGAAACACATTGGGACGATTATAAGACAAAAGTAGTTTTCGTCAGTACCTACCTACCCGTCCCGGGAGTAGTTTCTGTAGCGATTTTTTCATATCCTCAATTCTTTGTCAAAACTTAATTTTTATATGATTAATAGGTAAACATTCACAATGGAAACACATTGGGACGATTATAAGACAAAAGTAGTTTTCGTCAGTACCTACCTGCCCGTCCCGAGAGTAGTTTCTGTAGCGATTTTTTCATATCCTCAATTCTTTGTCAAAACTTAATTTTTATATGATTAATAGGTAAACATTCACAATGGAAACACATTTGGACGATTATAAGACAAAAGTAGTTTTCGTCAGTACCTAACTGCCCGTCCCGGGAGTAGTTTCTGTAATGATTTTTTCATATCCTCAAATCTTTGTCAAAACTTGATTTTTATATGATTAATAGGTAAACATTCACAATGAAAAAACATTGGGACGATTATAAGACAAAAGTAGTTTTCGTCAGTACCTACCTGCCCGTGCCGGGAGTAGTTTCTGTAGTGATTTTTTCATATCCTCAATTCTTTGTCCAAACTTGATTTTTATATGATTAATAGGTAAACATTCACAATGGAAACACATTGGGAAGATTATAAGACAAAAGTAGTTTTCGTCAGTACCTACCTGCCCGTCCCGGGAGTAGTTGCTGTAGCGATTTTTTCATATCCTCAATTCTTTGTCAAAACTTGATTTTTATATGATTAATAGGTAAACATTCACAATGGAAACACATTGGGACGATTATAAGACAAAAGTAGTTTTCGTCAGTACCTAACTGCCCGTCCCGGGAGTAGTTTCTGTAATGATTTTTTCATATCCTCAAATCTTTGTCAAAACTTGATTTTTATATGATTAATAGGTAAACATTCACAATGGAAACACATTGGGACGATTATAAGACAAAAGTAGTTTTCGTCAGTACCTACCTGCCCGTCCCGGGAGTAGTTTCTGTAGCGATTTTTTCATATTCTCAATTCTTTGTCAAAACTTAATTTTTATATGATTAATAGGTAAACATTCACAATGGAAACACATTTGGACGATTATAAGACAAAAGTAGTTTTCGTCAGTACCTAACTGCCCGTCCCGGGAGTAGTTTCTGTAATGATTTTTTCATATCCTCAAATCTTTGTCAAAACTTGATTTTTATATGATTAATAGGTAAACATTCACAATGAAAAAACATTGGGACGATTATAAGACAAAAGTAGTTTTCGTCAGTATCTACCTGCCCGTGCCGGGAGTAGTTTCTGTAGTGATTTTTTCATATCCTCAATTCTTTGTCCAAACTTGATTTTTATATGATTAATAGGTAAACATTCACAATGGAAACACATTGGGAAGATTATAAGACAAAAGTAGTTTTCGTCAGTACCTACCTGCCCGTCCCGGGAGTAGTTGCTGTAGCGATTTTTTCATATCCTCAATTCTTTGTCAAAACTTGATTTTTATATGATTAATAGGTAAACATTCACAATGGAAACACATTGGGACGATTATAAGACAAAAGTAGTTTTCGTCAGTACCTACCTGCCCGTGCCGGGAGTAGTTTCTGTAGTGATTTTTTCATATCCTCAATTCTTTGTCCAAACTTGATTTTTATATGATTAATAGGTAAACATTCACAATGGAAACACATTGGGAAGATAATAAGACAAAAGTAGTTTTCGTCAGTACCTACCTGCCCGTCCCGGGAGTAGTTGCTGTAGCGATTTTTTCATATCCTCAATTCTTTGTCAAAAATTGATTTTTATATGATTAATAGGTAAACATTCACAATGGAAACACATTGGGACGATTATAAGACAAAAGTAGTTTTCGTCAGTACCTAACTGCCCGTCCCGGGAGTAGTTTCTGTAATGATTTTTTCATATCCTCAAATCTTTGTCAAAACTTGATTTTTATATGATTAATAGGTAAACATTCACAATGGAAACACATTGGGACGATTATAAGACAAAAGTAGTTTTCGTCAGTACCTACAAGCCCGTCCCGGGAGTAGTTTCTGTAGCGATTTTTTCATATCCTCAATTCTTTGTAAAAATTTAATTTTTATATGATTAATAGGTGAACATTCACAATGGAAACAAATTGGGACGATTATAAGACAAAAGTAGTTTTCGTCAGTACCTACCTGCCCGTCCCGGGAGTAGTTTCTGTAGCGATATTTTTATATCCTCAATTCTTTGTCAAAACTTAATTTTTATATGATTAATAGGTAAACATTCACAATGGAAACACATTGGGACGATTATAAGACAAAAGTAGTTTTCGTCAGTACCTAACTGCCCGTCCCGGGAGTAGTTTCTGTAATGATTTTTTCATATCCTCAAATCTTTGTCAAAACTTAATTTTTATATGATTAATAGGTAAACATTTACAATGGAAACACATTGGGACGATTATAAGACAAAAGTAGTTTTCGTCAGTACCTACCTGCCCTTCCCGGGAGTAGTTTCTGTAGCGATTTTTTCATATCCTCAATTCTTTGTCAAAACTTAATTTTTATATGATTAATAGGTAAACATTCACAATGGAAACACATTGGGACGATTATAAGACAAAAGTAGTTTTCGTCAGTACCTACCTGCCCGTGCCTGGAGTAGTTTCTGTAGCGATTTTTTCATATCCTCAATTCTTTGTCAAAACTTAATTTTTATATGATTAATAGGTAAACATTCACAATGGAAACACATTTGGACGATTATAAGACAAAAGTAGTTTTCGTCAGTACCTAACTGCCCGTCCCGGGAGTAGTTTCTGTAATGATTTTTTCATATCCTCAAATCTTTGTCAAAACTTGATTTTTATATGATTAATAGGTAAACATTCACAATGAAAAAACATTGGGACGATTATAAGACAAAAGTAGTTTTCGTCAGTACCTACCTGCCCGTGCCGGGAGTAGTTTCTGTAGTGATTTTTTCATATCCTCAATTCTTTGTCCAAACTTGATTTTTATATGATTAATAGGTAAACATTCACAATGGAAACACATTGGGAAGATAATAAGACAAAAGTAGTTTTCGTCAGTACCTACCTGCCCGTCCCGGGAGTAGTTGCTGTAGCGATTTTTTCATATCCTCAATTCTTTGTCAAAACTTAATTTTTATATGATTAATAGGTAAACATTCACAATGGAAACACATTTGGACGATTATAAGACAAAAGTAGTTTTCGTCAGTACCTAACTGCCCGTCCCGGGAATAGTTTCTGTAATGATTTTTTCATATCCTCAAATCTTTGTCAAAACTTGATTTTTATATGATTAATAGGTAAACATTCACAATGAAAAAACATTGGGACGATTATAAGACAAAAGTAGTTTTCGTCAGTACCTACCTGCCCGTCCCGAGAGTAGTTTCTGTAGCGATTTTTTCATATCCTCAATTCTTTGTCAAAACTTAATTTTTATATGATTAATAGGTAAACATTCACAATGGAAACACATTGGGACGATTATAAGACAAAAGTAGTTTTCGTCAGTACCTACCTGCCCGTGCCGGGAGTAGTTTCTGTAGCGATTTTTTCATATCCTCAATTCTTTGTCAAAACTTGATTTTTATATGATTAATAGGTAAACATTCACAATGGAAACACATTGGGACGATTATAAGACAAAAGTAGTTTTTGTCAGTACCTAACTGCCCGTCCCGGGAGTAGTTTCTGTAATGATTTTTTCGTATCCTCAAATCTATGTCAAAACTTGATTTTTATATGATTAATAGGTAAACATTCACAATGGAAACACATTGGGACGATTATAAGACAAAAGTAGTTTTCGTCAGTACCTAACTGCCCGTCCCGGGAGTAGTTTCTGTAATGATTTTTTCATATCCTCAAATCTGTGTCAAAACTTGATTTTTATATGATTAATAGGTAAACATTCACAATGAAAAAACATTGGGACGATTATAAGACAAAAGTAGTTTTCGTCAGTACCTACCTGCCCGTGCCGGGAGTAGTTTCTGTAGCGATTTTTTCATATCCTCAATTCTTTGTCAAAACTTAATTTTAATATGATTAATAGGTAAACATTCACAATGGAAACACATTGGGACGATTATAAGACAAAAGTAGTTTTCGTCAGTACCTAACTGCCCGTCCCGGGAGTAGTTTCTGTAATGATTTTTTCATATCCTCAAATCTTTGTCAAAACTTAATTTTTATATGATTAATAGGTAAACATTCACAATGGAAACACATTGGGACGATTATAAGACAAAAGTAGTTTTTGTCAGTACCTACCTGCCCGTCCCGGGAGTAGTTTCTGTAGCGATTTTTTCATATCCTCAATTCTTTGTCAAAACTTAATTTTTATATGATTAATAGGTAAACATTCACAATGGAAACACATTTGGACGATTATAAGACAAAAGTAGTTTTCGTCAGTACCTAACTGCCCGTCCCGGGAGTAGTTTCTGTAATGATTTTTTCATATCCTCAAATCTTTGTCAAAACTTGATTTTTATATGATTAATAGGTAAACATTCACAATGAAAAAACATTGGGACGATTATAAGACAAAAGTAGTTTTCGTCAGTACCTACCTGCCCGTGCCGGGAGTAGTTTCTGTAGTGATTTTTTCATATCCTCAATTCTTTGTCCAAACTTGATTTTTATATGATTAATAGGTAAACATTCACAATGGAAACACATTGGGAAGATTATAAGACAAAAGTAGTTTTCGTCAGTACCTACCTGCCCGTCCCGGGAGTAGTTGCTGTAGCGATTTTTTCATATCCTCAATTCTTTGTCAAAACTTGATTTTTATATGATTAATAGGTAAACATTCACAATGGAAACACATTGGGACGATTATAAGACAAAAGTAGTTTTCGTCAGTACCTACCTGCCCGTCCCGAGAGTAGTTTCTGTAGCGATTTTTTCATATCCTCAATTCTTTGTCAAAACTTAATTTTTATATGATTAATAGGTAAACATTCACAATGGAAACACATTGGGACGATTATAAGACAAAAGTAGTTTTCGTCAGTACCTACCTGCCCGTGCCGGGAGTAGTTTCTGTAGCGATTTTTTCATATCCTCAATTCTTTGTCAAAACTTGATTTTTATATGATTAATAGGTAAACATTCACAATGGAAACACATTGGGACGATTATAAGACAAAAGTAGTTTTCGTCAGTACCTACCTGCCCGTCCCGGGAGTAGTTTCTGTAGCGATTTTTTCATATCCTCAATTCCTTGTCAAAACTTGATTTGTTATATGATTAATAGGTAAACATTCAAAATGGAAACACATTGGGACGATTATAAGACAAAAGTAGTTTTCGTCAGTACCTACCTGCCCGTCCCGAGAGTAGTTTCTGTAGCGATTTTTTCATATCCTCAATTCTTTGTCAAAACTTAATTTTTATATGATTAATAGGTAAACATTCACAATGGAAACACATTGGGACGATTATAAGACAAAAGTAGTTTTCGTCAGTACCTACCTGCCCGTGCCGGGAGTAGTTTCTGTAGCGATTTTTTCATATCCTCAATTCTTTGTCAAAACTTGATTTTTATATGATTAATAGGTAAACATTCACAATGGAAACACATTGGGACGATTATAAGACAAAAGTAGTTTTCGTCAGTACCTACCTGCCCGTCCCGGGAGTAGTTTCTGTAGCGATTTTTTCATATCCTCAATTCTTTGTCAAAACTTGATTTTTATATGATTAATAGGTAAACATTCACAATGGAAACACATTGAGACGATTATAAGACAAAAGTAGTTTTCGTCAGTACCTAACTGCCCATCCCGGGAGTAGTTTCTGTAGCGATTTTTTCATATCCTCAATTCTTTGTCAAAACTTGATTTTTATATGATTAATAGGTAAACATTCACAATGGAAACACATTGGGACGATTATAAGACAAAAGTAGTTTTCGTCAGTACCTACCTGCCCGTCCCGGGAGTAGTTTCTGTAGCGATTTTTTCATATCCTCAAATCTTTGTCAAAACTTGATTTTTATATGATTAATAGGTAAACATTCACAATGGAAACACATTGGGACGATTATAAGATAAAAGTAGTTTTCGTCAGTACCTACCTGCCCGTGCCGGGAGTAGTTTCTGTAGCGATTTTTTCATATCCTCAATTCTTTGTCAAAACTTGATTTTTATATGATTAATAGGTAAACATTCACAATGGAAACACATTGGGACGATTATAAGACAAAAGTAGTTTTTGTCAGTACCTAACTGCCCGTCCCGGGAGTAGTTTCTGTAATGATTTTTTCGTATCCTCAAATCTATGTCAAAACTTGATTTTTATATGATTAATAGGTAAACATTCACAATGGAAACACATTGGGACGATTATAAGACAAAAGTAGTTTTCGTCAGTACCTAACTGCCCGTCCCGGGAGTAGTTTCTGTAATGATTTTTTCATATCCTCAAATCTTTGTCAAAACTTGATTTTTATATGATTAATAGGTAAACATTCACAATGAAAAAACATTGGGACGATTATAAGACAAAAGTAGTTTTCGTCAGTACCTACCTGCCCGTGCCGGGAGTAGTTTCTGTAGCGATTTTTTCATATCCTCAATTCTTTGTCAAAACTTAATTTTTATATGATTAATAGGTAAACATTCACAATGGAAACACATTGGGACGATTATAAGACAAAAGTAGTTTTCGTCAGTACCTAACTGCCCGTCCCGGGAGTAGTTTCTGTAGCGATTTTTTCATATCCTCAATTCTTTGTCAAAACTTGATTTTTATATGATTAATAGGTAAACATTCACAATGGAAACACATTGGGACGATTATAAGACAAAAGTAGTTTTCGTCAGTACCTACCTGCCCGTCCCGGGAGTAGTTTCTGTAGCGATTTTTTCATATCCTCAAATCTTTGTCAAAACTTGATTTTTATATGATTAATAGGTAAACATTCACAGTGGAAACACATTGGGACGATTATAAGATAAAAGTAGTTTTCGTCAGTACCTACCTGCCCGTGCCGGGAGTAGTTTCTGTAGCGATTTTATCATATCCTCAATTCTTTGTCAAAACTTGATTTTTATATGATTAATAGGTAAACATTCACAATGGAAACACATTGGGACGATTATAAGACAAAAGTAGTTTTTGTCAGTACCTAACTGCCCGTCCCGGGAGTAGTTTCTGTAATGATTTTTTCGTATCCTCAAATCTATGTCAAAACTTGATTTTTATATGATTAATAGGTAAACATTCACAATGGAAACACATTGGGACGATTATAAGACAAAAGTAGTTTTCGTCAGTACCTAACTGCCCGTCCCGGGAGTAGTTTCTGTAAGCTGTGTGAACCTAGCAACTGACTTTGAGATATTCATGATTTTTTGATCCTATTCGATTGTACCGGGTTTGTACCCGATTGTACCGGCAAAATTTTCGTTTGTTCCCTAAGGGTGTAAAAGTTATGGGGAGGGGGAGGTTTTCCAATAGTGGTTTTTGACCGAAGTGGGTAAAGTGAGTAATTTGATATCAAAGTTAAATATTTTATAGCACTTAGCCACAGATTTCGTAAGACCTTAAAATTGTCAATATATTCAACGTATAACAATTCGTTTTAAGGCTGAAAACAAACGGGTAAAATCAAAAAACATTGACTTGAAACAACGAAACTGTTAAAAAGTAGCCGATTTTTGGAAATTCACTTAGTTTCTTCAGAAAATGTAAGCAAAGGTTCTACATAGGCACAGATGCTGATAGGTATTGAATTAATTAACATGATTTGAGTGTAATTTGGAGGGTACAAACGGGTACAAACGAAAAACTTTGACTTGAAATAACGAAATCGTTAAAAAGTTGCCGTTCTTTAGATATTGCAAAAGTTTCTTAAGTAAATCATAAGAAAAGTACAAGAAAAGCACAGATAATGATAGGTATTGAATCAAGTAACAAGATTTAAGCAAAATCTGGACGGTACAAACGGGTACAAACAAAACACATTGACTTGAAATATCAAAATCGTTAAAAAGTTGCCGATTTTTGGATATTGACATAGTTTCTTGAGAAAAAGTAAGCTGAGGTTCTACAAAGGCACATATAATGATAGCTACTAAATCAACTGACATGATTTGAGTCAAATTTGGGGGGTACAAACGGGTACAAACGAAAAACTTTGACTTGAAACAACGAAATCGTTGAAAAGTTGCCGTTCTTTAGATATTGCAAAAGTTTCTTGAGTAAATCATAAGAAAAGTACTAGAAAAGCACAGATAATGATAGGTGTTGAATCAAGTAACAAGATTTAAGCAAAATCTGGACGGTACAAACGGGTACAAACGAAAAACTTTGACTTGAAACAACAAAATCGTTAAAAAGTTGCCGTTCTTTAGATATTGCAAAAGTTTCTTAAGTAAATCATAAGAAAAGTACAAGAAAAGCACAGATAATGATAGGTATTGAATCAAGTAACAAGATTTAAGCAAAATCTGGACGGTACAAACGGGTACAAACAAAACACATTGACTTGAAATATCAAAATCGTTAAAAAGTTGCCGATTTTTGGATATTGACATAGTTTCTTGAGAAAAAGTAAGCTGAGGTTCTACAAAGGCACATATAATGATAGCTACTAAATCAACTGACATGATTTGAGTCAAATCTGGAGGGTACAAACGGGTACAAACGAAAAACTTTGACTTGAAACAACAAAATCGTCAAAAAGTTGCCGTTCTTTAGATATTGCAAAAGTTTCTTAAGTAAATCATAAGAAAAGTATAAGAAAAGCACAGATAATGATAGGTATTGAATCAAGTAACAAGATTTAAGCAAAATCTGGACGGTACAAACGGGTACAAACAAAACACATTGACTTGAAATATCCAAATCGTTAAAAAGTTGCCGATTTTTGGATATTGACATAGTTTCTTGAGAAAAAGTAAGCTGAGGTTCTACAAAGGCACATATAATGATAGCTACTAAATCAACTGACATGATTTGAGTCAAATCTGGAGGGTACAAACGGGTACAAACGAAAAACTTTGACTTGAAACAACAAAATCGTTAAAAAGTTGCCGTTCTTTAGATATTGCAAAAGTTTCTTAAGTAAATCATAAGAAAAGTATAAGAAAAGCACAGATAATGATAGGTATTGAATCAAGTAACAAGATTTAAGCAAAATCTGGACGGTACAAACGGGTACAAACAAAACACATTGACTTGAAATATCAAAATCGTTAAAAAGTTGCCGATTTTTGGATATTGACATAGTTTCTTGAGAAAAAGTAAGCTGAGTTTCTACAAAGGCACATATAATGATAGCTACTAAATCAACTGACATGATTTGAGTCAAATCTGGAGGGTACAAACGGGTACAAACGAAAAACTTTGACTTGAAACAACAAAATCGTTAAAAAGTTGCCGTTCTTTAGATATTGCAAAAGTTTCTTCAGTAAATCATAAGAAAAGTACAAGAAAAGCACAGATAATGATAGGTATTGAATCAAGTAACAAGATTTAAGCAAAATCTGGACGGTACAAACGGGTACAAACAAAACACATTGACTTGAAATATCCAAATCGTTAAAAAGTTGCCGATTTTTGGATATTGACATAGTTTCTTGAGAAAAAGTAAGCTGAGGTTCTACAAAGGCACATATAATGATAGCTACTAAATCAACTGACATGATTTGAGTCAAATCTGGAGGGTACAAACGGGTACAAACGAAAAACTTTGACTTGAAACAACAAAATCGTTAAAAAGTTGCCGTTCTTTAGATATTGCAAAAGTTTCTTAAGTAAATCATAAGAAAAGTATAAGAAAAGCACAGATAATGATAGGTATTGAATCAAGTAACAAGATTTAAGCAAAATCTGGACGGTACAAACGGGTACAAACAAAACACATTGACTTGAAATATCAAAATCGTTAAAAAGTTGCCGATTTTTGGATATTGACATAGTTTCTTGAGAAAAAGTAAGCTGAGGTTCTACAAAGGCACATATAATGATAGCTACTAAATCAACTGACATGATTTGAGTCAAATCTGGAGGGTACAAACGGGTACAAACGAAAAACTTTGACTTGAAACAACAAAATCGTTAAAAAGTTGCCGTTCTTTAGATATTGCAAAAGTTTCTTAAGTAAATCATAAGAAAAGTACAAGAAAAGCACAGATAATGATAGGTATTGAATCAAGTAACAAGATTTAAGCAAAATCTGGACGGTACAAACGGGTACAAACAAAAAAACATTGAACCTCAGCTTTTTTTTTCTCAAGAAACCATGTCAATATCCAAAAATCGGCAACTTTTTAACGATTTTGATACTTCAACTCAATGTGTTTTGTTTGTACCCGTTTGTACCGTCCAGATTTTGCTTAAATCTTGTTACTTGATTCAATACCTATCATTATCTGTGCTTTTCTTGTACTTTTCTTATGATTTACTCAAGAAACTTTTGCAATATCTAAAGAACGGCAACTTTTCAACGATTTCGTTGTTTCAAGTCAAAGTTTTTCGTTTGTACCCTCCAAATTTGACTCAAATCATGTCAGTTGATTTAGAAGCTATCATTATATGTGCCTTTGTAGAACCTCAGCTTACTTTTTCTCAAGAAACTAGGTCAATATCCAAAAATTGGCAACTTTTTAACGATTTTGACATTTCAAGTCAATGTGTTTTGTTTGTACCCGTTTGTACCGTCCAGATTTTGCTTAAATCTTGTTACTTGATTCAATACCTATCATTATCTGTGCTTTTCTTGTACTTTTCTTATGATTTACTGAAGAAACTTTTGCAATATCTAAAGAACGGCAACTTTTTAACGATTTTGTTGTTTCAAGTCAAAGTTTTTCGTTTTTACCCGTTTGTACCCTCCAGATTTGACTCAAATCATGTGAGTTGATTTAGTAGCTATCATTATATGTGCCTTTGTAGAACCTCAGCTTACTTTTTCTCAAGAAACTATGTCAATATCCAAAAATCGGCAACTTTTTAACGATTTTGATATTTCAAGTCAATGTGTTTTGTTTGTACCCGTTTGCACCGTCCAGATTTTGCTTAAATCTTGTTACTTGATTCAATACCTATCATTATCTGTGCTTTTCTTATACTTTTCTTATGATTTACTTAAGAAACTTTTGCAATATCTAAAGAACGGCAACTTTTTAACGATTTTGTTGTTTCAAGTCAAATTTTTTCGTTTGTACCCGTTTGTACCCTCCAGATTTGACTCAAATCATGTCAGTTGATTTAGTAGCTATCATTATATGTGCCTTTGTAGAACCTCAGCTTACTTTTTCTCAAGAAACTATGTCAATATCCAAAAATCGGCAACTTTTTAACGATTTGGATATTTCAAGTCAATGTGTTTTGTTTGTACCCGTTTGTACCGTCCAGATTTTGCTTAAATCTTGTTACTTGATTCAATACCTATCATTATCTGTGCTTTTCTTGTACTTTTCTTATGATTTACTGAAGAAACTTTTGCAATATCTAAAGAACGGCAACTTTTTAACAATTTTGTTGTTTCAAGTCAAAGTTTTTCGTTTGTACCCGTTTGTACCCTCCAGATTTGACTCAAATCATGTGAGATTATATGTGCCTTTGTAGAACTTCAGCTTACTTTTTCTCAAGAAACTATGTCAATATCCAAAAATCGGCAACTTTTTAACGATTTTGATATTTCAAGTCAATGTGTTTTGTTTGTACCCGTTTGTACCGTCCAGATTTTGCTTAAATCTTGTTACTTGATTCAATACCTATCATTATCTGTGCTTTTCTTATACTTTTCTTATGATTTACTTAAGAAACTTTTGCAATATCTAAAGAACGGCAACTTTTTAACGATTTTGTTGTTTCAAGTCAAAGTTTTTCGTTTGTACCCGTTTGTACCCTCCAGATTTGACTCAAATCATGTCAGTTGATTTAGTAGCTATCATTATATGTGCCTTTGTAGAACCTCAGCTTACTTTTTCTCAAGAAACTATGTCAATATCCAAAAATCGGCAACTTTTTAACGATTTGGATATTTCAAGTCAATGTGTTTTGTTTGTACCCGTTTGTACCGTCCAGATTTTGCTTAAATCTTGTTACTTGATTCAACACCTATCATTATCTGTGCTTTTCTTGTACTTTTCTTATGATTTACTTAAGAAACTTTTGCAATATCTAAAGAACGGCAACTTTTTAACGATTTCGTTGTTTCAAGTCAAAGTTTTTCGTTTGTACCCGTTTGTACCCCCCAAATTTGACTCAAATCATGTCAGTTGATTTAGTAGCTATCATTATATGTGCCTTTGTAGAACCTCAGCTTACTTTTTCTCAAGAAACTAGGTCAATATCCAAAAATTGGCAACTTTTTAACGATTTTGACATTTCAAGTCAAAGTTTTTCGTTTGTACCCGTTTGTACCCCCCAAATTTGACTCAAATCATGTCAGTTGATTTAGTAGCTATCATTATATGTGCCTTTGTAGAACCTCAGCTTACTTTTTCTCAAGAAACTATGTCAATATCCAAAAATCGGCAACTTTTTAACGATTTGGATATTTCAAGTCAATGTGTTTTGTTTGTACCCGTTTGTACCGTCCAGATTTTGCTTAAATCTTGTTACTTGATTCAATACCTATCATTATCTGTGCTTTTCTTGTACTTTTCTTATGATTTACTGAAGAAACTTTTGCAATATCTAAAGAACGGCAACTTTTTAACGATTTTGTTGTTTCAAGTCAAAGTTTTTCGTTTGTACCCGTTTGTACCCTCCAGATTTGACTCAAATCATGTGAGTTGATTTAGTAGCTATCATTATATGTGCCTTTGTAGAACTTCAGCTTACTTTTTCTCAAGAAACTATGTCAATATCCAAAAATCGGCAACTTTTTAACGATTTTGATATTTCAAGTCAATGTGTTTTGTTTGTACCCGTTTGTACCGTCCAGATTTTGCTTAAATCTTGTTACTTGATTCAATACCTATCATTATCTGTGCTTTTCTTATACTTTTCTTATGATTTACTTAAGAAACTTTTGCAATATCTAAAGAACGGCAACTTTTTAACGATTTTGTTGTTTCAAGTCAAAGTTTTTCGTTTGTACCCGTTTGTACCCTCCAGATTTGACTCAAATCATGTCAGTTGATTTAGTAGCTATCATTATATGTGCCTTTGTAGAACCTCAGCTTACTTTTTCTCAAGAAACTATGTCAATATCCAAAAATCGGCAACTTTTTAACGATTTGGATATTTCAAGTCAATGTGTTTTGTTTGTACCCGTTTGTACCGTCCAGATTTTGCTTAAATCTTGTTACTTGATTCAACACCTATCATTATCTGTGCTTTTCTTGTACTTTTCTTATGATTTACTTAAGAAACTTTTGCAATATCTAAAGAACGGCAACTTTTTAACGATTTCGTTGTTTCAAGTCAAAGTTTTTCGTTTGTACCCGTTTGTACCCCCCAAATTTGACTCAAATCATGTCAGTTGATTTAGTAGCTATCATTATATGTGCCTTTGTAGAACCTCAGCTTACTTTTTCTCAAGAAACTAGGTCAATATCCAAAAATTGGCAACTTTTTAACGATTTTGACATTTCAAGTCAAAGTTTTTCGTTTGTACCCGTTTGTACCCCCCAAATTTGACTCAAATCATGTCAGTTGATTTAGTAGCTATCATTATATGTGCCTTTGTAGAACCTCAGCTTACTTTTTCTCAAGAAACTATGTCAATATCCAAAAATCGGCAACTTTTTAACGATTTGGATATTTCAAGTCAATGTGTTTTGTTTGTACCCGTTTGTACCGTCCAGATTTTGCTTAAATCTTGTTACTTGATTCAATACCTATCATTATCTGTGCTTTTCTTGTACTTTTCTTATGATTTACTGAAGAAACTTTTGCAATATCTAAAGAACGGCAACTTTTTAACGATTTTGTTGTTTCAAGTCAAAGTTTTTCGTTTGTACCCGTTTGTACCCTCCAGATTTGACTCAAATCATGTGAGTTGATTTAGTAGCTATCATTATATGTGCCTTTGTAGAACTTCAGCTTACTTTTTCTCAAGAAACTATGTCAATATCCAAAAATCGGCAACTTTTTAACGATTTTGATATTTCAAGTCAATGTGTTTTGTTTGTACCCGTTTGTACCGTCCAGATTTTGCTTAAATCTTGTTACTTGATTCAATACCTATCATTATCTGTGCTTTTCTTATACTTTTCTTATGATTTACTTAAGAAACTTTTGCAATATCTAAAGAACGGCAACTTTTTAACGATTTTGTTGTTTCAAGTCAAAGTTTTTCGTTTGTACCCGTTTGTACCCTCCAGATTTGACTCAAATCATGTCAGTTGATTTAGTAGCTATCATTATATGTGCCTTTGTAGAACCTCAGCTTACTTTTTCTCAAGAAACTATGTCAATATCCAAAAATCGGCAACTTTTTAACGATTTGGATATTTCAAGTCAATGTGTTTTGTTTGTACCCGTTTGTACCGTCCAGATTTTGCTTAAATCTTGTTACTTGATTCAACACCTATCATTATCTGTGCTTTTCTTGTACTTTTCTTATGATTTACTTAAGAAACTTTTGCAATATCTAAAGAACGGCAACTTTTCAACGATTTCGTTGTTTCAAGTCAAAGTTTTTCGTTTGTACCCTCCAAATTTGACTCAAATCATGTCAGTTGATTTAGAAGCTATCATTATATGTGCCTTTGTAGAACCTCAGCTTACTTTTTCTCAAGAAACTAGGTCAATATCCAAAAATTGGCAACTTTTTAACGATTTTGACATTTCAAGTCAATGTGTTTTGTTTGTACCCGTTTGTACCGTCCAGATTTTGCTTAAATCTTGTTACTTGATTCAATACCTATCATTATCTGTGCTTTTCTTGTACTTTTCTTATGATTTACTGAAGAAACTTTTGCAATATCTAAAGAACGGCAACTTTTTAACGATTTTGTTGTTTCAAGTCAAAGTTTTTCGTTTTTACCCGTTTGTACCCTCCAGATTTGACTCAAATCATGTGAGTTGATTTAGTAGCTATCATTATATGTGCCTTTGTAGAACCTCAGCTTACTTTTTCTCAAGAAACTATGTCAATATCCAAAAATCGGCAACTTTTTAACGATTTTGATATTTCAAGTCAATGTGTTTTGTTTGTACCCGTTTGCACCGTCCAGATTTTGCTTAAATCTTGTTACTTGATTCAATACCTATCATTATCTGTGCTTTTCTTATACTTTTCTTATGATTTACTTAAGAAACTTTTGCAATATCTAAAGAACGGCAACTTTTTAACGATTTTGTTGTTTCAAGTCAAATTTTTTCGTTTGTACCCGTTTGTACCCTCCAGATTTGACTCAAATCATGTCAGTTGATTTAGTAGCTATCATTATATGTGCCTTTGTAGAACCTCAGCTTACTTTTTCTCAAGAAACTATGTCAATATCCAAAAATCGGCAACTTTTTAACGATTTGGATATTTCAAGTCAATGTGTTTTGTTTGTACCCGTTTGTACCGTCCAGATTTTGCTTAAATCTTGTTACTTGATTCAATACCTATCATTATCTGTGCTTTTCTTGTACTTTTCTTATGATTTACTGAAGAAACTTTTGCAATATCTAAAGAACGGCAACTTTTTAACGATTTTGTTGTTTCAAGTCAAAGTTTTTCGTTTGTACCCGTTTGTACCCTCCAGATTTGACTCAAATCATGTGAGATTATATGTGCCTTTGTAGAACTTCAGCTTACTTTTTCTCAAGAAACTATGTCAATATCCAAAAATCGGCAACTTTTTAACGATTTTGATATTTCAAGTCAATGTGTTTTGTTTGTACCCGTTTGTACCGTCCAGATTTTGCTTAAATCTTGTTACTTGATTCAATACCTATCATTATCTGTGCTTTTCTTATACTTTTCTTATGATTTACTTAAGAAACTTTTGCAATATCTAAAGAACGGCAACTTTTTAACGATTTTGTTGTTTCAAGTCAAAGTTTTTCGTTTGTACCCGTTTGTACCCTCCAGATTTGACTCAAATCATGTCAGTTGATTTAGTAGCTATCATTATATGTGCCTTTGTAGAACCTCAGCTTACTTTTTCTCAAGAAACTATGTCAATATCCAAAAATCGGCAACTTTTTAACGATTTGGATATTTCAAGTCAATGTGTTTTGTTTGTACCCGTTTGTACCGTCCAGATTTTGCTTAAATCTTGTTACTTGATTCAACACCTATCATTATCTGTGCTTTTCTTGTACTTTTCTTATGATTTACTTAAGAAACTTTTGCAATATCTAAAGAACGGCAACTTTTTAACGATTTCGTTGTTTCAAGTCAAAGTTTTTCGTTTGTACCCGTTTGTACCCCCCAAATTTGACTCAAATCATGTCAGTTGATTTAGTAGCTATCATTATATGTGCCTTTGTAGAACCTCAGCTTACTTTTTCTCAAGAAACTAGGTCAATATCCAAAAATTGGCAACTTTTTAACGATTTTGACATTTCAAGTCAAAGTTTTTCGTTTGTACCCGTTTGTACCCCCCAAATTTGACTCAAATCATGTCAGTTGATTTAGTAGCTATCATTATATGTGCCTTTGTAGAACCTCAGCTTACTTTTTCTCAAGAAACTATGTCAATATCCAAAAATCGGCAACTTTTTAACGATTTGGATATTTCAAGTCAATGTGTTTTGTTTGTACCCGTTTGTACCGTCCAGATTTTGCTTAAATCTTGTTACTTGATTCAATACCTATCATTATCTGTGCTTTTCTTGTACTTTTCTTATGATTTACTGAAGAAACTTTTGCAATATCTAAAGAACGGCAACTTTTTAACGATTTTGTTGTTTCAAGTCAAAGTTTTTCGTTTGTACCCGTTTGTACCCTCCAGATTTGACTCAAATCATGTGAGTTGATTTAGTAGCTATCATTATATGTGCCTTTGTAGAACTTCAGCTTACTTTTTCTCAAGAAACTATGTCAATATCCAAAAATCGGCAACTTTTTAACGATTTTGATATTTCAAGTCAATGTGTTTTGTTTGTACCCGTTTGTACCGTCCAGATTTTGCTTAAATCTTGTTACTTGATTCAATACCTATCATTATCTGTGCTTTTCTTATACTTTTCTTATGATTTACTTAAGAAACTTTTGCAATATCTAAAGAACGGCAACTTTTTAACGATTTTGTTGTTTCAAGTCAAAGTTTTTCGTTTGTACCCGTTTGTACCCTCCAGATTTGACTCAAATCATGTCAGTTGATTTAGTAGCTATCATTATATGTGCCTTTGTAGAACCTCAGCTTACTTTTTCTCAAGAAACTATGTCAATATCCAAAAATCGGCAACTTTTTAACGATTTGGATATTTCAAGTCAATGTGTTTTGTTTGTACCCGTTTGTACCGTCCAGATTTTGCTTAAATCTTGTTACTTGATTCAACACCTATCATTATCTGTGCTTTTCTTGTACTTTTCTTATGATTTACTTAAGAAACTTTTGCAATATCTAAAGAACGGCAACTTTTTAACGATTTCGTTGTTTCAAGTCAAAGTTTTTCGTTTGTACCCGTTTGTACCCCCCAAATTTGACTCAAATCATGTCAGTTGATTTAGTAGCTATCATTATATGTGCCTTTGTAGAACCTCAGCTTACTTTTTCTCAAGAAACTAGGTCAATATCCAAAAATTGGCAACTTTTTAACGATTTTGACATTTCAAGTCAAAGTTTTTCGTTTGTACCCGTTTGTACCCCCCAAATTTGACTCAAATCATGTCAGTTGATTTAGTAGCTATCATTATATGTGCCTTTGTAGAACCTCAGCTTACTTTTTCTCAAGAAACTATGTCAATATCCAAAAATCGGCAACTTTTTAACGATTTGGATATTTCAAGTCAATGTGTTTTGTTTGTACCCGTTTGTACCGTCCAGATTTTGCTTAAATCTTGTTACTTGATTCAATACCTATCATTATCTGTGCTTTTCTTGTACTTTTCTTATGATTTACTGAAGAAACTTTTGCAATATCTAAAGAACGGCAACTTTTTAACGATTTTGTTGTTTCAAGTCAAAGTTTTTCGTTTGTACCCGTTTGTACCCTCCAGATTTGACTCAAATCATGTGAGTTGATTTAGTAGCTATCATTATATGTGCCTTTGTAGAACTTCAGCTTACTTTTTCTCAAGAAACTATGTCAATATCCAAAAATCGGCAACTTTTTAACGATTTTGATATTTCAAGTCAATGTGTTTTGTTTGTACCCGTTTGTACCGTCCAGATTTTGCTTAAATCTTGTTACTTGATTCAATACCTATCATTATCTGTGCTTTTCTTATACTTTTCTTATGATTTACTTAAGAAACTTTTGCAATATCTAAAGAACGGCAACTTTTTAACGATTTTGTTGTTTCAAGTCAAAGTTTTTCGTTTGTACCCGTTTGTACCCTCCAGATTTGACTCAAATCATGTCAGTTGATTTAGTAGCTATCATTATATGTGCCTTTGTAGAACCTCAGCTTACTTTTTCTCAAGAAACTATGTCAATATCCAAAAATCGGCAACTTTTTAACGATTTGGATATTTCAAGTCAATGTGTTTTGTTTGTACCCGTTTGTACCGTCCAGATTTTGCTTAAATCTTGTTACTTGATTCAACACCTATCATTATCTGTGCTTTTCTTGTACTTTTCTTATGATTTACTTAAGAAACTTTTGCAATATCTAAAGAACGGCAACTTTTTAACGATTTCGTTGTTTCAAGTCAAAGTTTTTCGTTTGTACCCGTTTGTACCCCCCAAATTTGACTCAAATCATGTCAGTTGATTTAGTAGCTATCATTATATGTGCCTTTGTAGAACCTCAGCTTACTTTTTCTCAAGAAACTAGGTCAATATCCAAAAATTGGCAACTTTTTAACGATTTTGACATTTCAAGTCAAAGTTTTTCGTTTGTACCCGTTTGTACCCCCCAAATTTGACTCAAATCATGTCAGTTGATTTAGTAGCTATCATTATATGTGCCTTTGTAGAACCTCAGCTTACTTTTTCTCAAGAAACTATGTCAATATCCAAAAATCGGCAACTTTTTAACGATTTTGATATTTCAAGTCAATGTGATTTGTTTGTACCCGTTTGTACCGTCCAGATTTTGCTTAAATCTTGTTACTTGATTCAATACCTATCATTATCTGTGCTTTTCTTGTACTTTTCTTATGATTTACTTAAGAAACTTTTGCAATATCTAAAGAACGGCAACTTTTTAACGATTTCGTTGTTTCAAGTCAAAGTTTTTCGTTTGTACCCGTTTGTACCCTCCAAATTACACTCAAATCATGTTAATTAATTCAATACCTATCAGCATCTGTGCCTATGTAGAACCTTTGCTTACATTTTCTGAAGAAACTAAGTGAATTTCCAAAAATCGGCTACTTTTTAACAGTTTCGTTGTTTCAAGTCAAGGTTTTTTGTTTTTACCCGTTTGTTTTCAGCCTTAAAACGAATTGTTATACGTTGAATATATTAACAATTTTAAGGTCTTACAAAATCTGTGGCTAAGTGCTATAAAATATTTAACTTTGATATCAAATTACTCACTTTACCCACTTCGGTCAAAAACCACTATTGGAAAACCTCCCCCTCCCCATAACTTTTACACCCTTAGGGTACAAACGAAAATTTTGCCGGTACAATCGGGTACAAACCCGGTACAATCGAATAGGATCAAAAAATCATGAATATCTCAAAGTCAGTTGCTAGGTTCACACAGCTGTTTCTGTAATGATTTTTTCATATCCTCAAATCTTTGTCAAAACTTGATTTTTATATGATTAATAGGTAAACATTCACAATGAAAAAACATTGGGACGATTATAAGACAAAAGTAGTTTTCGTCAGTACCTACCTGCCCGTGCCGGGAGTAGTTTCTGTAGCGATTTTTTCATATCCTCAATTCTTTGTCAAAACTTGATTTTTATATGATTAATAGGTAAACATTCACAATGGAAACACATTGGGACGATTATAAGACAAAAGTAGTTTTCGTCAGTACCTAACTGCCCGTCCCGGGAGTAGTTTCTGTAATGATTTTTTCATATCCTCAAATCTTTGTCAAAACTTGATTTTTATATGATTAATAGGTAAAAATTCACAATGGAAACACATTGGGACGATTATAAGACAAAAGTAGTTTTCGTCAGTACCTACCTACCCGTCTTGGGAGTAGTTTCTGTAGCGATTTTTTCATATCCTCAATTCTTTGTCAAAACTTAATTTTTATATGATTAATAGGTAAACATTCACAATGGAAACACATTGGGACGATTATAAGACAAAAGTAGTTTTCGTCAGTACCTACCTGCCCGTCCCGGGAGTAGTTTCTGTAGCGATTTTTTCATATCCTCAATTCTTTGTCAAAACTTAATTTTTATATGATTAATAGGTAAACATTCACAATGGAAACACATTTGGACGATTATAAGACAAAAGTAGTTTTCGTCAGTACCTAACTGCCCGTCCCGGGAGTAGTTTCTGTAATGAAAATGAAAATGAAAATGAAAATGAAAAGTTTTTATTTCTTTAAGCTTACAAATAAGCACTTAGACAGGTCATATTTTATACTATTAAATTATTTTATAGTTCACTTCAATTTTTTGTCCACCAGTGGAAGAAGTGAGAAGAAACCACTAGTATGTTCATAACTTATGTGTCTAGTACATTTGATTTGCTTATTTGTAAGTTGGTAGATTTTGAGTTGGAGCAAAACTCGTTCCAAGCTTTTTTATCTTCTAAGTAATCTGATATTTTGTAATAAGCTTTTTTACAAAGAATATGTTTCACAATTTTTTTAAATTTATTTATTGATAATTTTTGCAACTCACTTGGAGTTTTGTTGTAGAAGCGTATACATTGCCCTTTAAAAGATACATTTATCTTGTGTAGCCTAGTTGTGGGCACAGCGAGTTTATTCTTATTTCTAGTATTTACATTATGTATATCACTTTTTTTAGTGAACCGATTGATATTTTTATGAGTGTACAACAAGTTTTCATAAATATATTGACACGGTACTGTCATTATGTTTATTTCTTTGAATATTTCACGTAGGGATTCTCTGGGACCCATATTATAGATCGCACGAACAGCCCTCTTCTGCAACACAAATACTGTGTTTATATCTGCAGCGTTCCCCCACAGTAGTATGCCATAAGACATAATACTGTGGAAGTAGCTGAAATAGACTAGTCTAGAAGTATCAACGTCTGTAAGATGACGGATTTTTTTAACTGCATATGCTGCAGAACTAAGTCTCTTCGATAGCTTATCTATGTGTGGGCCCCATTGAAGTTTACTATCTAAGGTTATTCCTAAAAATACGGTATTGTCTACAATTTCTAACGTTTCTCCTTTTACGTTTATATCAGCCTTAACTTGTTTTACATTAGGTAGAATAAATCTTATACATTTTGTTTTGGTTTCATTAAGCAAAAGATTATTAATACTAAACCAATGGACTACCTTTGAGATTGCAGTATTTACATCGTCGAAATTTGTGTTTTGTCGTTTCATTTTAAAAATTAATGAAGTATCATCAGCAAACAATACAATCTCATGATCATTCTTTACAAGATGAGGCAGGTCATTAATATAAACTAAAAATAGGAAAGGACCCAAGATAGAGCCCTGCGGTACACCCATTGTAACAACAGACCCTTTAGATCGTTTCCCATTAATGTCAACTCTTTGTATCCTATCACTCAAGTAAGATGTAAGAAGATCCAAAGAGCTGTCCCTAATTCCATAATGATGTAGTTTCCTGATTAATGTTTCGTGATGAACGCAATCGAATGCTTTTGACAAGTCGCAAAAAACGCCTAAAGCATCTTGCGACTTCTCCCAAGCATCAAAAATATGCGATACCAACTCTACACCGGCATCAGTAGTTGACCTGCCACGAGTAAACCCAAATTGCTTACAATGTAGTAGGTCATTGCTATTGAAATGTCTAAGCAATTGGTGTAAAATAAGTTTTTCAAAAACTTTACTGAATGTAGGCAGTACTGATATTGGTCTAAAGTTAGTGGGGTCAGACTTACTACCCGATTTAAACAATGGGATTATTTTACTATGTTTCATTAGATCAGGAAATACACCACAATCAATGGATTCATTAAATATAAAAGCTAGATCTGGTGCAATGGTATCGATTAAAGGTTTAATAATTCTAACGGAAATAAAAATGAAAAAAAAAAAAAAAATGATTTTTTCATATCCTCAAATCTTTGTCAAAACTTGATTTTTATATGATTAATAGGTAAACATTCACAATGAAAAAACATTGGGACGATTATAAGACAAAAGTAGTTTTCGTCAGTACCTACCTGCCCGTGCCGGGAGTAGTTTCTGTAGTGATTTTTTCATATCCTCAATTATTTGTCCAAACTTGATTTTTATATGATTAATAGGTAAACATTCACAATGGAAACACATTGGGAAGATTATAAGACAAAAGTAGTTTTCGTCAGTACCTACCTGCCCGTCCCGGGAGTAGTTGCTGTAGCGATTTTTTCATATCCTCAATTCTTTGTCAAAACTTGATTTTTATATGATTAATAGGTAAACATTCACAATGGAAACACATTGGGACGATTATAAGACAAAAGTAGTTTTCGTCAGTACCTAACTGCCCGTCCCGGGAGTAGTTTCTGTAATGATTTTTTCATATCCTCAAATCTTTGTCAAAACTTGATTTTTATATGATTAATAGGTAAAAATTCACAATGGAAACACATTGGGACGATTATAAGACAAAAGTAGTTTTCGTCAGTACCTAACTGCCCGTCCCGGGAGTAGTTTCTGTAATGATTTTTTCATATCCTCAAATCTTTGTCAAAACTTGATTTTTATATGATTAATAGGTAAACATTCACAATGAAAAAACATTGGGACGATTATAAGACAAAAGTAGTTTTCGTCAGTACCTACCTGCCCGTGCCGGGAGTAGTTTCTGTAGTGATTTTTTCATATCCTCAATTCTTTGTCCAAACTTGATTTTTATATGATTAATAGGTAAACATTCACAATGGAAACACATTGGGAAGATAATAAGACAAAAGTAGTTTTCGTCAGTACCTACCTGCCCGTCCCGGGAGTAGTTGCTGTAGCGATTTTTTCATATCCTCAATTCTTTGTCAAAAATTGATTTTTATATGATTAATAGGTAAACATTCACAATGGAAACACATTGGGACGATTATAAGACAAAAGTAGTTTTCGTCAGTACCTAACTGCCCGTCCCGGGAGTAGTTTCTGTAATGATTTTTTCATATCCTCAAATCTTTGTCAAAACTTGATTTTTATATGATTAATAGGTAAACATTCACAATGGAAACACATTGGGACGATTATAAGACAAAAGTAGTTTTCGTCAGTACCTACAAGCCCGTCCCGGGAGTAGTTTCTGTAGCGATTTTTTCATATCCTCAATTCTTTGTAAAAATTTAATTTTTATATGATTAATAGGTGAACATTCACAATGGAAACAAATTGGGACGATTATAAGACAAAAGTAGTTTTCGTCAGTACCTACCTGCCCGTCCCGGGAGTAGTTTCTGTAGCGATATTTTCATATCCTCAATTCTTTGTCAAAACTTAATTTTTATATGATTAATAGGTAAACATTCACAATGGAAACACATTGGGACGATTATAAGACAAAAGTAGTTTTCGTCAGTACCTAACTGCCCGTCCCGGGAGTAGTTTCTGTAATGATTTTTTCATATCCTCAAATCTTTGTCAAAACTTAATTTTTATATGATTAATAGGTAAACATTTACAATGGAAACACATTGGGACGATTATAAGACAAAAGTAGTTTTCGTCAGTACCTACCTGCCCTTCCCGGGAGTAGTTTCTGTAGCGATTTTTTCATATCCTCAATTCTTTGTCAAAACTTGATTTTTATATGATTAATAGGTAAACATTCACAATGGAAACACATTGGGACGATTATAAGACAAAAGTAGTTTTCGTCAGTACCTACCTGCCCGTGCCTGGAGTAGTTTCTGTAGCGATTTTTTCATATCCTCAATTCTTTGTCAAAACTTAATTTTTATATGATTAATAGGTAAACATTCACAATGGAAACACATTTGGACGATTATAAGACAAAAGTAGTTTTCGTCAGTACCTAACTGCCCGTCCCGGGAGTAGTTTCTGTAATGATTTTTTCATATCCTCAAATCTTTGTCAAAACTTGATTTTTATATGATTAATAGGTAAACATTCACAATGAAAAAACATTGGGACGATTATAAGACAAAAGTAGTTTTCGTCAGTACCTACCTGCCCGTGCCGGGAGTAGTTTCTGTAGTGATTTTTTCATATCCTCAATTCTTTGTCCAAACTTGATTTTTATATGATTAATAGGTAAAAATTCACAATGGAAACACATTGGGACGATTATAAGACAAAAGTAGTTTTCGTCAGTACCTACCTACCCGTCCCGGGAGTAGTTTCTGTAGCGATTTTTTCATATCCTCAATTCTTTGTCAAAACTTAATTTTTATATGATTAATAGGTAAACATTCACAATGGAAACACATTGGGACGATTATAAGACAAAAGTAGTTTTCGTCAGTACCTACCTGCCCGTCCCGAGAGTAGTTTCTGTAGCGATTTTTTCATATCCTCAATTCTTTGTCAAAACTTAATTTTTATATGATTAATAGGTAAACATTCACAATGGAAACACATTTGGACGATTATAAGACAAAAGTAGTTTTCGTCAGTACCTAACTGCCCGTCCCGGGAGTAGTTTCTGTAATGATTTTTTCATATCCTCAAATCTTTGTCAAAACTTGATTTTTATATGATTAATAGGTAAACATTCACAATGAAAAAACATTGGGACGATTATAAGACAAAAGTAGTTTTCGTCAGTACCTACCTGCCCGTGCCGGGAGTAGTTTCTGTAGTGATTTTTTCATATCCTCAATTCTTTGTCCAAACTTGATTTTTATATGATTAATAGGTAAACATTCACAATGGAAACACATTGGGAAGATTATAAGACAAAAGTAGTTTTCGTCAGTACCTACCTGCCCGTCCCGGGAGTAGTTGCTGTAGCGATTTTTTCATATCCTCAATTCTTTGTCAAAACTTGATTTTTATATGATTAATAGGTAAACATTCACAATGGAAACACATTGGGACGATTATAAGACAAAAGTAGTTTTCGTCAGTACCTAACTGCCCGTCCCGGGAGTAGTTTCTGTAATGATTTTTTCATATCCTCAAATCTTTGTCAAAACTTGATTTTTATATGATTAATAGGTAAACATTCACAATGGAAACACATTGGGACGATTATAAGACAAAAGTAGTTTTCGTCAGTACCTACCTGCCCGTCCCGGGAGTAGTTTCTGTAGCGATTTTTTCATATTCTCAATTCTTTGTCAAAACTTAATTTTTATATGATTAATAGGTAAACATTCACAATGGAAACACATTTGGACGATTATAAGACAAAAGTAGTTTTCGTCAGTACCTAACTGCCCGTCCCGGGAGTAGTTTCTGTAATGATTTTTTCATATCCTCAAATCTTTGTCAAAACTTGATTTTTATATGATTAATAGGTAAACATTCACAATGAAAAAACATTGGGACGATTATAAGACAAAAGTAGTTTTCGTCAGTATCTACCTGCCCGTGCCGGGAGTAGTTTCTGTAGTGATTTTTTCATATCCTCAATTCTTTGTCCAAACTTGATTTTTATATGATTAATAGGTAAACATTCACAATGGAAACACATTGGGAAGATTATAAGACAAAAGTAGTTTTCGTCAGTACCTACCTGCCCGTCCCGGGAGTAGTTGCTGTAGCGATTTTTTCATATCCTCAATTCTTTGTCAAAACTTGATTTTTATATGATTAATAGGTAAACATTCACAATGGAAACACATTGGGACGATTATAAGACAAAAGTAGTTTTCGTCAGTACCTACCTGCCCGTGCCGGGAGTAGTTTCTGTAGTGATTTTTTCATATCCTCAATTCTTTGTCCAAACTTGATTTTTATATGATTAATAGGTAAACATTCACAATGGAAACACATTGGGAAGATAATAAGACAAAAGTAGTTTTCGTCAGTACCTACCTGCCCGTCCCGGGAGTAGTTGCTGTAGCGATTTTTTCATATCCTCAATTCTTTGTCAAAAATTGATTTTTATATGATTAATAGGTAAACATTCACAATGGAAACACATTGGGACGATTATAAGACAAAAGTAGTTTTCGTCAGTACCTAACTGCCCGTCCCGGGAGTAGTTTCTGTAATGATTTTTTCATATCCTCAAATCTTTGTCAAAACTTGATTTTTATATGATTAATAGGTAAACATTCACAATGGAAACACATTGGGACGATTATAAGACAAAAGTAGTTTTCGTCAGTACCTACAAGCCCGTCCCGGGAGTAGTTTCTGTAGCGATTTTTTCATATCCTCAATTCTTTGTAAAAATTTAATTTTTATATGATTAATAGGTGAACATTCACAATGGAAACAAATTGGGACGATTATAAGACAAAAGTAGTTTTCGTCAGTACCTACCTGCCCGTCCCGGGAGTAGTTTCTGTAGCGATATTTTTATATCCTCAATTCTTTGTCAAAACTTAATTTTTATATGATTAATAGGTAAACATTCACAATGGAAACACATTGGGACGATTATAAGACAAAAGTAGTTTTCGTCAGTACCTAACTGCCCGTCCCGGGAGTAGTTTCTGTAATGATTTTTTCATATCCTCAAATCTTTGTCAAAACTTAATTTTTATATGATTAATAGGTAAACATTTACAATGGAAACACATTGGGACGATTATAAGACAAAAGTAGTTTTCGTCAGTACCTACCTGCCCTTCCCGGGAGTAGTTTCTGTAGCGATTTTTTCATATCCTCAATTCTTTGTCAAAACTTAATTTTTATATGATTAATAGGTAAACATTCACAATGGAAACACATTGGGACGATTATAAGACAAAAGTAGTTTTCGTCAGTACCTACCTGCCCGTGCCTGGAGTAGTTTCTGTAGCGATTTTTTCATATCCTCAATTCTTTGTCAAAACTTAATTTTTATATGATTAATAGGTAAACATTCACAATGGAAACACATTTGGACGATTATAAGACAAAAGTAGTTTTCGTCAGTACCTAACTGCCCGTCCCGGGAGTAGTTTCTGTAATGATTTTTTCATATCCTCAAATCTTTGTCAAAACTTGATTTTTATATGATTAATAGGTAAACATTCACAATGAAAAAACATTGGGACGATTATAAGACAAAAGTAGTTTTCGTCAGTACCTACCTGCCCGTGCCGGGAGTAGTTTCTGTAGTGATTTTTTCA